>FR997836.1:7346990-8732341 GCA_905475405.1 Schrankia costaestrigalis
CGAATGCCAAATACGGTACCGAATGCACATTTAGCATATATTTGAATAATAAAGTTGATTAACGTACAGTTATAACTGGTAATGTGGCGTTTCCAGAGTGAAATGCATTGAAGGGAAAAAATAAGGATTGATATAATTACAGCTGCAATTTAGTTTAAAGAGATTTTCAAGTTAAACTAAACGAAAGTTAAACTTTTCCTTGTATTAATATAATAGTTTTTGAATGAATGTATGTATGAATTAATTAGGCAGTTACTTTGAAATTCTAAAAAAGTTTAAAAATATTGTGAATGACAATGACTTTATTTCGTGTGTTTCAATAAAATTTTAATGGTATTGATTTGGACAGTAACAATTTATCATTTACATCATTAGACCCAATGAAATGGTTCATAAATTACTCATTTTTTACTAGTCATTTTACTAGTCAAATTATTATTAAATTATTAAATTGTAGTTTAAAACGTAAGTACAACAAACAATAACCATTAATCTTCTTTGGTATTCAACTTACTAACACACAATATGGAAACGGGTTACATATAATAATATTATTATATATCTGCAATCATAATATTAATATTAGAAATCAGCAACGATAGGCCTTCTTTACAGAATAAGCCTTGTTTTATGGCAATTTTCATTTCTTTTGTTTTCATAGTAATAATAACAGCGCGCTTTCCCATAATCGGCTTTTACAACATCCTTGACATTATATGGGCTAGTGACACATTACATTCTTCTTCGATTCTATCCGAAGACCTTATTACCTTTACCTACTAAAAATGGTACCTACTCATTATTTCGTACAACGAAGCGCTCATTAATATATTAGAACAAAATATTCGTTAATGCGTATAACTCTTTAAGCATAATTCTAATAAAAATGTTCAATATCAAAGTTTGCGTAACAAGTAGAGATTAAAGCGTTATACGCGTCAAAACGACGAGACGCTTTTATACGGATTTAGTTAAAATCTGCATAATTAATTCTGTAACACGCGACATAACTTCACAGTGAATAAATTAATTAAGTCTTATTTGTTGGAAGATTCTGTCACCCCATTGTATCTTGTAATATGTAGCAAGTTATAATTATGTTACCTAAGCTTCTTGTGTAGCTATTATGAAAGTAAAGGTGAAGATAGACTAGAACATTCTCTTGTAATGAGCATTCTTTGCGAATGTTACATTAAGTACAAAAAATACGTGAACATTTTAGCGAGCATTCTGGCAAGAATTCTAGCAAAAGGACAGTTTTGATTTATTTGAAACTGGTTAGGCTGCTACCTACCATATACCATATTCTATTTTCTTTTCAAATTGTTTTTTAAACATAGTCAATGAATATAAATTCTGTAAGTACACACGAATGTCAAGTATGACATCTTCATTGACGATCATTGAATAGAGCGTTCGCTAGAATTCTCATTTATGAGATAAAACGGCAAATTTTCGATGTTCTAATAAAATGAATCTTTACCTTAAATGTTGCCATGTCAAATAACTTTGTTGTTTCTGTCATTTTGACAGTTCGTTAGATGATTGTAATTAATCTGAAATGTCTTGACAATGTGAATATAGTTGTAACATTTTAATCAAATATCAATTAAAATTAGTTAATTTGTTTGTGATGTTTAACATAACATCAAATTAACAACTAGATAGCATTTTGTTAATTAAAACAAATACGTAATCGAAATTGTTGTTTGTGTTCTGTTATTGTAGTAAACTTTTAAATATAAATTTCATTTAGAACTAAACTAATGGTAGTGTTTTCACTACTTTCGATTAAGTTTAACCTTTATTATTTGTGTTTTTTATTTAGAATGTACCTTCTAGATATTTTATTTACGTTATGTGACTTTTTTCTCGTATGTGCTTTTTATACTTATTTAATCGATTTCAAAAAGAGGTAAAGTTACTCGACTCTTATTATTACTACTATTTACCTACTTATTATTTACCTCAGAATTATGTAATTTCTTAACAAGATTAAAATAAAAGATAAACAATTATTATATTTTATAGAAAAAACTACAGTTTCATAGAAGATGCTACTTTTAATATTATTTTATTCACCTAGTGAAACATGAAACTCAATGGTTTTTAACTACTTAAGACAGAATTTTCTTGCACGTCTCATCGCATCAATATAATGAAAATAGATTAATCAGTTCCCTAGGGTTGAGTTCAGTTAGTCTGGAGGACGTGGGATCGCAAAATCGCAGGCGCCAGGATGACGAAGTGAATCATTCGACCTCATTACATCGTTAGCAAAGCAACGACGAGACGTGAGGCGCCTATAGTATGCCAATGCAAAATCGACTCTATGGCATCGATAACAATAACATCGATTAAAGGAACTGCACTAGTGATTTAAATTGTTTATCTCCCGAGTTTATTACGATTACTCTAAGTATCATTGCAATAAATTAGAGGCGTGACTGCCATGTAAATTGTAATTGTTACGTTGAATTACGATTCGTGTACAACTTAATAGTGTTGTAAAAGTTAATATACGTAACAATAAGTATAATATCGTATATTTCTGTACAAATTAATTTAGAAAGTAATTTCGTTTATCAAATTAAAATTCATAGTTATAATTTTATTCGTATGAAATTATATCGAAAATATTAATGTGATGTACCTACTCGTAATGTAATGATAACATCAAATATTTTACGAGCTTTAAATTTCAAGTGACTTATAAATTGATAAAATTTCTATCAGTTATAAAATATTACAAGAATGTATATTTTAAATTTATTATTCATATGAAGTAAAAGTATAATCATTAATATCATCATGACGAACCATAAGTACTTCATCGTAAAAGCAGTGGGTACCACTACCTACGTGTTTGTTTTAATGGGAAGAATAGCACAAATCATAGAAGAATCGACTTCACTCAAAAGTAAAAACTACATAAAGAGACTGATTGAAAACTACTCTCACAGGGATTTGGAAAATTGCAAATGCAAAATACTTGTAGATATACTTAGAGCAACCTTCGTTACTTTATTCTCCTTTAGTTATCTTTAAGATCTATTACTCCATCCTTCATATGAAATAAAATGGTGACATTATAATTATTACAATGGCATTTTTATTGTGCTGGTAGCAATACGACATCATTAAATATAACTTAAATTTATCAACGAAGTACTTACTAAAACTGAATTACAGATTAAGAGTAGTTTATTTAATTAATGTCTACTATTTTATAGCTATGGTCGTCATAAGTTTATTGCTTCCATAGAAGGGGAATTGAAGGTTTTTTATGAGGCTTTAGAGAGTTGTTTAACATTCAGCTAGATTTTAAATATGTAAGTTGGCAACATTTGAAGTAAAAAACGAGAATCGATTGATCTTTGAGGAATCTCTAGAGGGACTGGTAAAGAGAATCGTGTAAATGTCTTCAATATATAGACAGCCAATGACCATTGAATGTCAATAGGTATTTTGTAGAATTATTAACATATTGTTAGTAAGCAGTTACAATACCAATTGTATGTGTGAGCCAAGTCTAGGTGACATTAGGTCACATTAGTTATGTAACTTATTTATGTTACAACGTGTTTTCTAAGCTAAGTTTGTAACTAGAAAGCATTGTGTAAATGTGTGGGAAAAGTTTTTTTCTTTTCTTATTATTAATTATCTGTTATTAAAATAAAATCAATTAGTTATTAATCCTTACAGTTGTTTCTAAATTAACTGTAGTTAAGACAAACCATACGACCATAGGACTGATAGATTGCTCATTTTACGGCGCGTAACATAGGCTACTTTACTTTTTGAAAATTATTTAGGATTTCGTAGAAAAATAAAGTAAAAGCTATAATAATTATCAATATTTAGAGTACTGAAATTATTTTTTTTGGGGACAAAGTTGCGGGTTGACAGCTACTTTCAAGTAACAGAAAAAATACCGTATTGTATAATATTTTATATCATAATCAAACATCAAAACTCAACATGTTGCAAAAATCAGCAGCAGTATGTATGTATAATTTCAAGTCAGTGAACTATGCTAACCCGAATTGGTCGTCTGTTTATATTGTTCACAATAATTAATCACGCTCATTGTCATGGAAGGGACGCTAATGTGTCCAAGGACCCACTTCAATTTATCACTACACTGTGGCAAAGTCCACTCGCCAATTAATTAAGACTTTGCTAACTGCAGTTTGACTATTTTGACATATTTGTTTTGCGAACGCTTTAGAGACGTCTAAAATTGTTTTACATCGATGTTGATAGATTGTACTCATTTTTAATTGGATCTCATTCTTTGATTTTTAAGTTAAAAGTTTCAAAATTTTATCAAAGCTAACGATATTTTAACTATACCTACTACAAATAAATAAATATAATCTTATAAATTAAAACTTATAAAGCGATTCAAGTTACGTTGAGTGAAATAACATGTTGTGTTTTAAAATAAAACGAATTCTAACTAGACTAAGGATCATTTCAGCAAACAATACAATAACATTACACATCCAAAAAACATACATCAAAACGAGCCAATACTAAACTACTGTCCACATAAATATTATTACGATAAGAAGGATAATTTCCTGTGTAAATGCAACAGTTAATATCCTCTCATCGTCCGGGAGTAACCCCTGGGCCATGGCAGACGACCGGCGAAATTAGTTCCACACAAATTGATCCTCCTTTGTGTTGGACTTTTACTTTACTGGGACACATCATGCGGAAAGCTGGACCGAACGGTTATAAAGTGTCATGTCATATATAAGTAGATGTATGTAGAATATATGTATGTTTTGTAAAGACTTCTATGTTTTATACATACGTTAATTTAATGTATGTATTTGTTTAAGGAGTTTTTAATTACTACAGAGTTTTTAAGTTACTTTCAAATAACAACTTAATTTGTGTATAGATCTACTATAGTGCCATAAGAAAGGGTTAAAAAGAATAAAAACCAAGAAAGTCCTCAACCGAAGTGTAAAGCAGTTTTGTTAGTGAAATTGTTATTCGAGATAACCGCGTGTTCATGAAAGAGTCAGTCAGGATAGTCAATATGATAAAGTATGTTATAAAGCGTAGGATATTTTCAATTATTGAATTATTTACATCTGTGCTGATGCTGGCATTAAAAAATTACAAGTTTAAACTACATTAATCTAACAATTCAACCACCCCGCGGCTAAAATTATACTTTTATGGTTAATATAAAATTATAATAATAAATTAAGCATAAACGTCATATTTCCAAAGAATACGCAAATAACAAAAGAACAGCACAATAATTTAATTAAATTTCGTTTTCATTTAACTTTATGGGCCTTCTGAGCATTAGAAATTCTCTGAACTCAAAATTATTTAACAGACTAACTGTACTAAAATAAAGGTAATTATTTGTATCCAAAAATTATAGCACAATATAGTATGCCTTTTAATCATTAAATATGTATAAGCATGTGTTAATGCTATTAAGGGCACAATCAAACCTTGTGTTTAAAGTTCATTTATATCCCAAGGCACACATTTTTAGTTCTTTAAAAAAACTTAGAAAATGCCTCTTTAAACTGAGAGCCGATTACACTAGACTACATGTAGTCTCCTACATGATGTAGTTGACTACATGTAGTCTAGTGTAATCGGCGCTATAGCAGTCGTGTAAGCGGCTGCCGTGCACGACGTTAATTATTTTTGTGATCCATAAGTTCATGTCTTGAGCCTGTATGTTACTTGTGTCCGTTTATTGAATATCTATCTGTAAGAGTCTCCGCTACACAGGGCTCCCATTCATAGTGCAGGAGTTGTCTTTTTAAAAGAAAGAAAATAAAAACAAAAAACGATCGAAAACATACTTAATTTAAAAACAAAAAGAAAACTTTTTAGGCTCTCAACAATTATTAAGAATCCAATAATCGCAAGTAAAAACGTAAAATGTCTCTCAGTAGTGCAGAGGTGTTTAATTTCGAAACGACCTTGCTATTGCCATTTCGGTTTGACGACCTCGGACCATATGATCGACGAATTTGCAAGCGGTCAATGACATCTCAGTTTGTATAACGAGAGTGAATAAGAATGTATAACAGTTTAATGACCTAATTTGTTGGGATTTGAACTGCTAATGCTAAAGTCATTGTAATTATCTTTTTGAGTTGTTACTTATTGCATCAATCTTTAATTTACGTGTCTGTAATGGTGATGTACTTAGAATATAAAAGGGAATCGTTGATAAAAGGTGACAATGGCGATTTGAAAATGAAAATGTGATTTATTGAGAGAAGCATTGAGCAAGCAAATTGAAAGTAAAAGAGCTGTTAGGAATGTAATCGCTATCCTTTTCTTTAACAATAAAAACTTATATTTTTTTTCAATAATATTAAAATCTTGGATATTATTTTTCATCAATTATTTTGACTTAGAATTAATAGGTAGGTATCAGTCTTCATTATAGTAATTCTAGTTAAAACATAATAATATAATATTTTATAAGATAACATACAAGTTAACTTGAGCTTTGTTCAAAATAATTATATACCTAGAAGGTAAAGGATCAATTCTAGGGCCTTTTCTCTTCTTAGTTTATGTCAATGACTTGCCTTATATGATAGAAGCACAAGCTGGCATCGTTTTGTTTGCCGATGATACATCGATAATTTTCAAAGTGGCTAGGCGTACTGCAAATGCAAATAAAGTTAACAATATTCTGAATGCCATTTCAAATTGGTTTTCTGCAAACAATCTATTGTTGAATGCTGGAAAGACCAAATGTATAAGGTTTACACTGCCTAATGTAAGGCAAGCACATGTTGATGTCATGTTGGAGGGGCATAGGTTGGAATTTGTACAAAGTACTACTTTTCTAGGAATTACAATAGATTGTAAATTGCAATGGGGTGATCATATCACTGGTTTAGCCAATAAGCTTAGCTCTGCTGCTTTTGCTGTTAGACGGATTAGGCAGTTGACAGATGTAGGAACAGCAAGGTTGGTATACTTTAGTTACTTCCATAGTTTGATGTCCTATGGTATACTACTTTGGGGTAATGCAGCAGATTTAGAAACAATTTTTATATTACAGAAAAGGGCAATACGTGCTATTTATTGTTTAGGCAGGAAAGACTCTCTCAGGGAACGTTTTAAAGACATAAATATTTTAACCGTAGCGTCTCAATATATATTAGAAAACATACTGTATGTCAGGAAGAATATAAATAAATTCACAAAAGTAAGTGATATCACAGACAGAAAGAACAATGCTCAAAACGTCCCCAGCTTGTAGCACTTTAAAACCTATGTTATTTGAAAGGCCTTAGTATTTTGATCATTTTATTGTATGACAGCAAATCTCAAATGTGTATCCGAGAAAAGTTATATCGACTTAAAGAAACCGAAATCAGTCACAATTATGTTGCTGTTTATTGTACTTTTTTGAAATTATAGCCAATAAAATACATAATTAACAGTGTAGAATATAAGAAAAATATAAAAGATTATTTATTTATTTATTATTACGCGCCGTATATGCCCAATGACCCGATTTTATCTTTTTTGTGGGCACGAGTAAGTAGTTTGTCTCTTGGGACATTTACTACTTTACGCTGGGTGTGGGGTGGATGGCCCTCAACCTAAGACATTTTAGTGCCATGCCTCAGGGTCCCCTGTGGGGCACGAACCTCGACCTGGACCGTCACCGACTAACAGGATGTGCGGAAGGCACGATCTCTAGGAGCGAACGCGGCGCGTATTTCTGCCTTAGCGGCGAGGACGGAACCGCGGACGTGTTGTTGTGGCTTCGCGAGCCTTATGAGCTCTACGTTGAGCGATCGTGATCCTATCACCCGGCTCTTCGAGAAAATGTCTAGGTCTTCTAATTTTGGATATTCTACAGGGTATGTACCCGGATGCCTCAACCACTAGTTGGTTGGGGTAAGTGGCAGCCATTTCAAAGTAGCGACGGGACCACGGGAACAGAGTTTCATGTGTTCGGCAACTCGAAGTCGATGTGGAGATCCTCGTTACGCGTGAACCGCGGTGCTGCCGTCGCTTTGCGCATGAACCTTTTCTGAATTGTTTGTAACTTATGGATCCTGCTATGTGGCCTAAGGTGTGCAAAAACTACGCACGTGTACGTCATGATTGGCCTAATACAAGTCTAATGTATCCTAACTTGGAAGGAGTAAGTGCAGCCGTCCCATCACAAACGAGCCCCGCTTGCAAACCATGTTTAGGTGGGGACGGAGTGAGATTTTATCGTCGAGTATGACTCCAAGGTTTTTGGCTTCCCTCGCCCAAGGGATCGGGAAGCCGAACTTTTTGACTTTTGGTGTCCCTGCCGAGAGAGTTTTGTGGCTCCTTTTCTTGTGAAAATTCAACGCTTGGCTCTTTTCGAGGTTGACTGTTATCCTCCATTTCCAGAACCACTCGCTGAGGGCGTAGGACGCAGATTCACGAATGAAGAACCAAATAAATCCCATCTAGTAACAATTTGTCCGTTGGGTCATGGAGCCCATAAACGGGAGATTTAAACGTGATTTTAAAATGTTCAGGAATGTAGTATTCAAATTATTGAATGAAAAGATGAGGAAGTGTATTAACACTTCCTTATCTCTTCACAGACTACCGAATTGCTGATGCGCTTCTCAATACATCCAGGGAGCTTTTTCATGACATTGTCTATACCACAGACGTCGTTGAACGAATTTATCGCAGAATTCACATCAACAATGACTTGGGTAACTACGTTACAGGCAGCGGGCTACGTTCAGAACATTAACTGATGAGTCCATAAATATACCGTTCCCTGAATTGTCAAACGAGGATACTATTTTGTTTAGTTTGGGGACATATCACACTTAAAACTAGCAGCTTCCTATGTTAGCGAACATTTACGTGGCGGCGTCTACAACATAGAAGTTGGTGCAACTCCAAGCCCAATTATGAACCAATACGGTATAAACACGGCAGATTGCACTGTTTTGAGGGGTCGAATTTTATCCAAACCTAAGTCAAATGCGACCTATTACAGGTATTTGGTTTTAAATAACGCACAGGATATAAGCACCATTCAGGTATATTATTGTTCATGCTTAACTGCTATGAGAACAGTTGGTGCCTGCGCGCATGTCGTCAGTATCGTGTGGTACTTTGGTATTGGAAGGCATTTAGACCATTTCAGACTACGCATGACATATACATGCTCTCGAAGAGCCGGGTGATAGGATCGCGATCGCTCAACGTAGAGCTCATACGGCTCGCGAAGCCACAACAACACGTCCGCGGTTCCGTTCTCGCCGCTAAGGCAGGAATACGCGCCGCGTTCGTTCCTAGAGATCGTGCCTTCCGCACATCCTGTTAGTCGGTGACGGTCCAGGTCGAGGTTCGTGCCCCACAGGGGCCCCTGAGGCATGACACTTAAATGTCTTAGGTTGAGGGCCATCCACCCCACACCCAGCGTAAAGTAGTAAATGTCCCAATAGACAAACTACTTACTCGTGGCCACAAAAAAGATAAAATCGGGTCATTGGGCATATACGGCGCGTAATAATAAATAAATAAATAATCTTTTATATTTTTCTTATATTCTACACTGTTAATTATGTATTTTATTGGCTATAATTTCGAAAAAGTACAATAAACAGCAACATAATTTTGACTGATTTCGGTTTCTTTATGGCGATATAACTTTTTTCGGATACACATTTCAGCTTTGCTGTCATACAATAAAATGGAGAGATGACTAATACCTTTCGATTAACATATATCTTAAAGTGCTACAAAGTGGGGACGGTGTCCATACATTTTTGAGCATTGTTCTTTGCGTAATAAAAATAAACTGCTCCTTCCGAGCTATCGGCTTAGTAAGGTTAGTGATTCTTTTAAAGGCGATTGTATACGCTTTTATAATAAGCTGCCTGAGTCGGTCCTTGGTATGCCTGACAATAAATTTAAAACCTATGTTAAGACCACTTTATGTAAGAAAGCATACTACAGGACAGACGATTACCTTAAAGATAAGAGTGTTTGGCTTGGTGCAGGTCTCCCATAATGTGCCATTAATAATAATGGTATAAGTTGTATTAGGTACATTACAATACGTTTTTTTTTCGTATGATATTTTAACTTAATGTTTTGTTTATATACTTATTTCAATTTTACACAAACAAATGTACACTCGTCCACATTTGATTTAAGAGTTAGGACTCGCAGAAATTTACTTTGGTCGATGTTAGGTAAGGGCGTCCCTCTGCTATTTGTGTTTCCCCAAATTGTATTTATTTTTCATCTATTACTATTGTCAGGACTTGTCATGCTCACTATAATGTCATTGTTTGTGGTGGCGTGGAGGCCGGGTCAATCCCTTCCCTACGATATGGCGAGGGGGTTGATGGCTGGCCTTTGCGTTATACTCGTGAACGGGTGCTACTTGGGGTGAGTGGTCAACCCTGACATTAAGTAATTTTCATTTTTGGTACACCACTTATTTATCTAGGGATAATTTAGTTGAGCGACGTTTTTATTACTAGAAAACTTTATAAATGTGATTTGGTGCTCCCACTTTTGTGTACTACCTACAGGACGAATCTTCTAGTTTAAGATATTTAAAAATGTATATTGATCCTTTAGTGCAATCCTTAGTTTTTATATGGTATACAATGGTTGCAGCACTTTGTTACAGTTACAAAATTGTTGTAAAATTATAGAGACGTCTAAAAAATGCTGCTTTAGAGTTTGTTACGCCGCTTCTTCTCTACTAGCGCCTTGGAAGCGGTGGTAAAGTTGGAAAACTTTTAATATGTAAACTTAGACTAAGTAGTTTTAAACTGACGTCAATAAGCTGTTATTTTGTAACATTATGTTGAAAAATAAAGAAACTGAAACTGAACTGAATCATATGTATGAAAACGTCTTATTTATAATACATATTTCTATTCAAATAAGCCTCCAGCCTTTTCTTAGTAGTCCCGAAAGCTAGATAACAGAATAGACATTTTAATTCTTATTTCAAATAAAACTTTTTAAATTCTTGAGTTTAAAAACAAAATTTTATGCATGGTCTTTGACTGAAGAACTGTTTTTAAAATTTATGGGAGCACAAAGAAGGTTGGTAATCTTTTTTGTCTGGAAACACAATGTCCTCTTAAATGGTTTAACTAGAACCTATATAAGGTAATGCTATATTTAAGGTGGCTACACACTAACTTTCTCTATACTAAGTTGAAAGTAACCTTCTATTGACTTCTCATTTTCTCTGATATTTTAGTTTACAGATTGCCGTAATACACCTATAGGGCAAAATCAAAAAACCTTCGTGTTTTTAAATTAGAAGTAAGGCGTGAGGTGTGGATAGACTTGCCAAGCATTCCTAAGCTTTCAAAGGGTAATAACAAAATATCACGATAAAGAAGTATAAAGTCTTACATACCTATTTAATTTAATTTCGTTTTAGCTTGCTGTAATATTAATAGTGGGAAACAAATAATAATTAAAAAAAAAACTTTTTTTATCTATTTGCTGCCGAATAGAACGAAGTGTGTTTTAGAAAAGCAAAATTTTTAGTCTTGTTCTTCGTCGCCTCAGACCATGTAAGAAAAGCTCATTTAAAATAGTAACTAAGTAGTTTCTTTTACCGCCTCAAAAAACAAAATCTCTTTTAAAAAGTTCTCTGATTATCGTGACTCGCTTTGACATTTTCAATCAAGTTGCAAATTTCGTTTTTGAAGTGACCGAACGCACTCTCAAGCTTGTCAACCTTGACCACATATCTTTAACGTCACAATGTATTACTCTTTAAAGGGCACTAAATGTGGCACTAATTTCCTTACCAATTTAAAAAATAGGAATAATCTGCACAATTGATTAGCAAGTGTATTTTTTATAGCTTTTATTAAACTATCGCGTTGCACGATTATAAATATTATAATGTGGATAAACGGTAGATTAACACGCCATGCTTTATTTTGCTTGGCGTTTCAGCATAAATACAGTTGTGGTCTTGAACTGACTGTCTAATTGATAAAGATCATTAATTCACAAGAAATTCGGTACATAGAGCTGGTATAGTAATAAATACCAACACATTCTACCATACCAATGCTTGAACATAGTGTGACATTGAGACCACAGGCAGTTTTACTTGTGCCGAATCGTCAACCAAAGTAAAGGTAAACAGCATCTCACGCGTAAATATAAAATTCTATATTATTATGCAAGTGTTATACATCGTCCGTGTGGTAACGGAGTAAGAATACAATATGTCACCACCCCGTCTCATCCCATGGGTGTCGTAAAAACCGACTAAGGGACTATCCGTAAAAATTATCTTTACGAAATAAAAAGGAGGAAGCTTGAAATTAAACCCTATACCAATCCGTCTGGCCAGCGTGGTATTAGTAGGCCAAGCATCCCTCCATCACGGGAGGAGGACCGTCCCTGCAGTAGGACATTAATGGGATGTTATGATGATACATCTAAAAAGTATAAGCATTATTTGTTGTGATGAGTCATAGGTGACGCTCTCAACGTCTGGTAAGATGCACAGTGCACAATAACAGTAGCGATCTTTAGTTCAATGACTGTTGATGTTCGAGATCATTAAATAGAAACAATATTAGCTGCCAAGAATCTGTAATGATAACAACGTAACATAGCTTCACACTACTCGTCTAATGTGTTATTAAACATAATCGGCCTTATTACATAATACGGTCTAACTATAAATCACGTTTTATTACGTCACAAAACCACTGTTTTTGAAATTTGTTGTTACAAAATCAGTCTTAACGCTAAAGTGTTAAAACTGATTTTGTATTAACAAGTACAAAATCATAAATTTGTCATTACAAAATCAGTTTTAACACTTTAGCGTTAAGACTGATTTTGTAACAACAAATTTCAAAAACAGTGGTTTTGTGACGTAATAAATCGTGGTTTATAGTTAGACCGTATTTTGTAATAAGGCCGAATAGATTTGCTTGTGAAATAACAGCTGTGTGTGGCTGAGTCAGTTTCCTTGCTAGTAGGTCTTTTTTAACAAAAGGCTGGCGCTACTAAGGTAGTTTTAAAGCGCGATTTTGAGGTGAATGAATGTATTCACACACTGCATTGTATATCTTGATCAGCGTGACTTTAAGGTTGATAATATGTTTTTTACAGAACATAGTATACCTAATATGCGCACTGTGACACAATGCTGTTAAGTCCCATAGTCCTTTACACGTTTTCCTTACTACAGGAAGCTTTTCACTCTCTCTCTCTCTCTCTCTCTCTCTCTCTTACTCTCCCTTACAGCTTAGGCATAACAGAAGTTTTTCCTTACTGGCCTCTTGGTAAAAGACGATTATTATAGCACAACTTCTGTTCTTCCAATGCCCTAAAATTAAATAATATGACTTCTACATTTTTATCCATAAAGATTAGAATCATCTGGATGATTTTACACACATTAATTGATACATTTCATAATATAACTTTATTCAATTAAATGAAAATTAGAATATGTAGAATTATATCTTTAATACTTTACATCAAATACATTTTTTTCATAAAAATGTTACAGTAAGAAAAAAGATTTTCTAAACGAACGAATCCTCCTGTGAGTCGTTAAACTTTAACATTTACTTGTCTGTCTAGAACAAAATAAAATTAGAACTAAAATCAGCTAATAAAAAATAAAACTAATATATTTCACAAATAAACTTTAAACAATAGAAGAGGTAAATAAACTAGGTAAATAATACATGGGGTCACTACCCACATATCCCGTGGGTGCGTAAATGCTCACTGAGGGAAATAATTCTCACGAAAACAAAAGCAGCTTAACGAAACCCTGCAACGATCCGTCTTGCCAGCCTGGTATAGGTAAGCTATGTATCCCTCCGTCACTAGTCATCCTTATTATGTACTAGCTGACGCGTGCCCACTTCGTTAGGCTGCTAAAAATCACTTTTTTAAACATATACTGCTCCACTCCTATTAGTCGTAGCGTGATAGATATAGCCTATGACACTTCTCGATAAATGGACTATTCAACACAGAAAGAATTTTTAAAATCGGTTCAGTTGATCCAGAGATTACCCCCTACAAAGTCACAAACACACAAACATACAAACACACAAACTTTACCTTTTTATAAAATTAGTATAGATTTAGGCAAGCTTTTTACTTCTGTGGCGTATGCAGAGGGTCCTTGTTCAATAATAACTCAATAATATTCGATAAATAATATACATAAACGAGTAATATTTAAAGACAAAAAGTTGTGTATGCCTAATATCGTAACAGCAACAAATACAATTAACTCCAGTTAAACTACTAATACATTAAAACAACAACAAGTTATTTTTCAATCAGCCAGTAAAAACTTAAAAAAAACTTCTTTATCATTACTTAACAACAACCACAGCGAGATGTAGCAAGGCACTTTCGTTCCCTCGACTACGGCTCCCTACATGGTCCTCTCCCGATAAAGCAACCACCGCGTGACGTGTTCCTACAATACATTATACTACTTCTGATAAGGCATGGTCACACAATACCTGTCTAAGACCAGCTTTTATCATTGTGACCTATCCCTTTTTAAAAATAACTAAGTACGTTTTGAAAAGTGTCTCGTTATTTTTTAAACGACACGGTAATTAGACAAGTTGTTTACCTGATAGTAAGGCCCTATTAAGGTAGATAAGATTCCTAATAAAATGTAGAACGAACTTCCGGTGCTTGCGTTTCCTCGATGATATTAAAATGACTCCTTTATGTGTAGTGTGAAGAAGGGCATGGTAGGATAGGCATGACGATGGTAATAACAGAAAAATCCCTCCTTATTGTGACGTGGGTACTTTAACTACCAATCAAGACACAAAAAAAAATCCAGACCGAAAACAGTATTTAAATTAAAAATTTAGCCAAATGCTTTTATTAATAATATAAAAAGACAACTCCCGCACTAGGTATCATGCCCTGTGTCGCGGGGACCTTTTACAAACATCAATTAACGGACACAAAGAACACCCAGACCAGGACAATAATTTGTGGATCTCACAAATTATTGTCCTGCGAGGGGATCGAACCCACAACCTCTTGTTCGGCAGCCGCTTGCGCTACCGTCGCGCCACCGAGGTCGTCAAATATTATAAATTTATTATCCACCACGAACATAGTAGTCGTTACCGTGATCACCCCGTCATCAAGGCAGTCAATGATAATGACGATATAATTTCTTTTTAATTGAAAATTGTGATTGACACAAACATCATTTAAACTCTCCATTCTTGAACCCGAAATTATTTTGTAGACTGTACCTCCACGATTACTCATACTGATAAAAGCCTTTCCTAATGTTAAAAACAAAGTTTATCTTTCCATAAGGCCGGTTTACAAACTTACTGTTTTGAGTTTATTTCATAATTAATGTTAATTAAAAGACCCTTAAGTTTCGCCACATTTGTTAAATATTTTAGCACTTTACCCAGTTGCAGGCAAGCGTGTAAATAATTCACCTGCCGAGTTTTAGACGAAACTTTTGCTTTAGTGATTCTAATGCACGTGTATTTGTGGTTTGTAAATTAGAATAGAACACATTCTAATAGTACTATGTGTCATGTTTGTATAATATGTTTGAATTTAGAACTAAATTGTGAAGAAGAAGAAAAAGTTTATTAACTTATTCCAAAAAGTTCTTATAGCTTCTTTTTTTTAAAGTGTAGTAGGACTTGACTTTAAAGAAAGGAAAGTTATCATGCTGAGTTTGTAATACCTATTAGATCGTTTGTATGGTTTTTATTATCTGTGTAGAGATTGAGTACGAAACAAAAGAAATATAACTTGACATAAAATCTAGTACCAATTCTTAAAGTCCGCGTTGTCTTAGTTTTAATACCTATAAACAGAACCTTTGGGGTTTGCTTTTAAAATTAATAATTTGTTAATGTTATTACTTACCTTTTATAATAAGTGTTATTGTAAACAAACATTATTTACTTTCCTCTTTAATTTCTAAGCAAAATTACAAGCTTTAACAACAGTATGTAAGTGTAGAGCCCTTAATAAGAATTCAATGAGTCGGTAACGAGTGTTGTCGAGTAAGTTGCCATAACAGTCTCAAGTGCGCAGCTGGTTTGTGTTTGAATCATCGGTATTATTATATTATATTATATCGAGATAGATTGTACATAAACTTATTATGAAATAGAGAAAAGTTTCTCTATGGTCTTCCTTTGTGAGTCATTCCATGTTTGAAACTTTATGAAGATAAAAAAGTAGTGATAAAATAGGAAAACATTTTACTACTACGATAACAATCAATTACTTAATAAACAAACAAATCATATGCTAATCTGGTTAGTCTAGTATAAGCCAAGTTTCAAGTCACTGTAGTTATGTACATTGTTCATTATCATTTAATTATTTTCTATGTTTTGATGAAATATCTGTATTAATTCAACAAAAGCTCTATTTGCCAATTTAGTCAAGAAATTGCTAACAAGTCCCATACTAACTGCTCAGACCAGCATGGTATATGTATGTTAAGTTTTCCTCTACACAACATGGAGGGTGCATTCTCTCTGAACTGAGCACACGAAGATTCATGGCCTGCTATAATATACAAATACAGTTAATTTTACTAAACCAACACGTAAACCATACATCCTTACAATAAAGCATATTTTCCCAGCTCATTTCAGTTCACCATACCCGCATAAGTCTTGATTAATAATGTCATAAAATACATATTTTTACGACCATCCTCTACTATAAACAAGTTGATATTTACGTGAACGTTTACTTAGATAATATTATATCAATTTCATAAAACATAAGTGTATACTGAAATAAGGTATTTTTCTTCAGGAACTTCGGGAAAAAGATCGTAAAAAATGTCCGGGTAATATTGCAAGTTTATAGCGGGTCCCGACCCAATATTAGTGTTTACTCTGTGGCAATAACTGAAACTTGGTGCCACTAAGCTTCTGCCTTAGGCTGTTTGGACGCCTCGGAGCTTAGACACGGATTTTCACCTTAGTTTTACTGTAGAATACAGGTACAGAAGTTAATATACGTACGAAATGCGCTCGAGCTAAGAATATCTCGGAATAGTGAGCAACAATACGAGTGTGAGAGACGCAAGAATTTGTCACTGACAAAATTATCATAAAATACAATAAATAGACATCTCCGTGTGGTGACGGAGTAAGAATACAATATGTCACCACCCCATCTCATCCCATGGGTGTCGTAAAAACGGATACTCCATCCGTGAATATTATCTTTACGAAATAAAAAAAAGGAAAACCTTACATTAAAACCAATACCAATCCGTCACGGGAGGAGACCCGTCCCTGCAGTGGGGCATTAATGGGCTGTTATGATGATGATGACAATAAATAGTGGAAATGTAGGTATATACATTAGTTTTTATAATCATACCACCTAATGCACGTCTATTGCTGGCATCCGCTTACCGGAAGAGATCGACTGAACAGGCCCGTGGTGTAAACACGACCTTTTGAGGATGACATGCTTCCCTATAGATGAAGGAGGTACATGACAAGTAAAAATAAAAATAAAAACTTAATAAAAAAACTTTTAAAACGTTATATTTACCAAACAAACTTTGCATTGCTAATTTTAAAACACTTAAAGTTTGTTTCTGAATATATAATGAGTACCTACATTATTCTTCATTTAAGCACAAACAAGGGATAATACTCTACCGGGTCGAAAATATACCTAAAAGGTAACGCAACGTAATCTAAGCATTTCTGTTTTCACAGCTTCGGCATCACTAAAAGTTTATAAGCGACAAAAATGATCTATCATTAGATCACTTTTAGAATTTTCGTTTCTTTCCGTCCATAGTCTGCACATACCTTTAATACATTTAAACTTTTTAAACAGTAATCTTGTAAAGAGAACATTATGATAACCAAAAAACTCACAAAGGTAACAAAATGAAAGCTCAACTCAAAGGTCAGATTCTTTTAAGGTCTGACAATCTGACTAATAGTCGACGATAATATCAGATTCAGCCAACCACTTAAAGAGGTGCTTACCGTTTTAGGCTTTTTCTCACGCAATGCGCTCCTAACATATTGAATGCGCAAAGGCATGCGTAAAAGCGCAATGATTTTATTCAGAAGGCGTACCGCCGACACCTTTTCGAGTGCATTATGCAGAAACAATGTATTGTCGCATTTATTTACGATGTTATAAAACCAAGAAACGGATAAAGTTATTAATTTTATTTTAAGACAACTTCCGCACTAAGTAATTATAAAATGAATATTTTTTGGTAAAAATGAGCAAATTTTTCATCGGAGTTTTTGTAAAATAAGTGAACCATGAAAACTCGAGTATATTATAAATGTAAACGAAAAAAAGTAGGCTTTTTAAGGATCTTAGTAGATGCTTTGTATTTTCAAAACAAAATATCATAAGTAATTTAGCTACTTTATAAATTAAAACTTAGTACATATAAATATAATGAACACATAAAAAGAGCCAACAACGTTGGCCACCAGCCAGTTATCAGGTGAAAACAAAGAGTAAGTATCTCGGAAATGTCTCGCACGTCACACATACAAAAGGGAAATGAATTTAATTATACCTAATAACGCATCAAACATAACATTACAGATTATTACTTTGAAATATGATTGTTCATGTGATACGTTTGATGACAAAAAAAACATGCATTTCATCATAACAGCCCATTAATGTCCCAACGCAGGGACGGGACTCCTCCCGTGACGGAGAGATACTTGGCCTATTAATACCACGCTGGCCAGACGGATTGGTATATAGGGTTTTTATTTCAAGTTTTCCTTCATTTTATTTTGTAAAGATAATATTGACGGATAGTCTCTTTGTCAGTTTTTACGACACCCTTGGGATGAGATGGGGTGGTGACACATTGTATTCTTACTCCGTCACCACACGGAAAAGTGCGTGCCTTTAGTGAGTATCTTTATCAACGTAATATACCTACGAGTAATTATGTCCCATTGCAGGCACGGGCCCCCTGAAATAACGGAGAAAAACTTGGCGTACTAATTACCACGCTGGTCAATAGTAGCTTCTGATTAACTATTTATCTGGTTACTTTGACACGCAGTATCTTTGAATTATGAACAAAACAACTGAAATAAGGATTTACATACATGAAATTAATGGACACAAGGAATGTCGAGGTTCACGGCAGTAATTTGTGGATCAAACAAATAATGTTCTTGCGAGGGATATGAATCCAAAATCTCGCGCATCGTAGCCGCATACACGACATGTCCGCTTGACACCCGGTACACATAAGTGATTTATCCAAAAATCACATAATTAAATAAAAAAATATAAATATTCACGGACATCTCTACACAGTGTCATCTGTTCCCAAAGTAAGCTAGGCTTAACCTGCTTGTGTTATGGGTAACAGAACAACGGATATTAATACATAAACTTTATTTTTGTAAATACATACATATTATACATAGAAACACTCAGACCAATGCAAATATTTGATTATTTGCATTGGTCTGAGTAGAATCGGAAGAATCTTAGAGCGGGAATCGAACCCGAAACCGCTGCGTGGTAGTCATGTTGTACCACTACGCCACAGAGGCCGTCAAATTATATTAACTATTTTTACTTCCATTGTTCCTTTTTAGTTACCCTATTATTAAAGCTGTATAGCCTTTTTACAAGGCTAAACGTAAATAAAACTATAGGAAAGGATGTCTAAATTATTATTTATTGAAGATAGTAAAACTTAGAATGTCTAGACAATAAGGTTCACCCGTTTACATTAAATAATGTATAGTATAGAGGTCAACAAGTACAAACTATATTATTTTAGTAAACTATCAGTTGGAAAACTAACTAAAATAAAGCGCTTTGTGGTTCACTAAACTCTATGAATAATGAAAATATTTGATTTGTGAATGAACCGCCTACGAGATAATAAAATTGTTTTATTTATCATCTATGTCCTTTAAAGATTGGTTTTTTATTGCCTTATATATTAGTAGACGAGTAAGCATCCCACCTGAATAAGAGTGGGTTCGATCAATTTAGCAATTCTAGAGCACAACACTGTTCGCTCACATCACTGTACTTTCATTAGATACTTTAAACGTCTACCTAACACTTGATTTGTTGATTTTTACTTGATCAGATATTCGGAAACCGGGGTAAGTGATTCCATAAGACCTTTCTCACGAAATTAAATTTTCTTATTTAATATAGCAGCAAGTTATTGTTAAGTTACGAGCCACAACAATAAAATACAGGAAAATCTACCAACAACACTAAAATTATATACAAAGCAGACGATTACAGGCTTATTATTAACAGGAAATCTGTCTGAAATTCCACTGAATGACTTTGTAACACATTGACGTATACAAAAGGTGGTAAAGTTATACCACTATTGTCTCACTCATAATTCCATTCAATTTCATGTGTCATTGCGTATTTGAAATTCAAATGCATCCCTCATTGTGTCCTAAACTCAAATTAGTGTTTTGATTCGAATACCGTGATATATTGTGAGACCTACACGATGTGGTGTGGCCAGAAATATAGCGATTTTGTCTTATAATAATGTAGTATTTTGTTTCCAATTCAGTTTAGTTTACTAAAGATTGAAAATCCTAATACCTAGCCTTATACATTGTACAATAAAATTATAATGTACCTACATGCATACCTACATCCAAAGCAGAATGGATCAAAACAAAATCTTTAAGCATAATTGAAGGGCTGAAAATCTAAAGGTTCTAAGTACCAATTTTATCAATCGGAGGTATAAGCTTCGAATATTATTAGGCTTGGCACTTAGGTTTTGGCACATAGACCCTTTAGATTTTCACCCCTTTAATTTGGAACTACGTTTCGGTGTAAACCCCAGACGCATTGGCTGCCAAGCCACACCTCGTTATTCACCTTCATTCACCTTCGTTATTCGTCCAGAATGACGCCAGTAAATACAAAAATATAGGGAATCCTAGGCTTATAATCAAGAAATTAATTCTTAAATGGGGTCTAAGTTTGGCTAAGAACGGTGTAGGTATTCAAGTTTCCCTCGTATATTTACGACAACACTAAATTGCTATTTCTCAGAACAATAACTGGGATACTTAAATGATAAATAATTATGTTTTAATTTATTTTGTTTCAGTCATAAATGATTTATTCTTCCTGGTTATCATAAATCAATTGATATGAACTTTGTCCTACAACAAGTACCTATCTCTTCTATCGATGGCATTCTGTGTGAAGAGTATTTATTTCCGAATTATTGAACCTAGAAACATATGCATCATCATCATCATAACAGCCTATATATTGCCACCTTGTGGGCTCCTGTGCCTCACTCATCCATCGGTTTGCCGCCGAACTAACTAGGTCGTAGGCCACCGTGTGAGGGGTCTCCCTACCCTGCGTATTTCGATGCCCCCATTTTAAAACTTTTCTGCTCCAACGGCTGTCAATTAAAGTTATTTCGGAGAGTAATTACTCGCCGTTGCATGTTTTCGTAGCACGAATATTCTAGGTTCAGTCAAATCAAGTCTGTTTTCTGGCCCCAAGATCAGTACTCACACCTTTATACATATATTCAAAATCAAACATTCATTGGTATAATTAGTACCCGTCGAAGTTCGATGTGTTATTATTAGCAGTCAATAATGCAAACGTGTTCCCGAAGGGCGCTATAAAATAATGTTTAATTTTATACGCCAAACGCCATGACACTTGCGGGAAACGTCATAATATTTAATACAGGGTTACAGGAAGTGTGTATTGATGAAATTAAGTGTTTATTTTGAGAACAATAAAGTAAATTTACCTTTTGTTTTTGTGTATTAAGTGTAATTTAATATAGTTAATAAATGTTTAATATTATAATAACGTAGTTACAGCTTATTGATGGCAACTTTATTCTACTTAACCTAAATTTAGATTGCTTAAAGTTTACTAAACTTTACCACCACTTCCTAGGCGATAGTAGAGAAGAAACGGCGCGGCGTAACAAACTCTGCTGCGCCATTTTTGCACAATGTACCTACTACATAATATAGTTTAGAATAATAAATAATTAACTACGAATATTTATTAATCAGACGTTCATTCAAGAATGTCTACTAATTTGCATTCATTCATAAGAACCTACACACTATGGTAGTCACAGTAAGCCTATGATAATAATAAGACGTACGCGTGGCATGGACTTGTTTTACATAGAGTACACAAAGCCACTGGCATAATAACCTTCTTAACAGCTCTGTAATGTATCACTGCAGGTCCTGGTTTCCTCCAGGGATGGAGAGAAGCTTAGGAAATCATATGTGTGGGTCCACACTACACAGTAACTTTTATCAATACTTGCTAGTATTAACATATTCTTTCTACGAAAGCGTATTAAACGTAGCTATTATTATCCAACATTCTTTAATATCATATAATCTATACTAATATATAAATGCGAAAGTAACTCTGTCTGTCTGTCTGTCTGTCTGTCTGTCTGTCTGTCTGTCTGTCTATCTGTCTGTCTGTCTGTCTGTCTGTCTGTTACTCTTTCACGCCTAAACGGCTGAACGGATTTCGATGAAATTTGGTACAGACAATCTTTAGACCCTGAGAAAGAACATAGGCTACTTTTTATTAGCAATCATATTATATTTTGATTTCATAGAATTTTGGCGGGAAAGCTGTGTCACGTGACCTGTGACGTCATAGGTCACGTGACCTGTGACGTCATAGGTCACGTGACCCGTGACGTCATAGGTCACGTGACCCGTGACGTCATAGAATTTTGACAGATGAGTCGTGACGTCACAGAATTTTGGCGGGAAAATATTTTTTGACAGTTGAGTCGTGACGTCATTGAATTTTTGACAGATGAGTCGTGACGTCACAGAATTTTTGACAGATGATTTGTGACGTCATATTATTTTGGCGGGAAAATATTTTATACCTCTGTCACTTTTGACAGCTGTCAATTTTGACAGATAGGCGTGACGTCATAGAATTTTTGACAGATGAGTCGTGACGTCACAGAATTTTGGCAGGAAAATATATTTTGACAGCTAAGTCGTGACGTCATTAAATTTTGGCGGGAAAAATAGTATTTAAACAGCTGAATCCTGACGTTATCACAATTTGGCGGGAAAATAAATAGGTTTGTACAGGACCCTCGGTGCGCGAGTCAGACTCGCACTTGACCGGTTTTTTAGCTGTGGGTCTGATATATCTAGAGAGCTTAAATTCGTAATTGTCAACTTATTTCATCATAACAGCCCATTAATGTCCCACTACAGGGACGGGCCTCCTTCCTTGACGAAGGGATACTTGGCCTACTAATACCACGCTTGCAGACGGATTGGTATAGGGTTTAATTTCAATTTTTTTTTTCGCCCAACGAAGTGGGCACGGGTCAGCTAGTCTTCTATAAATAAAACCTTAAATTATTATTAATTTACGTATGAAAAGCGGCACATGGTAATTTATAATCATAGGCGGGGGTGCGAGAGACAGGAAATGACAGCTAACGTCAATCAATGGGGTGTTCTGAGGCCAACTCCCTCGCACGATACATGATTAGCTCCCGATGACAACCACACACGATGCACTACTATATAGGGGGAAATGGAGGGTACCATAGGGGTGACAGCGTCCAGGAAGGGGGAGAGGGGTGCATAGTAATCACTATGGTAATGATTCCCAAATGATTTAATGGATATTGATTAAGATATGAATTTAAACTTTAAATAAAGCTATTGAGCTTGGTGGTAGGATAATGTAGTCAATAAGAATTATTAATATTTTAGGGATTCCTTTAGTAATAAAACATATGCAGAATGACAAATGTAGTTAAATGATGTGTCGCGGGTTTGAATCTCACGAGGACAAATTTATTTTTTATAAATTAGGTTTCCTTGGAACTATATATTATGGATAGAAAACATTCAGGCCTATGGAAACATAGATACATTAAGTGAAATCGAACCCGAGACATCCGTAGCGTCATTCCCTCATGAATTAGCTATACACAAAAATACCTAAGGGACTAAAGGTCTGATCAGGATAATCAAAGACAATTTAAATAATTACGTAGATTAAATCTAATTAACCTAAATAGAGATTTTTGACTTGCGGAACAACCAAGAAAGTGGCCCATCCTGATAGGAGAAATTTGTTAATTAATTAGTGAACAAAATAGGCAACGTCACGCGATCTACTTAGTCGAATTTAGGGTACTCATAGTGACCTACATTGGGACTAATTTACCTTAAAGGTGTTTTACCGGCCTCTATTTAGATAGAAGTAGCGAACGGTTAAAATATTGTCATGGCCTGTACTTAGTGTTGCGTAAAACATGCTATAAAGTAATTAAGTTAGAAAACTTGTACTGTTTTATAATGTTTTAGCTGTTAGTTAAACCACTATATATGCAAATGTGTAATGTGTATGAGTTACAAAAAATACTATTAGGTTTACCTAGTTATCAATTGTTTAGTATCTTTACAAAAGTATATGCTTAATGTAGGTTAAGATGGCATCATATGGCTATAATATAAAATTCGAAAAAAAAAGAATCAAATAAGTAAATTGAAAACCTCTAGCCTTTTTGGAGTCAGTTAAAAACGATGAAATCGGCTGTTTCTCAGCTCTGCATTCTCACTTGTTTTCTATAAATAGGATGAAACTGTTAGTTCGGTCAAGAACTATTATCTTATCCGATATGCGATAATTTTTAACTTCTTACCTTACAAAGATATGTACAGCTTAGCTTTTCGTATTAAAATAATTTGGATTTAAAAACCTTAAGGAAGAACTTTAACCACAACTCGATACAAAAATTTACCGCTATTAAAGTTCCAAGAATTACATTTCGAGATTAATTTTACCTGTTGCTTGTCATCCACTAATAAATACGAGACATCATTAAAGAATGCAAAAAAACTGTTTACATACACTCTGAACCGCGCTCAGAAGAAATACTGATAAGTGGTCACCCATATACCATCGATCTACTGGTACCAAGAAAAATAACTATTTAAAAATAATTTAAGAAAAATTATCTCTGAATTAAGAACCTTCTTCTTGTACCCCCTTACTCATAAACGCCTCTTAAATTTGATCACTGTTTAGCGAGATTTTTATTAGCAAAATCAACCTTATACCAAACGGAATCGTAAGAATTTAAGCTAACCAATTGACTAAAATTTAAGAGGCGTTTATGAGTAAAGGGGGTATTGGTTAAAATTAAATCATTATTTAAAAAACCTCTTTTGTACCTACTAGGAATTAGCTAGTGAATTTGACAAACATGAATATAACAAAAAACATTCAAACTCAGAACAATATATTTAAATCACACTCATCATTATTATTTTGCACGGGATTCAAATATGAAACCTCTTTCACACCTGCATACATCGCGATCACCAGCGAATCACTCAACGCTTTAAAAAAGTGCATACACACACCTCTACTTAAAAGACCCTGCCGAATGGCGTATGCCTACTTTACTCCATTGCGAGTGACTGTTTGTAAAATCAGTAAATACCTATCTCTAGTACCTACAAGAAGTAGTAATCACTACAATACGGTAGTTTGAAACTAATTTATACGCCCTTAAAAACATCGACCAACATTATTAACCTAATTAAATACAGAATTTGCATTGTTTATGGTATCTATACCACATTAATAGTAACCTGTTGACCTGACGTATAAATGGTAGATTTATGTGCTTTAGATTATACATTTATATTATTACTGATTATTGTACAACATTTAAGGGACTAAGGGACTATCCGTGAATGTTATCTTTAACGAAATAAAAAGAAGGAAAACTTGAAATTAATCCCTATACCAATCCGTCTGTCCAGCGTGGTATTAGTAGGCCAAGTATACCTCCGTCACGTAAGGATCTCTGCAATGGGACATTATTGGGCTGTTATGATGTACAACATTTTCTAATTAATAAGTCGACATCGACACTAAAAGTAAAGCGATGATACCAATTATTACATTTAGTCAGTGTGATAGTCACATACTTACGAGTACATTACCATTCTGATCCCTCGCATGTTGAAAACGACTAAGTAGCTAAGGGAAAAAAGGATTTATTGCCATGCTAGATGCTTTGTTTTCTTTCAAAAATATTAGAAGCAGCTTGGCAGTGTTATCATAAAAGCAAGTTTTCCTTCATCATTAGAAAAAGTTTGTAACAAAATGGACGACCGTATTTTATGCGTGTGTGTATTTTGATTGTCAATTACACCACTATAACCTCTACGACACAAAGTGTAAAACAATACAAATGGTTGTTCGACCTCACATTATGGCGGTCACACACATAATATAACGCCATAAATAAAAATAATTACCTTTCCTTGTTCTGTCCCTCCTTTATTCAGTTATTTGATCAGTTAGTTGTTAGGGTTTTTAGGTATCCATATTTTATCATTATTAAAAACTGTATAAGTAAATTAAGAAACTGCTGGTCTCTGTCCATTGAACAGTGATTGCATCTTTCTCTATTTACTTACTCTAATTTATCCTTCTAAACCTTAGGACTTGGCAGAATTGTTGGTTACTGATAGAGCCATTTATTGCAAAGAATTAAACTTCATATAAAAAGTCGCCATTATCCTTTCTACAATGAATCGTTATATTTTATTTATAAAAAGAATATTTATCTTGACAGATATACCATAATTAAATGCAATCACTCATTGTAGAACTATGATATGGTTATAGAATGAATGATTACTTATTAATGTTGAGAATTATATAAAGTAAATGTTGTAGTTATAAAGTATACTTATTTGTTGCGTGTTGTGCGTGAGATAATTGTAGGTAGGTATCTACTTCTTGTAGATTGAATGCCAAGTACGAACAATTTATTACTGCTCTAGTGAAATATATGAGGCTTATAATTACAATGAGTTTATTTATAAAGTTATGTTTTAATTTTAGCACCCCTATAAAGCCGTATTGTTGGGACTGACTTTCTACAGTGATGAAAGGAAATTGAAATTTTACAACCATGCTGTTGAATAGTTTTGCGTCAAATTAACTTTCTTTTTGTTTAAAATAATATCAGCTAGCCTTCCCTTGTCGTATTTTACAACAGCCATAGAAAGAAATAGGATAGTGATATTTTCATACCTACTCGGTTTATTTATTATATTTTGTAAATAAATAAACAAATTGCATTGTCAAATAAGAAAATAATAGTAACCATATTCAAATAGCATCAAATCCGATGTTACACTCTGTCCTTTACAAACACAGGTTATGTAAACATACAGTTCACGAGACGTTTAGAAGTTAAGTTAGACAAGTTAAGTGAGTGAATAATAGATGACGGATTTCTTTACAAAGTCTTCATTGTTCTATGTTCTATAAAACTGGGGGCATCCTCGGTTAACTCAAACTTTACGTTCGACACGCGGTATGAACAAAAACGTTTGTGTATTCTTTTAAAAGTAAATTATTCACTGTTTTGTACTGCATACATGAATAGTAAATAAAGTTTTGGTTATAACTTCGTCAAGTAGTTTTTGGTTTACGAACTTTGTTTAAGATTCTCCTTCAATTTTTATGTGCATCTGAGTTTTTTACTTTTGAGTTATATTAATATTCCTGTCAACATTACGTCGTCTAGCCGCAAAATAAGGGGAGCTTGCACTATGAGTACCTACCTTCTTGACAACAGATACACAGACTTTTTTAAAAAAAAACTAACATATAATATTATACATAAAAAGAAATCAAGTCATACAAAATGTTCATGCAATGTTTGCCTTATACGAGAATCGAATCCATAGTATTTACGTTGTCATCCTGTCATCAGAGGTCGACGTAATTCTTACCAAATATTGTATTATAGAAAGGCAGGTTCAATAAACGTGTTTACTAAGTACAACACAGCCGTTTCAGATATAATCGACCGTGACAGACGGACAGACAGCGCTCCTTATCTCTCGCATGACGCTAACTTTGAATACGCGTCCCTAAAAAAATATATAAAGAGAGAGGGAAGTCTTAAAAAAAATTACAAAGGACTACTACCATTGTCAAGCCACAAGTGTGGTTTTAATTAAAAAATAAAAAAAAGAAGAAGGTTGTTTATCGAAGAAAATAAAGTTGGTTTAGGATTAATGAAGCTTTTAAAAATGTAAAACGTAGACTTTATACTCTGTGGGTGTTTTAAAAAAGTATTTACATTGTCACTAATTGACAAAGAACCTTCTTTATCCTGGTAGTAGCTATACTAGTTAAATAGTAGCTTTATTAACTATACAGACGTGACGATCAGAAGGCCATGCTTTTGATAAAAAATCTATTAAAACCGACTCTTAAACTAGAGCGTTTAAGCTAAAACATAATACGAAATTTCGTTATGGTGAATGAGTAATAGTAATTCTGTAAAAGAACTTTACGTACTTTTAATGACGAATGCCACGTAAAAGTTTACATACTTACTAATAATGTCCGTGTGGTGACGGAGTAAGAATACAATATGCCACCAACCCATCTCATCCCATGGTAGTCGTGAATGAAAATGAAAAACCGACAAAGGGAATAACAGTAACTACTATCTTTACGAAATAAAAAGAAGGAAAACTTGAAATTAAGCCCTATACCAATCCGTCTGGCCAGCGCGTGGTATTAGTAGGCCAAGTAAGCCTCCGTCACGGGAGGAGGCCCGTCCCTGCAGTGGGACATCAATGGGCTGTTATAATGGTTATGATGAATAATGTTATTTCTATAAGTATCTACGTTTATTTAAAATTTATGTATTTAAACTATTTATTTTTCCTCTTTCCAGAGAAACTATTTGGAGCAGTTCGGTTATCTGAAGAGAGGAAGCCCTGAGGTTGGCAATCTTCAGCTCGCAGATAGTCCGCAGGCGTACGAGGATGACTTCAGAATCGCCATCAAAACATTACAGGTTAGTTTTATTTGCTTATTTATGTTTGAGTTAGAGAGTCATCTTGTTTTTTCATACTCTTTGCTTTTAAATATTAAAAATAAAACATTAAATATAAAATACTCCTCACACTTTCAGACAGCGCCATCTAGTCCCAAACTAAGCAGAGCTTGTTATATTGGTACTAGACAACGGATAAACATCCTTAAATACTTTTTTTTGTAAATACATACATATTATACATAGAAAACACCCCTGTACCAATGCAAAAAATCATGTTCATGCACACAAAGATTTGCATTGAGCGGGAATCAAACCGAGACCTCTGCGTAGCAGTCATGTTAAAAACCACTACGTCACAGAGTTAGTCAATAGACGTCCATTGCTCCAAACGTACACGTGAGCCTTATCCATATGACGGAAACCCGTGTGATCTTATGCCAGCCTCAACTATCAACCTTCCGCCACCTAGGTATACCTATCAGAGCGTAGATCCATTGCATGAGGTGTTTGTACTCTCTGGGAGTTCCGGTCTGTTGTTGCTATTCCAGAACTTTTCTGTCATCGGCTATAGTTTCTATGTGCCCTAACCATTCATTCCCAATTTCAAAGCAACCCTAAGCGCTATATCAGTTACTTTCGTTCTCTTGCAGATTTCCTCAATTCTAATGCACATTAGAAAACTCTCTGAGTCAAGTTAAATTTTTTCGCTATTATTAATATCTGCATGTTTTTCTTATAAACGATTTATTTAATTATTTTTAATGCCCTTCACAGTTAGTGTATAGACTGATAAAATACTTACTCCGATACTACTCGGAGAAAACTATATGTCCGTTAAATATAGGCTGTTATAATTCAAACCCTAATAAAAAGTATATATTTCAGGAGTATGGTGGTATACCAGTGACGGGTGAAATAGATGAAGCGACAACGACCCTGATGAAACAACGACGTTGTGGACGACCCGACAAAGAGGACGGTGATCATCACGGACATCATAGGAGGAAGCGGTTCCTGGTACAGAAGGGCGAGAAGTGGAAACACACCAACTTGACTTGGAGGTAACATTTTTAATTTCTTAATAAGTAATCCAAAACAGAATTCAGTCCATTAACTAGCCTATCGCAGTCCACCGCTGAACATAGGCCACTCCTAACACGCGCCACAGAACAGAATTATTTGTTTATAAATCATTAAAAAAATGGAAGTTTTATAATGTTCTCTAAAAGAAGTGTCTATAATGAATGTGTAACAAGATTACAAATGAAAAAACGGGTGCTTATACTTGTCCTACACTCTTCGTGAAATAATTTTAATTTAGCGCCATCTGTAAAAAGCAGACTGAAACAGCCAGCAAGCTCTATTCTTTAGCTTTGTGTAGCGGCATCTGTTAGTACAACGTAGCACTACGTAAACATCCTTTGACATCGTTGTTGATTCTACTCCACACTAGATGGCAAAGGCAACACCATAAATTTATTTTTTGATGTAGACTTGTAGAACTGAATGTTCTTATAAATTATAATGATTTAATACACGCGTTGAATAAGAAACTGTTGTTATAAATTGATCTTCAATAAAAAACATTTTTATTCTATTTCACAAATCGATTCACTCTTGTTTTTTTCCTGTACCAAGCAAACAGAGTTTATGTTACAACTATGTTACAACCATAATAGGTACAAAATGAAATAGAAAAAGAATAGGGTAGAACCCTAATGTCGAATTTTATGTGAAACAGTTCGAGCTATACTATTTGCTTTAAGACCACATAAAATTGATGACAAATAATAGTTAAATCACAGGGCTCGTAAATTTTACGATGCTTTCCGCGTGGCTTAATTAAAAGAATATGTCCCTTTGACGCCTACCGAGGTCAGATATTTGGAGCTTCAAATAAACAGGGAAAGCTCTTAACTTTATCGTACATTATTGGTATGACTATAGGACTATTCGCACTATATTAAAATTAACGTTATACCTATGAGTATTTCATACTTTTTAAGACATCTGGTGCTTATTCTATCGGGTCTTTTTAAGAAAGCAGGCTTTTGACTACATAACATTTTATGTATCAAGCCGCACTTCATCCTTTAATTAAATACGTACACTTACAAAGTAAATAATTGATTGTTTAAAGTTTTAGCCATAAGTACCTACCTACATGATTAAATAGTGAATCCTTGTATCGATGTCAAGCCATAAAACACTTCACGTATCGCATATACTTATATCAAAAATTACCTTAGTTACTGTAACTTTAAGCATTTTAATAACGATACAATATAACTTTGGCTTTCTTCCTTGAATACCAAAAATAGAGTAACCTTTAGACAAATAAAATTGTACGTATTATAACCAAAATGAAAATACAAGTAAATTTAAGACCTCTAATGTATATTAATAAGCTATTTAAAGTTAGGTCTCAAACTGCATAAAGGAGATGGAAACTTTTGGGCTAAAGCCTGTACTTACTGTACAGAGTAAGGATATGCCCTAAAAGTACAGTAATGTACAGGCTTTAGCCCAAAAGTTTCCATCTCCTTCAAAAAAAAATTATCTTGGATTTCAGATTGCCAAAACTAACAAAAGATTTAGCACGAGACTAATAAGTGTGAAGCTATAAATTGATAATACTCTCATTTCTGTTTAATCTTGGCCCAAAACTCTTAGTGAAGGTTTCATTCTCCTTTTGTTGTTAAAATAAATATAATGAATTTATTAACAAATTAGGAACGGAAGACGATGAGGACTTTTAGAGATTTACAGGTACTTACGCACCAAAAAACTGTATGATTACTAATTACAAATTCTTACTTTTTTTCTCTTGTTAGTAGAAAACAGGACTATATTATTAATCAAATACCAACGTGATAATTTGTTAAACGTAATAACAATTAACAATGGCAACCCACAGTTATTCGGTATAAAAAATTCTCGAGGTATAAACAATAAAATAAATTTAAAAAAAAAACGAAGTGTATAATTATCGTCAACACCAGGGGGTGTACTATGTGGGTTCTAATTCACATATGAACAAAAATTACATCGGAAATTAGGTAACTTACTGCTAAGTAAGTTTAGAGTTTTCAAAAATATGCACTTAGGTACTACATTATACCGTCTATGTTTATTTATTTTGGTATTAAAGAAGGTTAATATCACAGAGGTTTTTATTACCTGTAATTTTCTAAGTTTTACCGTATTTCAGAAAATAATGAACTAGCAATAATGTAATAATCTTTCTATTAAGTATCATAAACGCGATAGTTTGTGAAAATACATGTATAAATTGGTTATCACACACAAGGCGAAAATTTCTATATGTAATAGCTTATTTATCAGAATAACATTAGACATTAAAGCGCCAATCCTTACCCACGCTTTAAAAAAATGAGAGCATTTAAAGTTAAAATTCATTAAAGTTAATTGTTATTTCGTCTGTATGGATATAAAATGTATAGGTAGGTACGTTGTTGAGACAAAAATACCTAATCAACCTTTTAAAAACTAAACACGAAAACCATTTATAAAAATTTTCATAGTTTCTTTTACACCTCCCTATTATTTCTCTAAACGCAATCACAAAAGTATTGCTAAATGTTAGGTAATAATCATTAGTTTACGTTACGTTATCTTAACTTGTACAGCTGCCAACTATGTTTCAAGAGCCTCACCTGATCCTAGCTGCCATTGCATTTTCTACATACTCCATTTGGACCTAGCTTTGGCCACTTGCCCGTATACAGAAACTAAAATTCCTACATAAGGACATGTACCTACTTAATGTTAAAACATGCTTAAGCAGCCGTCGATAAAAACAAACTAACTTGTTAAACAATTCGATAGGTAGGCGACATTTAAATAAAGGATTGTATGCAGGTTGTTACCCACTAGGTTGTAGCTTGCAGAGTTTATTCAACTTGATATCCCTAGAGTGGCAAGCTCGACTGCTCGCCGGCGTCTGTTTGAAGTGGAAACAACCGCACAACACGCGGATAATTTGAAAAGTTCACAATCACCTGCACAGACCGCGTATTCAGCACAATTTCCTGTCGAATTAATGGTCTGTCAATATTGTAGTCCTCCATTACTGGTTGTTGTGCAAACAGGCAATAAAACTAGCAACGCCATCTTGTGGCCGGTTTACGAGAACGCGGCGCCAGGGCGGGTCAGGTAGAGCGCACACTGACAATATCAGTTACAGAATATGTCTGCTGGATATATTCAGAATGACCTTATAAGGTGTGTATTTTTGGATTAGGCACGATCTATTTCCTGTGTTTCGGTTAAACTCACACCTAAATAGAATGTATTTTTAACATTGATTTGACTCTATGTCTGACTGCTTTCATATGTATGTAACTCGACACTAACGTTATCGTAAGAATAATAACTATAAAATTAATATGCGAATCGTTAATAAAAGTGATAATATACTTATCAAATTACGAGTAATTGTACAATTTGTGAAAATAACTGTGCACATAAATAATTTATTACATTTAAGTATAATGTATTTGTAGGTACATACTAAGTACAATATATTATGTAATGTAGGTACAGAAATTAGAACTATTTTATCTTAACAATAAACTTGTAGTTGCCTAAAATGCCATTAACTTCAGATGATATTATTTGAATGTAGTTAAAAAGAAACTATTAAAATTTTATTAATCAATTAAAAGTAGAGCTAATGTATTTGCACCTTTACATTACTATATAGTCATAATAATCGCTTTAATATTAATCGATATAACTCAAATGAAATGTAAACACTCGTATTATGCTTTAGACGTCCGATAACGATAGAGTTATTACATGGAAATAACGGTATTGTTTTCGCAATGTCGCTGACAGCCAAGTGACAGCCACATTTCGCCTCCCGCCGCGCGCGGCGCTGTCATCGCCACTCAGCACAACAGTAGAAATAATATTATTACCATTTTCCTCCATTTCCATACTACTTATATGAAGCTTATTATAAAAATACTTTAGCAAATAAGGTTGGGGATTTTTATTTTGCATGGGAGTTTGTTTGATTGAATTATTTTATTTGTAAATGGTTCAAAATTAATATAAATTTCAGCCAAAAATATTGATGATATACCGCTGTGTACGCAGCACTCTACCCACACTCGTGACTTTGATATTTTGATTGGTTGTCTGTGACTTCCAACATTTTTGTTTTACATCTTTATCCGGAAAATTTTTCAATATGATCCTTCGAATGTCTTCATTAGCTAACTTATTCCTCCCTCATGCATCTGCAACCTTTAGCAGATCGTCAGTTCACCTTTTGAGAGGTCTTATAACCATTATCATCATTAAGTATTGGGGCCTATGTCCAGCAGCTGAGGACGTCTTTTGGTTATAATGACTTATATAATTATTCCACACATTTATATCATGTTTAGAGTATTTACAACGTCAAATCGAGAAGGTTGATTAAAATTTCGTAAACAAGTAATTTTCCAGTACTAACAGAAAAAAAAACCTCGTTTTAAATTTCTCGTAATACGTTTGGTTCAATAAGAGGCAAGACGTGATTGTGTCAAGTTACTCGACAGCCTCAAGTTACCTAGACGCAACGAGACCGCATGTTATACTGCTTATTCAGAGCTAAGTATATCCCTACACACGGGAATTATACTCTATAGCTTAAAGTATTTTTTGTTACTGTAACTCCTCTATAATTGACATCATCATAACAGCCCATTAATGTCCCACTGCAGGGACAGGCCTCCTCCTGGGACGGAGGGATACTTGGCCTACTAATACCACGCTGGCCAGACGGATTGGTACATGGTTTAATTTCAAGTTTTGCTTCTTTTTAATTCGTAAAGATAATATTTACGGTTAGTTCCTTAGTCGGTTTTTACGACATCCATGGGATGAAACAGGGGTAGTTACATAATTGTATTCTTACTCCGTCACCCCACGAACCTCCGTCACCACACAGACCTCCGTCACCACACAGACCTCCGTCACCTCACGGACACGGATAATTGACATAGTGTATAATAATTATTTGTTTAATTCAAACGATCGTTTTGAGCGCTTTGAAATCTTTTAAGTAAGTTAATTTGAAATCATCAGATCGACAATCAACTACAAAAAAAGAGTTGATACATACATAAACTCACGCCTTATCCCGTCTGGGGTAGGCAGAGATGACAGAACGCCATGTCACGATCCTGGCAAACAGCTTGGGCCTCGTCCACGTTCATTAAGCGAGAAAAAAAGAGTTGATCTCTTGAATAAGCCTCAAAATGTGATCATTTTCTTCGATTATAAAAGGCAATTTAATATGTACATTTTGATATAAAAACCATAAAATTCCATTGACCAACTGATTACCATTTTTTCAAATTGGTTATTTATAAATTTCATGTCAATATACGCGCTATATTTTCTAACATCCTAGACTGCATTCGTTGAAGGATTATACATAGGTTATTAAATAATCGGGCAACAAACATTTCAAAAAATGCAACCGGGTTGAGAATGGTAGTCTTTTTGTGTAATCTGTTAAAAACCACAACAGCAATGCGTTTGGTTTTCTTTAGTCTTTGTAAAATATTGACTGTTGAATTTGTCAAGAGACTACTTCGATAAATTCGTTATATTTTAAAACCGACACGTCATTCTTTCTTCATAGTCACTCCCTTATTAACTGTATCATGAAACTAATGATATAATATACAAGATCACTTAAATTTTCGAAACCCATCAACTATCAATAGCAATGAAAATAAAAACTTTTCCGCTTACCATCCAAGTGTTTTTGCAGTTTAGGTACCTATTATTTTTATACCGATAAAGCTAAGGACTTGACGAGTCATAATTAATTGTAGTGACGTAGCCAGCGGTCCCTCCCTACGTCTCACCACCTCTTACGACCGCTCCCCGCAGAGGGACTGAGGCACCCCGCAGCCAAACGAACTGGGTCGTCATTTCAATATTGAAGGCATTTCACAATTTCTATTGCTCTTTATTGCTACTGTACGACGTAATAAAGAGCTTATTATCCGTATATTGAATGTAGTAAACCGTCAGGAATCCGTAAATCATTTTATTAAAATTATCTTTACAAGTTATAACGTAAGTACTTTTCATATGTATGATGTAGGTACTTTTTAATATGATTAATTATGTTGCCGCGCTGTAAATTTATGTTGTAAGTACATATTTACATACTTATATGTAGGTTTTAATGATAACATTTTAATACATATTTACATATTTTTATCATCATAGTACATATTTTTAATTAGATATTATAGGTACAATTTTATTTATAACTAGCTGACCCGTGCCCACTTCGTTGGGCGACGAAAAAAACGCTTCCCTTTTTTAAACATATTTCATTACTGCTCCTCTCTTATTGGTCATAGCGTGATACTATATAGCCTATGGCACTCCCCGATAAATGGCCTATTTAACACAAAAAGAATTTTAAAAACCGGTTCTGTAGATCCAGAGATTACCCCCTACAACGTCACAAACTTACAAATAAACACACAAACTTTACTTCTTTATAATATTAGTATAGAGTATTATCCATGTAACGATGGATTAAGAATACATGGTATTAATCAATAAACCAATTATCCTATCGCAGTCCACTGCTGGACAAAATGCCTCTCCCAACAAACGCCACAAAACAGGGTCCTCCGCCCTTCGAATTTAGTCCGACCAAGCAATCTTTTTCTCCGTGTGGTGACGGAGTAAGAATACAATATGTCACCGCCCCATCTCATCCCATGGGTGTCGTAAATACCGACTAAGGGACTATCCGTGAATATTATCTTTACGTAATAAAAAGAAGGAAAACTTGAAATTAAACTCTATACCAATCCGTTTGGCCAGCGTGGTATTAGTAGGCCAAGTATCCCTCCGTCACTGGAGGAGGCCCGTCTCTGCAGTGGGACATTAATGGGCATTATGATGATGAGTATAATGAAGCGATCTTTTTGAGGTAGAATTAATTTATAGTACAGGTATTTAAAATTAAAATCGTAAGCAAGCGAGCCTACTAACATCGCACAGATATTTTCCGTTATTCGCGCATTATTTTAAAACAGAGATATCTTTAAAACTAATAATCGGATCTCATCGCTGTACAGGTCAATTTTGTTTAAAATTAAATAAATATAATGATAAACGTATTTATTTTGATAAGGGTCCATACCTTAAACACAAAATACCTTTACAAACAATGCATTTCTTTAAATCAAATTTGATTATTATAAAAAAGGTCGTAGTGAGTCAACCTTAATAGATAGATAAATGCTACCGTTGACTTAATTGTAAAGCTTTTTTTAAGGTACAATTCTCTAATACATTATTTCAGTATATCTCCAGACGTTTAAGCAGCAGAAGCAAAATAAACGTTTTTAAGCGTCCCTTCTATAAACATATTTCATTACTGCTCTACTCCTATTAGGCATAGCGTGATACTATATAGCCTATGACACTCCCCGATAACTGGACTATCAAACACAGAAAGAATTTTTAAAATCGGTTCAGTAGATCCAGAGATTACCCCCTACAACGTCACAAACACACAAACAAACAAACACACAAACTTTACCTCTTTATAATATTAGTATAGAAGTATAGATAGAAATAGATCTTGTAACAAAAAAAAATTATGTAAAGATTCTGTAACAAAAAAAAATGTAAAGGTCTTTAATTTTTTTGTTAACAGACATTAAAACAAAGTGTTAGTTAAAATATACAAAAACCATAAAACTATATATAGCAAAAAGATAATGTACCCCTGGTGGGACTCGAACCCACAATCCCCGGCTTAGGAGGCCGATGCCTTATCCATTAGGCCACAGGGGCTTGCGTAATAATGTCGAAAGTACTGATCATTCCCTATCATCTACATTTAGCTTTTTATTTTTAAATTACTGTAATAATATGACTGTATTCTTATAAAAATAATACCAATCCCTCATTAGTTATACGAAAACAATAATTTCTGCTATTGAGATAATGGTAGCAGATACCTCGACAATGTACCTCCCCAATAATAATAACATTCCTACATAATAAAGTGTTTATAATCAAAAACAACACTTATTCACGTTAAAATTGTTATTTGGTTTCTGTAAATATTAAAATGTTATGCGTTTGATCGTTTTTGTAAAGTATAGTTTGGAGTTTCTTCAGACAGATGGCGCTAGAAGTAACCAAAGTTAAAAATATATTAATAAAATGAACGGTGTATTAGTAAATGTATACAGCCATAAACATAGACATACAAGATTAAGTTATCGCTTTCAAGTCAAACAAATTTTAATATTTGTTTAAAGATTTGTATTGAAATAGGCCAAACGGCTTATTATCGTTGTTGTTCTTCAAGTAAGACGCCTTGCTGAATTTGGTCTCAGCATTGTGACTAACGATAAGGATCGGCAACTCGACGAATAGATAGAAAATTTAACTACACCGAACCGATTAACATGCAGTAATCGAGGAAATTTTTAGGTAATTGAATTAACCTGTATAACGAAGATGGATGCTAACTAAGCAAATATTTTTAAGCTATGTTCAAAGTTTAACTTGAGGAATGTAAAAAAAAACTAAATAGTTGAATCAAAAACCGATTAAACACTTAAACATAAAAACAATGTCCAAAAAGAAGGCCGCCCGAACAGGGACTTGAACCCTGGACCCTTGGATTAAAAGTCCAATGCTCTACCGACTGAGCTATCCGGGCTCATGTGCTGTGGGGCGAAAATGCCTATTATATTATAATGATGTCGCTTACTACATTTGATGATATTGAAATTTCAATCTTTTATGTTATTGAAAATGTTTGTTTACATAACAAATTCATGCTTATTTTATTATTCAACGAATGAATGTTTACGTAATGATAATGATGTCATCATCCAGTGGTGTTAATAGATAATAGGGAGCGTGTTATTTGGGGAGACACCTCACACGGTGGACCGACGACCTGGTTAGTACGGCGGGAAACCGATGGATGAGGGAGGCACAGGTCCGCACAAGGTGGCAATATTTGCATGAGGCCTCTGTCCAGCAGTGGGCGTCAATTGGCTGATATGATTGATGATGATGATGAAATACGGAACACAGGCACTTAGCGCGAAACAGCGGTAGCAGTTAGTTGTGGCAGAAATTCTAGGTTCTAGACTGTGCCACCGCGCACGCGATTAGTATCCAAGTAAATAAATGGCGTAGGATTTAAGTAGATAAGAAATTAAACAATCCTTTAATTTGTTAATATTATAATTTCTACGTCATTTGTTTTCTTTTCTTTTCTTTCTTTTGTAGTTTTCCAACTAAAAAATATTGTTTTAAAAATACCTAGGTAGGTACAGCCCTTTCTTATATCAATTACCTTAATTAATACTGCAAGGATTAATCGTTGAATTTACCTATAATGATCATTGGATCATAAATATTGATTTAAATAACGTTATCGAAAAATACTGGTAGGATTAATCGTTGAATTTATTCTAATCCAATAACCTTTACTTAAAAAAATGTTATTAATACGATTTACGTTACATCAAAAAATGCTACTTAGTTTAAATTCTGTTTGCAGTGTATGAAGAAAGTGTTTGATTTGGTACTAAAATAAAGCAATTTAATATACTTATATTTTTAATTAAGGAACACATTTACGAGTATGTTGAACATTTACCACGATATTTTATGATTAAGTACTTAAATAATATTATATTGTTACTAAGTAACTAGGTTTTTTTTTTGAAATCTCATTTAAAACTAGGTATTATTTTATTAGTAACTACGTTTAAAAAAAAACTTCAGTGCCTAAGTTGGTACTTACCTTATTGAAAAATAATAATACACACATCAAAAAAGTCTAAGCAACATGCATGATATTACAAATTTACCATTTATATTAATTTATTTTACCATTTATTTTAATTATAACGTTGTATTTTATTTTTAAAATAATATTTTTAGGGTTCCATGATGTAAAAATAACAGCTGTTTTCTTTATAAGTTCTTTTAATAACAGAAATTAACAATATTAGAATATACAGGTACATAAGAAACTAAACTTTTTTTTTACAAATTGAAATTTCTTAAGAAAATGAATTTATTGTGAAAGAATAGGACAATTTAATACAAAGTATGGCCTCCTCTGCTATTCAGAACTTGTCGGCAACGATTATTCATTGAATTAATGAGACTGTTTATGTCATCTTGCGGTATTCGCTCCCAATGGAATTGTAGCAAATCCTTCAGCTGTTGGGTTGTTGTCACTCCGTCCAAGTCCTTCAAAACACGTCTCTGGAGCATGTCCCATGCGTGCTCGATGGGGTTGAGGTCTGGCGATTGTGCAGGCCAGGGCAATACCTGGATGTTCTCCGTTGCCAAGTATTCACTGGTTCGCCGAGCTGTATGTGAACGCGCATTGTCATGCATTAACGTAAAATCGGAGCCAAAGGTTTGTACAAATGGATGGACATAAGGTCTGAGAATATCCTCAACGTAATTTTCAGCGTTCATGTTTCCATTTACAAAAACGAGCTCAGTTCGCCTGTTCTTCATAATACCCGCCCATACCATAACTGTTGAGCCGCTGTATGGATGAACTTCCTGAACGCACCTGAGTCTTTCAGTATTTCCGGGTCGACGGTACACTCGCACCCTTCTTGTATCAGGCCTAAACCCGAATCGCGACTCATCGGAAAACATAATTTTATCCCATTGTTCCTGGGTCCATGTTATGCGTTCTCTACACCATTCATTTCGACGAGCGCGATTCCCGTGACGTATCGGTGGGCACCTGATAGGGCGTCGAGCTCGTAGGCCGTACTCATGCAGTCGATTTCGCACAGTTTGGGGACTTACATCAACACCACTTGAATTTTGTAGCCTCAAACTTATCTCTCGAGCGGTTAACATCGGCTGGCGTCTTGCAGTCAGTTGTATGTACCGGTCTTGCCGAGTGGTTGTACTCCTTTTACGGCCTGGATGCTGTTCAGCGGGTTCCCCTGTATTATTGTAGCGCTGCCAAAGACGACAAATAACACTTCTATGAATACCAAAATGTCGAGATACCTGAGATTGATTACTTCCCGTTTGCAACATCCCTACAGCTCTTTGCATTTCATCTGCCGTCAAATGACGTCGCTCCATGACGTAAAGAATATCTAACAATTCAATTTTGTCGCCAACTGTATTTAAATGGTTGGTAAAATTATAAAATCAAGACTAAAACGTAGCAATTAACATGCACTCAAATTCAAACAAATTCGCAGTCATTTGAATTTTATGAAAAAAAAACAAAACATAATCGAAATTTTTTTTTACAACCAGCCAGTATGTCATCAATAACAAAAAAGTTTACTTACCTATACACTTTGAGTGAGTAAATACTTAGAAATTAATTAATATAAATGGTAAATTTGTAATATCATGCATGTTGCTTAGACTTTTTTGATGTGTGTATATTACCTAATTTAGAATTATGTAATTTTAATTATTTATTGGAATTTATTGCGCAGAACACAAACAATTATGCTCATAAGCAACAAAATAACAAACCAAATAATTTGGTCAAATATATCCGGTTCGGTTAAGATTAAACCGAACACTTACTATTCGGTTATTCGGCAAAATCACCAATGGACATAGCACAAATTATTACGTAGTTTCTATTTATTAAGTTCTCAGTTAATTAGCTAAAAATACATTTATACTCGTAATGTTATTTCGCCCACTAGTTAACTATGTTATAATTAGTTAAACTTAAAATAGATTAAACTAAAAATAGTTTATTTTCTTAGAGTGGGAAATGACATCCGCCATCTTGTATTTGTAAAAACACATTGAAACTTTGTATAGAACCTCTTTGTGAGTGTTACTTCGTTATTGGCAATATTGTTATTTTTATCTTTTCTGCCCACCATATCCTTTATCAGGCACAAAGTGATACAAATACCTACTCCTTATTAAATGATAAATTCAATGTTCTTCCCTATATATATAGCTTCTAGGAGCTATTTTTATAATACATAGATACTTAAAATCACGCCTCATTCCCATTTTGGGAAGATTACTAAGCACCATGTACTAGGATTCTTACAAACCTGCTTTTTGATACGTGCCCGTAGGTTCCTATAGAGCTTGCGCTTTATAGGCACATACGCAAAAAAAAACATAACCGTCTTTCTCAGTCAGTCGGTAAAAATTATTTGAGTGCCTCGGTGGCATGGCTAAATAGTGGCTATGGCTACAGTGCACAACGACGCAGCTTCGATTCCCACCTTGTCTGTAAAAGTTCCCGCGTTACAGGGCTTAATTCTGCCCCGGCCCCTGTTCTCTTTTAGAAATATTAATGTCGCATTGCTGGTATGGCACAACCAAATACAATGCTTTTTTGTTTTTTGAAAAATCATAGGGTTTAACCAGTGATTTTCCCTTTACTATTTTTTTTCGAATATGATCTATTCAACAATACACATTAAAATAATCAAATCTTCTTTAGATCTTTAAACTATGAAATTGCCGTTTTATTTCTGCGCAGTCTTTAGACTCTATATTCTTTTAAAACACATTGTTTAAATACTTTTTGTTACTTAGGAAATGTAGGATATTACTAACATCTAACGAAAGAAAATAAATAAAAATAATTAAGTATTATTTGTATTATGTATTAATAAACCTGTGAACATGGGTCCAATTTAAAACAGCGAATTTTCCCATTTGTTTCATTGTAACTTCTTACCAGATACTTTTTTCTCTGTGATTAAAACGCTATAGTTACCTTAGATGTGTTCCATTACATATCCTAAACTTCAATCTATTAAGTATAATAACTATTGAAAAATCTAAGAAAACGTTAGTTAAAAAAACTAACTTCTGATAAAATCTTCATACAAAACAGAATTTTCATAGCATTAGCATTCTAATATTAAACACAAAACACTATAAAATAGACATGTAAGTAATATATTAGGCGTAACACTCGGTGTATCGTTTAATTACCACGGTACAGAGAGGAGTAGAGGCACAAACACGTGTAACCACTAAGCCTCTAATCCTCTGAAGGGAATGTCCAATCTCTGCAGGTACTGTACTCATAACACTACGGTACGGTAATACTTACTACCTTATGTACGACTTCTGTGGCCTAGTGGTTATATAATATGGCTGCTACGCAGAGTTCTCGGGTTCGATTCCCGCTCAATGCAAATCTTTGTGTGCATGAATATTATTATGATTGTTTGCATTGGTCTGGCTGTTTTCTATGTATATTATGTATGTATTTACAAAAAAAGTATTTATGTATGTCTATCCGTTGTCTAGTACCCATGGTACAAGCTCTGCTTAGTTTGGGACTAGATGGCGTTGTGTGAATGTGTAAGGAATATTGAATTCTTACTCCGTCACCACACGGACATAGAATTACAAAACACATAGAATTTACATTAACATATTTTTCTTTAATAGACGTAATACACTTCTCATCAAAAAAATCGAAACAGATGCAAGTTTGTGTTTTTCTGTGATTATCTGAAAATTGTGTATATTTAGGAATATGTGTTATATATCATTTAATGGGGAATTTAATGAGGTTTTCAAATAATAATGTTAATGTTCTAAATTCAAATAAAATTTTCATATATTTCGTATTTTGTTTAACAAGTCGTATTTTTCCTGTACGTAGTTTGACGGAAATTGATAAAATTAGGCACGTAAATGAAAAAAAAAGCTAGAAAACGTTTATTTAATAACCCGTATCGCGCACCCAGAGTTCCTCGCTCCTCTTATTACTGCGTCCATGCGATGTTTACCCGCAAAAACCGTGGTGTCATTGCTGAATTCTGGACTTAGTCAGGTTATTACGACTGAAAGATTGCATCTTAGCCTGTCGTCTTTTCATAGAATCTGCAAACGCTATCAAGAGACTGGTTAGTCACGCGCCGTTAGAGATCTGACAGAAAACAGGTAATTTCTGACCGAGTAGATCGATTTATAGTAACATCTTTCTTACAAAATCTACGCCTTAATGTCTTTCAACCGCAGCAGCAGCTTCATGATGAACCTATGGTGGCTGTACGTTACTCTACAGTTAGAAGAAGGTTGAAGAAACGTGTACTTGTACCGTACAAGCCAGCAAATAGGGAGGAACTACCTGCAGATAATCAAAAAGCGCGCCTTAACTTTTTACGTAATTACCTAAATTGGTCATACATCTAGTGGAACAAGTTCCTCCTTTCTGATGAGTGCAAAATTGTATTGTATGATAACGATGGAAGGACTAAGGTCTACAGAAGTAATGGAGAACGCTTTGCACCATGCAGGATTAAAAGAAAAGGCCATCCATGGTGGCGGTTCATGGACTGTTTGAGAACACTCCATGAACCGCCTGGAATGCACTTTGGAGAAATTAGTGGCAACGACAAGACAGAGTTTGTCTTTGTGTTTGGGTCCCGTCTGCCCTTTCTTAACAGTCAAGGTACATCGAACAGAATCTTGAACCTCTTGTGATGCCCTATGCACATTTATTTGACCCCGGTTTGACATTTGTGTACGATGATGCTAGGGCAAACACCGCGAGTGTCGTAAGAGATTATGTTACTGAAGTTGATATCTCTATTATTGATTGGCCAGCAAGAAACCCGGACATGAATCCGATTAAACATCTATGGGATGGATAAAAAAGACTAATTAGTGTAAAAGATCATGCCTCAAAAACACTTAGCCAACTTTAAAAAGCAATCCAAGAGGAATGAAATAGAGCGCCACTATTTTTGATCGTGACTCTCATCCGATCCATGAAAAACCGTACAAAAGCAGTAGTGAGAAGTCGGGGATGGTATCCGAGTTATTAAATAAACGTTTTCTAGCTTTTTTTTCATTTAAGTGCCTAATTTTATCAATTTCTGTCAAACTACGTACAGGGTAAAAACGACTTGTTGAACAAAATACGAAATCTAAGAAAATTTAATCTGAATTTAGAACGTCAAAATTATTATCTGAAAACCTTAAAGTCCCTATTAAATGATATATAACACATATTCCTAAATATACACATTTTTCAGATAATCCTTACAAAACACAAACTTGCAGACTGTTTCGATTTTTTTGATGAGAAGTGTATTTATAAATACCATTTTTCCGACCTACAAAACGCACCTTAATCCAAGTTTTTCTATAAGCAATGTGACGCGATGCATTTCCAGTGCAATCAACTTTTCGTAGAGGTAAAAGGTTCATGTTACTGGAGCAGTAACGAACTGATTAACTCTCTTACTCACCACAGAAAATACATTTTATTTTTATTTATTTCTTTTCTTATTCGCATCTGAGCTATCTGGTTTTTGTAATGTAAGTACTAGGTTTTATTTTACAAGATTGATTCATGTAAAAAGATTTTCATTTGAAGCAGATTGTCTATTATCGATTTATAAACATATTTATATTGTCACACTATAGCAAAACGCCATTTAGTCACATACCAAACTTAACTTTTACTATGTGTAAACACATTTTTTTTATAAATACATACATTGTTGTAAATATAACACAAAGATTTACATTGAGCGAGAATCGAGCCCGAGACCTCTGCGTAGCTTCCTTAGACTGTAGTTATCAAACATTAATCCCACATCATAGACAGGCCTACTGTAGAGACGAAATGAACCTTGCTTACTATTACGTTAATTTTACGAATTGGTATAAATTATATATAGTTAAATATGTTAAGTTTTCCTTCTTTTGTTTTCAGTTAGTCAATCGGCGAAAATTTTCTTTAGTTTAGGTTTATAGATGATTTTGTACTAAGGTTTTATGAACTCGGAAGCAATAGCTAGTTTATAGTGTTTACAAAGTTACAAAGGTGTTAACTATAAATCTAATCTTAGAACAAATTGAAACATCTCTCGACAAGAGGTTGTGCTGCAGGATAATATAAATCAGGTTCAATCTGGTGAGCTCGTTGTACGCCACATTGGGAGTCCTCTCTACGAGTGGCTCGTAAATCGTCAACTGGAAAACAATCCGTGCCTCAGCCAAGTATCCGGCGGGTCTGAAATTCCAATTAAGGGGAAGCTCTAGACGAGTTCGCAGGTCGGTTGCACGCGGACGATCACTCACTTGCACTTTTAATTAATTTATTTATCGAGTTCGCGAATCGACGGCGCAACTCGCGCCGACGCCCCGTCCCGCCGCCGCCTATAAAACGCGTCGAGGACTAGCGACGTCCGTCAGTTTTCTCAGGGACGCCACGGGCACCGGTCGCCCTCACCCGGGAAAATGTGCCGGAAGGACGAAATATACTTTAAATTTTTAAAGTGGGTAGTCTACATGTAGGGAGGGTCGCGCGGCGGCGTCGCTCATAGGGCTCGGCGTCGAGGCGCGTGATGGTCGTCGGCGACGGTGACCTTGAGGTGAGTGAGTGCACGCGCGAGGGCGGCGAGTCGATAGGCCTCGCGCCACCCGCCGCCTCCGCGCCTGCACTACAGCTGTTACACTAACTAACGTCATCATAACTAATATTTTGACAGATATTGCATCGTTTCATTGGCCCGCAGCTGCCGGACGCCGGAAAACTCGTCGGACCTAGCTTTTATAAAAGTCCTGAAACCGCTCGCAAACTTTTCAATTAGTCTGATGTAAAACTTGTTTAATAGCGTTAATGCTGAATTTTCTATACAGATCGCTGTGTTTATATTACACAGTGTACATGTTAATTGGTTTTTAATTAAGTTTACCGGTTTAAACTGCCTATTATGTGCATGTAATATTAGCCCACCAGAAATGCTTTTGGTATATTAAAATAATACTATTTCCTATGATAAAACTTTATAAAGTAGAGAAATATCGAAAAATCGTTGACACACCAGACCGTCGGTATCACTCGTCTATGAAGATATTCACAATATATAGCGCCCTAGAGATTCAAACCAATCGAGCTAGGTTCGTAAATCGGAAAATCGTGTCCTTTATAAATCCGAGAAGGATATAGTTTAAGTAGGCAGCGTAGTTGGTCGTTGGCCAAGTATAGACGCGCCATAATTACTGTCTCAGGAACGGCTCTTAATTTGCTTAATTTACCCGAACCCGTTCCTGCGAACTAAATCGTACGATTTAATGGGATATTTGAATGATGCGCATTGTTTTAAAACGTCTTGCGTCTGTTCCGAACGATCTTGTTTCCGCTAAAACACTTATTCGTTAAACGACTCAGCCATTAATGAATTAGTAGCTACTGTCTTCTGATTAGACTTCTCGTTCTTACTCAAAACTTTTCAATTCCTTTCTACAGATTTATTCTTGTAAGTTTCTTACGCTAAGGGACATTTTAAAGGGGTTTAAATATTAATGTTAAAAAGGTAAGATGAATTTAAAATAGGGGTGTTTTATATAAATTTATTTTAACAAATATCTACGTGTTGCGAATACTGCTGAGGTAAATGTAGTCTATGTACAAACCGTAAGAGGGAAATGGACTCGGTTTTATTTTTTTCTTACATTTCTAGTTAAAGGAGTTTTTAGTTTATAAAAGAGGCGGTATACCATCCATGTTTAAAAGAGGTTTCGTGTGGTAAGGTTTGAAATACCACGGAGAGCGTGTTCGACCACTCACCTTTTGTATTTAGAACATGAATTTTATATAGGTGTTACCATGGACAATATAAGTGTACATAAAAGTACAGAATATTACGTGCCGAGTGGCCTCCGTTATTATTCATAATCCGACTATGTTACTTTTCTGTACCTTTCATACGTAACATTTCGGAACACGAAAATAAATTTATTATCCATTTTTATCTACATTATTTCATTATGATATTATCTGGAAGAACGTAAATGTTGGCGGGGTGTTAGTAAAAAGACTATCAATTTCTTTATTTTTGACATGAATGTGTTAAATTCTGATTTTTATAGATCTTTTATTAAGTTCACATCCTTTGGGTAATAGGTAGGTTACGTAGGCTTTTACAAAATTAATTTACGAACACTAATAAATACTGAGCTCGGGCCAATTATTATCTGTGGATATGATAAACCAATTAATTATCCAATTCTGTCCCCATGAAATTCTAAGATTTAAAAACGTAAAAAACATTATTAGTTGACAATAAGACAAATAATATGTTTCTGCCTAATTGTCCGTAGTACCAAATACCCTATAAAAGTAATCTAAAAATATTACACTTAGTTATCACTTGTAAAAATTCTGAACAATTTTTAAAATTTCAAATCGCTTGATAACATTTCGAATAATACTTAGAATACAGATTTATTTTTGATATACGTTACACATACCTAAGTAATTCCACTCCGTATGTATTTTAAAATGTGCGGAAAGCTCAACTTTTCCGCTGAACAGCAAGGAGGCCGCATTTGAATTATAGAGGAAACGTTGCCCAGAAGGCGGTACTACCCTTGCTAGGACTTACAAACGTTACGAAATATTATGATTTATGCCACCCCCAATGTTCTACAGTAAATAGGGATGATTTGACACTGTTTATCCAAGGGTTTTTTGAGTAATAAAAAAGTTTTTGAATACCATCTTACATACAGATTTATGGAAATAGAACTCGACACTTAGCAATTTTCCCTAAGTCTGGTTTTACGACAACCTTGTTATAAAATTGTATCATAGTACCTAAAGTTTTCAGAAATAAATATTTTGAAAAAAAAAACAACTTACGCACTAGGTATAAATGATACAAGCATTGATTTAACAAAACTAAAGAACGCCCAGACTGTCAATAATTTAAGGATTGCCCAAATAATTGTACTGCTTAGGATTCGAACAAGCGTACAAGTTTTTTTTCTTTTTTAAGTAAATTTTTAGCTTACCGACCTCCTTGGGTCATTGTCGTTATAATAAAATAAAGGTTTTGTTCCTTAGAGATAAGGAAAGAAAACAGCTGTTGCAATTAAAGGTAGAGGTTCCTTCACATTTAATGTTCTTTTTAATTGGCTCTGTGATACTGAATTTTGTTGGCATTCGAGAATTATCTTAAACAGATGTAGGTTCCTTGAATAAACATAAAACGTTTTACTAATACTTATTCATAAAATAATTGTAAAGATATTTAAGAATAAGTTGCTAAGTTATGTTTCTTGAATTAAAATACCTATACAAATTGCCTTGGTGGCAACATAGTTCATGCTATTGTCGCGGTTTCGATTCCCTCCCGAGATAATTAGTTGTATGATACACAAATGTTAAGGTAATTTCTGTAAAAGACACAGGGCACCGAATACTATAGAAGAAGTTGCCTTCATAAAAATTCATTCAATTCAATAAATAAATAATCCTCACACATTCACACAGCGCTATCTAGTCCCAAACTAAGCAAAGCTTGTACTATGGGTACTAGACCACAGATAAACATACTTAAATACTTTTTTTTTGTAAATACATACATATTATACATAGAAAGCACTCAGACCAATGCAAACAATCATGTTCATGCACACAAAGATTTGCATTGAGCGGGAATCGAACCCGAGACCTCTGCGTAGCAGCCATGTAATATACCGACTGTGCCACAGAGGTCGTCATCGTCATCGTCACGCCTATTTTCATGAACTCCCGTCAGATCCGAGAGCACTTGCCTTTTCAAAATATACGATTACTCACATCATGTAAATCATTATAGTGTCCCAAAGAAATTCCCTACATTTTTAATTGGATAAAACGTAGTCTACGTTTTGATCCATAGCATCAGCTTCTCATTCATCAAATTTTATCCAAATTTGTCAAATAGTTTAAGCGTTAAGAAGTCACATCTGTACATAAATTCTGCCTTAATTTTTAGTATTAGGCCGATCCCACTTTTGATTAATACCATTGCACAAGCTCCGATTAAGACTACATGGCATTGTGTCGTAATTGCGAGAAATATAATTTTTATTTACTTGTGACGAAATAGATTTGCTTACGTTAAATTATATTAAAATAATAATATGTTTCTTTAAAGCCAGTGTATTGTACTTTACTTAATAGTAAAATAATACATCGGAGAATATTCTAGATACATTTTGTATTAAAAGATTCTTCGCTTCATATTTGTAGAGCACTTTATTATAAGGTCTTTGAACCTTAAGTATTGCGCAACTGAGTCCATTTTCTTTAATATCACTGATATTTTCTTTAAAACTTTTATACTTGAAATAGAAAATCTAAATAAATACTAAGTAGTGTAGGTAGTCTGATAGTGGAGTATAGTTAATTTTCATGTAATTATTTTTCTACTATTCTTTTTTTTAAACTGACGGGCGGCGAAGTAGATTTTTTAAGCTTCTCTAAGGATCGTAGTGTATGGCATTTCGTAGCCTCTGCATAACTCAATGGGAGTTGGAGAGAGAAGACGTGGGCATTGGGACATTATTTCCTTTAATTAAATGTATTTATAAGTATCTTTTTTCCGTGTGGTGACGGAGTAAGAATACAATATGTCACCACCCCATCTCATCCCATGGGTGTATAAAAAACCGACTTAGGGACTATCCGTGAATAGTATCTTTACGAAGTAAAAAGAAGGAAAACTTGAAATTAAACCCTATACCAATCCGTCTGGCCAGCATGGTATTAGTAGGGCAAGTATCCCTCCGTCACGGTAGGAGGCCCGTCCCTGCAGTGGGTTTTTTGGATGTTATGATGATATCTTTTTTTATAAAATTTCATTTTAAGACATACAAAGAACAGTAATTTTTCTATTACGTTATCACAGCGCCATCAAGCCCCAAACTAAGCAGACTTTGTACTAAACGTACCTAGACACGTTTTTTTTACATACTGTGGTTACTTATTTTTATTATTTTACGATCTTTAATTTGATACACTATGTTAATCACTTTTGGTTTAAATAAACTACAGTAAAACGTAACTATGTAGAGTAGAACGCGTACTAAAATAAATTATTCACCTTTATTTGTCGTGGCGAAGGTAAATTCAAATGCGGTGAGTTTCTTTCAACGAGACCAAAGATGTTTTGGTACTGGTTCAATCAAAAATATTTACCGTAGAGAAATATATCTCTTACATCTATATATTTTAGACGGATGCATAAAATGAATGCAATTTTGTTATTCAGATATTATTATGCGTTTTTCGTGAGTACGGGATACGGTTGCAGATTAAAGTATATTTCTTGTTATTAATTTTGTTATATTGAATATGGTATAGGTTTTTCGTAGGGGATTAAATATTTACTAACCAGTTACAGATTTCGCTAATGTTAGGTTATAGAGACTAGAGCAACTTTAAGTATTACTATGGCAGTCCATTTATGTCCTGCTACAGGCAAAGGACTTTTTTATTCAATAATTATCAGCGAACATTTCACTTGGTCTGCTCTTACGACAGCCTTGATATAATACAATGTACATCAGACATTTACACCACGCCATCTAGTCCGAAACTAAGCGAAGCTTGTATTAGAAAGAAAGTAAACTAGACAATAAAACTAATAACTTAGTAATAAGGTTTTATTACAACACGCAAACTCTACTTATCAAGAATTCAATTTATTCAGTTAGTTTACAAATCCTTTGTTTTTATAACCAAACAAAAAATACAATTATTTGAAGAGACTCCTATTTCGCAGGCTCTAGTCAGTTAGACCAGTTGTTTATAAAAAGTAGACAGCTTTACGTACACAGAAGGCTGAATTTTTTTGTTGACCGCACTAGAATTGAAACGTACCTTTTTTGATAGCTTTTTAAAAACAAAGAGTATAAAAATAGCATAGGTTTTATATTTAAAACGTATGACTTTTGTTAATACCTGTGGCTTTTTGTTTTTTTTTTTGTTTTATGTCAATACACGTTCTCCGTGTGGTGACGGAGTAAGAATACAATATGTTACCCCATCTCATCCCTTGGATGTCGTAAAAACCGACTAAGGGACTATACGTGAATATTATCTTTACGAAATAAAAAGAAGGAAAACTTGAAATTAAACCCCATACCAATCCGTCTGACCAGCGTGGTATTAGTAGGCCAAGTATCCCTCCGTCACGGGAGGAGGCCCGTCCCTGTAGTGGGACATTAATGGGCTGTTATGATGACACGTACTAGGGATCAAGCCCTGTATCTCAGGGACTTTTACAAAAATATATTTAAGGGAGGGAGACAAAGAACATCAGGGCAACAATTTGCCAATCACGCAATTTTTTTTTCCTGCATGGTATTCAAATCTGCGACTTCACGGCTGCCACATAAGCGACCACTGCGCCACCGAGAGGCAGTCAAATATTGTCCGCAGTGATCGTTCATTTTGACTTTTATTGGATTTTTTTAAATCGACTATCTGTTGCCTGCGGCTGCGCTTTCGTTGTCAGAGGGGAAGTAATTGAGTTTTCAGTAGTGTTCCTATGAGTTTAATAAAAAGGTTTTATATTTAAACTAGTATTTGCTCGCGGCTCCGCCCGCGTTGATGTCTTAGGACAGAAGCCTATATGTTTAATTGGGGTGCCAGCTACCTTCATACGACATTCCACCCAAATCGGTCAAGCTGTTTAAGCGTGATTGAGTAAAAACATTCATCCATCCATACATACAAACTTTCGCGCTTATAATATTAATTAGGATTTCAAATAAAAACTACTTGAGTATCTAATTCTAATAGTATTCTTATAATATAGTAATAGAGTTAATAAGTGAGTCTAGTCTCCCACAACCTTATGGAAATATCAGACGAAAAAGCCTTGGATGAAAATCGTAATCGATATTAAGAAACTATTATTTCGAAAGCCAGGATGACGTAAATTTATTCTAGACTGTCTTAAAAAGTTCATAATTTTATGTATCAAGTATTTATATATCAGTTTATTAGATAATTCAGGCTGGGGAGACCCCTTGCACAGTGGAGAGACGACCACAAAGTACAAATAGCTATTGCACTGCAAGTTTTTAGGTCTCAATTTCATTGATTTCTCTGGTTACCCGTCTCCCAATCAAAGCTCTCCTTGGCAATTGCATCTCCAACTTCTTCTTTTGTTTAATTATGGCTCTGTCGTTAATCAATGATTCTGACAACGATAGGGACATCTACAACTTAATGGCCGTATAAACACTGACAGTTCAATAATTGACAGTTTTTTTTTTTTTTCAAATAAACACAGGCGAATGATTCCTTACTAATTGCCGGCATAAATGAAGTGTGTAATCAGATGCAAGCGAACGAAACTGTAAAATGCAAATCAACGTTCAACTAACAGCAGTTAACGGTAAAAATGTTTAGGTACGTAGTTCGCTTGACCGCTTTTAATATTGTTCTATTTGAATAAAGATGGCAGCATAAAGGTTAAAACCTTTGTAGTTTATATACTCGTATTTATTTATTATATCTGGCTCTCAGCATGTCAATACTCATACGTTAAAATCGTTAAAAATTCGGTTAACTTTAGTTGTCAAATTGTCTTACCTATTGTGTGACAATTTAACAACTAAAGTTAGCTTAGAGAATTGACATGATTAAAATTATCTTTCATCACGATAATCGTAACAGTTGGACCTCCTCTAGCGTATATGTCTTCGGATAGTTTTTCTATTAGATTATTTACATATTTGCTGTCTACTACAAATATAATTTAAGCGTTCTGTTTCATCCTTACATAATATGAATCATACTCAGTAATGCGGGAATTTTCACAATAATTAATTTTGAATCCATAACTTCATGCAAAGCATTTCGGGTTATAACAGCAATTTTTTTTTTATGTACTATGTAAGTTTACGTAAAATTAGGTGTTGTATGCAATCAGGTTTGGCAGAAGATAGCAATAATGTTTGCTATCTACTATTAAAATAAATGGACGACCTCTGTGGCATAGTGGTTATATTACATGGCTGCTACGCAGAGGTCTCGGGTTCGATTCCCGCTCAATACAAATCTTTGTGTTTAACAACACATGATTGTTTGCATTGGTCTGACAAAAAAAGTATATAAGTACATGTATTTTATCCGTTGTTCTGTTACCCATAACACAAGCAGGTTAAGCCAAGCTTACTTTGGGAACAGATGGCGCTGTGTAGAGATGTCCGTGAATATTTATATTTAAAATAAAATGCAAGGCACTCCAAAGGTAACCCAGAGCAAAATTTCCATCTAACCCAATATAGCATTTAAAATGATGTGGTATTTAATTAGAACTATGGACATTTACCGCAAATGGTACGAGCCCTTAGGATTTCCGTCATTCGTTGTCGTGTCTGTGGCTTCCAGAATATTCCAAATATTTCTGCCGAATTCCACAAATTGGCACTTCAATGCATATTGAAAATGGACTATGTAGGATTATCAAAACTAGGTAGTAAGATGTTTGACCATTGCTTATATACTATAGGGTATTAAGCTTATATACTATATAAAATATTATATTTTTGTGGTTTTTGCCAAAGTTTCTATTGGCAAAGAAGAGAAACTCAATCAAAAACATGAGAGCGTTTTTTATTTTACAAGGTCAAAAAATTCAAATTTTCACATACCACAATCCACAAATGACTTTATTGAGCTTGGATATTATTTGTGCTCGTCATGTATGTAAATATTTTAGCGGCATAGGACTCTATCCAATGAATCTAAATCGAGAGTAGTTTTAAAAAAATAGAGGGACTTCTGAGCATTATGTCCTACTATCCTTACAAAACTGTTTTTCTTCGTGTACATTCATACATCTTTTTATACATGCACGATGACTGTAAACTTGACAATAATTATAACAATAGTATAGCTATCAAATATGCTACGTACGTAGACATCTACGTAGCTACAGTTCGTAGATGTTACGTATTCTAGATACGCGCCATAGCCCCTAGCCACGTCACAGTCAACAGACGGACGAGGCGCGAATGCAATCCGGATTCAGCTCAATCAATGCATCCACTCGCCATGTTTACCTAAAATTGAGGAGAATCAATTTTAGTTGGTTCACTTAAAATTCGAACACATTCGTCCATATCCGGAATATCATGGTGCATTTCCTGATGTCTAGTCGGGCGGGAAAGTTCTGTTTTTAAGTTTGAATGTTCTTTTTTTTTGGAACATTTTTTGACGACGGCTTTTGCTAAAGTCCTTTAGCTTTTAAAATTTATTTTTTATATACTCGTAGCTGAAGTGGTTAGTATAACATGGTGTCCCTACCGTACTTCTTCTCTACTAGCGCTTTGGAGGCGGTGGTAAAGTTTTCAAAACTTTGAAATGTTAATAAACTTTGATTAAGTAGTGTTAGATGACGTCAAAAAGATACAATATTATTGTACTACTTTGAATAAATAAATGAATACTGAATACTGAATTACCCTTAACCAATTATAAGTCTGGTCTGTTAGGCTAAATATACCTCCGTCATTGAAGAAAGCTCATGCCAGTAGTGGGACCTTTCTGCAGCTTATATATGATGGATTAAATACTTTAAGATTTAATAATTTCGGCCATCTTAATTGTATCAACTCATTAGAATAAAACAAAAGTCAACCCAAAAAACTTTTCTTAAATCCAGCGACGAGAGAATAATAAACATTTTTGTTATTTCATCATAATACCGTTTTCAATTTCTATCGTTAGCCATAGCGTCGAGATTGGTGCGTAAAACTCGCGTAAACATTCGAGCGGTTGCGGAGCGGTTACATCCGACTGTAACCGGTACTAACCGGTTTATGCTTGTGTACAATGTTAGGAGATAAGGTTCTTTATGTATGTAATCATTTTGTGTTATGGCGGTCTTCGGTATGAGTGAGTGTTATTAAAGAGACTGGCAACGTGTATGTATGGTTTTTAAATCATCGTATCAGTTTTGTAATGTCACACGATAGAGACTGTGCAGCTACTGTGGTGGTTGATTTTGCATCAGTCTGTACGAGTTGTACTTTTTTTTAACATAGTGACACCATGTAGTGTATAGTTGTAAACACTTAATGCATGCGATGTTCGCCTTTAAGTAGTTATTACACTTACAATGATAAATGTAGCTAATTAAGGAAGAACTGTTTTAGTGTAAATAGCTGTTGGTGAACCTAATAATAAATAAATAAAAATAAATAAATAAATGTATTTTTACTCTGTTACTTCCAAGAAAGTTTGCAGATATTAATCTTTACGATAACAAAAAAAGGATCTCAAGAAAATTGATATAAATCACTATACCAATCCTTCTGGCCAGCGTAGAATTAGTACTTACATGTAGTAGTCGCCGTAGGAGGCCAATACCTACGGTGAAATTTTTATTTCAGTTATGAAATAAGGCTTTAATCTTATCTTAAACATACAATGGATAAACACAATTAATAAAAACATCTCGAAGCAATTTAATTTTTAAAATAACGGCCATCTTTATAAACACAGCTTTATTCAAGATTTCAATTTTATCAACGTCGGCATTTACTTTTTACAACCAACACTTACTTTTTCGTATCATCCCTATTTTCATCACTGGATACACTGTTATACACTGTATTACAGTGTAACAAACATGAATTGGCGCAGTGTGATTACAAATTTAAAGTGTGCCTGCTAATATGAATGACAACGGGTCGGGCTACTCGACATTCATTTCCCTCGGCGCTCCTCTCTTATAATAAGTTATACTGTAAGTTTAGCTTAAGGTATCGATGTGAGCTCTACGAGTACTAGGGCCATATATGTAGTAATATGTATTATTAAATTGAAGGTAGCTTGTTTAGTTAAAAGGAAAATACTAGTTCAAATTGTTTTTTTCTTACTTTCTTTCTTACTTTAAAGCATAGAGTTGAATTATTGTTTGTTTATTATATTTAGTTTTCTTTTCATAAAGAATTGTAACAAAAAAGTCTAAATCATGTGCCATGTTACGAGTCCCACTCTAAATTAATATTTCTATATATCACGAAAAAATATCTCATTAAATTATTATTTAAAGATAGTCAGTGAGGCATAAAGAGCATTACTGTCTATACAGTACTTAGTCATATAAATCAAAATTTAATTTATTCAAACCAAAAGCAACAAAAAAGCAAACCCAAATAAAAATCTAATTTCCATACACTCACAAAATATATATTATTATAATTTGTAACCTATAACACGAGACTACTATATGAATGGAACAAAATTACACCGAGTCTACAATTTGGGGCGTTTCAATTGCGGATCTGCAAACATATTTATACATATCTGATGAAGGTGCAGACTTTGGCGCCCTATAATCCAGATTCGACCCTTGAATGCGAACGAACGAGCGGGTGGTCGAGGTTTTAGAGTGGCCCTTCAATCAGCCCTACGTTGGGGAGAGCAGACGCGAGGTGGCACGAGGACCTTTGAGCTACAGGCTCTTTGACACGAGCCACTGACGCACTCTTCAAGTAATGATTCATTCTGCTGATGAGTGACGCCGCTAATGCGCCAGTTTCTACGCGATCCGTTCTACAACATGTTTACGCAAGGATTAAAGATTACTTCCTACTAAATAACGTTTTATCGGTTTCGACATATTATATCCTTTTTCGTGTTAAACCATATGGCATATGGTTCTATGTTCCAATGTTGTATTCAAATATTTTAGATTTGATTGAGTCAATGTATTTTGTAAGGTACATTACGAAAAATGTTTTCGAATACTATCTTACACTAAGGTTACCTACGAGTATGTTCATTTATGCTATGCTCTGGGAAAAAAACACAGCAAAAAATTATTGAAGTAAAGTTTTAGAACTGAGAGGCTACCTATCAAAATTTTCCACAGCAAAATGGTTGCAGCTAGTTTTTATCGACTTTCTTCATTGTGAACGAGCTTTTGAGCGACAGATTAAATTATTATCTGAATATCGATTAGATGTTTAAACTATGTGCAATCCTGTAGCTTTAGGATAGCTTTTGTCTTTTACAATTGGTAAATCCGTACAACAATGGACATTTTGTCGTGGCGCAGTGGTGCGTACATCGGGTATATTCATTCAGCGCACATTTTGTGACGACATTGTTAAATATTTTCACCGCTATATTAATGGTTTTTTTTTATTTGAAGCTTATGCTTTGATAAAGATTACGTATGTTTGCACATGTAATGTGTGGTTGTGGAAAAAGGTCGTATTGGTCATCACCAATACGACCTTTTTCCTTTTTTAGGAGTACAAAGAGTGTAACATATACTACTTATTGTACAGTCACGAGCAATAATATGTACACATTGTAAAATTTTCTAAACTATCTGCACGTTTACCTGGACATTAGAATACCAATATTATTTCGTAATTTAGAAGAGGTTCCGTACAGTTTTGAACTATTCTTCAAATATTCAATTTTGGATTGGCAGAACTCAAAACTGTACGGAACCTCTTCTAAATTACGAATTCATTTTGATATTGTAATGTCTAGATAAACGTGCAGATAGTTTAGAAAATTTGAAAATGTGTACATATTATTGCTCGTGACTGTACCTGCTATGCTTGGTTTGACAAAAGCATTCTTTATAAAACAATTTTCAAAATAAGCACTTTACATATAGTTTGAACAAGTGATTGCAAGCTTACATTCAGCTGAGGAAATTATTCGTCCCCTTGCCATGTCATATAAAAAAAAACCTTTACGACCAAGTATGATGTAATAATCTACGTAAATTTCATACATTTAACAAAGGCCCACACGTACCCAATTTAACATATTTTTCTTTCCCTTAATTTTTGACAAACTCCTCAGTAATAATGGTTTTAATCTACAAAAAATTCCAATTAAAAGTTTTTTTATCTCTCTTGAAGCTTAGGCTCGGTTTGCAGGCAGCCACCGAGTTTCACTCGGATTACATTACAAAAACGTTTGTTTATATTTTATTTTCACATTTAATTTACTGACCTCTGTAATGCTATTGTTGTTGTTAACTTTTCGTAAGTTTATAATAACTACTAATTACATTGCTAGATGACATTGTATTTGGTGAAAGAATTATAATAAAGTTTATATTTTAGTACAATATCGTTTAGTAAAACTAGGATATTTGAGTTGCTATATTTCGATTAAGGCCATTCTATATTTTGTAGTTAGCAACTCTTATTAGTCTATTATAAACATTTATTTTAACAATGTCTACAGTAGTCTGTAGGCATTTTTAAAACACATATAAAAAAATAAATTGGCAAAAGAGCAAATTAGCAAATACTATGCTCTAAAACAAAAAAACATAAAGCTTTTTGGCCATCACAGTAGTTGATCTGTTTACCCTCTGCCACTGGAGGCGACATTGTATATGTAAAGAGACATGGGGTAGAGCATCGATGGGCTGCCATTATGATAAAAGTTACTCTCTTAGTCGATTTTTACGACACTCTCCCTTCGAGTAGTCTTCATGAAAACACGGTACAAGTTTTAATTTTTCAATATATCCTTCACAGTGATGTCGTACGTCAATATAACATAATGTATTCAGCTGATACGAGTTGGCGAAGGCGGATCGTTATCATGTCAAAGAAACTATCGCATTACCGGACTCAAAAGACTCCGGTCTGTTTGATCTCACATACAACACATATTATTCTATTCAATTATGCTATTTTGTTTACCAGAAATTATATTAAAATTGTTATTATTAGAACTCAGTAATGCAAACATTAATTTATAAAAGCTGTACTCTAATAATTCGAATGAAAATCTTTTCTTTTAAGCACTTACTCTCTCAAAGATAACATTCCATAAAGTTTGTGGTTATAATTCCCGCCGAGATATTCGGACGCCACATTGATTCCGGAAATGTTATCATTTCTCTCTTTAATTATTAATTAATACAACTTTGCAAAACTTTGCTCGTAATTTTTAAATATTTCTTTTGATACAAACTCGTGGGAAATGCATGAAATTTGAGACGTTACAAGAGGTTTTCATTTCCCTCGGCTGTGTATTATTCTGTTCACACGAGTCTGTTGCATCGCTACCGCATATCAAAGCACAAAATGTCATTCTCCTTAATACATCTCGAATGACGTTGAAGTTTATGTAAATTGTAATACACGCCCGGAATATTTCGGTCGATATGAAACATCGTGGTAATGTAAGAGGCAACTTTTTACGCATTCACACCGTGTACCTATTAACGACCAGTCTCCTTAAAGATATTCTGAGAAGGAAAATAATATGAACTGTGAAGTAAGTCGGTGAACAGATTTCCGAATAGAGAAAGCTTTCACTTGTTGTTATTCTGTTACCGACCATAACGGAATGCTTTTCTTTAAAACTTCTTTAATAACGTGACAAAAAGTATTCCCGCTTTTTTTATTGTAAATGTAATTTATAAATTAATTAAATTTATTCCTTAAACATTGTCCGCGTTGAGATTAAATCAGGGTAGTCAAGTTTTGTTTTGTTATATCGTTATTCGGCTTTAGATCGAAAGTCTCGCGTTACATATGTCAATGAGATGTAATCTTTACGTTTCTGTGAATAAATTGTAATTAAAACATGGCTGTTACAAATTCACCAGTAAATATAAAGCTCTTAATTAACACAACGGTCAAAGTATTAATTTCACCATTAATTTTGAGTAATTGCGCTCCGTTATAATTTAGACAGATATTACACAGCTTAAATTGTATTTATGTTGTTTTTTTAACTTTTTCTAAGCACATGTATCTTCGTCCAGCGTTAATTGGTATAAACGCGAGTTATATTATGATGTATGGATATGAAAATGAATAGGGAAAGCAATTTACAATTATTATTTTGATATATTAAAGTATAATTTGTGTCTAGGTGGAAATCTACCATTATTACCGCATTATGTTTTGTAAAAACATTTAATCGAAATATGAATTAAAATTTATATTACTTTCTTGTTTCAGGTATGTACTTTGATATAATTTCATCGTTTTGCCGAGGATTTGGTGAGGAAATTATCTTGTTTATTTGTTAGCATCATTACGAAACATGTTGTAAAACCATTATATTCTTCTTCTTCTACCAGACGGAGAATTTTACAAAAATTATGGGGTATTTTGCGGTAGGGATATCCTGTATTTGAAGGCCAGTTTAATATTTAAATTTAATGCAATTTGAATATCTACTTACACAATATAAACTATCTATATATAATCTATAGCATGTTTAAGTGTTAGAACAAAATACAAAAGCAGTTGTCACCATCGGTTGGGACGGAAATGGTGCATCCGCCCTTTCAGGGACGAACGGCTTTTCTTAAAACTTACAACACAGATCAACCTAGACACCCTTATTTCTTTCCGTTAAGGCTCATTTTAGAATGAAATTTTTGTGGGATATGCCCCCAGGATAGTACCGAAATACTTTATAAAGGTTCCTCTCACACTTGATATATTGTTACCGGATGTTTTATATCTATTTGTTTGAACTTATCTTATAAAACGTTGAAGGAAATGTAAAAAATAGGATAATACTTAATTAAATCAGATATGGCATTGACTAGCGATTTTTGTTCTCTTACCCCCAGTTTCTGAATGACTGGTCAAGTCAAAATCAACTAATCAAGTGTCAAAACTGTCATTTTAGTTCCTGAAAATGATACTTTTAACACTTGATTAGTTGATTTTGACTTGACCAGTCATTCAGAAACCGGGGGTTAGTCAGACATTTTGCAGAGACAACGTTTTTGAACAAAGAAAAGACATAGTTAGAACATAGATAGAAAATAGATTTTTATCCAGGCTCAAGAAAATCTCGTACGACTATCACATAGCTACCGCATACTTAAAGTAGTTATTATTTTTCTTCTTTAGGTATTATATTGTTGCATTTCCTTTAATAGACTTTTATGACGTGCCTGATACAACATACACTAGCCTTTAAACCGCCCTTTCACAACTATACAGTAATCAAACACATTACTACTAAATATCATAAAAAGCATTTACCAACAATGTTTATACGTAAGTAAGTTACAAAGTTGTCAAGTACTAGAAGCGCTAAAAGGCGTGAATGCGTTAATCCGAGTGGCGATATCGGAAACGCGTTCCGTTTGCCGCCTACAAATATAATATAAATAAGAATCACGTATGTAATAAGAGGAGGGAGCATTCCTCACACGTCGCGGGGCTTCCCGGGGCTTAGTCGAATTTGGGCCATTACCCACCGCGCAACATTTTGCTATACGATCATAGCAAAATCTGCGCTACGGAATACAACTCTATCAATATTTTTAAATGTTAAATTGTAGTTGATTTATGAGTACTATTTTGAAAAGGTTGAGTTTACGTGTTTCTTGTGATTGTTTGTAGTAGTAAAAAAAATCTAAAATCTAAATATAATTTGAAGCTTAAGACAGGATTTAATCCTTCTTACTCTAAGTCAATATCACAGATTGGAATATTGGAAATTGCATAGCTTACATTCAATAAAATATAATATAATTACTCACCTTCAAATATTTGATTATGACAACCGACAGAGAAAAGCCACACAGCAACATTACTCAAATATTAAGTACTTTAGTAATTTCTACGTAGCTTACATATAATATAATAACTAACTGTGCTATCATAAAGAAGATAAGAATATATTAATTTATAAAATGGTTACCATAAATGTAAGTCGAGGGTAGAATAAAATATTTAAAGGCATACGTAGACAGCTTCGCAGACAACCTCCCATTTGGTAGAGAGTATATGGACCGGCCATTTTGTATGTAAGTGTGTGTTCTGACCTAATTACATTGTTTAATTAGAACGTGTTTATTAATATCATAATTACTTAAAATGCTAGTGTGTATTCTATGGTTAAAGAGTAAGAATACATGGTGTCACGATACGATTTCATTCTAAAGTTGTCCTTAAAGCTGACTAAGGGAAATTTCATAGCTATTTATGACAGCCCGGATTGTCCTAAAGCAAAGCCCCCTGTAACAGAGTAAAGCTCGGTCTCTCATCAGAGGATGTCCAATACTTAACATACCCGCCTTTATCATTAACGGTTCATGCCGTGTATGGCCTGGTGCTGTCTCTACGTTTTTCAGTACACGGTCACCAGTTTAAAACCCTGTCTGCCTCAGTTCACATTTATTTCCCTGTCCATTACCACATAACTTACCTCCTTCAACCAATTACAATAGACAATACAAATAAGTAGCTAAAATACGTATACAAGCATCTAACAAAATTTTACATGACGTAAATACGTATACGTAAGTTTACGGTTGAATGCAAAATTTAACGTTAATGCCGAGTGTTGTCGCGTGTGACATTTTCCTCGAGCTTTCGACAAACTTAAATGACGTCACTCATTCGTGTATTATGTTAATCGATAATGAGAAATTTGACCGACGATGTATATAAATAAAATTTATGAATATCAAATTGAATTCTGTGGGCGTATTTTTTGTCATTATTTTCTTGGAAATACAGTTAATGTTTAGTATAACTCTTTATATTATTAATGTCACTTTTATCACTCTTGTTAGCATGTTACTTAAATGTTTCTTAAGTACAACTTCCCTATGGTTCGAACCAAACCCTGAGCTGCAGGGATTTGTACAGCAAAATTTATGGTCTTTCTTACTATTAAAGAAAGCTTTATAAATCAGTGATATATCAAAATAAAGTAATAGGTACTTAACCATTCTTAAAACATGCCGTAATCTGTTTCTAATATTCACATTATAACATTCATATACATACTTTCCTAAAACATAATAATCGAATCCACTTCTTTAAAATAAACTCGTATGTCTCTTCCCAATATGTCAGGATAACAAATCAAAAAGAGAAGTTACATTCGTATACAACACAATTCATTCGACTCACTATCAAATAAAACTTTTATCGGCAGCTAGTACACGGCAATCAGTGCAGTTTTAGTGGCACGTGCTCCGGGGAACACAGTTTATGTAAATTGTCTGCGGTGTGGAACAATCTCAATTGGAGGTATTATGCACTGATATTGGAGCAGCAGCCTACCGTAGCTATGAGCTAATAGACAATGTGCACATAGATTGCATCTTACGTGTGAACGTCAACGCGTTTAGCTAGTGTATACGCTTTATTGAGAAGCAATGGATAGAACATAGATTTAAGTTATTGTTAGGTACATTGATTTTCTAGTGTCACTGTTTACTGAAATGTATTGCTAGTAATTTTGTGGATACCTGATATACAGATTCATTTTAACTACTATTACAACGCGTTTATGATGAGGTTTTGCAGGTACCATTGCAAAATGTATTATTTGCTATAGTTACTAATAATTAAATAAGTCGTAACTAATATACATATAAATCACATTTATTTGTATCTACCGTACTTAAAACGGTTCTATTATATATGGAGATAACCTTCTCAAATGCAGAATATAATTTCAAACAAGAAAGTTATCTTTAAAACGACAAATTAAATAAATAAATATGACGAAAAATAATACAAATGGTGAATGTACGTTCCTTAAATGAAAAAATCCTGCATCGTAATAAAATATCTAATTTATTATATAAACATAATGTTTTAAAACTAAAATATTTTCTCTATTCTGTACCGCTTACATAAAAATAGTATTTGGTAGATGTGTAACGCAGCGAGCCGTAAGAATCTCTACACAAACTTGCCATGGCTCGAGGAAAAATATGTCTCCAGTAATACTTTACTCTAATATTTATTATATCCATAAATATTTCATTATTATTTTATTTTCACTATAATTTACAACGAACAAACGGGGTAGTCTTTTATTTTATTAGATAATATTTTAAATTATAATATAATGTTTCTCACATATTTTCACAACTTATTGTCATTATTTCCGTTTCGTGACAAGTAAGAATATATCGTGTCACCAGCTTATCTTATCCCATATTTGTAGTTAAAGTAGTCTAAGGCAGAGCTCCTACGAATTACCTAAAAGAAAACAAAAGAAAAAAGTTGTTTTAAAGCTCTATGTCAATCTGTCTGGCCAGCATTAATATTAGTAGGCCAATAAGTTTCCCACAGATAACATAGTACGTCTGAAATGATTACACCAAAACTTGAAGAATAGAATATATTATAATATAATAATAGAATAGAATATATAATAATAGAATAATTAATATATTCTTACTTGTCACGAAACGGAAATAATGACAATAAGTTGTGAAAATATGTGAGAAACATTATATTATAATTTAAAATATTAACTGTAAACTTATGAGTGGCACTCTAAATTCAAACTACGAGAACTTCCTTATTCAAATATTATAGTTGCTACCTCCGCTTGTTAAATAAATTAATTAGTACTAAAAAATATTAAGTTAAACGTAGCTAAACATGGTCGTGTTTCATAGTTTCTACGGACGAAGTTGTAGTGCAATAATTTGGAGTTTATTTGCGATCTGGCCATTAGCAAGTTAATTATTCCGTGGCGGTCTAACTTCGTACATCGAGTACGAGTATGTGCCATGATGATATAACTCTCTTATTATATATTTTCATTAATTTTCGCCAACATACTCCCAAGTTAATTTATTATTCTGATAGAGCATGGTATCTTGAACGGAATTAATAAAAAGGTTGTATTATGCCCTCTTTCATATTTATACGTTAGAACCTTGAAGAAGGTTAAATATGTTATGAAATTGAAAAACTTTGGAGATATAAGTAGCAAAATTGTTCTTGAAAATCATGCCCAGATTTTATATAAACGAATTTTGGATGATGTTTTATATTTAATGCGATATATGAAACACGTAAGTTCAGTTTAAATAGGTATTACGTCACTAAAGACAAGTTAAGAAAGTGTTAAGATACTAAATTAATTACTTAAGTACATATTGATTTTTAAGGTACTACGACCAACCCTAACTACTAAATACAACCTAAACTATATTTTATATATTAGTATTTTAGCATTTATACTTACATTACATACTCAGCATTATTATCTTACTGGAAAACAAGTAGTTCATAAATACTATTTTTTTTTATAAACACAACATGTTTATAGAAAACAAAAACATAATATAAGTCCTTAACACAAATAACAGATTTCCTTGCAGTAAATCCTTTACCAAATCTGAACCCGTATGAAGGCCACAATAGACAATATAGGGGCCTGCTCTAAACTGATAAGATAACATAGTTTGAATTGGCTATTATGAATCGGAGAATAGTAAGGCTATTAGCACACTGCCTATTTACTACTATATCGTTCAAATTTTTTGATTAATAATATGTCCTTTTCTTTCCTGATTCTCATTATTTTGTTAATCTAATAGATTATTAAAGGTGAAAATGTTAAGAGACAATCTGACGTACTCGTAAGTACCTATAACCTTTGAAGTTGTTCCAAGTTTAAAATTCTCGGTACTCTTTTGACCAAGATTAAAAGTATATAATTTCAAACTACAAGAAAAACATGTTCCATAATATATTCTTCAAAAGAAAATCATGGAAGGGTAAACGAATTTCTAAACAGTCCCACGGGCGTTTCCTTTAGCCGTAGCGTAAGTTTCAAGACGAAAAATTTTCACACTATTTACTTTTATTTTTCTTTTTAATTTATAGACGAGTTGTTCTCTATGGGAAATACTGTCTTGGGAAATTGTGTGCAACTAGTCTGTTTGAAAAACGAACATAGATTTGTTTAATTGTTTTTCTTTTTTATTTAGTTTGGTTAGTGGCTAACCTGGTGTCGGGACTTGTTCAAACCTCTCACATAACTAAACGACTGTGTCACTTTGAGGACAAATTACTTTTTACGTACTCTCCGAAGCACGAAGAAGCTCAGATGAAATACCACTAAGCGTCCACCTATCTATGGCATAATTTCACCGACGTTTGTTAAAAGAATTTTCTTACGTGAAATTTGTAGCCTCGTACATAGCAGTCGCAGGCCACAACCTCCTTCGTATCGAAGTAGTTAAAAAAATTAGGTTAATGCTACTTAATTCGATTGATATAATAATTTAGTACTTACCCTTATTCAGTTGATGCATTATACTGTAAGTTAATTCGATTAATACATTATCTAAGTGGAACATAACTTTTCATTATTAGATACAAATTTATAAGCAATTTTGTATGCATCGTTGCCATGGTGAAACTTTTCTTTATTACGGATTCAGTATAGTTTTTATTACAGTATGAAACTTATTATTTTATCATTTTTATTCGTTTAAATATGTTATGGCTCTATAATTCCAAAAATGCATGTAGGTATATTATGAAATACCTAAAGTAGCAGTTATTATAAACACTTTTTATAACATTATATGAAATGGGTATTTTAAATTTGTCACCAAACCAAAGATATTATGCTATGGCTTCAAAAATTTGTCTAAGTAGGTGTATTATTCAAAGCTCGTAGTCTGACATACATTTTAAATACCTAAAATAATATTGTATTAAACGGGTATCTTCTTCGAGACAAATTCAAAGAGGTCTCATGTATCGAGTTTATATTGTGTTCACACCAAGCAACTCTGTCGACTGCAAGATAATAATTTATTCACATGTAAACTCGTCCTCTCACACAACTTAGATTGGACTTAAACGAGTATGTTGAGAGCGACGCGTATTATACTTAATGAAGTTAAACATGTCCCAAACAGAGAACTTGACGAATAGTCTGAGGGAACAAATTACAATGATGTAGGTACGTGCTCAAATTATTTTGGAGTAGCGCTACTTTAATTATGTTAAAGTTTTATTTTTAATATATTAATCTTTGTTGCTGGCAAGCGTTTATTGATTAGTTGATGTAATCTTTAGAACAATTATCCCTGAGTAATTATTATGTAGCTCAAGATAGGCGTCATTTAGTGACGAAGGGAAAATTAGTCTCAATACTCAATTCTTTATTGCGTTCCACAATGTTTACAGATGGTGAAGTTAACAATAGTTCAAATTGTGGACCCTGTCGGACACAGCATAGTGTAGAAGAGAGGAGGAAGGGCGCTAGATTAGTTATACCACGTTGGCAAGTTGGTTTGTTAAAGGGTTAAACAAGCTTTCCCTATTTTATTTTCGTTGAAATAATCTGCACAATTTGCTTTTGTCGGCTTTTACGACAGTCACAGGATGGGTCATGTGGGCATAGTTTGGAAAATCATCAGATCAGAGTACATAAACGATCTAAATTAAGTATTGCTGTACCACTATATGCTGTTACCATAAATCTCTGTACAAAGGAGGCCTTCAACCTATTCTGTCATTTAAAATTCTCATACCATTAGAGAGCCCGCAAACGGCAGATAGAAAGTCTGCCATCTGTGGGCTCTCTTATTCTCTACTACAAAAATGTACAAAATAATATCATAACTTTATAAAAATAATAATACAACTTGGTCCTTATTACATTAAATTGTTCACGTGTAAGTTGAGCTAACTAGAAAAGTGGCATAACTGAAAAAAAACAAAACTTTAAAAATGTTTTGAACAAATTACTTTTAGCAACATGTTGTCGTTGTACAATATAAATTGTTAGTTTTAGTGGCTACTACTTTAATAGCAATAGTTTGTAACCACATAAGGGTAACTACGTTTGAAGGTAGTCGGGCAGCTAAAAGGCCATTACGAGACGGCTCGTATGAATTATTTGTAGAGGTTTGTGAACACGCGACGCTGTTCTGGTAATCGAGTAAATTATTGTAGGGAACATACGTCGACTGCTTCTACTTGTTACTATGTATAGAGTAATCAATAAAAATTGTTAATAATATTTTGAATATGAATCTATACTTTTTTTGTTTATCATATTTTTAAAGAAGCGACCTAGCGATTGTGCTTTGTCTTGCGGGGACTTTCACTGATATCATAAGTCTTATTAAGATCCAGATTTATGGCGTTTATAAGTGGATCGTACCAATAATTTTGTAAAACTTACATGTTCAGGATAATCGTTAAAGGATCTTTCAAAGAATTTCGTGTGAGGGATTCGAACCCGCACCCTGCCTCCGAGGCTGTCAAATTGTATGGACCTATGCTTTCTTCACTTCCGTCTATTTCCCGCATAGGCATGTCTAGCTTGAATTTCAACATAACATTATATCCAAAACACTGGCAAAAAATAAAAGAAATAAAAAATACACTCTTTTTAAAAATACCCATTTTTAAATTAGAATTCGTAGTAGCAGTAAACTAGAATGGTGACATAAAAGTAGTGTTTCAACTTTGTAGTCATTGGAAAACCGTTACAGTCATGTTGTAAAACGAGTCGTAATTAAAGATTTAAGGCGTAAGGCGCCGGTCGGCCTGGGCCCTACAACCTGCATGCGATCTATTGTACTCTATACAAACAACAAACTACTAGGTAAACTCGAATAGAAATGATATACAAGTTTAATTTAGAACCGGTACATTTAAATCTAAAAATAGTAGATACAATAGCAAAACAATTTTCTTATGGAAAATGGACTTAAATCAGGGCGTTAATCCCTATTAAAATTCGCAAATTTTGTTTACTCTGATAATTATCACAAAGAAATTACATATATTTTTTCATTATAATCAATTTACTTAATTTTATTTCGATAAAATTACTATGTATATAGGTTAAGCGTACCTATGCTTGTATTCTAAACATTTTGTTTTATTGTTTTCGAAGCATAGAGACCCTAAAAACAAATGCCACTAATCGGTCACCCATCTATAAAATGATCTCGTCGACACTGCCTCATAACAGCCCATTCATGTCCCACTGCAGGGATGGAGGCTATCCTATAAGTATCCTTCCGTAACAGAGGGACACTTAGCCTACTAATACCACGCTGGCCAGACGGATAGGTAAAGGGTTTAATTTCAAGTTTTCCTTCTTTTTATTTCGAATAGTTAATATTCACGGATAGTCCCTTAGTCGATTTTTACGACACCCATGGGATGAGATGGGGTGGTGACATATTGTATTCTTACTACGTCACCACACGGATGCGTTGACATTGCCTAGCCTAGCGTATTATCAGTGGTTATTAAGGCCTCAAATGTGTGTATATGTTACAGTCAAAACTCATGGCCAGTCAAAACCACTTTTAACTGCGTAAAACAGTCAATAGTGGTTTTGACCGACGTGCTTAGTCAAAACCACTATTGACTGTTTATTGCAGTCAAAAGTGGTTTTGACCATCGATGTTAGTCAAAACTCATTGAAAATTGATCTTTTAATACATATAGCGTGCCGCGGCAGCGGCCGGCGAGTGCTAGAATTTTTTTTTAAATGTATAACTAGAATGTAGTATTATTATATTCTAGCACTCGCCGCTTCGCTCGCTCGGCTCGTGCGTCCTTTGGTCACCGTGCTAACCTAACCTAACCAACAGCTGTTTACACTTTTACCTTAATATGTATTAAAAGATCAATTTTCAATGAGTTTTGACTATCATCGATGGTCAAAACCAGTTTTGACTGCAAAAAACAGTCAATAGTGGTTTTGACTAAGGACGTCGCGTCGGTCAAAACCACTATTGACTGATTTTTTTAGTCAAAAGTGGTTTTGACCGGTTATGAGTTTTGACTATAACATATACAATACATGTTTTACATTAAAGCCACAAAATATGATTATCTGTCGAGAATTCATAGTTAAAGTACGTAGTGCCGACAAGTACACCGGGTGCCCATGACGCTACCCCATATATCAAACTTCACATGAATAGCTACAGCGACACTACATAATACACTGTTCCATATACAAGCTTGATACAAACGCTATATTATCCTACTAATATTTATTAAAAGGCAATGTTTATGTGTGTTCTATGTCACTTCTTAACGCAGAAATAAATGGATCAATTTAAATAAAATTTGGCGTTAAAGTATCTGGGAGTATGGGTTAAGACATAGGTAGTTTTCGTCCTGAAAAATTATGGCGTTCCTATTATATGAGGATGAGAATAAATGTGTTTCATATAAATAGCTACAGCGACACTACATAACACACTACATATACAGGCTTGATACAAACGATCGCTATACTATCCTACTAATATTAAAAGGACGAAATTTATGTGTGTACGTATGTCACTTCTTAACGCAGAAATAAATGGATCGATTTAGATAGAATTTAGTGTGAGTGTAGCTGGTACTATGAGTTAAGACATAGGTTAGTTTTCGTCCTGAGAAATTATGATGTTCCCATGCTATGAGCAAGAAATTGAAAGGTCCTAACATAAACAGCTACAGAGACTCTGCATAAAAAAATATATTAGAATATACATTGTACGTACCTTTTGTGCCTTAAAATTAACCAGTCAAAAAGTATCGAATAAAAATGCAGTTTGACTATTTCGAAAAAGTTTTCTGGATCGAATTTACGACTTTGTCAGAGAACATAAGCTATCTCTAAAAAAGCCGGCAGTAAAAATGGGCTTGGAACGTCCAAGAAAAACACTCTTGTACGAACAACTACATAATAGAAAATACAGTTAATATAAATCACTATTCGTAGACGGACATATGACGGATAGACAATTAGTCGAATCATGGAAACAGACGTTGTCGTATCACACGTGTTTCTATTTGACGTCGGAAGCCCAAACAAAACGACTCAATAAACCCCAAGAATTTACAAAAGAAGCTGTACTAGCAGTTTACAGTTTATTATAGGCTTAATACACGCAAAAGCTTTCTTAAGGTAACTGTAGAATATGGACTTTAGTTGCATATAAATAACCATAGCTTTGGCAAGCTAAGACACTACTACACTACACCACTACAAGTTGTCGGTCCAGTATTCTGACTTCAAGTGACTCCCACTCCGACCGCAAGGAGTGAGGTAGAGACAAATATCATAGACCATATCATAGACCATATCATAGACCATATCATAGACTATATCATAGACCATAACATAGATTATATCATAGATTAAGTACAGTGCATAGACACACACTAAAGTAACTAAACTAAGTTGGTGTCTAGTTGCAGTTCGCTAAAATAACTCCAAGAATAACTGGGACAGCGCTATCCTACTTTTTTCTATTTCCAACGTGGTGGCTGAAACAATGATATTGTTGAGATGAAGCTTTACTCTTTACTTACGCTGAGAACTTGACAGTGTACTCTAGAGTTTAACTTCCAACGACTTTTAAAGTATAAACGTGTCAGGGATATTTTATTTATCCTTCTTCTTTATTAGTAAACTTATTTTGAAACTATTTTTAGAAGTCTTTTTAGATTTTAGCAGCGTTTTCGCTTGTGAGGATAATATGGTTATTATAGTTAACTTATTTGGTTGTGATGTTGCGGTTGATAAGGCTTAAGGTCGTGAGTTTGAGTCTACCGCAGGACATTGTGAGAGTCATGTTATATTACCACTACGCCACAGAGGTCGTCAAATAGATTACAACATTACATCCAAGACTGGTGTATTATGTATTAAAATACACTTTCTTCGAGTATTTATAGGACATGTCAAAAGAGTTTAAAAGCATTTAATTGAAAGTAAATCAAGCGAAGTTGATTTTGGTCCATAAGAACCATTTTTGTTTACACACATGAAAAATATTTAAACCTGAAACCTCGGCTTGCGACGACATTTATTCAACTGTTACTAACAGACCGAGGTACCCGGGCCCAAAATGACTTAACAACACTTTCATTTATGTTATACAATTCTCGACTATTTGCTTAATAAACGCTCGTTAAATTAACATAGCCGACGAATAGAGGTTCTTTGAGACCCACTTAGGCTCGTTGAGCTCTGACTTTTTGTCCGAATAAAACTACTTATACTCGCTACAAACCTTTATTATTCACTAAGAGAGAATTAATGCCCCTTACTAAAATGTCTGCCCTCAGGGCGCTTAAATACTTACTTCATTTTAGTGACAACATATATGTTGTAATCTTTACTACGTAATATGAAAAAAAAGTCTTTAAAATTACTTGTATGCCAAGTGTAGGTACAAAGAAACAAGATGAGTTGAAAACAGCCGGTAGACGCAACGCATCCGGCACACAAGCACCGGAGAACGGAAGCCGACTCACCGCGACAATCGCGCTTACAACCCATCTTCTTGTATTTCCCACAAACCTTTGCCTTTAATACACTTTCATGACAACATTAAAAAGTATTCACCGACCTAAGTACTATTCTAATACCATTGAAAACCGCAAAACCATCATCAACGTACAAAAGAGACAAAGGGTAACCCCTGATAAATCTATAGTCCTATCTAAATCGCCCTAACAAGAATACATTGCTTTTTTTATAAAGTATCGTTCAACGGAATATTGGATACTGAAAACTGCGTAACACACAATGTTCTAAGCCAATTAGTTGGTCATTTTTGCAGTGGCACGGCTGTGTTTACGCGGAACCGGCCTAAGCTGGAATAAGCCGGTTATGCCCGGTTCGAATCTAATTAAAGGACACCGTTTCGTCCAAAATGCTGACAGTTGCCATTCGAAGCTTTTTATTTTACTGAGTTGTTAATTGGTTTGTTTTTACATTGTCGTTCTATCGATACGATATTCTTTTAACTTTGAATAAAATAATATGAAAGAAAAGAATGAGTATGAATGAATAATTTGATCAAGTAATGCAGCAACCGCAGTCGCTTAAAATGTATACAATTGTTTTGTTTTCCCTCGGTAAATTTATTCGTTGTTTAGAATAATGAAACGGGCGTATTTGCTCAAGGATATCCATTCTGTAACAATTTAAGACGGAGCCGTCTAATGTGTTGCAATTTTTCGTATATAATAACAGTATGCAAATTATACACAGTCTGAATGGTTATGTACAAAATACGATTCTGAGTATTCATTTAGTTAAACTGTTATTAACTAAAATCATAACGTAAACATAAGCGAGGTAAACGTTGTGAACGTGAAGCGATTCGGAAGCAAATTTGTTGCATAAGCATACTATAATTGTTTTACATATGTTCCGATATATGTTCGAGTATATCTGAAGGGAGAATATGTATTTTATTTATTATAATTTCGCTATTGCTTGTAACATGATGTACGCAAGGAGGCATGCTCCGGCCGACGTACGACATTAAGTAAAAGAGTTTCGTGAGCTGTAATTTAGTAGAAAGCATTGAAATATTCGTGTATAATCTGAATAACATGCCGATATGAACAACGGGGGAATACGGAGGAACGTTAGGGTGTATTTTATCCAATATTAAACGTTTAGGGAACTGCGAGTGGAATATTTTACGAATTACGCGAAGCCTTTTACAATATTCAATAAGATAATAGATGGAAAAAGTGTCTTCATCAATATATGTTTTGGATATTGTTTAATATGTTCACGATTTTGTAATATACCTTCTTGAATACTTTATGATAAACTTGTTATAAGATTTATGTGATTGTAAACGACATAGCTCATAGAGATAAGATGTTATGAAAAAGGTTATAACTTTAAAGGTCGGTTGCTATGCGGTGTCGCGTAAAAAAGTCATTTAAAAACGGCAATAATACTAAACACGGGCCGGTAACAGCCAATGCACTCTAAGTTTTATGGTAGTCCTAGAAAAAGTTACTGCTTATGTGCTCTTAAAGGAAGTGAGGATATGCAAAAGTTTTTTATTTAATATCTCTACTGCGTCATAATTTATACTGATCTAAGTCCTTCCGCGAATTTTGTACATATTTATATTTTTTGTGCATATTTATAGTAGTGAGGTTTGCCTAGGAAATATTTGGAAAGAGATTAACTATCAAGAATTTTTTTCGTGAGTAGCTTCATTTTGATGAGACGCCAACAATATCGTGTAAAAAACTCTATTGTGGTGTGACTCTACATAAAATTGCATAGTAATTTATAATTAATAATAGTTATCGAATAGCATAACCAGAATCAGAAAATAACACAATTTATATAACAGCTCCATCTGTTATCATATTCCGACATCTCATCATCACACACCATCATGTTCTTGATAAGATAGTATCAATATCTACAATATCTTCGTAATGTAATTTTACGCCTCTCCATTTTCTCGTGCCCAAAAGTTGGAGCTTTATTGAAATATTGGATATCAAGTACGGTAGAGTTGTTTTTATTATTCAAAACTTTACCCAATTCTTGGTCCGAACGTACAAACTATGTATAAAAGACACATTGAGTTTATTTTGATTTTTACCCCAAAAGAAATTGGTTTAACATAAAAGATAAAGATAGGGTAATATTGAGTGTGTCACGGGGAATGAGAAATTCGGTCACGCCTACAACCTATGCGCTTTTATATATAGTTTTATTTCCCATTGTTGAATTTTGAATAGAATCTAGTCAAGTAACTTGGTATATTCTTGACGTTGCATAGAAAACTAGATCGCTAGTTTTGTGTTATAATATTAACAAAATGTATTCAGCTAAAGACATAGATAACAACTTACTACTTTTAAATGCCAAAGTTTGTTTAAACCCTGTAGAAAAATAGTTTATAAATCTAGATAATAGTACATGCGAGAGTAGTATAAGCCATTATAAATAAAGAAAAATAAACATAATGATTTTCGCATAATGATGCAAGAAAATAATCAGTCTTCAAAAGTTTTACAAATATAACTAAACAAAAATATGTGCATTTAATCGTATGATAGAGTAGCTTAGGTTTAGATAGTTGATTTTCACTATTATTAAATTCACTATTTCAATTCTATTTTATCAGTTTTCCAGCTCTCCATATTTCAAGCGCCATGATCACAGAGGAACTCGTGTAAAACATTTACTTTCCATCAAATATAAATTCATGGTTCGAATGCTGACTATAGTAAAAAGATATACATTTAAAATGGCTTTTTTATTTTATGTTGTTATTTTGTTTTTTATTTTAGGTATTTTATGTCCAGGATGATAAGTGATGCTCTCACGGCTCGTTGCAGGCTACAACTAATCGATAAGACAAGTAATAGTAACATTTCTCACTCATTTACATAACGCCATCTAGGCGGAAAATAAGCAGAACTTGTACTACGGATAAATATTCTTAAGTATATTATTTGTGTAAATGCATAGAAAACTCCAAGACCAAATTAAACACCCTGTTCAACCTCACAAATGTTTAACTTGGGCGATGATCGAACTCACTAACTCAGCGTAGCAATCGTGTACTGTAACCACTACGCCACAGAGGTCGTCAAAAGTAGATCTTAAAATGAAAATAGAATAGCATAAATAATACATTTTCCATTTAAACATCTAGTAAAACAAACCTATAATATGATATAAAATACCTTTAGATAAATTTCTATGTGGACAGATTGGTAACAGAAATTCATTGTACGCATACCCTGCGGCTTGTGACCGCGGGAAACTTGACGCCGCCGCCTGACCAAGTATCGATGTCTTTTCCCATCACTAAGCTAGTTGTAGACTTAATTTAGTAATAAGTATTAAGTACTAGTTGTTGTCTGTGGTTCGCTTTTTTTATATGTCGCGCATTGTAAAGAAGTAGATTTGTAGCACAAAAGGAAAACATACAATAAATGAATTTAAATATAAAACATAAATGTACACAAAAAACGTACCAAGGTAATTGCTGTAGCGTCATAGATATTACGACACTATTGTGCTGGTGGTAGATAGATAGTATTTTTTTCTTTTCTAAGTTTAGTTCGTTGCTAACAAAACACTAGGTTTCATCGGGTTGAAATGAAACGACTAAAAAAATTGTACAACCGTTTAAGAATGAAGAAATAACAAACATACTCTATATAAGCATTTATTTCGTACTACTGTCGTTAAGAACTCATATTAAAGAGTAAAAATCAATTAACTAAATAACAGAGAACAAACAGATTTTTCAAAGGTCATCAATGTTCTAAAGTTTTACCTGTATCTATCTTTAATATTTATACTTAGCCTATCTCAACTACGCTAGCGAGATTTCTATAAGATTCCCTACTTCCTTAAAGGAAAAACATAAACAATAATAATATACATTATAATATAAATTTAACAACATAATTTATGCGTATGGTAACGTTATCATAACCAAAATATAGCTACTGAACATTTAATATGTAAGGCAAACGCAAATAAACAACACCCGCACCGAGTTACTAAGTAAGAGCGTCTTGGAAAATTAGAAGACAAAACATAAACAAACCAGTAAGTGGGGACAAGGGAACTGAGGAGACAAATTTTACCGCCATACTTGTGAGTAAACCACTCAACTATAGTTATCGTGTTATCATTTGAGTCATATCATTCTCTATATCTATCTCGCTTGCACTTTCGAGTCTTCTATTCTTATATGTATAATATCTTCTATCTCTTTTTGTAGTACTCAGATGTTAACGTGTTTTCTATAATGTAAAATTTTCTTGCTTTTATTTCTAGACATTGGATCGCTTACGGTGCTCGGTGTCACTTCACCGCTTTACTTGATTTATGCTTCCAATATGGCGGAGCTGTCACTCGTCGATATCGAACCGCACGTATCATCTGACGCCAATATACTTGACCAGATTTCTTATAAAAAGTAAATTTGACGCCCTTTGTGGCGTAGTGGTTATATAACATGATTGCTACGCAGAGGTCTCGGGTTCGATTCCCGCTCAATGCAAATTTTTGTGTGCATGAACATGATTATTTGCATTGGTCTGGGTGTTTTCTATTTATAATAATATGTATGTATTTACCAAAAAAAAGGAATTAAATATGTTTATCCGTTGTCTAGTACCCATAGTACAAGCTTTGCTTAGTTTGGGACTAGATGGCGTTGTGTGAATGTGTGAGGAATATTTATTTATTTATGTTTATTAATTATAAAAGTAAATTGTCTTGCTGAGATCTCTGTTTATTTTGATGGTGTTTTATTTAGACAATATAAAGGAAATATTCAAGGCTGCTTAATCTTGGTATTAGGAAATATCCCGTATTATACTAGGTTCGTTTCACTTCGCATTCTTTGTGAAGACCTTTTTAAAGCTTTTTACCGACTATAGCAAGACTGTTTTAAACTTGAATGTATGCTTGACTTAACTACTTATTTGGTTAAAAAAATGTTTTATTTAGCTTACTAATCGTATATATTTTAAGTTCAAATTCTGAATTGCATGCAATTACTTAGTATTTAATATTCAAATAAAGAATTAAAAAGTCATTCGCGGTTATACTTCAAACCAAGTCTCGAAAAAAAAATCATGACACGACAATTATAATTTAAAAAAATCCTTCTTTCTTTGAAAAAAGATAAAAGAAAAAGTCACTCAAAATTTTTGGCATACCCTTTGCGTGATCATCATAAAATATAATGTCTCGAGCTGTCTAAGTACTTTAATATCAAGTAGTGAGGCACAGTGACACCGCAAGGCTTCAATTGCCGCTAAGTAGGTCGAATAATGTGGAGGTACGCCAGAAGGGCACTCCGAACCCCTCGGCCGACACGAGTACTCTTCAACAACATCCTCTATACTAAAATCGCTTGATTTGACATGATTTTAAATGCCGATACGTAAGTAAGGATGCGCGTTTTTAAAATACTTTATTTTTTTATTATGTTCTATAAAAAATATATTATAAGTTTTTTGAAAACGTTTTTCGCTTCGTGTCATTTTGAAAGGGTACGCGATTTCGTTTTTATCAATAGCAATAATATTTCTCAAACATTCACACAACGCCATCTAGCTCCAAACGAAGCAGAAATGGGGTCTTGTAGCGCGTGAATCGAACTTTCGACGGATTGTTAAATTGCCAAAAAGTATTCCTATTTTCTTATAAACAAATATGCAATGATTCTTTCTTCTTTGATTTGGCGACTCCCTTAAAATGGCATAGTGTGGTATAACATATTGTTGCCATACTTGACAGCATCATCATCATCATCTCAGCCAATTGACGTTCACTGCTGGACATAGGCCTCCTCCAAATATTGCCACCTTGTGCGGTCCTGCGTTTCCCTTATCCATCGAGGTTAGAAACCCTCTAAACTTGACAGCATACGAAGGGATACTACAGAAACAATATACAATCATGACTTTTCAAGCTAAAAGACAGACAAAGTTATTTTCAAACTTATGATATTAGTAGGGATATAAGCATATCGTGACTGCAATTGATTCAATGTTGACAGTGGTTTAAAGTCTACGCGATCGCGTGTTCAGATTTTGACGTGGTATGAAAAATATATTTTCAATACCACTCCTAGTATCACGAAACTTAATATATCATGGACTAGATAGATATATCGATTACTTTTAGTTAAGGATTACTTCTCGTAATGTCATAAGCCAAACTTTCTGCCCAGTCTGCCCATTGTCAAAATTACCTACCTTTGTCATTAAAAAGGTTGTTATAATATATTGTATAACTAAGCTATATATAATAAGCTTAAACAAAGAATAGCTAGTTTTCTAAATAGTTTAAAATTTAACCAAAAACAAAATTAGTAACTTTTATTCTCAGCGGTTTATTTGGTTCGTAAATCTTTGGTTTAATTGGTCATACGAAATCTTACAACGGTCTTTTAAATATAAAGAAAGAGAAACTAATAATGTTTTAAAAACATTACCGGAATCAAATAACTTAAAAGTATGCAATAATGTTAGTTTTGCATGTCGAGTAATATTATACTTAGATTCTTGGCTTAATGGTCTTAATATTCCATTCGATTGCAGATCATAATAGGGTTGGCCATAGTCTTTAACTTTTCATAGGTATTTAGACCTAGTTAACAACAAAGTGTAAGCTTTCTTACACTTTCACGAAACTCTATCTACCTAATCTAAAATAAGTAGACTCCATATTATGGGACAGTAGACAACGAATATACATATTTTATAAAAAAACCCCTAGACTAATGCAGATATTCCTGTTGACACTTGCAAATATTTGGAAAGAGCGGAAATTGAATCTGAAACCTCTGCGTAGCAGCCTAGCAGTCATAGTCTACCCATTACGGTACAGATTACAAATTAATTAAACTATTAGGTAACTAACTGCATTTGTTACTACGGAAGAAATCGCCACAGTTCTATCAAAGAAGCTTATAAAACAAGACTTTATGAAACTATTTATCCTTAACTCCATTATGTATAAGGGTAGATCGTGTACTAGCCACTAGGGGGCGCCTGTCACACAAGTGCGATATCAACATCCTTCACACGGTCTGACGGACCGACTGAATTGAGAAATTGAAACGACTATCTAATCACAAAAAAAACATCGACGTCCATCGATCGCATTTGTGAAGAAATTTCTTCCAGATACCTAATTATAATATTACATTCATTACAAGAATGTCATCACTTTATTCTTCAAAACCAAATCATGTCTCAAACATAATAACGCTTTAGAGGAACACGTACTCACTTAAACCTCTCACACCCACAAAATTTAATTGACGCCCGACTCTAAATCGTCATGCGGTAAGAATGCTAAAATAATTTTCACCATTTACTTGCGATGTTCCTCTCGGATTCTCAAAAGTAACTTTCCAACGTCGAGTATTTAGAAAAAGCTTGATAAATTGGTCCCGAAATCGATTTATAGCAAAGTCGCGTTTAAACGAAAATGAAAAATTCGCAAAATCTGGTGGAATCTCTTAATAGCCTTTTCATCAATCAATACAATGAATTCTAAACTGACAGGGAGCGGCGTCTATTATTTTCGAATCTTAGCATATTTTTTAGTCGGTAAATACTTTTTACTCGCAGAAGCTTTGCAGAAATATGTCGGAGGCTTTCGTCTTTTTCATTGTTCAGCAAATAAGCCTAGTGGGTGGACAAAGGCGGCGTGCCGTGACGACAAGCACATAAGGGCCCGCTTCCGCCGCGCCAGCACTCTCAGGCCGCGAGTCAAGCCACCTCGAGCCTTGAGCCCGAGACTCGAGCCGAGTCGAGTGCCTGTCGAGCCGAGCGCTGACGAAGCCCACCGAATAGCTGAGATTATTACGGTATGCAGCGGCTACAAAATGGGATGCTGCGGATTATAATGCCAAAATAACTGCGCCTGGAAGTGCACTAGATATCGTTAGTTTGTTATGCATAGATACTATAATACTCTTGTTATTGTTACATTTTATTTTGTGCAACATTATTTGTTTGCTAAAATCTTTTTCAAAGTACTATCTAGCAAATAACAGTTCATATAACCAATTTAAAATTCCACGTATTGCGATGCTATATTTTAATATTCAATTTGAATGAAACGAATAACGCGACAATCTGTTAGAACAAAAAGTAACATTAAAAAATTGTAATTAGACGACTCGCAGTTGAACAAAGACCTACCGTTTATTACTAGACATTTATTCTGTCTTAGAAAATTGTTTGTCTGTTTGTTTGTTGGTGAGTTTACTTTACAAAATACTTAAATATAAAACTTGTATAGGTACTTACAAAAAAGGTACCCACCTATACTAATTTATTGGTTGTGTAGTACCTACTAATACAAGCTCTGCATCGTTTATTACTATAATAGCCTCACTACTATAGTAAAGAAATATATATTAAATTACTGTTACTAAACACAATGTTAATATAGAAATATTTTGCAAGAAGATTTTGATCTTATGATAATTTATAATATCGACATAAAACTTTTATGTTGTTATTGTACCTACTTAGCACATAAAACCATTACGAAATGATCTTATTATACAACTACTCGTGTAAAATATCCTTACAGGTATTTAATTCGTATAATTTCATGGCTATTAAAAACCCTTAATTATGACATTCAACAAATTCGTTCCTAACTACTTCCAAAAAGGTTTATGCCCTCGACCCAAAAACGTGCGATTAAAATTCAAAATGAGTTCTATTACAAACTTTTTGTTCTCGAATAAAGTTTTTACTTATTCTGCCAGACACTGGCACGTTGTGAATAGAATTCTCTGAGCATGAAAATCCATCTTCTTATGCATTTTTGCATTAAGTCAGCGTTCGTCGCCGGCTACTCTACACGCCATTGAAACCGTCTACTTGATACACTTACCTATTATTCTTTAGTTACTTTCTGAACCGTAACAAAATCTGAATAATATTACCGGTTTATCTATGAACTAACTAAACTTTAGGAGCTTTGAGTAAGTTCTCCCGACGTTCTTTGTTCGTCAACAATAGATATTTTAAGCTTTTCATAGAGCCTAATCCTTACATTTTCTGATATAAGGATATTTTTGTACTATGTGCTACGTAAGCGCTATGATTGCATTTCTATTTATTAAAGGGAAGTTTTTTATATGAATGCCTATTTAATTATATGTAGCTCACAAAAATCCCAGAAGTTTTTTAATCACTTTCTAATTAAAATATCAAGTTGATGTAACATTACATAATTTTATGTCCATTCAGTATTTTAAAACATTTTAAACAGATAAGTGTAAAAATTATTATTTATGTGCATTTGAAAAATATTGCAACTGCATTATAATTTCTTACCACACGGATAACGAGAAATGATTTAACCGTTAAAAACCATATTTCAAGGATATAAAAACAGTTAAATATCTTTTTCTATTTTTAATATTAGAACGTAGCATACATAAATGACGGAATAACATGGCGGCCGCGAGAGAAAATAATTCAATTAAGTTTTACATTCAAGTGTTCCACGGACACGGATAAATGTGGTTATCACAATTATCCCATGTCCGGGGAACTAACGAGCTACACCGACACTCGGTAACGTGCAGTCATTCACTGTTTTTTTTTGTAATTTACAAATTAGTATTATTATTAGATCTATATGATTGTTTTAGAACTTTGAACTTAAATATTTATACTCTTGTGCAGGTAATTAATGCAAGTCTGCGAAGGGATAGCTCCTGATTTAATAATAAACTGCCTTGCTGGTGGTATGCAGGATATATCCCATGCAGGACTTTAACCGTTAATCAAATTATTGCTATAAGCCTGTTGTTGATATTTTTTCTTTGTGTCCTTAAATTGGTGTTTGTAAAATATCTGTCTTCCTTATTTAGTTATTACAACACCTACTTCAGCCAATGTTGTTTAAATGGATGATTCCCGATTTTTATCAGATTTTTTTTAGGAGGATAACTTTTTGATAACAAATTGAAAATATTAAATTTACTGTTCTAGGTTAAAATCAATAAATATGCTACTCCTTCTTTTCGAGTCGGCTAAAACCAAACTACGCGTCGACCTAGGGCGTTGATTGTATTAATTAGGGATGACTGTTTTTGAAAAACTAAGTAGTTTGTTCGGTAGGGGGTAGTTTGTGTCATGCTGTGCGTCACGGGGCACGTTCAGCTAACACGGACGACTAATGGAGGGGCCATACACCCCGCCGGGCGCTACTACAGCTCTTACCGAACACCTAAGACTTTCTTAATAACATCGAGCTTATCCCTCTTTCTAATATCAAAAGTACGATTTATAAAAGATCAATAACCTCTTTCAATGGACGAAACATGAGAACTTATCAGTATTTCTCAGTAGTCTTAATGCGAATAGTACCTACTGTGATATTGGAAATGTCTTATATGTATACTTTTAGCGTTTAGGTTTGTGTTGGTGTGTGTTATTTGGTTATAGTTTCTTTTTGAGTTTAATACTGCATTACTTTTAACCCAAATTCAATTTGACTTTATTATTTAGTCTGGCAATGAACTCTTATAATAGTTTGGCCAGACCGGAAAATGGATGACGCGCGATGGAGTGAAGTTGTTTTTTGACTACCACCCGTTGCATACATTTATGAACTACTAGCTTTTGACCGCGGCTTCGCCTGCATTAATTCGGGGTAGCACTGTTCCCCTTTTCTGGATACAGGATAAAAAAAGAAAAGAAGCCTATGTTACTCACTATCCCTTCAACTATCTCCACTTAAAAAAGCACGTCAATTCGTCGCTCCGTTTTGCCTTGAAAGAAAGACAAACAGAAACAATTTCCCATTTATAATATTAGTATAATAATATGGATATTCGCGTTTTCCATGGTTACATTGCCATTGTGCCTTTATAAAAAACATAGTTAAAAATATTATCACTTTCAAACTCAAATGTTTCAGGGGTGTAAGTTATATTATATTTCAACTTTTTAAGAAATACTCGTACAGTTGTTTGAAAATACTGTCTACGGTTTAAATTCATTTGCATGTATAGATTCAATAAGGTCTATTTTCCCATGACTTCCTTTTACCTACTTAGAAAAACCAACCTTAGTGATATTTAGGTGCCATTGCAAATTTAGTTTTTTCTGAACATGTAAGTTAGGGTCAGCAAGAACTAAAACTTTCAGACGTAATGGTATAAGTTCATTTTTTATTGTTTAGAAAGGGTGTTCTATTTCTATTAAAGTTATTTTAACTCCGTCCGCGTCCCTGGCTAGTACGGTCGGTAATTTCAACACGTTCTCAATGTATGGTAGGGTCTGCAAAAAGCTACATTATTTGGAGAATATAATCTTTAGTCTAAATTATAGATAATTATAAAATTTGCATTGTAAAAATTGATTTCCATATGTCCAATTTCATTAAAAAGGACTTTTAAATTCTTAAAACGTATTATACAGTTATTTATTACCTTAACGCCATTATTTTAAGAATAATATCACAATAGTAAATTAATTTATTTGCCAACGGTACAAACATCAACATTCCGTGATATACAGTCGATTCACCACAACCTCACGATGAAACTTCCTACATCGACGTGTAAACTAACAACTGTTCACTAGAGCTAAAACTACAAGCAATTACCTTAACTACACAAACTTAAAGTATACAATCGTTTAAAATGAGTAGTTATTTAATTCTTTGACAACGATGTTTCACAGCCACTTAAAAGTTTTGAGTGAATAACAAATCTCAACCGAAAAGTCTATTCGAGAAAGTTGTACAGTTAAATTGTTTGTCGGTAGACAGAAGAGTGCTTATAAAAAGTTTAAGGTTGTGGGGACACATAAGTAGCTGCTGTCGTGTACAAGGTTACAAGGTTCGAATCTCTATTAAGAGCGTTTATAGGGCTCACTAGCGCCGCCAATAGAAAAAAATAATAATTCGCAAATAGGATTAATAATGTAAAATGTTGATAAAAAAGTCTTGAGAAAAGGCAATAAAGTATTTTAAACACATTCGAAAAAAACGGCCGATTTTGTTTATAATGCAATATTTATCTAATTGAAAAACATTTAAAGTGTTGAGAGTGTGTTATACAAATACTTTTTTGCCTTTTCTCAAGACTTTGTTATCAACATTTTACATTATACTCGTATTTGCGAATTATGATTATTTTTCAATTGACGGTGCTAGTGAGCCACGTAAAGGCCCTTAAGGTAATTATTAGTGTGATCCGTAAACTATTGTCCTAATTTGGTTGTGCTTTGTATCTGGTAAATTGATTATGATTGTTAAGTCTCCTTGACTGTAGTGAGGAAAGAAATGCCTGACTTCAGAGGTAGGCAATATTTGGCATAAGTACTAATTTCATTTTTAAGTAGTTTATTCAGGACTTTTTACTGTTCCCATAGCATTGGTAAGTAAACTAAGTTATTCTTAGTAATGCACCCGAAGCACGCAGATATTTAAGCACAACTACCCACACGATCATAATAAATTACTTTTGAACCAAACTTAATCATAAACACAATAGAAATAAGGTTCACATTTCTATACAAATAAATAAAATAGCTCATATCTATATCGATATCAAATATAAGAAGGCAAACTTCGACTTGAATTAACCATAACATTGAAGGAACGTGTCGAAGTGGCAACTTAACAAAAAGGTCCCAGTGATTGATGAACCACCCCTTTTTGTTCCCCCCTTTCACCCTCTCCAACTATGATGTACACCCCCCAAACAGTGGGAAAGGGATTTTTGTATTGTATTACTTTTTAATCTTTTGGATCAGTAATTCTTTCCTATATTATTAATCTGGAAGTTTGACTGTTTATTTTGATAGCTTTTCATTTGGGAACTTAATTTGTATTTAATTTTAGAATGTAGGTAGTTATAAAAGGTAGTTTTTAAAGTTAAATAAAAAAGTTGTTTAAATATTCAATTTTAGATTTCTTGTTACATCTTTTTTACTCTTGTAGATTTTTACGACACACTTACGTATTCTTAGCCAGTTTCCAAATGATTACTCAATTTGAAACAAATGATGTCTCAATGGCTAGGCAGAAACAACGAATAACCTTATGTGAATCATTGTTAAGCAAAGAAAGCCTCAAGAAAAACACTACTGATCAACAATTAACCTCCTTAATATCATTTAGATGCTTCATTTAAACTTTAACATTCAACAAAGAAATATAAAAAACTAAATTTATTAACATTAAAAACCTACACAAATTACATTATGCCTCTACAAAGTGTAAAGACTACGGTTGTAGATCCACCGTAGCTTGAATGTCGTAGCAAGTTTTACTCGTAGAGGCTCTACATTTTTTTAAGACTTTTAATAATGTTTAATTAATATTATAAGTAAGTTATAATTTAAGTACAATAACTTATCTTAACAAATAAACATGGTTCAAAATAATATGATACTTAACTAACACTAATAAAATAATTATAAATGCTTTATTCGGCTTTGTTGTAAGGTTTAGTGGTAAGGTCTTACCAGTGCCGCAAGTTTATTTTGTTTTGGATTTGAATTTAACATAATATATTATATAATGAGGAAATTATTACTTGACATATCGTGTCTCATTTTCAAGTTACCTACTCTACAAATAAAGCTACATACAATTAAAAACAAGATAAATAAGCGACAAAACAAACCAGAAACAATTTACGTAAAGAGTAAAACAAAACAGAAAGCATACGTATCAGATAAAACTATTCAGCGCATACTAACAGGGAAAGAAACAGTGTATTTATTTAATTACTCGCACAGCAGTTGACAAATCCATTTACCACGAGACTCGCCGTTATCTTTTGTTGTCTGCGTCTGAGACCAATCAATTACGTTGCAGTCGCCAGTAGGGACTTGATTACTCTACCAATGCTTCTCTACTACTGGTGTACGTTTAACTATGTTGTACGAATGCAGCGATGTACAGGTATCATTGCTCTTGTATCTTTGGTGTACAGATGAAGTGTGTTCTGAGTACGGATAGGAGATTAACAATGTGTCGTCAACCGCGATAGATGGCGTTCTGTTTTGAATTACTTAAATGTCGCTTATGATGTAAGCTACTAAGTGGAGTACAATAATTTTGAACGTTAAACCTAGATCGTGCATAGAAAGTGTTGGATATCTGTCTTCTGTATTTTTTTACCTTACGTCACTTAATACAGAATGCATAGAAGATTTAAAAACTCTGTACTAGTATAAACAGGTGATGAACAAGAGCTAGCAAAGTAAAAAAAATCAAATTAACGCGGTGTCAAACACGGGACATAACTAGTTAACAACGTATTTCCTTATCGAGTACATTTCGTGATACAAACACAATTCAGATACATACGTGCTTTGTAACAGATCGACACATTGTTAATCTACACTCGTAGTCGATATATTCTGCTACTGAATACCAAAGACATCATCCAAATAATACCTTTTAAACTATGCGTTTATTTAGTACCTTTAAATGGACTTTTTGAATAGTTACGCATTGGATTTTCATTTTTAAATCCATTAGGTTTGCTTGACAAAAATAAAACAGAAGCGTCTATAATTAATTATCAATATGCCAGGGCCAACAAATTAGTTTTAATTAAATTTCAAATAAATGGTTTGTTGGCCCTCTCTACGGCAAGCTAAGAACATATTTTTTCAGGTCCGTCATGAAGGTCTCCTATCAGTTATTATGGCACACAAATAAATAAAAATTCCTTTTAAACACGTATAATATGTTATGTAAGAACAAATTTATCAGCTTGTCACAGTTCATGAAATAAATTTCCATTGAGAAGGCGCCAAAAGATCCCTTATCTCGGTTACACCCGCTTTGAATAACGATTCAAAGTGTAACCCCATCGTGAGTTTCTTTGATGTCCTTTAATTATAAAAGTTTTTCTCGTAAAGGAAAACCTTTTAGAAGTGTTGAGCAGGAACAGTGCAGTGTGGAGAAACTCGTGGACTTATGATTCTATTACGAAACTCCAACGGTATCATACTAGTTTTCTAAACTAACTCTGTTTTGTTTTCTAATACTTTTATTATATTTATTTTTGTTCTTTTAAGTAGTTCTTTAAAATAATATTTTAAAGTTAAAGACGTCGTGTTCGTGGTTGAATGACTTTTTAGCTTTATTTCTGCATATTACTGGAAGTACTAGTTTGAATTGCAAACGTTATCTTTGTATTCAATTGTAATTTTACATACATATTAAAACTCACGCCTTGTTCCGATGGAGGAAGGCAGACTGGAGCCATGACTACCGCTTTGCTTCGTCAAATTCATACATTCATTTTAGTTGTATTATATTTATAAAAGATGGATTGTAGTTCAAATTACTTGCTTTTTCTTATGCTGATGTACTAAATGTTAACTGAACAAAAAAAACGAAAAGTAATGTTAGTTTTATCACTTTCTTTTCTTAAAAACCTCGGGATTACACTACTAGTCATAACTCACAAAATATTTTAAAAACTTTAATTCATAAAAACTAGATCACGCACTATAAGTTCCAAGGCTATTCAAGTGCGGTGATTTGAAGTTAATCCGACCAAAAAAGGTTTAACACAAAGGCTCCAACAATTCTGAGAAGGATCCCTGTGTCTTTGAGTTGGCCGGGTGATTCTGGTCGTTCCACGTTAAATGTAGTGTGTTCATTAGGGTTGCTGTTAGTTAGGGGTTATCGGACAGAATGTGATCAAAGTACGCCGGATAGAACGGTACGACATTGTAACGAAATCCTTCATGTTTTTAATTCTTAATTACTAACATGCAAATGTAAATAAAAAAGGTTGTAATTAAAAATCACGCTATAGTTTTAATTTATTGTTTTGTGGAATGTCACTAACCGACATATTTTTTTGTTCTAATTTCATTTCTAAGGTAAAATTGAAGAAAATTCACCGAAAGCACGTTTCCTACATATTATTATTTACATTTACTAAGCTATTCACATCTTTCTCTACATTATTACGTAACTACTTAATTTAAAAGACAAAATAACCAATACATCTATTTAGATTTTTTGTTTCCGTGAAAACTTTTTCACACTTCCAACTCCTCACGTAACAAACGCTATAGTGAAGTGAGTTAAAGAAAACAGCGCAAGGAGAATTTATGTTGTTGAATCTATTTTACATCGACATTGTCTTTGCCATCACGTCGCTACGAACTGCGTAAAGTTCATTTGTCAGTCTTACATTTTACCATAAATTCTCCAACGACAGTTTCTAGACTGTATGCCAAAAATTCGGGTGAATCTACCTACTTTCGAGTTTGTAGAGAGAGTTCGTAGTACTTAATAAAGTACTTGGCCACTTTTGTTTGTAATTAGCTGTTGAACAAAACATTATGGTTTTTGTTAGAGTTACTTTTTGACTTACTGTATTATGGTTTGAAGAAATATAATTATACGGATAATGTCGTAGGCTATATGTAATTACGTATTGAATACATAATCACTAAGAGAAAATCTCTGTGTGGTGACAGAGTAGCAACACACGGTGACACCACCTCATAAGGAAAAATACTCAGAACTTATATATTCGAAAATAAAAGAAGAAAAAGAGATTATAGGCAATGTAAATCGGCCAAGTTCCTACTAGCACTGAAGGACGCATGTCCTAACAATGGGACAATCAAGGGTTGTTTCACAATTTTAGCACAATTACAACAGCCTACACATTACCAAGATTGTTCTAAAACTCTACTACAAAAATAAACTACTCCGAAGTCACAAAAGAAGGTCAATTAGACATAAAACCTTCACTGACTCATGAGGCTACCGACGTATATTAGAACGGAAGTTTTCACTGAAGCAACGTCATAACTGTTTTGGATTAAAGAAGAAAGAAGAAGGATTGATAATGATAGTAAGTAAATGGAGTCTAATTTATTTAAGAATATGTTTAAATACTAATAGAGATTATTAAATAGTACCTATTTCTTTTTCCATGGTAAGATATATTTAAAGAAAGAATTATCTACATAAAACATTCCTGAGGAAATACTACATTAATATTGTATGTATTGTTCATATTCCTTTCCTATGGAATTATTTATTAAAAAATAATCTTACATCACTATTTCGTTAGGTATAAACAGGGGGATTTCATAATAAATTCGAAGTTGTATTCAAATAAAGGGCAAAAGAAAATGGAGTTGTGGCCAGTAGCTAAGTAGGGCGCGGTGGGCTGGGCTATGTATCGATCAGAGGCTAAAACAAGCTCGACGCCAACTGTCTAGCCAGTGTTCAGCCTATATAAAGCCTATAAGCACCTGCAACTGCCTCTCTCCCTGGTACAATGACCCAGTAAAACGATTCCCGCCATGTTGATTGAAACTTGAAATAGACCTCTGTTTTATGGAATTGAATTGAAAAGGCTAGAGTAACAAGTAGATTCGGTTCAGTAGTCACCTTCCAATCAAATAGTTGTATTATATTATTAATAAAAGGTTCTTGGATTTCAATTGATTTTAATTGAGTCCTTGCCACTTTATTAGCATTTTCGTTTGTTAATTTCAATCTAATTGAATATTATAGTGTTGTGTTTACAATAAATTATGTTTTATCAAAGTTACTTGCCCCTTTTTATGCGGCTGTCGTAATCTTAGTTGTGGGTTTGAATCCCAATTAGTAAGCAAATGACATTTATGAACAATTGTCCTGTGTCTGAATGTCTTATGCGTTTATTATTTATTTGTCTTCTTCTTTAAAAGACAAAGGATTTGGGCCTATCAGCTCAGTTCTAGCCTCTCTACTAGCGCCTTGGAAGCGGTGGTAAAGTTTAAAAAACTTTTTAATATGTAAACTTAGATTAAGTAGACTAAAAGTGACGTCAATAAGTTGTTATTTTGTAACATAACATTGAGAAATAAATGTCCGTGTGGTGACGGAGTAAGAATACAATATGTCACCACCCCATCTCATTCCACGGGTGTCGTAAAAACCGACTAAAGGACTAACCGTAAATTATTATCTTTACAAAGTAAAAAGTAGGAAAACTTGAAATTAAACCCTATACCAATCCGTCTGGCCAGCGTGGTATTAGTAGGCCAAGTATCCCTTCGTCACGGGAGGAGGCCCGTCCCTGCAGTGGTTAATGGGCTGTTATGATGATGTTTTTACAAGCAGAGTAGTTGTAAAGAATGTTACTCTGTAGTCCCTTCTGTGCCAGCTGGCTTTCAGTAAAGTTCCATTAGAAAAATAACAAGTATCACAATTAGCAAAGAGTTACCTGTTTTTATTTATTAAATTGAATTATTTGCCCATTTGTATATAGCAATAAAATATATTCCAGTTGCAGCTCACGACTGCATTACATTACTGCCAAAACGGCAACATTCAGTTAAATGAAAATACATTATGAATAATTCTGAACGTTGCCATGAAAACAGCTTACCGCATCGCGATCATACTTCATAACTATTACATGCACATTACCTAAAAGCTTTCCGTGTTTTAAAAGAGTAAGAATATATTATAGTATCACCAACCCAACTTATCCCATCTTCGCCTTCGATCTTCTTTTTCTTTGCTTGCCCTTATGCCATTTACTTGGGGTCAGCGCAATAATTCCTATACCTTCTATACTTTTCTGTCAACCGTCATATCATCATTCGTTTTCTTTCTTTTGTATCCTCTCTTACTCAGGTTATCCATGTTTTCCTAGAACAAACTTTTAATCTCCATCCATCGACATTTACTCTCACAGTTACTACTCGTTTCAAATTAGAATGTGCATGAGCCTGCGCCATATTGTGACGTCATCCAAAGAAATTCGTAAGGCGTCCGTACTTTTTAATCTGACTTTGACAGATAGAGGTTATTGATAAACGCATAGTACATACCTTTCATCCCTTCTCATTATATGTCCATACCAAAAAACCGTAAGCTTTTCCTAAAAAAAGCAAACTTGACGTCCAAATTCATCAAGCCAGTTTGGAAAAAGTAACCCAAGTTTCCTATAGTCTCTGAAGAAAGCCTGTTTTGGTCAATTGGACATTAAAGGTATGTCATGTTTGATACCGTATATATTGTATTCTCCGTGTGGTGACGGAGTAAAAATACAATATATCACCATCCCATCTCATCCCATGGGTGTCGTAAAAAAAGAAGGAAAACTTGAAATTAAACCCTATACCAATCCGTCTGCCCAACGTGGTATTAGTCGGCCAAGTATCCCTCCGTCACGGGGGGAGGCCCGTCCCTGCAGTGGGACATTAATGGCATGTTATGATGATGTTTGATACCAATGAATTAAGTCTCCCACCGTCTCTGTAAGAGGCATGTCTCTGTAATGGGACATTAATAGCCTGATATAACAAAAGAGATCAAGTGAAAGTTCAAAAGTATCGTATTACTAATCGATGAGGTAGAGTTTATTTAACTTAAAGAAATGAATTTCCCTCATTATTGTCGAATGTAATGAATCATTGTATAGATAAACGTTTCCACACAAAGTAAATCAAACGTTGACTCAAGAGGAGCCTTTTGAAAGCTTTTATTTCATGTTGTATTTATTTAATGTTTTATTTTGTATGCTTTTTCGTTAAATATGTGTGATAGAAGTGGAATATTCGTTTTTATTTAACATATTCTATAAATTCTCTTTATAGAAGAGATTATTATTGATGTTACCACAGAACTTTTTAATTACTTTTTTTCTAAATATAATAATATGTTTTACGAAATTAGTAATATTATTTTGTATAATTTTTTTATACATAAATAAATAAATTAAAATAAAAACGAATACTAAATGAGACTATTAGTTACATTGCAATCCAAGCAAAAGTCTTTGCTTATTGACCAAACTATAACTATATCTAAAATCATTTTCCTAACCGAACAAACACATATTTAGCTATAATGAACCGTTAGTGGTATTACGATTCGTATAGCAAACGTTTCCTTAGCACTTTACCGCTGTCATGAATGTCCCTATGCACTTAGGTCGTCCATTAAGTCCAATGCAACGTTCAGTGACGGAACGCGATCGTAAAACCTTTATAACATCCTTCCACCACTTGTAAAGCGTTTTGAGAGACCGCAGCGGTTTATGTGACCTAACATTACCCCGCACTATCTCTAGTTTTTTTTTGGTCTCTTTAAGAGTAATCATAGACGATGTTAAGTATACATCTTGGTACAGTCAGAGGCAAAAATATGTACACATTTTCGCATTTTGTAAACCAGTTATCTAAAGTTCTGCCAATCCAAAATTGAAAATTCGAAGATTAATTCAAAACTGTACGGAACCTCTTCTAAATTACGAATTCATTTTGATATTGTAATGTCTAGATAAACGTGCAGATAGTTTAGAAAATTTGAAAATGTGTACATATTTTTGCCTCTGACTGTACATAAAGACTTTTTGCTTAGATGTAGCGAGCACAGAGTATATAAAAGTATTTTAAAGTCACGCCTCGTTACTCCTCCAGCTTACAGAATATCTAAATCTCTAGACGAATACTTAGTTGTTGATCAAGTTTAATGTTACTTGAAATGTATATTTGGTTTGTTTATGCATACGACATTAATTACATCTTGCTTTTATCGTTTATTAATCATATTTACTGTCTCCTAATCATGACAAATGAAAACTTTATCTATCTATATCTATATCTATAATAAAACTGTAGAGAGATCAATTCTGTACATTGAATATATGTTAAAAATTAATATTGTAGGATGAATGGTGATCGATACTAACGCCAAAAATGCAATCAATAAATTTTTTGTCTGTCTGTCTGTCTGTCTGTCTGTCTGTCTGTCTGTATGTGCACGCATGGCTCAAAAACTACTGAAGGGATTTTAACCAAACTTGGTACGATTGTAGTCCATACTCCTGGGCAGGTTATAGGCTGTATAACATAACGATAAGACACATAGGAGCTGAGCAGTGACGAAAAATTTGAAGCAAGTCGGTTGAAAAAACGCGCGTTCGAGCTCTTATCATCGCATACGTTGATCATACGCCAAAAATATGTATTACAAAAATAATGGTCTTCAAAAGATGTACAAAAAAGTCCTTCATAGTTTATATCTATCTTTTATATATTAGCCACAATAACGTGTTTAATCGTTAGGGTTTTCTTCAAAGTGTATTAAATACATAAATATATTGTAATTTGCATAGACATATCTTTTTCAAACTCCCATATTTCAAAAGTACACTTTAATATCTTATTCATTAAAAAAAATTATAGAAATCGGTTTATAAACACACAAGATATAGACGAAAGAAAATCCAAATGTCGCCGCGCCAGTATGAGTACGGCTGTACGGTTGATTTTTGTTTAAAGTCCGAAACGGCCAACCGGTGCATCTATATACTTTCATTCACATTGACTCCTAATGCGAACGGACGTGGTTCTTATTGACTCTTCTCGGAATAAGCGCGCTTTAGATATTAAAATACATAGATACGTAGTTTTTAGGTATTAAGTTTAAAGTAGGTAATCTATCTATCTATCTATACTATACTATAATATAATAAAACTGTAGAAGTCGAAATGTCTGTTCTTTTCGAAAATTCAGATAAAAATTATCTATAAAATCTAGAAAAAAAGACAAAAAGCAACAACACTACACATTTACAATTTTTAGAATTAATGTCTATCTGTCTGTCTGTCTGTTTGTTACCGCACATCTTTAAAACGAATTAAAATATAATCTTAAGACCAATACATTGTATTGTAGCCTTTCTTATTAGGCTTAAACTGAGGTATGTTTCATCAAAATCGGATAAGTATTATTCGAGATATCGCTAGATCTCTATAATAGAACAGTCCAATACAAATCAGGGGTCATGAAAAATGGATTTGGTTCAATGTTGAATGAATAAATTTCGTTTCTTTTGTTCACGAGATGGCGTTACCAGTAGTAATCATAAAATAAATGAGTTTTTAAATAATCTATAACTATTTTATTATTAAGTGCTATTAATAAGTTATTCCTTTTAAATGTTAATAAAATTAACCATGAATCGTATGTGTAATATCAATTATAAGTCTTATTAAATTAAATCAATTATAAGTTTACTTGATTGTTATATTTTTGTGTTTTTCGTAATTGAAACGCAATTTAATTAAATATAAATTGTATTAGTAAGCTATTAATCGAAAGTATCAATTATTCTTTTGGTATTAATTTAGTTTAAACTGTAGTAGTTACTGGTCAACGTAAAAGTATGCAACAGACTCCATCTGTTTTTATTAATGTTAATAAATACAAAAACAAATAACCTTTATTAGTTAATCACAGGTACAAAACATCTGACAAAAATAAATAGTATTTCCCTGTATTACTAATATTGGCGTAGAAACTTCATTTTTTTAAGTTAAACTATACCTATACTTAATCATAAATATTAAATTGAATTAAAATAACATTTCTTTTCTCACAATCTTATTATAACTGCAATTATAACACACTTATATAACTATTTAATAATTAATAATATATGGGTATAATATAACAGAACAACATAATAAGTAACACGTTTTTTCTTTATAAAATCATTTTACACATTATTGCTATCTGTCAACATTATAAAAATACAAAACTGACAATAAAAGATAGAAATACAATCACAAAACATTAAATTATTATTCAAAGTGTTTGTGTTTATTTTATTAAGTAATTCAAAAATACTGCACGCAGTTTATCTATAGATAATAATAATAATATAGTAGAGTCTAAGTTTAGTCAAATATTTTTTGCTAGATGGTAAAAAGGTGTTAGGTACAATAATTTATATCAGCATTTTTTTTACAAAAGACAAATCCCACACTAGCCTTTAAAAATATCAATTTAACGGACACAAAGAACATTCAGACTAAGGACAATAGTTTGTGTATCACAATTGTCCTCCATGGGAATCGAACCCGCGACCTCATGCACGCCAGCCATGTAATGCGACCGCCCCGCCCCACCGAGGCAGGTAATTCTGCCGCACCATAACGTGGCGTGCAAATGTATTCATTCATAATTAATTAGCGGTTATCCGTGTGGTGACGGAGTAAGAATACAATATGTCACCTCCCCATCTCATCCCATGGGTGGCGTAAAACCGACTAAGGGACTATCGGTGAATATTATCTTTACGAAATAAAAATGAAGGAAAACTTGAAATTAAACCCTATACCAATCCGACTGGCCAGCGTGGTATTAGTAGGCCAAGTATCCCTCCGTCACGGGAGGAGGCGCGTCCTTGCAGTGGGACATTAATGGGCTGATATGATGAAATAAGCGATGTCATTTATTTTAACTTACAAATTTGACAACAGATGGCATTGTGCCTGTGACGTCATTTTCAGTATCGCGGTGTTAAGATTTTCCTTGAAAGAATGAGGTTCGCTCATGTCTTTCAGTATAAGTTTAGACGCAGTCTTCATAGATCTGTCTTTGTAAAGGTCTGTTTTTGAAAAGGTTTTGGTTCGTTCGTTTATTTTATACAATTCGTTTGTAGGTATATCTGTTTGTTATAAGGTTTAAAAAACGATTTTTCAGTATTAAATCGAATTGCGAAGTAAGTAACATCCGCCACGCGAACGAAGTCGCGGGCACAGCAGCTAGTTTAAAATAAAAATATAAAATTTCGTAGCAATATTTTGCAACCTATCTGTTAGTACTCGTACGTAAGTGCAAAAATTAACAAAACTACCAGACATTTAGAAACCAGATACCGGTGGATGGGTAGTAAGAATACTCTGAATATTGAGCATAATGCTGGTGCCATTCAGGAAAACTTATTCTACTCAATAGCATATCTCTTCCACTCAAAACTTTATCCATTACTACATCTTGTAAGTCTCGTTAAACAATTTTGTGTAAGTAATTAACTTGGAACAGGATTCAGTGAGGAATCAAATTCTGATATATTGCAGTATGCAGTTTATAGAGCGTCTTAAGGCATTTAGTGTAGCCATTTGTGCAATGCACAAGTAAACGTATTAGGACAACAAACCAATGTCGGGAGTTGCAGAGTGGGCGTCGAGCCAACAAGGCATAACTCCTCACTTGACATATTCCCTCGGAAGCCGGATTATACCATTTTAATATGTACTATAAAACTAATAAAATTGTACTAATAGACTACTTTATATTTTAGTACAATGAAACTTGTAAAAATTACTGGCTTAGTAGTTGTAATATGCGATTTTTAGCACGATATCGTGAGTTTACTTTCTATATGTTTATGTCTTGCCAATGTAAAGGTGATGCAAATGTTACTAAACTAAAGGTAAATTGCAAGCAAGATATACTTAAAGTTAAGTCAAAAGGTGAAAGAAGAAATACTAAATTTGGTATAAACAAATTAAAAAATAAGTTGAATGTTCTCAGACGTTTTAACAAAGTTTAAACATGCAACTATTCTAAGATTTCATAGTGGTCATTTCAAAACCAAAAGCATGTAGTAGGTATGAGTAAAGATGAACGAGCGGCTATTAGCGAAGATCGTGATTTGCTAGCCTGTAAGATAAGTTTAATCAGAGTGCCATTAAGTTTTACAGCTTCGTCGGGTGCATACGTTTTATAGCGGGTTGGGGGCGACATTGTCAACAGATCTTGCGACGCTCTTTACGGCTCCTGAAACGTTGCTTTAACGCTTTTATAGTTTTCGTCTTGCTAGCGGTCACGGCGTCTTTAATAGTTAAAGCTAAGTGCCCGCTCGGGGCGCTGTTGGCGTTCAAGAATGTCTGTATTTCGCTCATACACGCTGAGATTTCCATCTTTAGTATCGTAAAGAGTTTTTATTTTATTTTTATATCGCTTACAATAGCGTTGAATGTATTATACCTATTAGTTATTATAGTCTGTGACGTTTTATGCTTCTTAAAACTGTATAAGATTAGACATAAATTAAAAAAATATACTAATAAAATCCAAAACTTTGAGAGCAGTAATGCTGAAAAGTATCTGAATGGTATCATAATAAATTTATCAGTGCCTGAGTAGAATGACGGTCGTTGAACATGACTGGAGAGCACACGGTAAAGGCTTTGGATTCCATTGTTATATTTTGAAGGATCTAAGCAGGACATAGTTAAATCGATGTTTGTAAAAGAGCAAACCTAATACAGAGTAATTCCTAGAGGAGCAGTAATATTTTCATAAAGAAATAACAAGGAATATTGCTATCGAAGCCTTTCTAAGTCCATTAGCAAACTAATCAAACGTACAACTTATGAATAAAACCAATTTCCATATCTAAACATTTCTCAATACAACAAACATGTTATGATTAATAGTTCACACGTTATTAATTAATTAGTGTAACAAATTAATAATGTGAAGCTTGCAGTTGACGTGGCGACATAACGTGACGTCATGATTGCGCTTTACGTCATCACTGCACTTTAATTAAAGAATACTTAGGAGTTTTAGTAGTTAGGTCCTTATGTGTATCAGTAAAGTGACTTTGACGTTGATGAAACCACATTAGTGTAGTGTAATTACATGATTGATTTGTTTTTGTTACTGCGTTTTGTGTTTGGTGTTATGTAGGTTTGGTTGTATTTTAATGTTGATTTTAGTATTGTACGTAAGAGTTTGAAGTATACTTTTCTTCGTTTTATAGTTAGTTTTATACAGTCGATGTTTTTAATCACGAGCAAAACATGTATCTATTTTGTTCTTGTTTATCCGTTGTCTAATACATACTTTACTAGATGCCGTTTTGATAAGAAAACAAAGATTTTTTTTCTCTTACTCCTTACTGTAAAATATACTCTCTTTCATGCTAACAGTAAATAAGAAACTTAACTGCTTTCTAATTTTATTAGTGAGTTAGCCGAGAACACTATCGTGCCTGATACAATTGCTGCAACTTTGTAGTTATTTCTAATGTAAGTCTCTTTTATTGTACCTACTGATAATGGGTCATAATGATTAATAAACAAATAAAAAAAGGCAACCAAAAAATATGAACGTTATAAATAATCAATACAAAATAACACAGCTAAAGTAATATCGTGACACAATAACATTTATAATAATTAATCTATTACGAGTAGATTATATAAGATAAGAACGTATACAAATAAAACAGACTATCAAATAATAGCGTCACGCTAGGACGTGTTATGACGTTTATACGCAACAAGTGGAGTCTGGCGCCAGAGAGTCGGCAACGAACGGCTAGAGGAATTTCAATCTGGCCGTGATGAGCAAAGGCGCAAATTACGAACGTACGCCTTTTATTACTCGAGGCAAACTCGAACGGTCCACTACGTTTGTGGTGGACGGCGTAAATAGATTTAGTGTTTGTACGTACACTTAATTAAACTTTCTTTTGAGATGTATAGAATATAGAAGTTAATAAAGCTGGTATTTGATGTTTAATAGACACTGAATGGAGAAAAATTAATTAAGGTTGTGTGGTTATTAGTCAAGCTGGTGTCAAAAATATAGAGCCTCTTTTAGCTCTTGGACGTGGCTAAACCACTGTTGCGACTAGGACTAAAATCTGAAACTATTTTTTTGGGTATCGTAACGATTATTCGTGTGGAAAAGCAATAAGAATAAACTTTGTCTCCAATCTTTCCATAGGTGCAGTGATAAAGTCTGGCATGCATGGTTAACTTTTACTCCGTTATACTCGTAAATAAAATGTATTAAAATTCGTTTACTCGTTTACCAAATAATCCATATTGTGTTAATGAACTAACTTTATATCTAGTGTTTATCAGCCCTTCATAGGAGTGTTTAGGCCATTGGCAAACTTACTTTAAGGGCTAGTATTATAGACTACAATATTCAAATACATAGTCATACATAATAACCAGTCGATATAGTATATCCAGTACGTAAATAACGTGTTCGTCGCGCAACAAGTAGGGCGACGCGTCGGCGCCTCCACCCCGTACTCTCTACTATTAAACTCACATACGACCATAATGCTTTACTATATAGGTACCTATATGTGATACACCATGGAGTTCTTTGAACCTTCATACTTAACCGGTTTAAAGCGGTTTGTCTTCAAGTTATTTTATACTGAAAAAGTAAAATTTAATCGTGGATTACAATTTCTTTTATTGGTATTTATAATAAATAATAAAACACCAACACATTTGAGACAGGCGAAGTCGACCACAGATGAATTAAAATTGAATTTCCAAAATTAACATGATTGAAAAATAAAAACTTGAATTCAAAATCCTTGAATTTACTATTATAATGGCGATCACTGTAGCCCACACGTAGCAAGTAACTTTTCAAGTCGTAGCTCGGCACCTTGTAGCCAAACTTTAAGAAATTTTCTAATGGCTACGATTGCTACGCAGCTACGCATTTGCTACGACAAATACAAAGATAAAAATATTTAAATATTTTTAAATCTTACGACCTTTTACGAATTAACCTTTATTCGTCCATCTAATTCTTAAATTTCGTTTGCACAACGTTGCGAAATTTTCTTTTACTCATTTTTATTTACCAATATATCCTAAATAAAACAATTTACCAAAACATATTAAATTACAATAAAATAAATAAAAATCAATCAGCCAGTACAATGAATACCTTCGTAATCGTATCAGAAGGGACTGTTATTCTATCAGTAAGTTAAAAAAATAATTCGTATTAAAGGAATATCTATGGTTGTATCCCGGAAGGCTCGGGGCGTCCCTCAACCGCTTGCGACACGCCTAAATAGACAAATCCCAACGAATTTAAAATCCCACGTGGATCCATTTCATTCTTGAACGAATTAAATTATGTTCCTTATACAAATCTTGTAAATTTATGTGCTTTAGTATTTTAAATAGAAGATAATCGAATGAACAATCGATAACGTTTTACTTTGGATGTTAATTTTGAACTTTGTTTTAAGATATTTTATTTAATAGCTGTATAATTTAAGTCTTATGTGAAGCTACTTATCGAAGTCTTGTTGGTAACGGATGTAATAAAGATTATTCACAATTTTGAATATGGAAATTATAGACTTGTCTTAAAAAAAACACCTCACAACTTTGTTTTCTTATAAAAGAGGTATATATAGAAGAAGTATAAATATAATATGAGTGCAAATAATAAGAATAATCATAACTAGGCGCTATAACAAGGTCGTCAAAGTCCGATACACCTATGAGTACCTACATAGAAAGGCTCTCGGGGACGCGACGTAATAGCAGTCCACTTCCGCATTATTAAATTTCTTCGCAAATACACTTTTATTGTCGGCGGCCAACGATCTTTGTAGAAGGACCTCGTTGTCTTCACCCATTCTGTATCGCATGCAAATAGTGGAACAAATGGGGACCGCCCTTAGTACGTTTTATGATTTTTATGGACGAAACACGAATAAAATCTAATGCAAAGAATGCTTTCGAGCAAAAATATCATCGGCATAGTCGAATGGAAATGCAGTCAAATGTTTTATTTAATATGTGAATAAATGATGTTGTTACATTTAACATTAATGGGAGGGTTATATTTTAATTTTATAACTGTGAAATTTAATGACGTGAGCAAATGAAATAACAATTACATAAATGGATGGATTAATAAATATTGCATTTTTAATAGGATTTATCTTTCGTCTCATTAATTTAACATTTTATTAATGTAATATGAAATTTACATCGAGTTCATTCAACTTAAAAATATTGAAACAAATTTAACCGTCATAATTATTTTATTACCAATTTATTAAAGATCGAAAAACGCTTTTAATAAAATACTTTTCTCACTTACACATTACCTATGTAGGGCTTACATTGTTTAGGGGAGGTATAACACATAAAATAAAATATAAACTATAAACACTTAAGTAATTCCCATATACTAAGATATAAGTAAAATAGTTGTATAATATACAAAGCTTGATGTAGAACAATTTAATAGGTACATAAAGTTGTCGGGTGATGGCTCTTGACGCCGTCTTATGGCTTCCTAATGAAGTTGTCGCCATATTGTCTGTGTGCGTGTATGACGTAAATAAACTAGCGTGTGTGGGTGTTCGCCATATTGACGACCTCTCCATAGGTATGTGCAGGTTTTAAGCTAAAGGTCTTACCAATCCATAATCACTTTTCGCGCGATTTCCTTCGATAGCGCAAGCGTAAAGTTGACATAGGGCTGTCAAATAGTCGAACCTTTTTTCTTGCATATTCATTCTGAATTCAAAATGTAGTTCTTTTTCGTTTTTATAAATATTATTTTATTATGACACATTCTCAAATAAACTTTTTTACATATTCATTCTAAATTCAAAACTTTGTTGTATTTCTTATTAATTCAATATTGTTTTTAATTAAGATTAAAGACATGCAAACTTTTTGCCGCTGCCCAATTCAACTTTTCATTGTATTTGATTATACAACATAATTTGATTATCAGTATAATAAACATTCATCGTAGACATCGTTATTATTTCTTCAATCAAAATAACATATTAGTCTATACAATATACGCAGAACTAATCAACAATAACGCCAACAATATTTCTGACTAATACAAAGATTATATAAACTATAATTCTAGTAAAATTTGTTCAGTATTCCAAAAAAAATCTGTCTATAAACGTCCAACATCCTCATGATGATAATAACAGATGTTTTTCATAAGAATGATGAGGACAGCCCTGAAATTGCCAGCACTCAGCGAGACTGGAGGTTCGTCTCGAACAAATTGCCGTGATGCCCCCGCCATATTAAGTTAACATCACCCCCCCTTCCCCCCTCCATACCCACTTTTACTTTACTTCAACTAAATTCACTATTTCATTGTCATAATTTACTTAAGGTGGCAATCAAACTGATTATACCTGATTAACGTGAGTTATTAGATAGGTATTCTAACAGATAATAATTATTTTAAAATTTTATATAATGTTGATATTGCACCTAGATTGGGAAATTAATTTAGAATTTTATAAGTTTTATTTACAATTATTAGCAATAATCGAGTACAGATTTAAGACAACAAAATATTGTACTGTTCAACTAAAATAATCTATATATAATATGACACTCTATCTTTAAAACTGTTAGAGGAACTTACTATTCATTGTGGCAATACTTAGTAAATTATGTTGTAAGAAATATTTAGAAAGCATTTTAATGAAGTTGAAAATTTTCAAATTTATTGTTTTTATTTATATTAACTATAATAAACTAGTAACAGTTTACCGTAAACATAAAGCTTTATGGGGCTGGATAAAAGTATGCGCTCTAATAATAAATTGGATATAGAGTGAAAGGTAGATTATAGTAGATAGAAGATTCATCTAAAGACGACCGCCAGCTCTCGCCAGTTGTTTTTCAACTTAGCACATACATGAGTTACTCATTCAAGTTTTTAATTGCAAAACTTTCCCTGTGTTGCGTCAGTAATACTGTGAAATATTTCACCGTAGCAAACATGAGTAAAAACTATAATCAATATCCCGAGCCCTACATTTTTCATTAACGGAGGTAAGGGTGTGGGGAATAAATGCCAGTACTTCAGTAGGGAAAGTTAGGGTGGCGTGGCCAAGTCGAGGAACGAGGGGGCCGCGGTAGAACAATGCCCACCATGACATTTAGCATGGAAGCGATTGTCACGGCCCGTTACACCCGCGAGCCACTGGGCGTACAACCGTTCTCTGCATACCTACCCTCAAATACTTGATTGTCATAAATTGTCGTCTTCCTTTTTTCAATTTCTCAACCGCTTCAAACGTCTGCGCCCCCTGTAAGCCTCGAATTAGCAAGAATTGACTTTGCGACCGACACGCTCCAAACAACAAATGAAATGGTTACATTTTTGTTGGTCGTTTTTGTTCGAACTTTTGCAGATTATTTACATACTGCTTCGTGATTCAGGTTACGTAACTTAGATGGGCACGAACGGCATTAAGAGTTTTGCGAAACGGTATCATCAAGTAATACTAAGCTCATAAGCAGTAACATAAGGATGTGAACGAAAATATAAACTGTTTAAATATTTTAGGCACATTTTCGTTGAAAAAAGCAAAGCGGAAAAGTTTATTGAAGGAATAAATTGGGACTAAAAAGCAGGGCGCGCTTGCTTGAGTTTCTCCTGGGGGTGGGAAAAAACAAATTGTTGGTAAATGGTAAGTAATGCCGGGGACGTGCCGCAACGAGTCGAATTACTTCATTTTACTTGGTCCTGCAGGTGTAGCCGCCGCCGCAAGCCGCGCACCCACAATCAAATTAAATTTAAATTGCCGAATTAAGTACATTAATTGTAGATTTTTAACTTTCCGCAAACAAGTTATTTAATTTTTTGGCATTGCAAGGAATACATAGTTTATTTCGTATGGTATCTTGTTCTTTTAACGTGGTGTGCTTCAAGGTTCAAGCTAACTGAACCTTAATTTAAAAATAATTTCTCGATCCACAGATAATTATTCTGAACCTAGAATGCCTTCTTTTTATAAAAAAAACCTTACGAGAAAAACAATTGAGTTACTTAGCTACGAGTAGTTTGAAAGTTTGCGCTGAGTCATAGTAACCGAACGTCTTAATGTACTACCGTTGCCAACCACCTGCTATAATGTACTTGTCTATAAAGTAACACCACTATGTTAACACCAAATTATTTATAACTATACATAGTAACTATCACTATAAGAGTTGGCCTCTGACAATGAAACTTGACCCACCACACAAACCAGATAAGGCCAGATGGCAGAATTTTCTTCCATTATTTCCGTAAAGATAAATAATAATAAATAATAATCCACACACATTCACACAACGCCATCTAGTCCTAAACTAAGCAGAGCTCTTGTACTATGGGTAGGTACTAGACAACGGATAAACATACTTAAATACATACTTCTTTTTTTTTGTAAATACTTGCATATTATACATAGAAACAAACACTCAGATCAATGCAAACAATCATGTTCATGCACACAAAGATTTGCATTGAGCGGGAATTGAACCCGAGACCTCTGTGTAGCAGTCATGTTACATAACCACTACGCCACAGAGGTCGTCGTAAGATAGAATCTACAAACTACCCGTAAGTCAGTTTTTATGACACCCGTGGCAAAACATTATCTGTGGTGTAGTTGTAGTATTAAGCTACTACTGAGAGGGTTTGGGTTCGATTTCTTCTCCAAAATCTACAGTTATTAGCTCTCTTTCGGTGCATTTTATAATCAAACAAATCGAAATTTATTTCTAAATGATTTATCGCGGATTCATTACTCAGATAATATAGAACAGACAGATAATAGAGAACACTTTAAAAAGAAATAAATAAATGAAAAAAAAGTAAATGTCGTTGAAATTTCAGTCTGAACAATCTAACAAGCCAATTAAAGTTGAATGAACTCCATACATCCATTAGATATTATCGACAAATCATTTTATAGTCTTTTTTATGTTATTTCTTGATAATTTAAACACTTATATACAGTTAACAGTTTCTCAAATGAAATTATTAAATGCTCGTTTCAATGGCTTCGAGTAGGTTTCATTTCAAAGACTACCTTTTAATACTCTATCGAAGTTAATAAGATTAGAATATTTATACTTATTAGAAAAATTGCGTTGTGATTTAAATTGAACATTTACTTTTACGTTTAAAATGAAAATAATACGTACCTATAATAAATAATATATTTTTCTTAGAAATTCAAGCACGCCATCTAGTCCCAGACTAAGAATAGCTTGTACTAGGAAGAATAGACAAGGATTATTCCTTATTATTTCCGAATTAACATTTATATGTTAATTCACAAAAAGATTTACATTAAACAGGAGTCAAACTCAAGACCTCAGCGTAGTTGCCATGGACATTATAACTACTTCGCTACAGAGGCCGTCTAATTTCTATTTTTGTTAACCTATCGATGTCGTAAAAATCGACTAAGGGATAATTAAAAACAAGATAGTAGTATGCAAGATTCCATTCATCAATAAAAGAAGCCCGTCTACTAAAACGGGTCATTTAAATCTTCCAAAACTAACACAACTAAACCACAATAAAAAAGTTAAATACCCAAAAAATAAAAACTAAATAAAGACCTAATCAAAATAGAACAATATTTCAATTAAGGGCAGGTATACATTACAAATGGCTGAACAAACATTTAAGTTTAATATTGACGCGACAATTAAGAGGAGGGCAGTGAGCTCGTTTACATATTACAATAACTCCGACCATGGCGCCCGGTGACACTGACAACCATTCGCCAGATAATCGTCTGCATTGTTTGCTAAACCCGTAATGGTTTTTAACCACCCTAATCTTGGATAATCGTGAAGGAATTTTTATTTTGTGTAATATAATAATTATTATGACATTTGAGATTATTTTAATGCAAAGCGATCGTATATGTGCCTGCTTTCCACTATGTTGGGGGTTTGAATCCCACGCAAAATAATTATTTGTGTGAGCCACAAATTATTTTCTTGACTCTGGATGTTCTTTGTCCGTTAATTTCATGCCTGTAAAAGTCCCCGCGACATAAGTCTCGATCCCTAGTGCGGGAGACATCATAACAGCCCATTAATGTCTCACTGCAGGGACGGGCCTCCTCCCGTGACGGAGAGATACTTGGCCTACTAATACCACGCTGGCTAAACGGATTGGTATAAGGTTTAATTTCAAGTTTTTCTTCTTTTTATTACGAAAAGATAATATTCACGGATAGGTAGTCTCTTAGTCGGTTTTTACGACACCCATGGGATGAGATGGGGTGGTGACACACTGTACTCTGACTCCGTCACCACACGGAGAGTAGTGCGGGAGTAGTCTATAAAAATACTCATTATTGCGTTTTTTGGATGTATTACGTAATCCTGGTTCACTGTAATGATTTTTTCTAAGATATGTAAGCATATGCCTCCATAAGATGAATGGCTTGTTTACCTCAATAACTTATAGGCACGTGTTGCGGCCTTCAAATATATGTATATTAGACGCCGATTCCGCACAAACTCTCTTGGTTTCCTAAAGGAAACATTGCGGTACATAGTTAATAAATAGTTGGAGGAATCCAGTTTATCTATATTGATCGTAGGTACTATACTAAGCTACATCCATAAGTGTACTAATATACCAAATAAAGTATTAACGAATTTTTATTACAAGTACCACCCCCTCCCCTCTTCCCCCCTACGTAGGCCGAGGGAGCGGGCGGCTGTTATGTAGGTATTTTTATTTTATGCGGTGACACTTTGAACCCCAATAGGGAAATTGGATTGATACTACTTTTAAGGGTTTTTTAGACATCAAGCGCGGTTTTATGTTTAAACCAATATTGTGCCTTTATACTTTATACGTTTTACTACATGAACAGTTATTACATTTAATACGAACACGTACACAAAGACCACTACAATAAAGTGAGACATTAACATCGAAAACGTTTTAGAAGCCACGGAGACGGACGGAACGGTTTAGTTCTAATAAACGTGCAGATTGCACTTCGACAATTTTAGATTTAGTTTAAAATTAAATCGAACAAGCGTTTATAGTGAGTTAATAACCCACAGGTAGGTAATAAAAGAGCAAGAACGGAACTACGTTTATCGCGTTTAGATTGGTACTTGAGAATAAATTGGGTGTGAAATAAAACTAAGTAGTTGAAAGTTTTACATGGTCGGGGCTATATTCGTAGCAGTTTGAGGAGACGTGGCGCTAACTTGGCACTGTTCAACAGTATCGCATACTGGTCTCGAAATCGTCGATGCCTGAGGCCACAACTGAACTCATTCATTCATGTTTTCGAACTGATGAATCCGACGCAAATTTTTCAATACTTTAGAGTTTTATATCAGTGCTTTAATATTGTTGAGGAAACAAAACTCAAACGCGAAACTTCCACTTATATTGCGTAATAAATCTTATAAAACTTACTGCTAAAAAAACTTACAAGCTTATAATAAGTTAGCATGAACAAATTACAAAATAATATTACTTTTGTGAAAGAAGGAGACTAGATACAAATAAAAATATTCCATTGGTAGATAGAAAAACTCATTTGGTAATCTTGTTTAGTTTCGGTAGGAATAAGTAGACTGATACGTAAATCTGACCAGAAATATAAAACCTATCCTTCTGGAATTATTCCCAACAAAGGATTTAGAAGTAGACGGAAAAGTTTATAATATTTTTACACAAAATCCACAGCGCTTTAAAATAGGTTAGAGATTAAAAGGCTTCTAAAAAAGGAAATTTAGAAGAACTCATTTGTATAAGAAATGTTAACAAAATATAATGTTTCTCTATACTTAGTATTGCGTAGGTTTTGGCAGACATCACTCCAAAAGTCAATTCCGGAAAAATTACGACGTACACGAGTTTGTTTCTGGACCGGGGCCTAAACGAGCCTGCGGAAATAAAACAAACAACTGTCATCATCGTTAAATAGTTACATATAACACTACGAGAACTTAGCATCGATTTTTTGTAGAACAAAATAAATAGAGATTGTGAACACAATCCTCTACCAGAATAACTCTAGGACCCTTAAAATACACTCAACGAAAACATATAAAAGTAATTCAATTTTTTTTTTATTTAAAACACACTGAAATACTAGATTTTAATTGAAAAGTCAACAAGTAAAAAAACCTCATTGTTTCGTGTACTCACAAAAAGCTCCAAAAATAAGACTGCAATCATAATGCAGCTTTAACGGCTGAGTGAAATAAACTTTAAAATCTAGGGCTGTGCTTTTATAAAAGTGAGTGAGAGAAATGTTGGCTTGATAAATGATGCTTTAGTTCAATGAATCTCCATCAGTTCATCCTTGTGCAGCTATTTGAAAAAGGAATTACAGTTTTCAGTTCACTGCTCTTTATATGAATTTACTATTTGAGTTCCGTATTTTGTGGGACTTGCCAATTATAAGTATATTTTGTGTCTAGTGATTGTCTATAGTCGCATCCATGTAGGTAGGTTAGTAAAAAGAAAATCTAATATCGTCAAATGTAGGTAGTACTTACCTATCATTCTCTACCTACCCTTTCTCGTCGTGTAGTGACAGACTAATATTAGCACCAAGAATTACCACGCCATTTTGTCCTGCTTGTGAAGTATAAGTGTCATAGTTAAATTAAGAAATAGGTATAATATTACTGATCAAGGAGTAACACTCGAGGATAAACTATAAACCGTTGGCCAGCGAAATTGTACTCCAAATTTTTCTGCATTACTGTCTTAGGCTCGGCCCTGCAATAAAGCCGTTCAATATCTATAGTTTTTCTTTGCAAAATAACAATATTCTATGCAACTTCTAGAAGCATCTTCATAGAGAGAGTAGGTACCAACCCAATAGAGTTATTATATTCGATCTTTGAACCCAACATAGATATGTGCATTCAAAGCGGACGCGTGCGTGTCGCTTATCAACAAGCCTAGCAGTTGTTTTAATTATAAATAGAAAACTGTTATTTCCTACCATACTACGTACTATAAAACTCAACTACATTTAAACGTAAATACGTTCATACTTTTGTTTGTATATTTAATGCTTAATATACTTATGCGAGAACATAAACTTTACAGAGCAGTGCCTCTATAATATAAAAATAATACTCTGTATAAATATTACGTGGCTAGAAGGATACTAAGTACATTAAGCACTAGAATCATTATTTGATACGTTTCTCAGTTTGGGATTTAAACTGCTACACTAAAGCTTTTAAGATAAATGAGTGAAGAGATAAAGATATAGTATCTTTGATAACGTTACAATAACCGCACGAAAACACATCAGTAAAACCGTTTTCATGCCCGTGAACAGTATTGGCATTTACGTAGTACTACGTAAATGCCAATACTGTTCATGAAACGGAAATCTAGTTACGTACTCAAGTAAAGAGGCATAGAGAAAGCAAATGGAACGGATCACAAGTAGTATTGATACAAAATAGCAACAAGCTTGGACACATGAAGGTTTGCACGCATGTTTGCCGCCGCTGTTGACCGTCCGAGGCACAGTCGCAAACATACCCGACTGAGCCCCGCCCCCCGCCATCTGTCCCAAACGATATTGCTCACGCACGAAGTTCGCGACCCACGTTTGTTCAACAACGGTTTTAATGCTTATACCTATCTCCAAACAATTTCCGCAACGGCAATCGCTGAACGCCTTTTACGCAACAGTTTTGGACAAAAGAGGTTTAAGTGCCTTGCCAGCAATTTGCTAATCTATACTGAATTGTTTCATTGCAGTGGTATTTAGCTGACGTTCTATTTTGTAAAATTTCTCCTCATTGCTTTTTTTATTTTTCTATCAGTGAAATGTGAAACTTTTATGTATATTGCTGAATCAAATATCTACTAGATAGGTTAGAAGATGGATAGATTATGTGAAAATCGAATTCTAACTAGAAGTATAAACCTCATTAGAGTAGATATTCGTTTTGCAAAATGTTCGTATGTGTCGCAGCGTTGACATAAAACTTGAATGTTCCTTCGTACAGTTGGAAATCAAATAAAGAGAGCCAGCTGTCGTGAATGCAGTTGCGAAGTGCTCTGGTACACGCTCGTCTTCGTCACACAGGCGTAATATCATCCGACGCGACTCCTACAAATGACACTAGAAAAATTTTGTCCCGCTGCAAGTAAGTTCGTGAGCTGTGTGAATAGCGTCTAACACAATTTGTACGAATAGCCAAATTCACATAAGCTTCAGACATTCAACGTGATTTGACGTCTATTCATTAAAGGTAGTTGGACGTCGTTTCTACGCCTATATTTGGTACGATCGTGTGGATCCTCGCAATAAAAGTTGTATTGCAGCGCAAATATTGAGTCCTGGGAAGGAACAGTGACCCCGGCTCATTTCATCTCCTCTAACCCTTGTTATCACCGTCCCATGTGGACTCAATTGTCTTGTGGTACAGTCGAGTGACCGCTCACTATGACTTTTACTACTTTTTTGATCGACTAGTTTACGATTACTCTCCCATGTGGAAAAATATGAAAAGCAAAAATCTGAGCTTACATTTGGTAATTAAAAGCGGCTTGTGGTCATATTTTTGTTTTGATAGCGCTATGAAACGAATATCAAAAGGTTTTCCTAGTAGAAACAATAGAGGGTTATTATACGTGAATACTGGAATAACAGCACAAACGCACAACTGGGACTCTAATCCCGCGCGGGTTGGGGAGAGCACGCGCCGCTAGACTAGCTCGGGATAATTTACAATTTGCGTTCATATTTAGACTTCTCTCGACGATTTCACTATAATTATATAACTGGGTAGCCCTGTGACACTAAGCCGTATACTAACAATTAAACTACAACTTGTGAGAATTGTTCGTTTATTTAACGATACCTTTAGTATAGGATTTCTGTTATTACACATGAGGTTTAAAGAAACGTGCGGATTCAAACGAGGCATTAGAAAGTACTATTTCGAGCGGCAATCCTTACAGTTAGACCCTTATTTAAACAGCGGCTTTCATGGGTCCCCAGGCAGCACTCGGAGAAGCTCAAGTTACGGACGACTCGAGTTGCCACACCGATCTTCTCCAATAAATGATTATGTATAGATTTTCATATTGAAGTTTTTCTATTTCACTACACGTTGCCTTCACAAGTTTGCTTAGGAACTTTTATTGAAGATAACGTCAAACACTGAAAGAATTTCTTCTTGACTATATTCACTCAATAATATGAGTATTATATAATATGTTTTATATAAGTTGTTATAATGATACTAATCTGAATTCAACATGACATAGTTATGTTTCATTAGGTATTTTTAATTCCTTTCGTGTCTTGAAGTGCTACTTCATAACAGATAGAAAGTAATGAAATTGTGAAACATTAGTTAAGTAATTCTTTAAGTAAACTCTCATGAGCCTTTCTTTGATACTTATTTAACTTAGTGTAACCGAGAATTACCGGTTACATTTTGTGTTATCTGTCTTCCTTGAGAGACACGAAGACCTTTTATAAAAAGTATTTATGTCTCCCAATAGACTCAATGATGCCGATAAATATCTCAGTACGATTCAAATGTAAATAGATAGGAACGAGCTTTGTTGTGGAATTAATATTTTGATTGGATTAATCTATTAACACAATATCCGAGTGCACAATGAATCCTCTCGCAGTGGTCGGATGCATTGCGCAGCTAGAGCTTATAGTCCAGTAATGATGTTATGTTGGTATTTACTGCGATAATGAACAGCGGCCACGTTGCGGATGTGCATACCATATCATAGATATATCATTTGTTTTATGTTATCATACGTAACAGTTTTAATACCAATGTTATTTCTTCATATAAAAATATCTAATATTAAAATAATATCGGGTAGCGTATTCGCATATCAAATCTTCGGTTATATTCCGTCTAAACGCACCTGCAAATATTCGAATGATAGTCGAATTTAGTCAAGATATTGAAGTAATGCCGCGTTGATGTACCTACATAGCGAAAGTTATTACTGGCAATACCGAACTTAATGTTTCTAAGACGCTTTAAAATGTGGAATGTGCGTGACATACGATTTTATGTTAATAGTAGGACAGAAAGCACTGAGAATATCTGGACATGTACTGGCCAGAGTTAATTTCGTTTTTATAACACCACAAACTGGAATGATCTGTTTACTAGCGGGTCAGTAATAAAAAAGGGGCCGTGGTAGCCATTACAAGGCGAGTAGTCGCGCTTCGCCCCCTATCAGGTTGCAAGTGAAACGGATCGGTAGGGGGCGGTGACAGATAACGAGCAACATGGCCGTTGCTAAATGTCAACTCGATGATATTGTCGTCGACATTGACGTTGTGTTAGTACCCGTGGCCTCATTCTAAGAGTACTTCCCTAAATAAAAATTTGATAATCAATTAAGAACACAACGCGTTCATTAATACGGAAAAATCGGATTAATATCTCACATTTGAATTGGCTGTCATTGTTTTATATTTCTTTAACTGGTGGCAAAGTGTCTTGGTTAACATATCTGCGGGATCACATTGATTCATGCTGTACTAAAGGCTCTGAAGAAAATAAAGAGGTATACAGTCATTCATCATCATCATATCAGCTGAACGTCCGTTGCTGAACATAGCCTACCTTCAAATATGTCATCCTTGTGGTCCTAAGCTTGCCATTAGCAGTCCGTAAAGCGAAACGCTTTTTTTTTAAATCTGCTGTATATACGAAGACATAATCAATAAGAAACTGTTAAATTTTGCATTAAAAGCTCTGTCTTTTAAATCGCGATAAAGCTTACGTTTTAATATTCTAAGCATTCATAAACCAAGTTTAAATATTAAAACAAATAATAATGTCTGAATATTTAAGAACCTTATCGCAGTGTAAATATACAGATAAATATTGTTCACTGTTTACTTGTTACTATTCAACTAAAAAAGTTCTACAACAAAGGATATGATAATTACTTAAATAATATTATTTTTTAGTATAATGTGCTTATTGTAGATAAAAACTCTGTGTTTGTGTATTTATACAAATTGCTTTGGAAGTGAACCACAAATACTACTATGGCAGAATCGAGTTTCAGGATCAGAAGAGTGGTTACATTAGCTATTCTTTCGTCATCGCCATGAGCCAAATTAAAATATTAGTCTAAAGGCAATTAGCCCATGATCAACCACTCTACGGTTAATTAGTCTATAGTAAGTAAAGTAATACGGCACACAATCAATGCTTACAGTACTAGTAAAGATACGTAAACCTTTTGAAACTTGCAAACTTTCATCAAGTAAAACCACGCTTATTACACCCACCGCTAGACCTAAGACCTCTTTGAACATAAGTTATTTTTTATTTTACTATGAAGTTTGCATGCCGTATGGTTACACTATACCCTTTCCACTATATTTAACGACATTTGACAGGTTGACGTTAGTGACGTTCAGCAGTATCTCGAATGTAATGCCATTCGATTGTAAGCGATTTCGTGATTTTTCAAATTACTTTATTTTACACATTTGGATCCTTACATCAACTTACATTATCATTTTATTACTGTTTCTTTCTTTATCTATGTTAAGAGAATTAGCCTATAGCTTAAAATGATAAAGTTATAGTTAGCTTAGGTATTATTTAAAATACATAATTTATCGTGACACACTCGCGGGTTATAGCTAATCTAAAATATCATATTACATTTTATAAACGTATTAAGAAGAGTTCCGGTTTATTCATAGCATTTATTTCTACCGATTATTTGTAATTTGTTTCATAATGGGGGTAATCGTTATGAGTGTCCATCACTAAGTAACCATGGTAACTGAAAAAAACATGGGTACGTCCATGAAATACAATATTATTTGTTTGAAAAATAAGCTGAAATATAACGAAACTTCATGGACGTGAACTGTCAAAAAGCTAAACTTACGTTGGAAGGGGTATAACACATTACATTGATAACATTTTCAGCGAGAATTATCAATAAATTTAAAAAATGAAAACTGTAACTATTGATTTATCAGCAAAATTTTGAACGACAAGACTAATAACAGGCATCTATCTATCTCTATCTTTCATCACATCGCATCATCCATCATGCTGGGACATGTTTTCCGAACCGTATTTATTGACTATCGCGTTCAACGATCGCATTCATTATTCTGATTACAAGAGAACATTCGTTTACAATCTGCATTTAAATCCCAATGCGATTGTAAAAGGATCAACTTACAAGCAATTTTGTCAATGAAAACATTATTACCTACTATATTTAAAACTTTAATTCTAGATATACTACATTTTACTACATATTATATTAATTAGTGTAATTAAGTCGGAATGGCTAGTTTACATTATGTATTTTTTTACGTGTATAATGATTGTAATTTTTGTAGAATTAATTCTTTCATTCTGATTCGCGTTACAACTCCCACCCGAGCACGGCAGCGTACACCTTTCCAGTTTGGCATCATCAAAAACTAAGCTTTATGATCTCTACCTTTTCAATCATTAACTAGGATGACTGTAATGGATCATAATACTCTTACTGTCCTCTATGCATTCCTGCCATAATACGTATTATTAGAAAGTTATGTTATACAATAAGCAATTTTATTAATATTATAGTTAAGCATTAAATTCATTGACCGAAACAAATATCAGTACTCAAACCAAACAACAAAGCGGTTAAAAATAATTTTATTGTATTTCGGGTAACACCATTAAAAATATATCCTACTTAACCACTTTGCTAAGCCATCCTAACATACTACCATTAAGTGGCTAACTCGTTTACCAACCTGTACACAAAAATAAAAAAGCCTCACCTATACAAATGGCGGCTTCTGTCTGCGGTCGCGCGTTAGATATTAAATTTTTATCAAATCTGGTATTACTTAATCCACAGGGAGTGTGTCTGAGGCCGTGCATGCCAACGGGTCGCGTTATGCCACGATGCCGGTGACACATCCATTATACTGACATTTTCCCGCCCTTTTTCCTGTCACATTTGACAGGTTTGAAAGCGACTCCTCCTCGCCAATGTTTTCGGCTTGATCCTCAGCCACCCACTTATATGATATATAGATGATTGAAAAACAACGAAGCCGAGTTTAGCTGAAAAGTTAAAGTATCCTTTAACGTTTATTTTACAGACTTTGATAAAATAGGTCATTTTTTAATGGTTAATTAGGTGACCACGGAACTTTATATCGCACAATGTTACAACATAAACATTTTAATAAATATTATTTACTTGTTATATCCTTGTATGTAGATGAGACCTTTTTGAACAACAATCCATACTTCCTCAATTCTCTCTTAATATAAACACAGGACCTCAACTAATAGCAAAAAGAGCCAAGTTCATAAAACTTGGGTATTGCCATACCATTTCATTAGTGCTACCAACTTGATTAATTACTTAATCTATGCCACCTCACGAACATTCTTTACTTTCTGGATAATCACTCAATGGCTTTCGACGGGAGTGGACGTTCTAGCTGCTGCAGTTATTTATTGAGGCAATCTTTACACTATTCGAGGAAAAAAAATATTACCACCTGAGTGTGAAGCGACGCCTCAGGATTTATTACTTTTATTGGACACAGATTTATGCTGACATAAACACCAACCATTTTGTCCACGTCCTATGTTAAATCGAGCTTTCATACATTCACCTATATTTTCTTTACATGTATAAATATTGTTGTTTGGAAATTCTATGCAGATAAATTACATAGCTTTAAGTACTTTATTAAGTAATGATTACAATTGTTTTACCTCTTTACAAACATTTTAATTATAACACTTCCTAAATATTTTATTTATTGTTTCAGGTACGTATTTACTACTCAGCTTGTTAAATCACATGACAAAAGTAAGTACCTAAATATAGAAAATAGGTATTAAAATTTCGGATACTACAAAATCATATTTGTAACCCTCAACCGCTCGATTTGGCGGCATGTCCCAGTGAAGCATACTCTGTCGCGTCACCGCTGGGGTCGGAGAATACCGCGAAAATTAATTTTCAAATGTGAAATAGCACTACGTTTTGTGGAGACGAGCGGCGCCAATGAACTGTCCGTAATAAATGTCATTAGAGCACGTGACGTCATTCTGGAAACATGGCTGCCGACTCTCCGCATCCAATTATGTCTCAAAACTGCCGGACATAAATTTCAATAACACAATTTGTCACAATTTGCGGCAACGTCGAAACTGCCGAGGGCTCTTTATATTTTTTGAATGCGGTTGGTTGTATCGTTACAGTTCCATATTCAACCCTTACCATTGTTACCGCCAAAGAGGCCTAAAACATTACCAAGGATCGCTTAAACATCTGATAATATTAGCGTATACCTTAAAACCTTAACGTGTGAGCTACAGTAATTATACCATATTCATCTGGGCTTGAGAAATTTGGTAAACAAACAAAAAAATGGGTCTTTTTACTGTCACGATTACTCATTTAAAGATAATTATAATCTATGGCCACGATGAAGACTCGAAAATTATTAAAAAATATGAATATTTTAACGTCTTTACAATAAAATAGAAATTTCATTACATAATATGTTTAAATAATTTAAATATTATAATAAGATCACCAAGTAATCAATTATTATATTTTCCTTTTTTAACATTACATACGAACGGAACGACAATGATGAAGAGCCTACAATTGTCAATGTCTTAAATGTCATGTATCACATTAATATGTCATATCAGAAGAAGAATAATATTACAAATTAATGGGATTATTGAAGAATTTGATAATTAATTTATAATACAAGCTGGGAACAGTTTTTCTGAATCTAAATTAGAAGTTTCCGATTAATAGAAATTGAAAAAAGTGTTTTTAAAAAGCAATTTATTAATTCGTAAGTTTCATTTATATATTCTGCTTCTCAATAAACTTTTATTGCCTTAATTCAAGCATTATTTACTAAATTCACATTTTCTTATCCAGGTAGAATACACTTATTTATATTTACACAGAGTTATTTATTGTTTAGTTATGTTTTTAGTGAAAATTTATTGAAAACCGCGGCATTTTGGCAGTTTGACAGATTTGACATGTTTATACTTTTTCTCATGCTATCTTGAATAGGATATAGTACAAAACATAATTTTATTGGATATAAAGAAATAACTCAAGAGAAAGTCCATTAAATAAATATAATCGAATTGAGAACCCCACTTTTTGTTATCGATTTAAAATAGTCAATTTGCAACATTTTATTGACGCCTCCGGCTACATTTATAGGCTTCATTATTGCAAATTAGCTTGATTTTTAAACTGAAAATTCTATCAGGATCTCTTAATTAAAAACGAGTTTCAAGAGACTTATTAATTTTAACACGCTGCTGAAAGTCGTCTACGGAATACTAAATTGTATTCGCTTCGCAATAAAACAACAACTTTGCTCAACAAAATTCAAATAATGAAACAAAATGAATGAATGAGTGAATGAAATGTGACGATACATTATCGATACAGGGTTACAAGATAAAATAAATGACGTAAGCGCCACGTGGATAAAGGTGTGCGCCCCCTAGCGTTTACTTCGCGAACTAAAATCGCGTACAAGAATTAATCGGCAATGAAAATTTCCGTCGAGCCGTGAAATTACAATTTAAGCGTCGCCTGTTTATGTGACATATAACTGAATATACTTACTTATAATACAACTCATATTTTACTTTAATATACGATGATATTTATTGACAGCATTAAGTCCAGATGGGGAAGTTAGAATATAAAACCTCACCAGTCGTAGGTGAAAAAAGAAGGGAAAATTGACATAAAACCTTAAATTAATCTGGTAATCGTGGTAAATATGAATACATTTTGGAGCGACAAAGAAACAGTTTGGAAATATTGTCTATGAAAACAAAATAAGGAAAACTTGACATAGCATTGTACCTATCCAGCCAGCTTACGTGGTATTATACCCTTTCCAGCGTAAGTTTGGCTTTTTGACAGTTCACGTCCATGAAGTTTCGTAATACTTCCGCTTATTTTTCGAACAAATAATATTGTATTTTATGAACGTACCCATGTTTTTTTCAGTTACCATGGTTACTTAGTGATGGACACTCATAACGATTACCACCATTATGAAACAAATTACAAATAATCGGTAGAAATAAATGCTATGAATAAACCTGAACTCTTCATAATACGTTTATAAAATGTAATATGATATTTTAGATTAGCTATAACCCGCGAATGTGTCACGATAAATTATGTATTTTAAATAATACCTAAGCTAACTATAATTTTATCATTTTAAGCTAAAGGATAATTCTCTTAACATAGATAAAGAAAGAAACAATAATAAAATGATAAGGTAAGTTGATGTAAGGATCCAAATGTGTAAAAAAAAGTAATTTGAAAAATCGCAATATCGCTTACAATCGAATGGCATTACATTCGAGATACTGCGGAACGTTACTAACATCAAGCTGTCAAATGTTGTTTAATATAGTGGAAAGGGTATAGTAATGATATTTCACTTCATAACGAAATAAGGCCTGTCCTTACACTGAGATAATTATTATGCAGTCTGTAATGATGATCTGACATAACAGAATCGCTCATGTATTCTATTTCTTTAAATATCATAATCTCTACATTTAGGTATAGGTACAATGATCAAAAACAAAAGACTACTTCATATCAAGACCATTGAATAGGTATACATATTTAAAGTTCCTCCCTTCATTTACAAGTATAATTAGATATCGGCGTGTATACAAGTATGTATATGTATACAATCATTAGATTATCGACCCTTCGGACATGAAGCCACAATTCGGCGCTACTTATACAAAGAAACCTTATCTGGCGCCTTCACTTGATACTGACTCACACATTTATAACTGTACGAAGCTTTATAGGATTATAATATTACCATTTTAAATATGTACCTTTATATTGAAGTCTTTGCCGAGTCACGCATTGCATCCAATTAAGTAAACTTTACCAAAATTTATATTGTTAACTAAAGGTGATATTCTCTACTAATTTGATATAAATTTGGACCTTTGCTGAGCATTGAATACTTACTTATCGGTTGAGCATGAAAGGTTCGTTCGATATAAAATATTCTATCGAAGTATGGTATACCTTTGAGGGAGGCACAAGACCGCGCAGAGTGGAAACTTTTGGAGGAGGCCTATGTCCAGCAGTGGACGTCCGTAGGTTGATATGGATGGATGGATACCTTAGGCTAGAGAGGACTGTGACTGACTTAACCGGAATGCTTATAAATATTTGTCTTCTTACTTCATCTCTAAGTCCCTTTTTACTAAACATTCGACATGAGATGAAACATTAGGTATCGGACACAAAACATAGCTATAGTACCCAACCTAAATAAATTAATAAAAATTTAATAAAAATTCTAATCAAGCAATTAACTTTAGTAGAGCAACAGTTATACCATACTAAAACAATAATTCAAACTATAAAAAAGAACATTATCTATTACAAGCCCATATTACAAGTCAAATATTTAAAAAATCAACTTCAAAACGATAACGATATCGTCCCTTAAAACAGATGTTAATATTTATCATATGTTATTTAATAGGTATGTAATGGGATATTATCATTATCGGTCCCGCCCCACCGCATGCGCTTATAACCGCCCGCCCGACGCTTAAAGGTTCACTGTGCTAGAATGTACGGGTAGCACATAGCACGCGTTTTTACACCGAGAACGCAGTACGGCAAGGAGAGGCTAGCACTAGTCGGTGGATACGTCATAATCGGCACATACCGCACTCGGCCTCCGCACGCCGCGGTCGTACCCACATTCTCTAGCAGAACAACTCAAATCAAACATTCCATTAAATTGTACGTCTCGCGATAGCGCGCGTTTTATTACTCAGCCTTTTATTTTCGTTTTTATTTCGCATCTCCTAATGCAATTGCACTCGAGCAACGCGGACTGTATTATTTTTTACGTTGTTATTCTTGTTTTTATTGGTTTTTGTGCGTAAGTGAAAATGGAGGCGGGCTGCGAAATGGTGAGTTGCTTACAAGCGTATACAAATTTTTTTACATTTAAGTTTCATATTCATGGTTTTTTGTTTTACCTTTTTTATTATTTATAATAAAATTTGTTTCTTTTCTTATTGTATACTTAGAAATTAAATAGAATGATGTTACGTTAACCAAATCTGTATATATCAATTGAGTCGTGATCCGGTGTTCTCGACTCATACGCATTGTGTACCAATCAACCGCCAACATCCAATTTATTAGTCCATTTAAGCTTGTCGCAGTAAGCATTCAATAAATTTCTATTCTCAGAGATCAATAAGCCACATGAATTATGTTTACGAACATAATCTTCGATTGTTGTAAATTGTTTTCTCAAGAACAGTAACATATTCACAATATTTTATACGATATTAAACCATTTGTAAAACTAATATTTTGCTGTGATATTAAAACACGAATCAGAACAATTCCCTAATTCGAAAATCTCGCGTTACTTCATATTTACCTATTGAAATAAAAAGTTACTATTATTATGCCTATAGGTATAGAAATACCAGCTTAGTAATAGGCCAAGTTCCTGTCCATATTAGATCCTTGCCTGCAGTAAGGGACGTCCCTTAATGGGCTACTATGATTAATAATTTACTTAGATCATAACTTGACCGAATGGGCCGTCACGATTTTGACTAGGTGAAGATGATATTAACATCCTATTATAATTTGCATAAAACCGAATGTACTTAAATATAGGTAGGTATATACTTAAACAGATTACCATATCAGCTTAGGTATGCTTCATAAGTAAGCATAAGATCCTTACTTAGCTTAAGTAACTTGGTGGTTTTCCTAAACGAAACTAATAAATTTCGTTATAGTAAAACTCTACATAAAAGTTTAAATAGTACTGAATTTTTAGAACCGAATTCTTAAACATAAAATATGTTAACCTTTTCACAAAACCAAAAAATATGATGTCTTTCTATAAAATTACATGAATTTGTTTTATCTTTAATTGCATTTAGGTTTATTAATTCTTAAGCGGCAAAACAATGCAGTGTCGAAGTTACAATCAGAGTTTGCCGGTCCATATTACAATCATACTAAAAACGACATGAACAAAATTAAATTTCATAGAGACTTGTATGCCAGCACTGATTTCTTAACAATACAGATACATTATGTAAATGAGGTTTAATATATTATTATTTCGTATCATAATGATTACTCAGAATCCCTTACAATCCTGATAGCCTCTCGCATTATGTTTCCATAAACAAGTATTTCATCGAGTTATCGATTAGCTTCCCTTCGCCAGATAGCGACTGATAAGATACTTTATCTTTGCCGAGCCCGCCCTTTGCCGCTGTCATTCTCACTCCGATATAAAAAAAAGCCATAGCAATTATTGAACAAATTCCTGCTTCGGCAGAGGAACCTTCGATTTTGTTCATATTATGTAAAATATAATCTGTTTAAAACCTAAGAGTTGGGATATACGTAAAGTATATTTAATGATAATTTATCGAATGGATGAAAACTTTACCCACTTGCATATTAGCTTTGATAATAAAACATAAAAGAATATTTCATAAATATGTATAATATAATAAATTTAGACATTTTTTACTCTTCCAGTAATACGTTGCTTTTCTACTAATAGCGCATGGTTGACTAAAAAAAGAATAAATTATATAATCCCTATAATCTTATCCCAAGACTTAACAAAATAACTCTGTATAATCCAACATTCTTAACTAGAAAGTATTGTAGTCATTCCGTCCAAAAATGTCTAAACAATTCGAGTGGCTCAGTATCATTTATCCGGCATTTTCCTGGTAGATATTCCATACTCCGCATGAGTGCAATGCCGACTAGAGAACAATAGAGCACTAGGCACAAGGAGCTGCCTAGCTCTTTAATAGACCATTATATTCATAGTCTCTCAATACGCATTGCAAGACTAAGAAATGCGGCTGTTTTGTTTTATAAACAAACGCCTTTGTGTGGCCACATTCATACCTACTCGTAACTTACTCGATTTACTCATATCATAAGGAATTGTAATTTCTTATTATTACTCACTCAAAACAAGTATGATTCAACGTAAGAAATTGAAACACATTTGAAATTCAAATTGTTCAAAATGTTGCCTTCATAATACGGCGGATGTAGATTAATGAAAAGGTAAGACTAAACAGAGTTTGGCACACACAATTATACCGAACGTAAGAATGTCTTGATCAATTAAGAACACTCATGCGACCGACTAACTCTCTAATTATCTCTAGTGGTTTCCTCAAAACTCCGCTATCCATTAGGAAAGTTAGAGTCGGCCGGACAACGTAACACCTCCGACCGCTACCGTCATACAATATTAGTCATAGATAGAAGAGCGGGCGGCGCGTGTTCACAGAAATACAACAAAGTATTATATTGTTAGAGCACGTACGAGTGTGACGTTCCTACTGCTTACTCACCACTCATGCTTTACACTCAAACAAAGAACTTTACCTACTGGGGGTGATTAATAAATCATAATGTATGCTCGACTAGAATATATCGACATCAAACTTGACATTAAGTAAACATGTTATTTATGTAAAAGCAATTACAAAAATATTTGTTCTAATAAATAAAAGGATTGTGATTGAATACATTCCATTACCAAATGCCGGGAATCTATTTTTCATTCAAGCTAAATTGCTGTAAACAAAACGTTATTTATACCTGGAAATTCGGAGTATATATCATTGAGTAGAAAAATATAGATATAAGGTGAACAAGACTAGTTGGTAGTGTAGTGGGGAATACGATCCTGGCACAAATTGATTGAGAGCGACATTTGATATAAAATTGTGTTGTGATTGATGCGACCCCGCCTCGACGCTGCTTCGCTAAGTGCTCTGTCGTGGTGTTGCTTATATGTACGCACCTATCTTATGTATCTATACGAGTACATTAGATACACGTCGATTATATGTTACGTCTTATAAGCCTTTTAGCGAGGTACAGCCATCTAACAAGATGCATGTGTAGAGCTCAATTAGAGACCCATTAGCTAAAAATCGTAGAAGGTTACGCAATATCAAGAATTAAATTAAGTACAGTAATAAACCATAATATATTTTTCCTATTAAAGCGAAAATCCCATGAAATTGGTGATCATGCCAAGAATTTTAAAGCTAATGCAAATTATCATTAGCTATGACAATACCAAAAATTTTAATATATAAAATTTCTGTACGAGGTCATCGCACTTGAATATGAGTTTGATCCTCAACCTTCCTCATTTCGAACATCGGTTTATCGTGAAAATGACAGCTTCTCTTAAAACTTTACTTAATTTTGCCGCCATTCAGAGGGCGATAGGGCTTATTTTTCTAGGTCGTTCAATGTAAAAGGGTGAGATGAAACGTTCGACAAATTACTCTACTGCCACGGCTAACTTACTTTACAAATGCTTTTAAAGTTTTCAACTGAATATTTAATAGTTCAAATTACGTGCGATTATTTCGAAAGGTATAAAGATTTATTTCTTTGTAAGTTTGGTAAAAGCGGTAGAGAGTTTTGTTATAAATGACGTATAATAATAGAGTATGCATGGCTGTATTTCAAGCGAGCCATCCATCATGATCGGAGTTCATAAGTCTTCGGGCAGATGTCCCTTGGACGATGTAGGACCATGTATGTATAGTTTATGTCATGATACTGTTCATATTGACACTGTGCTTAGATCGAGACGCGATCTGTTATCACTTATGTTACGATTAAGGCTTACAAATAAGTCTACTAGTTTCTTTTCTAGATCTTTCTGGTATCTTTTGACCCTTGTAAGATTTAGATTTATAGCACTAAATGTCTGACATTGTATTTATAAATAACCTACTGTATTTTCCTTGGTTGTATGATAACGTAATTAAACATAAATTTATAATATTATTATTTAGTGTATTGTTTTAATGTCGAATTAATTCCCAAATAACTTTGTCACTATCACGTTACTCAGTAAAATTTATTTCATTGTAAAATTAAGTCTTGTAAGGAATACTGTATTAAAAATAAAGCATTGTCTATAAGTACTCATATTCTTACATGTGTATCTTATCAAAGTCACTTCCGTCTAAAATTTACAAAAGATTATTTATAAATAAACTTCTATACCGCTCAAAATTTTAGAACAACTTACATACGCAAATGCCATGGCACGTCAGTAGGTATCAATGGAACTTGTATAATGCAAAGTTCCCCGTAAACTCATCCTCTGCCAGGGCGTGGCAGCGAGTGAACGATGACGTGATTCTAACGCGATATATCGCCATGCAGGGTAATATTGTGTCGCGGGACCAACTGATAGCTCCGGCCCTTCGGCAAAAAATAAGGTCGCTCGTTTACACGAGAGCAAAGGCTTTAAGTGACAGATACTAGATAAATGTTACGACGCATTAGATAAGGGTGGAACGCGTAAAAAGTTCGACATGTAAAAAAAAAGTGCACTAAAATAATACGCATAACATTGTACGGCAATATTGTACATGTAGGAGCATGAATGTAATTATTGAGTATCGGGTAACTTTGTGAATTCTAGGACAGTCCCCATTTCATTATGCAGGGGTGTAGCGGACAGCCGACCGTCGCGTCGGGGTAAAGTTAGATTGAAGGCGGCGACGAGGCGACGCGAGCGCGTGCTTAAACTGTATTCTAGCTCACTTATACTAAGATTTACACCAACTTTGAACTGTTAACTGACTACAGCTTGACACTCTATCATATACCATAGTGGACTTTTGAATTTAGGACATGGAATAGCAGGCAAGCATTGGCTAATCTTGCATTACCGGTATTACCGGCCTTTATAAACCACAGCAATAAAATACGCAGATATTAATAAAAACTAAAACGAAACTGTAGTGACAGATTAAGAATACATGGCTTTTTCAAAGCGGTATCATTCGACAAAAAAAGTTCTTAATTCTTCACGTAAAAAAAAGAAAAATCTTGACATAAAGCTTGCACCAATCTATCTGGCCAGTGCTTAGCAATTTCGCATTAACTAGGTCAAGTTTCCTACCGATACTAAAGGCGGTTAATTAAGTAAACAACATTACTATCCATTGGTCTCATTCCAATCATATTAAAAACAGCTTAGAACTCTACCACAATCAAGCTTAAACATCAAGTAGACTATTTGTCCATATGAGTCATTGAAGGAGGGCCAGAATAAAATCATTAAGAATTCAGTTTATTTATAGATCATTAACCATTTTTCAATTGATCACTTGGAAATAATAGGTACCGCTACTGTACTCATTAACTATGCAATCGATCTAAATGGTACATTTGATTATTTATATACTCGTTATTTTTAAAAACTTTTCATAGTTACCATCTCTTGCTTACCTAAACTGTAGTGTTTATGGCATTCTTGTTAAATTTTAAAAAACAGCTAAAACTGATAATAACACCAAGTTCTTTAACTTAACTTTAATATTCTTTAACTCTTGTTTGCGGCTAGCCGTGAACGAATTCGCGGCTTAAAGATAATTATTATTTGTGACATCCACAAATTATTGCTTTAGCCTGGATGTTATTTGTGTCCTATATCTTGTATCTGTAAAGTGTGCTTGGATCTTTAGAAGTTCCCGCGACACAGGATTCAATCCATAGTATGGCAGTTGTCTTTTTTAAATTTCAATAATTTAAAAAAGACAACTGCCATACTATGTATGTTTTTCTTAATAATAATATATTATGTTTTTCTTAATAATAATTAAACATTATCTTAAAACCCGACAACAGCAGGAAGCCTTATCATATCGTTGTAACGCAGGCTATGACAGATGGTATGGACGGACGGAAGTGCGCTGGTGGGTGGCTTCCGTCGACGCGTGCGCATGTCCGCCACTGATACTCGATACCGCGCGGCTATTAGTCCAGCTCACCGCGCAGTATTGAGTTACGTGTTGTGTTGAGTACTGAGGTATTGGGGACTAATCTACCACAAAGTGTTAGGCTTGCGTTCGATGTAGTAAATTTTTTTTTTGTTTATTGTTAATGACATTATTGCTTAATACTTTAAGTAAATGTAAATTAAATTACCTCCAGGCGGTCGGAGTTCGTCTAATTTAATAGTAAAATATTCAAGTGATCAATTGTATTAAGAGCCACTTTTATTTCACGAGCTGTTGACCCGAGTTAAATAACTAACATTAAATGTGGAAAACTACTCTATCTAATGACCTAAGTTAAGACCTAAAGTTAACAAACAATAAGTTAATACCAACTAATAGCTATACAAAACATTAAGCTAATTCTGACTACTTCTAAAATAACCGAGCTTTGTTAATAAACAGTGAAAACAAACGGAGAAACCTCACAATTGCTCTAATTACCGCCTCCGTTACCAAATCACGAGCAAAATTCACGCCCTCAAACCCTCCACGTCACAATGAGGGAATGGAAGAAGCCTGTGAAAAAGCAAATTAAATTAATTGTGATGTAAACGAGGGTAGGCTGGGCACAGTACGTTCTGTAAATAATAGATGGCGCTGCCTTCCTACCAGCACCCTTTTACAATACAATTTTATTTGACGTATAAAATGGTGCCCGCGCGTGCGTTACTTAGGTAGTTAATAAATAAATCGAATCTGTCGCTACATTACATAAAACTGTTTGTGTTTTATTGCCCCTCAAATGTGTTGTAAAAATAACAAAACCAATTTGTTCTGTATATCAAAGAGAATATATGCACAAAGTATATAAACTGTAAAGAAATACGTACGGAATGAAATAGACGTTAAAAGCTACTTTGAGTTGAGAGTTTTCTGTTATTTTTCTGCCACCAGATGGCGGTTCGTATACTTTAGGAGACTACAGTGCTGCCATCTCACGTAAAGAGTTTTAAGGAAGCCTACATTGAGTCTTTTAATTCATAATTAATAGCATTGCAATAACTTAAAATTTTTTTTTAAATAAACGTAAATACTTAGGGCCAGATTCAGAGACCGCACTTTGACTTTACTTTAGCAAAGTCTAGTTATTTTCTCTGAATTTGAGATATAAGGCCCAGATTCAGAGTCGTGACTTTACTTTCTTTCAAAGTAATCTTCCCAAAGTAAACTTTTTATGCGAAAAGATTACAATAATGTTTTTCAAATTCAGAGATAATAACTAGACTTTGCTAAAGTAAAGTCAAAGTGCGGTCTCTGAATCTGGCCCTTAGTTCCTATTATAGTATGTAGAGTCAAATTTTCTAAACGGGGAAAGACTCCTACTGTGTATGAAATTCCAAAATGTAAAAAGAATACGCTGAACTTTTCCAGTAGCGATATATTTAGTAAAGACTAAAACGAGCTACAGCTAATTAATATCAAGTGGTGGTCAAGATTCGAAGGTGAAAGCTATAATGTTTATTATGAAAACACGATGTTGCACGGGTGAGGCAGAAATAGTCGGAGTAAGACGTTCGATCGTTTTAGAGGCGTAGCTTTACAGCGTTCTATTTCGAGTCGATCAAACAACCATCGATATCGTACTTATGAATTTATACAATGATTTAAACATCGTTCTTGTTGTGACGCTACGATTATACTGATATAAATAACTGGATAGGATTTTTTAAATGCGTTGATATCTTTGTGAACTTAAACGTTTTAGTTAGTTAGTGTCAACCTCTATCTCTACACTACTAGGCAAAGGCCTCTCCCACTAACTTCCACGTTTTTCGTTACATAGGTACTCGTAATTGAGGCCAGTGCCTTTGTGCTCTAACTACCTCTTACTTGGCCTGCCGCGACGCCGATTTGCTGATTCAGGGCACCACTCTGTGCAAATTTTAGCCCACAACTCGTCAGGCAAACTATTTAGCTTAAGTAAAAATACATAATATCTATCAACTATAAGACATAAGCAGGACATAGCAAAAGCCGGTAAATGTTGAGTTAATAAAATACTCCATTTTTAACGTTAGGTTAAGTAAGCTTATCATAATATGTAGGGAAGTTAGCGTCATATCCTTACATAAGAAGAGAGAAACCATCATGGAGTTACAGAAGAGAGAATAAAGAAGCAAATCATTCCCGGCTACTCACTCAACCTGGGTGTGATGTGTGCACGTTGTGCTCGCCCCATCACAACCTCCTTGAGTGAGCGACCGTGGATGGTTATATCATCATACAAGAGCACCTACTCAAGAAATCTACAGGAACCCTTGCCTTTTTATTAAATGTAATTAAATAGCTGGTACCCCATAGTAGACTAGCTTAAATTATAAATATAATGTTTTTAATTGTAGCCTAATGTTACATTACAATTCATTTAGTAGTTTTTACGGGAAAGTGTTACAAATATTAATATTTACGAATTTTCGCGTTTATAATATTAGTAGTATTAACTGATGTAATTAAATTAAGTTTTGTTTTTGTGTTTTTTAACACATAGAAATAAGTTTTATTTGACTTCTTACCGTATAAATTGTTATATAATTACTCTAATATAGTTTAGATACGAGATACGGAATTACTATTGTATTATGTAGGTATAAACTATGTACATCTTCCGTCTTTAACTAAACTTTAAACTCTCTAACTCATTTCCAGGGTTGTGAGGTTTACGTGGAAAGTGTTTATTTCAAAGTTTCCATAAATAAAGCTAATCCAATCAACAAATAAACTAGGAAAATGCATTCTCTTCCCTCGTCCTACTCCTTCTTATACACCTTAAACAAAATATATTAACAATACGTTTCCACGAACTTATTTCTCATTAAATTGTATAACTTTTCAACCTACAACATACCTAGAAGGTTGATCTTTAAAGCAACGTTCATTCAGCCGTAGTTATACACATCTTGTCGATATTTTCATGGAAAAACGATTGCTCGTTCGATATAAATAGAATCTTTAACATACAGAAAGCAGACGCACACAGTTACGTGATTTATGGGGTTATCCGTTTACCGGTTTACGACAACCGCATATTGAGGTATAAGAATGATGTATAACTTCAATTTGTCAAATGTTATATTGGTTTTTATTGGTGGTATAGTGTTAAGCACGAAGTTCTAGGTTCATATACCATGTTTGTTCTATAGTTTATCTTAGTTTAAGTTAATATTTCTTAGATGATACCAATTACCTACATAAGAAGTCTGGATTTTCAGTTGGACTTCTCCATTTTTTTTTTTGCAATTTACGTGGTTATTTTTGTGGTTAGTTTATTATTACCGCAGTATTCACCAGTAACTACTGAAGTAAATTTCGGTTTTACATAAATATATTAAGTCTTATAAAGAAATAGAAATTTATTTATTCTAAGGTAGTTTGTTTCGATAGAAAAACTCTACTAAATTAAAAAGGTTAAGTACGCAAACCACATTCTTTGCGTCTGAGGTAAGACTTGTTAAGAATTTAAATTAATTAAATCTATAACATCCCTACTTAATGAGTGTCATGTTATAATAAAATCTTAGAAGACAAAAACCCGTTTTACATTGCAAAATAAAAATAAATAAATATTCCACACACATTTACACAACGCCATCTAGTCCCAAACTAAGCAAAGCTAACGGATAAACATACTTAAATATGTACTTTTTTTGTTGTAAATACATACATACAAAACACCCAGACCAATGCAAACAATCATGCACACAAAGATATTTTTTTACCTTACATCAGTTGCCGATTGCTTTCATCTTGACAAACGTCCACTGCGTTGCGTATACCAAAGAGCCGGTAACTCTCGTTAACTTATTCTCTAAAGTTTCAACCTACTAGCCTATCGTAGTTCACTGCTGGACATAGACGTCTTCCAAAGTTTATTACATGCAAAAAAAATACTAAGGAGAAATCTATATTCCTCACACATTTACACAACGCTATCTAGTTCCAAACTAAGCAGAGCTTGTATGGTACTAGATAACGAATAAACATACTTAAATACTTTTTTTTGTAAATACACATTATACATAGAAAACACCCAGACCAATGCAAACAATCATGTTCATCTACACAAAGATTTGCATTGAGCGGGAATCGGACCCGAGACCTCTACGTAACAGTCATGTTACATAACCACTATGCCACAGAGGTCGTCAATTATTACATTCAATACTAAATACTTAATTTAAAACGAAATTTCAAAAATAATAGTGTAAACATGTCATACAGGCATCAAGTACCAAAATTGTTCACCTTTGTATAGTATGTATCGTAAACGAATCTTTGTAAAGGGAAAATCTAGACCTCTTATGTATTGTTACTTTGTACGGGGGTCTACTATTTGTCACTGTTCATAAAACTATTGTGTGAACGGAAAGAGTATTTCCTTTTGTATATATTTGAAATCGCTTACAAACACAAATAGTACGTTAGAAACCTATGTCTAGTTAGGGTTTGTAAAATTGTATGTATACTTTTTACTATAAATTAATTTGTAAATATGGAATGTTAATAAGTGTAACTATGCTTTATTTTATAGTCTGGCAAACTAAGTACATCATTCGTTCGTTAATAAATTCATCTCAAAAATAAAAAAAACGTTAAAATCACTGCTGCAAATTCTGCATTTAAAAAAAAATGCTAAACATTTTTCTGTTGATCCACTCGTATAACACCACATTAAAGTAATTCCCAATGATAAGCTGTCCTACTGATATATTTTTACAATGGCTTTATCTCCTTTTACAGTTGATCGCATTGATATGCGCTTAGCACACCTGATTAACTATGCAAGTGCATCATATAAGTATATTGATTGTATCACACTTATACATTGATTGTATCCTAACACCTGTCATATCATCACACATTATTGTAATAACTATACGTAGATTACACATCAACGTTTTAAGACCTCTATGAAATACTTCAGTCCATTACAAAGGTCTTAAGTTTAGGTAAAAAAATGTATATATCACACACAAGTCTAGCGATGGGCAATTGGATAAATACTCAAATGATAAAAACTCAGTAAATATCCAAAAGTGGGTAAATACTCGTAAATATCCGAATTCATGGATAAAAACTCAAAAAGTCAGGATAAATACTCAGCTGCATTCATGTATCAAATGTTTTGGATTTTTTAATGGTTTTTTTAATAAATTTTTATGTTATTGTCTATCTGCAGGTGTTTTATGGTTTAGAATATTTGTTGTATACTACAATAACAAGTGTTTGCGGCTTTACTTGTTGCTAATTGTTTTTTTAGTTTCTTTTTGTTGTCTATCTGCAGGTGTTTTATGGTTTCAAATATTAGTTATACTACAATAATAAGTGTTTGCGGCTTTATTTGTTGCTAATTGTTTTTTTTTAAATTTCTTTTTACTGTCTATCTGCAAGTGTTTTATGGTTTAAAATATTAGTTGTACTACAATAATAAACGTTTGCGGCTTTATTTGTTGCTAATTGTTTTTTTTTCTAACTTCTTTTTATTGTCTATCTGCAGGTGTTTTATGGTTTAAAATATTAGTTGTATATAGTGTTAATATATTGTTTTTATAGTGATGGGCAATCAGATAAATACTCGAATGATAAAAACTCAATAAATACTCAGCTGCATTCGTGTATCAAATGTTTTTATTTTATTAAGAATTTTAACTAATTTTGACTACTTTTACATAGTCAGGGTCATTAAGTATTCAAGTCATAAAAATAGTTTACTACAGTTTTGTATAAAAGTATTTGGTCTTTTAAATAATTTATACATGTTTTGTCTCCTTTTGTGAGTTCGTCTATTTGTTATTAGTATGTGTAGGATTAAAAAAACTACTTGAAGAGATTAAGAAAACTAGTTGCTTTCCGCGCTTTTCCTCGTCCGCGTGGAATAGTTACTTAGGGCTAACATTAAATAAATAAATGGACTATTTTGAAAACTTTTTAAGAACAATTATTCAATTATTCCGTCGCAAGTACATATTTTTGTGTAACTATATGTAACCATATACACAGCGCACGCAATGTAAGCTTACGAAAGTAGCAATTTACCCCCGTTTTTGCAACATTTTTCATATATGCTCCGCTTAAATTTAGCGTAATGTTATATATCCTATATTACTCGCAAATAATGTATTATATTGGTGGAAGAATTGTTCAAATCGGTTGAGTAGTTTTGAAGTGTATTCAATACAAACAAAAAAAAACAAAGGTTTCTTATTTATATAATAGTGTAGAAGTGTAGATGTAGCTATGTTACATGAAATCAAATTCCTCATGTTCCTAGTCACATTATATTCAAAACTTTCATTTGTGTGGGCATCAGTATTAAGGTCTTGGTTGAAGCAGTCTTCTGAAGAAGTACTAAATGTAGTAATTTTGTTGAAGAGATTCCAATTATACAATATGAAGGTAAATTTCGCAGCTTTATCTTCCGTTATTCAGTTCATAATTTATAGTTATTGGGGGTTGCTTTCCGCACTTAGTCATTCCAGCCAGCCTACCTTCCTCCAGAAGCGTATGAGGTCTCCGAGACTGTCCAGGCATTCTGTTACAGATTTCAGGGCTCCTTGTGTTTTTATCCGTGTGTTAGCGACATCTGTACACTCAAGAAGCACGTGTGACAACGTTTCCTATGGTGTGGAAGTGTTTATTTAATAAGCAATGTCTGGTGATGATTGCAGTCATCAGCAGCAAACCGTTTCTGTGCAGACACAGTATGCGTTTGGTCAGTTTGTTGTTAAGGAATGGCATGGCTTTGGATTGATAGCCAGTGATCTTGAGTTTTGAACCTGGTTGAAGGGGATGGGTGTGATAGGCTCTTGTCCGAAGACCGTGATATCAGATCCCCTTCTAGTGCGTCAGTCGCATCATTTTCTAGTGATCCGCCGTGTCTATTTATCCATTGTAGTCTCACTAAGTTACTGTTGGAAGTCGCAATCCGTTGTACCGCATAGTGCCATTCCAATATAAGTTTCGAAGTGACAGGGATTTTATTCAGAGCTTTGAGTACCGAAGCGTTGTCGGTTATTGTGCGGATTCGAGCCTTCAAGAGATTCGAAAAAATATGCGTTTAATTAACTTGGAGTAGGTACCTATTTATCCATCCCATCCATCTAGAGATCCATCTGTAATAGTGACCAAACGTCATGATTGTAATTCCGTACTAAAAAGATAATATAAAAACTAAATACTGAAATATAATATTAACAATAAAAAACTAAAAATAATGTTTCAAAAATAAAAATAAAAAATTAATAAAAGTATAGTAAAATAACATATTTAAATTTAGTTATAAAGAAGTATTTACTCGAGAGAGGTCAAATAAAGTATTCTACGTAATGAAACCAAGATAAAATAAAGTAAAAAAATAAAAAATTTCTAATTAAAAAACCGACGTCAACGACAAACTTGATTATAATAACTACTTACCAATAATATTATATTATAAAGGTAGATAATTATATCATGGTCACTAATCAAAGAAAATAATGTTCCTAAGACGGAAAAGTAACGCAACTCTCTATAATCTTCATCATCAGATCATGTTTGTGAAAGGGTGTGTAAAGTTTTCATCAATATGAATAAAATAACCCCAAAGACTAGGTAGCTCCTATATACCGTTGAGGAGTTCCCTCGACCCTCTGTCATCTTCAGCATCAGATCATGTTTGTGTAAAGTTTTCATCATTCCGAATAAAAAAAGGCCAAACACAAGTTAGCTGCTATATACCGTTGAGGAGTTCCCTTATTTGTCTGTGATCTCCATCATCAGACCAGTTCTAACTCTTCATTATTTTGTACTGACGTCAGAGATACACGTGTATAACAAGATTTTACATAATGCTTCCTTACAATTTTCAAAAGTTGTCCTTGATTTCTCTGAGATCCCGTCATGCAGATCCAGATCTGGTGACTATGGGACCAAATAGAAAGTATACCCTTTCAAACTAAAAAAATAATTCAAATCGGTCCACCCGTTTTCGAGAAATCAGGTAACAAACACAATAAAAAATACAATCGAATTAAGAAACTTCCTCCTTTTTTTGAAGTCGGTTAAAAATATAGTAACTTTCGAAGGTAAATTTCCAGGTTGATGCAAAGTATCGCAAAGAAAGTCAAAACCAGTTATAAAATAAAAAAAAAACTAAATATTTCGATAGAAAAATGCATCAGAGTTTTTATCCCAAGATTTGGATAAATACTCGGATAGAAACGAGTGTTTATGAGTATTTACTCAAAAATGAGTTTTTACTCGAGTATAATCCCATCACTGCACACAACCAGCTATCCTACGACGAGGGGAACTCGTCCCTGTAGTGGTACTTAAATTTAGACATTGGCTGTATCCTAAAACCTAGCATACCGTCAGGTCTCGGGTTCTATTCCCGCATAAGACAGACTCTGCATAGTTTAGGACTAGTTGGCATTGTGTCCAACTGTGACGAAGATCACTAGTTCTAGGATTTTCTTCTTTTAAAAAAGGTAATAATACTTTTTAGAATTGCTCTAAGGACATCTGAAAATACTATCACTTTGATTTTCTCTTACGATGCTGAACAATAAACAGCTCGATACTATACATACATACTTATATGTTTATACACGAAACGCGTGTATCGTTTTAGACATTAATCTTCCTCGAGACAAGGAATTATCATATTTTGGAAGATAGCTTTAATTTTTTTTATTTTTTGTAAAATATCTCCGCGACAGCGCTTCATCCCTAGTGTGAGGGTTGTGAAAATCATTTTTAAGATTATTTTTCTTTTTAAAACTGTTATATTATGTATTGAAAAAGAAAAAAAGTATATCTAACCGTTATCTTTTATCCCATAGTATTTAAGCTTTGCTTAGTTTGGGACTAGATGAAGTTGTGTGGATGAGTGCGGAATATTATTATTACTGTTTGTAACATTACATTACACGGAAACGCTTTGATGAAATACTACTAAGCAAACCTATCTATGGAATGGATGTTGCTTAACCAGCGGCGTTATCGTTTTTATCAATCAATGATTGCAACTGGCTGTGTGAGGATGTTAAATACTGAATAAAATAAAATATAAATAATAGGAATAGAAACTGAGACCTCGTGCACATCAGGTTTTTCCACTGAGGCAGATATATAGCAATCTAACATAAATATAATATCAAAGTTAGTAAATCCCCAGAATGCTATAAATTGTGCTGACTTACAATTCACGTACAAAGTCTCTCTTGTCTTCGTACGTACTCGTAGGTACCGTCAGAGTTATCCTCTGGCAACTCGCGCATTCGTACTCGGTGCCAACTAATAGGCCTAGCGGTTAAGCCGATATCAACAGCCTATTGTCGCGTGCTACGACGTAGCTGTAGAATAATCTGAAAGAAAACTCGACACATATTTCGACACCCCATTTTCTAAAGGGATATTCATAAAAATGCAAAGTAGGCATAACATGAGTTGAAACATTTTATTCCGTTGTTCTTCTTATATTGGTACAAGTAGGTTTGTAATAATAATAAAAGTTAATACAACAACATTTGTGTTATTAACTCTGAGGTACGTATAAAAGGGCAGCAAGTGTAATTGTTAGGGGGCGTTTACACTCGCGGCCGGTAATTTGGCGGAGTCGACAACGTGTCTATTGCTAAAACGATTCTATATTGTGATGTTACTTATATTGCTTTTATTATGTGTGGTAACATTGAACTGTTTTGTTGTAGGTTGGTATTGTACATGTAAGTTACAAGACAACTTTAAGAAAATTTCTCTCATATTCACGAACGCTTTCTAGTCCCAAACTAATTAGAATTAATATATAATCTATTGCATTAAACGTATAAACTATCAGATTTTGAAACTAAACATTTTAATTTAGTTTACAGTTGTCAATATAAAGCTTATTCTACCGTAAAAGTCACTAGAAATAAAACAACTCAGACTCACTCAATGTATACAAGACAAAACAATACCATTTCGCGGTCAAAATAAAAAACCACTCACACAGAGAAAGGAAACTCGAGTGCAATTTCAGGACCCTATATACCCTACACAATAAATTGAAGGTATTTGCTTGAAACATCTGCATACAGTTGAGTTGTTTACCGGCCTCAAGACAATCTATTTGAAAGGTGTCGCAGAGCAATCCACTTAGCTTACTACTGATACAAAATACCCCGACCTAGAATAACCTCAGTATAAATCACTCTAAGGAAATAACTTGCTCGACCCATTTACCTAACTGGACATGTCTTTAAACAATGTCCTCTTGTCCCGGTGCCACTCAAATTGACGATATTGTGAAAGCTTTGCAAATAGCCTATTTGACTACGTTGTTTTAACAACTTCTTTTTGGGATATGTCAAAACGATTTAAGCTGAGTGAACTGTCAAATGTGTTGGTCAATACAGTTCGTTTTTTTTTTAATGTCATGGCTGTGTTGTTCCTCTACTGCACAGCCTCGTTAGGAAAGTGGTTTTGTATGTGGCTGCCGTCCTCGAAGTCGCGGATTAGATTCCCAGGCAAAGCAAATAGTTATTTGTCCCATCCACGAATTCATTCTTTATGCCGGTTAATTTTAATTCTGTAAAATTCTACGCAACACGACGATCAATTACAGCGGGAGTTGTTTTTTTTAAATTAAATAAAAAACTGCTGTTCCGATGACTATGGGACTTGTCCTTTTAATACCACGCTGGCCAGACCTATGACTTTGGGTTTTATGACAAGATTTCGTTAGTTTGTTTTCATTGATTTTGCACGGATTTTACGAAACTCTTGGGGTAAAATGGGGTTTTGATACTATATACACGGAGTACGTACCCTGTCATGTCGCAAACATCTTATATTAATATCATGAACTCTTTGCCTTTTATACTTAAAGTGAAGTGTCAAATAATAATAAGTTAATCCGTCATCAAAGTCTTAACATTTAACAAAGTACACACATCAAAAAAGTCTAAGCAACATGCATGATATTACAAATTTACCATTTATATTAATTAATTTCTAAGTATTTACTCACTCAAAGTGTATAGGTAAGTAAACTTTTTTGTTATTGATGACATACTGGCTGGTTGTAAAAAAAATATTTCGATTATGTTTTGTTTTTTTTCATAAAATTCAAATGACTGCGAATTTGTTTGAATTTGAGTGCATGTTAATTGCTACGTTTTAGTCTTGATTTTATAATTTTACCAACCATTTAAATACAGTTGGCGACAAAATTGAATTGTTAGATATTCTTTACGTCATGGAGCGACGTCATTTGACGGCAGATGAAATGCAAAGAGCTGTAGGGATGTTGCAAGCGGGAAGTAATCAATCTCAGGTATCTCGACATTTTGGTATTCATAGAAGTGTTATTTGTCGTCTTTGGCAGCGCTACAATAATACAGGGGAACCCGCTGAACAGCATCCAGGCCGTAAAAGGAGTACAACCACTCGGCAAGACCGGTACATACAACTGACTGCAAGACGCCAGCCGATGTTAACCGCTCGAGAGATAAGTTTGAGGCTACAAAATTCAAGTGGTGTTGATGTAAGTCCCCAAACTGTGCGAAATCGACTGCATGAGTACGGCCTACGAGCTCGACGCCCTATCAGGTGCCCACCGATACGTCACGGGAATCGCGCTCGTCGAAATGAATGGTGTAGAGAACGCATAACATGGACCCAGGAACAATGGGATAAAATTATGTTTTCCGATGAGTCGCGATTCGGGTTTAGGCCTGATACAAGAAGGGTGCGAGTGTACCGTCGACCCGGAAATACTGAAAGACTCAGGTGCGTTCAGGAAGTTCATCCATACAGCGGCTCAACAGTTATGGTATGGGCGGGTATTATGAAGAACAGGCGAACTGAGCTCGTTTTTGTAAATGGAAACATGAACGCTGAAAATTACGTTGAGGATATTCTCAGACCTTATGTCCATCCATTTGCACAAACCTTTGGCTCCGATTTTACGTTAATGCATGACAATGCGCGTTCACATACAGCTCGGCGAACCAGTGAATACTTGGCAACGGAGAACATCCAGGTATTGCCCTGGCCTGCACAATCGCCAAACCTCAACCCCATCGAGCACGCATGGGACATGCTCCAGAGACGTGTTTTGAAGGACTTGGACGGAGTGACAACAACCCAACAGCTGAAGGATTTGCTACAATTCCATTGGGAGCGAATACCGCAAGATGACATAAACAGTCTCATTAATTCAATGAATAATCGTTGCCGACAAGTTCTGAATAGCAGAGGAGGCCATACTTTGTATTAAATTGTCCTATTCTTTCACAATAAAATCATTTTCTTAAGAAATTTCAATTTGTAAAAAAAAAGTTTAGTTTCTTATGTACCTGTATATTCTAATATTGTTAATTTCTGTTATTAAAAGAACTTATAAAGAAAACAGCTGTTATTTTTACATCATAGAACCCTAAAAATATTATTTTAAAAATAAAATACAACGTTATAATTAAAATAAATGGTAAAATAAATTAATATAAATGGTAAATTTGTAATATCATGCATGTTGCTTAGACTTTTTTGATGTGTGTATATAAGTAGGTACATATAGAACGACTTCGTTAGTCACAACCAAAATTCCTAATTAAGGGAGATGACAAAATAAGAGAAAATTGTATTAAATCGCGGGTTATCTAAGCTCTCACTTTTATTATTTTGGAGATGGAGCGAGTTTGAAATTTACTTAATTATGTTATAAAGATACTGATCTGAATAAAGCTGGAGTGCGGTGAAATGCGAGGGAATAATCGTCTGGACCCACAGACTATTGGCGTTTTGTAACCGCGGGACCGACGACATAGAGACGTGCCTCCGACAATCACACCTACTTATTATTATTTATCGTTCTCGATGTTATTTTATTGCTTTTTGGTTTATTATTTACGGTAATCAACAAGTTTAAATAATGGTAGAATTATAATGCGTTTCGAAAGATTTGTGCCTTTAGGATTTCTTTTTATTTTAAAGCATTTTTTTATGAAAACATTTTTAGCAGTAATTTTACTGCTAATCCATATGTTTAATTTTAATTAAGTACATATTTTACACGTTTGTCCTCAATTCAGTTAACTTCCTATATACAATAATATCATTAAAAGTCATATCAGGAAGTAAGATTAATTTCTCATTAAAGGATAGAGCTAATCGTTTATTTATCTACTTTTTGAAACACGATCCTCAACAAGAAAACTATACTATCTTATCAATCATAAATCCATTACCAGAATTAATTTACTCGTAAAACTGGCACGACAACAGTCAACCATAGCTCTAAATAGGTATAAACCATGCAGTCTCAATTTCGTTAGTTGTATACCATAGAGCTAAAATAGAAAACGGTTGGTGATTAATTGGCAATTACTCGATGGCGTGGGTAAGTCCCGCGCCCACTTGTCGCCGTATAAGCTCGCATATTATATTTACATCGAATAAATAAATTGATCGGAAGAAAGGGCCGAATATGTGATCGAACAATCAATAATTATGGTATTGCCTTAAGTTTATTGAGGGAACGTTGATCGTTGATGGGGTATTCTGAGGGACATTTACAATATGCGCTTTATAGCTCATATTGTAGGTACACTTAAGTTATTAAGTTATTATTCTAAGCGTATTAAGAGTATTATTACCTTTTAATGAACTTATAAATAAGTTACATTATAATAAGTATACCACACATGCCATCTAGTCTTAAAACGTGCTTAGTTATTTACGTAGTTATAAACCTATTTATTGCTGACAAATTGAATAAAAAACTACCTCTGTGGCTTTGTGGTTATATTCAATGGCTGGCAGGCTATGGTCTCGGCTTCAATTTCCGATCAATGCAATCTTTGTGTGCATGAACTACTAACTAAAATGTCCAGCTTTCTTACATTAAAATGTCCAGCTACGCGTATACGCGATAGAGTAATATTACACAAGTATAGTGTTACGTCCCCAATGTAAAATTGTAATTTGCTGTGATATAATTCAATATTTAGCAAGATGTAATTGAATATTTTTCCAATTTGTTGAGCGTAATGGGGCAAGATTGAGTTGACGGTCCCTACAGGGCCGTGTCGGGATGGCGATGGCGGCAGACTCTCGACACTGACACAAACTTACATCGCTCATTAACATATACCCGCAAATTGTAGCCGTTTTGTAATAACTTTTTGGATACGATTAATTTAATTGAAATATAAAAATAGATAATTAATGTATATCACTTTAAAAAGGATATTAAGGTGTAGATAAATAAATAAATATTCCTCACACTTTCACACAACGCCGTCTAGTCCCAAATATTTAGATATTTTAAAAGATTTTTTTATATAGTCTTGTTGTATGCTCATGCCTTATTTATTTTGGGAAACTTTTAAGGGCCGTCTAACTAGTATGGATTTAATTATATTTAATAAAAACAAAAAAATTGCACTTTTTATTTGATTTAAAAAATAATATCCTCATCATAAAAAAGTAAACCATGTTTTCACGATAAATCACAGCATATTACAAGAATTACAACATGAATGTAATACATGTCCCAGCTACAATATCTTTGGATTACTAACACATACACTATGCATGTCACGCGCCTTGGTTTGAGTAACGTACAAAAAACCTCATCTTTCATATAACTCCCCTCTAAATAGGTTTACGTACCCTCTATTAATACATACTCAATCATTATATAGACATAAATAGCACTTATAACGTTTTAAATATGCTATATTATTTATAGCGTCTTTATGCCCCGTTACATGTTTTTTTGAGCTAAATAATGATATTTTGTGTTGGTATTCTGTCTATTCTTTAACTCGTACTAGGTATCCATTTTGTTATCTGGCTACACGCGTGTCTTCCCTCGCTTTGACTAGATAACTGAATTTTTTTTTTTCTCGTTTTACATCACATTTCAGTAAAGAGCTTATGCATAAATAGTTTTAAATAAAATTGCGAAATATAAAATGCAAAATTAGAAATGCCAATATATATTGTTCATCTTTCATAGTAAATCGTAAATATTATATAATTTAGCATAATGTAATTCGTTTACATCTTAACTTATTTTGATTCTCAAACTATTTCTATACATTTTTGCAAATAATCAAATTTCATAGATTTAATTATTCATTGTAAAACTAAACGTAAATTCTAAAACATTCTCACAATCCAGTTTGACGTGGCAACAAGGCGGGCGTCGATCCCGCCGTCACGTCGGCTCATTCCAGTGGGTTTCGCCACAAGCATACTAATATTCTCTGAGCGATTCCGTGTAATTCCACTCGGTGCCGCCACCGATTGTGCTCTCAGTATCTTGAATATGTTACTACAGGATGTGCTGAACCGTGTCGGATACCACCGAAATTCCAAATGATGGTTACACAAACGAGATAGTGCAACAGTATTGAGTTAATGCTATTAATAAATATCATTGTTGTGCTTAGTCAATTTGGTGATAGACTTACAGGTTATCGTAATGATGATGTCATGAAATGCAACAAAAGTACTTAATAAGACTATCAGCATCTAGGAATGAAGAAAAACTTGCCTAAAATCTTATTATTAGCCAGAATACTGCTAAATTGTCTTTGAAATATTTATTTTCTTCTTATTTTATACTGCTACACTTGTTACAGATATGGTTATTTTATCTTTTTGTTATATTATCGTTATATTATCTTAATCTCAACCGTATGTAGGTACAAGTCCTTAAATAAATGTCAGTTTATAAAATGTTTCTAAATACACGCATCTGTATTTAAAAACAAAACATGAACATGATATAAGTATATGATTTAAGGTTTTATCCATAATATCATTTCTATCTACAAAGTTACCCACCCTAAGTGGGGCCTGAGCGTTATAGCCTGACGTGATTCAGCACTCGTAATTCGTCTCAGCCTGAGGCTAAACAAACTCAGCTTATCGCATAACATAAATTGGCAACACGTCGTTAAGGCGACCCGCACACTGAACCGCGCGGCTTTATCAGCGGCCTCTCGTAAACCAGCGCCGTCTGTTATTGCAGCTCTGTTGCGACATTTTTCGAGACTTTTTTTCATATCGCAAAACGGATGGTGATTGTAACGCAAACCGACGACCGAGACGCGGCAGTCGAACCGCGTAAACGATTTGGCTTTTGCCGATAAATATATCCATTTGGCAGTGCGCACCCACTCCATGTTCGTATCAACCGAAAAAGCGCCGCCGCCTTGAGCGCTGGTGTAATTAGAGGCCAATCGTAAAACGAAAGGGTTGCGCCGGGAATGTCCCATCTGATAATGAGCACGACTGGCTCGGCTCCAGCCGCCGCTCATATTAGCCACTCTCTCCGCCGTTATCGTTACGACTTTTACACTTTTACGAGTTGTTTAGTTTACAGAGCCGGCTTTGTAGGGACGCGTGCATTGCCAAATGCTAGTTCGCGGCTCACCGCGCGCGACCGCTCTCTAAATATCGCCACCGCTACGTGTTAATGAGACGTACGTTTCAAGCTCGTTTGGCATTGCTCTGTACTGTGCCCCCATCCCGCACTTTAATACCTAAACATTTACTCGTTAAAACAATTCACAATGAAAAAAGTAATTCCCGGCTACAAAAGTTGTAGTCTTTTGATATACAAAAAGAATATTTATTACTCGATAGCTGTAATGAAGTATTGGCATCCGTTTACAATAACAACGAGAGCTTTATTCCCTACGATATCAATTTTGTTCAGTGGCTCTTAATTAACAGTTTCTTTTCTTTCGTTTCCAGGTGAGTGAGGAAGCGAATACAAACCCGGCAGTCTTTGTGCGCCGCGCACTCCAGACAAAAAAGAATATTACACCGCTTTCAATATCAACACACAGAAGAAAAAATATGATCTGCACTTTTGTAAACGCAAATGAGGTTTGCTTTGTAATGTAGGACTTCATTTAAATAACATAAATAACATTTAGGTAGGATAGAACAGTGAAACAGGTGGTTAATTACGCAACAATTGGTTTAGTTAGGTGCATGTAGGTAAGGGTGATTCACAAAAACCTGTTACGTGATTACATTGCGGTCGAACTAAATAACAATCGCAGCGCAAATAATCAAGTAGCGGCTACATGTAAGATCGTTTATCATGGGAGTGTTAAAGCTCACAACCTAGGCAATACGTGTGTGAGGCACTTCATATTTTATCATCTGAAATCTTGATGTATGAGCTACACGATGGCATAAAGAGATTATCACAATGTTCCCGCTCTATACAAAAGCGTTTCACCTTCATTGAAACATGAAAACTATTTTCCGCGAACTACCAAAATGATTTAATGCTTAGCTGCCAACACTGGAGCCTTTCAAACTGTGCAAAACATTATTCAAGAAAAGTATTATCATAAGTTGAATTATTTTATTGGTCTGGGTAACAACAAAAGTGTGCACTTTTAAATTGCTTTTCAAGTTTAAGAAATACCTATTTATATAAAATAGTAAAAACAAAATCAAATTGTACGATTCTTTGTTTTATTGTTTTATATTTGAGCCTTTTCAATTTTATTGCCGAAATGAATCAGTGAGCTGAAACATTGCTTCTTTGAAAGTTATAAGAAGTAGAGTCTATGCATTGTCTGAGTATAAATTGATTTAAGGATACCACGAGAGCAGTATGTAAACAGTAGACACCATTTGTGTTTAATATGGTACATCATAATATACCATACGAATATGCACTGATATATAGGTACTAAAATGCAATCGAAATGTAAATCTTTATCAATACTTTTAGACTGTCTGAATTTTTCAATATGTTAATTTTCATTTTCAATATTAAAAGACCAAAATAATTCTTTAACGCACTTTCCGTGGTATATGCGATAGAACGCCAATAGACGCGATAATATGTCGGCAAAGCTGTAGCGACTCCGTATAAACAGTGGCCAGATCGTGGTTAATTGTGTGGAAAGCAGAGCACTGCAAACGGTCTAGGGCTTTCATTAGGTACTTGGCAAAGCCGTCGCAGAGGCGCAAACAGTAACTACTCCATGTTGTTCCGGACCTTCGCTTTATACTCTGTACGATAATTTAGGTATAACAGTTTCTGATGATGACTCAAACAAACACGGTACAGAACGGTTATTACTGTACATATTATTACTAACTTTTTATTCTAAGAAGTTTTGGCAAAAATGAAAAATATTGATAAACTTACAAATAGGAAAGACTAGGAATAGGCAAAATTCAGTTTTCTTCGAAATTATAATACCTTTTTATACAAAATATATGAAATGCTTCTTAACTACATACCCAATATACAAATTTTATTCCGAAAATTAAAACCACTTAGTTCCACGGTAATGTCCCTTCCTCGAAATATCCCGCTCGTAAAAACATAAGCTTTTCGTAAACCTTATTCTATAAAAATGTAGATATTTGTTTTTCATACAACGTGTAATTGAATTTACGCAAATGCTGAAACTAGTTTGTTCAGTGCCGAGCAAAAGATTACACTTTTTATTCTAACAAAGGCTTACTTTATTCAACAAATAATTTGGTGTGACTTTAATTCTTAAATGTAATACTCTTGCTTACAATGAGCCTTTAAAACACTAGCAAATAGTTTATTATTGATTTTTTAGTAATGTAATCGTGTTTGTACTAACAAGTAACTAACGTCATTAGGTTTAATCCCCCTTACTCAATTATGCAATCTCCTCTTAAATTTAATCCCTGTTTAGCGAGATTTTTATTAGTAAAACCAACCTTATACCAAACAAAACGGTAAGAATTTAAGCTAATCAATTGACTAAAATTTAAGAGGCGTTTATGAGTAAGGAGGAATGTAATTAACTATGTTATAATTAGGTGTTGACTTCACTGTGCAACTGCTAAAGTCTTAACTGTCATGTAAAATACCAATCCTTTAATGAGTGTCCCTGTGCCTCAGGATCAGGACCCGCTCGAGTATCATTAACATATAAAAAGAATTGGCGACTCTTCAAATGTTTTAGCAGTTTAACAGATATATTTTTAATACTAAAAACACGCCAAAGGATCTCCAGATGGTAAATGGTCCTGGTAACACGTTCACCTAAACACACAAAAAGTTTTCCAAGAACTTACCACCAAGAAATAAAGATGTGGTAAAGGAAAACAAGTCCTAACAGCTGAAAAACTCTATATTATCGAACTAATCACTACTTTCCACTAGTCACACTAAAAGTACCATAACTCCTTTAACTCACACATATAAAAGTTTCATTACATAAACGAAATCTTATTTAATACAAAACAAATAAAAAGCACAACTAGTAAAACTAAAGTTCAAGAGTTACACAAGTTCATACAGTTACATAACAAAGACATTTCATCCCCGGACTTCAACCTTCGAACGCAACTGAACTCTTTAAAATTCTTAAGCAGATTTAGCAATATTTTTGGCACAAATAAAAACAGATCACCGACTGATAAGTGATACATATACTTGTAACACAGTAGGTATTTCTACTACTGTCTGAAAAACTCTACATTATCAAACTAATCGAATTAAAAAACTACTCTTCATCTTACATATTTGTAAAAAGGTACTATCTTACAAGACACATTTAAAAGACAGCATAACTTCATAAACTCACATACATAAAATTTCCATTACATAAACAAAATCTTATTGAATACAACATAAATAAAAAGCACCTACAGCTAGTACAACGAAAGTTCAAGAGTTACACAAGTTCATACAGTTACATAACAAAGACATTTCATCCCCGGACTTCAACCTTCGAACCCAAATGAACTCTTTAAAATTCTTTTGCCTATTTAGCAATAATTTTGATACAAAAAAAACAGCAATTGATCACCAACTTCAAGAAACGAGCGTACTCCTTATTAAAGGTCGGCAACGCATCTGTGATTCCTCTGGTGTTGCGGGTGTCCATGGGCGGCGGTGATCACTTATTATCAGGTGACCTGGTGGCTCGTTTGCCTCCAATTACATAAAAAAACTGCTATGTGATACATACACTTGTAACACAGAAGGTATTTCAGCTACTTACTGAAAAACTCTACATTATCAAACTAATGGAATTAAAAAACTACTCTCAGCTTACATATTTGTAAAAAGGTACTATCCTACGAGACACTTTTAAAAGACAGCATAACTTCATCAACTCACATACATAAACGAAATCTTATTATATACAACATAAATAAAAAGCACCTACAGCTAGTACAACGAAAGTTCAAGAGTTACACAAGTTCATACAGTTACATAACAAAGACATTTCATCCCCGGACTTCAACCTTCGAACCCTCTGAACTCTGTACAGTAACCTCCAGGTCGATGGCATGTGAATAAAATTATATTGCAGTTATGCAATACAGAAAACAAAGTGGGAAGAACCGCAACAAAGGGCAGGTGCCACTGTAAATATTTTAACTAGTGAAATATTGAAATGCCAACAGGTTTTAATATATCGCGGTCGAAACTCAAAACGTTCGTTTTTGAAGTTGACATTAACAAACTTTTTTCGTTGATATGAGTAATGCGGGAAATATTGTATTGTACTTAGTTAATCGTTAGTTTGTTTGAAATCTGACTTCTATAGTGTATTAGAATCGGGACTTGGTCTTGCCGTTCGGGACTCCAATATGCCGTTTTCAAAAGAGTAATTTTCTGAGTAATACGAAAAGTATTAGTTTTTTAAATTGCTTCGAACTTGTCTAAAACAAATTAAATTCATTTTCTATTTTTTTAAATATTAGTTAAAAATAGAAAATAAAGTGTTAGAAAATCAAATAAAATGAAGTCCTATGTCCATAAGAAGACAATAATTGACAGATATGATGATGATAATGAAAACAAAATTACTAACAAATCAAAAATTAAAAACAAAAAATTGATAACTTTTTAGTATTCTCTTCTCTTTGCCTGCCCTTATCCCATTTACTTGGGGTCGGCGCAAATGGTTTTCTCCTTCCATACTTTCCTGTCAGCCGTCATATCATTATTCACTCCCTTTTCTTTCATATCCTCTCTAACACAGTCCATCCATCTTTTCTTCGGCCTTCCTCTTCCTTTCCATCCATCAACATTTATATTCATTACTCTCCTAGTTACATGGTTTTCATCCCTTCTCATTACATGCCCATACCAAGATAAACGGTTTCCTTTCATCTTTTCAGTTACTGGCGTTACTTTCATACTTCCTCGAATATACTCATTTCTTACCTTATCCATCCTTGTCACACCACACATCCACCTTAACATTCTCATCTCAGCCACATGTACTCTTCTTTCATCCGCCTTCCTTGTGGCCCAACATTCCGACCCATACAAGACGACAGGTCTTATGACGGCTTTGTATATTTTTCCCTTCAGTTTAAGAGGCATCCGTGGGTCGCACGTTGTTCCTGTAACCTGTCGCCATTTCATCCAACCTGAGTTGATCCGGCGCGTAATTACTCTATCCATTTCCCCATCTCCTTGAATGAGTGACCCAAGGTACCGGAAATCGGAACAGATCGGTAAGGGTGTTCCGGCAAGAGTTATGGGTATGGGATCGGAGAGACCGCCGAAATCACAAAACATGTATTCAGTCTTGCTTCTGCTCAATTTCATGCCTACTTTCTCCAATCTTTCCCACCATACATTCAATCTGATCTGGACTTCAACGGCACTCTCGGCAATCAAAACAATGTCGTCGGCAAACAGCATACACCATGGAGCCTCTTCCTGTATATCCGACGTCAAAACATCCATTACTAACACGAAGAGGTAAGGGCTAAGAGCTGACCCTTGGTGTACACCTACATCCACATTGAAAGTGCAAGTATCGCCTACTGTGGTTCGGACTAGAGTACTACAACGCCTATACATTGCTCGGATCACTTGCACATATTTTGCAGGCACACATTTCTCCTTAAGGGCCCACCATACAACCTCACGGGGTATTCGATCAAATGCCTTCTCGAGATCGACGAAGACCATGTGCAAGTTCTTGTGTGCACTTCTATATTTTTCGCACAGCTGGCGTACAGCAAAAATGGCATCCGTCGTACCCCGACCAGGCAGTATGCCAGTAGTATGTTTAAACTTATTTCGTTTTCCAACTCTCACACAAAAGATACTGTCCTAAAAATTTAAAGTTTTCAATACATTGACTTACTAGCATAATTTAGTATTAGAAAGCGGTTCGGTCACTCGTAGATGCAACACAAAAGGTACTAGCCCGGGCATGCACCCCGCCGATACGTACGGGGCACCGACCTATAGTACCTTGCACCCTTACTCTATCTACCACTGAAGTAATACACTTTTATGTAACACTATTATGAAACATCCCTGTTAAACAATACGGGTGCAATTGTAGGAGTTTATTTTAAAATAAAACTTTTGAAATATTTTGTTTAAATAGCAAGTTCTTTTTGTGCTTTTGGATTATTAAACTAGAATTCGGTCTGCTTAATAACGAATCTATTATTATGAATTAAATCTAGTAAAATTCCTACTGCTTAACAAGTAGCATCAACGGTTGCCAATGAACTATTCAGCTTAATTTGCTGACGATTGTTTTCATGATACTTTTATTATTTACTAGCTGTCCCCGCGACTTCGTTCGCGTGGTGTAGGGCATGCAATATCGGAAGGTTTTCAATTCCGATACTGACTTCCGATATTAGATCTCAATATCGGAATTCCGATATTAATATCGGAATTGCGTATTTTTTTTAGAAATTGCACTTTTTGTTCAAAAATGCACAAATTCGCTGTGAGGTTGGATTGAATGCAATAAAAAATATTTATAAATCATATTATTTAATTTGGATTGCTTGTTTTATACTCGTATTTAAGTTTTACCCACAGTATTTACTAAATCAGATATTTCTCATTATTTTTCTGTACTTATTGCTTAGTTTAACTATCTCACTCAGAGACTTAAATCTGAAATTAAATCAACAATTAGGAACAAAAAGTAATTTATAATATCCTATTCTTTAATCTAATATCTTATTACTTATTAAACTTATCAACAAAGCTTAAAAGTTGAATTGACGAACTTCTTAGAATTTAAAATATTTTATTTATTTTATTTTATTTTCTTCGGAACACTAACAGTATAATTTACAATCGGTTATTACATAAATATACTTATACACAGCTATTAACAGGTATTCGCAAATATAAACTAAACATAAAACCATTGCATGACAGAAAAAAATTAGTTCAAAATAAATTGTAAATTTAATTTGTTGCTTCTCTGGGATTGGGACCAAAATAATCTGTAGTAAATAATTTCTTTACCACTGTTGGCTTAGACCTAAATATCTCAAATTCGCTATGCCTTTTGGCAATGCTGTTAACGGAACTACTCCCACGAATGAGAAATGAGTTTTGTCTAAAATTAGTGTTGGCTGAGGGTAGTACTAAGGGTTGATTGCGCCTAACTGGCAGTTTTCTAGGGACCCAAATGTTTAGTTTTTCAAATAGGGTTGGACAGTCGACCCCACCATTGACAATTTCTACAATTGTTACAACATCAGATATTGTATCGTCTATTCTGTAGGGGCATAAAATGATACCTCTTACATCTTGCTTCATACCCATGATCGATGCACCTATACCTATACTGTAAATATCTTAGGAACTTTTTCTGTACGGATTCAATGCGCTCAATATAAATGTTATAAAGCGGGTTCCATACCACTGATGCGTATTCGAGGATACTGCGCACGAGAGCACAGTATAGTACCTTAATTTTTATTTAATTATATAATATGCCAACAACAATAATTATTGGAAATATTTTTGTCTAATTTTTATCTATACTTATTACTAATATAAAACTAACAAACTCGGAATCAACAAAACTTTAAGAAGTCTTGTTGATTCTAAGTTTAGTAGTTTAAATTACAATCAACTGTAGTAAAGGTTCCCTATATACATAGGTTTATATTTATTTTAAAATCTCGTTTTTCTTGGTAATATGTTCTCAAAAACAACAAAACGTCAAACATTTTGTCGGATAAATAACCGCCCGACGAAAAAACATGCTCACTTTCAACATTGGTGGGCAAAATTTATGTGAGATAAGTGTAAGTTCATCTGAAGAGACAGAAGCTGTCGGTGCTTCAGTCTTTCTTTCTGTGAAGTTGAGACTGCTAGTATCGTTTGTTTATATTTGAGGCGTTTTAACAACTTTACAATAATATCACATATTATTAGAGTAGGTAAAGAGTGAGCGAAACAGGTAACAATATTATTGTTCTTGTAGCACATTATGCATAGCGAGCTGGCAACATTAATACGGTACCTACTGTTTTGCTCGGCGATACACAAGGATCGATATATGTATAATTTAAAACTCAAAATATAGAAAAATGATCGAGTTCCGAGATTCCGATATTCGATCACCCAGTATCGGAATTGTAATATCGGACTTTGCGTTCCGAGATTCCGATATTACGATATTCCGAGATTCCGATATTCATGCCCTAGCGTGGTGGATGTTACTACTTCGCAATTCGATTTAATACTGAAAAATTGTTTTTTAAACCTTGTAACGAAAGAATATACTCCAAAAGAACCAAAACCTTTTTAAGAACAGATCTTTACAAAGACAGATCTTTAGAGACTGCTTCTAAACTCATACTGACAGACACGACGTGCAAATTTAATTCATAATAAATTAGCGATTATCCGTGTGGTGAAGAAGTAAGAATACAATATGTCACCTCCCCATCTCATCCCCAGGTTGGCGTAAAAACCGAGTTAGGGACTATCGGTGAATATTCTCTTTACGAAATAAAAATGAAGGAAAACTTGAAATTAATTAAACCCTGTACCAATCCGTCTGGCCAGCGTGGTATTAGTAGGCCAAGTATCCATCCTTCACGGGAGGCCCGTTCCTGCAGTGGGATATTATTGGGCTGTTATGATGATAGGTATAGTTTAACTTTAAAAAATAAGTTTGTACGCCAATATTGGCAAAACAGGGAAATACTATTTATTTTTGTCAGATGTTTTGTACCTGTGATTAACTAATAAAGTTTATTTGTATTTATTTACATTAATAAAAACAGGTGGAGTCTGTTGCATATTTTTACGTTGTCCAGTAACTACTACAGTTTAAACTAAATTAATACCAAAATAATAATTGATATTTTAGATTAATAGCTTACTAATACAATTTATATTTAATTATTAGCGTTTCATTTACGAAAAACACAAAAATATAACAATCAAGTAAACTTATAATCGATTTAATTTAATAAGACTTATAATTGATATTACACATACGATTCATGGTTAATTTTATTAACATTTAAAAGGAATAACTTATAATTAATAGCACTTAATAATAAAATAGTTATAGATTATTTACATACACATTTATTTTGTGATTACTACTGGTAACGCCATCTCGTGAACAAAAGAAACGAAATTTAAATTCATTCAACGTTAAACCAAATCCATTTTTCATGACCCCTGATTTGTATTAGACTGTTCTAATATAGAGATCGATATCTCGTGTAATACTGTTCCGATTTTGGTGAAACATACCTCAGTCTAAGCCTAATAAATAAGGCTACAAAACAATGTATTGGTCTTAAGATTATAATAATTCGTTTTAAAGATGTGCGGTAACAAACAGACAGATAGACTTTAATACTAAAAATTGTAATTTCGTGGTTTTTGACTTTTTTCTAGATTTTATAGATAAATTTTTATCTGAATTTTCGAATAGAACAGACATTTCGACCTCTACAGTTTTATTATAGTTTAAATAGATACTTTTAACTTAATACCCAAAAACTACGTATCTATGTATTTTAATATCTAAAGCGCGCTTATTCCGAGAAGAGTCAATAAGAACCACGTCCGTTCGCATTAAGAGTCAATGTAAATGAAATTATATAGATGCAGCGGTTGGCCGTTTCGGACGTTAAACAAAAATCAACCGTACAGCCGTACTCATACTGGCGCGGCGAAATTTTGAAATTTTCTTTCATCTATATCTTGTGTGTTTATTAACCGATTTCTATAACTTTTTTTTTATGAATAAGATATTAAAGTGTACTTTTGAAATATGGGAGTTTGATAAAGATATGTCTATGCAAAATACAATATATTTACGTATTTAATACACTTTAAAGAAAACCCTAACGATTAAACACGTTATTGTGGGTAATATATAAAAGATAGATATATACTATTGAGGACTTTTTTGTACATCTTTTGAAGACCATTATTTTTGTAATACATATTTTTAGCGTATGATCAACGTATGCGATGATAAGAGCTCGAAAGCGCATTTTCAACCGACTTGCTTCAAATTTATCGTCACTGCTCAGCTCCTATGTGTCTTAGCGTTATGTTATACAGCCTATAACCTGCCCAGGAGTATGGACTACAATCGTACCAAGTTTGGTTAAAATGCCTTCAGTAGTTTTTGACCCATGCGTGCACATACAGACAGACAGACAGACAGACAGACAGACAGACAGACAAAAAATTTATTAATTGCATTTTTGGCATCAGTATCGATCACCATTCATCCTCCAATATTAATTTTTAACATATATTCAATGTACAGAATTGACTTCTCTACAGTTTTATTATAAGTATAGATGTGCCGTGTAATATTCGCTATTTAATCTGTACCCAATTACTTAGTGTGAAGATTTTTCTTTCTCGTAGTTTCTTTTTCGTAACTCTTTATATCACTACCTCAAAATATTATCACAACTACATATTTTAATTAACCTTCCTATAACCGCGCCAATCAAAAAGTCAGTCCCACAGACCAACCCGCGGCTATAGGAAGATTAAACAAGTTAACTTAACAAAACAAACTTCAGATTTTCAAAAAACCAAAACTAATATTCCTTTTTAGATACAACAGTAAGTAGTACTCGTAGTAGTAAATAAGGAAATAAAATTTAATGTAACTTTTAAGTCAGAATCAAGATACATGTATTTGCGAATGTCTCTCAGATTCCAAACGACTCGTATCTAGGGGAATGAACTATAGGTCTTTGCCCGTTAAACTCTCCATCTCCGTGCATACTCCGCATCGAACGTTCCAAGGAAACTGAGTTCATATCATTCCTCTTTCTTTATCATTACAAAGTTTCCGTTCACTCTTAAATTATAGCTATTGAAGATACTTAACTGCTTTCGTATTCACAAATGCGACGACAATAAAGTATGAAAATATTTCATTGATATATTAGATTTTTACTTGGGAGTTTTTATGAGACTTGTAGTTTGAGAGGAATAATACATACTAAGTTTAAGATGCTGATGAACTGCATAGTTCATCAGCATCTAAAATGCAAATACTACGGTAAGGATCAGAGATTGTTGCATAACAATCTCTGATCCTTACCGTAGTATTTGTATTTTTGTAATCTACAAATTAATGTCGGGAGTGTGGGTGGGTTTTCTTCGTATCAGTTAAATGTATATTTCTAAAAGTTTCTGCGAAATAAACGCCTAATTCTTCGAAGTTGTGTTTATAAACAAAATATATTGCATTTATGTCATGTTTCTTACCATTTACGGTGACATGATATAGGTAAATACAGTAAAGGGATTATCTCATAATAACATAATAATTACTAAACGTTCTCGTCAACATAAAATAACGTTTAATTTATTTGAAATTTAATGCATGAAAGATAAACATAATTACGTTTGATATTATATATAAAGAGATATACGTTAAACTTTGATGTATGGTTAACCCAAGAAGGAAGAGGCGGCCTCAAATTGGGAAGTTATAAATTTACTTAAACTTTTGTTGCGTATTCTCACAATGTTTGTCCGGACGTGCGGGTCCATTTAGTCCCTAAACCAACTGGGAACTTCTATGCAATCACCACTAAATAAGATAATTATTATAAACTAATCTTTGATAATAACTGGAATTTAATGTGTGGCGGGTTTGTTTCGCAACGTAATTTTTAGTTTTAACTGATACAGTGGTGCGGTGGTCAAGGTTATGTGGCTGGTTATAGATTCGAATTCCAAACAAAACAATTGTTTTAGTGATGACAAATTATTGTCCTAAACCTGATTGTCAAAGTCAGACTAGGTAATACTTGAGCAAGTTGAATAAATATTCCCAAACTATCACTAATTTCGTACATGACTATGAAATAGGGCTGAGAAGAATATGGTCAAGACACTCATGGCATTTTTTACGAACAATCTTACCTGTTTATAATTTTCTCCCATTTAGTTAAACAGATCAACGATGTGCCTAATACGCAATGGAATATGTATATTTATTTATGGAACGCTGACCATGTGCCACAAAATTAACCATAACTTAATTTTCCGTCCCTAGATTGTTACATAAAAAAAAACAATGTCTAAGCAACATACGCCCTCGTATACTAAAATTAAATGGAAAGTCATCAATATCCGGAACATAGTTTAAAATGAATTGAAACGGTTGCTCTCCCTCACTTACGGCAAATAGAGTTACAACAGGAAAAGGGATACTTTACCCTAGCGTAGAACGTGACTCGGGAACCTACTGTACTACGAGTAAATGATGAACAACGAACTTTACTATATAACATGAATATTTTCTTATTTCGCAACGAAAATACAAACTCTCTTATTTTCGTAAACTTGCTCTCCATTTGAACGTTTGCACGTTTTTGGACGTGTGGAAATTCTGAGCAGGCTTCATGACACTAAAGTCTGTGTTTAGTGTATATCAGACACAAACCGACTAAAACAAAAGAGTATTCTTCGTAGCATCAAATAAACCAAAGCACTTGAAAGGAATACCCGCTAGAATCTTCTGATGAATATTTATGGCTTCAAGCTTATAGCAGCTTTGTAGCCTTCTGCAACACTAGTGGTATGTTCGTTGCCAAATAAGTAATATCAGAGATGTCCAAAAGTAAATTGATCATGACCCACAAAAGACACCTTCATTCAGTCAATCGTTAAAGACAATCTTTGAAACTTGTTTTTAAAATGGTACAGCAATATAACATCAACAAGTTTCAGGACACGACAATTAACTACAATTCACTAGAATAATATCTCTTTCATACATTCCAAGAAAAGCAGTTAAGAATGATAAGTAAAAAAAAGGTTTTTAATTATGTATCTATAATCTACATATCTCATGGCTATTGCTGTTAAACGAAAAATTGTAAGAAATTAAACTAAAATATAGGGATAAGTCTCATTTAATATAACAAAATAGCTACTTGTTTTGAGAGATGTGCTCTTAATTAAAGATTTTTTTAAATCGCTAGCGCTAACAAAAGCATTAAAAAGCGTCAAATCCGCTTGTACAGGTATAAAGCAAGGACGTAATATTAACTTTCAGTGAAATGTAGTTCGGAATCTACATTGATGCCTGGGATTACGTTTTACCCTCTTTCATGGCGGCGTAATAAAATTCAGCTTAAAAATACCCATTACGTACCTGTTTGAAAACCACCTCTGATCGCAGCTTTACTATAAATATATTTCCTTTGCGAATTAGAAAATACCTATTCAAAAACTCAATATTAACCAAGCTGTTTTTTTTCTTGCTGAAATATGTTTTTTTCTGAGATAAAAGACTTGTAAAATTAGTAGGTACTTGTATTTGAAATTTAAAAGGCCAGCAATGTCTCTATTTAAAATAACAACAGTCTAGAATACTGTAAAGTACAAGAGTCTTGAATCTGTTGAATTTCTTATACATATTACTTATCTTCTTTATCAGTTAGGTATAACACATAGAAATCTTATGCATAATTACAAGAAATTTTAGGGTTAAAAGAAAGAATTAAAGGCTTAAAAACTTAACCGGAAAAGCTTATTATTTATTTGACATTAATTTCTACTTAATAAAAACTTAAACTTATAAGGGAACACGAAGTGATCATTTTATAAAACGTGTTGAAAAGATCGTAAATAATCTCATTAAACATTAGTGCGTAAAGTTGACGCAAAGAGGGCACCTCCGTCGGCTCGTGTTCGGTACAGGCGGCAGAGTGGACGCGATTCATTTTAAATGTATCAAGAGTTCACTCCAACTATGTAGTTGCAGCGCAACTCTAGACGGAACGGCTGAAAACAATCCCAACTGCGTTAATCACTTATTTACGTCCAAAGTCCACTGCCACCAGAGTATTTCTAACGAACGCTGGGAATTCTGGGGAATCCTAATGAACCGTGGGAATTTGGATTGTAATGAAGCAAGTGAGTCGGAAGTTTACAAGTGGACGCGGAGGAGACTTTTCACCGATGAGTCGTTCTTAAATCGAATTCCGCAGTTTGGTTGGACATTGTTGTTGTGCATCGAGAGCAGCGCGGGAAGTAATATCGTTCAGTTCCGCCGGATATATCTCTCCCAGGGCACGGAGACCTGCAACTAATCGGTTTGTCATTTCCGCAATCGACCGCCGCGACGCCGTTTTGAATACTTGATATTTGTTCTTTGTTGACAACACAACAAGGGTTTATAATTTGTTGACGAACCTTCATTAGCTCCACTATTTTGGCACTATTTTAATTAATGCATGCAAATATTCAAATCAATTTAATAAGATTTTAGTATAAAATAAATTAGAACTCATTCTGAATGCATTGTAAACGACGTAAGTTCTAGAATAACAAGCACTTTCCAACACGACATGCACTTCTAATTATCCAGCATATTTTAGTTCAAGCTAGCATCGCTTAGAAACTTAACCTTTCCGACTGTGTAACTCCAATTGGTACTTTAATAATTCAAGGTAAACCTTTTAGTGCAGTGAAGTAAGGGGGTAGTAAAAATAACTTAAGGCAGTTGGTATTTTCCAAGAACATCGAGCTGAAACGTCAAATAGCACGAGTTGTTTTAGCCGATGGCATTATTGAATAGATAAACTGTGACTCACTTAGACATATTTTTCAACGTAGCGGTCTAGAGTGCACACTCATTCTTACTTACACATTCTTGTTACACTCACAATTTCTTACTCATAAACTTTATAAGAGTTATTTTAACTTGTATTTAGAGAGGGTTTAAAACTTTTGATTCGTTTTGAATTTATGGTTACAGTATTAGTAACGTATTGTCAGTTTAAATACAGAAAAGCATCTCTAAAATTTTGCAGTTGAAGTAGTTAGGTACAGTAATTTGAAGAAGTCTTAACAGTCAAAATACGACAGACTCTCTTTTTACTCGATATATATTTTCTTGACTTTCCTAAAACTTAACGCAATGAGATATACCTAATTGATAAAAGTAGGCTAATTTACAATACCTATTTTTTTCAAAACTGAACATCTCTCATCTCACGTGGGTCAACTAATGGGGGGGGGGGGTTAACTAATTTATATTTATACCAAGCTAGACAATTAGGTTTTAGGGCTTTTCTTCACCTCTAACCTCTAGTTTTTGTTAATTTGATTTCGTAGAAATAAATATTTACTCGAGTTATTTGTGTAATTTGAAAAATAATGAAGTAGATTTTCAATATTATTTTGAATCTATCAATGCAATCTTACTTAAACACGCATAGAATATTTCGCAATATTGGAAAAGCATCATCATTAAGTATAGCACTAGTATTATCAGGCATCTGTGTAGTAGATGTGTCGGCTTGCACATTCGGCATCCGTGAGAGCAGTGCCCTCTAATCTCTTCTAGCCTCAGAAAGCTTGCGGGAATATTCATAAAGCGAGTTCACATCCGACGGTTATCGGGCGGAACCTCCAGACGCCGCAAAGCATCTACCTACGAGTACTTCTAAATTATATTCACTACTATAGTTTGCAAATTGATTATGCAAATACCGTTTTTGTAAAATGTTTGTAAACGAAAATTTTAAGATTCTTTCTAAAATTGACTGATTTAGGCGGTAATGCTGTAAAAACTCCGTGGACAAATTCCGCAGCACATAATCCATATACATTATTTGGTACAAACACATAACTACGGTAGTGAAGTAATTTCTAATTAAGATGTAAATGTAGTTTAATCAAGAAATCACGAAAGAATGAGGTTAATCGGTGAACTGTATTTTAACAATACAAAATCTGCTTATTGCACACTCAAACAAAATATGAAGTCAGAATCATATCCATGGTTTCTACAAATGACTACAATCAAAACTTTTCATTTAAAATAACTAATTATAATGTACGAAACATAAATACTGATAGAGCAGAGATAGCCGAGTAAAATATCCAGTACAAAACTTAATAAACCGATTAGTTGTTGAAAAACTGCACTTTTATGGTCAAAATTAAGATCGTAACTAGAAGCAGTAGAGGGTGTAACGTCGCATCGTCGTCGTATCAAGTTTCCAATTACATCTCAGCTAGTTTAACAAACTCATATAAAAGTTGTAACAACTAGTCTTCAACGGGTTGTAGGTTATTACTTTAATTATTAACTTATATGTTATGTTCTTAAAACAGTGTTTATGTTACAGCCAAAGTAATAAATATGAATATTGTACATAATAACTAGCCATTATGTATAAGGGCTACTCAATTTAGATAAAGTGATAAATGTCGCAGAATTAATCACATTAACTAGTCATTATATATGTTATAGTCAAAACTCATAACCACTTTTGACTGGTTTTTTCAGTCAAAAGTGGTTGTGACCATCGATGTTAGTCAAAACTCATTAAAATTTTACCTTTTAACTGGCAAAAATATAATATTAAGGCAAAAATCAGAAACAGTTGGTTAGGTTAGGTTAGTATGGTGACCAAAGGACGCACGAGCCGAGCGGGCGAAGCGAGCGGGCCGCGGCAGCGGCCGGCGAGTGCTAGAATAAATATAGTAATACTATATTCTAGTTTTACATAAAAAAAATGTTTCTCTTTCGTCCTTTGGTCACCATACTAACCTAACCTAACCAACTGTTTCTGACTTTTGCCTTAATATTATATTTTTGCCAGTTAAAAGGTAAAATTTTAATGAGTTTTGACTAACATCGATGGTCACAACCACTTTTGACTGAAAAAACCAGTCAAAAGTGGTTATGAGTTTTGACTATAACATATATAATGACTGAAATGTAAAAGTGCATACTCACTGATTACCGATGCAATCGTATAACTGAAAAATCGTTTCAATTTTGTATCTGTGCTCGTGCGGAAAATGTCCGCACACGTAGCTAACTGTAATATGGCATCATAACAACGTTACTCTCGACTTAATTTTGCCTCTGGCGGGCTGTCGGCCGACCACTAATTCCTCTTATATGAACCGCCCAACGTCGAAACTCAATCTAAACGCGTATCAAACCTAACTGATATTCATTTACACACAAAAGATTGTAACTACATCAAATGAAATATTCTCCCGTAATGCCTATAATCTCATACAAAGTTGCATACAATGGAGACAGAACTAGCGTTTAAACCGACGTCTATAGAGAGACGCTAAAGCGCTGTCTAGAAATCCTCTGAAATCTCTAAGGAGCATCAATGCTTCCTCCACAATAGCGCACGTGAGAGACGACGGCCAACATCCGATATTCAAACGGGTTATTATTAGCTCTACATTGATCAAGATCAATTATTAATTGAAAATGTCAAATTAGTTACAATATCGTTTGACATCAGAAACGAAACGTCATAAAACAAATCTAAATACGTTTAGACAAACAATTTTATTGTAGTTTCAGTTTAGAAACAGAAAATCTGAACACATCGATTTTAAATTGGAATTTCCTCACGTTGAAGAGTGCTTCCTTAAATCCCTTTATACATCAAAGAATTCAAGCGGTAGACTGCTATTGAAATCCCCAGTGAGCATCAATGCCTATTGCCACGTCGCTTATCTACAATGTACGGCATGAGTGCTAGAGGCGGAGAAGCAACGCGGCACGGAGGGGAAGGCATTTCAAAGGAGTGCATTACTGCATCGGGGTGAACAATTACAGCAATCGACAGAAACTATTAACATTGCTGCATTATACTGTGACTAATCGTTGACATATATTTTTAAAACGGAATGATTTACATGTAGGATGCTTAGGATTTTTGTTAGATAATAAATCAACAAGAATTACATTTATTTTGGTACAGACAACACATTAAAATACAACAGTTGTGATGGGATATTAAAATTTGTCATGGGTAAATAAATGTAACATCAATCAATAAATAGTCATTAGTTGTAATACAAGATGCGGGCATCCGTTCCTATGTTATAGAACACACATTTTGTTTAATTTAATGAGTGTTCGGATCACCGACTAGAGCGATAACAGCTCCATGTCTCTTCATAAGTGAGCTGACAATCGTTTTGACAGGCAATCGGTGGCAGGGTGCGCCTGCCACGCCACGGGGGACCTCATCCCATTGAAATGTTATTATTTTTATGCTAATTCTACTTCCAAACAGTAAAATAAAAGTAACTTGACATCTCCGTCCTTGTTGAAATGTTTCTTTTTTATTTACATCAGAATATGAACTAAAGCATTTACTTTTTGGATGGTACTGGTGAAATAGAAACAATGATTTGTATTCCAAATGTTTACAAATGTAAAGACATAGTTCATGTTATTCGAAAATATTTTCATACAGTTTCTGTTTCTATCATACGATACAGAATACAAAATATTCTAAAGATAAAGTTTTGATACTATAGTATAGTAAGTATAGCATCACGCTATGTATTTTTACACACATTCAGACAACGCCGCCTAAGCCCAAGCTAAGCAGAGCATGTACTTTGGATATTAGACAAGAGATAAATACTTACACTTACCTACCAATTACTTGTTTGTTAATACTACTTATTATACATAGAAAACATCAATGTTACTCGCAAAAATTTACTATTTATTACATTAACCGGGAATCAAACATAAGATTTCTGCGTAGCAACATGGACTACGCCACTTAATTAGTATTAGGAAAGAGGTCTTATTACAAGGTAATAAGATTTATAATAAAGAAAATATACACAAGTAATAAAGTAATACTTTGGCGACAAACTTGCCATAGCTTGTCCTATTTGTAACATCTTTGGTAGTAATAAAATATAACGTCTATAAGGCAGTAGATGTACACGGACGAATAATTTTAATTGGTAGCTGACAGAATTATTTCTGCAAAATTAAACTCTAGCTCGTTGGACACAGGTCATAAAATTCATGCTTACAAATCTGTTTCTTATTACATCGTAACTAGATTATGTCCGTTCCGATGTGAATAAATTCGTCATCGGCATATCGTAGGTATGGTTTTTTTTAAAGAAAGATTATTTCCGCATTGATAGAAATGCACGGACTCTACCATAGATATTACATATTTCTGTGGACTACGGAAGGTTTTTAAATTCTAGTCCATGCTTACTAAGCATGGACTAGAATTTTGCATGTGCCTGAATTGGTTTTGTTTTTTACCATAGATAAAAATAATACATGAAAGAAAGAAAGAAAGAAAGAAAAAACATTTATTGACCATAATTCAAACAAATACACAATAAAAAATAACACAACAATAAAACTAAGTATGGCCAAAAGGGCCCTGCCTCAGCTGTAATGCTGGTACGACATATTTTATGTCGCACCAACGCTGGTATTCTGGCAGCGCCCTCACTTTCCTTTGGTCGGATACCACAACATTGTAAGTACTAAATTTTAAATCTAAATTAAACAACATACATCACATAAAACACACAAACAAACAAAAAAAAAATAAGACAAGAAAAACAAAGCGAAATAAAGCGAAGAGAACAACAGTATTATCGAAACGTTAGATTCGGGCTGACATGCGCGTATGAATTAAAAAAAATGTGTATAGTATAATTAGTTCAAGCTCTACTTAGCTTAGGCTTAGCTTAGCGACGGCGTTGTGTAAATGTAAGGAATATTATATTACTATTCAATATAAAGATTTTTAATAAAAACAGTTTGCAGATATGGAATTAGCAGGTCTAAAATAGATTCAGACTCAAGGCAGCAATCATGATCTTGCATGGAATTCGAAGCCACGACTTTCACATCGACAAGTACAGTACTTAGCGAGTTAAGTAGTAAGTTGTTGATTAAATTGATTTAAATAGGCCAAAAAATAGGATGGAGATCTATTTAAATTTACTACTACTTAACTCGCTACTGTACTTGTCGATGTGTAAATCGGGCGTTACACGCTTTGCCACTAAATCAAAATATAAATTACTTATTTGTTTAACAACATTGACTTATTGAAAAATAATGTATCCGATGTATAAACAGGATTGACACCCGCATGAGTTTATGAAATCTTTATACCCAATAATAAAGTCCCATTGTTATATTTACTGGTAATAAATTATCTGAATGCGTATTTAATACTCATATTATTCATAGCTTATATTATTATCTGTATTATTTTGTGTAAGCGTTTTTAACGTTAATTTTCATAAACTGTCCTCAACACCAAGCTCAAGCCTTCCTATTTTTACGACATAGAAATTATGATCTTGACTCTATGATATGCTATGTGTCTGTTAATAGAGTATGTATAAAAGTATCTGCCAGTGTAAATCACGCCCTGTAATGTACCTCATACATACCTACTTTTAATAAGGTTATTAAATGCGATACTTATAACAAACGCCCCGACCAATACAAATATTGATGTCCATGCACACAAAAATCTGCTTAGAACTAATTACCTAAAAACCAATTTTCTACTATGTCTGTACGTACTCATAACAGCACGGTATCAATTTCTAACAGATGAAAATGATTAATGACTCAGAATACCTACATTACGTAGGACTATAGCTACCGTTATAACGTAGGCGTTAAACGTGTTCTGTCATATAAAGGCGACCACGTGACCACGTGCTGCGGCTGCCCCGTTCACAAAACTCACGTGCGCTCCCCCAGCCTTCCAATACCCTTATGACTGAGCCCTATTGTTTACTCCTAACTCCTTCAAACTGACCCACCAAGCAACGTGCCGCGAAGTCCTTCAAAATCACTTCAAACTTACTTACCAAATCACGTGTTTCAACTCAAATGAAAATTATTAACCACAGGACTGACCTCATTTAATAAAAAAAATACACATTTTTTTGGCTTCGTCGTCCGTTAACTTAGTAAATGAAGACTGTGTAATACTTTTGGAGTTTAACAATTATATTTATAATCAAAAGGGAAAAATATTTGAACACGAACATATTTAAAACAGTATTAATATTAATGTAGACTCGTACCGCAATGTTTGTATGTAACCAATCCCCCTATTATTTACCTACGTGCGGACGTGTGTGGATTTGATTATCAAATAATTAGTGTAATGGACTGTAAAGATACATGACACGCATGACATGGACGCTCCAGGAGGCCACTATCTATAACCGAATTACACAATGGGACATTTTATTTGACAATTTAATTAGATATTGGTGAATTATTTAGCAGTTCAATTAATCAGCTGTGGTATCGATACATGCATAGCATAAGACTTAAATGTTATGATAGTATCGGCTTGGTGGCGTATAGCTAGGCGAAATATCCTGATGCAGTTCGACCACACTCATTATTTTGGGCTGACATAACAACATTAACTTCGAAATGCGGTTACGAGTTTCATCCAAGGCTTGCAATTAACTAGTTGGCTGATATAGTGCGTGCACGAGCGCTGGCCCATGTTAATATGGCAATAATAAATTTGGAGCGGTTACCATACACAGCCGAACTGCTGTGCTACTCCAGCGGACGATGTCCATTTAAAAGACACATAAATTATTATGCACTTATTATTCTTTATATATTGCTAGTTGTGTCAAAGAGATCGTAACTCTACCACTTATTATGAACAACCTACTTTGCAAAGCATTTGTATAAAATTCACTTAATTCAACTAATTTCCCCGGGCGTCCCTAATTTTATTAAAATATTTTGTCAACAACGCGGACTACGGACACGGTTAGTTTTAATTAGGTGCTCAGTGATACCGTATTTTATCCGAAACAAAGTGCTGAATAATTTTAACTACATACATATTATATTATGAAAATATGTCGGTTATTACATGATGCGTTTTATTTACGTAATAAGTTCTGATATTATCTTGTTAATCATTAAACATAAGTAAAACAAACATATCCGCTTAATAACGTATTAAAGTGTAACTGAATCTCTAATTAATACCTGTGCAGGCAGACCTAATGAGGTCCCTCTGTTGTATATGACAACGCATAAATCCCGTGTAATGAACGCAGCGAGCGTTAAATAGAGCCGAGTCACTCAAATTGTCCACAATGCGATTATTCCATTACTCGAAAGCTAGCCGGTAGAAGGACGCATTATCACACACAACATCAAAATGTACACGAATAACTACTATTATTTTTTATTAGTCATTAGACAATACTTAACATAACTATGGCATACCTTTGTCCACTCATTATCACCTGCTTGGACATGTGTTTATACTTATGGCGTAGCTTCGAGTTTGTGACTCAAATGACATCTGTTCGCTCGAGAACAAAACAAAACCATGATTAAATATGTTTTGATCAAAACGTCAGACGTAATTAGAATTTTTTAAGATTTATATCAAAAAATATTTGCTCGACAAAAATATAAATAACAGAATGGACAAATGGCTGCTATTATAACTTTCCAAGTTTGTCTACGGAATGAATAAATCGGTTTAACCTGTTTTGTAAACTCGCCACTTAATGTTGTAGTTCAAATTTAATTATACAAGTCATCTGATACTTTGTCGAAGTAATTTCATTATAGTTTAGTTAGAATAGTTCACTTACACAACATTTACAGTAGATATGATTTTATGTACATATATGTTACTTTTACTCAATTTTACCGATGTCTGACTCTAGCACCCTGAGTTTACTTCGTCCTCATTTATTCCATCTAAATCTTATTCTGGAATATTTTAATTTAAATTTACACCAAGATATAACATTTCTATAGTAACATAATTTGTTTCGAAACGAACTAAATATATTGTATTCATATTGCTAGTTGGAAGTTTTGCTTTAAAAGGTTTCAATTGCCAATAGGACTTTTAAACTTTCGGTTACCTTTTTTTCTATAATGCTACCCTAACATGAAGCCATAAAGATTTTCGATGTTCTTTTCAATAAAAAAAACTTAATAAACAAAGCATAGTGAAAAAATATATCATGTATACGTTTTTATACAATGGCAGGCACCGATATCAACGTTTTGCCGACAATTTTTTACGTTACATAGCACTTTTCTAACTTCCAACACTAGTACCTATTGAGAATCCAAGAATTTTTCTCATGGAAATTCAAACAGAAAATTCAAATCCCAATAAAACTTTGTCCCTAGGTAAAAAAAGGGTCGTGGCCCTTTTAGTTAGTACACATTTTATTTTATTATGTATGAAAATATGTAGGTACAGAATCTTAAATTTTAGCACAATATTACGTATGACCGGGATTTTTGTGAATAAGTAATTAATTATTCCCAAAAGAATGTTTGCGTAGTAATTTTAAACATATATGTATAACATAACTACCCATTATCGTCCTACTGACAGGACAGAGCTCTTACAGAGATGGAGGGTTGGTTTACTATTTTGCTGTTGAACGGTTGATTTAGGCTTTCTGTGTCAAGTTATCTTTCTTTTGTTTTCGTTTTACTTTTTCACTAATAAGTTTATATTCTGACTTATTTTTTTTTCTTTTTTTTGTTGGCAGTTTATCGTCGGACCGGCGACCATCACAGCTAGACCCGTACGGGACCCGCAGCGTGTTATCGCGAGCACTAGATGTTTGGGCGCAGGCGTCGCGACTCACCTTCACGGAAGTTAACTCGGATGAGGCTGACATCGTTGTTTCCTTTGCCAAGTAAGTACACACTTAATGTTATTGTAGGTGTAAATAATATAATTGTTGACGTAGCAATCGAGTATTGTAGCTACGCAAGACCCCACTTGCGTTCAAATCCCATGCAAGACAATTGTTTATGGAAACTACAAAGGATGGTCCTGACCCTGGATGCTAGTTTCCGTTAAATTAGTGTTTCTTGAAGCCCTCAAGATATAAAGTATGATGACTAGAAGGTTGTTTGAATTTTTAAATAAATGATTGACTTATTAACAAACCCGCAGTATCAAAATTACACAAAGGCACCCATCAGATAAGACGAGATGGCACCACGTCAAATTTCTTGCTCCGTCTCTACCAATATAATACCATTCGCATACTACCCTTATATTTTTACAACTAAAATATTTATAAGCGACTTTATTTATATTCCAAATACATTAGTACACAAATCTACTTAGTTAGGACATAGAGGGCATTGCAGACAGCTTACAAATGAATATTAACGCTGAATAAATAACAAAATCAATAAAGTTATCGTATCGTAAAACGAATAACATCAGTAGACTTCTTTAAATATATCCAAGCTTGATATATTGTGCTGATAATAAATAATAATCAAGTGAGGATTTACAGAAACGTCCTATCCATTTTAAGGGGATTTGTGAGATCGTCGTGCGGGGCATAAGAATAGGTACGGCCAGTGAAACTGTACGCGCTACACGTTAACTCAATAACTGTACTACTAATGTTAAATAAACTTATTTAAGCTTTTATCTAAAACTCCTTGCTTAGTTTTGAATTCAGAACATAGAAAAGATTATAAGATTTTTTTTTTAAAGAACATTGTCTATTATAATAGAATTTATGAACAACACGAATGAGTTTAGATTATTAGATAATTATTTGAAAAAAAATATAGAAATAACTAAAACAAGATTACATCTGTAAATTATTCTCGACACCCAGCATTATTACTCCGTCATTACAAGATAAAATGATAATTGAAAAACAACACTAGGTCTTTTTAAGTCAAAGTGCATTTAGATGACATAGGTATCATTCAAAGAAATATAATGGGTTTCTAATTCCTGCCTGTACAGCATCTAAACTCACATACAAGTTTCACTAATATTGACAAGGATTGACAGCATAAAAAAATGGAAAAAGCCAATCCATAGAGCTCTCTATAGTAGTTTATTCACAAATGCTTTCAAAGACAAACTTAAACCCTATGTCATTCTTACGTATTCTACGTACGATCTCTTAATAAAAGTTAAAATTGGAACACATCGATCCCATTGAACGTATAAGTAGAAGTTTTCCCGATCACGATTCACTTTCATTCAAAGGACGTGATGTGACGCCAAATCTTTTACAATGGATATAATATTACATCAAACTAAATCTGTCTTTAACGTTTGTTTTATGTTTTTGTATAGAGTTAGTTATTTTTTAGGTAGTGAGCTTTGTGCTTACCTTTCTTCTAAGTTCGTAGCATATGCTGCGGTTTCGATAATAATTATTCCTCTATCCCTAGTACAAGGACGTTATTTTGGTTTTATTTAAAACATATTCTAAGATGAGTATTTGTAACAAAACCGGTATAAATATTAAAAGATGTAAAATTAAAGCTGAATTCGTTACAAGAAAACGCATTTACAAATGAAATATCTCACGAGAGATACTTGAACATTAAACACGACTTATTACTACGATAAAAAAATTAAAATTCTTCATGTTTCTATATTTATAATAACATGTGGCTACCGATACAAATGGTTAGAAGAAAGCAAGGCTGTGTGACAAATGACGTTAAGTTTCAAACAGTATTCTCATATCGAAGAGAGTAAGACAAAGTTTTACTTATTAGTTTACCGTAAACGACGATATGAGAAAGTAGCGGCGACAAAAACCTCCAGTTTCTCTGGACATATTGCGGCCTGTAGACACCATATTGTTGCGAGGCGAACGCTGCAAACTTGCAGCGACGACGTCCAAGCTCTGCATAAAATTTTCTTTTTTCAACTTACGACGTAGTTTCGTCTCATTTTGTGAGTTTCTTAGTGGTCACGTCACGAGCTTACTTTTATCACTTGCTATCGAATATATAACAATTTTGGCAATTTTAAAATTTATTCGTAAATTTTCTAACTTTTTTTGTTAATATGATACAAAATTGGACTTGCCAGTAATATTTTATTGATAACATTTTATACAAAACAAAGTTATACTTAATGTTTTTTTTATAAAAATCCGTCAATATGAATCGAACGTTATGGATACCAAGATGTACGATTATGCCGAACATTATGACAATTTCTTCTAAAAAAATAACTCAAGAAAGCTATAAATTAAAGATAAAACTCGTAAATAATCTAACATTAGATAGAGTGAGGCAGTAGAATGGTTATATCCGTGTATAGGTACACATCTATGGTAGAAAGACATATCAAATACTGCGCGTACCTACCTTGGATTTTATGCGTGCCATTAACTTATATTACACTCTATAAAACTCTTCCGTTTCCTACTGTATTCTATAGCAATTCTATAGAGAATAAGAAAATGTCTTAAGCATAGACAAGCAGTTATACTTTAGAACCCTTACTCTACAAATTTTTCTACAAGTTTTTGAGGTTTGCCACGTTAGAACAATGTCTGAATGCTTTTGCAATTTCAGAAGATTTTAATAGTTACTAACAATCGAGATTAATTGTATTTAGAATATCTGCCTAAAATACCTGCTTACTAAGCACAATTACATTAATATTCTAAAACAGTCAATTGTTATAAGCAACCATATCGCCGCCGTCTAAACTTTTTCATACACGGCTCTCACAGTTCAATGAAACTTAGAACATTGAATAATATAAAGCACTATTATAAATAGCCTTTGATCAATATTGTGTGTTGTATGACTTGCGTGAAAAGTGACTATTTAAACTGCTCCACATACTTATTATTGTACACAATCATGATATGTTACACAAACATACATTCCTTGTGCTTTATTGCCAGGTCATTCCTTAGGGATTTGTGGGTTTTGTTGATATATTAAACTAAAACTAACTAAGTCGCATTCTTAGTAAGTTTGGTCTTATTTATTTAGCCATATTTACGTTTAGTTTTTTATATATTTAATTACAAAATTAATTGCAATTAAGGTGCACCTGCGATATACTTACTGTAATTTAACTTTTTTGGACAATCAACATTTTCATCTGCTTCGATAATATACGATACAAAAAAAATTTAGGTACTTATGGATTGAAGACGCTAAAATGATAGAAAATAATATGATATTTTAAAAGAGACTTACTTGACTTATGTGGCCAATATCATATTTACTATGTCTAATTTTCTTTTTATTTTCAAAAACTTCTGGACATGGAATTAATGCTATACAGACTCATTGCAACGTATACCATTATTTTAGCAGCGATTAACGTGTTTAAACAGAAAAGACACGAACAATTTTACTTAGGTATAATAATACAGTGTAGTTAGTACATAAAGTAAGTCCTAGACGACGACGACTTACATTACACGTGTGTACATCGTCACTATTTGATAGAGTTAAAGCAGAGTGAATGCACCAATCGCAGTTCCCTCTAGTATACGCGTCTACGAGATTTATTACCACCATAAACTGTAATATTGCCTAAGTAATAAAGTATACGTACATCTTAACTGCGTTCTTCAACTCACGAGTGATATAAGCGTAATCACGGCTCCATCTTATTGTACGAATATTTCCCAAATGGTCTAGTTGTATTTAGATATTTATTGGACAAACACTTTCACAGTCAACTTTATTTTCTTTTGTTAATCTCTTATTTTAAGGGGTACTTTTCTTAATGTTTTAATCAATAATTAATTAAATCAATAATTAAGTTATAAATAAAAAACACCTCACATTTTTATAAGCACAATGCTATCTAGTCCCAAACTAATCTGAGCTTGTATAGTAAATAAGGTACTGGATTAAGTATAAACATACTTATGCACGAAGAAGGAAAACTTTAAATTAAACCCTGCACGAATCCGTCTGGTCAGCGTGGTATTAGTAGGCCAAGTATCCCTCCGTCACGGGAGGAGGCCCGTCCCTGCAGTGGGACATTAATGGGTTGTTATGATGATGATGATGATGATACTTATGCATCTCAGGACTTGGTTATTTTATTTACATAAAGCTTGATTAATTTCCCTCTCCGTAATATGCGACTGGTTTTACCATCCGGTTAAAGTCTTTTTAAGGACAAAATTAATATTACCTAAAACAAGTATAGATAATTGTTGCACGTTCTAACTAATAGATTATTTAAGTACCTGTTTATCCACCCCACACCTACAATAGTTAATGTCAGAACTTTCACATAGAAACTCAATAAATAAAGCAACGGTCAATTAATACGACGTCAAATATGCATGGGCGAAGTCTTTCCGTTGTTTTGTTGATACGAAAAATGATTAGGTTGGTAGTGGCCGAGCAAAGTACTCAAGGGACGGAAGTTTGATTGGTCTATTGCTACATACTCTATCCACTCAATTCATTGTTGTTTGTTGCGATATGAATATATTACTCGATATGACTGTTCGACAATAAAAGTCTAATGCAATTTTAACTAGAAGACAATTCTGGTTTTTATGTTTGTTAAATTAAGTTTTGTTATACTTAGGACTAAGATGATCCTTTCAAAAGCTTACCTGAACACTTTGACAATTGGGAAGAACACTGTGTAATTTTAGTCGGTTTGAGTCCGACATGCCCATGACTCGTCAGAGTCTGACTGTGACTGTCAAGTCATCATTGTTTAAAATGGTTTAGAATTTAAAAAAAAACATACTTAATAACAACTCTACATTCTACATTAAATACTATATTTTTAAATATAGCGACCACTGTGTTGCAAACAATTGCTATTTCTTTTACAATTATCAAAGTTTAACATTTAATTTTTATTTGTACAGGCGTTACCATGACGACCCGTATCCGTTTGACGGACGCGGCTCTATACTTGCGCACGCGTTCTTCCCGGGTACTGGGCGTGGCGGCGACGCACACTTCGACGACGATGAACTGTGGCTGCTACAACCTAACGATGACGAAGAAGAAGGTATGGTATACTCACATTATTTATATGATTAAACTGGTACTAACTGTCGCGGGATGCTTCTTTTGCATCTTCAATAGCTTACATCATCCCAGGAGTTGCTGTTAACCCTTAGTTTCGTTAATCAAAATGAGCATGATGATTATGTCATAGAAAGTTGGTGGATCTGTAGTTACCTATCATGCTTAACCACTAAACAGATTTTGTTGAAATTTAGTACAGAGTTAGACCTATTCTTGACAAAGGAAGTAGAGCAAAAGTTAGTAGGTACATAATATATGAAGTTCTAAATGGTTTTATGCTTAACAAGTTTTGTTTGACGATTGAGAGATTGAGAGATAAAATTGATGTGCTGTATTTTAAAATAAATATACCTATATTTTAAAGTGATGCAAAACGGTTGCTGGTAGACACACCACAGTTTACATTATGTATTGTCTAAAGGTAACAATGTGACATGTGTGCATAATAATATCGGCACATAAATGGACGTGGTGTTAACTCCTAGTTGAACCTTAAAGCGATGTTCCGGCGTATTCGACATTTGCATGTCAAAACAACGCTGACCGCAACATGCTCATTTCCGAACGCCACGTAAACTTTTCGCGAAAGGCTCGTGTTATTGGAAATCTGGCTAATTACCTAAAGCCAATATAGCCATTTTATTACGGCAGTATAATGATGTTAGTGGTATTTAATCATTCTAATTTGATCAAAATACTGTTTTTAACGTGAAGTCGTAAATCAATTACATTTTAACTGCCGTCAATTTTCAACAATTTGCTAAAGAATTTTTTTTAACGTTTCGAGTGCAAAATCTGTACGTTTCTCACGTCGTCGAAAATGTATAAGATATTCCGACATAGTGTAGGTACCAAGGTAGGCAAACACTTGAGAACAGATGTAGCAACTTATAGACCCCTTTTTTTTTTTTTGAACATTTTTAGGCAATAGGTAGGTACTTTATCTTTGACTTCTAAGGTTTTCCTTTAACTTTCTCTACGATAAAGCCACTACCTCCAACTATATTATGAGCTACTGTGGTTAAGGATAACCATCTAGGGGATACTTAAGATCATCTATGCATTTTTATAATACTAAAATATATTTGGTTGAACACGTCATATAAACTGTAGCTCAATGGAGTAAACTATACAACCACTATCTATATTATACAGATACAGTATAGTAGAGAGCGAGCCAAGTGCGGTTGTTGGACGTATAGTGTAAACATGAACAGCAGCCGATAGGTGGCGCGACCACAGCGTGGACACGAAGCTGCGATTACAGCCCTGGTCCACACTGCACATTGCACATGTGATAATTTACACGAACAACGCTCGGTAACATTGCCAGTTCCAATTGTAGCCGACTATCCATGTGTAAATATTCACCTTTATTTGGTCGAATTCATACGTATGACGAAAAAATCGGAAAATGTTATCTTTAGGTCTGTTAATTTTTCTATATGCCATCGGCTTAGTGTCTATGGGCTGCTAAGGTTTTCCTAGCAGTATCTTGTTATTAATGATTTCGTCAACTGCTTACTGAATAACATTATTAAAACAAGAAATTTGAATATTACCTACGTACTAAGTAGGTAGGTATACTTATATAATGCTTTAAGTTTACTTTACCCTAATTTAATGATGAATATTCATCATCTCAACTTTTTTTATATAGGTACGACACGAGAATGTGACTGTCTGGAACTTGTTGGAAAACTTGAACACAGTCGAAGAATGAAGGAAACGGTTGATCGTCACAAAATGGCTTCGCTCCGTCTTCATTTAGCAGTCTGACCACAAGTGTGCGTTGAACCTACACCCGAAACTTTCACTCGAGTGTACGGTGACTGCTACCAAGCCGATCATTTGATGGTTTTGACCTACCACTAAAACACCCACGGGTATGGCTGTCAGGCGTGTTATAATGTAATGGAGTCGCCATAAAGCAAATTATAAGTAACTACGACTAACATACCTTCTTCTATGGACTTTCATCTATATTCATACCCAATATTACCAAATTAATTAAGCCTCTTTTCAATACCATGTTAATAAGTTGTATTAAAGCAAGACCTCATAGTAAGAAAGTACTATAACCTACACTTTTTATTTTTCAGGAACATCCCTTTTTGCTGTGGCTGCTCACGAATTTGGACATTCGCTCGGTCTACAGCACAGTTCTGTGAAGGGTGCGCTTATGTTCCCGTGGTATCAAGGAATTCAGCCAAATTTCGTGTTACCTGAAGACGATCGCAATGGTATTCAGCAAATGTATGGTACGTATACCGATAGTATAATAAAAACTTTATAACAAATTGTCAGATAACTTTGTAGGTATTAAATTTGGACAAATGGCTACTATTTGGACAACCACTACTTTAAAGCACGGACTACAAGTTACATCACGTTTCTGACTTACGTCCTCTCTAATATAGATAGAGCTGCAATAATTTTCCAACATTATAGATTTATAGAAAGTTTTAAACCTTAATTTTTTTTTCCTTAGGTCCCAAAACGAGCAACAAATGGGCAAGAATACCAAATTATCGTCCGGTAGAACCACCAACAACTACCACGACAACAACCACTACCACTACGACCACAACAAGGAGGCCATACATCCATCATCATCACAACAGACATCCAGAAAGATATCCCAACCGAGCATACACTCCTTATCCACGCACTCCTAGCAAATATCCAACCTACTACCCTGAAAGACCCTATCATCCAGATAGATCCGATCCCCGATATAACAATCCTGATCGCCGCTTCTTCAATTCAAGTGATGAACATCCACGACGCACTAACAACCATTATCCCCGTCCAACAGAAACCTCGACACATTCAACAACTTATCGTCCAAGATATCCTCATGTACGACCCGAGTATCCCAGTTATCCACGCCCTAACTATCCAAATGATCCTAACCGTGATAATCCTAGGAAAACGCACTATCCTGAGAAAACTACTCAGAGGCCAATAACGACAACTCCTGCTGATAAACCAGACACTTGTGATACAAGTTATGATGCTGTAGCTCTTATAAGGAATGAGCTCTTTATATTTAAAAACAGGGTAAGTACCATGAGTTTAATTTATTCTCATATTTTTCTCTCCAGGGAGTCGTAAAACCTGACTAAGGGAAAGTAAGGAACCATAGATAATTATGTCGACAAAAACAAAGGAATGAAGACTAAATACTTACATAAGATTTCAATGGGCAAGCGTGATATTAGAATACAGCCATTTTGTTTGTAGCTGGATTCTTAATTTTGTATTTTCAGAAAATTTTAATTTAACGTTTTATTTTTAGTATCATTGGAGGATAGGAGCCAGCGGTCGTTATCCTGGATATCCTATGGAAATTACAAGAATGTGGTCCAGTCTACCAAAGAACTTGACTCATGTTGACGCAGTTTACGAAAGACCGGATCGGAAAATAGCAATCTTCGTAGGTAAGATAAACAGTGATCATTTCTATAAAGTTTTCATTCCTTGTTTATTCTTGTACAAGACAAATATTATATAATAAAATAAAATAAAAAACAGATAGCATAGCATTGAGAGGCTTACAGCCATTTGCAACCACTGATTCATAAACGTTAAGGTGGTTAAGCAACGTCGGCCAGTTCATTTCATAGATGGGTTACCACTTAGTCGTGTTTCATCTGAGCATCAAAGTAGTTAAATCACGTTATAACCTAACCTAACCAAACGATAAAAAAACTAGCATAAATTAAAATTTTAATTTTATTTCAGGCAAAGAGCTGTACTTGTTTGATTCACAATATCTACTGCCGGGTTATCCTAAACCAATAGCAAGACTTGGTCTCCCTGACAATTTGGAGAAAGTTGACGCTGCTATGGTTTGGGGTCACAACGGCAAAACTTATTTCTACAGCGGCACTATGTATTGGAAGTAAGTCTAACTTTTATAACTTAAGATTTTAGACAGAATTTTTAATTCATACTTTGTTTTAATGATTTTTTTACTTTTTAGATACGATGAAGATGATGGTCGTGTAGAACCGGACTATCCACGTAACATGGCTATGTGGAAGGGAGTGGGCTACAACATCGACAGTGTGTTCCAGTGGAAGGATGGTAAGCGTCAAATAAGCTAAGCTATTCTATTATTTTTTTTCCAAAGCTAAGTCAGTAGCAACTTTAAATATTAATTAATTAATTAAATTACATTCTTCTGTCCCCATCTCATCTTAAAAAATCGTAAAAAGTGATTTGAAGCTTATATACTTGGTACTTAACTAAAATGTCCTTCGTAAATAAGGATACCTTATCCGATACCAACTTTTTGATGTAAGTACTACTAAGGTACCTATCGAAATTTATGTATCAACACTTTTTTTTTTCTTCACAGGTAAAACATATTTCTTTAAAGGCAAAGGATTCTGGAAATTCAACGATCTACAAATGCGTGTTGAACATGAGAAGCAATATCCTTCATCGTCCTTCTGGATGGGTTGTCCCACAGAGCGTGCGGGTCGACGCGCCGGTTACCGCGCACCTCCGGCTCCCGGCTCTACTCTACGCTCACCTAGCTCTGGCACTACACTAACTATCAACTTCATAACTTTCTTTTACTCTACACTATTATTATTGGAAACTTTTAAAAGATATTGTTAGTCATCTTATTTAATGTAAATGTAGGTACCCTGATATTCCTTTGAAAATTGCAGCAAAAAAAGTTACTTTATTCTAGAAACATTATTAAAATTATTTATAAATACTTACTCTTGAAAGTAGTCATGCTTTGGTTAATGACAGCTATAAGTTATTAAATTTACTTTAAGTACTTATGTAATTAAGTACTACAAATATAAAACTGCAGTCATCCAAATTCTTATAACAATTTGTTTTTCAAATATCTATTATGAATTATGATAGTATTCCTTTATCAATAATTAATTAAGCATTATTCAATGAAACATATGTGCCGACAATGCATAATAATAACATAATGAATCAACAAGTACATATCGAAAATGTCTGAATTAAGAAGACTAGATTTAGTAACTATTGCGCAAAACTGCACTGCCTGTTTAGTATTAAATTATAATTATCTCTTTATACATAGGGACTTTTAGTTAATTACTTACTATAATAATAATTGTAAACTTTTAGTAATAAGATATATGTTTAATACTTCTATTATATGTACATTTTGATCTCAATATGATTGAGTGCTTGGTTTGTTAATGACATGTAAGGTATAAAACACCATCCATTTAGCTTCTGTACAGTTTGTATTGTTCTTTGATGTTTAATATTAAATAATCAATGTTACTTTAGAGAAAAATCTGTCTATATTATGCTATTCAATGTTTATCATGTACTACAAATACTCTTTTAAATAAATCACACAAAATGCCTTAGTTATCTGATAATTAATAATGCATTAATTGTAGTATAATGTTGTAAAAATTTAACACTCTTTTAGTTTCATCTATGGTGTCATGTGTCATATTTTATATAATAATTGTTTAGATATGTAAGTAACTTATTTATATCTCTTATGCTGGTTAAAAGAGGTACACATATATGTAATTTGTAAATTACTTTAATATTTAAGAAATTATAAATAGATACCATATAAACCATTGCTATCTTTATACATTATTATTATGGAGTGATTATATACAAATACTTTTTAAACAAATGGCCTTAAGTGAATGTGAATGCTAAGAATATAATATGAAGTAATGTGTAATCTGATTATGTCGCCAATGTGAAAAAGAAAGAGTTAAACTTCATAGAATGAATATGGTGCTTATTATAGTTAGTCATTGTACAGAATAAATTCTCTTTGGATATTTTTGTATGTTGCTGTTGTATCTTGAATCAATGTCTAAACATTAAAAATTAGGTAACTGAAGTAGGTACCTCTTATTCCTCAATAGCAGAAATAATTAATGAAGCATATTATACAATATACTAAAATAAGTACAATTTGTATAATCTTGTGCAATCTACAGTAATGTATATTCTTTTAATTATATTTAAGGATTTAACTACTTTATCAGCTAAGTAGTTTAACAATGAGGTGACTTGTTATCACATAAAAGAATGTAAGACCTCACAAGTCATCATACTTAAGTCTAATATAAGGTATATTAGAGTTTTTGTAATTTCTTTGGTCACAAATAATTTAATAATAACTGTGATATTTACTTTTATAAAAAATGCCAAGGCTATAAAAAGTAATAAAAAAATTTAAGTCCTTCTAAAATAATTACTCAATGGATAATTTTAGTTCAATGTAATTTCTTTTTAAGTAATATGTTTAATAAAGAAAATAAATACATTTCTATGATTTTGTTGTACTTATTTTATTCTCTAGATTTCATCTATACAATATGAATACCTTACAGACTACTGTAAAGTGATGGAATAGGTGATGGTAAAAGATACCTAAGAAAAATTTTATAAATATATTCGGAATTAATACAAAAGGAGTAAAACTTAAATAAATCCTTCTACTAATCTACAAGACCATTTCAGTAGTACTAGAAGACTTTTCCCTCTGTCCTAGGCGAAAGACAATCTCCTTAGTGGAGATTTAAATGATCATCTGGACCCTAAGTAATGGGGAATATGACAGAAAGAGATTCACATGACTTACAGACTCATACCAGATCTAGCCATTGACATCAAAAGGACTGGTAAAAACTTTGTTATCATTATGAAATGGACTTAATATCCTTTCTAAAGTAATATTCACAATCACAAGAAGATAAAAACTGTAAATCAAAACTAAAACCTTAGGTAACAATCCCAAACCATGGCTTTCTTTGTTTAATCACTGATCTACTAGGGTATTATGCTTATTCTTACTTTTCAAAGAGTAAAACCAAGTAGGTTTACACTCATCCACAAGTCCTTATAACCTGAAATGTAGGAAATCAGACTTGTTCCAATAGTTGGGGTTTTCATTTGGAAACATGGTGGTCTGTATTGAGGTAAGTACTAACAAGTAGAATAGGAGGTTCATACTATGAAACCAAGGTGATGACATTTTACATAGACCTTTTATGAAGCATAGGTAAAGGATACTACTGTGCTGTGCCCGACAGGGTCCATGATTGTTACTTAATTATAAAATATGTACCATCTGTTATACATTATGGAAACAATGAATGATTGAGTTTTGAGTATTGGATAAATGGTCAAAAGGAAAATATCAAAAATTCAAATGTACAGCTAACCTTTTTAATTCAACATTTATTATGTACAACTGCCAAACCTGAACATTTACAAAACAATTCTTACCTAATATTATAAAATTTCATTTGATATCTTTTATGTCTGTTGATTCTTCGTTTTTAAATCCTAATTTGGACCATTCTTCTTTAGCCATTAGGTTATTATCCATTCTGCATGATAAATAATCCTTCGCTTCATCACGGCACATAGAATTGTTATTGTTGTTATTAAACAAGCACTTCATGTATTTTGTCATTGATTTCTTGCAAGCCCCTTCGTGGTCTAATGGAAAGCTACCCTTATCCGGTGGAGTAGGTATGAACTGTTTTTGACCGAAAGTCATTGCAGTCGACATCTTGGTGAATATGTAACTAGGCCTTCTAAAAGATAAACTACGAGTTACAATTGTTAAGCTATTATATAGAGATTCCGGTAGTTAAATTTCTGTTTTATAAAATAATTAAATAACTTTATCAGCTGATCCGAGAAATCAAAACAATTATGACGTTTGACAGCCAGTGTCTATATATACTGATAATAATTTATATAACCAAAGAGAAGATTAGAGAGTGGATTCCATTTTCATAGAAAGTACATCATTTCCGTCTTTGATCAGACTACAGTACATTTACACGAAATAAAAATTTAAACAGGTCATCAAAATCAATCAACCTTATTGCATCAACCGAAACATTTTATAAAGAATACTAAATAATTTCAACTCTATTGAAATAAATCATTTCATAGATTTCATGGATAAGATAAGGGAGGCACAGGACCGCACAAGTAGTTGTGGTGTATTCCAACCTTACTCCGTCACCTCACGGATATATAACTTATAAGTTATAAGTTATATATCCGTGAGGTGACGGAGTAAGGTTGGAATACACCACAGTTATAACATAACTTAAAATTGCTTATTGTTAGTTAAAATTTTAATAGCCTATAACTGTACTTAAAAATAAAATATTCATACAAACATACTGACTTAATAATAATATAAATAATTTGACTTTGGCAGAATCAATGGTCAACAATTGAGCTAGTGTATTAAAATAAAATCGCATTTGACAGACTAAAAACTGACATTGAATGTCATAACAAAAATAATGTTACATCGCATTTAGTGCACGTGTTTTATTTTTATTTAATAAATAAGTAGTGATTGGTATGAACAATGTCCAGGCTCATAGTAAAGAATTTACCAAATAAGGTATGTTTATCTGATTGTATTGTAATATAGTCTAGTCAGTGATTTTAAATTATGTTTAAAGCTATGTTTTTGTTTAGGTAACTGTTGAAAAGCTGAAAGAAATTTTTAGTGAAAAGGGAGAGATAACTGATGTTCAATTAAAATATACTAAAGATGGAAAGTTCCGGAATTTCGGTTTCATTGGATACAGAAGCGAGGAACAAGCATCGGAAGCCAGGGACTACTTCAATGATACTTGTCTAAACTCTTTGAAAATACAAGTACAGACTTGTGCTAACCTAGGAGATGAAAAAAAGCCAAAAGCATGGAGTAAATACGCACCTGACAGCTCGGCATATAAGAAGCTTCACAAAAATGAAATTGTTGAGGAAAAATCTAAAGTTAAAAAGGAAAAGAAAATAGAAAAAAATAAGAACAAAATTAAAGAACTGCTTAAGAAGGTAAGACTTTAGGGTTATTATTTGATACATGTTAACAAACTACACATCTATTATATTATTAATTGTTGTAAACATACATATACACTATAATAAATGTATGATAAATATTTAACAATAATACTTTTAGTTTAAAAATTTGCCTATTGCCTCCTCTCAACTGAGTATGTTATATTTTTTAACCCGTGAGAAGGCGCGCTATGAGAGTTTTTCTCACACAAAATTTCATCGCGATTATTTTCTATGTTGACCATATCGAAACATGGTGAGCGTCTCAGTACCTTCCTAAATATTCGTCCCCTACCCGTGCATTTCATTTTCACACCGATAAGTGCCGCTGCGACTGCGCAGTGAATCAATTGTGCCACTGCGTCGCAAAATGCGGAGTTTTGCTAAGCATGCGCCTATCCATGTAAGTATTTTTTTAGATATTATAAATGTTATTTTGTGTTTTATTACATATACAGGGTGTTTTTTGAGTCAACGGCAATCATTTAGGAGGTGACTCTGTACGTGATTCTGATCCGAATTATGTAATAAAATTAGGTACTTAATTTTTGACGAAAAAATCCCAAAAATCAACTAAGTGTGGACACGTTCCCGCTGCGCTAAAACATTGTTCAAGACTCGGTGCATTGACCCGCGCCGCGCGTCGTAGGTATGTATCTAACTCAGCTGGCGAACCAATCGCTCGCTGCGTCCGCACGGTGTCCATGATTAGTGAAATTCATAGCTAAGCTTTACACGTCGTTTACTATGTAGTAATTTAATGTTTATTTATTTTATATTTTTTTTCCTTCATTAAATAACGTTATTTATCACGCCCTAAAGTATTGCCTATGTCTTACTTTACACCCTGTATATGTGGACTGAAAGTCATATTAATGTTTATAATTATATTGTATATTGTTTTTAGCTTACGAAATAGAAATGGATTCTCGAATATTTGCATGGCTGGAAGAAACTGTTTCGGATGAAGAATCTGAATTGGATATTGATGAAAATCGTGTAGATACCGTTGACAGTAACTGTTCTGATATTAATAGCCTCCGTGAAACAGACACAGAAGAATCTTAGGAGGTAACTGAACGTCGATTTATAAAAAAAAAGAGGAAACAGAACCCAGACCAAGTGGTTTATGTGCAATGCGTCCACGAAGGAAAAATCGACGCTCTAGAAAAGCATGCCAAAGTAGATGCTTTTTAGAGCCATAAATCACTTTGCATCGAGCATGTGATATTTATGTTTAGTATTTGCTATGAGAGACTCATATCTATGGATAATAATGGATGACTAATTTTTAAAATTTAAAATGTTTTTATTTTTTTGGGAATATTTTATTGTTACGTGTTTCTAACAAAAGGCTAAAGTTCAAGGGACTTTTAATTTACGCAGAAGTCTGCATTTTTGTTATTTTTTTTTAATTAAACTCTTTTATTACCTAGATAAATGCCTTTAATTTACTAAAACATAACTTTAATAGCACTATAGTCTTCTAAATTTTTAATAAATACGATTTAAATAGCATGAGTATTTTGCTCCCGCGCGCCTATCCGTGTAACTTTTTAGGGTGCGCCTTCTCACGGGTTAAATATTATCTCATGGTGCTTTTACAAACATAACAGATCTCTAAAAACAACAACACAAACTCTGTCATTGATAAATACAATTGAAAATATAATTACAATTAAAGACCTATGCAAAGTTGCTGTGTGTATCATTTAACTCATAAAATTGAATGCATGTCTAGACTATGATGAATAAATCAATGAAGAAAATACATTGTATGTTAAGAAGTTGTTAAGTACCACAACTTCCTAATTACCTATTAACTTTGTCACTTTTTTTATTTTTAACTTATTATTACCATATTCTTGCAGCATAAAGATGACCCACTATTTGCTGAATTTATAGAAGCTCATGTCAATGATAAAACTACTTGGATCAAAGATGCCCTAGAGTCAGCTTCCAAAAGTGATGATGATGATAGTGGTGTTGAAGAAGAAAATGTTGAAACCAATGACAAAGTAGGGAAAAAAGAAATTGTTGATGATGTAAAGGAAGAGGTTTTTCAAGAAAAAGTTAATAAAAAAATTGCCAATAAACAAATTAGTGATTTAGAAGTAAGTATTTGTTTATATTAGAAAACCTTTGAACATTTTAGTATCAATTTCATTTCTTTTATTAGGAACTGAAATTAATTTAGATTTTTATTGGTTTTGCGTTTTTAAAAGAAGTTTGTGCTTTACACAATATTGATTTTAGTTAATATATAATGTTCATTTTTTGTGATATTATTATAGTATAACTTATCATTGGTAATTTTTTTGGATATTTACAATTGCATTTGTGTTAATTGATGTCAATAAGATGTAACGAACGTTGTACTATATGGAATAAACTATTTTGACTTTGCTAATATAATGTGTTATTCTCAATCCTTACAGTACATGAAACTACTGATGAAGAAAGTTGGTGGTTCACCTGAACAAGATGATGTAAAAGTTGATGAAAATGAACCTGAAGAAGCAAAGCCTAAGAAAATAAGAAATAGACCATTACTTCATGTCAAAGTTAGTATCTATAAAATAATATATTTAACGAAATATCCATCCATCCATCAGCCAATGGACATCCACTGTTGTATATTGGCCCTATTCTAAAATCTCCCTTTTGCGATCATGTGCCACCCTCATTCATTGGTGTCCCGCTGTCTTAACTAAGTTGTCAGTAAATTAAATGTCAATTAATCAACTAGCCTATTGCAGTCCACTACTGGACGTAGGCCTTTCCCAACACGCGCCACAGAACTCGGTCGAAACTAAATATATTTAAAATAAATTTCAAAACACAAAGAATTGTCTGGCATAAAACCTTTTTGACAGCATTCACAGTCTGTAGTAACTGCTGCCACCTAATATGAGACATCTATTTTGGGTAGACTTTAATTTTTACTTACTACTTTTTGTAGCCTACATACTCAAAGCATTAGTGCCCTAATTACTTTTATAATATTAGCTGTGTGTGTATGAAAGTTTCATAAGTAAAAAGTAAATTTTTTCTGCTTAGTTACTCCTTACAATATCAGGTATCTGCTTGAAAAAGCCTCTTGATTTGTTTTTGTATTTAGTCTGTGGAACTCTAGAACTTTTTTCTAAATAAAGTAACTTATGTTATGCACCTTGCAAAAGCTGCAATCTAGCATTGAATGTGCTATCTAATTTCCATATAGTCATGGCTATATTAACAAGTTCTCTGGGTCGGACTGGATGCGGAAGGCGCAGGACCGTGTTCTGTGGCGCGGTGTCCAGCAGTGGACTGCAATAGACTAGTTGATTGAATGGCCATTTTATTGTTTTGTTTCAGATTACAGGCCTACCCTACAAATGTAAAAAGAAAGATATCAAAGAATTCTTCAGACCTTTAGTTCCATATTCTATACGTCTTCCACTGGGAAAAGGAAAGAAAATAACTGGATTCTGTTATGTTGGATTTAGAACTGAGAAGGAATTTAAAAAGGCACTTGGGAAAGATAAGTTATTTTTGGGTATGTATTTTTATTACTTACTTCATAGTGGTTAGGACGGCTGGAAGCCGATGGACGAGGGAGGCACAAGACAATGCAGGGTGGAAACGTTTGGAGGAGGCCTCTGTCCAGCATTGGACATCCATAGAACTGATTTGAACTACATGATAATAAACTAAAATGAAAGGGTAAAAAACTATCCAAACTCATGCCTTAGGGTGTGCTTAAAGACATCTAAAATCCTTACTCAACAACCAAAATAACATTTTACGAAACCCTATACTAGTCTATCTGCCCAGTATACCCTGAAGGAAAAGGCAAGGTTCCTTCCAAAAATGCTAAATATGAGGAAAGCATCAATGGGCTGCTCTGACTAAGAATTATTAATTGTGCAGTCTGCTGCCTCAATAGTCGTCAAAATGCTGTCTATTAAGAGTGCCTCTCTCTTTCGGAAAGACCTAAGCCTCTCTTATCTCTTACTTAGAGGCATAAAGTGATTGTTTACCAACAGCCATTCACCATGTCGTGTTATATGTATAAAAAGAACATTGTGTATTTTTAGGTATGAATGTTTTAATAATATATTTCTCATATTGAATATTAATATTTTAGGTAATCACCGTGTACACGTACAAAAGTATGAAGATAAAACAAAAATATCTGCAGAAGAAGAAGAACAAATGACTAAGCAAAAACGGGAAGAGGTAATATTATACTTATTTTTATTTTTAAACAGCTCTACCAATTACTATAAAGTCCGATTTACACATCGACAAGTACAGTAGCGAGTTAAGTAGTAAGTTGTTCAATTAGTTAATTTGAATAGATCTCCATCCTATTTTTTGGCGAGTTAAGTACGAAGTAGCCCCCTCTATCGCGTCTCGCGAACTTAACTCGCCAGAAAATAGGATGTACATCTATTTAAATCAACTTGATCAACAGCTTAATACTTAACTCGCTACTGTACTTGTCGATGTGTAAATCGGGATTAAGGGTGCCATAGACTGACTGCAGTGCTATACTATTTGCATAATTGACAAAAATCTGATCACTTATTCCATATGCAATGTCTATTCACCTCAGTTTATCCCCACTGATAATTTTAGAAACAATGTTTACATGAATGACACACAAACATGATATTCAATTTGTTAAGGAAGGTACTACTAAAAAGACCGAATAAGCGTTGTAGGTGACAAGCCTTATTCAGTCCCGAGTTCGGCAATCGATTGAACACTACTGGTTTGACACGTACGTAGCACAGTACAATATCTTCGTGTCGCCGTTGAGACCAAACATATTCCTCTACTCAAATTTGAAAAAGAGTGTAGTACTTATTGAGCTCACGGTACCGTGGGAAACTAATATCCCTAAAGACCACGCAATTAAGACAAACAAATACTTTGACTTGACAAATGAGATAACCAGAAATGGCTACATGGGGACTCCATTTGTCGTGGAAATAGGTGCGAGGGACCTACTAAATCCCTCTACAACCTATTAAAAGAACTAGGACTGCCGAGAACTTCAATAAGCTCTTTACTATCACGAATGTCCAAAACAAAACAACATTGTTAGGTTCCTACCAAATATAATATAATTTTTTAATCGGTCGTAAGTAATTACTGAATTATGGGGTAAATACATAATATAAAACCGCATTGGAGGCGGTGAATAATAAGAATGATTCATATCCCTTTTATCTATATTCACTTACACATAAATAAGTTCGATAATGATAGAAATTATGTCACTGTTCCACTTTGATGTTACAAAAAAAACCTTATCTTAAATTATCAATCAATGTTCTTTTTTATTACTTATCCACTTAACACATTTAACCAATTATTTTCATGCAATATCAAACGATAATAATCAATTCCACGATTTTAATATTGATTCGGTAATGATTTTTACGAATTTTACACTATTTTTATTTTTTTAATTGAAAAGTTTGTACTTAAAATTATGTAATAATTGTTTTTTACTGTACTTGAATGTGTTCTAGCGATAGAATGAATCTTGGTTTAATAATATAATGCTGGCTTAAAATATTGCTGTAGAGATTATTCTCAGTTTTACTTCTATGGTACTGGTTTTACTTCTCTCGTAAAGATTTGATCTAGGTTGTTAAATTTCTCTCAGTTGAATTTTTCTATGCCTAAGAAAGAAGATCCGTGTGGTGACGGTGTAAGAATACAATATGTCACCACCCCATCTCATCCCATGGGTGTCGTAAAAACAGACTAAGGGACTTTCCGTGAATATTATCTTTACGAAATAAAAAGAAGGAAAAATTGAAATTAAACCCTATACCATTCCGTCTGGCCAGCGTGGTATTAGTAGGCCACGTATCCCTACGTCACGAGAGGAGGCCCGTCTCTGCAGTGGGACATTAATGGGCTGTTATGATGAAGAAAGGAGATATTAACAATAACCAGACCGCCATCTGATGAGCTGCATATTACGCACTTTTGCATCTTCCGACGATGTATCTTCTGTCAATAAAATGCCAGGACAGTTAAAAATTCAGAAACGCGGTAATGATCAAAACGTTACTTTGTTATTCACTTCTCTGAAATGTCCTTACGATCATACTTATTTAAAGTCGGGATTTCTATTTCTTTTCTCTGACCAAAATAGAGATCTTCGATTATAGGCCGACCGTTTATCTCAGTCCCCGCCTGCGGTATGAAAGGGACGAGGGAGCGGGGTAGCGGTGTCCGTTATGGTAGCGTACACAAAAGCTATATTATCGAGTTGGTTACTATGCCAAATAAAATAATTTTTTCCAAAAAAACCGACTTCAAAGACAAAAATTGCACTAAAAAGTAAAAAATAATAAGTTGTATTTTGGTTTTGCAACATTAAATCAGAAATTCTTTTTACTTAATTATAATCTAAAGAATAGGTTCTTTTAATTATTGTAACAAGTACCTATTGTTAAGAGGTCTTCTTAAAGAGTCTACAAATATTATTTATTTGTAGATTCTTTAAAATATAATCAAATTATTACAAATAATGTAATATTATTGTTATTTTTGGAGTCGGTGTCAGCCACGATAGTTATATTCTATTATTTATTCCTGACTATAAATATAAAGAAATATGATGTCGTGTTATACACTGACTAAAGACTAAGATGAGAAATAAGTACAACGAATCAAAGACAATTACTTAAAATTTGCATGCGAAAATGAAACGGCCATGTTTGTTTTAAATAAAATATTTATCAAATTAAAAACCATTTAAAGTGATCAGAATGTGTTAGACAAAACTCTATTGCCTTTTCTAACGACTTTGTAGACAAGATTTTGCATTATTGATCCTATTCCCGAATTAAGATTTTTTTCAATTGACGGTGCTGATTAGCCCTATAAACGCCCATAAGTTATGGAAAGCTTTAATCAGTTACTAAGTAGTTCAATCGTTTTAATATAACTATACAGTAAATAGGTATATTAAAACGATTGAACGTGACACAGGTATTTTAAAATATATTTATTTAAATATGATAAAAATAGTTATTTAATATTTGTTTAATATTTAAACCAATCCATAAACAATCAACAACTTTATGTCATAATGTCGAAGTCATATAATAATATAATCTGTAATTCATGGCCGCCATTCCATTAGCTTATGTATTATCGTATCTCGTTGGCTGACACCGACTCCAAAAATAACAATAATATTACATAATTTGTAATAATTTGATTATTTTTTAAAGAATCTACAAATATTTTGAATAAGAATGTTTTGAAAAAAATAACATTTAGTTACTTAAATAAGTTTTTGTTTAATTTGTGTAGTTTTAAAATATTATATCGCTATAATTTGCATATCCCATGTTGATAGACTGTTGAGACTAATGTATTCATACACTAACACCTGATGTACACAGTTGTGCAATAAATCTTTATCTTTAACTTTTATCTTTAATAAATATATTTGTTGTTATAAGAATGGCTGATTTAAACTATAAATATAATTATAACTAAAGTCTTAGAAAATATTTACAAATAATAACAATTGTACAATCATTAATTATATATCAGGCCACCAGAACCAGAGCGGCCCAGACCACAATTTGTGATTTTTTTAGTTAGGCACGGCAATGCCCCCCTAAAACCCCTAAGTTTATAATCAAAATGATTTTAAGTTAATTTTAAAATAAAATCATATATGGCGTTATAAAAAAGAGTTTTGCCATTTCGAATTTTAAAGTAATAGCGAAAGACCACAGTGACCCAGATCACTTGGGTCACTATGGTTTTCGGCGCCATTTTGGCTCATGTGACATGAGTTACTCTGGTTTTGAACCTTATGTTTTTACGAGTAGAGATTATTATTTTTGTACTTTTTAATTACTGAATAGTGTTTTTTAGAAATAAGTGTATATAAATTCTTCATTATTTTACGTAAGCGTGCAAGAAGTTTGCAGTACTGCAATAAGTTTAAAGGGAAGAATATCAATTTAGTAGTCAATATTTTTTTGTTTTTTGGCGGCAACTAATTCAAACTTATAAATTACCATAATTTAAAGTATTTTTGTTTAGGATAGATCTACCTGGAGTTACAATGAGTGTAATTAAGAATGAATCCACTGACTACATTGAAGTTGACTTAAATGGCAAGTTTATCTTTCTAGAGTTCCGTAGTACAACAATGTAAGTATGAATTTTTTCGCGGATCTTGGATAGTTAATTTGAAAAATCGTTTTTAAATGTAGGGGCGTTACAGACGGGTAAAAAGCTAACTATAATATATGATCTTATGATTATAAATTATACATTAGGCCATCACAGACTACAAAGATATAATATACTTATCACAACAAAGTAATTATTACATACTTGTAATAATTACTTTGTAGTTTTCCCTCATCAAATTCCTGTAACTAAGCTTTTCTTTTTATCCGACTCCAAATATTTTTTCATGTTTGGAACTTCATAACTCAGTCAATTATAAACCGATAAGAGAGAAAGAAAGAGAAAGAGTTTTCATTCTGATTAGTCTCATGGCAATTTTATCAGAATAGGTTTAGTAATTTATTACTATGTAATACCAAGAACACCATACCATTTTAATTAGTCTCTAGCTTAAGTAAGTTTTTTAATTGGAAATTTATAATAAAAAAAAAATCGAGTGGTGACAGGTTAAGAATACAATATGTAACCACCCCATCACATCCCATGGGTGTCGTAAAAAGCGACTAAGAGACTTTCCGTGAATATTGTCTTTACGAAATAAAAAGAATAAAAACTTGAAATTAAACCCTATACCAATCCGTCTGGCCAGCGCCAGCAGCTTGCAATCTTAGTTTAAGAGAGAATCAAACCAGAGTTTTAAATGTTTTGTTATTATTTAATACGAGACAAATGTAAACATTTGTAAATTGAAATGTAAAATGGAAACTGACGTCTGAAAAATGCAGTAATAGAGTTTGTAGTAAGTATCCCTTCTTCTTTACTACCTAGACAGCGTTGGCAAAGTTAGGTATCCTTCGGAACATTAACTACGTCAGTCTAATTATTCGATATTGAGCCAATTTTTCAAAAAAAATCAAGTCATAGAAAAGAAAAACTTATACATATAACTTACTCCATTAGTTTGGCTAATAAAATCTTTAATAGGTATTTGCATTCGATTATTGACACTTTTTATCCATTATTTTGTATGTAAGCCTAAAAATCACCAAAAGTGCGATGTTATAATTAGAAGCCTTATTTATTTAGTTTATTACAATGTTCTGACATTCAAAAATAGTTTAGTTTATTTATTAATAGGATTGGAAACGATTAGAAACTAGTTATCTAAGTGCAGTGTTTACGTGTTATTCAATGTATGGTTTTGCCCACATAAATGAAATGTTATTTTTTATTTTAAAAGGCTAAACTAAACCTATTTATTAAATAAATAACCATACCAGATTGTCCTAAGACGCGCTAAGTGTTTATAAATAAGCTAAAATTAATATAGTCTAAAGTCAAAATTAAACTAAGAAAAAAAAATTAAGATAAAACATAAATTTAATCAAAATTACACAGTAAATAAGTTAGTTTTAATTTTAATTTATCCTATTTAAGTTTAAAAAGGCCAACTTGCATTTAAATCAAAAGAAAAGGTTATAAGTTTCATACCTAGTGGCCCAACCCACTACACTATGTTTAAAGGAGAATGGGCGGTTTCGTCCCATGTGTTGTAACACTTTGTGACCTATATCATTTGAAAGATCTCAGCGAGTGCTATGTTTTGTTGTATGGGCATAACTCCGTATCTCGTGCAGGGAAACTGTTATAGGGTTTTAAAAAAATAAAAAAAATAATTAAAAATGTTTAACTAATTGGTCTTTTAATAACTACTACTAAAGAGATTTAAAGGTAGAGCCTACTTTGACCCAACGCCCTCTCTGCCACCATTGTAAGCGCAGCGTTTAGAAGATTGCAGACATGTAAAATGTAATTTACGGCGGTAGTACCTTCTGGGTAGAAGAGTTCTCAAGCTTTCAGAAACCTTTGCGCAATTACATGGACAAAGAAAAAACAGCTCCCTATGCTCCCTGACATTTTATTCCAAATATGACATCTGCTCAGTCAGTTGCAAAAACTTCAGGTCGATCAAAAAAGGGGGCGCAGTGTAGATGCCATTATTAACTTACTGGTGTAGTGTTTCAGTCTCTCCAACGATACCAAGTACACCAACGATATTTCATAATACTGCAGTGCTTAAGTATACGGAAACGCCATTATGTTGGCTTGTCTCGAGGATGGATTATAAAGAACTATGAATTTGCAGCGAGGTATAACGAAAATGGTGTCATGTCATAGACCAAGGAGGACCTCAATATAATGCTCGATGACCCTAATATTATGTCTCAATAAGTAGGTCTTAAAATGAACACGGACAAGACCAATATCATGGCAAATGTTCATGTTGCACCCACTTCAATCACGGTTGGAGGCGCTACACTCAAAGTTGTCCACGAATGTATTTACCTGGGACAATCAGGCCAGATAAGTCCAACTTCGAGAAGGGGGTCACTCGTCAAATCACAAGGCTTTTGGTCGTCTACAGGGGAATGAAGAGAGCTTTATTGGGAGTTGACCTGCGTAATTGAATCAGAAGTGAGATAATCCGCAGGAGAACTAAAGTGACCGATAGAGCACTCAGGATTGCCCGTTAAAGGGGCGACATAGCACGAAGAACTTACAAATGACGATGAGGCAGAAAAGTTTTAGAAAAGCGACCGCGTATATCGCGTGATATCGGGGTGGCGCCAAGTGATAAGGTAGTCACAGGATCAGCAAAGTAAAGATATTTGTAGGAGGTCATCTCCAGCAATGGACGTCTATTGGCTGAGGGCTGGAAGCATGGTGTAGTGTTGTTGCTGAGCTGTACTTTCGTGTTTTCAATATATTTTAAAAGATATGTGAATAAAACAAGTCTTTTTAAAGGAGTTGTATATTTATATTGTCATTATAATTATTATGACAACCTTATCAACATCAACAGCTATGTAGAGAAAAATGCGATGAGGATTTTTATTTTCTCAACCTCAACTCTATAACGTATCTATACATTTACATCATCATCATCATCATCATTCCCCTGCCCTTATCCCAATTTTTTTTATTTTTTTATTTGGGGTCGGCGCAGCATATACATTTACGTAAGAGATTTATTTAGCGATAACTTTACCATTTTCACTTATGTATTTTTAACTGTGTACTTATTAATAACGGTTTAAACTAACGCTTACTGTCTGTAAATTGTCTACAGTTATTATAAGTGAAATAAGTATAATGTGTTTCCGTTTCACAAAATGTAAAAAAATACGATTAAAGCCTTATTTGATACAAAAATTATTTTATCATTAACAGCTCAGTACTTTTGACCTGCACACAATTTTAATGAAAAAATATATATTTATAGAAAAAAAATCTAGGTAAACATGTTTATGCTAGTCGCAACATGTTACAAAGGTTGAGACACAGAGAGCATATGTCATATTTGGAACAAAATGGCGGGGAGCATAGGGAGCTGTTTTTTCTTTGTCCATGTAATTGCGCAAAGGTTTCTGAAAGCTTGAGAACTCTTCTACCCAGAAGGACCGCCGTAAATCACATTTTACATGTCTGCAATCTTCTCAACGCTGCGCTTACAATGGTGGCAGAGAGGGCGTTGGGTCAAAGTAGGTTCTACCTTTAAATCTCTTTAGTAGTAGTTATTAAAAGACCAATTAGTTAAGACATTTTTATTTTATTTTTTTATTTTTTTAAAACCCTATAACAGTTTCCCTGCACGAGATACGGAGTTATGCCCATACAATAAAACATAGCACTCGCTGAGATCTTTCAAATGATATAGGTCACAAAGTATTACAACACATGGGACGCACCCCATATAAAACTGCCCATTCTTCTTTATTGTCAATGCTAAATGCCATAGTGGCCCATGTCCAAATAAAATGGCAAATAAGTAAAATACCGATTGTTTTAATAGTTTATCTAAATTTTATCAATAACTACATCATATTTTTACAAATATTAAACATACTGTCCTTATATTTTTTTTAAGTTACATTAACTTAAAATTTCGCTTAAACTCTTTTGGCAGATATCCACATAATTGTATTTTGGGTCTGGGCCACTCTGGTTCTGGTGGCCTCATATATTAAAATCACAGTATAATCACTTTACAATAATCACAGTTTACATTAAAACAGGTATGATTTAAACATATTAATTTGTAAGAATCATTCTTAGAAAATATTTACAGATAATAAGAACAATAATAATAAGAGTTTTTTTTTATTTTTACACTCTTATTTATGCTACCATAACGGACACCTAGTCAGTATGTCAGTATGACACTAGTGCGGTATGCTAGTCCGTCTTCTATACAATTTACAAATGTCAAAGAAGGTGGCATCATCTTGCAACTAGAACTCGTACTTTCTTAGAGAAAATATGCAATCTAAATTATTACACAATTTAAAGCCTGACCAGAAAAATAAAAAAACCTCTCCAGGTATTTCGATTGGTTTAGGGTATAATTTCAATTTTTCCTTCTTGTTATTTTATAAAAATAAGCTAGCTAAAAATTAGAGCTGTGTTGTGATGTGATGTAGTTCGGGTCACAGTATCTAGATGGCGCCGTTTTGCCAAAAAATCAAGAGATAGCTCTCTCCTTTGTCCTCGCCCCCCGCGCACCCCTATTACCGCAGGCGGGGTCTGAGTTAAACGGTCTGCCTATATTTACTCATCTTTTCTTCTTATGTCCTACTCATAGATCTAGTATTATGCTTTTTTTTAAAGAATGCATTCTCCTTTTAAATCCAGATGTCAACTAATCGTAAAATTCACGACAAGATATTTTTTTATATATATAAATTGAGATTAATGTATTTTTTTAACGCGCATAATTTTGTTATAGAAATCAAGCAACGAAGAAAGCATTGGTGAAAGCGGAAGTATATTTGTTCGAAACTTAGCTTACGTCGTATCAGAGGAAGAGGTTACGCAACTCTTTGAAAAGTTTGGTAAGGATTACAAATTAGGTTTTTTTACAATAACAAGCACTTGGGTTTTATTCGCGAAATCTTTAAAAAACATAATTAAAGGCCTCAAAGAACATTCAGCCCTGGATAATTCAGCCGTGGGTCGTCGGACTTATTTATGTTCTGCTTGGGATTTGAAGCCGCGACCTCGTGCACCGTCACCGCATACTGCAATCACCACTCCACAGAAGAAGCTTGTAATAACGTAAAATAAGGCTATCTTTAGGAGGAGTGAGTGAATAATATCCAAGATATCAATTTATATTGAATACAGTTCCTATTGCTTCCCATAAAAGCTGATTATAAGATAAATAATGCATTGTATTTTAGTAACAATCAACATTTTAATTGCACAGGTCCTCTAGCAGAAGTGAATATGCCAATAGACCCGGTACTAAGGCAGCCGAAAGGTTTCGCGACAGTAACATTCATGATGCCAGAACACGCAATGAAGGCGTACACAGAACTAGACGGCACTGCCTTCTGCGGCAGAATGCTGCATCTTCTACCGGCTAAGACGGAGAAGCTTGAAAATGATGACGATGATGGTAAGTAGAAACTTATTTAATGATAACTTATATGTATATGACATGCACCGCCTCTTTAGTTGACTTTCTTTAGCTTTAAGGTACCTATCTTGCCAAGATACAAACGTAGAATATACATACAAAAAAAGAAATATAAATTCTTATTCTAAACTAGCTGTTGCCCGCGACCTTCGTCCACGAAAACAATATTTAGGTAGTAGTTCACAATTTTTTTTCTCCGGAACCCTATAAAAAGCCTTTGACGTGACATAACGACTGTGTCCCTCCAACGACAACTGGAACCGGAGTTTTTTGTCCTCTCCGAAGCACGGTCAGATGAAATACCACTGAGTATCTATTGAATGCCGAATGCCTAGCCGAAGTTGCTTAACCACCGTTATCGTTTCTAAATCAGTAATCACAACAGGCTGTAAGTGGCTGCCAGTAAAAAAGCATTTTAGAAAAACATTGTACTTAAAAAAACTTTAAATATTAAAAATTTCTAGTTTTTATTTTTTTCTGCGGAACCCTTAAAAAAATGAAAAAGAAGTTTAACGTTTATATAATCTAGTGATTATATAAACATTAAATTTCTTTTTAATTTTTATAGGTTATTGTTAACCTCCCGTAAAAGCAGATTGAATAAAACTATATAAGTATGTATCATTAAATTTTTTATGGTTTTTATTTTTTCTGCAAAAAGTTATCAAAATGTAAAGTAGCCTAGTTTACGCGCCGTAAAATTTACAATCTAATAGTGAAAGTCCCATTGAAATCGGTCCACACAAACAGACAGATAGACAAAAATTTTTTAATTGTGATTTTCGTCATTGGTATCGTGTAGGTATACATTGATATGCAATAAGTAAAAAACCGTGGAATTTGTGTTACAAACAGACACTCCAATTTTATTTATGTATATGTATAGATATACAATCATCGCCTTTACCGCAATGCCTGAAGACGCGTCATGGTGGTTAACCTCTCGTACGTCAAAGCGCCATACAAACTTGTACCCGTCGTCTGTCGCAAGTTACGCACGCAGCCGCGAGCGCGCGACCGCTCTTTGAATTTCTCAAAATATAAAGTTTTTTTATATGAATCGTAATATGACCAACGACTCTTTTAGCAAGATAAATAACAATATACAATAATTATTCATAAACATTTCTTTATAAAATATGTTTTCCTTTTTTAATACAGACTTGTTTAAAGCGATTCAGTACAAACATTACCTGTTGCAAAAAGTTAAAGATTTTTCAACAAATTTGTTCACAAAATTTTGTTGTATTTATTTTTACACATTCCTAGACAATATTCCAATCAATTTTCCAAAAACCTTTAAGATTACAACAATTTTTTTCACTCCTAAAAACGAATTTCAAAATAGCAAATCGGCGCGCCATCGGCAAACATCCTCATAGCCAGTCATTTTAAAGAGTTTTTTCATTGTAAGTACATTCTTTTCTTTAAGAGCAACACTTTTTTATGGTTGGTTGATAATCATAGAATAGATTTCAAGCAATAAAATACGTTATTTTTATGTGGTTAGGCATTATAATCGCGTAAATTCAGAGCCGGTATTCTTGGGACGGATACGGGACAACACAGACTAAGGGGTTTGTACGGATCCGGTCTTAAACGTCTGAGAGGTTAAAAGGTTAATAACAAATAACTAAATAGCTGTACTTTATTTTAGAGGGTCTATCATTCAAAGAGAAGAAAGCTAAAAAGTTAAAAGCCACAGCCAAGTCATCACATAACTGGAATGTATTATTCCTTGGTGCGAATGCAGTTGCTGACGTCATAGCATCCAATTATAACACTACGAAGGAACAGCTACTGAATGACAACAATAAAAGTAAGTGTTTACGATTTTAAACATTTGTTTGTTTTTCTTTTAATTTCTATCTATACTTAGTATTATATAAGGGAAAGGTGGTCGAGTGGTGGATATGATAATATCTTAACGGTTGGTTTTGTAAAGTTCCTTTAATCATGGAGTGTCAATCTGCATAGACGGCCTCTTTTAGTGAAGGAGGAATTAAACTTGCTTATGTCAAGAAAAAGGGAAAAAGGGTTTTAAAACCTACATAAATTCTTCAAGAGACAGTGGCACTAAGCAGGTTAAGTAAATATGTAGAAACTTTGCCTTTGTCAGTTTTTACGTCATCTATGGGATGAGAACAAGTGGTTGCAGTATGTATTCTTACTTCGTTGCCGCACGGAGTAAGAATATATTTAGTGGCCAACCCCTCAGGCCACCTTAGTACTAGTAGGCAAACGTTTCCTTCGTCCTGGGAAGAGGCACATCTCTGCCATGGGACATTAAAGCGCTTTTTATATGATGGTTTATATGGTTTTTACTTTACATACTTTTTAACTGGGCTTTATTCATAATATTAATCTTGAATTATTTAATAGATACAAGTGCCGCTGTCCGACTTGCTCTCGGTGAGACACAACTTGTCGCAGAAACAAAAGCTTTCCTCGAAACTAACGGAGTTTACCTTGATGCTTTCAACAAAGTGAGTTTTAAAATAAAATGTTATTCATTTTAGATCATATACTTTTTATAGTACTGTGTCAACTGGAAAAATAATTATTAATCTTACTTTCTGCTGAAAAAAAGGTTGTGACTTTGTTTTAATTTTCACATTGTGCTTTATCACAAATTGCTTCAAAATTTTTGAATTGCTTCTAAATTTGAACTAATTTATAAGAGAAGTCTCTTTCTGCTAAATTACTTAGGATAGAAGTCGGATTCAATACACGTATTTGATTCATCATTTACTTTCTAAACTTAGTCTACATAAAATAACACAAAAACATCTTTACAGGTAACGAAAAAGAGATCAAAAACATGTATACTCGTTAAAAATTTACCGTCGAACACAAATAAAGATGAAATAAAGTCTTTGTTTGATAAACATGGACATATAGCGAGATTCTTGATGCCACAACACGGCATCACGGCACTCGTCGATTTTATAGAACCTTTTGAAGCTAAGAAAGCGTTTACTAAATTAGCTTATTCACAATTCAAAAGTGCACCTTTATATCTAGAATGGGCGCCGGAAAATGTATTTTTGAAAACGGCACCTAAACTTGAACCAGGTCAATCGGTACAGGAAATTGTAGAAGATAATGAATCGGCCGATAAAGTGATTAAGGAATCGGCGAAAAAGGAAATTAGTAAAGATATGGATAATGACGTCGTAGAAGAAACAGAGGAGCCGGAAAACGATACTATGTTGTTTGTTAAGAATATTAATTTTAGAACTACTGAAGATGCACTTAAAAGGGTTTGTATATTTGATATTTGTCCTACTTTTTTTGTTTTAATCTACCCCAAAAACGATAGTATTCGTTTTAGTAATATTTACACACTGCACTAAGAAACCGCTTTTCCCATCATTTAGCTCCAAAAAAATACGTTTGCGCATTTTACACAACGCTATTGGCACAACTTTAAACCGGCCATTTTCATTTGTGGCGACATATAAATTTATATAGCGCACCCAAAAAACGTAACTAAAAAGTATATCGTTTGATTTGACTGATATATAAATTTGACATGTTGACCCCAAATGGTGTCAATATTTGGAGGAGGCCTATGTCCAGCAGTGAACGTCGATTGGCTGAGATGATGATGATGATGAATAGAACTATTTCATATAAACTTTTTATTAATAGTTATATCCTTTCATTCAGTAGTCTGTAATAAGAAGTTCCTAATAACTTTAGTTTTTCACAGCATTTCTCAGAAGCCGGTAAAGTACACAACGTATCTATAGCAAAGAAGAAAGACCCAAAAAATCCCGGTCAATTTCTATCAATGGGCTATGGATTCGTACAATATTATAGAAAAGACGACGCTAATACAGCACTCAAAGTTATTCAATGTTCAACTTTAGATGGAAAAACTTTAGAATTGAAGAGATCTGAGAAAACTAGCACGTAAGTAATACATTCATTATACCCTTTCCAGCGTAAGTTTAGCTTTTTGACAGTTCACGTCCATGAACTTTCGTAATATTTTCGCTTATTTTTCGAACAAATAATATTGTATTTCATGGATGTACCCATGTTTTTTTCGGTTACCATGGTTACTTAGTGATGGACACTAATGTCCAACAAATCTAAAAGATACAGTTTGACAGTTCTGACAAATTGAATAATAGGGTTGGGGAAAAAAAATCGTTTACTATAATATCCGAACTTTAAGAGATCGATTACGATAATATCCGAATTTTAAGAAACTTTGAATTGATCTCTTACTAGTAGTATTAGATCTAGTACTACTAGTGAATAATAAAATATTCTAAAAATTTATTTTATTTTAATTATGAAAAAATATTAATTAACGAATTATCGGGATATTTACCATGTTTATAGTTGTTGAGTTTCCGATATTTCGGCGCTGTTACAAGCGCCATGATCACGGAGGAACAACTATAAACATGGTAAATATCCCGATAATTCGTTAATTAATAGTGAATGTGACCATGACAGTTTAAATAATTATAATGAAAAAATATATTTTACATAATTTTCTTTTTTAACAAAAATATAGAGTTGATGATAAATGTGTACCTAGTTAAAATAAAGGATTATTTTTTACTTCTTAGTTGTTTTTTTTTCTAAAACTTAAAAAATATTAAAATAATTTATTTTAGGGTACAGTCACGAGCAATAATATGTACACATTGTCAAATTTTTTAAACTATCTGGACCTTTATCTAGACATTAGAATACCAAAATTATTTCGTAATTTAGAAGAGGTTCCGTACAGTTTTGAACTAATCTTCGAACATTCAATTTTGGATTAGCAGAACTTTAGATAACTGTATTACAAAATGTGAAAATGTGTACATATTATTGCTCGTGACTGTACCTATGTAATAAGTGATTTAAGCGATCGCGCAGTAACGTGTCGAAAATTGACAATTTGAACATTCGATTTTTCGTTATGTAAACGATTTTTTTGCATACAAATGTATCCGAAGAGTCGCAACACTACGAGCAGTGACCTAACTACGTGACTTTGCAATGAGGTCGAGAAATAAAACTATTAGAGATTATTTACTATGTAAATATGTATTATTTTGCTTTGTTTGAAAGTTTTCAATTAAATTTATATATTAAGAATTGTACATTTTTAGATACAATAATAAAATCTTTCTAAATTTATGGTTTTACGAAAAAGGTTTTCGAAACTGAATAATGTACGCATGAACAAAGTTGTTTCAGTTTGAAAAATATGAAACGTCATACTGTATCTTTTAGATTTGTTGGGGTGTAATAACGATTACAACCATTATGAAACAAATTACAAATAATCGGTAGAAATAAATGCTATGAATAAACCTGAACTCTTCATAATACGTTTATAAAATGTAATATGATATTTTAGATTAGCTATAACCTGCGAATGTGTCAGGATAAATTATGTATTTTAAATAATACCGCTAACTATAATTATATAATTTTAAGCTCTAGGCTAATTCGAAAAAATAATAATAATTAAGAAAAAAACAATAATATTATGTAAAAGATGATGTAAGTTGATGTAAGGATCCAAATGTGTAAAATAAAGCAATTTGGAAAATCGAAAAATCGCTTACAATCGAATGGCATTACATTCGAAATACTGCTGAACGTCACCAACGACAATCTGTCAAATGTTGTTAAATATAATGGAAGGGGTATAGTTTATCGAACCACGGTCTTATTCCTTTATCATAACAGCCCATTAATGTCCCACTGCAGGGACGGGCCTCCTATCATGACGGAAGGATAATTGGCCTACTAATACCACGCTGGCCAGACGGATTGGTATAGGGTTTAATTTCAAGTTTTCCTTCTTTGTATATCGTAAAGATATTAAGAGATTCACGGATAGTCCCTTAATCGGTTTTTACGACACCTATGGAATGAGATGGGGTGGTGACATATTGTATTCTTACTCCGACACCACACGGAGATTATTCTTTATTGTTTGGTTAGTGGCCAACCTGGTATCGAGAGATGTTTAAGCCGTTCATAAGTTTTTGACATGGCTGACCGCTGAACCCCTGTGTCATTACTACCCCAGCCGTGACCGTAAGCACGGAGACGTTTAGATGAAGTACCACTGAACGGTCACCTTTCTATGGAATGACCTAGCCAATATTGATTAGCAAGTTTTATAAACTGTGACTAACAGAATACGAGTATAAAAGATGATACCAGATACTTTACTAGGCCAGATCTTGGTATAATTTTATTGACTCACTGATTGTGATTACTCAGCTGGACATTGTCTTTTGTCTCAATGTATACATAGCTTGTACACACAGCAAAACATCAACAACATAATATACTTTAATACCTTGCAATAAGACACATATTCGAACGAAAAAAGATTTGTTACTATACCTACTATTCACGAGGTAGTAGTTATTTTATTACTAAACGCCTTGCTTTACCAAAGTTATAAAATAACTTGTAAACTAAACATAAAATATTATAATATTTTGTTTATTCCGCAGAACTGAAGTCCGCACATCGAAGAAATCAAATAAGGATACTGTACAGAATGGTACCAAAATACTTGTACGTAATGTACCATTCCAAGCTAATAGTAAGGAGTTACATGAAATATTTAGGTGAGGAAAATGTTTTATATTGTAATATGTTTTTTTTTCAGAGATACTCATTTTTATATGTTGATAAATATTAGGAGTCAGGTTAGCCAGTATAACCTGGCCGAAACATCAAGCAAAATAAGTATTGGTCATCTTATTATAAGTGACTGTTATCTATACTTAGTATAAAATAAAGTCGCTTTTTCTGTCCCTATGTCCCTTTGTATGCTTAAATCCTTAAAACTACGCAACGAATTTTGATGCGTTTTTTTTTTAATAGATAGAGTTATTCAAGAGGTAGTTTTATATGTATAACACATGCATAATAAGTACAGAAACTCATATAAATTTAGAGCTTTATATTGTAATTGTCTAATGAAGCTGTACTTAAACGTTGTTTATGGACGGTTGGTTCCCGTGCGGAGCCGGGCCAGTGCGCTAATGTTTATATAAAAGACACGGAAATGCGATTATATCTGGACTATATTCGCGCTTTCCGCCAATATAAATAAATAAATAAATCTATACTAATATTATAAAGAGGTAAAGTTTGTGGCGTTGTAGGTGTAATATTTGGATCTAATGAACCGATTTTAGAAATTCTATCTGTGTTGAATAGTCCATTTATTGGGGAGTGTCATAGGCTATACTTATAGTATCACGCTATGACTAATAGAAGTGGAGCAGTAATGAAATATGTTTAAAAAAAGGGACGCGTTATTTACGCCGCTGAACGAAGTGGGCACAGGTCTGCTAGTATCCAATATTTTTATTAATATACTTAGTCCAGAAATATAGTAATGGATAAAAGTATAAAACCAACTTTACTCCCTCACCTTAACCTTGCCGATCTGGCCAAAAGCTTCTTCTTCACACTACGATTAGATAAATGACCCGATCATATGATGGAGGAAACACATGTGCCAGAGTTGTGTTCCCCAATTTAATGATTCGTTATAGGAAAGAAATCACGAACCTTTATTTTTATTATTGCGAAGCGATATCTTTTTTACTAACTGTTTTAAATTTTAACGAAAATCGTAACAACTTATTGTAATGTAAAATTGGTGATAGTAAATATTTTTATATCGTTAATGTAGTTAGTGATAACGCGTCGTATTACTATTCAGAACATTAGTTATACGTAGCCATTTATAATACTTTACCATTTCAACAGAACTTATCGCTTATTATTTCCTTTTAACGATTTTTACTTCACTTCCACTGAAATAGCTAGTTTATTGGTATATTTTATGAACGGATTGAAAATGAATCTTTTGGGTACTCGGTATGCATAACAATACATCAAGTTATTTATGTTTGTTTGATAATGTGTCTTATTTCAAGGGAATAAGGTTTATCCTGTGTAAATACACTTACGGGTGTCTGGTTTAATGTGTTATGATGATATAAACATCAATCCAATAAACAAATATGACTGCAGTATACACGTGGAACTTCCTATCTAAATGTTTTTTTTCAAATGATGTTACTGAAGACTAATATTATCGATGACTTTTTTGCATGATTGCAGATGGTTTTTTTTGTATTGCATATAAATGACTTGATTACTACGATATTGTAGAAAAAGAGACTGTATATTTTTCTCTATTAAGTTTTAATTTAAATAATTATAGTTATCAATAGCATAATTTATGCCATTTAGTCGGTAGATGATATTATTTTCATATAAACTAGACGCTTACATAATTAGCAACTTTATCACAAAGGTGTAAGGCCGATATTTACTCGCCACATCTAACAATAAGACACAATATTACTTTCTACAATTTACTCCAACCTTGAATTTAGATGGTAGACGTCTTAATAGACTGATTAGGAAATACATAAAGCCTTTTCAAACCTGAGCGGTATTCATATTCACTCTGGCTAAGTATCGAATACTGCTAAATCGGAATGCGAAATTGTATTCGTGTGCCGAAACAAAACAAATCTGGTAGGTACTATCTTACCAACTCTTTACTACTTACCGGCGGAACTGCATACTTCAATATAACTTGACAACGAATATCCCTCAGATTCGAATGGGCCTGTATACGTAAACTTGACCTAGATATAACTGTCCAGTTTTTTCTCACAGTTGACATAATTAACTGTAGATTTATTGCAATTTTCTAAACATTCCGTCGGACTAATCATTCAAACCTTAGATCAGCTTAAGTTAGCTCTTTCCATGTTTGCTAGCCTAGTCGGCGAGTGGAACTTGTGTGAAGTACCGACTAACTGTCTCGATGTTACTATTTCTCTTATACTCGGGTTTTGAAAGACAACCTCTTACTCGCCCTCCGAAAAGAAATGGCCCGAAGTACTGATTTTACAAGAGTTCGAGCCTGAGGTACTCTTTATTTACAAACCGAATTGAAAAATAGGAGTAAAGCTGATATTCAACCATGTGACGAGTTGACGAACTTAATGACTTACGAAATCAATGTTTAATTACAATTCAATGTTCAATTACAATGGACGTAAACTATTAAACTATAAATAATAAGTTGGAAGATCAATGTACAAATTAAGAGCAATCAGACGATGATACAGCCAAACTGGTTTAGATAAATGCGTTAACCAATTTTACACACATCGCTAGATTAGAATTTATACATAATTATGTACCTACTAGCTGACGCTCGCGGTTTCCCCCGCTTTGTTTAGATAGCTTAAATGTTATTCTACACTCTAAACTGCCTATATTCAAAATTTCATCTATTCAGTAGCTTTTGCGTGAAAAAGTAACAAACATCCATCCATCCTCACAAACTTTCGCATTTATAATATTAGTAGCAAACATTAAAAAAACAACATACCTACGCCAAACCTCCTTGTTTTGCAGTCATCTAAAAAAGGTTGCAGAAATAAATAAATATTCTATTCTAACGATTTCTTTTAAAAGCAGGGCTATATAACTTACGATTATTTTGTTACAGGGCGTTCGGAGAAATAAAAACACTGAGGTTACCTAAAAAGCTTTCTCCAGGATCAGAGCAGCATCGAGGTTTTGCGTTTGTCGACTATTATTCCAAAGCTGATGCCAAGGTAAGAAATACACTATATTCAAAATTACAGTTTTATCATGAGACCATTAGGCTTTTTAAACTTTGACTATTATACAACTTATTATTGATGAGATGATCATCTCATGACTTTGGCTAGTGCAATCTAGCCGAAATGTCGAGAGCCTCAAAGGTAAATAATTTAATATTTACCACAATTTAATCGTGTTAATACACGTGTAGTTAATAATAAGTTATAATGAAACACGAAAGTTTTAAAGTTAGACTATTAGGTATACAGTTTTGAACGTTATCTGATGAGTCACGAAAGATAGAAGTTTCAGAGACTCACATTTACTCATTGAAACGCTGTTAATGTTCAGAAGATAGTGAGGTAGTACATAAGTACAACTCGTGTAATCTTACTTGTTAGGCCTGAAGTTAGTTTTCTAGAAGTTCGCGCACTACAAAAACACCCGCCATTTAGTTGTATAAATGACATTTGCGCAGCCACTCTCAACAACTTCAAGCCGGTCAACTTTTGCGTATGGTTTTCTTTACAATTATCTAATGTAAAATCCCTTTTCAGTCGGCATTCGACAGCTTATGCCAGTCTACCCATCTTTACGGACGAAGATTGGTATTAGAATGGGCAGAACAAGGTGATACAAACGAAGATGTAAACTTGTTAAGAAAAAGAACAGCTGAAGCATTCAATGCGCAAAACCCTGGAGGTAGAAAATCTAGGAAAGGAGCCGTGGATGTTGAAAATTTTGTTGAGGGAGATACGGATATGTAAATTATTGTAAATATTTATTTTGTTAATAAAATAATAACAACAATTTTTTGTTTGATATACTGATATAAATACCTACTGTATCATCTTATATAGTAATAATAATTGAGGCAGCCCAAAGTTACTTGCAACATCAGATAACGGGTGTCTATCTGAGCTGGAAACGGGAATAGAACAGAGCGGGAAATAACAAATGAGTATATGGTTCTGTTGGCAGTTTTCTTACGCCAACCTGACACACTAGCAACCCTATCAGATCGGAAATACTGTATTTGTAAGGTAGGCTAAAAGTAGAACTTACTAAAAGCCTGTAAGGTCAATCGAAACACACTGTATGCGAATCGAAACAGGCTGTATGTACCTAGCCTAACACCCACCAAACATGGTCATTATGTATGGCATGAATAGCTAAAGGTAGCAGGTACGGTCAGCTGCAGAGATATCTAACCCCCTTTAAGAATATAACAGTGCGCTATAGGGGTTAGATTTCTTTGCAGCTGACTGTACCCCACAATATCAGTCAATGGACGTCAACTGGACATAGAGGTCTTCTCCAAATATTTCCACCTTGAGGCGACCTAGAAAAGTCAGAAAGGTTCTGGAATGACGACCTCGTACCGGAAGACGTATGGTGGGGAGCTCCTCTCCGTGGACCGACGACTTAGTTAGGACGTCGGGCCACCAATGTGTGAGGGAGGCACCGGACCCCAAAACATGGTAGATTAGGTTGTCAATTATACCGACAAATAAATTCACGCTAGCAGTCAGTTTAAATACACCGAGTGGCTTGGACTTACCTACTCAATTGAACTGTCTGGTGTAAGCGACACGTCTGTATCGAGTGTTACTATGACGATAAGCTTATCGTTTTCTGTTTATAGCTAATTTTGTTATTTTTGTAAAGCGTGTAAATGAGGAAATGAAACTTAGTTTTAATTCTCCATTTGAAGGATTAGCGTTGTATGATATTGCAAATACGGGGCTCGTTTTCTATATAACCGGTGCCGTACATGAGGTCCGTGTTCGAATCACACTGAGGACAATTGTTTGTGCGACACACAAATTAATGTCCTGACTGTGATTATTCTTTGTGCCCGTCCCCGCAAAATAGGTAGCACGTAAGTTATCTTTTTAAATACAAAACAAAAACAATTCGATAAAGTGATAAAAAAAGTCAATATTTATATTTATTCGCCTTTATTTTCATGCCAAAACAGATAGGTACAAGAATGTTGGATGGCATACATTTATTATTATAATAGATTTATCTGTGTAACAAATAATTACCAATTTTATGCGATTTAAATATCCTCAATACAACGCCCTATTTACAAAGTTAAAACATTTAGATCTCGACATTACACAGTACTCGATAATGATTTACTACAGTTACTAGTGACCTTTATCATTAATGCTCTAATTAAAATGTACAGTTCGCGCCATCTTACTTGGCCAGTCTGAATTAGATCTCAGATAAGTTCGCGCAAGTACAGGATCAGAGACAACATCTGTTCCGCGCTATTTAGTTCCAAAAATGACAACTGCGCAGGCCATTTGCAACAACTTCAAGCCGGCCAACTTAGATGGCGTGTACTATACGAAGAAATATAATAATAATTAATATTTCATACCTAACCATAACTTACGATTTAGAGCAATCATTTAAACAAGGTACCAACAGTCTGATATCAGGGAAATTTGGTACATTACCTTTATACTACAGCTACCTACAGTATAATAACACTAAAGAGGCCGGAAAATTATTTACACATAAAAGATAAGCATGAAACATAACAATATAAAATACACATAAATAATAATTAATACAATTTATCTAATAAATAAAATTATATTTTAACACAAAACTTTCGCCAACTTTCATACGACTCACTACTACCAATCATAAAATTCGGCAAATAGGTTTTACTCATATACCACAAGTTTGCTTGTTTATAGATACAGTTCGGTGGCAACATTTGAATTTCACTGTATATTTTGTATATTTTTACTTTCACTTGTCTAATAAAGAAGTCTAATTTGAATAACACCATTGAATGTTAATGATCTTATTATTAAAATAGACGGAATGCTGATTAAACTATCACACTGCACTTTTATAGAATTGAATTCTACTCATATTTATGTAGAGTTTATAGTTGCTAAGTATTGGCTGTGATTGTTAACGGTTTGTGCAGACAAATATAATTAATTTTGTATAGTTCTCACTGGTATAATATTACTTTAAATGTAATTATGGTCTGTTTATTCATTTTTATTTTATAGACCATTTTCCATTGTATATAGGAGCCCCACCGCAAGTTCATAAGCCTTCCTATATCAGACCCATATTAAACTAAAGAAGTAAATAAATGAATAAACTACATTGGATAAGCACTCACAACTTCGAGACTATCAAGTACATATTGCAACCATGTTTCAGCAAGAGCCCGCCGCACAAATTTGTCTATTTATAAAATACTAAATGTAATTATTGGATGTTTTCATAGATACCTACGAAAAGAGGTTGATGCTGCCATCATCCCAATTGCCAGTGTAGTTTTCAATGTTAATTATTCAATTTACTTACTCAGTACTTAACTAACACAGATATTCATAAAAACATAATTACTAAAATAAAATACATACATTAACATTTGTTTACATATAACAATGTGTGAAGCTGAGAAATAATAGTCCTACTTTAATTTACAATTGAGGAACAATTTGATTTTAGTTCATATCCTATTAAAATCACTTTGTAAAATTTTTAATGCTTTAAATGCTTCTTATAGGACAAAATTCATAATTTGAAGGAATGTTTAAACCTATCAGTAAGTATTTAAATTTACCTAACAGGTTAATGATACTGTATTTACTTACAGCTTTAAATTTAATCATTTGAACCACTTTTTAACAAAATTAATTTAAGTGTATAATACAGTAAATTTAGGAATAAAAGCAAGCAATATTAAAACAAACACTTACGCCAACAGTTTTTAGGCTTACATGAGTGGACAATTCTTTATCTGATAAAATATACTTTAGAAATAATTTAAATGGAAATAAAATATAGTACAATGTTATATTAATATAGATTTAATCAATAGATCAAACACTGTTTCAACCTATTATACAGTTATCCTTTATCTGATTTGACCATAATCAGATAGATTCAGACTGGACAAAAAGATGAAAGTCAACAATCATCTTCATTACAATGTTATCAAGTTATAAGCTATGTGATGCAAACAGGGTCTTCAATCAATTTTAACAGTTGAATATATTTTCCTGACAAATATGCTGGTACCCATGTAACCCACAGTTCCACAGATTATTCCCAGAGCTAAGCTAAACAGTGCCATATAACCAAAGTAAAAGGTAGTCTGGAACAGCCCATACATTTTTGTTTTAAACACAAAGTAATAAAATGAGTACAAATACACATAAAGAGCCGTGCTACCTGCAGAGAGGAAACTTGTCCATTGCCAGCGATAATCTTCTGCATTTAATAAGAAGTAAGTACAAACAATAGTTACACAAACCGTAACAATCATTAAGATCAAGAAAACCAGTAACATGAACCCATATACATAATATATTTTGTATGCCCAGAATGAAGTAAATATGAAATACATTTCAATGAAAATGGAACCAAAAGGTAAAACTCCACCAACAATAATAATTATGAGAGGTTCCATAAACCATTTCTTCTCTGGTATGGGTCTAGGGACAGCATTAATGCGACAAGGATAATCAGGTTGGCCAGCTAAATTGCGTCCAAGCACAGTTCCAACTAAGGTCAATGGTAATATCACAAATGTACAAATAGACATGACAGCAATCATGCTACCAAATGGTATAGCTCTAGATGCATGATAATACATGGCAATAAAGTTAATAAAGAATGCAGTACCACACACAAGGACAGGCAATAAGAAGGCTGACAGCAGCATCTGCTTGATCCATAATTTACCTCCCATTCTGGCATAAAGAGATCCACCAAAGTATCCATTAACAGGTGATGTGGCAGCATAAATAAAGATTGCAGTGGACAAGAGAGACCCTCTCTCTGTGTATAGCTCACCAAAAATAGTAAATATAATAACAGCTAGAGTCACTACTGTAAGTTGATATCCCGCACCTATTAGTGCTGAAAACACTGGCAAGTGAGGTACTGGCCTAAATACATCACCATGCACTTGTTTCCAACCATATTCATCTCCTAAATCTTTTTCCAAGTCATCTAGGTCATCATCTTTTGAGTACCTTGCATAATCTTTACGGAGTGTTCTCATGAGGATCATAGAAACAAGACCAACTAAAAATATGACCATCATAAAACTATTGAAAATACTGAACCAATGAATTCGGTGTTGGAAAAAGTTTGGATCCAAATATTTATCGAATCGGTCTTCAAAGTTAATGTTGCTCTTTTTCCAATTGACTTCATAAGTGAATGGAATCTTGGCTGATGGTGTCAGACGTTCTTTATTTTCGGCAGTAAGGTTGACTTCTACAATTCTGTTCCCATTGTATCCTATGTCGAACTTCTTGTGAGTCCAAATGTAATAATGATCACCATCAATTTCTCCTACGGTCCCCCATATAGGAAGGTCGTCTATGTACATTTGGTACCAATAATGGTTCTTCACAGCATACACGAGTGCTTTGAAAGATTGGTCGTTAAGTTCGATAGCGCAAAATTGCTGCGCCGGTACATTGTCTGCGTATGTAATGTCGAGACCGCTAAACTCCAATTCAACACCTTGGAGTGCTTCAGATAGTGTCTCATGGTAATGCCCAATGGTTACTTTGGTACCCACGCAAAAAGGTAAAGAAAAGTATGCATACGTTTCTTGGCGATTGTGATATGGACCAACTGTATTCATCCAAAGGACCACTTGTTCTCCTTTTTTATATGTATGTGTATGTTCGTCACAATTAACTATAGTCCAAAAAATAAACATTAAATATAAGTATTTCATTTTTAAGCAGTATAAAATTTCGTATAGCCAATTACAGTAGAAATAAAATAAACATAACACGTATGTGAATTGCCGATATCGGACATTTATAGACGTATACTTGCCAGCCTATAAAAATGCTATTGAAACGTCACTTTTAGCTATGTACTGCACGGACGTATTATGTCACAGTATTATGTACTGTACAGCTTCTTCTTCTCTCGAGTCGTAGACATACAGTACTTTTTTTTTTCCTAAAACATAACCAGCCCAGAATTTGGCCACAGTGACTGCCTTGTCAGTGGCGTCCATAAGATCTGTCTCTGTGCAGCTCTGTGGGCAGTTAGGACAATGTAGAAGGTGTGCCATTGTTTGTTGAGCCTCGCCGCACTCACAGAGGCTATCCGGAGGTGTTATTATGCCCCACTTCGAGAAATTATGCTTGCAGCGTCCTACTTGGGTCCTTAAACGGTTTAGGGACTTCCATACAGACCAACCAAGATCGTGACCGGGCGGCAGGCGTTCATCGCATTCCAAATAGTTAGGTGGTGGAGGTTGTTTATTTTGCCATGATTTGATCCTGGCCGCAGATGGTTGGTCCTGGGAAGGTTTGGTGTCACGTAGGAAGCAGTGACGACTTTTTAACCTTCCTGGTGGTAGGCTGTAGCTGTGCAAAGCGTGACGTGGATCTATTTCTTGTTGATGTTTTTCCACAGCACAACAAGTCTCCCTTCTAATAGATGGTGGAGCGATACCAACCAGAGGGTAGAGTTTACTCAGTGGCGTTGGCTTCAAACAACTTGATATTATACGACGCGTGTCGTTTAGTGCGATGTCCACTTTTTTGGCGTGCGCAGACCGATGCCACACAGGGCATACATATTCGCCGGCCGAGAAGGACAGAGCCAAGCCTGTGGTACGTAGCACATTGGGTGAAGCCCCCCACTGGGTAGATGTTAATCGTCGCAGTAAATTGTTACGTGCATTCACCTTCTGCTTTGTTACCGAAGGGTGCACGAAAGGAGCCTCCCCGAGCGGCGTTGTCAATGCGAACCCTGTTTCCCAACGCCCGGCGCACCCTGGACACCTAGCACTCGGTAACGCAGAGTCTAGGTGACTAATCCTTTCGCCACGTCAAATATACAAGATATACTCACAAGATATGTACAGCTAAAAGTGACGAAGTGTATGTACTTGTAAAATTATTATATTTTGAGTATTCAAGAGAATGCCTGAGGTCGCATAAGTTTTCATATGTGTATTATCTTTACCCATGCGCATAATCCTTTTACCAAAGAGCTCCATGATGTTATCATTTTGTGTGCATCACGTACAGTCAGCCCCAAAAGTAGCTGAACACATTTTAAATTCCAAAACTGCTGAATACTAAAAATGTCTTAAGTCAGTGTCACAACAAAGAGTGCGGAATAAGCTTTACAACACAAAACGACCATAACACGCTAAACATGGTTATTCCAAAAGTAGCTTAACACTAGTTCACGCCTAAAAATTTTAACTCGTCCACATGCTGACAAAAAAATCTTGTCTCAAATAATTCCTTTCTTTTGTTTCAAAACAACACACAAACATAAAACACGGCATAAAAATCAAATTTAGCCGATCTACAATAAAAGATAAAGCATTTTCTTAATTTTTCTATAACATCTTAGTAAAAAACGTATATTTATATGTACCTACATAAACTTAAGCTTTGTTCCTATGGGATATAGCAGAAACTACCGCGCGGCATGCTGCTCTTCGCAACCCTCTTTTGGCTTTGTGGGAATCTTTGGTGTACTGTTATTGTGGCTGTGTGACGAGCATTACTGCCCTTCATAATTTCTAATACTCTTACTGATACCACATTATACTCAAGAAATAATTAAAAATAATTAGTAAAATTACACACGTGGAAAATTAAGAATTAGAAACCAATCGTAGACAGGCAATCTACAGAGCCCCATAATAATCCGTCCATCCATATCAGTCTACGGACGTCCACAGTTCGACATAGGCCTCCTCCAAACGTTTTCACTCTGCGCGGTCTTGAGCCTCCCTCATTCGTCGGCCTCCCGCTGCCCTAACTAGGTCTTTGGTCCACCGTGCACCTTCCAGTGCGCGATCGCCATTTTAGAACTTTTCTGCCCCAACGGCTATCAGTTCTCTGCGCTATATGCCCTGCCCATCAGGCACTTTAACCGGGCAATCCTGAGCACCATATCGGTCACTTAGGTTTTCCTGCGGATCTCTTCATTTCTAAAAGATCACGTAGGGAAACACACTTGCCTGACATGACGCATCCTAACCCCTACCACCGCTCTGGCGCAATCGGTCGCGAGCAGTCGGGGCGTCGCGACTTTCATAATTATATATAAATGTACCCTGTGGTCGCAATCGCAACAGACCGCGTTGCGACATAATACGACACGGCACCTATGTCTCTAACCATATTAAATGTATGAAACCGACAAGCTTCTGGCGCGTCACGCACGCACGAGTCACGTCACGACACTACACGACACTTAAGTGTGTTTCCGCCTTTATATCTTAGTGATCGACTCCGGGCTTAGTTCGCTCCATTACTACATTTTGAATGAAACAATCCATATTTTGACAGATTGAATTGACAATGACATGTTATGACAGACAAGCTGCAGGCATTGCATGGTAAACTTTGAGGTTATATTCTTGTTTAGTTTATCTTGTTTATGAGTATCTTAATTCGCTGAACATTGAAAGAAACCTTATAAAATGGAAGTAGATTTACCGAATAGTGTGCAAGCTAGACTGAAATCTGATACAGGAGAAGACACTGGAAACCCACTGGATCTTCCTCTAAATATAACCAGGGATCAGCTTCAACTGATTTGCAATGCTCTTCTACAAGAGGTAAGTGCAATCATTTCTATTAATTAAAAAATAAACAAAGATCTTTATGATACCAAAGTATATCATCCTCAAAGTATTTATCATAAAAATACAATTACATTCAAACTTAAAACATAACGTGATTTTCATTATTCCCACAAAGTGAGTTTTTGCAAGATTATTCTTTCATGCGTTAAGTTGTAACGTTTGTGACATATGCAACAAAATATAAAACTTTACGATAAATTATACTTTCTTTTTTTATTGCTTTCAGGAAGACAAACAATTTCTATTCTTCGTAAAAGAAGTAGAAATAACAAACACACTGAAGGATGCTTTAGATATTAAAAGCTTGAATACTGAAGAAGTTGTTGAAATTATATATCAACAACAAGCTGTGTTTAGAGTAAGGCCTGTCACAAGATGCACCAGGTTTGTCTATTTATTAATTAAATAAATATGTTTACTTTGATTAGGATGCTATCATTACATCAAAAAATAACAAAACCTAACATTTATTAGTATACAGCTAAAATATTTTATCTTGTAATTATAAATAAAATAAGTTCTATAGTAAATATAATTTTAGGAATAAATTCAAGCTCAACAATGTGATTAAAATCTAAAGTCATTTTTTCTAATCTTTCATTTGAAAAAATGATGTTAATGTGATAATTAAATTATATTTTCAGTTCAATACCAGGGCATGCAGAAGCTGTGATATCAACACACTTTAGTCCTTCAGGCAAACAGCTTGCAAGTGGCTCAGGGGACACCACTGTTAGGTTCTGGGACCTACACACACAAACACCACTGCATGTTTGTAAAGGTAAACAATTAATCATTATTAACTGGTTAACAACATTATTCCTTTTTAGGCCCTCAGATATTACATTTATATAAAAAAACTTGGTTATGTTGGCAAAGTCATTTCATAGACTGGTAAACACTCATTGGTATTTCCTTTGAGTGTTTCCATATTTAAGAGGCACATTAAAAGTCAGTCCTGGATGTTTTCCGAGAGTATATAGACAGAGACATCAGAGACCTATGGCCAGCTTAAACAACACTTCACACTAATAATTAAAAAAATAGTCCCATTCCCCTTTAAAATGTAAATCCATATATTGGTAATTGTCATAATATTTTTATGATTTCTCAATATACTTTACAGGTCATTCAAATTGGGTGCTATGTATTAGCTGGTCACCGGACGGCTTAAAATTTGCTTCAGCATGTAAACAAGGAAGAGTTATAATATGGGACCCAAAGTCAGGAAATCAAATAGGAAAAACTATGATAGGACACAAACAATGGGTTACCGCTCTAGCATGGGAACCTTATCACAGGTATTTTATATTTATTCTTCTAATGGACAAACACAGACATCTATCAGCCAACCTTATTACTGATATTGTAGATATAAATATTATTTTTTTGTTTCAATACAACTCTTTTATTGCATTACGGATTTATCTGTGTGTTTCAGTGTTATTTTACAAACATGCATTTGCTGGACAAAGAATATACAGACTTGGGAAAGTCATTTGTAGATTGCAATAATGAAAATAGATTGGGTCTGATGCATGACAATGTGTAGGACAGCACTTGAACGTGGCTTGAGCTTCAAACATAACTTTTTATTCCTTTTATAAATTTTGATTACCCTTTTTTGCTGGGGAATAAAATTATCATAAGGCCTCCCCCACATTTATCGTCAGCTCACGCCGCGTCGATGTAGCGTTGACGCCGCGTTTGCCCTGAGCTTCACAAGTACGCTGCGATCACGTGACGCTTAACCCCCTTCAGTCAAGTCATTTTAAAGACTATGCAATAGATGACCGAAACAAAATTGGGTAGCGTGTGTAGCGTTTGAAGGGGTAAAACCGCGAGGCGAACGTCGCGTCGATGTCGCGTGAGCACTGCGTCGACACCCGAGAACCGCCAACGCAAAATGTGGGGTCAGCCTTAAGGATTTAACAAAACAAATGTATTATTTATAATATATATATTTCAAAAGTTTTAGCAGCTATTTTAATTAAGTAATAACAAAATATTTATTGTAGAAATCCAGAATGCCGAAAACTAGCAAGTTCTTCAAAAGATGGTGATGTTAGAATATGGGACACTGTAACAGGAACTACCATATTAAGTTTAACAGGACATTCTAAAGCAGTCACATGTGTGAAGTGGGGTGGTAATGGACTTATCTATACATCTTCTCAGGACAGAACTATCAAGGTATATGATTAATTCCAGTTATGTTTATTTAATGGCTTGATATTTGTTTATAATTAGAATCACAAAGTACATACTAGATTTTTTAAGAACTAATTGTAAAATAATAACATCAAAATCAAAGGTATAAAGTTAACTCCCAAATACTATTGTTAATGTAGGTCATAAAATAGCCAAAATAAACTACAATTTCAGACGTCGGCGTCGTCACCGATGCAAGCCAAGCCAATATCGTGACAATTTTAACTACAAACATTTTGCTAACAAAACATTTTATATCCTAGGTATGGAGATCAGAAGACGGAGTGCTGTGCAGAACTTTAGAAGGACATGCTCATTGGGTCAACACATTAGCGCTAAGTACTGACTACGTATTGAGGACGGGACCTTTTCATCCAGTTACAGATCAGCACAACATTGTTACCGATAGTAAGTTCATTAAATCTCATTGAATTATAGCGATGTTTTTATCTCATGTTGTAGATTTTTCAGACGTCCATTGTTAGACAAAGGCCTCCTTCAATTTTATGTAACATAGTTCTTTGGTTTCTTATTTCTCCGTCCGTTTCTCGGCGTTCATCTATCACTGAGGCTCAATCACACCCTGTTTTACCAGACATTTATCCAACGTGATATTAACATGGGTATGTAATGGTAAAATATGGTAACGTGATAATAACAAGGATGGGATGCGTGAATATTTCGCATCTATTCCTTGGGCTACACGGTGCTTCAAAAATAGGGATCCGTCGGAAACTGCCTCTGCTGTAACTGGTGAGATCATTCTGGTATGGACAGAGATGTCACCAGTTCCAACAGAAATCGTTATTGGTTCAATAGTGAGACAAAAGATGCCATTGCTCATAAACAGACTGTTTACCGTGCTTAGAGCAGAGCTCGAACCTCTAACGATCCAGACGTCGATCGCCTAAAAGCAGCTTATAATGGCTAACGCAGACCTGGACGGCATGGCAAAGGATTTAAATTTTTACTAATGTCGTATTTCTGTAACAGTACGGTTGAATTTCCATTAGTAAAAATTAAAATCCTTTGCCATGCCGTCCAGGTCTGCGTTAGCCATAACAAAGCCACTAAGGAGTGCAAGAGGGCTTACATAAGGGCGGATGCTCAGCGCGTCGAGCGCTTTGGGCAGGAATTACTATCGCATCCTACTGGAAGCCGTAATTACTGGCGACTCGCCAAAGCTGTGCAAGCAAATTTTTGCCAGTCTTCATTACCTCCGCTGAGATATCCCGATGGATCACTGGCCCACGACCCATAACCGCTCGCTTGCTTACGATTTTGAAAAAGTCGTCGAACTTTGCTCACGAAATTTAACGCATAAACACGGCGCGGCTTCTCTCATTAAAACTTAATTTGCCATCGCTTTAAGTGCCCCCCGTAAATATTGTTTATTGTTTTAGATAGACAATAATATAACAAACAAATCTATGTTTTTTTAATGTTACAAAAAGTATATGTATAATATTTTATTGGAGTCCAAAGTTTAAAGTTTAGCTAATTTTACCGGCTTCAAGTACACGTTGGAATTATTGAATTTAACACATTTCACTTGAATCATACTAAAATATTTTTTTAAAATATCATAGGAAATGTTTTCTAGATTAATTTATTACCTTTCACTTATTAATAAACAATTAATTAGTAAATTTACGGCATTTTTACTTCGGAGCATGCACTAACACAGAATTAACAATATGGCGACTATAAATTTCAACATTAAAATAAAAATAAAAATTTCTTTGGTGATGTTGCAATGCAAACTTGCATTCAGTTGGTAGACAAACTATCATTCTATAAATTTAAAACGTTTCGAATGGACTTTGTTAACTACAAAATAGAGTTTAAAGTCGTTAAATAGAAAAAAAAGTTTGGTAGCGATAGCTACCAGAAGCAAAGTTCGGCGTTTTGTTTTGGTAACTATAGCTACCAGAAGCAAGCGAGCGGTTAAGAGAAAGCAAACCTGCTAGCGAATCTCTTTGCAACCAACTCCAGGGTCGACGACAGTGGTGTAACTCAGCCGACAATAACGAGCTGCGATTCGTTGATGCCTGACATCCGAATCAGGCAGCGAGACGTTCTTGCGGAACTACGTTCGCTCGATGTTCGGAAAGCCAGTGGACCGGACGGTATACCCGCGGTAGTGCTTAAAAAACTGTGCGGCCGAGTTATCTCCTGTACTAACGCGTTTGTTTCGCCTGTCTTATTCAACTGGAATAGTTCCCGTGGCATGGAAAGAGGCGAATATTCAGCTGGTCCCCAAAAAGGGACACAAATCTGATCCATCAAACTATCGACCTATAGCCGTAACCTCAGTTCTCTGCAAGGTGCTAGAGAAAATTATTAACTCACAATTGGTGCGGTACCTGGAGGATCACACTTTAATTAACGATCGTCAATATGGCTTTAGAGCGAAACGATCAACGGGTGATCTTCTAGCACACGTCACGCACCTTTGGGGTGAGGCTATAGATAAGCATGGTGAAGCGCTGGCCATCAGCCTTGATATATCTAGGGCCTTTGATAGGGTCTGGCACCGGTCTCTTCTTTCCAAGCTTCCCGCATACGGCTTGCCATCCCAACTGTGCATCTGGATTTCCGCGTTCCTGCATGAGCGCCGTATTCGAGTCCTCTGCGACGGTTCGGCCTCCCATTTCTCGAAGATAAACGCCGGTGTGCCCCAGGGGTCCGTCTTATCGCCCACGCTGTTTCTTCTGCATATCAATGATATGTTGAACCTAGGGAACATTCATTGTTATGCAGATGATAGCACAGTACATGGCCGTTTTTTTGGTCACCCTGCGGCCAAGCAAGCACGTGTTGATGAACAGCGGACAGAGCTTGTCATTGAGCTCGACCGGGTCCTGAACCTCATCTCAATGGGGTGAAGAGAATTTGGTGGAGTTCAATGCCAAGAAGACACAGGCGTGCGCGTTTTCTGCAAAGCGGTCTCCATTCCTTCCCCTTCCTTCTCTTCAGAACACTCAATTAACGCTTCGAGGAAACCTGAGTATCCTTGGTATGGACATTCGCCGAGATCTTAATCCCAAAGATTATATCGAGAGCATTATCAAAACAGCATCACGTAAACTCGGAGTTTTGAACAGGGTGAGGAGGTTCTTCGCGCCGGGGCAGCTGTGTCTTTTGTATAAGACTCAAGTTCGCCCCTGCGTGGAGTACTGCTCTCACCTCTGGGATGGCTCTGCACAGTACCTTCTAGATGCTCTTGATCGGTTACAGCGGCGAGCTGTGCGTATCATTGGGTGCCCAGCAGAAGTATCCAAATCCCTTGAGCCTTTACAGCTGCGTAGGGACATCGCCGGATTGGCGGCCTTTTATCGCCTGTACCACGGCGAGTGTTCTGATGAACTTTTTCAACTGGTTCCACCCTCTCCTTTCTTATGCAGAACAACACGTGCTGGACTTAAGTGCCACCGCTACACTGTAGAAACCATACAAGTCCGAACAAAGCGGTTCAGCACTTCGTACATGTGCAAAACCACCAAACATTGGAACTCTTTGCCAGCCCACGTGTTTCCTTCAAACTACGATCCAGGTTCCTTCAAGCGAGGCGTGAAAAAGCATCTTCTGAAGCCGCCATAGTGGAGACATTCATGCCTCTACAATTATTGTAGCTGGCATGGTGCTCGCCATTTTTGGACTCTAATGGATGCTTAACATCAGGCACCTTAGAGTCATTCTGGTAGGCCTTTTAAAAAAAAAAAAAAATAACAGATGCAAAGAACAAGTCAATTTGAAACTGCGAACTCATGCACGAGTGCTGTTTATGCAGATGCTACGCCACCACGTTTGCACAGATTTTAAAAGTTGGACATAATTTTTAAACTATCTTTACTGTTTACGAGTCTTAGCTTAGTACTGACTCTCTGCTACTTTTGCCATCAGACCCAACCTGGTTTTCTGTCACTCTAGCTTCCTATATAAAAGTCTTATCATATGAATAGTACACCCTTGTGGAATTTCTAAACAAGAAAGTAATTTTATTTCAGAAAATACATTACAAAAGCAAGCTCTGGAAAGATACGATGCAGTATGTAAGAACAGCGAGGAACGCTTAGTGTCGGGCTCCGATGACTTCACATTGTTCCTGTGGTTACCAGAGAAAGAAAAACGTCCCCTAGCACGTATGACGGGACATCAACAACTTATAAATGACGTTAAATTTTCTCCAGACACAAGGTAATTTTGAAATATTCATTTATTATTTATGATAGATATATGGATGTTAGTAAAACACCAGAGGTGTCGATCGTTGTCGTCATCATTTAAAAACTTGCACTTTGAAATATTCTTAAAAAAAATCTTGGTCGAAAATCCTTTACACTGCCTTACAGTATTTACGAACGTTTTTCAAACAAGGTTTCGATAGCTTCTGTAAACACATTCTGTACATTGGAAAATAAACCTGAGACCTCAGCACAGCAGCTCTATACACACTTGTCACAGAAGTTGTCTTATTATGTAAACAATATATAGGATTCTTAGATGTTAAACTAATTTTAAATATAATCTGCAGGTTACTAGCCTCAGCATCATTCGATAAATCGGTAAAGTTATGGGATGCAATAACGGGCAAGTTTCTGACTACACTAAGGGGACATGTACAAGCTGTGTATATGGTGTCGTGGTCTGCTGATTCAAGATTGTTGCTCAGCTCCAGTGCTGATTCTACGCTAAAAGGTAATTGAAATAATACTCATCCTAAGTAATATCCATCATCAAGCATACTAGTTTGAAGACTTCATTCTCCAGTTTCATCACGATTATTAGATACTACTTTAATGATGAAAATGCTACTTGTAAATTCCTTTATTACATAATATACAGTTCATCTTAATACACATTTCAATATACTATTTTTATTTTTTACAATTCTGCTACTATAAGTGTTATATTTAAGAGAGGAATTCACTTTAATAAGGGTCCATGTATCAGATAGAAAACATAATTTTTTACTTATTTTCAGTATGGAGCATGAAAACCAAGAAATTAGAGTTAGATCTGCCTGGTCATGCAGATGAGGTATACGCAGTGGACTGGTCACCTGACGGAGCTTATGTAGCATCCGGCGGAAAAGATAAAGTTCTCAAATTGTAAGTTACTTTTTGTATTCTAATACCTAAAGGCTAACATGCCATGCCGTAACTACTAAGAGGAAGTAAAAGTAAAGTGTATAATCATATTATGTATTATAGGGAAGTATTGAAGGGATCAGGCATAAACGGTCGGCAATACATTTTGATTTGTGTAGTATTAATTAGACTTAATTACGTTCTTTGGACATCTACAAAGAATCTCTTACGAAGTTAGCTTTCGCAAAAAGGATGAGATGCTCTATTACTACAGAACATTTTTTAATCTCAACTAACTAAATGTATATTAAATTTCAGGTGGCAACATTAACTAAACTGCTACTTCACTAATTGGAACAAACTGGAGTCGAAAATAAAAGCAAATAGACATGTTACAAAATGAAACACTGAAGTAAAATACAATATTATAATCAATGAAACTGTTACATCTTATTGTAAAAAATAAATAAGTTTATTTAATCTTGATGCTCTTTTTAACATTAGATTTTATTCCTGAAGCTTCACCAGCGTATCTATTGACCTCAGTCCTTGGCTCCCGAACTGCTCCTTTCCTCCTTATCTTGGCCTTTCTGTACTTCAACTTATGTTTAACTCTTGGGTTTCTTTGATCCTTCTTTCTGTGAGGTGTTAGGCCCTTGTTCTTAGCAATTTGATATGTTATTTGACGTTTCTCACCTAAATCTTCAGGAATAATCTCCTGAGTTGAGGTAGATGGTTGATTGTCATTTTGAATATCATTGGTAGCAGCTCCTTCATTATCAGAAAATCCACTTTCTTCAGATTCTTCATTGTTTCTTTGAACATCTGTTTCTTTGTCAGCTTTGAAGAAGTCATTGCTTTCATACTCATCTTCATTATCAGATACCCCTGTGTCTTCACCGTCATCTTTCTCCATTGCGCTTATAAGTTTCAATTTCTTAGGAACTGATTCTGGTGACTGTCTGTCCGATTTGCGTTTCTTAATATCCTTCTTTTGTTCTTTTCTTTGACTGACATGTAGTTCTAAATTATTTTTCACTGCTTCCATTATTTTATCTATTTGAGGCTTTATTACTTCTAAATAAATAGGTTCCATTTTATTTAACATCTGTCTATATTGGTAAAGCCTTTTGATAACTGGATGATTCTGAATATTTATTCTCTGGCTTTTAAGAAGTAAATAAAAACTTATGTTTGTGCAATAATTCAATATTAAATCATAGTTTGTTTTAACAAATTTTGAAGCTGGGCATGTTGGTAGTTTACCATCCTTAATGAGTTCTAATACCGGATGTAAATCATCCTTTGCTACTGTTAGTTTAGTTTTAAAATCATCAATAAGACCACTAAATTCTGGGCTCTCTTTTTCCAGTAACTGAAGCTTTTGTCTTTTCGACATTTGACTTAAATCACTTTTTATTAAAGTTTCTTTTTTCTCCTCCACTTCAGCTATTTGCTTTGTAAAAACATCTAAAGTAAAGTCCTCTTCTCCTAATTGCTCCAAAAGTCTTTTCTGTATATTTTTGGCCTCTTCCTCCTCCATGAGTGCAGCTTCCTCCTCATCTCCAAACCCTCCATAGTCCTGATCAACATAATCTGTAGCGTAATAAGATCTTTTCTTTTTACCCCATGCTTTAGAGTCAGGTAGGTCATCATCTGATTTTTCCTGTCCTTCAACATCACTATCAGCCATTAAATCATTATTTTCAGAATTGTCAGACTCAGAGAATGCATACATTTCTTCTTCACTTTCAGACTCATTGTGTTTTCTTTTACGCACTTTCTCCAACAACTTTTTCTCTTTTGGAGAATAATCCTCTTCAGAATCAGATGCTTCATAATTGCCTTTTATATCAAACTTAGATTTGACTCTGCAAAAAATGTTTATATTATTATTAGGCAGTGTAAAGGATTTCCTACCAAAATGTTTATATTATTAAAAAGAATTACAAAAAGGACAGTTTTATAAGGTACAGCAACTGTAAGGTATTTATTACCAAGGTTCCAATGCTTAAACTAGCTTTTGCAAGAAAAATTGCTATGTTAACTTTATTTTCAGAATTACTTAGATGCATTTAACTATTGCATACCTATTTAATAAATAATGTACATTAACCTCTTTATTCCATAGGGACTTGAACAAATTATTATTTTAAATAGTTTTTCATAGTAACAAAAGTAATGGAAAATAACAGATGACTGTCATACACACTTTGTATGTATCATTATTTAATGTTTTTCTTTTCAAAAAGTAAACTTCCGCTTGAGAAAGTATAATCCATTCGTGCTTTTAGAGAAGGAAGGCAAAATATGAAACGGTGGCAATCATATCCAAATAATACCACAAAAAAATAACCATAAAATAAAAATTGAGGATTTCTACATAACATGACATACCTTATTTTATCCGCCATGATTACAGATTTAAACTAAATTACATTAAATAAGAACAGTTTAAACACTGATGGACTTATTCGATCCCAAATCAACACATTTTAGCTTTGTAACTAGCCATAGATGACAAATTTAATAAAAACCATCAGTGAAAACCACCTTGCACTAGACATACCACACCACATCAATCAAAATTCAAAATGTCAAAGAGAAAGATTTAAAGATTCTACCATGAGGTAATATGGACATGGAGCTTACGTTGCTAAAAACGTGTTATTATTTTAACCAAAATGACTGCATGACCATTGTTACGTTTTTTGTGTAAAATGAGTGTTATTATTTATTTTTTCTTAATTGTAATAAAAAAGTAAATAAAGATAGTGATTTACAGACACACCTATGACATTAACACAATTTAATATTAATGAGATGTACAATATTGAACTGTGCGCCGCCCGCTGCCGCTACGAACTCATTTATCTTCTTACTAGAGGCCCACAAAGATAAGATTTTGTCCTTTTAGGTATTTTCTGCTACACATGGTTGGAGTCTAAACCCGTCAACAATCCCTTCTGGTACAATTTCATCAGCTATTTCATTTTTTCATGTCATGTCAACACACCGTTTTGACATGGGTGGGTTTCATGCCAGTCTTTGTTTGTTCTTCTAAGCTTATTCAGTGCCTGGATGCCCATTGAAACCAAGTTTGTGGTGACTCTCGGCTCTGTTGGTGTTGCTGAATATTACGCCACAGGGGAGGTGAGCGACAACCTGCCAGGCAGCTTACATAAGCTTCATAAAGTTAATATTAGGAAAACAAAGAATGAATAGTCAGTAAAAAACTTCCTCATAATCTAACGGAGTTACATTTGACACAGGTTTCAAATCAGTACTCAGTCGAGTCAACAGTAGTTATGTTCTTACCGTGTCGTAGGATGGTCAATTAACTACTAACAGCGTAGAGCGTTGGTATCACGATAGTTTTTATTTTAAGGTTAGTGTCTAATCTTCAAAATCTTTGTCGAGAGGATATTGTTCAAAGTGTTCAAAGTATTCTAAAATATTTCTTCGAGGTTCCTTGAGTAAGGTTCTCGGCCACGGGTTTGCTCATGAGCAGGCGTATGAAATTAACTGTAATCTCTGTGGCCTTGTGTAGCTACCATAGTGCTTTATAAGCCATGTATTTTTTAATTGGCGATCCCCAGATTTAGCTGTAATTGAATGATGCTGCACGAAAGAAGAGGAAATATTATGATCGAAGTAAAAGGAAATATGGAATTTAGATTCGATCGATCATTTTATAGTTAAATGTGTCTAGTAGACAAATAAACCGGTCAAGTGCGAGTCTGACTCGCGCACCGAGAGTTTCGTACAAACCTATTTATTTTCCCGCCAAATTGTGATAACGTCAGGATTCAGCTGTTTAAATACTATTTTTCCCGCCAAAACTCAATGACGGTACGACTCAGCTGTCAAAAAATATTTTCCCGCCAAAATACTATGACGTCACAAATTATGTGACGTCACGGCTCATCTGTCAAAAACTCAATGACGTCACGACTTAGCTGTCAAAATATATTTTCCCGCCAAAATAATATGACGTCACAAATCATCTGTCAAAAATTCTGTGACGTCACGACTCATCAGTCAAAAATTCATTGACGTCACGACTTAGCTGTCAAAATATATTTTCCCGCCAAAATTCTGTAACGTCACGACTCATCTGTCAAAAATTCTATGACGTCACGCCTATCTGTCAAAATTGACAGCTGTCAAAAGTGACAGCGGTCAAAGTGACATAGGTTTCAAATATTTTCCCGCCAAATTAATATGACGTCACAAATCATCTGTCAAAAATTCTGTGACGTCACGACTCAGCGTTCAAAAATTCAATGACGTCACGACTCAACTGTCAAAAAATATTTTCCCGCCAAAATTCTGTGACGTCACAACTCATCTGTCAAAAATTCTGTGACGTCACGACTCCTCTGTCAAAATTCTATGACGTCACGGATCACGTGACCAAAATTCTATGACGTCACAGGTCACGTGACTCAGCTTTCCCGCCAAAACTCTATGAAATCAAAATATAATATGATTGAAGTAAAAATTTAAGGTTTTCGGAATTTTCCCATTACATGCACAACAAGACCTTGCTTCATGCCAAATTTCAAGTTTGTAGGTAGACTGGAAGTACCCTGTAGGTTTTTGCTTTTACCCCTCTTAATTTTCGACAAAAACGACAATATCTCTTGATTGCGTTGGATTAGCAGTTTGATTCTTTTACGGCACTAAGAGGCAACAAGCCTTAGTATTTGGTGAAAATTTCAGCTTGATACCTCCACGCGTTCCTGAGATAAATGGTCTTGACAGACAGACGGACGGACAGACGGACGGACAGATGGACGGACAGACGGACGGACTAACAACTAAGTGATCCTATAAGGGTTCCGTTTTTTCAAAACTTGTACGGAACCCTAAAAAGAATTTTGTTACACTGTGAGTACTTCCACTTCAATATCATCAATCTTCAATATCAGTACATCTTAAATAATCTCGTCATTCAATTCAATTAAATCTTCTTTAAATTGTCTCATCAAATATCAGAGTGAGGTGGGTACTTCCACTTCTTATCCATTATTTCCACAAATACTTTTGTCACTGTCATTGTCAATGACAATGGCTGCTGGCCTGTCATTAAAATTTAACTTCAAAATTTCAAAATATTTCGTATTATTAGGCCAGGCGCGCACTACGAGTTTTTCGCCGCGCAGCAGAAAAGCGCAGCGGTATAATGTCGCACAGAGAGATGGGCGTTGTCGGCTATTTGTGGCAACGGTTGTCTAACCGTTATTTCGTTTCAATATCGGTATTGACAACCGTTGCCGAATACCGGTGTCATAGCATAATGTAAACTAAGTTGTCGGTTTCCGTTTAAGATATTAACTGAGCTAGCTGTAATATCGATACTGTACCTAACTAAATAAAGTAACTAAGTTTAAGAATATTTTTTTTAGGATTAAGTATAGATTTTTTTTTTTTTTTTTTTTTTTTTATATTTAACACGGCAATATGACTATATCGAACCTGATGGAAAGCGCGAATATAGTCCATAAATGAAGCCGACGGATAGAAGTCCTAAAACAACTTCAATCCGTCGTCATCATCTTGCCGGTTTGGCCAAATGCTTCTTCACACTGCGTTTGAAGGACCCAATATCATATGATGGAGGAAATACGTGAGCCGGAAGCTGGTTCCACAATTTAATGGTTCGGCATAAGAAGGAATTCCCGAACCTCTTGGTGCGAGCCGATATCCGACAGACCGTCTGAGAATGACTCCGCAAACCGGCACGAGTGGTCCTGTTATGAAAAGGGGACGGAGGAACAAGATAGATATTTTGTGATTATAGTTATTATGTCTGGGTGTAATTTTTTTTTATATATTTATGTAGAATTTATCTATAATATGTATGTATATTTAATCGGTGAGTGCATCAATTGCTATGATAAAGACGATTTCCCTTCATGCTTTTAAATTCTAGGCTTAGGACTAGCACAATATTTAACTGCAGTACCTATACTATAGTTAAATATTATGGCGCATTTAAAAATCGCCATATATACAATGATTTTATATACAGGGCACGCTAACAATTTATAGCTAATCAACCTAATCTAATTATATACAACCTAGCCTAATATTTATTTTTATTTACATATCGAATCTCTTTGAATCTAAATTCATATTTAAAAACGCTAATTGTTCTACCTTGTGCGTTTTTAAATTGCACCTTCTTTCATTTATAATTTGTCCAGTTTTTGAAAAAATACGCTCACATGGAACAGATGTGGCCACTATGTTGCATTTTGTTTGATATATCTCAGATAAATGCGGATAAATCACTTTGTGGTCTCGCCACCATTGAGCAGGATTATTCCACTGGCCAGTTGTTTTTTTTCTTGGAAGCATTTCATCTTCTATATACATTTGGAGTTCGCGTATGGCTGTTGCAGTAGCATTACCTGCGGTTTTTTCTTTTGTATTAGCTCGTCCAGCCTTCCCCAAGCGCTAACATCTTTTACTTCTACAGTATTGTCTTCATTTGTGGACGAGCTGGATTCTTTTTCACGGTCGATTAAGCCAATAATTAGATTATGGACGTGTCTCTTAATATCTGCATAAGCGGTCTCATTCTGAAAGCCATAATTCTTGAAGCGGGGGTCAAGTAGAGTGCATAGTGCAAAAGTTCTGCTGTACTCAATTCTCGGAAATCTTTCCGTGAGGCCGTTATGTAAGTCTGTTACAATTTCTTTCACAATAGGTTGGAAATGGTTATAATTAGGTTTTTCTATAAAATCTTTACATATTGATTTTAGGCAGTTCGTCATCACTATGACTAAACTGCCGGTCATGTATTGATCCCCACTTATTGATGAAGTCATCTCCTCAAACGGTTTCAGAACTTCGCACAGTTGATTAACTATTTCCCATTCCTCTGTGGAAATTACAGGCCAATCTTTGTCTATCATCGCCATACAATGTTTGACAGCCTCTTTCAACATACCAAATCGGTTTAACATAAAAAATGTTGAGTTCCAACGAGTTGGAACTTGTTGTATTAAGCGTTTTGGTTCTCCGTTATCGGACATGTTCCGCATTTGGTAGCTGAGAAGCATATCCAGTGCAGACGTACTTCTCTTAAAATGAGCGACAATTTTTTTTATATTATCTAACAACACATCTGTAGATTTTAATGCCTGCGTTACTATTAGATTTAATGTGTGGGCATAGCACCCATACCTCTTCCAATTTAAATCTTCAATAGCTTTCTCTATATTTCGAGCATTGTCGGATACAGCAAAAATTATTTTGTTTTCTAACCCATATTCATTCGTTACTCTCTTTAATTCTTCGGATAAATGAAGACTAGTATGGCTTCCTTTAATATTTTTACATTCCAATAAAATTTGCTGCGGCTCAAAATTATTATCAATATAGTGAGCAGTTACTGCCATGTAACTCTCTGTTTGGGAGGAGGTCCAACAGTCCGTGGTTATACATACCGAACGTATGTCACGCGCAAGTTTTTCTTTCACTTCACCTAAACATTTTTCATACAGACCTGGAATCATAACCGCCGAAATAGTTTTCCTGCTAGGCAGAATATATCCAGGTATATTTTTAAACAAATTTTTTAAATCCTTTATCTTCCACTACGCTAAACGGCTGGTAGTCATTTATAAACAGTTCCAACAAATCACGGTCGATGCGCTTTTTTTCCTCGGGGGTGATTTTTTTTGGAATGTACTGCTGCATGGTTCTCTGGCGTTTCCTCGAACCTGTATCACAGGGAGGATGCATCTCATATCATCTAAAGACATTTGATATATTTTCATTTTAATAAAATTCACAAGATATAATACTTAACAACTGTAGAAATAATTTATTTTCTGTTTATACTATATGAGCTAAATATTATATATATATATATATATATATATATATATATATATATATATATAGTATGTATCTTAGAAATAATGCTCAAAAATTTTAAAATGCACATACAATTTAAGAAAAAAGAACTTGTCACAATAACAAAAAAACTCATTATTTTTATTGTATTTAAGTACTAGTTTTATTACTATTCTACATTATACAAGTAAAACAACAAGTCTATCCATACAAATATTTCATCCCATAGTGTTTATAAACGGCAAAAATTGTTGTGCAAAAGTCGATTTGGTATAAAATATTACTTACCCGAATCACAGCTAAGGGTAACTGAACTAGAACTAGCGCCTGCGCTAACTGCCACCGTACTAGAAGATGTGCTGCAGCCAGCAATGGGAACAGCTTGCTGAGCCATGTCATCCTCATTAGTTGGAGGTGGTGGCCTAATGTCCGGCAGATGTGCCAAAAATATGGACGCATGAACTTTTTTTAAATGGGCATTCAAATTCCCTGTCGATGTTTTATAGGATAGAGTCTGCTTGCAATATTTACATAAGGCAAAAAAATTGTCCTTTTTCTCAAAGTGAGTCCACACCACTCCCTTTCTGCCAGACATTTTTACACGATTATTATCTTATATAGGTATAATTATATATTAACACGATTATTTTAAAAGTTTTGTTTAACACTATTAATAATTAAAACTATTTACACTTTTTACACCTATACTTATAACTAATCAAAATATTACACTATATAACACTTAATTTATCACTTTTATAAAGTTTACTCATCAATATCATAGCAATTAATGCAATTACAAAAAAATACAAAAAACTTTGAACAAAACCCGGCTCCCGGCTCGGCTCATGCAAAAGTTTTTGAATAACATAATAGATAATAAACAAGTGTCGTACTAAACAAAGAAACACGACACCTGTAAACGCATGTTTCCTTAATTCGTGTATATTGTAATAGCGACTTTATGTACATAACCGCAAAGTACAATTTTAGTTTATCTATGATATTCATTCGAAGGTCAAACTATAGTGATCGGTTTCGCGCATGCGCTCACGTCTACCGATCCAAATAGCCAAATATCGATTACATTCCATATTAAACTTTATGGCGCTAATTATAAGATCGTCTTTGGCTTATACGTAACGCAATATCGTAATATTCGCTCGTTCTCTGTCTTGTATGCGAGGAATCGCTTAGAAAAAGTGAGAAAGCATAATTATTTTAGTTATTGTTCGGATAGCGGCTAGCGGGAAGGCAACCAAACCAACGCATTTTAGATACCTACCTAACTTTGGCAGCGTTGAGCGTTTGTCAGTGTAGATAGCCCAAAGAGTATATTTATTATACGGGAATGAGATAGCCTACCTAACCTACCTAGACAACCGATAGCCGTTGCTAGCCATTTCAATAGCGCTACGATACGTTAGTGGCATGGCAACGGTTTTTAGTTACGTTACGGTATAACGGACGCATCGCTCGCGCAATACAATGTAAAACTGTTTGGTACAGTATTACAGTGCGACATTATACCGTTGCGCTTTTCTGCCGCGCGGCGAAAAACTCGTAGTGCGCGCCTGGCCTTAGGGACCGGGCATTTTTCTTTTTTTATACTTTTATTCTCTCCACCTTGACGTTGGCAGAATCATCGGGGAACGATGGGGGCCATTGTATTAAAAAAACAGAACAGAAAACATTTCGTATTAGAATATTGGGGGTTATGTTTATTATAATTATTAATAATTGTATAAATAAGTAATAATCTGCTGCGTTTTAGGATATTACATGTACCATATAGATTAATCAAACATTATTTAAGTAAAAACTACTTGATATATGAACTTATAGATTGCTTCTCGTCTTGATATCGGCTTTAGCTTATAATTTGTTTTAATAATGGTGTTAGCAATATCACAGAAATTATTGATAGTGCTATTTATTTGTTGTGAGTTAATAGGAAGTAAAAGATTATCCCCTAGAGATTATTCAAAATCTAGTAAACTGAGTGAATGTAGGCGTTGTAAAATTTTAGTAGATTCTTTTACTCACTGGCTCGATAAAACTTCTAGAGGTAAACATGAAGGTGGTGATGCAGCCTGGGAGGAAGCCAAAATGAAGTCTTATTCACGGAGTGAGATGCGTCTGGTTGAAATACACCCTTCGGCCGTTTTGGAAACCGAAGTTTGGTAACCAGTTTCCTAAAAGGCTTTTTTTATACTTCTACGTAACTGGTTTCCTAAAAGGCTTTTTTTTACTTGTACGTAACTGGTTTCCAAAGAGGAGTTTTTTGTCCTTCTACGTAACTACACTCTGGCCAACTTTAATAAGTGAAATTTAACATTTGTAGTCTAGGGTTGGGTGTCTGAAATATATTGAAAGATTTATCGATTCAGAATTCAGAAAATTCAAAAATAGTAATAGGTGCGAGGGGTACTCCAGCTAAATCACTCTACAGCCTATTAAAAAATTCAATGAGCTCTCTAATATCACGAATGTACAAAACGGCATTGTTAGGTTCCTACCAAATTTGGATAGGTAGAGGACGGAACATAGCAGACAGTGCAGGTGACCGCTAACGCGTTGTGTCCTTAAACCTACATCTGGGTCGTAAGTCCCAGATGCTGTTATGCAAGTGCTCCGTCCTTTATCACGCGATGGACCCGGCACCCGCACGGAGAATCCATGGAATGCTAAGATTAGGTTTTATCTGTTGACATTAAATAACGTCAAGAGTATCATAAATTTATTATATGATTGATGACGTCTTTCAAAACTATTATTAGCCAGGACACACAGAAGAGATTAGTTCTTTATACTCTGAACAATTACTGTGAAATTTCACCTATTTACACATCGACAAGTACAGTAGCGAGTTAAGTAGTAAGTTGTTAAGTTGATTTGAATAGATCTCCATCCTATTTTTTGGCGAGATAAGTTGGCGAGACGCGAGAGAGGGGGCTACATTCGTACGATGTCGATGTGTAAATCGGGCTTTAGAGTGGCCAGAGTGTAGTTACGTATAAGTACAAAAAACTCCTTTTTGGAAACCAGTTACGTATAAGTAAAAAAAAACCTTTTAGGAAACCAGTTACGTAGAAGTATAAAAAAAGCCTTTTAGGAAACTGGTTACCAAACTTCGGTTTCCAAAACGGCCGAAGGGGAAATACCCCTTCGGCCGTTTTGGAAACCGAAGTTTGGTAACCAGTTTCCTAAAAGGCTTTTTTTATACTTCTACGTAACTGGTTTCCTAAAAGGTTTTTTTTTACTTATACGTAACTGGTTTCCAAAAAGGAGTTTTTTGTACTTATACGTAACTACACTCTGGCCACTCTAAAGCCCGATTTACACATCGACATCGTACGAATGTAGCCCCCTCTCTCGCGTCTCGCCAACTTATCTCGCCAAAAAATAGGATGGAGATCTCTTCAAATCAACTTAACAACTTACTACTTCACTCGCTACTGTACTTGTCGATGTGTAAATAGGTGAAATTTCACAGTAATTGTTCAGAGTTTATAGAACTAATCTCTTCTGTGTGTCCTGACTAGTAATAGTTTTGAAAGACGTCATCAATCATATAATAAAATGATACTCTTGACATTATTTAATGTCAACAGATAAAACCTAATCTTAGCATTCCATGGATTCTCCGTGCGAGTGCCGGGTCCATCGCGTGATAGAGGACGGAGCACTTGCATAACAGCGTCTGGGACTTACGACCCAGGTGTAGGTTTAAGGACACAACGCGTTAGCGGTCACCTTCACTGTCTGCTATGTTCCGTCCTCTACCTATCCAAATTTGGTAGGAACCTAACAATGCCGTTTTGTACATTCGTGATAGTAGAGAGCTTACTGAAGTTCTCGGCAGTCCTAGCTCTTTTAATAGGCTGTAGAGTGATTTAGCTGGAGTATCCCTCGCACCTATTTCTATTTTTGAATTTTCTGAATTCTGAATCGATAAATCTTTCAATAGATTTCAGACACCCAACCCTAGACTACAAATGTTAAATTTCACTTATTAGAGTGGCCAGAGTGTAGTTACGTAGAAGTACAAAAAACTTCTCTTTGGAAACCAGTTACGTATAAGTAAAAAAAAGCCTTTTAGGAAACCAGTTACGTAGAAGTATAAAAAAAGCCTTTTAGGAAACTGGTTACCAAACTTCGGTTTCCAAAACGGCCGAAGGGGCTTAAACACAGTAAGTGTGTGTTTTACTGTATTTAAGCTAAGTAACCATACAAACTTATAATGATTCAAAAATTTTATATTATTAGGTTGCAGTGATAATAAAACAACTAGTTAATGGTTTTAACATTGTATTTAAAATAAAGAATGTAGCATATTATACTCTCCAAGTACAACTTGAAACTTGAGCTTAAATCACTGTTTACAATATTGACAAACGAAAACAGTGTCTAGTTCTTGTTTTGTGACGAACAATTATCTGGCCAAATCACCAAGTGACTTTTATTCCGATGGTGTATAAAAAAAGCTCTGAATGTTGACACAATGTCATAAACATTTCGGCCTGAAATCGCTTCATGCCATAAGACAGCGTAAGGATTATTTTCTTTATTAGATTTACATAAAGGAGCAAACGTTTCATAACGTAACGCAATAATTCGAGGACAGAATATTGATTCTTTGTAGCTGTCCATGCGAGGTAGCATTACCACCTTTTGAAGATCTAAACACACTTAAACGGTGTCATTATACACTTCTCATCAAAAAAATCGAAACGGTCTGCAAGTTTGTGTTTTGTATGGATTATGAGAAAAATGTGTATATTTAGGAATACGTGTTATATGACATTTAATAGGGAATTTAATGAGGTTTTCAAATAATTATTTAACGTTCTAAATTCAAATTAAATTTTAGTCTATTTTGTGTTTTGTTTAACAATTCGTTTTTACCCTGTACGTAGTTTGACGGAAATTGATAAAATTACGCACATACATGAAAAAAAAAGCTAGGAAGCGTTTATTTAATGACTCATATGTCCCTGCCCAAGGTCTCATTACTGCTTCTGTACGGTTCTTCATCGATTGGATGAGAGTCACGATAAAATATAGTGGCGTTCTGTTCTATTCCTCTTGGATTATACTTATTTTACAGCTGGCTAAGTGTTTTTAAGGCATGATCTCTTGCACTAATTCGTCTTTTTTACTTATTGCATAGATGGTAAACCGGATTCATGTTCGGGCTTCTTGCTGGCCAATCAATAATAGAGATATCTACTACGGAATCATAATCTCATACGACGCTCGCTGTGTTTGCCCTAGCATCCTTGTGCGTAAATGTAAAACCGCGGTCAATAAAATGTGCATAGGGTATAACATGAGCTTCAAGACTAGGGCATGAATATCGGAATCTCGGAATATCGTAATATCGGAATCTCGGAACGCAAAGTCCGATATTACAATTCCGATACTGGGTGATCGAATATCGGAATCTCGGAACTCGGTCATTTTTCTATATTTTGAGTTTTAAATTATACATATATCGATCCTTGTGTATCGCCGAGCAAAACAGTAGGTACCGTATTAATGTTGCCAGCTCGCTATGCATGTGCTACAAGAACAATAATATTGTTACCTGTTTCGCTCACTCTTTACCTACTCTAATAATATGTGATATTATTGTAAAGTTGTTAAAACGCCTCAAATATAAACAAAACGATACTAGCAGTCTCAACTTCACAGAAAGAAAGACTGAAGCACCGACAGCTTCTGTCTCTTCAGATGAACTTACACTTATCTCACATAAATTTTGCCCACCAATGTTGAAAGTGAGCATGTTTTTTCGTCGGGCGGTTATTTATCCGACAAAATGTTTGACGTTTTGTTGTTTTTGAGAACATATTACCAAGAAAAACGAGATTTTAAAATAAATATAAACCTATGTATATAGGGAACCTTTACTACAGTTGATTGTAATTTAAACTACTAAACTTAGAATCAACAAGACTTCATAAAGTTTTGTTGATTCCGAGTTTGTTAGTTTTATATTAGTAATGAGTATAGATAAAAATTAGACAAAAATATTTCCAATAATTATTGTTGTTGGCATATTATATAATTAAATAAAAATTAAGGTACTATACTGTGCTCTCGTGCGCAGTATCCTCGAATACGCATCAGTGGTATGGAACCCGCTTTATGACATTTATATTGAGCGCATTGAATCCGTACAGAAAAAGTTCCTAAGATATTTACAGTATAGGTATAGGTGCATCGATCATGGGTATGAAGCAAGATGTAAGAGGTATCATTTTATGCCCCTACAAAATAGACGATACAATATCTGATGTTGTAACAATTGTAAAAATTGTCAATGGTGGGGTTGACTGTCCAACCCTATTTGAAAAACTAAACATTTGGGTCCCTAGAAAACTGCCAGTTAGGCGCAATCAACCCTTAGTACTACCCTCAGCCAACACTAATTTTAGACAAAACTCATTTCTCATTCGTGGGAGTAGTTCCGTTAACAGCATTGCCAAAAGGCATAGCTAATTTGAGATATTTAGGTCAAAGCCAACAGTGGTAAAGAAATTATTTACTACAGATTATTTTGGTCCCAATCCCAGAGAAGCAACAAATTAAATTTACAATTTATTTTGAACTATTTTTTTTCTGTCATGCAATGGTTTTATGTTTAGTTTATATTTGCGAATACCTGTTAATAGCTGTGTATAAGTATATTTATGTAATAACCGATTGTAAATTATACTGTTAGTGTTCCGAAGAAAATAAAATAAAATAAATAAAATATTTTAAATTCTAAGAAGTTCGTCAATTCAACTTTTAAGCTTTGTTGATAAGTTTAATAAGTAATAAGATATTAGATTAAAGAATAGGATATTATAAATTACTTTTTGTTCCTAATTGTTGATTTAATTTCAGATTTAAGTCTCTGAGTGAGATAGTTAAACTAAGCAATAAGTACAGAAAAATAATGAGAAATATCTGATTTAGTAAATACTGTGGGTAAAACTTAAATACGAGTATAAAACAAGCAATCCAAATTAAATAATATGATTTATAAATATTTTTTATTGCATTCAATCCAACCTCACAGCGAATTTGTGCATTTTTGAACAAAAAGTGCAATTTCTAAAAAAAATACGCAATTCCGATATTAATATCGGAATTCCGATATTGAGATCTAATATCGGAAGTCAGTATCGGAATTGAAAACCTTCCGATATTGCATGCCCCTATTCAAGACACTGTTCAATGTCCCTATGACTTAAATAAAGGCAGACGTGACCCAAAAACAAAGACAAACTCTGTCTTGTCGTCGCCGCTAATTTCTCCCCAAATAGTCCACGAACCACCACCATGGATGACCTTTTCTTTCAATCCAGCATGGTGCAAAGTATTCTCCATCTCTTCTGTAGACCTTAGTCCTTCCATCCTTACCATACAGTATAATTTAACACTCTTTAGAAAGGAGAAATTTGTTCCACTAGATGTATGACCATTTTAGGTAATTGCGTGAAAAGTTAAGACACGCTTTTCGATGATCTGCAGATAATTCTCCATATTTGCTGGCTTGTATGGTAACAGTTTACGTTCCTTCAACCTTCTTCTAATTATAGAGTCACTTATATGTAGCTACCATAGGTTCATCATGAAGCTGCTGCTGCGGTTGAAAGACATTAATGCGTAGATTTTGGAAGGAAGTTGTAACTATAAATCGATCTTTTCAGTCAGAAATCACCTGTTTTCTGCCAGATCACTAAGGGCACGTGAACAAACAAGTCTTTTTTTTTTTTTTTGTTTTTAAAAAGACAACTCCCGCACTAGGGATCATGCCCTGTGTCGCGGGGACTTTTACAAACATCAATTAACGGACACATAGAACACCCAGACTCAGGACAATAATTTGTGGATCTCACAAATTATTGTCCTGCGTGGGGATCGAACCCACAACCTCATGCGCGGCAGCCGCTGGCTCTACCGGCGCGCCACCGAGGTCGTCGAGTCGTCGAGGTCGTCGAGTCTCTTGAAAGCGTTTGTAGATTCTATGAAAATATAACTGGCTTAGATGCAATCTTTCAGCTGTTACACGCTGACTAAGTCGAGAATTCAGCAATGCCACCACTTGGCGGTTTTTGCGGGTGAAAATCGCATGGATGCATTAATAAGAGGCGCGAGGAACTCTGGAAGCGAGTTACGGGTTATTAAATAAACGCTTCCTAGCTTTTTTTTCATTAACGTGCGTAATTTTATCAATGTCCGTCAAACTACGTACAGGGTAAAAACGACTTGTTAAACAAAATACGAAATCTACGAAAATTAAATTTAAATTTAGAACGTTAAGTAACATTATTATTTGAAAACCTCATTAAATTCCCTATTAAATGGCATATAACACATATTCCTAAATATAGGTACACATTTTTCTCATAATCCATACAAAACACAAACTTGCAGACTGTTTCGATTTTTTTTATGAGAAGTGTATTTATGTTCTTTTACGTTTTCCTTATCTAATTTGTAAGCCTTTCTGCTGTCTGTATAGCTTTGGCGATGTATAACATAATTATTAAGTACATGAAGCACAAATTGTATTTGGAGTTTGTGACCATTGTGATCCGATTGCAAACAAAAGATTTGTGTAAAAATTTCGATCCAAAACTTTAACCACCTTTTTCTCAAAACCCCGCACCCTCCCCGCGCCATCGTAGTAGTGTATGTAATATTAAATTATGTAGGTATTCGGGGAACAGATTATTATATAATTTATTATACTTCACTTTGTAATAAAAGAGAAATTGTACGACTTTTAGTTACAATAACATATTACGTTCACAGTGAAGCAACTTTACTGCAGTATATTCATGACGTGGCATTATATCGCAGCTATGTAGACATGCAAGACCTAGACAAACACTTCTTATAATTAGTAGTAAGATCATATTATACGTATGTTCTGCTTAGTATGAGTACAGTATAGCTAATTTACTGTCCACGTGATTTGTGCATCTGTCCGCTATCGCTATCCTGCTGTCTAAACATGAACACAGGATGGCTACATACTCTCTGTATAATAAGTAACCATTACGTTAGATTTGATTACGTTGCTTAACATAAATTCAATATAGTATCATACTGTCCTTGTGGTAAGTATTAAGGAACCAACGCTAAGGATCAATTACTAAGCATACATGCAGTATCGCTGCATACTGTTTGTAAGACTAGATACACACTTAGTAAATATTGGGAAGCTGCTTAAGATCAAAACAGTATATCTTCTTAAAGTTTTTATGATTGGCCTATATTCTATTTTTAAACTGTTAATGACCAAACATATTAGCAGTATATATGTCATACTGCTCTTATGCAGTGAGACTCTAAATAAAACTTTTGCCGTAAGTATACAGACTGTAATCATGCTTTGTGATGTAAAAAAATTGGTCGACTTACTGCAAATTTCTAATTGTTAACTTTGGATTAAAAAACGATACAAATAAATGAGTTAGATACAGTTGTAGATCTCGTTATCGTGATCACGGCTGTATACCTAACTCAATTTTGACAAAAACCCGACTTACTGTAACTATGCTATTGACGGCAGAATGGAGAGAGCTATGTTGGGAGTTTCCCTGCGTGATCGTATCAGAAACGAGGAGATCCGCAGGAGAACTAAAGTGGCCGACATAGCGCTCAGGGTTGCCCGGTTAAAGCGGCGGTGGGCAGGGCACATAGCGCGGAGAACAGATAGCCGTTGGGGCAGAAAAGTTCTCGAATGGCGACCGCGCACCGGAAAGCGCAGGGTGGGGAGACCCCTCACACGGTGGACCGACGACCTGGTTAGGACGGCGGGAAGCCGATGGATGAGGGAGGCACAAGACCGCGCAGAGTGGAAGCTTTTGGAGGAGGCCTATGTCCAGCAGTGGACGTCCATAGGCTGATATAGATAGATAGATAGAATATACCCAGTATGAATGAACTCAAGGTCTCCTCCAGATATGGAAAGGTTGGCCCACTGCATAAGCCTTTCAATATTGTTTGTTTCGTATTTTCCCTCTCTTTCGGCTATAAGCCTGCTTATCTACTTAGCCCTGGGATTGTAGGACATTATTCCTTCAAAGGTTACTCTAATGAGGATGAATAATTATCTAAAAATATACCTTTTTAGTCAAGTCGGAAGTTATTTTATTTTAATCAGGTTGTAAAAAGAGTAAAAACAAAAAAATCAATCGTCAATCAATTCAAGGTACAAATAAAAATCTCTGGAAAAGGTGTATTAAAAATACATTTTATTGCAAAATTTATGTAACTACATTTTAGTGTCATTTATATACAAAAATTAAATACAAAGTTTAGTGTAACAAACAAAATTTGTGAAATACATATTAAATATCTAACTTATGTACACCTGGTGGCGAAAATACATTTGATACAAGCTCAAAACAGATATAATGTTGCCATGACCAAAAATGTTCTTTTTGCAAAGAACAATTTGTGTAAATTGCTTAAAATACTAAATTGTGTTCGTAATAATAAAGGAATTAAATAGCAAACTTACATTTTGTTTCAATAAACAGATACTACAGGGTAACGTGAATTATTTTATGAATTCATTTATGTACGTTATTACTAAACATTTACTGCATTTTGTGACAAGCTCCTTTCATTTATTATAAGCATACAGAACTACATTAATGGCAATAATAATTTGCCATTTATATTATTATCAAGAATAAATTGGCAACAGTTAATTTGGCATCAGCAAGCACAATGTATACATTCTCAGTCTGACATCAAGATAAATCCTAATCATACACAATTAAAATAATGACTGCTTAGAAATTAATGTGCAAATTTGTTCAGTTTTAAAGCGACCGGTGATGACTGTAGCAAATGCATTATATTGTCAAATTACTTTCTCTTAATTAAATGCTTAACGTTTTATTCATATATAAAATGAACAAATACAAGTGTGGAAAGTATAACTCAATAAAAATACAAGAACCACTTCAAAGCATAATATTTAATTGAATTGTTTTAAATTAAATATTTGTAAAGCAATGCACAATTACGGAGATACCAATAATGCCTTCCTATTAAAATAATAACAAGGTGACAAATGAATATTAAAATTATTCTTACAATGTAAAGATTACCTCGATTCACCAAAGAGTTTATAAATTAAACAAACCATGAAGATTGAACATAAGTTAAGTTCCTAAGAAGCGATTGAAGGTTTTGGAATGGTAGTTTACAACATACAAGTATCTTTTTGCGTATTAAATCGAAAGCTAGAAGTATTAAAGAGCAAATTATGTGTATAAACAAGCTTACAAAACATCAGTAGTTTTTTTTTAAAACATATTAATTAGTTTTACATATGGCATGAAAAAGTTGTGATAAATGAGTGGTCTTTGGTGAAGAATAAAACAATAATATGTATTTGTAAAAAAATAACAGAATGTCACTTACCTAAGTCACAAATATATTATTCAACAACAAACTATAGTAAGATAAAGGTTAATTAATGTCTTTCAACAAAATAAAACACAAATTAATATATGAAAGTAACATTGCTCTAAGATTTTTTTATTTTTGGTAAATTTTCATTTTAAGTACTAATATAACACCATTCATCTAAGCCTATTTGTGAAATAAAATACCCTACATACATTATTTATACCTAAACATTATTAAATATTTATGTGACACATACCTTTGCAGGGAAAACTACACAAGTACTAGAAAATGGTGCGCTTATAAAATAAAGCATCTAAATAATAAAATACACACGACTAGCATGTAAAATGCTACTTGTGGACGAACTGTTCATAATGTTCTTTGCTTCGTTAAGTCTTAATTCATTGTACATTCCCTATAATACCGCAGAATCAGAATGTTGGTTATCATACAATTCTATTTTAGATTTGAACTTAATAATCAACTGTCAAAATTAAATATGCATTTAGATAAAAGTACTCATTTAGTATGGCTCAACACTGTTGTATAAAAAAGGCTTTATTTACTCCTTACTGAACTGTATGACTCCCAAAATCACCCAATGATCTAAAAATAATAATTCTGACAAGACCTTAGTTATGTAGAAAATGAACAAACAGAACTCTTACTACCGCCCTCTATTTATTTTTATCAGTCTGATCCAATTTTATGCTAATGATTATTACCATAAATGATTAAATTTAGTTTCGGTCCCTCATTATAATACTTGTTCGTAAATCTTTCTGAATCGAATACGTAATTGTTTAACACGAGCTTTACGTTGTGACAACGTTCAGCTGCCAAAGCCACAACCGCCATCTTTAAACCGTTGTACACGGTACACATGCTATAGATATCGCGTTATCATCTGAGTATTAGGGCCATTTCATTTCGCTATATCTATCTCGCTTGCACTTATAGGTCTTATATTCTTTTATAATATCGTCTATCTCTTTTTGGAGTACTCAGATGATAGCGTGCGTACTATAATCAAATGTTACGTACATGCTAATTTATTTTTGTAAACGTTACAATATCGTCTAAGTGATACATCTATGATCAGTCTGTTGTCGTAATTATGGAATGTATTCAATTGAATTCATTGGCTTTTTATTATAAAAAAAATAATAATAATAAATTGGAAGGTGGTACGCAGAATAAAGCTGCATGCCGTTAATTGAACACAACACATTTATGTATGATTCAATAACAAAGAGTATCTGAATCAAACTACTAATACTTTAGCTCTCAAGGATCTCTCAAATAATGGAAGAATACGTCGAGATATTATAAAAAACAAAATGAATAAATTCTTCGTTTTTAACTCTCGGATACTATGTATTTAGATATTTTTAGTCGTGAATCAGAATAATACTGGGAAAATGTTTAGGCGAATTATTATATACTATTCACGGACTTATACCTCGTTTACAGTGCAAATAATTATAATCAAATCGATCAATAAAAAATATTATTAAAAATATAACCAGTAAATATTTTTGAAAATATAATTATTTAATAAAATATTAGTTTTTGTTTACCCTAAAGTTCAAGAAGTAGATAATACTCATTAAGTAAATGTAACAAAATCGCTGTGAATGTTTTGAGGTGTAATACAAGTTTAGCCGCACTATACGCTTAATAATAGACTCCGTAAAAAAATATTAAACATTACTAAGCTATAACAGATTGTCATCAAATTTCGATTAAAACTTTAGGGTATATCAAAAAGTAATAAACGCTAAAGCCAAATTCAGTATGCCTAGCAAGAGTTTTATTTAACTATTAATGTGTACGTATCGTTTAATACAACCTAGTTAAATTTCATCATGACCACAAAAGTTTTCGAATACTATCTTGAACCTGCTAATATAAAGAGCTGCAATAACAAGGAAATCTATATAAATATCTAGTTAGTTATGCCATTGTAATGTGTTTATATCTTTAACAAAAGTAAGGTTATTTTTTTTTTTTTACTTTTTCCCAGTCTCTTGCATCATATAATTATGATACATTCACATTGTTTTACTATTGTGTATACTAGCGGGACAATCAACCTGTTAAAATTTTCAAGATAGCATTCAAAGACTTTATTAGTTTTGACAAAAACGGACTGTAATCAAAAAGTCGAATAGAATAATCGATGCGCCCACACCAATAGAGTAATAAAGTACCAGAAGGTTACAGTGACTAGTCTGCCGGGGCCGGTGTAACAACAGCGCGATGATGCGACGACAACTGCGCCGCTAGATGTCTCTGCTGTAGCAAGCAGTACAGTATGCCGGCCTGCGCCATGGCGTCCACAGTACCCGCCGCTAACAGGTCTGTACGTATTTTGGAGCCCGGCCCTGCCCCGCTAGGTCGTAGTAATGTTGGCCCGAATACTGTTGCCAAATTGTGTAGTGACATCTTGTTCTCGCCTTCGTGCTGGTTCACCCTACACATTATTACGTTTATCATTATCTGAATATTAATATGTTAAAATAATGTGGTGTGCCTGCCAAGTAGAGCGTCGTGACGCCTGTTACGTAGTACGTGCGACGCCTGTCAAGAAAGCGTCGTGACGCATTACGTAAAGCGTCGCGACGCTTGTCAAGAGAGTGTCATGTGTATAATGAAATAGAAAATTTATTGTTATTAACCATAATTTCTAGTAAAATAATATATAAATGTACTTACTTAACAAAATGATTGAGTAGAAAATCAATACAATTCTTATTGAGATCAGGAAGTTGAGCGTAGCACTTCATTAGCGCGTGACGTCTCGTGTGTGCCGGTCCTGAGTCCATAGATGCGCCTGCACCCTGCAATGACAATAAAAAAATAGTTTACATAGACAATCGTTCATTATTCATTTTAGTTTAACTAGACAGACAAACCAACATAAAAAACACGTGTCAGACGATGATCTTCAAAAACAGGTATATTTTCGTTTAGGAGTGTCTCAAAATAGTATGATGTTTCTAGATTGTTAAAATTGGAAATAAGTTTAATATAGTGTGTCGGTGGCAAACGGCATAAAACTACGAGGTCGTGAATACGAATACTTTACAAAACAATTATTTGTGCGATCTAATCCAATCGTCAGAAGTTTTTATTTGTGCCCGTAAAATTAATGTCCACATGCCACACAGAGCACTTAGTTATTGGCTAAGCTTTTAATAATAATCGGTAATCCTAATTAAATACTCGTATAAAAAATAATAGCAAATAACACCAAAATCTCTTGCTATTTGCCAAATTACATAAGTAGATGTAGAAAATACCATTTACTGCCGCTCTATGAACGACGGAAAATAGCGGACTTATCGTTCTTGTTTAAGATATGTAATGGTTCCATTAACCTGATAGAGTTTGTGAGTAAGATAGGATTGCGTATACCATCCACGTCTTTGCGAAGACCTCAACTTTTGCACACTCCCGTGGTGAACTCTAACTATAGACAGAACTCTTACTTAGTTAGAGCTAACCGTATGTATAACACAGTAAGCCGGGATGTAGATATCGATCTGTTTCACTCAAGTGAAACTAACTTGAAACACCTATTATGTATTAGATTTTTTGGCGGGAATGAATAGAATAGGTACCTATACCTTATTATTATTTTAACTGTAACATCTTAAAATAAGCAAGCTGTTTTGTTGTATAATGTAATGTTTTTGTGTTTATTACTGCTAGGTATTATTGTTGGGCTTAGGTTATCTTTAAGTCTTTTATTATTTACTGAGGTTGTTGATTTTGTACTCAGTATATTATAGATAGTATATGGTGTAGTATAATAATATAAATTATCTATGAGTGAAAACTTGTAATTGGCCGTATTTATGTTATATAAGTGTTCATTGTACAATCATAGCTGTAAGTTTTCCCTTTAAAAATAAAATAAAATAAAATAAAATAAAAGCTGTTGAGGATGTTAAATAAATAAATAATTATTTTCACACCTGTGTAGCTCCCCATGCCTTCAAAAGTTCTGGATAAAGTGCGTCGGTGAATAATGCTTCAGGAAGTTCTCGTAAATATAGTTTTAAAACACCAGTGACGGAATGAATGTCCACTTCTTTCAGCAATTGTTCAGCTTCGTAGGCATCTGGAATATATTATAACAATTATTACTTATTTAAAAAATTATTCACTATAACGTGGAGGTACTGTAAATTGGTTCTTTTCCATTGGAAGGCGATGTAAGTCTGCTTTAGCAATAATATCTTAAGGTATATTTTATGTTATTTTTTCTTCACGATCAGAATGTCTAATTAGCTAAATGTCCAATCACTAAAATGTGAATAAAAATTCCATCATGCCTGTTGCAATTTTCACAAAAGTTTTGAAACTCAGTTGGTGATTTCAAAAGTGTTTCTTTAGTTATATGACTCATTCATTCCGTTAGTCTATGGATGTTTTGATGTTTAGGGTTAAGTACATTTCTTGAGTTAGGATTGGAGCTTCAATTTGGTTACTACAGACGACTTCGAGTTACCGGTGTGTTTTGACATCCATTAGTTTATGCGTAGATTTTAACACATTATTACATCATAATACTTACTTGTCTCAAAGCTCTTTTTAAGTCGATTAAGATCAGACGCACTCCCAGACACTCGGTACACGCCGACCTCGTGTATACCACGACGTTCGACCTCGCGGACACATGCGCTTATTATGAATGGAATGTTGCGCTTTTCACGTCTGAAAAAAAATAAATGAATGTAATTAAAATACTACTTAAACATATTTATTAGACTGTCAGGCTTATAGCCTACATGAGCTGGAGTCAAGGCGTAGTCGACGGACGGGCGCACAAGCTCGCCTTCGCGCCACTTTTACGTTTCCTTCAGGAACATAAATATTATGGCAGTTCGCTCAAACATTAGAGTCTCGTTGCAGGCGACGCCGACGTAGAGTTGAGGCACTGGCGGAGTGAAGGCACGGTGGAGGTGCTGAGCCTGACCACGCCGCGCGACGCGATAGAAACATGAATGTCAAGACAGATTTCGGGCAGCAAACGTGACAATAAAATGGCTCTAAGTGTACAAGTAAACAAACTGGGAATAGGAACAGCATTACAGAAGTAGGTGTCGTGTACATACTTAGCGACGTGCGTGATCTTGGCGCCGAACAGCGCGCCGGGCTTGGCGGAGGGCACGCGGCGCGCCTCACGCTCGGGCGGCAGCAGGCGCAGGCGCAGCGTGAGCGAGCCCCCCCCCACGCACACCGTGCGCGACACGCCGCCCACCGCCGCCTCCGCCACCCACGCGCGGGACAACTGCAATACAAGGGGGGACATTATATCACCATGTGACTAAACGAGTTCTTGTTCTGAACTCATCATCAGTTGTACCATGGTATTAACATTATACAGTTAGGCCCGGTCTGTGTGAAAGGTCACACAGACCGGCTCGGAGAGGAGAACAGATCCTTATCACGTTGAAAACAGAGATTTTTAGTATTTGTAGTAAGGTTTATTTTTCCATCTGCACTGCTTATGTCATTAAGAATACTCGAACGCGCTTGGTGTGAAATAATATCAGGAGCCGACCGGCTCCGATCGCGTCGTTTTCTCGTTCGCGCAGCCGGTCGGCTCCGATCGCATGCTCTTTCTCGCTCGAGCAGCCCATCGGCTGCGATTGTGTGCGCACGTTAACACCGAAAACAAAACTTGGACTGCGTGGAATACTGGTACTGCCTTTGTAATGTATACATCCGGCTCCGAGCGCATTCGACCGTCTCCGAGCGCATCCGGATATATCCCTACGTGAAATAGTTGGCGGCTCCGCTCCGAGCGTATCCGAGCCAGTTAGCGTGAAAAGAAAAATGCGCGCCGATGCTCTCCGACCCGGTCTGTGTGAAAGGACCCTTAGAGTTCTAAAAATAGAATTTTGCGACTTTCTTATAGATAATCTTTCTTGTAGCACGTCGTGACGCCTATTTCAGAGCGCAGGGCGCCGCCGTCTACGCCGGCATCGCGAGGCTTTTCTTTTTTGCTAGTTAGGATTTATCCTTTTCAAGTTACGTAATTGATGACATAATACTCATGACAAAAAAGTTTTCAGTATAATCAATTTATTATGCTACCTACCCTATACATTTGAATCTTGTACATTATATTTTCACTTACCTTGATAGTACACTTGCCCCTCAGCACGGGTCTAGCCGCATCTTCATATAATAACAATCTAAGGTTCTGCGATCCCTCCAAGTCTAAAGTAAAGCTCTCGTTCCAGCGCGGCTGTGCACTGCGACAGACTAGTTTCGACTTAGCTTTACGGAAGTAATGCCCGTATGAATCCACTTCCACGACTATGTAGTAATCTGGAAATAAGAAATTTGGTGTTATTGTAATTGCAGAAGATCTAAATTATCACATAATAAATTAGAAAATGTGTAGAAAGATTACTTAAGCAGGTTCGAAAAGATGATCGCGGAACTGAAAATGCAAAATTAGCAGACACTTCGTGCGATGGGCTGCATATTTTGCACTCACGCTTGAAGCTCCAACATCGATATAGCACTAAAGATTGACTTATCAAAAATGGCAACAGATAGCCACATAACCAGATTGAGCAGAACTCTCAAGATGGATCGACGACTTGACAAGGATAACTTGGGGAACCAAATCACGCGCGGTGAAAATGCTAGAAGACCCATATTCAGTAATGGCTGATCTGTATCTATACTAATATTATAAAGAGGTAAAGTTTGTGTGTTTGTGACGTTGTAGGGTCTCTTTGTGACGTAGATCTCTGGATCTACTAAACCGATTTTAAACATTCTTTCTGTGTTGAATAGTCCATTCATCGGGGAGTGTCATAGGCTATATAGTATCACGCTATGACTAATAGAAGTGGAGCAGTAATGAAATATGTTTAAAAAAGTGACGCGTTTTTTTCGCGGCCTAACGAAGTGGGCACGGGTCAGATAGTATAATATAAGTATATTACCAGCAGCAGTATCCAAGGGCGCAGTCATCCCTCCCACATGCAGCTGCAGATCTCCGAGCAGGAGTGAGTCGTCTCGTCCACTGCGCAGTAGGTAGGAGCCCATGTCGGTCTGCAGGTAGCTGCGACACGCCGTCACCCACGCTTGTAGCTCCAACATCGATATAGCGCTGGAGCCCGCCGGCGGAGCCGATGATGCCTAAGGAAAAATGAGTTGGTTATGGATTTTGAAACGTATTTACAAAAGATAAAGAGATACTATTTTTAGAAGATTTTAAAGAAGAAAAATCTTTACAATCAAGTAACGGAGGGATTCTGGGTCTTATAATACTATGCTAGCAAGGTATATCGCTATATCTGCATTTTTTCTGTTACTCAGTTTCTACGACATACATAGATGGTGATATTAATGGTATTAAGGTAATTGATAATATTTATTTTAACTTAAAATCATCATAGCCTTAAAATTAGAATACAGTCGTGGTATAAAACATTGCCATCTGGGGTTGTCCCACACATCTGCTTTGCTCATTAGTTGCACCTGGACTGTTTACATAGTTACCTGTAGTGCGTGTATAGAGTCGATCCACTGCGTCCTCTCATACTCCGAGCTGAGGAAGAAGATGTGTTGCCTCTGCAGAGCGGAGGTGGAACCCGGCACACGAGCGCCAACACGGAACACGAGGTTAGGAGACGCCAGGACTAGTTGCGCCTCTAACTCCGCCAACTTCTTACGTTGCTTCTCGGCACCGCCGCGACCGCCTAACCGTATTTTCTGTATAAAATGAGATAAAACATGTTAGTATATTTCGTTAATTGCAATATAGTACATAAAACTGCAAACGTCTAAATGCTTAAATGTATGAATATCACACAAAAGCAAAAAAAAAAATTTTTTTATAAGTAGTACCTATATTGTTTGCCCAACCGTTTCTGCACCCAAAAAATTATGTGTCCGACCCTTGAAATTATTACCTACTATACTTCTGACATAATCCTTCGCCGTTCCCGAAGCTTCATGATTTCATCCGTCATAAAACAATAATTAAATTAAAAATTATATAAACATACCTTATCGTCAGCAGTAGCTCTTTCTTCAGCAAGTATCTGATCTCGTACAGTAGAGGCCTGAGACTTGAGCGCGACGATGTTAGCAGGTGAAGTTTCTCTAGCGTCTGCCGCGCTAGCACCTAGAGCTTCATCTTCTACGACCACGATGTCCGGCAGTGGGATGAACCATTTTAATTCGAATGTGAATTTGTCGCGGCCTGATGCCTGTACAACAGAATTTTTGCTTCATTTCTTTTTTTTTTAACAAATTAGGCACGAGCTCTATATCATGGGGACTTTTACGTATTAATATGAAATTAATGAATTATCTTTGTAAATCAAACTAATCCCATGCCAGCTGATGAAAAGCAGTCAGTGAGATGCCATAGTAAAGGCCACTATTCTAATAACAAAACATTATGCCATGACGACCGACACACACACTAAGGCAATAATAAAATAAATAAATAAATATTCCTCACACATTCACACAACGCCATCTAGTTCCAAACGAAGCAAAGCTTGTACTATGGGGTACAGAAATAGTTATATTGCGTGGGCTTTGATCACTCAATTTCGTGTATGCCCAACAAACATTTTAGTCTGTTAATTGGAACGTATACGGCTCAAAGTACTTTAAACATCGTATTGAAGTAATTTCAGCGTATAATACAACTTAATGCCCCCTTATCTGAATAGAACTCAGAGTTGTATAAAGTCGTTGTATAAACGTGCATTGACGTTTATACAACTATTTGAAATTACCATTATACAACTTTCACTGGTATAGCCAATGAAGTCGTACTAGGAACGTCTTTACGACTTTTACACAAACGTTATTTGTAAAGAAGCCGTGAGAACTACTCTTACGTGACAATAGCAAAAGAGTTACCAATTGCACTCTTACACGACTCTCAGTCAAATTCTTATACTATTATGCAACAATTATACAACTAAATGTTTTATAAGTGCAGTATAAGTGACATTGTAACTAAGAAATGTTTTTCTATGTTTGTTGAAACGAATACTTGTACAGGGCAAGTTAATATTAACCAAACTAGAGTTGGTTCCGTACAAAAATTAATTTTAAATGCAATGAAATTTAGATTAGCGCAGAGTATGTATCATATTGCGCAAAGTGTGGAAAGTGGTCCTAGTGCTTTTGCATTAGTAGAGGAAAAGGAAGATGAAGAAAATGAAAAATAAATAAAAATAATAAGTGGTTTTTGACTGACAAGCATGAGGGTTTCGAAATAACATTTATATAAAATACTTAACGACACTTATATAAATTTGTTAGGGAATAGGTATTATAGAAAATGTCACCGAATGTTGTTGAAAATCCTAGTCATCATTTTTAAATATATTTATGATAAATTGTATCAGTATGAGAAGATTAGAAGCTACATTTAATATTACTGACCTAAAGTATAGGTAAGCTAGTGTCCATAGAACATGGCTCAAATATTTATTTTACTCCACTCATTCATACTCTAGTGTGAAAGGTATAAATAAAAATAAATTAATCAAATTGGTTTCATTTATTATTAACATTCCAATAAAATAAAATAATTTTTTTTAGCAATCACAAGCATTAAACAGATTTCATGCCTTAACATTGAAAATATACAAAAAAAATTATCATCTTATTATATCCGACTACTTATGTACTCTAATTTATTCAAAGAACCCTAATGTTAATATGGCTGATACTAAACTGATAAAAAATAAATGCACAACATGAAAAGTCGTTTTGATGTTGTCTTACTGTTGTAATCAGAACCATATGTTGTGAAAAGGTAAATATTTGTACGTTCGCTAAAAATGTATGGATAATTTATGTTTATTTATTTGAATTAGTAGGGCGCGTTTGTTTTATTGCCAAAACTAACGCATATTACACGATAACATTAATTTCCCATCAGATATATGCACTACAACCACTTTAACACGAGCTAAAGATGTTACACATATTTAGTTTCTAATTAAAAATGGCTACTTCCTTTATAAACTTCAAAGACTCGATTGATGACACAAGAAAAAGTTACCTCGTTATAGTTTAAGTCTCAGTTTTGACACTTCAATTCACTTTGCAACAAAAATGTTACATAAAAATCGTAATTAACACTGTCATGTCGCAAAATGTCGTGAAACAGCGATAAAAATAGATTTTGCAACATCTACACGACGACTGCAGAACTAAAATTTCATTTATACAACGTTTACGCGACTATATTACAACTCTGATTCGTATAAAATGGGCCTATTTTCGGTCGCCTCAACGTTACTACAACGTTCTTGCAACCAGCTTTTATAACCAAAAGTTCAAATGGAGACGTTGTAGTGACTTCAAAAATGTTTGTTGGGTGGCAGACATACACATGGCTACTTAGCCACCAAGGCATTTTAGCTTATTTATTATGTAATAAATAAAAACGTATAATTATATATTCCCTATTACAATATCTTGGTACAAAAGTAGTCATATAAACTTAACTCTAACATTTCTTATCAACATATTGTTTCACGTAAGTTTAGTACAAATGTTTACGTAATCACAAGGTGTATTACAATAGAGATTACTTACCTTATACTTGGCGCACGCGATGACGTCATTGAAAAGGAATAGATGCCTTAACTTTCTGTGCCCATCGGATAGTTCTACGATAAATGAATTCTTGACGAGCCTCCTTTGTGCTCTATCTGCGTTCTAAGAATAGATGATAAAAAATATATTAGGCATCGAAGTAATAATGAAATATTTTCGTGTATTTCCTATAGATATATTGTTTTTTAAATATACACATACTTAATCTCTACGCTGAATTATATAATACGAAGTATTTTATAAAACTGGGGATTCCAGCCCTTATCTTGTAAGGAATTTAAACCCGAGACCTCATAAACGCCTGCCGAATAAACAGCCGCTAACGCTGCAGTAAAATTTGCTATTTTTTAGGTCTATAAAATTTTAAAATCTACATTTAAAGGCTGGTTAATAAAATAGTTCTATTTTAATAAGAGACTTTTTACTTACCGGAAACATAGATTTGGTTTGTATAATATTGAACTCGTCTAAGAAATGTTGTGTCATATTGAGGGCTTCCGTTAACATGGCATGATCCGGATGACTGGCTGGAGTATATTTTATTAGATCCTGCAAAAAAAAAAATATATATATGGAAAACCATAAGCGTGTAATGTATGTAACGCACACTAGGTTTGCAGGACCGCAGCGCCATCGTGCATCGTGCAGTAGTAATAAAATATTACTGTGTATAGGTGGAATCTATTAAAAGTATTTTCCGTGTGGTGACGGAGTAAGAATACAATATGTCACCAACCCATTTCATTCCATGGGTGACGTAAAATCCGACTAAGGGACAATCCGTCAAAGAAAAGAAAAAAGATAATATCTTTACAAAATAAAAAGAAGGAAAACTTGAAATTAAACCCTATACCAATCCGTTTGGCCAGCGTGGTATTAGTAGGCCAAGTATCCCTCTGTCACGGGAAGAGGCCCGTCCCTGCGGTGGGACATTAATGGGCTGTTATGATGATAGGTGGAATCACAGTACAGTAGCTACAGGGAAAACTTGGCTTTAAAAGTTAACAGGTTATGTAAAGAGTAGTGCTAGTTTGGCTGTTCTCTGGCATTCCATGAGTGCCGCCTGCCAACAACATTTCTCTCTCATTACTGAGGATCTTAAATACTCTGACATGATGAACGACCTGTCTCCATAGGTTGCGCTGCTTTGCTTGATGTATGTTTTGCGTGCAGTGCTGACAGTAATATCCAGGCCCTTGGACCTTTTCCTTTCAACCTTTTCTGTGGTCTAGGTATGTTAAGCTCTACAGACGAGAGAGAGTTAGAAGCCGGATCCACACCAAACGATCCAGCGCGATCCGATCGCGCGGCAAGAGCGCGCTCTACAGGAGCGTTTGATGTGGACTTGCCTCGCGCGATCCAATCTGCGCGGCAGGATCGCGCTGGATCGTTTGGTGTCGCACTTTGCCGCGAGCGATCTTTCGTCGATGGATCGCAGGATCGCCGATCCAAGATGGATCGCTTGGTGTGGATCCGGCTATTAGGCATATTATTGACTGGCGACGCTTAGTTTCCTATATATTTAAACAGACTTACGTGTAAGACTAGAGCATTCTTCTGTACCCTCGCGACAGGCTTATGTAACAAATCATCAAGCGACATAGGCTGACCATGACAAGATATCTGTTTAGTTAGGTGTGCGAAACTTTGTGACGTAGAACATCGTCTGCGTACCGCGTCCGTAGCGCGCCCGTAGTTATGTAGGAATGCACCGTATATGTTTATGTTTTCAGCCTGTGAGATACAAATGTTATTTGTAAAAAATATATTTTCGATCAAGTAAATAAAAAGTAAAATATACATTAAATAATAGGTTTGGGTATCATTGTCATCATAATATCAGCACACGTTTACATAGGCCTACTCCAAAAATTGTTACTTTACGGTGTCGGTACGACTTGGTCTGGACAAACCAATGGATGGTTTGGTATAATTGTTATTTATGGTCTACTTCGTTTTAGTACAACCTTAATTAAAATTTATTAGATCATTATGTCTGACTTGTACTTTGAAAATTAATAGTGTACACGAAACAAATTTACTATTTTTAACTGTTACCTATTTGAAGTCATTCTTTAACTACTTAGCCTAGTTTTTAGTAAAAAATAGATATAGCAAGTAACATACCATTTTCTTGAAATGGATTCCAACTGAAAGAGGCTCTTCCCAACTAGCGACAGCAGTGTTCAACCCATCAAGGAAGTTTTTATGTAACTCGTGTAGTTCTGATATTTTGTAAAATATCGTATTAAATTCTTCCTCAGTTATAACAGGTTGTGACGTTGACAATGTCGCTTTTATGGCATTCATATACTGAAATAAAATTATAAGTTAAAGACCGAAGATTGTCACATATAGAACTTTAGAAAGGAGTAATCCTTTCTAAAGTTCTATATGTGACAATCTTTTTGCTTATTCATGGTTATTCATTGCTTATTCACGTGGGTAACCACGTGCGTGACTAATAAATGAATAAGCAAAAAGGATCCAATACACACATTGACGCTTTTATTATATTGATGTTTAACATATTTGTATTTATTAAGTAATCTAGAAATATACGAAATGTAGACCTATATTTAGCAAAGTCGTTCCAATTAAAAATTTACATAGGTAAAGAATAATCTCTATTATTGTCCAAATTAAGTTTTGGATTGTTTTATACGTAAGTAATTTAAGTTCAAATCACCTTTTCCATAACATATAGACATTCTACGTAAACAGTCTCGCTTTCGATGATACTCTTTATAATGCAATGATGCATCGTAAGACGCTCGGCCTCGGCATTGTTGCTGCTAGACTCCTGGAACAAAATATACAATTATATATACGAAATATAATTCACAAATTTAAATATAATTAAAAATACATAAAGGAAGTTGTATAATTAGTGTTGCAACAGTACACAATAGCCTCTAAATCGTATGTTTTTAAAAACAAACATCACAGAAAAGCAATATTTGAAAGTTCATTACCTAAACATTAAATCGATACCCTTTAAAATCTCGTCATTCTTTTAAGTGGTCCTTTATGGCCTGCACACCATGGATATTTTATTAATATTCTGTATTATATTTTCCTTAAATCTAGTTAACTGTTTTTCTGATTCAGAAAGTAAGTGAGCTAATCTTGTAATGTGTTCAGAGTATAAGAATCAAATAACGAAATAATATTCTTTATTTATAGGTGCTGAATCTAATCGAGTTGAAGTAACTCCGTTTTACGATACTCTTATATACAGTGACATCGCCGAAATAATAAACGAATTGGAAAATAGTGGTGTAAGTTTAAATGCATTTATAATATTTTAATTTTTATGTTTTAAGTCTATAACTCCCTATAAACGTAGGTTTCAAATTAGAAATAATGCTGGACTTTTCTGAAAATAAAATCATGTATAAGAATCTGCTACTAGCTATTACCAGCATTGTCATCCAGTTATTATTTGAGTTTACGATGGATTATTGCCAAAAATTTATACATATTTTAGTAACTACCTATCCCTCGTAGTAATGTAATATAATTGTTATTTTTTAGATAACACCATTCGATGTTCTTGCTAATAGTGAAAGTCAAAGCGATGAAAAAGTGGAAGATTTGCTAAGTGAATATCAACGTTATTTAGACAAAGCACATAAACAAAGAAAAGCTTATGTGGAAAAGAGTAAAGCAAAGAATAAAGTACCATTAGTACGACACGATCAATTTACTAAGGTAAAGCCTGGAGGTGAATATAAGCGCAATGATATATACTACCCATATACTTTTTATAACAGCGCCTTCAAACATCCTCAAACATCATTTAATAATCCTCTAGATGTATTTATTCCTTTAAATTCAAAAGGAAAATATATAAATAAGCCCGAAAGTACTACAAATCTGCCTAAGAAAAATATAATGACATTGGATAAAATAATATTTAACGATAAGAAGGGTATTGATTTTGCTCCCGTTATGCGTAAATCCGTGTATGATCCTAGTAAGTGTTTTTGTAAAAGTGGGCATCTACCATGTAACTGTAATTGTAAGCAATGCTTCATACAAGTGGAACCTTTCTTCAGAGACCAGCAAGTAAAACTGTACTTACCTGAAGACCACAAGAAGACTAATTCATTCCATTCTGCTGTTTTCGATAATAACTTAAAAAATTATGACCAAATGATGAATGATGTGGATGATTTAAGCGATAATACTTTTAACATACGTATTAAAGTAGATCTTCAATTACCAAAGCCACAAGAAAATACAATTGGAAAATTTTATAAACCTCGTAATCATAACAAAATGCTCGATCTAGATGAATTCAATTCTAATGAACTTTCATCAGGCATAAAATTACCCAATTCTTATTTCAATTTTCCCGTACCGATGGACATTTTTGGTTATAAAAAGGCATTCAAGGATACTTCACCACCGATACATAAAATAACAATTCATAAAAAGAAGAAGTCTAGACCCAACAATACCAATAAAAAACATAGAAAAAAAATAATAACTATTCATGACATTAAACTAGAACAACATCCCATGTACCCGATAAGATTTGAAGAGAATTTATCATCTAAAAATAGTAGTAACAAAAATACCAACGAATCTTTACCACCTCTAGAAAATACCACCATGATAATTAAAACCGTTGATTTTTTAAATGACACACATACTACAGACAGTCTTTATTTAATGGTAAATATATCAAATGCTATAAATAATAATACAGAAGAAAATCACAAGTCTGACAATAGTATAGAAACTGAGTTACCCAAAACATTGCCCAATACTACCAACAAATTGCAGATCATGAGGAGAAAACGAGATACCGAAAAAGTAAATGCAACCTCTATTAAAGAAACCACTGAAAAATTAGTACTTAACAAAAGTGCTTCAGCAGTCAATGTCAATATGACTAAAGAAAAAAATATAGCGAAGAAACTTGATAAAAGTATGCTAACTGATGCAGAATTATTGTATTGGCCTAGCATTGGTAGAAAGGAGAAATATATTAATAAAAAGAACATTACAACTATTATACTAGAAAACGAACATAATAAAACAAAGCTAAACATGAGTAAAGAAACTTTACGTCAAAACCATACGAGGGCATTGGAACAAGCTATATTTGGTGACGTAGACTGGGACGACATAGACACGGTTGCACCGGCTTTCATGTCCTTCGTAGGAAAATATGTTAGAGGAATATTAACTTTCTGTTCTCAGCAAGTTTGTCATTCAATGAAATGTGCTAATAAAACTTGTATCCACCGAGTTTGTGTACCAACAGATAGACTGAATAATAAAGGACATTGTGCTGGATCAAATAGTACAGGTAAGGGATATTTTAATAGTTGTCTCCATCTTAATAAGTGAGAACTATACACAAGTATGTTTTAGGAACGTGCACGTTTTTTTTTTCAAAGTAGACACAATTCACTAGTTTCTATACTATGTAAACACAGTTTTGAATACTAATAAATACCTATTCAAACTTATAGACAAGTAACTGTCTAAGTGTGTATCGTTCATAAGTTGTTGATTAGTCTTTGAATTAGTAATCGTTATAAAATTCTAAATAATAAGGATCTGTCTTTGTCTACTGGTAGTTCAAAGATGACGTAATAAAATACCTTAGTCAATATTTTTTTAAATAAAAACTTGTGGAAAAGATACAGTAATAAAGTTAAATATTTACTATATACACCGTAATATTATCGCATGTAATATTAATAACATAATTAATAACCGATTATATAATATCTTTACAGATAGCGTCGCTTCAATGGAGTCAATCATGGATTTACCTTCAAACATAGCATTTGAAGTCGTAGATATCTTACAAAATAAAATGATGGGCAAAATATTTGGCAAAGCAACATTTTGCATAAGTTCCAAATGTATCACCCTCGTGGCATCTAAGAAAACTTTTGTAAAGTCTCGATGTATAATTAAGGAGTTAAATTCAAACGGGCATTGTGTAAACGCAAAAGCAGTGAAAGTGATGTAATTCTAAGATTAATCTAAGCAAAAAATTTAGATAAACAAGTGAAGTTGAAAATAGTTTGTTTTAATGCATTGTTACAAGTATCGATAAGTAGTGGTGTTTAACTTCATTGTTGCATTTACAAGTTGTTACATTCATCAACCAGATCAACATGTATTCATTATTAATAACTGGTTTAACTATTACTTGTTTAATACATACAAACGCTGATACTAAACCACGGGTTGGTATAAAACTATTGATATTGATAACATTATTTCTAATATTCCCAAATATTTCTGGTATAGTTCACAATTCATTTTAAATTTTTATATCGCGGGTAAGTACCAGTACAGTATCTATATCGCATATTCTTTCAGAAACAACTGCCTTCCGTGCCTTACATTCTGATAATTTATTAGGCTAATCAAATGTGTTATAACCGTCTCAGTATACATTTCTTTTTTTTGTTAATCTGATCGGATCTATTTCACGAAAATAAAATAATATTTTATGAACATTCAATAAAAGGATAACTATAAACTCTCGTTTACGTTCACATTGTTCTGTAGTGATTAGGAATTCCGTAGACTAAAAGTGTACAAGTGGTTTTTCTATGCCTTCTGAATAAATACAGTTGTTTTTAGCTACATAAATACGCTATAATAAATATAAAAAATATTATTAATAATCTTTTGACCTCCACGTCAGAATAAAAATCTGCGTTCTCTACCGCCAAGCATCTAATTAGTTAAATTTGATTAGATTGGAATAACTTCATGTTTTTATTTAAGATGATAAATCCAGTCTTATTTAATTGTTATAATAAGAACATATATAATAAGTTTAAAATACTTAATGCGTTATGTTTGTTACATATTAGGATGCTAATCAATCCTACGTGTATCCATGGAACACAAACGCCAGAAAAGATCTCAACATTGTAACATTTGATTCAAAAGGAAAAATGATTTTAAAAAAACTTGAAGATTCCAAAATAAACTATTTACATTCTAATATTGAAGCTCGAAATTTAATTTCTACTGTAAAACCGAAGAAGAAAACTATATATGAAGAACAAGCGGAATGGAAAGAATCTTATAAACGACAAATGGACGATATACTTATGACATTAATTCCTCTTGAGAAAAGTGCAAATTCGAAGAAAAAAAAGAAGTTAAAGATTTTAAGTAGGTGTATTGGTCATTCATGTGCATTTTTGACTTGCCCAGATATATCTCTTTCTTGCCTATTATGTGATGTTAATTGGAAAGTCAACCATACAAATTGTGAAAAACATTCAACAGGCTATTTACTACGAACAGTAATATAATATTAAACCAATTAATTGTACCTTAACCTAGTTTCATTCCATGACCACAAAAAAGGCTTTTTTCCAAATGAGTCTTACTCATTATGTAAACATTCCCTAGCAGCCCTTATCTTGTTAAAGATAATAAAATGCTCTGACAAGGAGTCTATATAAGGTACAGTGAAGTCTTTCTAAGCATTTATTACCATTAGTAATATTATCTAAACTGGCACCATGTTTAATTTTAAAATGTGTTTAGTCTTTTTTACCTTGTTTATTGTGAGTTTAAGTGTGAGCAAACCGACAGAAGAATGTAAGATATAAATTTTGTTTTTAAATATTACTTATTCAAGTACACGTTTTAGTTCATAGATATGTATAGGTATATTGTCCATATTATTTTCAGATTATTATAATGAAGGGCGGGGTATAGCATCAACTGTTTGGGGGTGGATAACATATCCATTTTACTGGTGGAGTTCTGACGAGACCCAGCCGCCTGTTACGGAGCCTCTCATTGGATTACCGGATCCTAGTGGTAATATACCATTCGGATCCCATAATGTTACTGTGTGGTGTAACGATCAAATATGTACAACAATGAAATGTAATATAACACACTGCAGAAATATAACTTGTAATCTTTATGACACAAATTTAAGTGGCGAATGCAGGGAATACAACATACTTGATGAACCAGTCGATAAGCCAGTTAGTGAACCAGAACAACACATTCAGGCAAGTTCTACAGAGACGACGACTAAACAACATTCTAGCCAGATTACAGATACGACAAAGCATTCTAGCGAGACTACAGAATCAATTACTCAAGCCATACAGTCAAGCACTGTTGTTGTACCGAAGGATAAGGAAAAAGCTCCGGCAGTTGAAGATCATCCTTTAGAACTAGAAGCAGTTTTATCTTCAACTGTCAATAGCCAAAATACTGAAAAGGTTGTTCATGAAGATCAGTAGTTGTAAAAGGAGAAAAAATGCCTAATTAAGGTAAGATAATAACGAATTTATATTAATAACAGTAGATTAATTACCCTGATTGTTGGTACTAAAATTGTATTACCTATTCGTTTACTTACAAGTCAATCATCAATAAAAAATACCTACAGGTAAAAAGCTTAAACATTTGATTAGTTATTACGATAATAAACGTTTTTATGCGTGTGGTCACGGAGTAATAATAAAAAAAAAACAAAAATAATGTTTTGTTGATTTTATCACAGAACAAAAGATCTAAAGCTTGACATAAATATTTACCCCATTACTCATAAACGCCTCTTAAAATTTTAGTCAATTGATTAGTTTAAATTCAAGAATACGTTTTTGTTTGGTTTAAATGTTGGTTTTGCTAATAAAAGTCTCGCTAAACAGTGATTAAATTTAAGAGGCGTTTATGAGTGAGGGGGTTAATTTTTAAATAGCCCTATTGTCTGTCAAGGAGCGCTATTCTAGCAGTAAAACAAAATAGTTTTTTCTAAAGGATTAAAGGTTATTTAGATTGACTGTACTTTTCTACTAGAGTAATATGATTAATAAAATTATTTTCTTGCTTCAAGTTTTACGATGTCAGAAATATGTATTAGTAAAACATGGATTTAAGACAACTTTCTTTTTCAGGAATAATTGTTATCAGGCATATTATACACTTGACATCCAATAAATGGTAAACCCTAAACAGAGCAAACTTAACGTGACTGTATCGGGAGATCCTAACCACGTGGGATATAAAAACTCCTTCATTTTATTAAAAGAGAATTCAACATTTTTAATTTACTTTGTAAGAAATTATGGTGTAGGTTACTTGACTTTAAAATAAAGTGTTAAAACTATAATTGTATTATTTAAAAACCCTATACGAAGCAACATAAAATTTATATAAGTAATTAATATAAAAAAATAAGTCATATTACATGGTTTATAGATTTGAAGTTTTTAAAGTCTGCGTAGATCCCAGCAAAAGAATAGGTCTTTAGAATACGTTTATTTTAATTTATATTGCTACATTGGATGCGGTGATATTTGATTTATTGGGTGAGATGAACTAATTGAACAACTGAGTGCTTAAATTTGCAGTGCCTGCTGAGATACTTTTGGCGATTTAGCTGCTTCAATAAAACTGACAAATTGTTTGCTGAAATAAATTTAAATTCTTATTGTTGAGATTTTTTTGAGGATTTTAACAGCTGCAATCTATATGATGCTGACTGTACTAAATATTAACATTTCATTGAGTTTTGGACGAATAAAGCAACATGCTATAACATACCAGTGCCTGTACTAAATAATAATATAGCTAAACACTACCTGTTGCCAACAACCGTTTAGCGTGCGCCCGCGGTTACAAAAAGTGTAAGTATGGGCCAGGCCACAACAGTGCGTTGCGGCGTCGCATCGCAAAAACAACATTGCACAGCTATGCGAACAGTTCCCCAACTTACCAGTTCTATGTTGCGCGGCGTCGTTGATTTTTGCGATGCGACGCCGCAACGCACTGTTGTGGCCTGGCCCTTTGTTATCGTACATAAATACAAAAACATGTTCAACAACTTATGAATAGATTTCAGATTGTACAAACTTAATGTTTAAATTCTTTATGACTTAGAGCTTATCACATGGTACATAGATAACACAATAATGTTAAGCTTGTTGATTATCATTATGTTAACAATTAAGTAACAGAGGTATAAGATAACAGCACTAATGTTAGGGCAATGCATACCAAAAGTTCCACTTATAAAGTCATCATCATCATAACAGCCCATTAATGTCCCACTGCAGGGACGGGCCTCCTCCCGTGACGGAGGGATACTTGGCCTACTAATACCACGCTGGCCAGACGGATTGGTATAGGGTTTAATTTCAAGTTTTCCTTCTTTTTATTTCGTAAAAATAATATTCACGGATAGTCCCTTAGTCGGTTTCTACGACACCCATGGGATGAGATGGGGTGAGGACATATTGTATTCTTACTCCGTCACCAAACGGCACGACTTATAGTCATTTTAACTATTCATCATTATCATATAAGACCATTATGTTAGACTGCAGACTTCCTCCAGTTAAGGATTAGGACTTCTATTACCGCGCTGGTCAAAAGGAGGTTTAATACCAAGGTAAACTATTAATTGCCTGTTTATTTAAGAAATACCTATATGATGAACCCCTGGGTATCGTGTAAGCTGACTAAGGAACATATACTTTCTGCAATTGATTAGGACAATTGCGATCCACAAATTCAAATTTCAAATTCAAATTTATTCATAAATAAAATAAAATTACATAACAATATAAAGGTATGTTGACTGGTCCCAAACTAAGCAGAGCTTGTACTATGGGTACCAGGCAACAGGCATACATACTTATATTTACAATAATTTATAAATACTAATTATAACAATATAGTGTATAATAATACAATATTACATAATTTATCAATGTTGACTGGTCCCAAACTAAGCAGAGCTTGTACTATGGGTACCAGACAACAGCCATAGGTACATATTTATATTTTAATTTATTTATACCTACTAACTATAACATATATTAATATGTGACGTAAAAAATAAAAACATATATTAATAAAACACAATAAATACAAATAAATTACGTCACAGTGCGATCAGGTGGTACTTGTCCGCGAAATCGACGGAATACCACGCCTTGCGGCCAAAAGGTCCCCTCCATGACGAGATGCAAGTAACACGTCGGAATCCGAACCACGAACGCGTTGAAAAGAGATTGGGCAAAATTAACCCAGAACCAACAGGAACGAAATATATGCCGGGTTAATAGTCTTGCTATGAGAAACATTTTAATAAAAAAAAATCTCCCCTAGGTGCTGTCCAACTGTAATTACACACAATTAAAAAATAGTTATTTTCTATTTCATAACTCTAATAAAAACAAAGAAATACATGTAACGTTATCTAATTGATATTAACAGACCGACCTAACCATTCTATTGTCTTTACTCGCTACAAAAAATACATAAGCCTGCGTCATGCACAGATTCAGGTATTATTTTACTTTTTCACTCTTACACCACATGTATTACGGGGTGTCCTACGTGGGCGAGGAAAGCGACACGATGCGACGCGATGCTACACGCGACGAATGTTCTACATGATTACGTCACGTCTCGTCGCAGACCGTCACATAGGACACAAGTAGGGTACACCGTTGATTTGATGGCGTACGTCGCGTTCGTCGACCACGTTAGACACCGCGTTACACAGAGATGACACTTTGTTAAATTAAATCATTTAGGAGAATATGTAGTACAGAATCGGGTATCCACAATATGCGTAGGTACGTTAGGGAGCTGTTCTCATATGATAAGTGTAATATATTATTTAGGTCACACTAGACATGTAGGCATAGAACAGCCTGGAAGTCCAATGGATTTCTTTTTATTAAAAAAGACAACTCCCGCACTAGGGCTCATGCCCTGTGTCGCAGGGACTGTTTACAAACTGATGTTTTAGTTGATACTAACGGACACAAAGAACACCCAGACTCAGGACAATAATTTGTGGATCTCACAAATAATTGTCCTGCGTGGGAATCGAACCCACAACCTCGTGCACGGCAGCTGCTTGCGTTACCGTCGCGCCACCGAGGTCTTTGGCCGATTTCGTGATTGTTTGACTTATACATGGTTATCCGCGTGGTGATGGAGTAAGAATACAATATGGGGTGGTGACCCCATCTCATCCCGTGGGTGTCGTAAAACCCGACAAAGGGACTATCCGTGAATATTATCTTTACGATATAAAAAGAAGGAAAACTTGAAATTACACCCTATACCAATCCCTCAGGCCAGCGTGGAATTAGTAGGCCAAGTATCCCTCCGTCACGGGAGGAGGCCCGTCCCAGCAGCGGGATAAAAATGATGTATTATTAAACATTAAAACACATAACGTAGTTTTCATTCATAGCTGTTATAAGCCTTATATCTCTGATACCCCATACATATTCAATAAACAAATAATGAAAATTATATAAGTTTAACATGTGTAATAATGAGGGATATATATTAGTTCTGTTGGTCCTGGGTTTTTTTTGTATGAAATTTGCCCATTGTCCTTTACGTTGCGGCGCGACTCTAACAACTGCACTCTCGCCGTGTACTTCAACCTATGGTGGACGTACTCCACGATGTCCTCAGCCTTTGTGGTGTAATGCAGGCGTGAAATGTACACCGGGGTGTTTGGTTTTGCAGCACGGACATTGATATGTGGCTCCATAGGTGCTGTGCCGCAGCAGTTCTTCTTGGTTTGCTGGCGATGTTTCTTCTTTTGCACAGTCACGAAGCCATCATTATCGTTAGACCGCTTCTTGCTGTTATCTCGCAATGGCTTTTTACTGGCGGTAGCCCTGGGCTCATTAACTAAAGGAGCTCGAGGGGTCGCGCAGTGAATAGCCTACGTGACGGGAGCGGGGCGCGCGTAGCTTCGTGCGTCACACTCTGCATTGTCAGCTGTAGACGGTGTTGACAACAAGACCGCTGACGCGTAGCTTGTTGTAGACGATGCACCGTGACGTGTGTTTACACGCGCCGATACCGGTGACCCAGATGCTTTGACACAATTACGCAACTCATCTAGTTCGATGCGCAACTCTGTCACGTTTCTTTCGGATGTCTCTAACTTCTTCTTGACATCCGCCAGACTAGTCTTCAAATCTGCCATGTCCTTCAGCAGACTCGTTACGTCGACGTGCTCTAAAGTAACCAGGGGTAACTTTTTCAAGTCCCTAGCTACAAATACAGGCACGTCTGCGGGATCTGTCGTCTTGAGCAGTGTGATGATGTCCTGCATACTTTTTTTAGATCCGTCACGTCTACGTGACACCATCCGGTTCTCTTTATTTAGCGATCGAAAAACCAACAAATTGGGCCACGAGAGAATAAAACAAGAAGAAAAACTTGAGGTAGCCATATAACAATCCTTCTAGCCTCATTACATTTCCTTTATCATTTTTTATTAGTACCTTTACGGTCTGTTTTGAGGATCTCAAATTGTCCATAACCAATGAAAGTACGCTTTTCGGAAACATTATCGATGTGAATATTGGTAGTCGGTTTAGACTATTACGGCCGAATACTCAAACGTCTTTTAAAAGTAAAGCGGCGCCTAAGCTAGAAATTCTCATACAAATTTCTAGTTTAAGCGCCGCTTTATTTTTAAAAGACCTTTGAGTATTGGGCCGTAAGTCTTTAAAAGAACCTTAATTCGTAATCAATTGGACTAGGACTGCCACATTTGGCCTGTTCTGATTAAGCCTATTTTGGTAGTATAATACATAGATGAGTGTAGATCTAGTTCAATGATTTGTTGCCAAATCTTCAGAAAATGGTTATTGTAGTAAAATTAGTTTTTAAAGTACTCCTTGTACTATTAGAGGTTAGGGGAAGTGCCGAAGGGACTTTTACCCACATTAATTTAACGGTCAAACATCCAGACTCAGGACATTAATTTGTGGATCGCACAAATTATTGTCCTGCGTGGGAATCGAACCCGCGACCTCGTCCACAGCAGCTACTCAGGTACAAGGCCAGGCAGGCAATTTGCATTTTGATCTTTGATAACCTTCTCTAACATTAAAAGGTTTTGTTATCAGCATATGTTTTAAATGACATATTTTTGACCACCATGACTGCGTATATGGCTAAATGAGATGCGGCGTTATTTGAAATATTGGATGTGAAGAACAAACTGAATAACTGAAAGCTTAAACAATTTTGAAGTGCCTGCTGAGTTACATTTTTTTTTTTTTTTTACGCTTTAGCTGCTTGAATAAAAAAGACAAATTGTTTGCTGAAATAAATTTTAATTCTTATTGTTGAGACTTTTTTGAGGATTTTAACAGCTGCAATCTATATGATGCTGACTGTACCTAATTCTTGAAGTTACAATTATTGCCGTAATATCAGTATTAGTCCTATAAAAATAACACGTACATTCGGGCTCGAAACACTATTTGTGGGTCACAAAAGACTGTCCTGTATGAGATTTAAAACAGCGATCGATATATACGTCAACTAAACTATAAAAGGGGCAAACAATAGCGAAATAACGACAAAGAGCGATAAATCAAAATACAAAACTGAACATTGCCAGACATAAAATTGTTTGTTAGAATGATGAATTAAATGCGTGTGATAGGCGTTTTGTTGAGTGACAGACAGACCACGGTAAAAAGGAGGCCGGGTATGTGATATTGTGGACGGTCAGTAAAGCCCGATTTACACATAAACAAGTACAGTAGCGAGTTAAGTAGTAATATGTTGATTTAAATAGATCTCCATCCTATTTTTTGGCGAGTTAAGTTGGCGAGACGCGAGAAAGGGGGCTACTTTGTACTTAAATCGCCAAAAAATAGGATGAAGATCTATTTAAATCAACTGAAGCAACAACTTACTACTTAACTCGCTACTGTACTTGTCGATGTGTAAATCGAGCATTAATGTCGTAAGTTGACTTATATAATTTTATGATTTTACAACGTAATCTTTACAGTTACTTAAATTTATTTTTATATCAATGAGTAAAAACGCAAAATACACTGATTTATATTTGTTTACATGTAATCTAAGATAATATTAAGTAAATCAAAACGCACATTATCACAATCGCTTACAATCTGGATGCAATTACAAATGAGATACTGCTGGACGACACTAACGTCAAGCTGTTAAAAGAACATTCTTATAATGAACGAAGTATAGTTACTAACACTCACTTGATTCTGTAACTTCCTCAATGCCGGTGGAGTAGCACTAGCTTCCGTGTCAGAAGATATAGTTCTCAATAGAAGGGGAGTATCACTTGAATCAGCTAAGTCACTCACGGTATCACTCGTTTCTGCATCACCACCTCCTTCCCTGTAAAAAACATAATTATCTTTACCTTTTAAATTAACAAAAGCATTAGGTTGCTTATTTTTTTTAGCTATATTTACTAAACATACGGCTTCCGGCAAAACAAACGCAAACTCGTAAGTTATTTTTTTTACTACGATAGATGGCGTTGTTCAGAGCTTTTACAATACAAATACAGTAGATGAATAAAGAACACATTAAGAAGATAACATAATTATTATAAAATTATGTTATCATCTCAATAAACTGCAGGCATAAAATAGTATTGATATTATTCATTAATTACACAGATTGGAATGGAAATCATTTTAAAAACTATGGAGTCCTTTGCCTGTTTTGTTTTAACTGGGCTGAGGGCAATCAAATAAAAACTGGTACGGATTAACTAACTAGGAATAGACCTTGCTTTTAATGGTGGTTAACTCAAAGTGAACTCAATACTTACTGTATAAAATAGTGTATATTGACATAGTTAGGCGCTGTGGGCACGATGGGCGGTGAGTCTGGTGCACGTGGGGCCGAGGGTATGGTCGCGAGTGTACTGGCACTGCTTGACCCGTCTTCAGTGCTGGACCCCGTGCCTCCTGAGACAAATAATTATAAAGTCGTAAGGTAAATATTAAGTAGTCAAATAACAGCCTCGGTGCGGCGCAACGGTAGAGCAAGAGACTGCTGTGCTCGAGGTCATAGGTTCGATCCCCAGACAGGACAATTATTTGTGCGATCCATATGTTGTCCTGAGTTTGGATGTTATTTGTGTCAGTTAAATTGATGTTTGAAAAAGTTCCCCTGACACAGGTGTCTTTAAAACTATATAAAAATAATATGAAATAAAGAACAAATAATTTTATTCCTATGAGGTAGCAAACGAACAAACGCCCCGTCTTATAGTAACTGTTGCTGTTAATAAAGATCTTAGAGGATCTTAGATAAGTAGCAGGAGGAATTGTAATCTAAACATCCTAACTTATGCGAAGATAGAAGCAAGACTGAATTATTAATTCACAAACATATCAACATACCTGCTTGTATATAAACATATTCTCCATCATTAATATCAACAGGCACTTGATCGTAATAAGGTTCATCTTCAGAGCCGGGTACGGCTGCTGGTATACTCTCCAACGATATTGGTGCAGACTTTTCTGCGTCGGTACCCTCTCCTAAGTCTGGTGTCGTGGAAGTGGCTTCCTCGTCGATTGAACGTGGAGTTGCCGCACCGCCAGATCTTTTGCGTTCCGATGATAGTGAGTTTATAGATTCGTAGCTTTTTACCTGCGAATGACAAGATTTGTTAGAAAATAAGTGTTTGCAAGACATATAACAATACTGGAATCTTTATATTTACGATGTTTTTTCATTTTTATCGGGGGCTTACTCGATACTGTTGTAAGCAATCTAGTAACGGATATGGATAAAACTACCTCGTATGCACATGCCATAACCCAAAATCGGAACTTGTTTTTTCCGTTATATTTATGAGACATTAAAGAACCTTATTATGTACATTGATAACATAACTATAAAGCAACTGTAACTTACTCTCTCACTTATAGATGGCGTTGACGCTCTACTAACAATAGATTCACGTGATTCCGCATTATGAATTCGACGGCCCAATGAAGAAGGTGGACTATCTTCTGCTAAGCCTGTCTCTGGTAATGAAGCCCCACGCTTGCTGAACACTTTTGGTGGTGGTCTGGAAAATTAACATTATAAAATAAATGGTATAAATTTGTAATGGTATAGGCAAATATTATGCTAAAATATTACTTACTTTGGTGGGACTTTTTTCTTAGTTATGGCTACGGGATCCACCGGGCTGCCTTCCGATTGTGATGACTGTTTTGACTCTTCTGCTTTTTTAGAAGCATTTTCTGCTAATTTCAGACCATTTACTTCGATGACTGTTACAAAATCACCAGTTTGTGACGTTGGACGGTTATTGTTTTGTGTTGGACTTGTTTGTTCTACATCTACTGTAATAATTAATTGAAAGGTTACAGTTTAACATCTTCTAAATTATAATCTATTGATTTATTATATAGCAAAGTTACAGGGAAGATATTTGATAATTATTCAAACAACAATGACAATGGTATAGAATAAATGCACATTCTTCTGTATAAATGTATGGTACTTTATTATCTGTATTGGCAGTGGTATTCAATCATGGTTGTATGAATTAACAACAAAGGTGTATAGGTAACCCTTCAAGGACAACAAACTAAACATAAAAATGTTATTGTCTTGAAATCTCTACCCATTCTGTATCCTTCAAAGAAAGTACATAAAGGAAACAAGTTTTCTGGTATACATAAATTCTCATACCATTATTTTCTTCTTTAATGTCTGTCCTCTGTACAATTTCACTATTGCATCTTCTCCGAGCTGCTTCAGCTGCCAAATTGGATGACAGTTCATTGATACATTGGTTAACTGAACTTCTTTCAGTAATCCGAACAGGTTTATTCCTTAGCTGTACTACTTCTTCACATTCAGCAGTCTCTGTTGTTGTTGAATCATCACTTTTGTTACTGCTAAGGCTTGCTTCACTTTTTTTTGACAAGGAATCTGTATTGGAACCCTAAAATCGGAATAGATTTATTACAACTTGTTGCATATTGTAATGTAATGGAGTACAAATTATAATACTTGTTTTTTAAATGTCAAATCATTATAAGAATTTTCAGAAAGGCAATATTTACAATAGTTATTAATACAAAATATTTATGTATTTTCTAAATCAATATTCAATTACTTGAGTAGTTTTAAATGACTTGATTTGTAGTAATAGTTGCAAGCTAAAAACAATACCCTAGTTTAAATTTTTTATTCAAGAATATTCAAAAATACAAGTATTACAATTTAATAATAGTATAACATTTAAAGTTAGCTTATAAAGAAGTAATAGTAGCATTTAATAAGCTGAAAAAATCATTGAATGTTCGCAAAATAATACTACATAAATGGGGCCATATTTGTATTCAAAACCAATTCATCTTATTTGCATATTATTATCTGTAATGATTCACATTACCTCTGTACAGTACAACAAAACAAATGTATCACATTAAAGCAGCCATGAAACAGGGCATGCATACTGTTACTTTCATACGCTTCACAGATCAAATGAACAGTTAACATTAAACATTAATTTATTACAATGGCTGCATAATATTTACATAAGATGGTTAAGAGATACATTACAATTTTACTGTTATGAAAACTGCAGTTTTTACACTAATTTATGTAGTGAGTGAACTTAAAACATAACCATGTGTAAAAGATAGTAGTATTAGATATTAGCAGTAAAACTAGACAGGTGTTTTGCTGTTTTGCTACATTTAGTTATGTTACTTGAAATTAACTTACAAAGATATATCTAAAAAGAGAATGATGCTATTGCCTGTAGTATAAATCTCCGAAGCATGGTATATTTACTATCAACAACATCCTCAATTCCCTTTATCATATCATTATCTATCCTCACAATAATGTTTTAAAATGCGAAACTTGAAATATTATACTAACATGATAATTGGTTTCTCATATTATGTACAAATATTTTGAATGTCAATTAATTTAAATTAACAAAAAGAGAAAGCTTCTACTGTTTTGAGTTATTATTCAACAAATAATTTATGCAAGTAGCAGAAATACCATAAAATTAAATTCAATCATTTAGTTACATAATTACATTAATAAAATTTGTTTGATATGTTGTTTTTTTTTTCATATAATATCTGTGCTATGTTAGAATAAATTGATATAAGTATTATAGGTTTATATTATTTAACAAATATCATAAATATAAAATTATCTATAATTATGTAATTACAACATAATTAGGACAACAAGTATATTAAAGTCATTGTTAATAGCAATGGCTAAATTAAACAAGGATGTGTTAATTAAAAAAACTTAGTGTAACAAGAATTTGTACAAATATTATATGACAGGAACCAACAAATTAATAAATATGGATGGCAAAATTTATAAGTATATATGAATCATCCAACATTCATACTAATTAAGGTAAAGTAGTTTACACAAACAGGCCTTGCAGGGATTCATAAGCTTTTCTGTAATAAGCACCTATAGCAATTTAGTCATAGAAACTTAATTAGAAAGTAATAGACTAAATTGTATTAGTCAACAGTGTTTACATTAACCCTTAACTGTAGTCGTGGGTCCACTGGACCCATGGTGATTCTTTAAACAAGCACTAAAAGCGCTGCGGCTGGTGGAGCTCCCCGCGCACCTCAGTACCTTCCGATAGTAAGCCGGCGCGTACGCAGGGAGACGGACGTATTTCGCGCGCTGCTCCTAAGGTACGTAAATGAATATGCATGGGTCCATTGGACCCACGACTATAGATACGTAATTTTTACAACTATTCCATTCTATTTGTTTTTGGGTTTTATTTCAGTTTTTCATCATGTCAACCAATCGGGAAGACATAATAGAGCAATGGCTGAAGGCAGTGATGAGGAAGAAAATTTAGTTTCTCTGAGAAATGCTGCAAATTCTAACTCTGACAATGAGTTTTCTGACAATGACAAAGATTTTGAACATTGCCACGGCCCTACAGATTCATCTTCCAAGCATTGCACCAGGTGAAGGCCAGAAATTAGATAGAAACAAAAGGAAGAGGTGCTCATTCTGCAAGCCTGCTAAGAGAGCCAAGACTGTTCACTTATGTACTAAGTGCAAGCAGCCTATTTGCATGACATGTGCAAAAACTGTTTGCAGTCCATGTTTGTGAGTAGGTGAAATTAAACTGTTGTCAAAATTTTTGTTTTAAAATTTATTTTTTTGTTTCGGGTATGTTTTTGTAAAACATATCTTTTTATTCTAGAAAATTGTTTTTGTTTTCACTTTGCGACCAGTTTCATTTTTTTTTTCTTTTTTTTTCGTATACTTGTTTTTGGGTTAAGGAAACTTCGACTGATTCATGAAAAGTACAAATTAAAGTAAGAAATATATGTTCCTATGGTTAATTTTATAAAAAAAAATGTTTGTTATATAATAAATAATAAAACTAATAAACATTTTATTAATTATTCCGAATATTTTAATTTTTATTGCCGTTTAAAAATACATGGGTCCAATGGACCCCACGACTATAGATACGTGATTATTTTTCACCACTATAGTTAAGGGTTAAACACAGTGTATAAATAATCATAATCAAACTGATAAGTTCAATTTGTTGCTAATATTTGTGTATGCAATATCTGGAGACTAAATAATAAACTTTATGTTAGTTTCATTGAACAATTAGAAGATGAACATCGGTTTACAATAATTAAAACTCAGGTACCTGCTTGCTATCAGAAGTCTTATCGTCGAGATCGTTCACGTCACCCCCTGAGGGCGGAGCCGCCCGATTATTGTGAGAACTAGCTTTGTGTTTCTCAACATCTGAAAGTAATGTCTCCAAGTACTCCACGTAAAATTCTTCTTTCTCTAATTCTTCTCTCAATATAGCAACTTTTTGTTTGTGTTTAGCCAGATTGGCTCTGACATCTTCTTCCCAAGCTGCTGGTAATGCACTTTCAGGAAATCGTTGCACCCACACACGTTGAAAATCACCGAAGACACTCATCTCTTAGAAAACGATGTCATGACAAATTTATGTTACAATACAATTGAATTAAATAAATTATTTTTAATGTAAAAAATGGACACAAATTTCTGTCATCGTACTGCAATTTGCAAATTCTTCATTATTTTCAATAACCACAGATGTAAAATAATAGCAACAGTTCGTTCAACAATCAGTGCCCACCTTCACAGATAATATAAAACGAGAAGTTGTTTTCTTATTGCTTATCAAAATACATCCTTTGCCTCCCCACACTTAAAAAAGAAAATACAAAATAAAATATTGCTTTCTATTTTCTCTCATAAATTATTCCTTAATTACTAGGACCTATGTAGTTCCATTTTACAATTTAGCCAATTTCTTGAACTGTATTTGAATAAAATACGAAACTAAACGGTTCAAAATTGTTGAATTGACCGCTCGTAAACAAATAAAACAGGAACAGCGAAAGCCTGATTTTTAATTCAACGACTTTTCTCGCATTCCTTGTTATTCATTATAATACACAGAAATTTTAGTTTCATTATAAAATATTTTCTTCATTTTACCTGCTTTTTGTTTGTTGAAGTGTGGTGAATGACATGTCAAAGTGTCATCTGTCAAAAGTTTGTTATTGTGTTAAATAAAATATTGAGTTTTGGAAAAAAATGGATAAAAGTTATGTAAAAGCTACTATTGAAGGACTTAAATCATCATCTTCAAGTCGTGTTCAAGAGACACTATTAAAAATACGTAGTAAAATCATTGCCAATGAGAATGGCATCAAGCTTTTTCGAGAATCTGGTGGTCTGGAATATTTACTGCCACATTTACGCAAGCCGAATGAAAGAATTCTTGATATTACACTAAGTATACTTGGTAATTGTTGTCTTGAAGAAGAAAGCAGCCTTACGGTAAGACAATGATATTTTCATTAATATAAACACTGCAGATTGCATGGCTTGTTTTTTGATTCTTGATATCACTTACCTATGTCACAAAATTCGGATATTGCGCTTATTAATAAAAGTACTGGTGTAACTATTATGTTTAAATAATCCCTTATTTTATATACATAGAGTACAATTTGATTTAATGTCCATTTGCATAATTTCAACTAAGGATTTATTTTAAAAATAGTAAAATATAGTTTTATAATAATCATAATCAATATCCTCTTGACATTTAAATATTTCCACTTTACTCCGTCAAATGCCGATATTGGTTTCCCACCACCCTACCTTGTTAATGTTGTAAATAAAATAAATGTCAAGCCAAAAATAAATTGTGATTAATGTTTTAATCCTTTTAATATTCATTTTTCAGGTTGGTAAACTACATGTATTTGGTCCCCTAGTTAATATAATCAAGACAGTATGCCGTGACAGTATAGTAGGCAGAGCTTGCCGTGTTATTGGCAATCTTGCCCAAAGATCAGCAAATACTGAAGGACTGCACAACTTTGGAACGGTCACTGCATTGGTTACTCTCATTGAGAGTAGAGATAAGAATACTTCTTATCCTACATTAACAATGGCGGTAAGGGCTATCAGGTAAGTGATACTAGAGATTAACGGGTGCTCACCTAAAATTTCAACTTCGATAATTGGAAATGGTTTTATCCACATACACTTGGTAAATTTGTAGAGACTATGAGCTAGACATATTCCAATGTAACTCTAGTGTAACCTGTGTGTAAAATACCTTATATTCTTGCAGGCAATTATGGATGGTAACAGAGAAAAGGGAAGAAATGCTAAGTTTAAATTCAGTACGGTGCATAGCTATTTTACTGACTATAGAATGTGAGACTGCAGGTATTATAAAATCTACAAATCCTGTTCGGGAATCAGAAGGTATTAAAAGAAGTCAAGAAGAACTTATTACAGGAATACTTAAGTGTTTGGGCTATTTCACAACACATTCTACAGCTCAGTGTGCAGAACAGGTAAGAATTTTCTGTTAAATATAAAAAGAAACCTTTAGGCGCATAACGTTCAAAGCGCAAAATGCTAAGCGCTCGCAAAATGGTAAAAGAGCAAAAAGGTAAAAGAGCAGAATGGTAAAGGAGCAAAATGGTAAAAAAGCAAAATGGTAAAGGAGCGAAATAAACTCATCATCCCAATAATAAAAAATCTAATATTACAAAAGGATTTTAGAGAAACTAACTTTGAAACATTTCCATAAAGATCCATCCTCACCAACTGGCCCGCATTGATTCAGTCTTTAAATATTTTACATCAATATTATAACGTGTGTAATGGTGATAATAGAGTGCTTGATCTTGTACTAAGTAATGTGAAATCAGTTATGTCATTCAATGCCCTGATCTTTTAAGTAAATTAGACATCCTAACACATAATATCCTAATCTTCTAATTCAATTGTCATTTGGTAAAATTGATAACTTGTGTACTAGACTGCGTAATGATTTGAATTTTTAAGGCCGGCTTTGATAGCACATAAACCGATTTAAGAGATATTGATTGGCAGTCTCGATTGCTTGTGGTAATATGGTTGCGGAAGTGCGAAGCGCAAGATGTTTCCGGACGTAATGGACCACGTATACGAAAAAATAAAACTAAAATTTAATAAAATATCCTTTTCAGATACAAGGTGATGGCCGTGGGTTTCAATGTCTGGTGTCATTAACAAAAAAGTTTGAATCCCTTGCCATTAAATGTCTCATGAATCTTTGTTATTTGTCAACCTGTCGGCCCCTTCTTGGCATAGCGGGATTTGTCGAATGTCTTGTTAACATATTGCAGAATATTACAGGTAAGTTTTCATTAAAGTACTATCCCTTACCATTCTTTTTTGGCTGTAAGTTGTCTGACAGACCTCTCCGAGTCCGACGTCTCCTGGCCAGAGGAATTTCATGAGAATTTTCCCCCGACCAATAAAAAGCCTTAAGTTAGACCATTTAACTAAGACGTACGATAAACATGACTTATTGATACTAGCGAGAGCAGAACCAGAAGGATACTAGGTTTTACTGGAACTTCTATTTTCGTTTTAAAAAGACGAGCGAACCTTTCTAAAAGTACTAGCTGAAACACAAAGTTTCGTAATTATCTGTACCAGTATGATGTAGACATTTAAATTTAGTTATAGTATACCACTTGATGACGGAGTAAGAATACAATATGTCACCACCCCATCTCATCCTATGGGTGTCGTAAAAACCGACTAAGGGCCTAACCGTAAATATTATCTTTACGAAATAAAAAGAAAACTTGAAATTAAACCCTATACCAATCCGTCTGGCCAGCGTGGTATTAGTAGGCCAAGTATCATTCGTCACTGGGAGGAGGCCCGTCGCTGCAGTAGGACATTAATGGGCTGTTATGATGATACCACTTAAATTGAAATAATCTGCATATTCAACAGATGTATTAAGTTGGCCGGACGGTGCAGCGCATGCATTAGCTCAACTCAGCGAGGAATCAGTGAACCGGTCGCGTCTACGACACTGCGGTGGATTGCCACTTTTAGTATCTACTGCAAGAGTTAATCCTCGTTCTATGCATGCGCTTCTGCAATACGTATTCGATGATACATGTAAGTTTATTTGTTTCCTTAGAACCTTATTAATTAGATTAATAAATTTGTACGTTTTTGGCACATTGCCTTTTAGAAATAATGTTTTTGTTGTTGATTTCTGTTTAGTCGCTTGATTTAGCTAAAATATAACTCGCTATCTCTAAATCAGTTATCTCGAATCTCAGACTAGTACTATTATTGAGCATTTCTCAAATTATAGTTTTTCATAATCCATACATTCATAAACTTATGCCTAATTCCCATGGATGTAGGCAGATATTACTGAGTGCCAACTACTACAATCCTTATAAACCTGCTTTGCTTCGTCTACTTTGTTTTTTTTCTTTTGCCTATCCATGGTAATTATTGTATAAACTGTTTTCAGCCTTTCAGATTTTAGTTAACGAGGGTCTAGTAAACTTGTTAACTGATGAATTGACTACCTATTTAAAAACAATGAACTTCGAACATAATAATGTAGAAGTAGAAACAGTTGAAATGACAACTGAAAACGAGGATAAGGGTATCGAAAAAGCTGAGAATTTAAATAAAGAACAACCACAAAAAAGTTTACAATCTATTACGAGTAACGTTGAAAGTAAATGTAGCCTCTTTTCACGACGCAAAGGACCGCTGTCAAATAAAAACGAAGATGAACTTAAAGTGGTGATAGAGAGAGATAATATGATTGTTGGTTTTATTGATGCTGTTGATAGCGATGCAAGTGACGATAGTCAAAGTGAGGATGAGGCGACGCCTTTGAGACGTAAGGGCCTCAAAAGAGCTAGGTCTAATAGTCCCAAGGCTATTAAAAAAGTAAGTATTTACTTTTCATTAACGAACATCGAAACATTGTTAACTAACCCCCTTACTCATAAACGTCTCTTAAATTTAATCATTGTTTAGCGAGATTTTATTAGGAAACCAACCTTAAACCAAAAAAAACCGTAAGAATTTAAACTAATCATTTCATTAAAATTTAAGAGAGAAAAGATGTGTATTTTCTATGTCCATGAATGTGAAATGTCTAACTCTATACTTAATGTGCCAATTATGATTTATTTTATTATTTTCTAGAAGTCACAACTAATAAAAATGGCCAGTAAGGATTGGTCAGCTGGTGTCTATTGGGAGCCTAAAAGTCCCGAATGGCCCTCAATTTCGCAACCATCAGGAACACATGCTTCTATGAGTCCAGAAAGATCTGAATCCATAGGCCCAATGTCACCATACTCACTTTATTCTGAAGGTTATCAATCAGGGTTTAGTCCGGAGTATAGATCATTTTCATCTAATAAAAGAACTAAGTGGGACTGGAGTCCAGAATCGGGAGTTAGTTCAGGTGAAGGAAGCTCTACGTCTCCGCATTGGGCTGAGTATCAATGGAGTCCTAGTAGCTCTGGAGGTCCTTCGTCACCATTCAGCATCAAAGAAGGTAAATGAGAAGTAATATAGATAATGAATAAGTAATAGTTCTGTTTGAATATACTACTGTTCGAAAAAGTTTGCTACTTCTTCCGGGTGATTATTGCTTTTGAACATGCAGTTTTAAAGAGATTTATTTCTAACAGTATTTCTTTACATCGCTGTTTTCGTATGTGCCATCAAAATCAGTTATGCTCGCGTAGTTGCATAAATGTAATTTGTCGAATAAATATTTTCCCTTTAAATCTATTGATAAGCACATCCTTCTTAAATCTAGCTATCAAAACCTTAATAAAATCAGTTGCCTGTTGGTAAAAATCCAACCTGACAGCGGAAAACGATTTTGTTTTAGCGCTCCATGACGATCATATCATGTTAATAATTCATAATATTTCAGATAGCTCTGATTCCGAGATATCGGGTCGTTATTCACCGGTGTGCAGTGACAATGAAAACGAGGCAGTAGACTTGGCAGCTGTAAGTAACACCGTTGCAGAACTAAACGCGGCTCAAGTAGCGCACGACCTTGATGAACTTATAATGGAGGATGATGAAAGTGTCGAAGCGGAGACTACTCTTGAAGGTTAGTATGATTGGTACGCTAAATCTGTTCACGCCGCAACTAAGTTGAACGATATTCCATATCACGACCTCTGTGGCGTAGTGGTTATATAACATGACTGCTACGCAGAGGTCTCGGGTTCGATTCCCGCTCAATGCAAATCTTTGTGTGCATGAACATGATTGTTTGCATTGGTCTGGGTGTTTTCTGTATATAATAAGAATGTATTTACAAAAAAAAATGGAATTTAAGTATGTTTATCCGTTGCCTAGTACCCATAGTACAAGTTCTGCTTAGTTTGGGACTTGATGGCGTTGTGTGAATGTGTGAGGAATATTTATTTATTTATTTATCATCAGTGCCATAAGCGTTTTCCGATAGTCGTCGTGGTTTCCATTTTTACTTAAGACAACTTATTAAAAAAAAATCAATGATCAACGTCTTATGTAAACAAAACATCGACTAATTAATCCATGGATGGCATTCAATCGATTGTCGTCGACTAATGTCGACGATCCATTGATTAGTGTAATAGAAACATTCGATCGACTTCGATAAATTCATGTAGTGGCACCATTTGCATCGTTCTGCTCATCAATTTATCTTGTGTCGCACTACTATTCTGTAGTATTGCAGTTGCGGCCAGTATTAGTACAGCCCCAGCCGAGACGACCGCACAGATTGTAAAATTGTTACTGTCTAATAAAAACTATTTCTTTCACAGTTGACGCCACAGACATAGACAAACACACAAAATCATCACGGAAACATATAGCCTGTGTCCTAGTACTACTATTTCGTGTTTCCCATGGGCCGTGTAACTCATCGGGTGCTATCCGCGAAGAGCCAGTACCTAACCATACGTTGGAGTTGTTGACTGGAAGAGAATGTTTGAACGCGTTGTTAGATTATGTGGAGAGATGTAAACGACCCAGAGGGAGAGCTGCCAAGATCCTTGCTAAAGTTTTAAGGTATTTTGGTTTTTTATTTATTAGTTTATGCATTTGCTTGTGAAATTTTGCGCTATACAGTCCTGCTGCGAATAGCGGTAGGTTGAATATGCAGATGCAGATTGTATCCCAATTGGTTAAACCTCGATCTGGAATGGCCATACTACCTTTAAAAAAAAGCTGAGTTATATTTATAGAACTACTCATACAACTCATAACAAAAGAAAGCCTATTTTTTCTTTAGCTTGGTATACAGGGTGGCTCATTCAAAAGGATCAGTATGGGAAAGTCTTAAACTATAAGTCATACGAAGATTTGTTCTTAGGAACCATGACACCGATTTTGATAAAAAGAAAAACTGCATTCATACATTTGAAAAAGATACTGTACCCAGCTGGGGAATCGAACCCGGTTATTTTGCAAAAAATAAACTGATACTTTTTCTATTTAAATATCGATTCTGTAGGTCTTAAGCAGTAAATATCTCTATGAAACATTATGTCTTAAATGAATAAAATGCATTTTTTTCACATACTTAAATTTATTATAGTAGGTTTTCGAAGTGGCCACCGTTTTGTTCAATACAATATTTAACACGTTTAGGTAACGATCTTCTTATTGCATTTTGTATCTTCATGCAGCCAGTCACACTGAAACGTTCCATTTTCAAATGAGGCTTAACTTAACACGTCTCTGTACCTATCTACAATATCTACATACTTTATGTGGGGTTTTTAATTTATTGTTAGTGTTTGAATAATAGAAGTAAGTAGTTGCATGATAATAATATTACTGTTGATAACAAAACTTCCTTAAAAGTTTAATGCAATGCCATATGATTATGAAACACGGTGTATGTAACTAGTAGAGGAGTACAAACAACCGTAGGGACAATTTTACATGCCTGAACTTGTTGAATATTGTAATGGTGGTCACTTCGAACACCTACTATGATAAATTAAACTATGTGAAAACAATGCATTTTATTTATTTAAGACATAATGTTTCATAGAGATATTTACTGCTTAAGACCTACAGAATCGATATTTAAATAGAAAAAGGATAAGTTTATTTTTGCAAAACAACCGGGTTCGATTCCCCAGCTGGGTACAGTATCTTTTTCAAATGTATGAATGCAGTTTTTCTTTTTATCAAAATCGGTGTCATGGTTCCTAAGAACAAATCTTCGTATGACTTATAGTTTAAGACTTTCCCATACTGACCCTTTTGAATGAGCCACCCTGTATAACTGGATACTAAAAGGGCTACAGTAGTCCTAATTTAATACTTTTAGGTATATTCAGGCGTCAATTGGAAAATTTATATCATATGAAATAAAAATATGTTCGTTTTATTTTTTCAGTAACCCCCTTTGCCTTATGAGCATATTAAAACATAGATTGGCTTTAAGATTGCACTACATGACCGTTACCTCGAAGCATCCATCTTCTAAATGTCCGCAGTGCAAGCAGGTACGTTGATCTAAACACCTCGACGACCTCTGTGGCGAAGTGGTTATGTAACATGACTCCTATGCAGAGGTCTCGGGTTCGATTCCCGCTCAATGCAAATCTTTGTGTGCATGAACATGATTGTTTGCATTGGTCTGAGTGTTGCTATGTATAATATGTTTGTATTTACAGAATAAAAAAAAAGTATTTAGGTATGTTTATACGTTGTCTTGTACCCATAGTACAGGGTCTTTCATTAAGCGTGTCCTATCTTTAAAGGAGAATGACCAAAATGTATGAAGCTTGGTCCAAATATCCACCACCAACGAGACCTATGTAACATAATAGTCTACTAAATACTGAGTCATTATAACTAGACCGCAACCAAAAATATGCTGTCTGTTAAAAGTTATGACTGAATGAAAAGTCATACTTTTTACCTTTTTATACAAAAAATATAGTGAATATCATTCTGTCCGTTGGATATTTTGAACTAATCTACGCATGTCGAGAAAACACAAAAATTCTGCACAATATTTTTTTTTATTTGTGTTACAGTTTAATATAAAACTCAAGCGATTAAAATTGAACATTATTTATGTCAGCCTTCATCAACAATGATATTGTTTAGATTAGCAGCTGGAATCCTAATCGTGGGTTGATGTCTTGCCCACCCAAAGTACCAAACAATTACCATTACATGGACACAGCATCCCACAGTTCCCATGCCAGATAAACATGAACAATAATAGTTAGAAATTGTTTCTCGACCGTGTATCATTACATACGTATAATACAATCTTGCACGCGCGCGTGTCTGGATTGAATTCTTGCGCGTAGCAACAAAGCATGTTCAGGTTCTATGCCAAATTCAACAATATTATTAAAAACACCGCCTCTTGCTACTTCAATGTGATATTATGTGCCATTGCGTAAATGTTCACCATAGTAGCTACGCGCAAGTTTTACATGATATGTCCCAAGTGCAAACAATACTAGGTCTTGGTGTGTAAGTATAGGGAGCTCATCTGCTCTGATAACATCGGCTTCCATGTTACGGAAACTAGCCCGCTGTCTATTTACATTTCTTTGGGTAACATATGCACCTAAACGATTTGGTTCGTGCACTCTCTGTCTAATAATTCGCGAAAATTCGCTTGCATGCGTGCTGTCTTCAAGCAACACATGAAATGCATTTATAAGTGCGCGATTAAAAACTCTTGTCTAATGAGTCGATAATCGTGTTTGACGACCCAGCGACAAATCGTCACTGCGCGATTTATTTGCCTCTAACGCCGACAGCTGGTCTTCACCACGCTGTTTGCCTATAGGCATATGGGCCTCATAACCACATGATTCCATGTCTTCTATAGCGTAGCTACTTGTGCATAATTACAATGGATTTAAATAAATAGTCAAGTAAAACAAAATTAAAATATTTATACTTTTCATATAGTCGTAACTTTTTACTGACAGCATATTTTGTTTTGGTGTGATACTGAAAAATACTCTCTATTAAGTGGACTATAAGTCAACATAGGTCTCGTTAGTGGTGGACATTTGGACCACTACTGGTCATTCTCCTTTGAATAAATCAAAGTGTGTGTGAGATATCATTGAAATTATTTATTTATTTGAAGGACATAGTGATGCCATTATGTGTGGAATATGTCATCGCTTAAATTTCCACCAGGGCTTCTCTGGATGGAGCGCATACAAAATATCCAATTTTCGATGAATTTTGAGTATAAGTCAGGCTGAATTTGGCTGATGGCATTGATTATGATGACTAAGAGGGCCGCAGTGCTTTGTTGCTTATTCCCAGATACCGACGACTTAAGAAAACCCCGCAAGAAGAGGTCTAGCGGGATAAATAGCACGATCTCGGTGGCCGATTAAAACATCATTTACCGTTAACCGTTTCTAAGGACGTTTACCTTCAATTCCTCGGTTGTTGGATTTTATACGGGTGCAGGCCTAAGTCACGAAGCAAAATTCGCCAAGTGGTGGTCTGTGAAAGGCTGAGTTCTTGTGGGCGACGTGAAATTGACTACCTCGGATTCTCCTTCACACTATCACGGGCAGCGGCGATGTTTTCAGCAGGTCTTGCGTTTTATTGACGTAAGGGTGTTGGTCTATTATTTACTGAACCAGTGGACTCCAACTTTCCCACTATACGACTAATAGTTCTCTTTGTAGGGCGATGATGGCGACCGTAAAATGGGCGATGCGTTGCTCGAACAAAATACTTATTTTGATTATAAAATTTTATCATTTGCACGTGTTGTTCAATGCTATAACTATCCGTGATGATTTGGCAAAACATATTTAATAAATGAGCACAATTTTGACAGATGTAAGTTTAACAAGAGGGCCGCTATAAACAGTCAAAGTTCGGACACGCTTATTGAAAGACCCTATACAAGCTCTGCTTAGCTTGGGTTTAGATGACGTTGTGTGAATGTGTGAGGATTATTTATTTATTTATCTTATGAGCGTATTGTCGCTGTAGATTTGTGTGTCTTGATAACCTAGGTTTTAAAATTATTCAGTCTTACTGTAGACATTATCCTTACACCTTGTTTGGTGGCTGATTAAGAGTAAGAATACATTACTTCATCATCCTATCTCCATCTACAGGTATCGTAAAAAAGAAATAGCTCGCTGATATTCATCATCATCATATCAGCCTATAGACGCCCACTGCTGGACATAGGCCTCCTCCTATTATTATTTTTGCTCGCTGATATTATTTCTACGAAAATCCAAGAAGGAAAAGTTGACATAAAATCATTTTACTTATTTGTCAGACTCCTTTCGTCAAAAGAGAGCCGGGCGGTCCCTGGAATGGGATTATTAATTGGCTGTTATGATTAAAAAAATCTAAACGGTTTGTTTATGTAGCCTCTGTAGCCCTCGCGAATTTAGTAACAGGTTATCGGGACTGACTGTGATTGCACGCTAAAGGTCGTAGCACATATATCAAAACGTAAACGGATCGGCGGCACCGCCTCGCCCCTTTCCTCGTCAATACGTTACGATTCTGATTACTGTGCGTTGCAGTTAGGAGTAAGAGCATACAAATAATACTGAACGGCTCGGGTTGATACGGTGCCCTTTACGTTTCGATATATGTGCTACGACTCTTAATCTGTTTAAAATGAAGTTCCATACTTCGTTCAGCGTTCAGCTGAACGAAGTATGGAACTTCATCATCATGGGATCCTATACGAAACCTGTGCACCAATAAATGTGCAGTTATTACATTTTCATGTATGATATTTGTCAATTTATATTATTATTCTATTTTCAGCTTGTGAGGTTAAGTTCAAAGCTATTAAGTCAACTAACAATTTTGGCTGAATCAAGTTACGGCATAGGTGAAATTAGTTATCAGCTTCTAAAGGGTGAACCATCTGTCAAACAAACCTTATCACTTACACTACCGTATATTGTGAGGTAATTATGGTATTTTTATAAATTACTAGCTGACCCGTGCCCACTTCGCTGGGTGGCAAAAAAAACGCGCTCCCTTTTTAAACATATTTCATTACTGCTCTCAACTCCTATTAGTCATAGCGTAATACATAGGTACTGTATTATAGCCTTTGACACTCCCCGATAATTTGACTATTCAACACAGAAATATTTTTTTAAATCGGTACAGTAGATCCAGAGATTACCCCCTACAACGTCACAAACTTTACCTCTTTATAATATTAGTATAGATTATTGATCTACAATCAATTATATAATACGAGTTCATTATAAAGAAACAGTTTGCCCTTACTCTCTCTTGCTATCTTCAGTAGATAAAATGTTATACTAAAAGTTAATTTAAAATTTTTAAATTCTTTCAATTTTCGCCAACATCACAGTATCTGGTGCATCCTATCACAGTGGGGCGCTGCACGCGCATAATTGTATTTAATTTTGTAATTGGTTTTAAGTTAATTTCAATATAATGTCTATATGTTCTATGAGATAAGTTTAAATGTTTAATAGATATGTTTTAATATTATTACAGAACGGAAAAACCACTGAAGAAATATTTTATAGACTGCAGCGCACTAAACTTGCTTTTCGATAACATCACAAACTCTAAAGAAGACATTCAAGATTGTGTTACAGCTTTAGCAAAGTTAGCCACCAGTGTACACATAAAAGATCCCAAAACATTAGAGAATCGATTCAAAGTTAAATCAAGTTTCGATTATAATACTATACTCGAGAACTTACCTGCAGACGAAGTTGTTACATTTGAATTAGACGATTTATCAACTGTGAAAGCTAATCGAGTATTTCTTTGTCGCAATTCCGATGTGTTTAGTGCCATGTTAATGGGTTGTTTTAAAGAATCCGGCGAAAATTGCGTAAGATTAAAGAACGTAACTAAACCAGCTTTAGAATTTCTATTTTACCTAATACATGGTGGATATAATAATCCTAAATGCGATTTATATTTGTTTCCAATGTGCGAAGACTTACAAACTAACTTAGAAGTGCTTCTACTAGCTGATCGGTTTCTATTTGATAAGCTTAAAGATTTGTTAAGCAGTGCCATATTACAGTTTCAATTAACATCGGATACAGCTGATAAAATATATGTGTGGTCACTTAGTGAAGGTATGGGTTTCCTCTGTGTTGAATCTGTGGCATATTTATTGACAGGTAAAATGAGTGAATCTGACAGAACTAAATGTTTTAAAGCTATTTTAAATTTAGAATATAAAGAACAATGGCTAGAGGATATAAGATCAATGATTTTGCGACAGTTAGTAAAATGAAATGAATTTGGTTTGTCTATGAACAAAATGTGATCTCTTTTTTTCTGTTATTGTGATTTTAACATACTGCCAATATATAATTACTCACAATGATATTTTGTATTAAAATAATGCATTTATTGTCCATGTATTTTTGTAAGTATATTGATTTGTAAGATTATTGCATCTTAAAACTGAAGTTAATGATTCTGAATGTCTGTAAATATGTAAATATTTTATTCATAGTATATTATAGAGTATCGATGTTTATTTATGTATACTTAATCATTATTATTATTCTAAATTGCAACTATGAGTTTTAATAGTGTTATAAATTTATGTTTTTTTAGAAATATGAACAAATAACATTTCAATTATAAATGTATTGTAATTAAAAAATATATAGACATACATTCACATAACTTGTATTTATAACTTAATCATTATCCATTATTAATAATAGAATAATATCTCTTGAATGTAAAGCCTGATTTACACATCGACAAGTACAGTAACGAGTTAAGTAGTAAGTTGTTGATTAAGTTGAGTACGAAGTAGCCCCCTCTCTCGCGTCTCGCCAACTTAACTCGCCAAAAAACATGATGGAGATCTATTCAAATCAACTTAATCAACAACTTACTACTTAAGTCGCTACTGTACTTGTCGATGTGTAAATCGGGCTTTACATTCAAGAGATATTATTCAAAAGCGTAACTGTAGTGTCTAGTACCTATCTTATTATTTCAATCTTTTTTAAAACACATAAAAGGCAATGCAAATTATTTATTTCAAATGAATAATATTGACTAAATGCGCCTTAAGTTAAAAAAAAACACAAATCATTCTTTAGAGAGATTTAAACAGAATAGGTACAGGGATTTATCAGTAGCCCATCAACATAAACAGTATAAGATTTAGTTATTTGAAGTAATGCTATTTTTACGAGATAATACCAGTTTAATTTCTGTATTCGGTAGTAATATTCCAGACGTAATAGCACGCACCTCAGTTGTATTTATACATTTGAAATCAAAGTTTTTGACAACCTGCAACAAAAAAAACACAAAGTTTATATTTGGTATAACTCTGGAGGTAGAGTCTGCTTTGCGCTTTACCTATACCTACGTAAATTAGTTGGATTCCGGTATATATGATTGCCAATCTAATTTCCATGTCCTCCCTTTACCAATGAAAACCCTTTTCATGGAAGTAAATATTCGAACGCGTAATGCGTTGCTTTGCCTAATAAGTAGGTACCACGAATACATTTTTTTTCCGGGCTACCTTGCACTTTTGTTCTATCCGCTCTCTTCATTTCTTCGGTTATTCAAGGGACTTTTTTTTACGCTGTAATTTCTATCCCTTGTTTGTGTTTCTCGATACAGTTGTAAGCGATCTATTTTAACGGATAAAAAAGTCCGCGGATAAAACTTACCCGTATGCGCAGGCCATTAGTCATAAAATAAGATTTTCAACTAAGGCCAGTCACAAACGGGCTACTAACCACAGCCACTGCACTGGTGGCCAGCGACAGCCGCTTAACACAATCGCCACTCGGCCACTCGCTACAAACACAAAATATGTGGCTGTCGCTGGCCACGAGTGGTCGGTGGCCCGTTTACGCCTAGGTAGCTTGCATAGTTTAGAATAATGAAATAAGTTAAGTACTTACTTGAGATATCAGCTCGGTCATTTGTATCATGGCCAACTTTTTACCGATGCAAGATCTAGCGCCGAGAGCAAAGGGGAGTGAAGCAAAATTGACGTGGTTTGGTAAATCCTTCTTTCGTATGTCGTTTCTGTTCCATCTATAAGGTAAGAACTCTGCGGCTCTACTAAAATTGTTGTCGTCACGTCCTGATGTGTAAATTGATGCTATGACTGGTGTCTGAAATTTTAATTGTTTTTTTTATTGCCTTGAGGTGGCAGACGACCAAGCGGTCGACTTGATTGTAAAGGCGCTATCAATTTATGCGTTTTGTCGTACGGCGCATGTGCATTTCATATAAAATCAAACGACCGGCCTTACGATAAACACACCGTGTGGACACTGCAGCGGTCCGGTTCGAAACGCATAAATTGAAAGTGCTCATGTATGTATGTACAGTCATGGTATTTAAAGGTCCGCCACCTTAAGGCCTATTTTCGTGTGCTTATGCAGTATGAGCGATACTCTGCTTTACCAATTGAATATGACATAATATTGCAGTCAATGGTCGCCTGTCACTAGTAGGAATGACAATACAATATCGGTTACATAAATATGATACAAAATTAGTCCTTCGTGACAGCTCGTGAATCGGAAATAATATTTATTATTATTTAATATTACTTATTTAATATTCAACTTTTACATTCTGTGGCTATAGGTATAATAAATTATTATATAAACAGTAATAAATAAACAGTAATAGACATTGACAATGAAACAGAGGATAACACAGCAAATTAAAAGTTTGTAATGACTAAACAGGCCTGTTGGCAGAATTATCGATTAACTTAGGAGCCATTATAAAAAAATAGAACAGAACAGACTAAATAGTTTATTAACCCCTCATCTGTCCAAAACCTCCTCGTGGTCGCTGTCAAAAAGTGCACGTCTGTCCACAACCACGAGGAGGTGGCAGTTGTTATAATAACTTTAGAATCGAAAAAGCCGTAGCAAATGTATACACATCTCTCTCTAAATCATACAACGTGCATATAATTAAACAAAGATAGCAAATAGATAGCAAATAATGTCACACATACGTCATAAGCGAACCATAGACGCTGTGAAATAATAATACATTTAGTCCGTTCAATTGCTGTTGAAATGAAAAAAATGAAAAAAAAAAAATGTTAGAAGACATGTGTTTTTATTATTTATTATTGTAAAGTATGTTATACTCGTGTAAATAAAATAAATAATTACTAAAATAAATGCTTTATTTCTTTTTTACTCAATTTTTTATTCAACTTTCTGGGAAAAAAACGCTTCTATCACTTTTACCCATAGAATTTAGAAAAAATCAAAAGGGGAAACATACATTTTTGAACATATTACATTAGGTTACTTAACCACAATTCTAACAAGGTATTATTTTATATACTTTTCATGCATAATTCGTAAGATATTGCCGTTTTGATGACACGCGCCACATAAGCAATAAATCACGCGAATACGGTTGGACAGATGCGCCAAGGCGGCCATTTTGACAGTGACTGATGAGAGGTTAAAAAGGTTTGATGTTGACATGTAACTTAACTAGACGTAAGCCAAAGGTGAAAATGAATTTGACCCTTATTATCATACTGTGTGAGTATAGTTTTATGTGTTTTGTCTATACAATGCTTTAGTTTCAAAAGGTACTAAGAGTTTTAAGCGTCACAAACGAATGAAAAAGAAAACTGGCGGACGTTTTCGGTCACCCACTGTACAATGTGTCCACTATAGCTGAAAGTCACGCTAAACTTATCCTTACCGACTCGACGCCCGACCGTAATGTCGGCGCAATGTGCCGCATTAGTATACAAATAACATTGCAGGCGTAATCACGCCGAACTTCGGTCGCGTAACTTGGGCATAGTGTGTTTACACGCTTTAGTAACCAAAAGTCTGCAGGTGAAATAAAATGTACAGTTAATAATAGAGATGAGCTCTAAAATTAACTGACAATGACATGATAAGATTTGTCTTGATAAATGACAGCTTCCTAAAAAACTCTGTTAATTACAAACTGTTAATATGAGGATAGATACTAACTTTATTTAGGGTTCTAATACATATGCAGTGAATAATTACCATTCCTATACATGAATAATGTAAAAAAGGAGATTATTTATATATGTCATGTATTCTCTTCCTAAACTGAGAGAAAAAGTATAAACTTATGAGCTGAGCTCTAAGCAAGGTATTAAAACTAAACAACATATTGGGCAAAACCAGGCAAATGAAATTATTTATGTTAAAAGCTATTTTATTTATAGAACTTATATTCACATTTCTTAACTAATACTTTTGATAATATTCAGGGTACCTTTAAGAAGACTTTAAATGAGTAAAACCACATTAAGATGTTTTGGGTATATATTTCGTTATCCTTTCTTTTAATTCACTTTGTATATGCTTGTAGGGATCTTCAAGTTCACTAGGAGCTAGAGGTATCCTTAATTTTCTTCTAAGTGATGGAGAAAGCAATACCAAATTCTGTATCAAGCCAATACTACTTGATGTCATCCAATACAGACACATACATGAAGGTACATTGGCAGCCACAGGTATCATAACTATTGTAAACACTCTAAACACATTAGTGAAGAAGTTATAAAGTTTTGATGGCTCTCTTAGTTTTGAAAGCCTTTGAATTTCAATAATAGATAAATTTGTTATTCCAAATGCAACAGGCAGTATCCATGAATGATCTGGCTCAGTGAGGTTGGGTATCCAACCTATCCCACCCACAGATAATTCCATAAATGTAAGTAAAGCTGAAGGATCAGCATTTGGCATGTAGACTAGATTCCTCAATGCAAATGACATGCACACCCAAATTGGTAATTGAAACCATATAAGTAAACTTGCTTTCAATGGATGGCAGTTATCTCTCTCTATTAAATTGACCCACTGCTTTTTGAGTGACCTCTTATACAAAGTTACTGCCTGTTTGTCTGTTAGATTGTATGCTTTTTTGGCTATTGCAGTCTCTCTCTTTAGTTCATTAACCATATCCTTAAGTTCTAAACCAATATTTTCTACTTTAGCTAATATGTAGTTTTGATACACTGACAAAGGTAAAGTCATTCCTGTTCTTATAAGAATAGTTGATGTAACAATTGTTGCCCACCATGGCATTCCAGTAAGATCATGAAAATTAATTAACCCATCCTGTATTAAATTAACAGGCCCGCTATTTGATATACTAGTATAAGTTTGCTCTTGCCATTTAACGAATCCTTCTATCGATAACTTTCTTCGAGGTAAATAATCAGTTTTAAAATGTTTATTTCCATTGTTTTGAAAAGTTCCTAGCTCTCCTCTGCCATCTAGACAGTCTCCATTTATTGCACTATAGAACCGGTATTTGCAGACGGCTCCTTTCAATTTTCTAAAGTTTTTGTAGTGGAACATGTTGTACTTTTAATTATTATTTATGAACTTGTTTCCATTTTTATCTCAAAATAAAACGGATAACCTACAAATTGCAATGTCAACGCGATTTGTCTAATTATGTCAATGTCACAAATGTCAAATACTTTTATTGCCATTACAATCGATGAAAATTAAATAATTAATGTTGAATAAACAGAGACCTTGTATTGTACTTTTTTAGAAAAATATACAAATAACTTTTCTGATACTGTATTAAATTGCATGAAGTGTAAGTGCGACACTTAACACATTGGTGTGTGTCATGTAAACTTCTTGGTTTATTTATAAGTTTGTCTATATAAAGATTATTGTGTAATTGTCTATTATTGTCACCCTATTATCATATAAATATGAATTTCTAGTTTTACATGCTAAAATCTAGTTAATTAAAGCCAAGTTATGAGTTTGGTTTTGTCTTATTTCATGTCAATTTAAATAACTAGATTTTAGCATGTAATGATAATAGGGTGACATTAATAGACAATTACACAATTGTCTTTATATAGACAAACTAATATGAATAAACCAAGAAGTTTACATAATACTAAAGCAGACTAAGAGTAGGTAGAATATACTAAAATTATAATATACGTGATCAGTTGAAGTAGACTACTTATGGGTAAGAGTTATGCGAGGTCATTATTCAATACCATGTGTTCTAACACTCAAAGGGTCGAACTCTATGTATTGTTAACTCAAACTATCACACAATATTCTAAGACCGTTACGTTTGATAAAGTTCTCAAAATCAAAACTTACGCCTGCTTTAAGTTTATAGGGACCCAATGCACTATCCTTAGGCAAAATTCTTGTCAAAAAAGGAGCAACAGGATACAGTCTCATTGATTCCTTAATTACATAATGAATTTGATTGTCCTTTCCTAATATTATTTCCTCTCTGCTTTTTTCATGTTTTGAGAGAAGATATAAGTTCCATAGCGAAGTAAATGAGGTCTGAAAGTAACCAAGGAATGATTTTTATATTGAGCTGCTCTTTTCAATTAGTTTTAGAAGAAATTATCAATTAGAAACGGTACATAGATAATATTATAAACTCACTGTATCTCCAGCAGCAATCACGAAATCTCCGATTATTTTTTTAATGATCTCGTCGTTTACGTTATCGTCAGACAGCATCTTTATCAAGCCATTGGTTTGCTGCTTATTATTTAATATTTCACTAACAATTTTATGTGCTGCAAACAAAATCTCAAATTACTATTGTGTTTTATATTATCCCCATTTCCTTAACTCTTTTATTAGAACGTCCGATCCATCCTTCACGAAATTGATATGTTTTATTATTGACATAAAATTTTTTTTAGATAGATCAATGTTAGAAAAAGCTTACCTAAATTTAGGGAAACATCAACGCTTTCCTTAAAATCTCTCCATACTTTTAGGTTCAGCTGCTGACAAACACGAACTGGCAATCCAAATAATGCTGTTGTTGTTTGGAAAATTTTCTTGACTGATTCTGCAAACTTATCTACCATGGATTCATAGTTTTTGCCAAATTTTAAGTTTGGCTCATTTCCTAACATTATTGCTATGATAACTGTAATAAAAAAAGGTACGTTATAAGAGTAGTGATCGCTTATCAGCGACCACTCTAAGCTAGACCTAAATATCGTAAGATACTTTCATTCTCGAGACGTACTGGTCATTGTAGCTCTAGAGAGTTGAAATTATGTTTGCTGTGAAAGCATAACTGGTAATCCGAATATGATATTCTTTTTATCGACTATATTTATGGAGTCAATTAATACGGAATTAACCAGACATTTTTTTAAATTCTGATTTAAAACCTAATGAAAAAAGTCGCACAGAAGTATACATTATTTTTTGTTTTCTAGAAGTACCTATGTCATACTTACCTTTTTTACTAATAATAATAATAATATGTTATACTTTTTATTAATCTAAATATAAATATTTTAAAAATAATAATGTACCTATAACTGTAGATTCCTATTACCGTTTTTAAGTTTACCAATTGCCCGATTGTTTAATTATTTAAATTTAAACAATTGAAACAGTTTAACCACAACTAAACATGTTTACCACTACCTTGCTCAATTACTTACCATCTATGGATAACCTGTAAAATTCAGATTCCAAATCAGGGGTAAAATTCCCATGTCCAGCCTGGCTAATCCATTTTTCTATAAAATTGCTCATCGTTGCTGTCACTGGCGCTTCTAGCCACTTCTCTGCTCCTTCTTTTAGAAAATATTTGTTCATGATACGGCGATTTTCCAGCCACACTTCCCCATCCATGAAAAATAATCCTCTTTTAGACCCATACAATTTTTCATATAAAACCCATGGTTCTGGTAATATATGAACTGGGTATTTCCCTTCGAGACTTAACATCAATGCTCTTATAAGCATAGGATCACTAACAAAAACTAAATCTGTAATGCCATCTAGCTTTTCCCGAAATACATTACCCAACTGTTTATGGCGAAGGTCGATATATTCGTGCAATCTGAAATTGTACAGAATAATTTACTTGTATTGTTCCATGCTGATTAAATAAAACGTGCTAACTACTTTAATTAAGTTCGCTAAACCAGGAGCTCAAGACGTAGAGCTAGCCAGCCAAACTCATGTGATCATTCGTATCCACTCCATCAAGACTGTGGATGTGTAGATCCATACTTCAATATTATTTTAAATTTTAACGTACTTAGTTCCACTACCAGCTGCTAAAAATTCAATCTTGGATTTAATAAATGGTTTGCGTTTGGGAATATCATCAATGGTTAATGATGGACACACTGCCGTGCAAAAATAATTCCTTAAATAATATATTCTTTTGAATACATTTCTTTGCCTTAAGTGCTGCATCGTACCTACCTGAAATACCAAAGAAAAAAAAATATTTATTTTAGTTTTTACTTATCTAAATGTCTATGTTGTGTCTGTTTATCCAATTTTATTCCTTACATTTCATTAATTAAAACCAAACTTTGGGAACTTTACGATCATTCATTTAAAGCTACATAGAACATAGCCACCACTGGCTCTGGACAACAATTTCTGAATTGCACTAACAAATTCCTACGTAAGATTCGGTGGTGCGGCGGTTGTGGTAGCGGCTGCGTGCAAGAGGTCGCGGATTTACTTTTCATACTCGGGCCTCACTGTGCGGCGTGGTGCAAAGTTATCAATATTAATTTATAAAACAGGCAAATGGTACCTACCTAGCCTAAACCAATTCAATTTTATGATTTGTTATTGTTTCATTAGGTACCTTTATGTAAAAATATGTTATGTGAGATATCGTGTAGGTACCTACCTTGTACCTACGTCTGCGTGTAGTTAGGTTAAACTTTGTATTATGTACACAGATTAAGTAGGTCTGTATTGTACATACTCTATTAATAACGCAATAAAGGCTGTGATGCAGCCAATAACAACCGACTTCATCTCTGTCAAAGAAGAGTTAACTAATAATTGTTTTTATTTCCAGCATGCACACTACATACAAAAACAAAGCTTATATTTATATCATATTAAATACCTACTTAAAAAAAACTATAAGTCATAATAGGTACTTACCTAACTGTCTATAGCTATAGCAAGCCTATACCTACCTATCTATACTTGCAAACATATATACGGAGCTCTCTAAAAGAATATTTTATAGATTTCATAGGTAAGTAATAAACAAAATAAACCCTCACCTTTTCTCAAGAATTGGTTTGTTGTTTTTAAACACTAATTTATTTTTAGGTACCGATAACTTTACCTTAGCGTATAGGATCGAGCAAGCCTACGTTTTTTAAGAAACTGAAACTCTATTAGGTAGGTACATATATTCAATTCATTCACTGTTATCCACACATTTTGTTGTTAACAAATACAAAATATTGAAATGGTAATAGGTTCAGTGAATTATTTATGATCTACCGTCGATCGTCATCACATTGTAATTCTCTAACCCGTCTTTTGCAAAAAAAAAACTAGATACGCAGATGTTTTACGCTTATCTAAAATTTCAGTCTCATGTTACTCTTTTATGTAGTACATATTAGTAGGTAGGTACTTTATTATTCATACTTCAAGTTACATACCTACTTAGTAACGGATATACCTTAGTACTAGTAGATAGAAACAAATGTAAACCTAAAGTGACCTGTATCTATAGAATCAGATAAATATGTATGATTAAAGTAACTGCACAATAGGCGGACACGTACGTATATGTACCTACTTACAAAAGAATATGTATTTTCCTTGTATGTTTTTGGTTTTATGGTTTTAATGTGCCTTTTTTTTTTAAATCTCTTTTATTTAAAAACAGCCATATATCATATAGATTACGTCGGCTAAAATTAATGTGCCTTAAAAAAAAGGAAAAATTGGAAAATATTATCATTAATATTTACTTTTTCTTTATTTTTATATAATATTATATTATTTAACACATACACAAACCTTAGCACCTCCAAGTCGGACACATTTCAGAGACCATATTAAGCATGTCTTAATTAGTGTTTCTGAAGAATATTTAAAATAATTTAACAACAAAGGTATAGGTACCCGTTTGGTACATTGACCCTGTGAACAATACGCCACTCCAGTCATTAGTTCAAAGTTTTCTCGTTCATGAGCTAACTAACTGTTTCCTACTGCTCCTTCTGGAGATATCATAGAGCTCTAACTGAGTGCCATATCTCTAACAATCCATCGTATTTTCTTATTTTACTTACACGAAATTTAACCTAAATGGTTAAGGTAAAGCATAATAGTATGATGGTTTGGCAAGGAAAGGAATTTCCTACTCTTTCTATGCGGGATTAACCTTTCATATGTCTGATAACAAAGACTAACACGAGTAGTTCCTTTGTGAAAAGAGAGACATGGGCCAATAGCTCGTAATCGCTAATCGCGACGAAGGAGCTTTGTGTGCTTAGTGAAGAAGAAGAAACAACATCCTGAAATAGATAATCACGGATAAAAGGTTGACGGAAGTCGCGTCTAGTGTAAGTACAGTATTTTCACAGGGCTTTGATCTGTTCCAAACCAGACAATCTGCTTTGAGATGATATTGCTGCCGCATTTATAATGATCACAACGTTGATTATACTTAGTGTATATATTTATAGCTTCTAGCTTATAATTATATGATCAATAAATAAATTGACATAATTAAAATAATGACATAATTAAATACGGACAAATAATTTAAGATCAGGAATAACTTAGAAAGCACCTGTGACGATGACTAATGGTACTACGGAAAACAACCGGGTTACGCACATATTTATAACAGTTATTGGAGACTATTGCTTGGAAATTTGCATTTGGCAAATTGAATATTTTTTTAATGGAGGATCAAGAGATTTAGGCATAAATTTATATTTTTGGCTAAAGTCACCATGTCCTAATGAATATTATTATATTTAAAATAATTTAGATAGTAGAATTTACTTTTTTTAATATGGTATCACGATGCCTTAGTGACTTGTCAAAATTTGTAAAATCACTGTGGGGAAACTGAGAATCATTGAGAATTGAACTAAATAGTGAAATACGGAATAAAACTATTGTTTAGCCAAAATGACAGTGAAAAATAAAACGGAGGAACCGAAAAAGGAGAAAGTAGAACCAGCAGCGGCCCCAAATGATGATTTAGTATGTATATTTCCTATAATAAAAGTTAAAAAATAAGTGATGCATCGGTAATAGTTGTTTTGCTTTTGTTCATTTACAGTCTGAAGAAGATAAACGCTTACAAGAAGAGCTCAACATGTTGGTTGATAAATTACTGGTATGTAAACTATCATTGAAAAAAAATTCGATAAAATTGTAGCACTTGTTTAACCTATGTAATTTTTCCAAAACAGGGAAGCGATGTTGATTTATACTTGCCAGCATTGCAAATGTTGAGCAAACTCATTAGAACTTCTACAACATCAATGACATCAGTACCAAAACCACTGAAATTTCTGCGAGAGCACTACCCAGCACTGAAACAAGTATATGAAAAGATTGCTGATTCTCAAACAAAGAAGTTTAGTGCTGATGTAGTCTCTGTTCTTGCAATGGGAGTCAGTGGCTCAGCAGTAAGTTTTGTACTAATTTACCTTAGACTAAAATACATTTTATTTATTTATATTATTGATTAACTTTTATCATACAGCTGTTACATTCAGTTGATGTTGATTTAATGGTTAAATACATACTAATTACGATTTATCTCATAATTAATTATAGTGTTTTACTTTTTAATACATCATACCAGCCTAATATCCAATTATGTCACCTTCTTCATGTTGGAAGACTTTGACTAATGCCAGAATGAAGCTTGGCTTATTATTTAACTGACAGGTTGCGATATAAGTCTTGTGAGCATTTCTCATTTTTTTTGCCACTGTTTTAAAAAGTCGCCAAAAATAAAAATATTTAAATAAATCGATTTTTTTTATGCAATTAGGTAGTTTACTTTATTAACAATTGGATTTTTATATGAAAATGCATTTAATTCAAATATTTTACGAAAAATATACTGAAAACTAAATGAAGACAGATTACATGTTCTTCTTTTGTTACTTTTTATTTGTTAAATAAAACTTTGAAATAGCAATTTTTATATCCAGAATAATATTTTTTTGATCCTTCATAATGTACTTAATAACATTATTGCAAATAAATACTAAGGAAATTAATAGAACATTTTCAAATTATGAGTTTAAATATTTTTTTGTTACCTTTCACATAAATTCCCTTTAAAGTTTTGATAATATGAAAAATACACAAAAATTACGAATTTTACGTATTTTTTATTAAAATATTATATATCCTTTAGTATTTTTAGTACAATTCATAGTTATATAATAAACATGAAACACATTAAATACAAAATGAAATCAAAAATTTTTAGGGACAGTATCAAAAAAAGAATATAAGGTAACAAAATAAAAAATATAAAGCAACGTCTACAATACTATTATTTAGGGTTAATATTATGTAAGTATAATATTATATTATATTAATGTTATTTTCATTATCATCATGTTTACTTTTTCGTACCATGCAATGGGAACTGTAGGGTTAGAGCAGGAAAAGGACTTATTATAATAAATTAAACAAGAGTTTAGTGTTAGAGCAACATTTAATATCGTAATGTATAATGCTAATAGCTAAACAAATTTAGAATATTATTTGGGAGTGATTACAGCTTTAACAGTCTTTTGACAAAATCTACTTGAAGAAAGATAAATATTAATATTATAACAACACTTATTAGTAATCTACATAATTTATATACCTTTTAAATGAAATTTGGTTCAGGATTAAAATTAAAACGTTATTTTTAAAGCAAATTGTTCACTCCGTTGTTTTTTAAAATTGCAAATCAGTACTTAGCTACTTAATATATTATAAAATCACACAATAACGCTTATATTACTAAATGTAATAAATTGAGGAAATGTAATCTAGTCGAGTATAATAACACAACTTGAGTGGCTTAAGTAATGCAGTTTTGTTTTTTTTTTACTTCTTTTTACTTCTTTCCACTTCTTTCTTTGTAAAGCTTTTTCAACATCTGTCATTTCAGAAACTTTTTTGTATTAGTATTTTGACTAAATTCTTTCCAAGTTTTTCTTTCTTATTTCTTCTAATTTTTCCGGGTTTTTTTTAAATTTTTCCCATATCTTTTCATTTTTTCTGCAGAAGTAAGTAGCATTTTCTTGCGCTGTTGGATATAAACGTACCTTTAGAATTCCTTTTTTGTTACTCCAATTTTCCGCTTATACGTTACCGTGCCAAAGTAACAAAGAAAATAGTAACGAATCAGTGGTGAAATTTTTTCAAAACATTATTATAGTTATTAAAATTGGAGTTACGTCTGATATAATTTACTCGACTTTAGTGCAAGAGTTGGACTATTGTCTAATGATAAAAGAAAGTGGTTAATATTATTGACTTACCTTGAAACAGAGTAACAAAAACTGGAATAAGATTCGAGTTTATGACTAGAAACGTATTTGCACACTGCAACGTCAGAAAAGCAGTGACAAATAAGTTAAGATGGCGGCATTAAATGATACCTGTAGTATTGCCAAGTTAAAATTGTTCAACACAGTTGTAGTTTTTTAAATATAACAACATAAAAATGGGTAACAAAAAAGGAAAATTTTTTTGGAACTTTTTCCGGGACAAGTTTAAAATTCAATTATATAAATGATAAAGTTTAATAAATACCAAAATGTGATGTGAATAGATCGAATTTACCTCGTAAAATGGTATAAAAACAAAATCTAAGTATACTTTCTTTGAACTTTATTAAAATAATTGCGTTTGAAGAAACGGATAGTAGACTGGGACATACGAATTTTCATACATTACATTTTTTTGTAGTTTGTATTTAATTGTTTTTTAAACGAAATACTATGTTTTTATGATAGTTTTTAATGTTTTCTGTGAGTTTAAATAATAAATGTGCTCCTAAATAGAACAGAATCGATAATAGACAAATTACACAAAAGTTATTAAGCTACAAACTTGGGGGACATACAACAAAAGTGTATGGGCAAAAAAAAAAAAGAAATGCTCTTGTATTCTTTTTCTTGCAATAAAAATGTCTGTTACAGTAGTTTTAAAAGTAATAAAAATAGAAGAGAAGGTGACATTGCATTTTTTTGCTGGGACAATTTTTTCATGTAAATATTTTATAGAGAAATTACTTTTTTCAATAAATACATTTAATTTTTAATTATTTTCAGGATGCTGCAGAAAAGAGAGAATGCTTGAAATACTGCCTTTTGGGAACTATGTCAAATGTTGGTGATTGGGGACATGAATATGTTAGGTTTGTATTCTTATTTCTCTAGAATATGTCTTCTTTATTTTTATGTAACTACTTTATAGTAATGTAATATGATGTTCTGATTTATTTATTTTTTGTCTTCTATCTTAATTAAATCTTAGTTTGATAAAAAAAATCTAAATGTACTAGGAAAGATGTAGTTGCCAAAACCATATTGGTTTTTTTTAAATATTTTCTGTAGCCTATGTATGGAGAAACATTTTTTAAACCTATTATTTGTATTAATACTGGTTTTTTACTTAATTTAAATTAAATGCAAAATAAATAAATATCTCAAAGATTACTTTGTACAAAATAGCTATACATAGTCTTGTCATGTCTAGTTTTTAAAAACTGTAATACATAAGTTAATTGAATAAAATGTTTATCATATTTTCAAAGTACTCTTCACCTAAATACCAATCAATTAAAATAATTTATAAGAGTAAAGTAATGAGATGGTTATTTATATGTTCTTATTGTTTATGATAGACAATTGGAAGGTGAAATAGCTGAAGAATGGAACATAGAAAACATGGAGGCCCTCTTACCTTTGGTTCGTGATGTCATCTCATTTGACATGAAGCACTCGGCTGAGATTCAAGCATGTGATCTATTGATGGAGATAGACCGCCTTGACCTTCTTACACAACACATGGACCAGAGTAATTACCCAAGAGTCTGTTTGTATCTGATAGGGTAAGTTATTTTTATTACCTTTTTAATATGGCAAAGTGATAATAGCTTTCTATTTGGCCTTTGTAGTCCTTATATTTAAAGAATTACAAGTTCGAGCGACGACTTGGTCTCGCACGTTTGTGTCCCTTAGACCTTACATAAGGTTTGGTAAGGCAAATTTGTAGTTCTAGTTTTAGCTTAAGTTTTTGTAACGGATAGGCTATAAATTTCAAGATGACTAATTAACTTGTCACTAAGGGCCAGATTCAGAGACTGCACTTTGTCTTTACTTTAGCAAAGTCTAGAAAAAGTAATTTTTCGCATGAAAAAGTTTACTTTCATTATTTATTACTACAAAGTAAACTTTTCATGCGAAAAGATTACTTTAATGTTGTTCAAATTCAGAGATAATAACTAGACTTTGCTAAAGTAAAGTCAAAGTGCGGTCTCTGAATCTGGCCCTTACATACCAACAGGTGAAAAATGGAAATTACTTATTGAGACGTAAAGCTTGTGACTTAGGTATAATTTAAGACGTGTCTTGAATAAAGATCAAATTTACCTTTCCTGTGACTGGTACAAGACAACTCTTTAACATAGCAGATTCCATTTGACAACCTTCTAAATTCACTATTTTCATAAGTAATTCAATATTTTGTTTGCAGCTGTGCTAGTTATGTAGTGGAACCAGAATCAACACAAATTCTCCAAGGAGTATTAGACACGTATTTACGATTTGGTGAATATCCTCGTGCAATGCTTGTTGCTATGCAACTGCATGATAAGCCCAAATGTGAAGAAGTCTTCAATTCCTGCACTGATCCGTAAGTATATTTTAATTGTGGTATAACTCTTTCGTATTTGACTGGTGTGGTAGTCACGGTGGCAGTATCCCTGTTCTTAAAATCGTGTGCTCGAATTCTATGCTGAACAATGCTTTACATTCCATTAATAATCGTCTTGAGCATAAACATAGTGTAGTTTATTAACACTGATGTTTGTAAAAGTTTGTTGACATATTCCATACTTCGGGGTTTGCGACAATGAGTAGTTGTACCTCCAGGCTTAAAACAATATTTTGTGCATCCCACAAATTGTAGTATGTGTTGACATGTGTGTAAGACATCTATGAATTCTATACTTTTAACATGTAGATTGGTCAAGAAACAACTGTGCTACATGCTTGCTCGCCAGTACATACCTTTGGATGTTGATGATGAAGATCTAAGGACAATTCTCCTCAATGCACACATCAACGATCATTTCCTCAGTCTTGCTAGAGAGGTATGTATCAACATCTTATGTTTATTGTCCTTGTATAATATTGCTTATAGTTAGTAAGCAAATAGCGCAAACAAAGCGACTACATAGTTTGGGCGCATAACATATAAAATTATTTATTATTATATAATTATTCATCATTGGCGGTCGCGTACCCTAAGACGTAGAGTGGGCACGACAAGCTTATAGGGAGGCATGATAAACATAACCTAACCTAACTGATCCAAAAGTAACTTTAATGGTTCCTAAACATGAAGTCTTCAGTTTAATTCTGATATTTATAAAGCTGTTCTACACTTAGTATTGCAACTAATACATGTATCTTTTTATTAACAGCTGGATATAATGGAACCCAAAACCCCGGAAGAAGTGTACAAGACATGGCTAGAGTCTGCCGGTTCAGCTCTACGCTCATCGTTACTAACTGAACACCCCGTAGACTCTGCCAGACAGAATCTATCAGCTACATTTGTAAATGCGTTTGTGAACGCTGGCTTTGGACGCGATAAACTTGTTACTACTGAGGATGGTAATAAGTGGATGTATAAGAATAAAGATCATGGTAAGTGATGCCTTATGTTATCATTTCAGTTTGGGAACATCTTTCCTAGTTCTAAGAAAGTTATGCTTCATTTAAACATCGACAATGTAACATTCGAAAAGACACATAATATACAGGGCGTCCCACGGCTATGCCACATGGAGGAAAGTATCTTGAATATTGTAGATGGAACATTTTATTGAAAGAAGACATTATTTTAATTTCAAAAACAATTTAAACTGCATTCATAGATTTTTAAATAATTACACGGTTGAAACGGAAATCGAACCCGCTACACGAGAAAAAAAAATTACCCTGCAACTTTATTATACCGATCGAAAGACTTCATTATAAGGATTACTTTTTGCCAAATAACATAGTCAAAGTCAAATACTTTTATTCACATAGGTTACATGGTAACACTTGTGCACGTCTTTTTTTAAACAATATCTGCCAAACCTATCACCACTTTGAGAAGAAGATGACTACAGTAGAGCTCTGAGAAGAATGTGGCCAACAAACTCAGGCCACTCCTTTCAAATATAAATTTGACTTAGTTACAATTGTAGCAGCATGAAGATTGTTAGAAATAAAAGAAAAACCATTAATTAATATGATTATGATAATGTCAGTTGTATGTCCTTACGGCAATGTTAGTTTGTCATTAATCTGAACGAAATTTCACATCAAATGTTACAATTAATGGTTTTTCTTTTATTTCTGACACTATGTTATTTGGCAAAAAGTAATCCTTATAATGAAGTCTTTCGATCGGTGTGATAAAGTTGCAGGGTAATTTTTTTTCTCGTGTAGCGGGTTCGATTTCCGTTTCAACCGTGTAATTATTTAAAAATCTATGAATGCAGTTTAAATTGTTTTTGAAATTAAAATAATGTCTTCTTTCAATAAAATGTTCCATCTACAATATTCAAGATACATTCCTCCATGTGGCATAGCCGTGGGACGCCCTGTATACTCATATTCAAAAGTTCAATCTGTGATTTGAAATTTTTTAAAGTTGTGATTAAAGGTCGGAATACATGCGTACACATCGCGCATAAACAATTTACTTAAAATATTTATAAACCTGTTTTGTGGGATTTCAGGTATGCTATCAGCAGCAGCTTCCCTGGGGATGATACACTTATGGGACGTAGACGGTGGTTTAACTCCCATCGACAAATACCTCTACACAACAGATGAACACATAAAGGCTGGTGCATTGCTCGCTCTAGGACTTGTCAACTGTGGAGTGAGGAACGAGTGTGATCCTGCATTAGCTTTGCTGTCTGACTATGTGCTGCATTCAAGCTCTAATCTTAGGATTGGCAGCGTTTTAGGTTAGTGAATTATTTATTTAAATATTGCTAACGGAATCTTGCCAACAAATACACACCTCAACAAAGTCTAGGGATATTTGGTATTTACTCAATTAACTCCAAAATTATTGAAGATAACATACAACATGTTTATATTTTTATAAAGGTAATTTATCAGGCTACAATCCAGAATTAAATAAAAGTATTATTTTTGCGTAAATATTTTTTTATTTAAATAAATAAAAAATTTGGAAAATTAGTAAAACTAACAATGAATTTGTTTCTTAAGCAAAAGTGAAAATAATCGAAAATCAATCTGTTTTTAACTCTTATGTGAGTAATCAGTAGTCAGTACATTCAAAAAACCGTAAATAACGGTCCTGCAACGGTTTTTCATGCTTGGATTAAGTTATTCAGGTCTTGATGCGGTATAATGTTACAGGATCGACTAGGATACAAAAAAAGTTGATCTTCCATCGCAAGTTTATGCAGGAAAATTCATCAAAGCCCTTCTTTTGAACTTGTCCTACGCGTATTTTATGGTTTTGAGGTTAGGCGATTGAGTGGTTCAGCATAAAATCGATACGTAGTGCTCCTGCAACCATCTCGTCATCACTCTCGCTTTATGCGGATGGGTGTTATCGTCCATGAGCTTAAACATTTGGCCCAATTGTAGTCTACGCGGGTAGATTATTAGTTCTAGCACCTCGTTAAGTTAGTTTTCAGCCGTCATGGTGTTTCTGATCAAAACGCGCTCTGTTCTTCGACCGACACAAATTCCCGTCCAAACCATAATTGTTCTATCGTGGTATGAATAGTTTTTCTCAGGATGTTGTAGACGGCTATCACAACCAGGAACTCGCCAAGCACGTTCTCTACGTGAATCCGAGTGGAAACCGAACCGGGACTCATGTGTAAACACCACTACAGATAACAGGTCATCTTTGCAGAGAAAATGTTCACGACCTCACTCCAGTCATCGTGCGCGATTTGCTCAACGTATTGCTGGAGTTCAAAGCGGTATGCGAGCATAAAGGCGAGCTTCATGCCGACTTCTTTTGACAGTTTGGTCACCCGCAAGAGGCTCCACCAAGAGCTGGAGCCTCTAAGCCAGCTGCATGGTAGTAACATTTGGCTGGCTTTTCGCGGGAACTTGCAAAAATCGATCATGTCGTTGAGTGGTGACAGACTTTTTGCTGTGATATCTTTCAGCCACTTCACCAGTAGCACGATAACGTGACCATAACCTTAATTTCATATTTTGTATTGTTCCAATCTCTTCAGCAATACTATGCTCAGTACCCGCAGCTGGGAGCATGCCTACTGCCCTTAATATTTCCTCTATGTTGAAATGGCGCCGCTGCTTGATGCACACAATATTAATCATTCGAATCAAACGTTTAAATTGTTATAAAACTTAAATTTTACACAAAAAAGCAGTCAAAACTTACTGTTGGTAAATGAAATTTTCGAACTTGACTACGTTCAAGCCGCGTAAATCTTTTATTTATATTTTTTTTTTTCAAATTCAAATTTAGAATTGTTGAAAAAGGTTAACAAAGTAAGTTTTCATCAAAAGAATTAAAAACAAACCAATTTTTTTTGAGTTTCACAACTTAATACAAAATATCGTGAAAATATCCCTAGACTTTGTTGAGGTGTGTATGGTTCCTATTTGGGTGTTTTTTTTTTCTATGACTTTTACGTCTTTTATATGTATATGTAATTACCAATTTAAACAAAACTGTTTGAAAGGTTATAATTTTTAAGTTAGTCCCATAGATATTTTGTTAAAATTAATCAAGTCGTTTAAGTTTTATCCAAAACTATGATATTTCTGTGGATCAACCAAGTAAACAAATTGTAAATGTTGTCAACATTCTGGTTGGAATCGATTTTTTAATTAGAAAAATACATTTTGTACTTGTTATATTATATTTTTAGTTAATGTTTTGATCATCTAGTAAACATATTTTATGTAAAACCATGGTCTAATTTACATTAAACCTCTAATACAAGCATGATGTATGTATGAACAGGTCTAGGCATAGCATACGCGGGCACACAGCGCGAGGACGTGCTGTCTCACTTGCTGCCCGTGCTGAGCGACACGGCGGCGCCGCCAGAGATCTGTGCGCTGGCCGCCATCTCGTGCGGACTTATCGCCGTCGGTTCTTGTAATGGGGACGTAAGTATATTAAGTTTAGAGTTACTGCCCTAATTCTTGATGTAGTATTGGAATTTGTACTTGTTATTTGATGAATGCTAGATGATTGCCAATCTTATTTTCTTTGTTTCTTCCTCCCTTTGTATAAGGCTTTTATCCTTGATGTTAAATTTGTCTTATGTTCTCGAAACATCTTCTAATTAGACTTATTATAAAGGAGTTATATGCAGCACCTGACTGTATAATAATTGGGTGCGCCAAAGTTCACCAAAAATTTCAACTCCTATAATAATTGGATGTCCGAAAATGTTCTTCCTAACATTTTTCATCCTAACAATCGCAATTCCTAATTTTTTTGTCTCTAATGTTAATAATCCGAAGCATTCAACTTCATAATTTCAGTAGCAATAAACATCTGTTATACTATTATTTGTTTTCCTATATTTTCTCAACATAACCATCGTTTATACTACACTGGCGGACAAAAAAATCGACTCACTTCATACTTTCTCATTTAAAGTGCCCTAATTTCAAAATTAAGACCTAAATTCTAATTTAGATCTTAAATTCTTTAAGTTCTAGGTGTTAGCTTTAAAATGAGTACAAATAATGTTAACTTGCACTCATTTTCCTCAAAAGAAAATGGGGATAAACTTTATGAGTCCTAAAACTTGAAGAATTCAGTGGGAAATTTTTTAACAAAAAACAACATAACATTTAATAAAATCTTTATTACAGAATAAAAATCATTTTAATACCTAGTGTTACCCCCCCTAGCCCTTATAACTGCTTCCAATCGGTTCTTCATGGATCCAATAAGGTGCTTCACCCTTTCCTGCGGGATGCCATTCCATTCTTCTGTTAAGGCTGCTTGAAGGTCATCTCTTGACCCTGGTGCAGGATTTCTAGCCCGGACTCTTCTCTTCAGCTCATCCCATAAATGTTCAATGGGATTCAAGTCCGGACTACGCGCTGGCCAGTCCATAACAGTTATACCCACGTCTTGTAGGTACTGCCGTACAGCATTTGAGCTGTGTGGACGGGCATTATCCTGCATCAGGATGAAGTTATCGCCAACGAAACCAGCATATGGAACTACGTGGTCCCCCAGGATTTCTCCGATGTACCGATCTGCAGTCAATCCTCCTACATGGCGGCCGGTTTCAATGAAAACCAAGTCGGTTTTTGCTTCCAATGAAATACCAGCCCACACCATGCAGGAACCACCACCATATGCAGCAGTTTCTGCTATGCAGCATTGTGCGTATCGCTCCCCCGGCCTTCTGTACACTCTTCTTCTTCTGTCACTTCCATGTAGACATACTCTGCTTTCATCGGAGAAGAGAACAGAGCGCCACTTATCTTCCGTCCAATCAACGTGTTCTCTCGCAAAACGAATACGGGCTGCTCGGTGCGCTGGAGTCAATTTGGGTCCTGTTGCTGGTCTTTTTGGAGTCAGGGTAGCTGCCTTGAGTCTTCTTCTCACCGTCCGGGAACTGACAGCTACTCCACGCGTTTCTCGGAGCTCCCGTTGGATTTGAACCCCGTCGAGTGAACGATTTCTCAGTGAAGTGCTGACGATGAAGCGATCGTCTCTCTCTGAAGTGGATCGTTTCCTACCGGAACCTCTTCTTCGTTCAAAGCCACCAGTCTCCTGGTACCTTCGGTATATTCTTGACACCGCTGACTGGCTCATATTCAGAGTACGAGCCACTTGACGTTGACTCATGCCCTGTTCCAACAGGGTAACAGTTTGAGCCGCTACTTCTGGTCTTGTGTCCATATCTGGGAAGTCTTCTTGCTTGGAAATTCTGGAGATGTGTACCTGTTGACGTTTCACGGTCAACTGATAAAGCTCATAGGGGTGGGTCGCTTTTTATACCCCCTGAAGTCGCGCAAAATCAACTGAGTATACGAGCATAAAATTATACAGTTAACGTTCATAGACTACTGTTAGGTTATTTGAGAGTTAAAACTGCGATTATTGCTCTTTTTTTTAAGTTTAGACCTAGAACTTAAATAATTTAAGACCTAAATTAGAATTTAGGTCTTAATTTTAAAATTAGGGCACTTTGAATGAGAAGATATGAAGTGAGTCGATTTTTTTGTCCGCCAGTGTATAATTTAAAGTCATACCTTGTTTGTTTAGATTTCTTTTTATTCATAATAATCAATATTATATACTTACATTAATTTTGCGTAACTTTGTTCACAACATGTAGGTATAACATAATATACCAAAGACCAGAGCAAAACCAGAGTCCCTCTCCAATCATTCAGTCAAGATCCAGAAAAGAAATGGGTCATATTTATAATTATTGGTTTAGGTTATGGTACAACCGTGACCCCAACGCACGAGCCGAGCGAGCGCAGCGAGCGTCCCGCGGCAGCGGCCGGCGAAGTGCCAGAACCGAATTGGTCCTTTGCTTATTGGTTTAGTTACGGTTACGGTAAACTCTCAGGCCAGAAGCATAACCGTGAACGAGTCCTGTTTTATGGATTTCATTCATTTAAGACAAAAATATTCTAATAAATTTAATAAACAATAATTTAAAAAAAAATGTTTAATGTAAAAAGTTGTTTTATAATCACAAGAAATAGTAGAAAAACTAAGCTTTTTATTACTTTCACTTGGTAAATATTTCTTTCTGAGTATGAGAGAAAATATTATGGTAAAAATGTTTAGGGATAAAAGCGTTATGATAAAAAACATTAGGAGTTTAAATATATTTACATAACAATATTATTAATAACGATTTTCGGAAACATGAGTGAATACAAATAGTATGAATAAAAACTTTAGGATTTAAAATTTTAGGAAGAGTGATCATTCGGATTACAAATCGTTAGGAAGAACATTTTCGGATGAAGAACTTTAGGTGAGCCAATATGGACCCATAATAATTATTGTTATCATATAACTTCATTTTTTGTATTTTCATTAATGTTGTGCCTAATAACTGTATATTATATATATTCTCTTATTTATTGATTTGTTGGTTCACAGGTAACTTGTGCTATCATACAGCGTTTGATCGACGACAATAAGGATCTACACTCGTCAACATACGCTAGATTCTTACATCTAGGTTTAGGACTGTGTTTCCTGGGTAAGTAGTAGTTAACGATTTACTAAATATTACATAATCTAAGTATACATTAATCTCTGTCTATCTACAAATATTTTATATTTTTCTACCCAGGTTGCAAAGAACGTACAGAAGCTACGATGGCAGCCCTAGAAGTTCTACCGGAGCCCCAACAGTCTCTCTGTCAGACGACATTATCGATGTGTGCGTACGCGGGCACCGGCGACGTGCTCGTAGTACAACAGATGCTACATATATGCTCCAAGCATTACGAGACTGACGTTAGTATATACTTAATACACATTCACTACGCGCAAACTTACTCGACCGACCTGAAGTTAGCTCTCAGAGAAGTTTGCGCATGTAAAAAAAACTCGCTCCTAGCTAAATAGAGGGCTAATTATTTCAAAAAATGACATCTGCGCAGCCATTTGTAACACCTTCTAGCCAGTGAACGTAGTTGGTTTTCACCCCTCAACTTCCTTTACTAACTTCGCAAAGGAGACAAGTAAGTTTAGCCGCAGCGTGTCGAAGTCACTGGGAGTAGGATATGCCACTCCTAGTAACTTCATTCTTTGTCTGGTGAGAGCTTCACTGTTGCACAGAAGTCTGATCATCATCATCTCAGCCAATTGACGTTCACTGCTGGACATAGGCATCCTCCAAATATTGCCACCTTGTGCGGTCTTGTGCCTTCCTCATCCATCGGCTTACCGCCGTCTTTACGAGGTCGTCGGTCCACCGTGTGAGCACACGCACAGCAGTCTGCCTATACTAAATTCGAATATGAAGTATACATTGATAAACTGAATTCCAGAACGAACAGTCGTCTACTGAAGACACTGCGTTCAAAAAGCAAGACAAGAAAGAGTCGAAGGAGGGCAGCAGCGGCGCTGCTTCCTCTAGCAATGTTTCTAAGGACGACAAAGCTAAAGGTATGTTTTACTTAACTATGTCCACTGGTACTAATGAACATTGAATATTATAATAAATTAAAAAAATAGGACATCCTCCATAATCTTTAACTCCACTTTAAAATCATCCAAACAATTGAAATCGTCATATCTCCTAAACATATATGTATATTGATGGTTTTTGTTGTATCTGCTTATTAAAGTAACATGCCTTATGTTGTTTTTATGTACACTCTGTACAATAGTTAAGGCGTTTAAAAGTTCAAGAAATACAAACTCACACATAAATATGTCTCTCCTTTAAAGTATTAATGAGTACAGTAAACAATAAACTCTACATTAATCCAAAGGTAGCTCAATTTAACTATATGTGTACATATTTTAAATTAAAATACTCACCCATAGGCAAGTCATCTAAAGACAGCAAGAGCAAGGAGAAAGAAAAGGAAAAGGAGGCCAACAAGGAGTTGTCTTCAGTCCAGGCGGTGGCGACGTTAGGTGTCGCTGTCATCGCGCTAGCTGAGGAGACCGGCGCTGAGATGTGCACAAGGATATTTGGACAATTGGTAAGGAAACTGTTTAATTTGATTAATGTTTGATTATATTATGGACAGAACAGTCATAGAGAGAAAATTGTTCTTGTAATATCATTGTATAGTCTCCTGGGTGGTTTCCTACACCTTTTACGATTTGCCTAGATTTGAATGAAAGTCACAATAACTCACTTTAACTATATTTATTGATAATTAACTGTTATGTAACTAATGCTTAATGAATAAGTATTGACTGTGTGACGTGTATTTGTGTACTGAAGTAAAATGATCAATTTATTCAAGGTAATGTAAAATGCTGAGTTGTGAAATGCACTGTACGATGTATAACTCGTACAATCATGCTGGACAGGCGGATTGGTTAGAGTTTAGGTACTTAGGTCACCTCCGTAGTACGTAGATTCCGTCAAAACACAAATCAGTTAGTTACACAAATACACGACATCATAATTTTACTGTGTGGTGAGGAGTATGAATACACGATCAATTGAATTGGATGTTGTAATACATTATTTACTTACTAAATTCAAAAATATACATAAATAAATAAATATACACGGACATCTCTACACAGCGCCATTTGTTTCCAAAGTAAGCTAGTCTTAACCTGCTAGTGTTATGGGTAACAGAACAACGGATATTAGTACTGATATACTTTTTTTTTGTAAATACATACATATTATACATAGAAACACTCAGACCAATGCAAGTAATAATGTTCATGCACATAAACGTTTGCCTTGAGCGGGAATCGAACCCGAGATCTCTACCACTACGCCACAGAGGTCGTCAAACATGATGTTGTTACGAACTTAATAAAAATGTAACTCCCCCCAGGGTCGCTACGGAGAGCCGGCAGTACGTCGCGCGGTCCCGCTCGCCATAGCTCTGTGCTCCATCTCCAACCCGCAGCTCGCCGTCATAGATGTACTCAACAAGTACTCGCACGACTCCGACAACGATGTCGCTTACAACGCTATATTCGCTATGGGGCTCGTCGGTGCTGGGACTAACAACGCCAGGTAAAATTATATTTTAACGTTTTTTTTTTAATTTAACTAGGGCACTGTTAGGTAAAAGTTCCTTGAGCTGTATTTTTTAATTTTTAAAATGTTATAGTCCAAGATTCCCTAAAAAAATGGATAATTGATTACCCTATCAGGATAATTTTTCTTAAAAAGTTACATTTTGATGAGACACAGCTTTATAATAATCAAATTGCCTAACTTTACTAGGGATGCTGGACTATAAAATTTGTCTCCGAAACTGATAGATATTTATCGATGTTTTTTTTTTGTCTAGTAAAGTTAGCTTGTCGTAAAAAGAATGTGCCATACTATTGTGTACATTCTGTATAAATATTAACACAAAAAATAAACACCTATTCAGTATATTTATTAGTGGACTTTAACATTGTCATTTAATCTTTAGTTTATTAGTGAAGTGATACTTTCCCATCAGACTAGCAACAATGCTGCGTGCGCTGGCACTGTACCACGGCAAGTCCCCCGTGCACCTGTTCATGGTGCGGCTGGCGCAGGGCCTGTGCCACGCGGGCAAGGGCACCGTCACGCTGTGTCCCACGCACGCTGACCGACGTCTGGCCAACCAGCCAGCGCTGGCTGGACTGCTCGTCGTAATGACAGCATTCTTGGACTGTAAAAATAGTTAGTTTCTTTTGTTTATTATTAGTATTATTTAAGAATTTAGGAAATCTTACTTTCCCTTGTGTTAACTAATCTTGTTGTTTATCTTATCATGACAACAACCGATTAATGTCACACTGTAGAAACACTTGAGAAAGAGCGGTCCGAAAATCCTCTAGCAGAAGAGAGAAACTAGACCTGTCAATAGCCAATGCAAGTTAAAAGATTGGCGTAAGGTTTTATATATTTGTTACAGTTTTCGTTTATTTGTTTTAGTGAAAATGAACTCAAACAAGCACTGTGGTAGTTAATCTTAGTAATTTATTTTTATTAAACGTAGTAGAAATACATACTATGATTAATGATCAGATTCTTTTTTACTGTTCTTCTCATGCTTGTCATATTAAATAAATAAATGTACATAAAATAATATAAATATTGCAGTAATCCTGGGCAAGTCTCACTACTTGTTGTACGTCCTGGCGACTGCGATGCAACCTCGTTGGTTGGTCACTCTTGACGAAAATCTTCAGCCCCTGAATGTGAGCGTACGCGTTGGACAGGTAAGCTACTCATACGTATTTAGGTCTAACTAGATGTTAAGTCAGTGTTATATTTGTAGGTTAGAATGAATATACATCAAGGTTGTGCGTGAGACAGGTTGTGGTTGACTCCAGTAATACAACATATATAATGGTTTTTCGTTCCTTTTTTTTTTTACAAAATTACAATGTGTATGATGTTGATGGCTGTAGCGAAAATGAAAGAGAGAATTAAATTAAATGCTAAAACATTTAAAATATAACGATAAAAATCATACTCCATCGGCCTTATTACAAAATACGTTCTAACTATAAAACACTGTTTATTACGTCATAAAACCACTGTTTTTGAAATTTGTTATTAAAATAACAAATATTATAAATTTTGTATTTGTTATAACAAATGTGGTTTTATGACGTATAAATCGTGTTTTATAGTTAGACCTATTTTGTAATAAGGCCGATTAGGCTATTGGTTTGAGAAAAAGCCAAGAAACTGTAAAAGATTAGAACTACAGATACAGTAACGTATAAATAATTTTGGTGTTTTTTTTACAGGCTGTAGATGTGATCGGTAAAGCAGGTACACCTAAAACAATAGCCGGTTCCCACACTCACACCACACCCGTATTACTATCATTTGGTGAACGTGCGGAGCTAGCTACAGACGAATTCCTACCTCTCTCACCTGTCATGGAAGGGTTCGTCATACTCAAGAAAAATGAGGACAGTGTCATGGCGTCTGTACAATAGGAACTTAGAGTACTTTAAATTTAATTATTACCTAATGTAACTTGTATTCATTTTCAGTTCTAATAAATATTTGAGAAATTTGTATGTTGTGTTTCTTTTATTTGTTTTGATATTTTCAACCTTTAAATGTAACATACAGACATTATTTTTAAATATTTATAGTATTACATAGTAAGTATCGATAAAAACTGCAATAGTCCTTTAAGAATTTAAAATATTATATGGGCAATACAAACGTAACTATGTTTAGCCCTTCTTCAATCGAGTACCAGTAGGCAGTAGCTTGCCTGTATTCTCGTATTGCTGACGTCGTACATGAGAGGTGTTTCCCATGAACCATCCATCAATCGAGCCACGACAAACAAAGAGTAGAAAACATGTTATAGTCCATAATCTGTACAAAATTAATTTTAATTACATATTTGTATTTTTATTTTATTAAAATAAAGTTACACCTTTGATACAATATACAGGGTGGCTCATTCAAAAGGGTCAGTATGGGAAAGTCTTAAACTATAAGTCATACGAAGATTTGTTCTTAGGAACCATGTCACCGATTTTGATAAAAAGAAAAACTGCATTCATACATTTGAAAAAGATACTGTACCCAGCTGGGGAATCGAACCCGGTTGTTTTGCAAAAATAAACTTATAATTTTTCTATTTAAATATCGAGTCTGTAGGTCTTAAGGGCCTTTACATGGCTCACTAGCGCCGCCAATAGAAATAAAATCATATTTCGCAAATAGGATAAATAATGTTAAATGTTGATAACAAAGTCTTGAGAAAAGCCAATAAAGTATTTGTACAACACACTCTCAACACTTTAAATGTTTTTCAATTAGTTAAATTTCACATTCGAAAAAAAAACGGCCGTTTTTGTTAATAATGCAATATTTATTAGATTGAAAAACATTTAAAGTGTTGAGAGAGTGTTATTTAAATACTTTATTGGCTTTTCTCAAGACTTTGTTATCAACTATCAACATTATTTATCCTATTTGCGAATTATGATTTTATTTCTATTGGCGGCGCTAGTGAGCCCTATAAACGCTCTTAAGCAGTAAATATCTCTATGAAACATTATGTCTTAAATGAATAAAATGAATTTTTTACACATACTTAAATTTATTATAGTAGGTGTTCGATATGGCCACCGTTTTGTTCAATACATTATACCCTTTCCACTATATTTAACGACATTTGACAGATTGATGTTAGTGACGTTCAGTATTATCCGGCCGTTCAGAGAATGCGTTCCTGACACTTATCAGTTAGTCACGACTAGTGATGGACACAACATTATACCGAGTTCGTTACCGTTACTCCAAAATGAACCGCCGCGTTATTTTTATGATTAGATTTAGACCGTTTTAAATTGGCGGAATCATTTAAAATTTATATTTTAGTTCTTTACGTGGAAACAATAAAAGGGAATATTAATATAATAAAATTGTTTTATTTATTATTTTTTACAAAGTTACAATCTGTATTTCTATGGAATAAAGTACATTGAACTAAATGTGCGTACAGAATATTAATCAGACTCCGATTCGCTTGAGGAGGTGGTGTCTTCATCATCATCTTCGCCTACATGTATAATTATATTATTATCAATTACAGAATCAATCCTGATATCTCGGTCAAAATGTTCCATAATCAGGTTTTTAGTCTTTTCGACAACCTTTGCCCAGTCATCTCTTGTGACTTTCCCGCAGGCTTCTTTTAACAGGGTCATCATCTTTTTCGTGCTGAATGGCGGGGAAGTATTGTGGCGGGCGGCGTAACCTTTTATTTGAGCCCAGATTAGCTCAATCGCGTTATATTGGCAATGATACGGTGGAATTCTTAGAAAGCGATGACCGTACTCCAAAGCCATTTCATCGATTTCGTATCGCACATTTGCCGCTTTATTTTCTTTCACTAACTTAATTAGCTCTGCTTTTAGCATCTGCATATTTGCGTCAATGCCTTTTGCTTGTAACCAAGCAACCATTTCTTCTTTTTTATTAGCTTGGGTAGGTGGTTTCTGTATTTGAAACGAGTGATAGGAGGCATTATCCATCAATATTACAGAAGGCTCTGGTAGGCTGGGCAAAAGCACGTTCTGGAACCACTCTTTAAATGTACTGGCATTCATTTCCTCGTGGTAGTCATTTGTGGTTTTTGATTGAAATGCCAGTAAAGCGTTCTCCACAAAGCCGTATTTTGCAGTACCTGCGTGGCATATTATCAGACGAGCCCCCTTACCCATTGGTACTTTCGACGTCGACGCTTGTGTATCATCCGTCCAAGAACGGGAAACCGTGTGATTGGCGTTTAGCCATGTCTCGTCAATGAACACGACATTATCCCAGTTATCAATTTTTTTTGCTTCTCTCAAGAAACTTATCCGTTTCAAAATGATGTCGTATCGTTCTAATAAAATTTTTCTTTTGTCTGTTTTTTTATACGAAAAACCAATATCTTTTAAGATTTTCGTTAAAGCAGTTTTACCCCCGCTAAACAGTCCAGCTTCTCTTAACGACGCCAAAAGCTTCATCCTGTTGAGATATTCATTTCTGGAATAGTAACCATATATATGATTTCTGATTGCATCGGCGTCAAAGGTATCAATATCTGTCACGGGTTTAGTTCTACGTTTCTTCTTCGGAGTACGTAAAATATTATCTTCCATGCCAGTAGAGCCGAACTTTTCTTTATTAATATTTGTAATCGTTCGTTTGCTAACTCCAAGCGCCTGAGAGACGCGTTCTTGTACTTTTTCGACAGGAACCAGGGGTCCGCCATTTTGCCGCTCCCGCTCAAAGTAATCTTGCAGCTTGATAATTAACTCACGGGCTCCAGTTTTCAATGTTTGTCCACGTTTAGGCATTATTATGCACCAAAAGTAAAAAGAACGCAATATAAGACACAATCAAAGTCAAATAACAACAGATCGCAAACACTTGAAGAACGTGGTCTATGCGCACGAAACGACAACAGACGACTGTTTCAGCGTCACAAAATGGCGGCCCATAACGCCATTTGGGGTTACCATTTTCAACCTAAATATAAAAATGCTACTTTGTATTTAATGTACTTTTATTTTTATATTTAATAAAAGTTATTCTAAAGTCCATTATTTTCAAATTCTTGAAAAGAAAAACAAAACGTATTATTTTATAAAGTATAACTGTATCGATAAGAACAGATTACGATACTATTATTCACTGTTATTGTTGGCACAGCACTACAAATATAAAGCGCTGACATAACCTTGTAATAGCGCAGTGTAGATTTAGAAAAATATTGTTTACCAAGTTATTTGACACTCAGTTTGACACAACATTATAACATTCATTAATTATTGATATAATAATGTTGTTTTAATGCTCATCAATAGTTAAAACGATAAACAACCAGCAAAAATATTTTTATCGTAACTGCAACGCCATTACAAAGTTACTGCGTCAGTTCAATCGCGACGTGTCAGGAACGCATTCTCTGAACGGCCGAAGTTTAGTATCTCGAATGTAATGCCATTCGATTGTAAGCGATTTCGCGATTTTTCAAATTACTTTGTTTTACACATTTGGATCCTTACATCAACTTACATTATCATTTTATTAGTGATTATTTCTTCTATGTTAAGAGAATTAGCCTATAGCTTAAAATGATAAAATTATAGTTAGCTTAGTTATTATTTAAAATACATAATTTATCGTGACACCTTCGCGGGTTATAGCTAATCTAAAATATCATTTATTACATTTTATACACATATTATGAAGAGTTCAGGTTTATTCATAGCATTTATTTCTACCGATTATTTATAATTTGTTTCATAATGGTGGTAATCGTTATGAGTGTCCATCACTAAGTAACCATGGTAACTGAAAAAAACATGCGTACGTCCATGAAATACAATATAATTTATTCGAAAAATAAGCGGAAGTATTACGAAACTTCATGGACGTGAACTGTCAAAAAGCTAAACTTACGCTGGAAGGGGTATAACACGTTTAGGTAACGATTTTCTTATTGCATTTTGTATCTTCATGCAGCCAGTCATACTGAAACGTTCCATTTTCAAATGAGGCTTAACTTAACATGTCTCTGTACCTATCTACAATATCTACATACTTTATGTGGGCTTTTCAGTTGATTGTTGTTTGATTAATAGAAGTAAGTAGTTGCATGATAATAATATTACTGTAGATAACAAAACTTCCTTAAAAGTTTAATGCAATGCCACATGATTATGTAACACGGTGTATGTAACTAGTAGAGGGGTACAAACAACCGTAGGGACAATTTTACATGCCTGAACTTGTTGAATATTGTATTGGTGGTCACTTCGAACACCTACTATGATAAATTAAACTATGTGAAAAAAATGCATTTTATTCATTTAAGACATAATGTTTCATAGAGATATTTACTGCTTAAGACCTACAGAATCGATATTTAAATAGAAAAAGTATAAGTTTATTTTTGCAAAACAACCGGGTTCGATTCCCCAGCTGGGTACAGTATCTTTTTCAAATGTATGAATGCAGTTTTTCTTTTTATCAAAATCGGTGACATGGTTCCTAACAACAAATCTTCGTATGACTTATAGTTTAAGACTTTCCCATACTGACCCTTTTGAATGAGCCACCCTGTATATATCTGCCAAACTGTTTAACAGTTTGTCGACAGTATATAATGAATATTTTAGTAACATGTTATCGTTACTAAAATATTCATTATACTAAAGTGTGATGAAACCAAGAGGTTAGGTCTAGTTTAGCAAAGTTATTTTTCCCGCATGATTAGGGATCATGCCCTGTGTCGCGAGGATTTTACATACATCAATTTAACGAACACAAAAACCATCCAGAGGCAATAATTATATAGATTATCCATATCAACCTATGGACGTTAGAATAACCGTTACTTTATAGATCGAATAGTCAAATAAAATTTTCCTTCATTGAAATCCAACCTGCGACATCATGCAAAGAAGCTGCTACTGCGACCACTGCGCCATCGAAGCAAGTTAATCTGACAACTAAACAACATCGTGTAGAGGCTTCTTTGAGAATCTTTGTAAGTGCCTATATTATTCTTTTCAAAAGATCCAATGAGTTTAACTTTTAATCCTGAATTTAATTTTGATGATATAGGTGTGGGAGCAGCCAGGAAACACTAATGGTCTGGTAGTATTACGTGGTATTACGATCGCTAAGCCTTAACAAATAACTGTTCTATATTGATATGTATTTCGGTCTATCCGTAGGTAGTTTTGGAATGGATAGTTTATGGAAAAGTTTCCTTAAAAACGTAAAAACAAATTGAGGGTATTTGAAATTAATTTCAACCGGCACATATTAAAATAATCAAATCAATCTGCTCATAAGTGTGTCCAAGTTGTGAATCTTGTTTGATCTGTTCATACAAAATTAAGCAATATGTGGGATTTGTCAGTATGGCTGCTTATATTCTCCATTGTGTTGATATCTTCCACATTACTTGTTGGGTAAGTAATCTACTGTAAAATATTCAGTCAGTAGCCAGGTTCTCAAATGGCTATCGCGGTAGCTACCTACAAGACAATGTGCTGCCCTGTCGCATGGCGACCATAGGACCTCATAAAGTACGGCAGAAACCCGACACAGAGTGAAAATATTTTTCAATTTGTGTTTTTAATTTTATAGATCACGCATCAATATATTGATTTTGAATTTAATCATTGTTTTTATAACACGATCGATCTGAACTGCACCTCAAATAGTATTTCTGATTTGTTAACATCTTTCAATATCGCGTAGGTATACTTCTGGGATCCATACCTAATGTAATTTAACACCATTATAATATTTTAATGAAGCTCTAATTTTTATCTAAGGCTCTAAATTATAAAACCGTGAAGTCACAATCGCGAGAAATGGCACCGCGTGAGCAAGGATAACTTATCAACTCTTTCTTGTATTCCTTTGCCTACTAATAAGTTAAATTTAGTCTGCTTGTTCACGTTTATAAATGTAGGTATCACTGAGTTATTTAGCCAAGATATTTTGAAATAGCCGTAAACAAGCATGTCCTTGTGTAGGCTACCATTTCTAAAAAAGACTGCAATTAATTGTAACATGGCTAGATGTATTAGAATAAAATTTTTCAACAGTGTTTTACTCTTCTAGATGAAAGAGTGACCTTTGCAATTAAATAATATTGGAAATAATCATTTTACTCTTTATAATTTCAGGATAAGCACCATACCTTGGTGTAAATGTGCTCAGCAGAAGGATCCTGAATACATTAGCCATTGGAATCGAGTGATTATTCCACATCATGATGTCTTTTCTGTGTCTGCACCTCCACTGCCCCTTTATTTTTTTGAAAATGAAAATAATTATGACAAATTTTCAACATTTGTATAGGATATTTTATTGTTATACTTAGATAAATAATTAAACATTGTTAGGTTTTTAGGATATAATTTTTAAAATTGTAAAGAAATAATTACACATATTATAAGAAACTTTAACTTTATTTATGTATAAAAATGTACATTTTTAAACTTATCAAATATAATTGCTAAATAAATGATAAATTTTGCTAATCAGATGAGTGATTTCCATCCTCAGACTTTTCTTTCTTCTTATTACTTTCATCAGACTCATCGCTACTATCAGATTCCTGTGAAACCCTTGGTGCTTCATCAATCTTTGCCATTTTTGCTTTTAGTTTAGCGTTTTTCTTTTTCTTTAATCTCTTGGCTCGTTTTTTAGCTGTTTTTAAATCTGCTTCTTTACGATTTTGTTCTAATTTGTCGTGATAGGCGTCATCAAGTTTTTCCTATAAATAAAATGTAGTCAATTTTTTTGTAATAACTGAGTGTATAGAAGTTTTTTCTTAGATCAGGATATCTTACCTTTTCACTTTTTTCTTGAATAAACTTTTGTCTTGCGTATTCTTTTCGTCTCAAATGGCGGTAAACATGAAATTCTCCAGATCCTGCCCCTGCACTTGATCCCATTACATTACGAACAAAATCAGGCGGTGCAGTTAAAGATTTAGACTTCGGTGGATCTGGTATAACCACTATTTTATCCTGGAAACACATTTTAGCGATATAAACAATGAAATTCTTTAATAAACTTAACACAATTAGTTACATACTGGATTTTTCATAAGTTTTTCGAGCTTCAGTCTCTGCAAATCAGTGGCATTTTTTATGATTACAGGTTTCTTCTCTGCTTTACTCTCTGAGTCACTCATGTTGAAAAAATCTTGTTTTTGTGTAAGATACAATACAAACAGTTCACAAAATACTAAAACTCGACTCTCGCACGGTAAAGTAAATAAATAGAAACTTCAGCTTCTTGCAAATGTCAATATGACGTTAATAAGTTAATCAAAGTAAGTGAGGAATAGAATTTGTATTCATACCACGATTTTAAAATATACTAATTTTCTTTTTGTGTTTTACAGCGAAATTAATAATTTTGTTCGTATAATTTATATTTAAAAAAACCGTTTTATAACCAACCGTTTTTAATTAGATGATTCATCTATAGTTTGATGTATCATCAGGGTTAGGTGATAGAATTTTTAGCAAATTACATTTAAAAAAAAACTTTAACCTTGTGAAGGACAAAAAGAGCTACTTGCTGGCAGTATTTTAACCGGCGATTATTGAATAATTTTCACTGAATTTACTCAAATCAAGTAAGTAATATACGTTTATGTTGCTTTATTTTTTTGTTTTGTGCTTTAATTACTCCCTAAACTATTCAATACATGTTAATATTACCAGTATTTTAATGAAATTGTTAAATTGATGTCACGATTTATTTTTCTAATTAGAATTTAGCTTCAGCTGTTTTAATTATTTACTGTTGTATATTATTCTTATATATCACTAATATTGAATAAATGAATATATATAATCAATTAATAAACTGAAATCATCCATACAACCTATAATTGACCTTTAAAATCACTGCAAGATTTGCTATATTGATTGTTATGTGTTTGATTTTTAATAAGTATTTGTCTACTTTAATGTCTAGAATGCCGATAAAATCGATCAAAGCTCGTCAAATCTTCGACTCCAGAGGCAACCCCACTGTGGAGGTTGATTTGGTATGAATTCTTTTATTTACCTAAGTTATTGACTTCCTCTTACCTAATAAAATGTTTATCTAAATATACTTTTAAATGTTTCTTATAATCACTAATTTAGAGTGTTATTTTATTTGACCCTAATCAATTGTAACCACAAATAAATAGAGATATATAATAGATAAACTTTATTTATTCTAGTATCTCTGTTTCATATCATTGTTTATATACAGGTGACTGATCTGGGTCTATTCCGTGCCGCTGTACCTTCAGGTGCCTCTACTGGTGTACATGAAGCTCTAGAACTTAGGGACAATGTTAAAGGAGAGTATCATGGTAAAGGAGTTTTGACTGCCATCAAAAACATCAATGACATAATTGCTCCTGAACTTCTCAAACAGACCTTTGAAACCACACAGCAGAAAGAGGTAAATATATATCCTTGATTTTAACACATTATCTGTTAAGGTAGGTCCCTAATCTACCCTTCAGCGGAGTTATATGTGTAATTAATTATAGAGTAAGAATTTTTTTATCAAGCTAGCACATGGACTAGAGGTCATGTCTTATTTTACAGACACTTTTTCTTACAGCACTTTAACATTCACAAAAGCACCTGGTTCTGGTGCTAGATAATTATTTGAGGTTTCCTTAAACAAATTGTCCTGTATGAATTGACATTTGAGTAGTTATTGCTTCCTTATGTAATTTGAAATAGGTACTATGTTGATAGTGATTTAGTTTGTTACACTTTGATGCCTAAACTACTGACTTGCACTAGGCCAATGTTACTTTATAGTTCTGACGAACTTCAGTGGTGAGAATTATGCCCAAAGTTACTTTAAGGACAAAATTAATTAATCCTTCTATGAGAGACTAAAACTTCAGAGACCTCTTCTTTAATATTGTAGTGTTCCAGTAGATTAATGTAATAAAAATATATTAAATAAAACTTTCTCTTTTGTGAACAGATTGATGGGTTTATGCTGTCATTGGATGGTACAGAGAACAAGTCCAAACTTGGTGCCAATGCCATCCTTGGTGTATCCCTAGCTGTAGCCAAAGCTGGAGCCGCTAAGAAGGGTGTACCTTTGTACAAGCACTTAGCAGATTTGGCAGGAAATGCTAATATTGTATTACCTGTACCTGCCTTCAATGTCATCAATGGAGGTTCCCATGCTGGCAATAAGTTGGCTATGCAGGAGTTTATGATTTTGCCCACAGGTACTTATCTTCTGTTTATTGTTGTACTTTATTTTACTAAATTGTTTATAATTAAGGTTTCCTTATAATTCACTAAAAAAGGCATACATACAAAATAGCTTTTCTGTATCAAACAATACATAAATAAAAATAAAGTTTTCAAAAGCTTCAATGTTTTTCAAAAATTCAAGAATTAATTATATTTTTTGATGTAGTAAGGACTTTACATACAAGGTCATTTGTTTCTATGTAGATCATGTCAAGGGTTAAACAAGTTAGCAAGATTACACTTAGTTGATAAAATATTAAGTTATGTAATCATTGATGGTTTTCATTAGGTGCTGCCACCTTTAGTGAAGCTATGCGAATGGGTTCAGAAGTCTACCATCACCTTAAGAAGATAATCAAGGAGAAGTTTGGCCTTGACTCAACTGCCGTAGGTGATGAGGGTGGCTTTGCACCAAACATTCAGAACAATAAGGATGCTCTGTACCTCATCCAGGATGCTATCCAGCAGGCTGGATACACTGGCAAGGTATGTCTATAAATGTTAATTTTAAAGTTGAAGTAGGTTTTATATTATACCTGTTTTTTGTTATTATTATACATAATAAATTCACTAAACATGAGTATAAAAAATACACCTGTTTTGTTTTAAGTTTTATTTATAAAGTGATAAATAGTATATTATCTTACTTTCTCACAATCTATTCTGTGATGTTATAACATAGTACAAATTAAAATTGTGTTTTAGTAGTTTCAAATTTAATATTAAAAATCAGTTTACATGAAATACGATAATCTTTATTACTTACTAAATTCATAAAAAAACTATTATTTTTCTACAGATTGAAATTGGTATGGATGTAGCTGCATCAGAGTTCTTCAAAAATGGAACTTATGATCTGGACTTCAAGAACCCTAAGTCCAACCCAGCCGACTATTTGTCTTCTGACAAGCTGGCTGAGGTATACTTAGACTTCTGCAAAGACTTCCCAATGGTGTCTATTGAAGATCCCTTCGATCAAGATGACTGGGCAGCGTGGTCCAGCCTTACATCCCGCACACCAATACAGATTGTTGGTGATGATCTTACTGTGAGTAAATTGTTTATATTATACTACATTATTTTTATGTATTTCTTTTTAAAAAATGCACTTAAGGGTGTATCATTTTTGCTAATTGTCTAGTACAGATCAGATAGTACAAGCTCTGCTTAATATAGGACTAAATGGCTTTATAAATATAGCATATGTGTTAGAAATATTATTATCATGTTAGAAGGTGGAAAATTACACTAGTCATGACAAATACTTTGCATTTTGGCGTTCCTCAAGACAATGTGTTGGGCCCAACTTTCTTTTTACTTTGTATCTATAGACTGTACCAATTGTATTTTCTGAGTTGCGATATTCTTGTATACGCGGATGATACAACATTCATTCTAAGTGGTAAAATATGACAAGCTGCTCATAGCTTAGCTAAAGTGTTTATCATGTCACTTGCTGAAGTGCTATTAATACTAAATTATGCATTAAAGTTATTATTTTTTTATTAATCAGTTTTTAGTTCACCAATCAAATGTGTTTTTTGTTTTTTAATAGGTAACAAACCCCAAACGTATTGCTACTGCAGTAGAGAAGAAAGCTTGCAATTGCTTATTGTTGAAAGTGAACCAAATCGGAAGTGTCACCGAGTCTATTGATGCCCATTTGCTAGCAAAGAAAAATGGATGGGGAACCATGGTTTCTCACAGGTAAATAACATTACTAAAGTATAATTATTGACTAAAACTAATGTGAATCGAAAGTATTACAATTTTATTAAATGGTATATTTTCTATATGAGATTTTAGGCGAGAGCATGGTAGAGATTATATTAAATTTCAGTGTGATATCACCATTATTGGTGAAAATATTTAAAAGAAACCTTCTCCTGTAAAATTTAGTTTTTATTTATTTATTTAATTCATTTTACAGAAGGCTTACAGACTAATACACAATTAAATTACCAACAAATATATATATATTTTTTTTTTGTCGGTTACGATAGGTAAGTCGGCGGTAACGGCTCGAAGTCGATATATCGAAGTTAATTATTGTTTATTTAAGTCTAGTTAGCTGTTCTATTGATGTGTAAATCATACAGTTTTATTGCTTATTTTATTTTATTGTGAGATTAGTTTAAATTCTCGATAATGCTGTACTGTGTGACAAACATTACTGATAAAAGTATTAATATCTCTTATCAAATGCTTGTAAAAATCTCGCTGTTAGTTGGATTTATTTAAATCCATAAATATTTTATGCACTCCACTTTTTTTTAGATTAGCAAACTATTGAATATATTGATTTTATATAGAAGAGTATTATTTTGGTAATAACATATTCGTCTTTCCCAGGTCTGGTGAGACAGAAGATACTTTCATAGCCGACCTCGTAGTAGGACTGTCTACCGGACAGATCAAGACAGGAGCCCCGTGCCGTTCTGAGCGTCTCGCCAAGTACAACCAGATTCTACGCATTGAAGAGGAACTGGGAGCTGCCGCTAAATACGCCGGCAAGAACTTCCGCAACCCCCTCTAAATAACAGGGAGAATAATATAAATAGGGCATATTCCAATATAAAAATAAGTATATTTACTTATAGTAGTATGTTCTAAAGAACCATGACTGAGGACAATTTGCTCTTACTATATTATTATGCAGCATTTTATCCCTCAGTAGAATATTTAGCCATACATTATTGTATGTAAGTATATCGCACATGAAATTGTAGTTATGTGAGATTACAAAAGGCTGTAGTGTTGTACGTATTCATGTTGAATGTTATAATTTATTTAAAATTTAAGTTTAAATGTTGATATGAAATTAAAATCAATATGTTTAGAAATTCAATAAATAATGTTTTCGTATTTTGGAAGTTTTATTTAACTTCTACGTTACTCGTAATTTATCTTACTGTAGAGATTACTAAAATATTTACCTTGTTGTTAACTTATTGCTGGAACAACCTTGGCTTCTGCTACCTAAACGGTTCTATGGTATTTAGCTTGGGAAGTGTAGACACTGGGTTTTTAAAAATTGAATAAAAAAATCATTTTTGGAGCTAAATATTTTTGATATTTTTTAATGAACCAGCTACCTGCCAGCTGACCCGTGCCCACTTCGTTGGGCGGCGAAAAAAATGCGTCCCTTTTTAAACATATTTCATTACTGCTCCACTCCTATTGGCTATTAGGCTCAATTTATACTGCCGCGAAATGGAACGGAATAGAAGTTTTTGTACATCGCATAATGAACTTTATGTCAAGTGTATAACAAACAGTTAATTACGAGCCTTAAAATTCCGCGGAATCCCCGCGCATTCTCGAGAATTCTCCGGTACCGTCTAGTTTGTTTGTTATACACTTGACATAAAGTTCATTATGCGATGTACAAAAATTTCCATTCCGCGGCTGTATAAATTGAGCCTTAGTCATAGCGTGATAAGTATAGTCTATGACACTCCCTGATAAATGGAGTGTTCAACACAGAAAGAATTTTTAAAATCCGTTCATTAGATCCAGAGATTACCCTATACTATAGTAGTCTTTGGATTACCCCCTACAACGTCACAAACACACAAACTTTACCTCTTCATAATATTAGTAGGTATAGATAAAAGGATGGTAATACTTATTTTATCGCCAAAGCTCTTTTATATCTGAATCTAACTGAATTATAACTTTTGTCATTGACCCCATTGTCGGTTATAATAAGGTCATGCTATTTCTAAAAACGTCAAACACACGCAACGCCCTGCCTCTCTTTTATTGATTCTCCTTTACTACTTATTAGTAAAATTAAGTCTTAACTTATGTTAAAATTAATGTTCCTTTCTCATGTACACACACTGTTTATCTATAGGTATAATTCACGTTACATAAGTAATGTACCTACCTACCTAAATCATTAGGGGTCAGGTATATAGGTAAATATGTAATTATGGACCTAATTAAATATTTTGTTACAATAATATTACCGTTTAGATTGGTACCTACCTAAATAATGCTTTGACCATTTGTTATTAGATTTGAACTTGTCCTTCTCCTATTTCATAGAACTTGCCTTTGACTGAGCGTCCGATTACCTACATTAATAGGTACCTACATTAGATTATCCAATAGGTAGATAGGTAATACCTATCTGCTTATTATTTAATGTTATCTACATAAAATTTGAAGAAATCCAACTCTTTGTAACATTTTTAAAGTTCATGTAGCTGCCTAACCAACCCATTATTTTCAATAAATAGGTAATTTATTTATATCTAGGTACTTATAGTTTTAACTCAATTCTTTCATTCTGGCATTGAAAGTTAAATTAGTATATATCTAACATAGCTTCAGTCTAAAGAACCCGTTTCTACACAAGTAGCAGCATCACTGTCTTATCAAGTTCCTAACCTGAAAGCACGCGGTGGCTGCGTGCATCTGACGTCACTTTCCGTCAGGTATAAAGTGAATCTAGCCAGTACATGATCGGGGCGTGCAGTGTTTATCGCGTTTATTTACGATCATTAAGACGACTCATTAATTATTTTACAGTAAACATGAACCCTATAAAGTAGATTTAAGTCTATTTGTGTCTAACATTGTGTGACTCGATAACGTATATTGTTGTATCGGAACGATTTATTGAGTAATTTAAAAAATGGCGCAAAATAAAGAAGAGCTCCGTATTGTGACTTATATGTGTCCTAGTCATCCCGTGCAGCTATATGAGTTAATAATGGAACTACTGGAAGAAACCCTCACCTGCCATACAACTTTACAATATGAGAGCAGGGGTCCAGGACCGTTAAAGGATCGTCCAGACCCGTTTTCAAGTAATAAAATTGACTTGGGTAAGACTGATTTCATATACCTACTTAAAATAACGATTCGAATACATGCTTCTTGCTACGAATAATTTCTCAACTTCTTGCTAAGCCTATACATACACTAAAATAAATAAAAAATATTAAATAAACAATAATACCGAAACACAATATTTTATATAACTACCTTGGGAGCGCAGCGATAATGTATGCGGCAGCCGGTCCCGAGTTCGCGGATTCCAATCAAAAAATTATTTTTGTGCAATCGACAAGATTGTTCTGATTTGAGTAGCAAGCTGCGGACGGTATGGTTATTGTCGTCGATTGGTAGTGCGTACTAGCTGTTGTGGAAAGAATTTTATACTTACGAAAAAAACAGTTAATTTTAAATATTTCAGACACATTGAATCTCGTACGAGGAAGAAAACAGTTTGCTCACAACACCTCTTAGTTATTTAAATATTAATTACAATTTAATAAAAATAAATTTAAGATTATAGGGACTGTATCTAAAGGTCACGTTGTCAATCGTTGTATTTAAACGTAATTTCAGCATTCATGTCAGCTTCTGCTTACATGAAACTTCGTTTGAAGAAAAATTCTTCTGTTCAACTGCTGCCAGTTACACCTGTATTTGCTCACCAAATGAACGTGGAGAATAAGCCGGGCTACTTTTCAGACATCATAATTCACAGAGACAAAAAGTAAGACAGCTTCTCAATTTAATGAATCACATATAAAATACCCTACTGTAGATGGCTATATATAGCATCGCATCTCGGCTGTATCTAACACTAAACTGCACAATACGAGCAAGAGAAAATTTAAATAGATCACAGAGAATGACAACTCGAGAACCATTATTTCCACCAATCTGTGTTCTTGCAACCTTACCTTCTGCACAAATACAGGCAGCAGGTAACACTGAAGCAGGTGTAAAATTTACGTGGTGTTATGACGATGATGATGTGAAATAAAATATGAATAAGTACTTAGATATTGTTGTGTTCGAACATGAACTTATTATGTTTCGAACTTTGTTACACACCACACAAACAAATACACAATAGATAAAAATATTATCAGTACCTATGTCATTGACTTGTGATAAGAATGAGTCTAATATAATATTGTACAATTAGCTACCAGAACGGTATTATTGTTTTATTCAAACACGTAATAGAATTAAACGTAAATATATTTTTACAGGGCACACAATGTCAATACTTTGTTAGATCTGAGAGGGTGTACATTCGCGTATAGTGACGAAGAATCTATAAGTGGAAGTAAAATAGTCTTGAAGACATTGAAGGGAAAGGGAGAGAATGCTTCATTCTTTGGATCCTTACTAAGTACCTACAAATATTTGTTTTATATTAATTTCTAAGCCTTTTTAGAGAACTTGCCTACAAATTATTTGACTTTTCAGAATCTGGATCACATTTAGCATCAGCGCAGATGGTATTATCAAAACAGGCAGAATGGGCAGCAGTTGATTCAACGACTCTTCTGTACACAAAAAAGTATATGTACGATGGTGGCAAAGATATTATAACGCTAGAAACATTGGGCAGATTACCACCTTACCCCGTTGTGGTTAATGCTAATCTCTCAGGTAAGATATACCTAACTACATTTGAAGCTTCGCAAATCACATGTTAGTCACCACAAGTAGGTAGTATTTTTAAAATAACCGCCTCTAGGTTGCTATAAAGTAGAGCTTATAATAAAATTGAGGATATATGCAGGAAACATATTTACGCGGAAATAGTACCTACGCATTTACAAGAAGATAAGAAAAGCTTTTTCACATCCTGTTTACTATTCCGGGTCAAAACACACTGTGAGTGTCAATCCATAATATTAGGAAACAGTAGCGACACCTAGTGAGTTGGGACTATAATTTATTGATCACATTGCATTTTAATATGCCTTTATCTAAGAGAATAGATAGAAAGCTGTTTTCTTTAGTAGGCAGTATTCAAGAAACGAGAGATGTACCTATAACCTGTTGATCTTCTGCCATTTCGCTTTTGTTGGGAACATATTTTATCTATTGACAAAGCTGATGAGTATGTTATTGCTGACTAGCACTTGCAGAAGTTTGCACTTATTTACAGACAGTAAAAATAACGAAATATAGGGGGCGAGCTTCGCAAATCGGGTGCAACACAGTGACGTTAGCTGTGAAAACGTGCACTCCTGTCGACGGAGAACGAATAGTTTATGAGCATGGGCCTTATTCATAAGAACGCCACGCTACCTAGTTTCCAGTTAAACAACATGATTATACGTATAATGCTGTGTCCTCGGTGTGGTGGTATGAGGCTGAGGTAAACGAGATCGTGGTTCAAACTCATTTGTGCGAACCGTAAATGATTGTCCAGAACCTAGATATTTTTTGGTTTACAAAGATATATCATGAAAATTAATTTTATTTACAGCTCAAACAAAACAGGCCATAACAGATGCATTACTTACTCTGCCACAAACATTAAAGTGGAAAAGCAGATTTTCGAAATTCGGTGTGATAAAGTTTGGAGCGAATAGCGATGTCGCTTACGATGGGTCGGCTGCACAGATGTGGACCATCCAGAACGAAAAACTCAATGTTCGGTATTATTAGATTATGTCTAATATTTTCTCTAATCTATATTATTTATATTTTATACGTTGATTATACTCCTAAATAAAACATCATTCGAGTATTTCTTACATTTGCAGTTTTATTCACTTTTAAACAGTTATATATAGTAACAAAACATAATTTAAGATTAATAGGAGTTCTATTTCGATTTTTCGCTTATTGTAATGTTTAAAGAAACGCGTCTTTTCTCTTTCTTGCGAGTATCGAGTAGAACACCTGGCGCTTCTATGGTTCCCAAAATCTTGCTTCCAGATTTAATTGACTCTACTTCTCTTTCATTGTCGGCTGTGGTTTTCTGCAAATTTATTGGACTGGATATTTTATTTGAGTAAGTCGTGGCGGCCGCCTATTAACTTGTAGTAATAATGTCATTTTTTTTATGTATAAATTCATCATGGATAATTCTAAATACTAAATAACATCTTAATACCTGCTTACAGAATATGTACGTAGGAATAACATGTATTTTTAAAATTCAACAAATCGTCTTATTAAACTAAATCTACATAAATATAATATAAAGCATGCTAAATGAATGAAAGAATAAATTAAATTAAATGCCAAACGAAATTATAAACCACTAAGGCTATCATTAATACGACATACAATGTATTTAAACAATGTATGTACACTCGTATTTAATTGCAACCTACTCATTTCATATTTATACACAATCAATAACTAAGAAACTCTTTACATTTTATAAAAAAAATAATTTTGAAACTGAAACTAATATGAATTTCTGGAGATGCCGGTTTTGATCTTTGCTCATACATCTTAAATCTTTTTAAAGATTCGTGCATTTCGTAAAGATGCATGCGAAGCGAATTTTTAATACAATATACATACAAGTATGTATTTCTACAATGTATCCTATTAGGAACTTGTGTATAAAGTTATTTGTTATGTATAAACAAGAAATGCTGATATAATTTTGTTGTTTTACGTTAAATGGGGAACGAGATTGATGACTCGTAAACCAAATGAAAATGGATTTTAACTAAAGATGCAAATTTTAAATAATGATGTAATATCTCCAAATTCTAAGTACTTTCTCTACTTATGTTAAATTATTGCACTAAACAATTCCACCGCCATTGATGTGGTCTATTTCTTCCTGGGTGAGAGGAGCCCGTTTGTAACGCAGCGGCAGTTCAATATCAGATATAACACTCGTGCTCATTGCAGCTGCCGGTTGCGCCTAAAAAGAAAACACTATTTTAATTATTTATTAAACATTTTACTAGGTATGAATTGTAATCTACCTAATTTATTCTGCAAAAATATCGTGTGGGTTACCTCACGTGGGACCAGCAGCATTCGTGTATCAAAAAAAGTATAATACATGGTAGTATATACTTTATTTTGATAGACGAATGCTCCCACGTCCTAGTTCTTCTTAACCTTATTGGTAAGCAAGCCCTGTATAAGCTTGTTTTAAATTGTCGTTAACCGATGCTATTTAAGAATATTTTATGTCTGGAAGTAGTAACAGCCTGGTCCATTAACAAGCGTGGTTAGATTCTTTCCTTCTTATTCCGCGTAAACTACGAGTAAAGCCACGTATCTACTACGTTCGGGAACTTGCTCCTGCAACTACTTCACTGAGTAAGCACGCGCTCCCGGAGCGCCTACGCAGGTCCGTACTACGCGGAGCGCAGGATATTCGCAAACGTAGTGGCTTCACATGTCTGTGTATTTACTCGATAGCTAGATATGACTTCCTTTATCCACGTGATTATACGTAGGATGGTTTTGGTCCAAATATAACATATTTGAAATTTCGCTTTTACTTGACAAATAAAACCTTATTCATTATTAGCAAACGTTAATCATAAAACGTACAATGAAATCAATTATCACCTGTGAAAACATACGAAAATACGTAAATGTCAAGCTCTAATGATTATAGCCTTCACGTAAATCGTATGTGTTAGCGTAAATGTTAGCTGCTTTTCTACGCCCCTAGAAGTATAGGGGCGTGTGGTTGTAGTGGGCCTTGCCCGACGATGGGCCCTTGCAGGGCTGGGTGAGCGGTCAATGTGGATAAGGGGTGTTTTATTTGTTACTGTCATAAACTTTTCTGATAGCTAACTGGAGGTCGGTCAAGGTATTTGGCGAGTAGGTACTGTAAATCAAATGAAACTTCAGGGTGTCATTGAAATTCTTAAACAGAATAATTTTTCTTCATTGTACACTAGGTTTCTTTAAAAGCAAAATAATTCTGTTTTGGAATTCGGTTTCTAAACTGGTTTTCCATCGGCCGAAGACGGGTGCGCCAAAGTTCACCTAAAATTTCAACTGCTATAATTGGAAGTCCGAAAATGTTCCTCCTAACATTTTTCATCCTAACAATCACAATTCCTAATTTTTTTGTCTCTAATATTAATAATCCGAAGCATTCAACTTCATAATTTCAGTAGCAATAAACATCTATTATACTATTATTTGTTCTCCTATATTTTCTCAACATAACCATCGTTTATACTAAAATTTAAAGTCATATCTTTTTTGTTTAGATTTCTTTTTATTCATAATAATTTATATTATATACATTAATTTTGCCGCGGCAGCGGCCGGCGAAGTGCCAGAGCCGAATTGGTCCTTTACTTTTTGGTTTAGTTACGGTTACGGTAAACTCTCAGGCCAAAGCATAACCGTGAACGAGTCCTGTTTTATGGATTTTATTCATTAAAGACAAAAATATTCTAATAATTTTAATAAAAAATAATTTTAAAAAAAATGGTCTAATGTAAAAAGTTGTTTTGTAATCACAAGAAATAGTATAAAAATCATCCTTTTTATTACTTTCACTTGGTAAATATTTCTTTCTGAGTATGAGAGAAAATATTATGGTGAAAATGTTTAGGGATAAAAGCGTTATGATAAAAAACATTAGGAGTTTAAATATATTTACATAACGATATTATTAATAACGATTTTCGGAAACATGAGTGTTATGAACATCGCCGGTAGCAATACAAAAAGTATGAATGAAAACTTTAGGATTTAAAATTTTAGGAAGAGTGATCATTCGGATTACAAATCGTTAGGAAGAACATTTTCGGATGAAGAACTTTAGGTGAGCCAATATGGACCCGCCGAAGACCTATTATAAGTAAGTACCAAAAAGCCACAACTCTTTTCGATTAATTTTCAACCTGAAATCTCTGAACTAGGTTCTCATAGAAGATAAACTAAATGTATTTCCACCTTGGTACCAAACTTTCTGCATCTGCTAAGCTAAAGAGACCTTTTTGCTTGTTTGTCAGACTCATTTACAAAAGAGAATTACTTCTGAGTGTTGTGATCCCAGGTTGCATCAGTTATCTAAAATAAAAGTTCCTAAAAGCCAGAGTTTGAACCCAAAAATAATTTGGAGTACTAATGGATCCTTTGTGACAGTTGGCTCAGAGACAACTTCAAATAACGAAGTATCACCTGCTCACATTATCCAACATTTAGTGAAAAGACAATGACATGTTAAAAAAAGCAACTAATTAAATCACACAAGTTAGCTAGAGTTCCTAAACACTGCATGCGGCCTAATAGTAATACAGGCAGATCGGAATTGGTAAAAGCAACATTGTTATGGTGTTCAGGTATCTTACATATATTTAATTAATTGTTATCAAAATGATATTCACATGATGAAATTAAATAATTATACACTATGCTGCAGGAGTAAAAAAGAATTCATCTTTCTTCATTGAAAGTACCCACATTACTAATACTACTGTAAGCAATCAAATGAAACAATAAAACAATATTTAAATCTAATTGCGACAGCTCTATATATTCATCTTCTCATAAAATACAGCAGGCAATAGAATGTTATGTCAAGCGGTTTTCTAAAAAACTCAATTGCCTAATTTGTGATTATAGGATTTTATTTGTAAGAAAAACATACTAAGACAGAATGACACACAAATGCAACACTAATTAAGTAATTAACATATTTTATTTGTTATTTAAATTGCTATTGTATTTAATTAAACTGACATAAAATACGGAATGAACTGTCCTACGATATGATTTATGATAAAAAAGTAGGTGGAGAACAAAATGTACACCAAGAATGATTATGTAAAGACTAGTAGGTTGTACTATTCACATAATTCTAAGTTAGTTGTTTACAAACAATAAAGAAAGATAAAATAATAATGATAATTTAAAGGTATAGACATACTGTACTGCTTGCACCAGTTGCAGCAGGAGGACGAATGGCACAAGTGCCAAGACTTGAAGTCTTAGCAGCTGGAGCCATACTCTTTCCTTTTCTAAACTTTATTACCGGAATGCGACACAGCCTCAATGTAAGTCGCACCATATTAGATTTGAATGATGTTAAGGTAACTAAATTTGTTATGGACAACCAAATTCCCAATTTTTTTGATTTCAGGCTATGAATATGAATTTGAGGGGCCTTGTCAAATTTATATTATTGACACTTGACAGATTTCATTTACATCTGTCAGTGACGGACGGCTACATTCTTCCTTTTAAAAATCACCGGTCTCGGTTATCTAATTATATGTAACATTCTTCCAAAGATAAAGTATTTATTATTACTTTATTTTATAGATGGGACTAGCAAAATTATAGAAATACGTGTAAACATTTTTTAGAACAATAATTACAAATTTGAAACAAATTGCGCGAAAAGACTGCTCATGAACTCTGGAGCCATCGTAGTTACCCTCATAAATGTAATTATAACTTAAAAAATAATTATTCTTAGTTCAATAAGTACTTAACTAGAAACGCACCGTATTAAGATATCTTTATACAGGGGAGACCTGGAGATTTGTAACACAGGTCCAGAACCTAGTACAGACTCCAGCTCTCACTAAAGAACATGTACAACTTAACAGATGCTTATAATGTTTGTAAAACTTATTGTATTGTTACTTTATGAGAGAAATAAACTGATTAATTAATTAAGTTATTATTACGCCTCTGATGTACATTCCAACCTCAACGGGTGACGTTCCTCTTTGCATTTGAAGGAATGGGGACGGAGACTGAGTTGAAAACTATATGACTATTTCTGTATTATATTGTTAGAACTCCTGGCCAATGATATTATTTGCCTATAGCCCAATTCGATTTTCTGTGTAAAAAGTTAACTTATAATTTAGTACAGTACTAAATTTTATCACCAGGTACTACTAGGTAGTACCTGATGATAGGTGGTAGGTTTACTTTGTAACCAAGGTTGTTGTGCAATATTAAATATTGCACAACAACCTTATATAATATTAAATATTGCACAACAACCTTATAAATACTTTTGGAAAAATACTTTTGGAAAGAGACAATCGGCTGATTTCGGCTTCGTAGAGCGTTTTCTCTGTCATATATTGAAAGTTGTCATCGCCCTCAATTGTTATTGTATAAATAGAACCAAATAATAATTTGTTTTAACAGCTCCTAGTAGATCAGAGGCGTGGTGCTGTTACGTCACCGCGACCTCCACAATACTATAGCTCAGTATGGGGCAATACTATCGAATAAGGGAAATACTATCGATATTATCGAGAGTATTGTAGCCCGCTAAGCATAAACTGTCGATAGTTTCGATACTACCAATAGTATTATTTTTCGCCGAGAATAAACGATCGATAGTTTCGATACTATCGATTGTTTTTGACTATTGATAGGTATCCAATTAACAATAGTATCATGTAAATACTTACTCAAGTTAATGCTTAATAATGATAGTATAATCGTTTAAAATAACCTTGCAATAAACATACTATCGGTAGGATCGATAGTCCAATCGATAGGATGCTGTTTTTCAGATGAAAACTATCGATAGTAAAACAATCGATAATTCGGCAACACTATACTAAACTATTTGTATTTCGTGAGACAGAGATATATATCTAACTCTCTACGAAGTGAAGTTAGCCAAATGTCTCTTTCCAAAGGTCGATGTGCAAAAATTATCGCAGGGTACTGTACACAAATTAACGAATTTCATAGTCTTTAATCTAGACAAAAAAGAGAACTTTTGGTTAATTCATAGACCTCGCTAAAGCCATTTCATAATCTGTTCCTTTCCATAATCTTTCCTTGACTAACAGTTGTTAAGTGCCATGACATTACAATGACATTTATAAACATCAATCAGTCAGTCATCAGCCGATTTTGGCGGGCGCTTGGTTGAGACTTGAGAGACGACATTGTTTTTTTTTTTTTTTTTGTTAAAATTTTTATTTAAAAATTTGTTAATTCTGGTTTCTATTGAGGTTTTAATTTTAATTTAATACAATATCTGAGGTGAATGAAGCTTGGCTAAGGTATTCGTAGATAGTTTTATAGGTAGTTTTATTAGTTATTTTCAATAGTCATTTCCTTAATGGAAATGACTATTGATGTTCCCCCGGATGGGGGTGGAGAAAAGCCTCCCGATAAAATTTTATTGCGACCTAATAAGCGGCCTGCTGAATCAAATTCATTAAAAGAAGATTTGAAGAAAAATAGATCTCCGGCAGAATCTATACAATCCGTTTACTGTATGCCTGGTTTTGATAATGATTCAAAACTTGAGTATTCAGATAATGACAAGGGACCTTTTACGGTATTCGTATCAAGAAAGGAACCTGAGTCTACATCAGGATACTCATTCAAAATTTTGAAATTCGCACATTTTTTGCATAACAATAAGATATCTGGTATAAAAGAAGGCGGAATTAAAAATATTGGTCGCAACAAAATTAGCGTAGAATTTAAATATGCCAGTAGTGCAAATTCTTTTGTGAAATTAGAAAAATTAATTAGTCAGAATTTTATAACTCACATTCCAAAATTTCAAATACTTCGTATGGGTGTGGTTAGGGATATCCCGACCGATTGGTCATTACAAGAACTTGTAGAGGGAATCCACACTCCAAGTAATTGTGGACCTGTAGTAAAAGCCAGACGGCTTAATATAAAATCTAAAAAGGATAATGCTGTGGAGTGGGTTCCCTCTAACTCAGTGGTACTCACATTTTTAGGTCAAACTTTGCCAGAAAAAGTTTACTGTTTTAATGCCTCACTTCCTGTTTCCCTTTATTTATTACCTACTATTCAGTGCCGAAACTGCTGTCGTTTTGGCCACATTGCCAAACAATGTCGATCTCAGTCACGGTGTTATAAATGTGCTCAAACGCACTCAGGCGATTCCTGTAGCGTTTTGGAGAAAGACGCTTCTTGCCTTTTGTGCCGTGGCGACCATAAAGCCACAGATATAAAATGCCCGGAACACGACAGACAAAAACAAATAAAATTGGTAATGTCTCAAGAGAGCATTAGCTATATGGAGGTTTACATGATGGTCACCTATGCAGGTTCAGAGCTTCCTGTAAGGATTTGGAGATCTTGAGGATATAATAAAACTCTCGATTTGCTTGAAGTAGAATGCGTGTCTTTTAATAAAAATCGTCGCCTTATATACAAAAGTGTGTAAACATGTAAAACCAATAAAATATAAGAAAAATAAATATTTACAAAATATAAAAAATGTATAACCAATCACAACTAAGATTGTAATCACGCCATGCGATGGAAGCGACGCGTAGCGGCGATGGCGCGAAATGTCGAGGCGCGCCGCCGAGCTCCGTCCTACCGGCCAGTCTGGCCTCCGTGCGTAAGTTATAAATACGACCCGTCGCTCGTACTCGTTCCTGTCCCCCCGACTCCGACACAGGCCATACCCCTACTAAAGTGATCACGGATTGGAAGAGGCTCGAGGAGAAACTCGCGTCTGTCGAATCCGCTCACCTAGAGTCCATTCCCGACCGACTAGAGACTGTAGAGGACACCGAGGCGGCGATCAGCGCCCTAACAGAGCACGTTCAATCGTTAATTAACGATTGTTCTCGGACAGTGCCTGTGCCGGAAGACCGGCGCTGGCTACTGCCCGCAGACGTGCGTGATCTGTTGAGGCGCAAGAACGCTGCCACACGTGCCTATGACAGAGCCCCCAGCGAGGAAAATAGGGCCACCCTTAGATACCTGCAGCGGCAGGTCAAAGTACGCATAAATGAGTTTCGTCAGTCACGATGGGATGCGAAATTGAGCGAGATCGAGCCTTCTCATCTCGCTTTCTGGCAACTATCCCGATCGTTAACGAAGGACGTCTACTCTTCTATGCCTCCTTTGGTCAAGCCTGATAGGACACTAGCGTTTGAGGATGATGACAAGGCCGAATGCCTGGCCGACAGCCTCGAGGCCCAATGCGTGAGCAGTCCTCTTCAGGGAAACACTCATGGGAAATTTCAAATAGATGTCGAAAGCGAAGTGGAACGGCGAGCTTCTCTCCCGGCCCCTCCGCTCGAGGCAGATAGCGACGTTATACCGTTAGTTACACCAGACGAGGTGCAAACCGTCATAAAATCTCTCGCCCCTAAAAAGGCACCCGGCTCGGACGGAATAACGAATAGGGTCATCAAGCTATTCCCCGAACGTCTTTTGGTCCTTATGACATGCATATTTAACGCCGCAATATCAAACTGTGTCTTCCCACAGCAGTGGAAAGACGCCGTGGTTATCGGAATACCGAAACCCGGCAAAAAGAAGTCCGAGCCGGCTAGTTATAGACCGATTAGTCTGCTTAAAGGTTTAGGGAAAATTTACGAGCGGCTTTTGTATAGGAGGCTGTTAGCACACGTGGAGGCCAACAATCTTATTCCAAACGAGCAGTTTGGCTTTCGGGCCAAGCACTCGTCCACCCACCAAGTTCACCGTGTCGTTGAACATGTCAGCGCTCGGCTCATGAAAGGTCAAATGACCGGAGCTCTCTTCTTCGATGTGGCAAAGGCATTCGACAAGGTGTGGCACGCCGGCTTAACATACAAGCTTTTCATGATGGGAGTGCCACACAGACTCGTGCTCATCTTACGAGACTTTCTGTCGAATCGTTCCTTTCGCTACAAAGTTGAAGGGACTCTGTCCTCAGCTCACCCCATCCGGGCCGGAGTCCCTCAGGGCTCCGTCCTCGCCCCCCTTCTGTACTCTCTGTACACACGAGATATCCCTCGGCCTGCGGGTGTGCAAACAGCCCTTTTTGCAGACGATACAGCGATTTACGCCTCTGGCACCTCCCCCCCCTCGATAGTTAGGCGACTCCAATCTGCGTCCAACGCCCTCAGCGTTTGGTTCCAGAAATGGATGATAACAGTCAACCCCGAAAAGAGTCAAGCGGTGATGTTTCACAAGAAACGGAACCACTCGCCTCTCTCGGCAGCGACACAAAAAGTCAGGATGTTTGGCTCCCCGATCCCTTGGGCTAAGGAGGCCAAATATCTTGGCGTTTTGCTCGACGATAAGCTCTCTTTCCGTCCCCACATAAACATGGTTCGCAAGCGGGCCATGTTTGTGTTGGGACGGCTGCACATGCTCCTCCGGAAGGAGTCTAAGATGTCGATCCGAAACAAAGTTAGGTTATACACTACTTGTATCAGACCAATAATGACGTATGCGTGCGTAGTTTTTGCCCACCTTAGGCCACACAGGATCCATAGGTTACAAACTGTTCAGAATAGGTTCATGCGCAAAGCGACGGGAGCACCGTGGTTCATGCGTAACGAGGATCTTCACATAGACCTCGGGTTGCCTACTATCCAGCAACACATGAAACTCTGTTCCCGCCGCTACTTTGATTCGGCTGCCAACCAACTAGTGGTCGGGGCGTCCGGGTACATCCCCTCCAAGATTAGTAAAATTCGTAGACCTAGGCATGCTCTCGAAGAGCCGGACGATAGGATCACGATCGCTCAACGTAGAGCTCACACGGCTCGCGAAGCCATAACAAAACGTCCGCGGTTCCGTCCTCGCCGTCGAGGCCGGAATACGCGCCGCGTTCGCTCCTAGAGGGCGTGCCTTCCGCACGTCCTGTTAGTCAGTGACGGTCCAGGCCGAGGTCCGTACCCCAAAGGGGGTGCCCCTGTGGCACGTCACTTAAATGTCTTTGGTTGAGGGCCATCCGCCCCACCACAGCCCGCGTAAAGTAGTAAAGGTCGTCTGAGACCGACTACTCGTCCACACAAAAAAAAAAAAAAAAAAAAAAAAAAAAAAAGTACTCGTTCCTTCACTCGGGCGCGGCGTTGAAGAGGGACGGACGTCGATATACTGCGTATGGTTCGGCGCGTGCGGCGTGTGTGAAGATTGTAATAACAACTTGAAGTCTTGAATTAATATTGAAGAATATTCTGGCTGGCTGCGTATATTGGGCGACGACGTGCGTGAAGATAAATATTGCTTGAATAATGAAAAACGTTGTTACGTGTGCAGAAGTCGTACACAACGGTTCTTATTAGAACTCATTATTATTTCTATAATATAATAATCTGAAAGTCATTATCAAACAGTTCTTTTCAGAACTACTTCACTTTTCTATGATAAGTGATTGAAAAGTCATTATCAAAACAGCTCTTATCAGAGCTACTCACTGTTTCTATTGACTTAATCGGTATTAAAGTCATGTTAAAAACAGCTCTTTTCAGAGCTAATCACTATTTCTATGGATTAATCTGTAGCAGGCCACGGCAGCTACAGTACTCCCCTTCTAGCGAAAGCGTACCGGCAGTTTGATAGTGCGACCGGAGCGCGTCGTATTTGCTTGCGAAGGTCGCGGCGTTAAACTCCTTGCAGGTACTGGTACAGGTTGCTTGGTAACGTTGGTAAAGGTAACAGGTTTCTTGGTAACGTTGGTAAAGGTAACAGGTTGCTTGGTAACGTTGGTAAAGGTAACGGTTGTGCTTGAAGGTAATGGTAAACTGGTATCTTGTGGTTCTGTTGTGATGTAAGCAGGCTTCAGTCGATCAATAGAAATAGTGGCTTGCCGACCAGGTAATTGTATACAGTAGGTCTTGTCGGTGCGGCTTATAACTCTGTAAGGTCCATCGTACGGAGGTTGAAGAGGTTTCTTAACTGCATCCACTCTTACAAACACGTGACTACAGTTGAGTAAGTCACGGTGCACAAAAACTTTTCTATTATTACTGTGATGCATGGTAACAGGTTGAGGTTTATTATCTTGAATAATTCTTCGTAAATTTTCTACGTAAGTATAATCCATAGTCGAAGGTGTGGAGATATTTGTATCGAAGAAATCACAGGGAAGACGTAAGTTGTATCCGTAGGTAAGTTCGGCGGCGCTCACGCCTGTATCGGTGCGTAAGGCGGCGCGTAAGCCGAGTAGTACTGTAGGTAACTCGTCGATCCATGTACTTGTGACAGACAGTTTTGCTCGTAATGAAGTCTTGAGAGAGCGATGCCAACGTTCGACGATTCCGTTACTTTGAGGATGATACGGTGTAGTTCTATTCTTCTTAATACCCATTGTCTTCATTAAATTTTGAAAAAGTTCACTTTCGAACTGACGACCTTGATCGCTTGTCAATGTAGTAGGACAACCGAATCGTGTAATCCAATGCTTGTAGAAAATGTCGGCGATACGAACAGCTGATATTTCGTCCGTAGGTATAGCTTCGGGCCATCTAGTAACACGATCGACCATCGTAACTAGGTAGCGATGACCTCGAGCGGTTGTAGGTAGCGGACCGACAATGTCAATGTGTACGTGTTGAAAGCGGTCGGTTGGCGGGAAAGTTGCGATGTTTGTTAATGAATGGCGTTGCGTCTTGCTCCTTTGACATTCTATGCAGTTACGAGTCCATTGATTAGCGTCTATATTCATTGACGGCCAAAAGAATTTTTGTGTGATAAGCTTTCGAGTAGTGCGTATACCAGGGTGACTGATGTTATGCACGCTGTTAAAAACTTGACGTCGATATTCTTCTGGTATATAAGGACGTATATAAGATGTAGATGTCTCGCAGAATAACTTGATATCGGTGTTAGGTAATGAAATCTTCTTAAGCTTGATATTAGTGTTTTGTAATAATAATTGTATGTTGCTGTCCCTTTCTTGCGCTGTTGCTATGTCGCTGTAGTTAATCGAGCGCGGGCATGTTATTGTTTCTATGCGGCTCAGTGCGTCGGCTACAATGTTTTGTTTACCGCTCACGTGACGTATGTCCGTGGTAAACTCGCTGATAAACAAAAGTTGTCTCGTGCGCCGTGGAGTTTCATTATTCGATGAAATTTTTGACATAGCGAATGTTAATGGCTTGTGGTCGGTGAATATGATAAGATTTCTTCCTTCAAATGTTTTACGAAAATGTTTTATAGATAGGTATATTGATAGTAATTCACGATCGTAGGTAGAATATTTCTTCTGTGCGTCTGTGAATTTTTTTGAATAATAGCCGAGTGGTTGCCATGTTTCATCTATGTACTGTTGTAGTGCGGCTCCGGCTGAGTGATCGGATGCGTCAGTGAAGAGGGCTAGCGTAGCGTGGTGTGATGGGTGAGCAAGTAAAGCTGCGTTGATAATGCTTGCTTTACATTGCTCGAATGACTGAGTAGCTTGTTCTGTCCACGTAATTTGTGTTTTGTCCTTCTTCTTAACATTATGTAGATATGCATTTAATGGAGCTTGTACGGATGCTGCGTTAGGAATGTGATCACGATAGAAGTTTAACATTCCTAGGAATCTTCTTAATTCTTCTATCGTGTTTGGTTTAGGGTACTCTGTAATGGCTTTTATTTTGCTTTCCGGTGGCTTGATACCTTCTTGAGACACAGTGTGGCCGAGAAATTGTACTTTAGACTGCCCGAAGTTGCATTTAGCGGGATTTATTGTGATGCCGTTGTCTTCCAATCTCTTCAGTACAGTTCGTAGGTGTTCTCGGTGTTCGGTTTCGTTTATGCTTGCAACTAAAATGTCATCGATGAACGGGTAAACGAATTCTAGTCCTCTTAGTACTTCGTGGATGTAACGTTGGAATGTTTGACCTGCATTCTTCAAACCAGGGCACATGCGTGGAAACTCGAACAAACCCATCGGCGTGATGATGGCTGTCTTCTCTATATCTTCTTGTCTTACACTTAGTTGTTGGTAAGCGCGGTTTAAGTCGATAGTAGAGAATATAGTCTTGCCGGATAACTGGTGAGTAAAGTCTTTGACTCGAGGTACCGGGTAGCGGTCAGGTTTAGTTATCGCGTTCAACCGGCGGTAGTCACCACAGACTCTGATGTCTCCGTTGGCCTTGGGGACGATGTGCAGAGGTGATGACCACGGGCTTTTACTAGGTCTGCATAAGCCTTGTTCGATCATATTTTCAAATTCTTTTTTTACTGTCTCGTAACGATGAGGTGGGATGGGTCGAGCTCTGCAGTGTACTGGTGGGCCTTCCGTTTCTATGTAATGCTGGACGTGTATATCGGAGCTTAGTTTCATAGATGTTAATCTTGTAATGCCAGGAAACTGTGCTAATATGTCGTGGTACGACTGTGACATATTAATACTGCGAACTGTAGGTACATTAGATACGCGCAGCTGAGCGTTTACTTTTAGGTTAGTAACGCCGTCGATTAATTTTTTGTTTTTTAAATCGACGATTAGTTGATGATGCTTGAGGAAATCGGCTCCGAGTATGGGTTTTGTGACGTCCGCTACTATGAACTTCCACTTGTATGGTCGACGAAGGTTGAAGTTTAGTGTAAGTGTTTTTTCACCGTACGTAGCTATAGTTGTATTGTTCGCCGCGTACAGTATAAAAGGTAATGGTTTCTCGACTTCTCCTTTGCTTCTTGGTAGCACGGATATGTTGGCACCCGTGTCGACTAAGAAACATAATTTTGTTGTTACGTCTGTGACAAAAAGGCGGGAAGACTGTTCTTGAACGTGGGTGTCCGCCTCAGCCAACGTTCTTTCTAGTTTTCCTGTGGTTTGTAACTACATGGTGCGGTACACAGTCTTGCTTGATCTTTAAATCTTCTGTGGTAGTAGCAGACAGGTGATGGTGATGCTGAGGACGGCGACGGTTTGAAATGATCACGTGACCGACTGCGTTGACGATGAGATGTGTAGCGGCTGCGTCGATGATCATGGTAATGATGTTGATTTTTCTTTAATTCGGCGACTTCTAGAGATAGTTTTCTTATTTCATTTATAAGTACCTGTGTATCACACTGTGGCTGTGGTACGGTTTGTTGAATGAAATTATCTGCGACGCTTGTTGACGGATGTATGGCCGCGGCTTCCCGTGACTGTTCGAGCATCTTGTCGGCTAGTAGGGCTAATTCTTCAAGCTGTGTCTTCGTACTGAATGACTCGCTGACGGCGAGGACTGAACGGACGTGGGCTGGTAGGTGGTTGGTCCACATGAGACGCAGGGTGTCGTCGGGAACTTTGTCTCTGGCGAGATTCCGCATGCGACGAAGTAATTGCGTGGGCTTCTGGTCTCCTAGCTCCATGTCTGACAGAAGCTTTTGAAATTGCCGGCTGTCAGATTCCTCGTACGAAGATATGAGTCTCTCCTTTATGGCGTTGTATTGCTCTTTTTCCGGCGGGTTATAAAGGAGGTCCATGATTTGCTCGATATCCTGTCTCTCGAGCTGTGCTATGACCATCTGGGCGAGCTGAGCTTGGCCTTTCTTGAGGTCGTTCGTGGCTGCTTCGAAGCTGATGAACCAGAGTCGTGGTCGATCGCGCCAGAATGGTGGGATGCGCATGGTGAGAGAGATGCCAGCTGCTTCGGTTTTCATTGATGAGCTTGAGTTTGATTCGCCTTCCATAATGACACGCTGACAATGAGGATTTTTCTGAGCAGGAATTATTTTGAGCGCTTGCTGTATTCTTTCTTCGGGGTCACCACTTTACATGATGGTCACCTATGCAGGTTCAGAGCTTCCTGTAAGGATTTGGAGATCTTGAGGATATAATAAAACTCTCGATTTGCTTGAAGTAGAATGCGTGTCTTTTAATAAAAATCGTCGCCTTATATACAAAAGTGTGTAAACATGTAAAACCAATAAAATATAAGAAAAATAAATATTTACAAAATATAAAAAATGTATAACCAATCACAACTAAGATTGTAATCACGCCATGCGATGGAAGCGACGCGTAGCGGCGATGGCGCGAAATGTCGAGGCGCGCCGCCGAGCTCCGTCCTACCGGCCAGTCTGGCCTCCGTGCGTAAGTTATAAATACGACCCGTCGCTCGTACTCGTTCCTTCACTCGGGCGCGGCGTTGAAGAGGGACGGACGTCGATATACTGCGTATGGTTCGGCGCGTGCGGCGTGTGTGAAGATTGTAATAACAACTTGAAGTCTTGAATTAATATTGAAGAATATTCTGGCTGGCTGCGTATATTGGGCGACGACGTGCGTGAAGATAAATATTGCTTGAATAATGAAAAACGTTGTTACGTGTGCAGAAGTCGTACACAACGGTTCTTATTAGAACTCATTATTATTTCTATAATATAATAATCTGAAAGTCATTATCAAACAGTTCTTTTCAGAACTACTTCACTTTTCTATGATAAGTGATTGAAAAGTCATTATCAAAACAGCTCTTATCAGAGCTACTCACTGTTTCTATTGACTTAATCGGTATTAAAGTCATGTTAAAAACAGCTCTTTTCAGAGCTAATCACTATTTCTATGGATTAATCTGTAGCAGGCCACGGCAGCTACAGAGGCATCAGTTAGATTTCCTCGTGTTCGACGCCTTTATTCAGAGATAGCCTCAAAGGCCACTACAGTAAGTTCTTCTCCTGGTAATATTTTTAATAGTAGCAATAATCCAACTCTCCTTCCATCAACTTCTTCTTCCTATAAAAAAACCAATTATATAGCTCCTCGACCTAAGCCTGCCTTAGGCAAGTCATACGATGTGCATGCTCATAACGCTATTACAAATACTCCGTCTTCTTCACAGCCTAATGGGTGTGCACTTTTATCGTCTCTCGAGACAACTCCTTTATTAACTCCAAACGATAATCTCGTTGAATTGCTTCTTTGCTCTCTAATCAACATGCTTTCTAAATTTTCCGACTCTTTACCGAACAATGTCTCAGTTCTAGTTGAACAATTACTTTCTGTCCTTACCCGCAACAATGCTTCCAATGGATCTACAGATTCTTCAGTGGAACTGTAGAAGTATACGACGCAAAAAACATGACATGATCTATTTGATTAACCGCTACAAACCTATGGTCTTTGCTGTGTCGGAGACGTGGCTTAAACCTGAATCTTCCTTTAGGATTTCAGGTTTCTCTTGCCTCCGGGATGACAGAGGCGATGGGTGGGCTGGTTGCGCTTTGTTTATCAATAGAAATGTAACATTTTCTCAAATCTCTATTCCTCAACATAATTCTGATTTACACATTGTTGCTTTGAGAGCAAAGAACATATCCTTTGTTTCCGTTTACATTCCTCGTCCTAATTATGACATTATATCTAATCTTAACTCTATTTTATCATCTATTCCAGCTCCTATTATTATGTTAGGTGATTTTAATTGCCGCCACACTCTGTGGGGTTCTCCTATCAATGACTCCTATTCCTTTGCTCTTTTGGATCTTTTAGATGAAAGAAATCTGTGTGTTCTAAACGATGGGTCTGCAACTCGGAGGGTTTCCCCTTTGCAAAATACCAGTGCCCCAGATCTTACTCTCTCCTCTCCTTCTCTCGTTTCTCTTCTATCTTGGGCGGTCTTGCCCAATTGCTTTGGAAGCGATCACTTTCCCATTTTAGTTTCCTATCATCAGTCATCAACAATGTCTTCTATATCTAGAGAACCACTTTTTAAGTACTGTACTCCAAGGGCTGACTGGAATAAATTTTGTTCTCAGTTGGATTTAGAAATTAATAATCTTTCCCCTGTAAACTCATCCAATTTTCTAGCGGTATATGACGAATTTGTGTCGTCTCTTATCAAAGCTGCTGATGTATCCATTCCAACAAAAAAACCTTCCCGTAAACTGGTTCCGTCACCTCCGTGGTGGGATGCTGAATGTACTGAAAGTGTACGAAAAAGGAAAGAGGCAGAAAATAAATTTACCTCATCCTTGTTAATGTCAGATTTCCTCGTTTTTAAACAAACAGCTGCGAGAACTTGTCGACTTCTAGCACAAAAAAAACATCAAGGATGGCGTAGATTTTGTGAGTCTCTATCTCCTCGTACGACATTATCACAAGTTTGGAAACGTATTAAAGCCTATCGTGGAAGTCTTACAGACACTAATATCTCTTCTAACGATCCTAATTCATGGTTGTATGATTTTCATGCTAATTTAGCCCCTCCTTTTGTTCCGGAATTGGACTGCTTTCCATCTCAGATCTCTTGTCATTCTCATGGAGAAAATTGGATAAATGAACCTTTCTCCTTTAGCGAACTTTCCAGTGCACTTGACCATCTACATGATTCATCCCCTGGAGTAGACGGTATCCCCTACTCCTTCATTTGCAAATCTTCTAAATTGTGTAAATTGTTTTTTCTTACCATTCTCAACACAATTTTTTCTTCAGGAATCATTCCTAAATTTTGGAAAACACAGTTAGTTGTTCCTATCCTCAAGCCTGGTAAAGACCCTAATGACCCTGCTTCTTATCGACCTATTGCTTTATCCTCTGTTTTGGCTAAAATAATGGAGAATTTAATAAAAAACCGTTTAGAGTGGTTTATAGAAAGAAATAATTTGCTGGCAAAGAATCAATTTGGCTTCAGAAAGGGTAAGAGTGCTTTGGATAACCTTAGTATTTTTACGTCTGAGGTCAGGCTTGCTTTTACTAAAAATGAGCATGTTATTGGGGCATTCTTAGATATATCGGCTGCATATGATAATGTCAAACTTTCTTTACTTAGGGAGAAAATGCTTCAACTAGGTGTTTCTGGAAGGTTGACTAATATTATCTTTAATATGTTAATATGTCGCTTTGTATCTGTTCGTTATCATTCTATTCTTCTTCCTCCTCGGGCTGTGTGGAAGGGCCTTCCGCAAGGCTCGGTGCTTAACCCTCTTCTTTACAATATTTATACTTCTGACTTAGATTTATGTGTTTCCCCATTTTGTAAGATTTTACAATTTGCCGATGACGTAACATTATTCACCGTTTCTCCTTCTTTTTCTGAAGCTTCATCTTGTATTAATTCGGCTTTGTTTTACCTAAATCAATGGCTATCTGATCATAATCTCTCTCTTTCTGTGCCTAAATGCAATGCTGTTATTTTCTCTCGCAAACGTAATGTGCCACCTTTACAAATCCGTGTTGGTGAAGAGACTATTCCCTTAAAGGATTCTGTCAAATTCTTGGGACTTATTCTAGATTCCAAGTTAACAGGTATCCCTCACCTGGCATATATTGAGCAGAAATGTGAAAAAGGAGTGAATGTCATGAGGGCTCTTTCTGGAGTCCGGTGGGGTTCTCATCCTTTTTGTCAAAAACTAGTTTTCGATTCTATTGTTCGTAGCCATTTTGATTACGGGGGGTTCCTACTTGAACCATGCAATAAAATTGCTATGGCCAAGTTGGATAGAATCCAGTCGAAATGTTTAAGAATTATTACGGGTGCTATGAATTGTTCTCCTATAAATGCTCTACAGGTTGAATGCTTGGAGTCTCCTCTCCATCTTCGACGTCAATACCTTGCAGATAGGTTCTTATATAAAGTAATCCAAATAAAGTCTCACCCTCTTATTCCTGTTCTCAATTCTCTTCTGAATATTCTACCAAATTCTCCATATTGGTTACATAAGGACCCTCCTCTGCTTATAATTTCATTTAAAAAACTCAAAGAACTTCCTTGTTCAGTTTATCAGTCCTCGTCTCATCCCATATTTGAAAGTGATTACCTCTCGCTTTCATTTCGTCCATCCATTATTTTATCCTTAGGCATAGAGAAATATGATATCGATGCTAACAAACATTTTGAGAAAATTTTAGCCAATAATTGGCGCGACTGGCTTACAATTTACACTGATGCTTCTAAATCATTACATAATGACACTCCTGTCGGGTCAGCAGTCTGGATTCCTAAGTTTAGAATCATTCTTAATTTTAAATCTCCTTCTTTTAATTCAATCTTTACAGCGGAATCAATAGCTCTCTTGGAGGCTGTATTGTATGTGGAATCTCATAATCTGAATAGATCCATAATCTTTACTGACTCGTTGTCTTGTTTAAAAGATTTGCTAAGCTTTCCATTTAGATCGCGGGATCATTCTGTAATCACGCTGAAAATTAAAGAAGCTTTACACAGATGTCATGTATCAGGCGTAGATGTGGTTTTAGCCTGGATTCCAAGTCATGTTGGCATTCTTGGAAATGAAACTGTCGATTCCTGTGCCAAAATGGCCATTCACTGTGGCAGTAACAATTACAATTACTGTTTTGCTCGTGATCTACGTCCCCTAGCTAAAACTTCTTTACTAAGTTCATGGAATGAAGAGTGGCAGTCCAGCAAGCTGGTGAAAGGTCGATTTTATGGATCTATTCAACCTCTTATTCCATTAAAACCGTGGTTCAGTGTGCGAAGAAATGTAAATAAATTTGCTACTTCAATAATAATTCGACTTCGTTTGGGGTTTGTTTGTACACCGGTCTTTTTAGCGAAGATGCACATTAGAGATCATTCTATCTGCGATTGTGGCTTGGACGACGGCACTCTCGAGCACTTGTTTTTCTTCTGTTCTAACCTTTCTGTTCCTCTATATGACTTATTGCCTAACTGTATACCCCGCCCAGTAAACATTCCTTTTCTTCTATCCCTAGCTCACACCCCACTTATTGACGTCTTATATAAATTCATATCCATTAATAAGATATTATTATAATGAATTTACATGATTTAAAATATATTTTTATGTTTTTCACTTAGGTATGTATATAGATGATTTATTTTACTTAGAATAATTATTAGCTTTCTACTGATGACTTACCAAGCTTCATTTTTATTAAATTTATTTTTTTGTTTTAGTAATAGAAATCAGACTAACTTTTGTATTTTCAGTTTTTATTAGGGACCGGGCATTTTTCGATGTCAACGATTAGTTCCTAATTCTTAATTTTCCACGTGTTTAATTTTACCAATTCTTTTATGGACGAATTCTTCTTTATGCGCATTCTTAATTTTACCTATTCTTAATTTTCCGAATGCCTCATTTTCACAATTATAGAAAGTACGAATTCTGTCTTTTACACAAGAAAGTACAGTGCACATTGTGTAATAAGGTTTAATTATAAATAATTAATAAGTAGCAATGCATCCGTAACCCTAAACTCTGAAATAAACTTAAAGTAGCCATACGTGCAAACCAGACTTTTCAAAAAATAAAGTAGCGTTTGCTGTTAATCAATTAAAAAACCGTTGCTGCACAGAATGGAAACCAATTTCAGAATTATACGAAGAGTCTATGAAGGGTCTAGACAGCGATTCGGATTCAAGCGAAAACTTGGAACCACCGCCATTCAGCTCATTAAAAGACGTGCTACTCCGCACGTAAGGCTACTTTAAACATACTCTACTTCCATTTAATTAAATTTCATTTAAATTAGTTGTGTAACTTGCTGACCCCTTGCAACTTTGTATGTATCACACATTACAGAGCGAAAGAATACAACAACACTGAAAGAATTTTTCAATTCCTAACAGTAGTTTTAGATATTAGCGCGTTCAATCAAATAAACAAACAAACTCTTCAGATTTATATTTAAAGTACCTACCTATATAATATAATCAATATAAATTCATATTTGCACTTGTGACTAGGTAGGTACTTATTAGAAATATTCCGAATTCGTACTTTTTATAATTGTGAAAATGAGGCATTCGGAAAATTAAGAATAGGTAAAATTAAGAATGCGCATAAAGAAGAATTTGTCCATAAAAGAATTGGTAAAATTACGCACGTGGAAAATTAAGAATTAGGAACTATAGGCCGACCGTTTATCTCAGTCCCCGCCTGCGGTATGAAAGGGACGAGGGGGCGGGGTAGCGGTGTCCGTTATGGTAGCGTACACAAGAGCTATATCGAGTTGGTTACTATGCCAAATAAAATAAGTTTTTACAAAAAAAAACCGACTTCAAAGACAAAAATTGCACTAAAAAGTAAAAAATAATTAGTTGTATTTTGGTTTTGCAACATTAAATCAGACATTCTTTTTACTTAATTATAATCTAAAGAATAGGTTCTTTTAATTATTGTAAAAAGTATTGTTAAGGATATTTCTTGAAGAGTCTACAAATATATTTATTTGTAGATTCTTTAAAATATAATCAAATTATTACAAATAATGTAATATTATTGTTATTTTTGGAGTCGGTGTCAGCCACGATAGTTATATTCTATTTTTTATACCTGACTTAAAATTTAAAGAAATATGGCGTCGTGTTATACACAGACTAAAGACTAAGATAAGAAATAAGTACTACGAATCAAAGACAATTACTTAAAAATCGAATGAGAAAATGAAACGGCCGTTTTTGTTTTAAATGCAATATTTATCTAATTAAAACCATTTAAAGTGATCAGAATATGTTATACAAAACTTTATTGCCTTTTCTAACGATTTCGTAGACAACATAATTATCTAGCTGACAAACTGTAGTTGTTTAAGTGTTGTAATTTAATTTTCATACATCAATATTGTCTTTGTCTCACACAATAGGTTATAGTAATAGTAACAATAAATAGTGGATAAGTAGTTTTAAGAAAATATTTGTATGCCATTGAAGGCTAGACATAGCGCTCTAAAAGTAAATTGTAACATCATATTTTTCCTATGTTCTACAAATAAATGATTTCATTTCATTTCAAAAACATTTTGCATTATTGATCCTATTTGCGAATTACGATTTTTTTCAATTGACGGTGCTGGTTAGCCTCATAAACGACCATAAGTTATGGAAAGCTTTAATCAGTTACTAAAAAAGTATATTAAAACTTATGAACAGTATATTAAATCAGTTACTAAATAGGTATATAAGAGCTTTTAGGTATATTAAAACGTTTGAACGTGACACAGGTATTTTTAAATATATTTATTTAAATATGATAAAAATAGTTATTTAATATTTGTTTAATTTTTAATGTTTAAATGTTGCAAAAAAAAAACATAATATGTTTGGTTTTGCAACATTAAATTAGACATTCTATTATTATTTTGTAAGAATCAATCTTAGAAAATATTCCTATAGATAATAAGAACAATAGTAAGAGCATTTTTTATTTTTACACGCTACCATAACGGACACCTAGTCAGTATGTCAGTATGACACTAGTGCAGTATGCTAGTCCGTCTTCTATACAATTTACAAATTTCAAAGATGGTGGCGTCATCTTGCCAATAAATTTCGTACTTTCTTAGAGAAAATATGCAATCTAAATTATTACACAATTTAAAGCCTGACCAGAAAAGTAAAAAAACCTTTCCAGGTATTTCGATTGATTTAGGGTATAATTTCAATTTTTCCTTCTTTTTATTTCATAAAAATAAGCTAGCTAGAAATTGGAGCTGTGTTGTGATGTGATGTAGTTCGAGTCACAGTATCTAGATGTCGCCGTTTTGCCAAAAAATCAAGAGATAGCTCTCTCCTTTGTCCTTGCCCCCCGCGCACCCCTATTACCGCAGGCGGGGTCTGAGTTAAACGGTCAGCCTATAATCGTTGACACCCATTTTTCTTTTTTATACTTTTATTCTCTCCACCTTGACGTTGGCAGAATCATCGGGGAACGATGGGGGCCATTGTATTAAAAAAACAGAACAGACAGAACAGTCATCAGCCAGAAATGTTTTTCTGTGTGTTTGCCGCAAGTGAATAGCTTTAATTTGAAAAATATATCATCTGTTGTAGTAATTTGTTTAAATATAATATCGAATTCATAAATATGGGCAAGGAAGATGTTTCAACTAAGAAAAGGCGTAAAATCAATACTAGTTCATCTAGCGAATCTTCAAAACAAACCCTAGTAGATGTTTATAAGGTTAGCTTTCATATTTATTACAGGCACAGCTGCTTGCTTTCGTATTTAAAAATTCTGACAAGGAATGATTGCCAGACTGCTTTTGTATAATTGCTGTAATACTTTACTGTCTAAAATTGTATTTAACTGATGTCATTGAATGGAATTACAGTGTGGCAGTTTAACATAAACTCTCCTTTTATAATGTTGTCCTTGGAATGTAAGGATATTAATAACTACAGAAAATAATGTTGATAATCACATTTTTATTAATGTATAAAAGATTATAAATATAAGTAGTCGTAGTCGTATTCCCAACACATTCATTCAATGCAATACCATCCTAAACTAAATAAAGGCTCTACTGTACAATAAGCAGAAATTCTGAATGGAATTGTAACAGGTTTTTATAATATTTTGTAATGTTATTTCACTCTCTATTATTTTTAACCGACTTCAAAAAAAGGAGGAGGTTCTCAATTCGGTTGTATTTTTTTGTTTTTGTCTTATTTATTTATTCTTTACTTTTAAAGCGTGTGGTGGAATTTGAAGAATCGGAAGCTCAGTTGCGTCCTGCTGAGAAAGATGCCAGTTTGTTCAAGAAAATTTGTCAAGATGTGAGACATTTGTTTTCAGAAATAGCTGATCTAAAAGCTAAAGATACAGATGAGGTAACTTACTTATGCTTTTTACTTGCTTACTGTATTTAAACTGTCAATAGTAGCCAGTCACTGTGGCTGATTACATTCATATGAAAGTAGAAGGGTGATATTTGCACCCACAACCTTGTGCACAGCTGGAGTTTAGTCGTCCACTTTGTCACCGAGGCAGTTAAATTATTTCTTTGTAATAAATTGAACTTATAACTTCCATGTTTTAAAAAGAATTTCTTTTTAATTACAGGCTAGAGAAAAAATAGCTGCAAAGAGAATAGAAGCTTCTTTAAATTTGGTTGCATTGAAAAAACTTAACAGGTTAGAAAAGGTCCGCACTAGGGCTGGACGTGATGCTTTGCATAAAGAGAAGCAAAGGGTAGACTCAACCCATCTTCTCTTGCAGAACTTATTGTATGAAGCCGATCATTTGGACAAAGAAGTGACTAAGTGTTTACAGTTCAAGTCTAAAGATGAAGAAATTGAGCTTGTGTCACTTGAAGATTTTTATAAAGACGCTCCTTCAGATATATCACGGCCTGTAAGTTACAAAGTTATTATTATGTTGAAATTATAATTTAGATGAAGTATATGTTAAATGACACGTATATACACTCTATCGACATTAGTGGGTCGTTACTTGTTATGATGACGAATCTAAATAAAACTATTTTTCGTTCCTTCAGTGAACTGTAAAACTCACTCCAATAATATAATTTCAGGAATTAACCAAGACAGATGAACATCAGCTTCAATTAGCAAGACTTGAGTGGGAGTTACGTCAGCGTCGTGAACTGTCATCAGCTTGCAATGAACTGGTTGCTTCTAAAGAACGTGTCTCCGCCGCTATAGCAGCCGCACGTTCTAGACTTGATGCTTTAGTACCTCACCTACGAGATGTACTAAAATCTACAAAGCCATTACAAGAATGTCTTGCACTAAGACTTGATGATAAGAGAGATGAAGCAAGAGCGGCGTCGTTACTGCCAGCACCACTGTTCTTACTGTTTGCTAATGTCAGTGCATACTCGGATGCATTAGGTGCTAAGACTGTTACAGTAGGTAAGTAACAATATAGCTTGTTAATTTTTACGTCTTTAAATAGGTTTAATGGTGAGGTCCAAATAAGAGGCTTCATCTTTTCCGATATTTAGCATTATATATGGATGGCGACCACTATAATCTCGAGCATAAACCTCTTCAATCGGTTTGCACAATAGTGTTGCACATGTTGTGACAATGATGACGATTGAGTAAAGATATTTAAAAAAAAAAAGATAATATAGATTACAAACATTGTGCTGATATAGAATTTGTATATTGCAGGTATATCGGGAGACGAGGACGAAGCTCGGCGACTGGAACAACTTAACAACGTTGAAAGTGATTTAGTTGCGTCTAATGATTCTGATTCTGATCAAGACAATAATGACGATGAACAAAGGGAGAAAAAGAAACGTCATCACAGGACAGCCAAGTTGTCGAAAGAGGAAAAAGCTGAGGCTAAGAGGAAGGAAGCTTTGAAACACCATCCATTGAATGTTCAAGTCTCTGTGAAGGTTCAAGATGGCACTGCTTTGAATCTCATCTTTTCATACCTACTCCATCTTAAAATAGTTGTAGTTAAATTCACTGTGTCTCTACCAAAAGCAGCTGCAGGTGTGTCAGCTGCAGATGTATTAAATGCTTATTCTATATTAAATGAACTATATCCTGGCGATTCAGGAAACGATTCTCCACATCCGGCTACTTCGTACCTGCTCAAAGCTGCAGGTATCACTGAAGAATTTCAAAACTTTATATCAGATGTTGGCAAGCCTTATATTTGGGCTCAACGAATGTGTGGCCTAGATTTCTTAGCCACTGTTACAGAAGACCAGAAGTTTAATAAAAATATTCAACTATGTCCCAGCTTGAGCGTCAGTACTGTTGAAAATTTCATATTAACGTTAAAGAAAAGGTTGAAATCTAGAGTTCAATTAATGAAAGAACTGCAAGATTTGGAATCTGGGAAGATATTACCAGCTAAGGGTGAGCTCCCAAGCCCAGTTAGATTGTCTGGTTCGTTAACACAGTGGCAATCAATAGGCTGGCCAGAATATAGCCAATCTCCTTCAACATCGTTCTTAATATCTGAGGGGTTAGTGAATCCTAATGACATGTTATATAGAGCTATTATAACTCGACAGTCTGCGAAACTAGTTGCTTTGGTTGCGTTACGAAGTGACTATCCAAAAAAGGCTCCAATGTTCTCACTTACTCTTCACTGGAACGGTACACATCACGCGGGTATCAACGATGACATAAGAGACATTGAAAGAGTTATAAACACTAATTTTAATTCTGAAGAGTACACTCAGCATACACTTTCAGTGAAAATAACAAAGTTGTTGACCTGTCTCGATGTTTTGTTAGAAACGACAGGCTCGTCTGAGTTTCCGCCAGATAAAGTAATGTTTTGTCCCGTGCGTGGTCGTAATAGAGTTAAGCCGTACAAATATTTGAAACAAGGTACTGGTGTTTTTGTACAGTATTGAATAATAAGGAAATAAAGTTTGATGAAACTCATACATATTCTTGTTTTATTGAGCTTCTAGGACCTCATCATCTCAGATAAAAGACGCCCTGGATATAGACCTCCTCAACATCGGTTCCATTCCATTCCTCTCATTCATTCATTTAAAAAGACAACTCCCACGCTAGGGATCCATGCCCTGTGTCGCGGGAACTTAACAAACACCAATTACGGACTCCAAAAACAACCGCAGGACAATGGAAATTAAACGAATGACTTCTGCACCGCAACTACTACCGCGCCACAGCTGTCCAATACGACATCTCGGTCATCAATCTTCCACAATTCATCCTAGATGACCTTTATTATCTATTTTGGACCTCTTAGTTATTTCGTACTAAAAATACAAAACCTGTTGAATGGCGGTTGGGCAGGACCTGAAGTTATTTTCCTCTCGTTGATGTGGTGAAAACGTTAAGCCCTCACAATCATCATTGATTCATACTTGTTAGTTGTGGTCAAAACTTGAGATTCTCTCGTTTTTCAACTTCTCAAGTTGATAAATATATGCGTTGAATAGATATGCTAGACAAGTTGGGGCATTATTTGATGTTGTATCGGTCGCATATGTGATTGGAAAAAAAGTACCAAAAATACATCAATAGGTATTTTTTTTATAAATCTTATAATCATTGGGTACCTACATAAAAGTAAGTATATGTCGTAGCACTTAGAAATTGCCAACGTCAGAAGAATGTTTCTGAATTTTAAAGGTTTAAAATTTTAGATGAAAGGTAATTCCACGGACTCTGAATTCTGGAATTCAGAGAATTTTCTCGGAATTCTGGGTGTATTTTAGATGCTTTCAGTCCGAAATAATAATAGTTGAATGATGTTAAAAATAAGTATTTATTAAAAACAAAACAAATTAACTTTATAGTACAACAGTCTTTATTCTTATTTCCGTAAAGCAGTAGACATTCTCAGGAAAGAAATACATGTTCAGGATCACAATAAAAAGGGCAAAATAAGTATGATTCAGAGAGAGAGAGAGAGAGATAAAACTAAAATTCATTCAATCATACAATCATCTTAATATCGGGTAAATACTTTCAAATCATTGCGTAGCTTAGCCTAAAAATGCCATAATATTGTTATTGGTCGTCAATGAGATCTCTATAGCATTATATTTACTGAGACATAATTTTCACTTTACATGAACAACTACAAATTGGTAATAATAATAATATGTTATTAAGACTTAATATGAAACAATACTACGTTATCTAACCTACGTGTTTTAGTATTTATTTCTATTAATTCACTAAAATATTGATGACTGGAAAAAAATAACTCCTAATATTATTATTCATTTCACATTATACTTATTATATATAATATATTATGTATAGTAACAGTTTGCTACTTCAAGTGAAAATGTGCTTATCTACTAAAATTTCAAACTTTACTAAATGATACAACCATTCTTAATTTTTCAAAAAATGAATAAGACACACAATATAATAAACTATTTTTTTATTTATGTATTTATGTTCATTTATAAGCGGTTACTAAAATTCTTTCAGCATTTAAAATACATGTTTCGACGTTTCTAATAATACGGTAAAGAAGAACGTCTCAATGTAATGTAATTAATACATAAAAAAATATAATTCACTATTGCAATCTCTGGTAATGTTCATCTTAATCGTAGACTAAACGATTGTATACAATGATTTTAATTGATATAATTCACTTTATATTTTTATTTTACATTTTTAGATTATACATTATTTAGTATCTCACAGAGTCATTTGAGAGAACAAAATAAAATCACTTCATAGATTGCATCACGTCACTTAGTCTAAGTGGCAGGTGGAAGTTGTATGTTGCATTATGAGATCCCGGCTTCCAGTTTTACGTCCATTATTTTACGCGGGCCCTTGAGGCAGTTTAGCCTCCTTTGTACTGCATCTCGATCTGTCGAATCAAAACATTACTTTCTTATTAAAAGTTTCCCTAGAAATTGATGTACTTTGAAGTTTTATGATGAAATTAGAAGAGGGTAGATTTTAATTTTTGAAGGATAAAGTCAAATAAAAGTGTGCCTCAATGGCACTGACAATGTCTTTTAAATTATTCTATTACTATTAAATAGTCATCTGATCTATGGCGTGGTTTATGGCTGTTTCTCTTAGAATACAATTCAATGTGAATCTTAACGTGAATGGACTTTCTGTAATGGTCTGGGTGTTTTCTATTTAATACTTTGGTGGTAACGAAAATAATAGGAAGACATATATTTTTTAACATACCAAATCCTACTAATATTATAAATGCGAAAGTTTGTGAGGACGGATGAATGTTTGGACGCAAAAACTACTGAATGGATTTAGAATATAGGTACACTGGGGGAAGTTCCTGCTAGTTCAGTTTCTAAACAAATTGCCTTAAACAGCCACCGACAGTGTGACACGCACACATAGATACAACTACCCATTGCTATGACCAATGAGGTTGCATTAATTTCTTAAAGCGCCGCTACGACACGCCCCTAAACATACTCCTGTTTCTTAAATATTATTTAGTTGCAATTCGCTCTCCGGCTATTGACAACGCGCTATTTATTTTTTTCTTTCTACACTCACGACTTAGTTTTGTTTAACGGACTTTTGGAATTTTGTTTTAACGCTGACCCGGCTTGGCTTATGGACTCCTGAATCCTCAACGTGACTTGTGCTTGTGATATTTGGACCGTCGATTTATTCTTTTACTGTGGACCCGTGCTTGCTATATGGACTTTGTTATCTGCTGGACTCGTGACATTTGGCCAACTCAACCTACACGACATCATGGCAAGGAATCTCAATAGAGAAGAACGGACGCGAATCCTTGTCCTTCACCAACAAGGCCATAGCATCTCCCACATATCACGGGAATTAAATGTTACGGTAAGTCGCTAACGCTTACTATTATTTATTTTAATAATACTTTTTTATGTCTTTTTTATAATTGTATAAGTATTAAATTTACCCATTAGACCATGCCTACCTATAATTATTATTATTTACAAAATTAACTAATGATCGATAATTAAAATCAGACATATGCCCTTATTCCTACACGATAATATAACCCGTTAGAGAGTCAGGTGTAGCATTCCAGCAGGGTGCACAGTTGAGTCGTACGGGTTGTAACTAATCGCTATTGCTTCAATTTCCAAACAACGAAAAATATTTGAACCCCTTGTTAAAGTCAGTCCTCATATAACTAACTAGTCGTAGAAAGTTAAGATAGAGACGTATTATAATATTGTATAGCCGCGTGGATTTCGTCAGAGTAGAATAGACCACTCCATTTCTTTCCTGGGATGTCGTAAAAGCCGACTAAGGGATATATTATATTCAACATCAATCCCAGCAAGGCCAGCGTGGGGAGAGTAGGTCAAATCCTCTGTCCGCTTCTTGCGGAATAAAGACCTTACCTATGAAATTAATAATTCACATATTTTAATAATTCACATTTGCCAAGTTACATTTTTTTAGGAACTATCTTCTGCTGACCCCGTAACTGGTTAGTCATGTAATGCAATAAAAATTTAAGAAACCGTGAATAAGTGTCATGGTTATGTTACTGTCCCGTAAACATAGATACTAGACCTATGTAGATATTTTACAATTATTAGGCTATCTGACACTTATCTGAAGATTGTTCATTTAATTGTTCTATTAATTTCAGTTTATTTAGATGAAATCTCTATACAACCTTCGTTATGAATAAATTTTATGGTCTTTTTAGTATCTTAAACACTAGGTGTATTTTATACTGTTTACTTAGTGTAAATAATTTCTTTCTTCTAGAGAGCAACGGCTCGTCGGTGGATACAGAGGAATGCTGAGGAGGGCTCTATTGCCGATCGTCCTCGTATGCAGCCGCCTCGCATCATGACTGCAGACCGTGTCGCACATATGGTGCAAACGTATCAAGAGCGACCCTTTACTAGTACGGCTTCATTTGCTCAACAATATGACTGCTCCATGCGAACAATAAGAAACGCGTTGCATGGAGCAGATATTCACCACAGAAAACCGGCAAATAAAATAGTTTTGAAAATTAATGAAAATTTAATGACAAAATATCTATTGAGACTATCAAAGTTATTTAAATTAATTTAATAGTTAAAATTTAGTTTAAATTATATTGTAGTCCTTGTTTGTAAAGCTAATATCCGGAAACTTTGTATTGAATAATAATTTAAATATAAAATGCATTATTTATAAGACTTTTATACTTAGTTTATCTGTTAATATAGTTAACCGAGCTGAAGTCATTTAAAGTATCTACCTAAATAATATGCTCTAGCTTGCAATCATGACGTAACTATATAAATCATTTCTGTAGCTACAAACACTGACAAAACGAAATAAATATGTTGAATTAATTAAATACTTATTATTCATAACTAAATTTTAATAAAAAATAGTACTAGTAGTATTCGGAATTAATAGGTGTATTAGCAAATAAAATGATAAAATTAAGTAGTTATCCTATCACCATTTATTTCTCATGCTTCTTTTTGACCTGACTTACAGCCGAATACTCAAACGTCTTTTAAAAGTAAAGCGGCGCTTAAACTAGACATTTGTGTGAGAATTTCTAGTTTAAGCCGCCTTATTTTTAACGATGTTTGACTATTCGGCTGTTAATCTTTATTTAAATAAAATGACAAAATGAATGTGTCTTTAATAAACATTTTTCTGAATCTAGACAATGTTTTTATTTATTCTATATTATTTAATCTAGTAGATAGGTATTACTAGAATGTTTACCTACTAAAAACCTTATTTTAAGCTGGTATTGGGCTGGTATTTGGGTACTCTCCGTGTGATGACGGAGTAAGAATACAACATGTCACTACCCCATCTCATCCCATGGGTGTCGAAAAAACCAGGGACCATCATCTTAACGAAATAAATAGAAGAAAAACTTAAAAAGCGTGGTATTAGTAAGCCAAATATCCCTCCGTCACGGGAGGAGGCCCGTCCCTGCAGTAGGACATTGATGGGACATTGTTATGTTGATTAGGATTGGCGGCCATCATAAGCCCGATTTACACATCAACAAGTACAGTAGCGAGTTAGTAAGTTGTTGATTAAGTTGATTTAAATAGATCTCCATCCTATTTTATGGCGAGGTAAGTTGGCGAGACGCGAGAGAGGGGGCTACTTCGTACTTAACTCGCCACAAAATAAGATGGAGATCTATTCAAATCAACAACTTACTACTTAACTCGTTACTGTATTTGTCGATGTGTAAATCGGGCTTTAGTGACAGCGCGGCTCATCAGCACTGTTCGCAAAGCGCAAAGCTAGTCTACCTATTTATAGTTGTTCGTTATTATTGCCTTGTAATCACAACAGAGGGGCGTACGGGGCCTCCAACAGCCATCTTTCGGGTAAGTAGTACGCGGCGCGCCCCGCTGACCAACGACCGAGGCTATGAGTACCCGCCAACACGCACTTGACTAGCGTGGCGGCTCATGGTCCAAAACCTATGAGTGAGGGATAAACATATTATGCGGGAGGCCTAGGCCTGTGTCCAAATGATGAATCATAACAGCTTTGTGACGTCATCCAACGTTAAAAAGTAAAGATTTCATAAAAATTGAAGTAAAAAGTTCTTATACATAATTAGTTAATACTAGCTTCTGGGCGCGGCTCGACTCGCGTGGATGTAGTTTATCGTGCATCCCACAAAAACATTCTATTCGGGATGAAAAGGAGCATATTTATGTGTTAATTCAGGGTTTTACCTATGTGCATGCCAAATTTCATCATTGAAGAAGTAACAAACACACTCACAAACTTTCGCATTTATAAAATTACGTAGTATGATTGAATGGACTGTTTAGTGTTTAGACCTACACCTAGTTGGTAAATTTAATGTAAGGTGTAATAGTATTAAACTTTACCTAGAAAACAAAATAGGAATATATTCGGTAGCTAAATAATACCTACCTCATGTAGATATTATTTAGGTATACGTGATAATGATAATCACGACTTTTTCTCATGTAATACTCATGTTAGTATGTATTTTTAATTTAGTAGTAGGTAGTCGCTCGGTTTTTTTAATCATCGTCAGCACGTGCAACTCTGCTTCAGTCTAAAACTACATTATGTTACGAAAAATTTCCAGTAATTGTAAGTTACGGTCTTGTATCTATTGCCGACAAAGGATTCCTATTCTTTGTTCACAAATTCCTTTGTTTCTGACGAAAGCAATAAATTACTTATCTTGGATTGAAATGTGGGAAAAAGTTTTGCACACTATTGTTTTTAAATGTGTAATATTTGTTAAGTTTTTTTTTAAATTATGTATCTATTTTATTTATTTATTTAAAAGAATTTACTACCCGTGAGAAAGAGTTTTGCAACACTTTCTCATAACATTATTTTTAAATGTTTAATAATAGGTCTTTACCTATGAAATTGCCGTTTTTTTCGCCGCAGTCTTTAGCCTCTATATTTTCTTTTAAAACATAGATTGCTTGTATTATTTTTATAATTTAGTAAATACAGGGCATTACCAATAACTAACTAAAGATAATTAAAAAAATATATATTATTTGTATTAGTAATAAGCCTGTAAATATGGGTCCAATTTAAACCACCGGTTTTTACCATTTAAACAAATGTAACTTCTTCCCTTATATTTTTTTTTCTTATGATTAAAATGCTATAAGTTAGCTAAGATGTGCGCTATTACTTATACCAAATTTCATTAATAATTATTGAAAAAACTAAGAAAACGTTAGTATGAAAAATCAAACTTCGCATAAATTCTCCATACAAATCGGCAATTTCATAGGTAAAGACCTAATATTACTTAGTTTTTTTATATGCAATTAAACATATCTATTTAAATCATTATTTAATAAATAATTTACTCGTGAGAAAGAGTATTGCAACCCTTTCTCATTGGTAATTTTCCATTTTAGCGTTATAGATATTATATTATTTATATTTAAATTCAATGTGTGAATTTGTTATCATTATCTATCACGTATACCTAAACAATACCTGCCAAATTTAGTCTTGTTTTGTTTTCTATGTAACAGTTAAATATTAAACCTTATCTGATTTACTAACAAGTTGTAGGTTTAAAAAGTTCATTCAAAAATAACTAAATAGGTATAAGAACTTATTAATTATTTGAAATCCCTACTTTTTTACTATATACAGCTGTTATTATGACAAGGTTACGTCCTTATATTAAATTGCGGGGCTTATCCAAAACTGTAACCCATAGGTATTGGTAAGATGTTCATAAAGTTGCAGTAGAGTAAGTGACTTTTCCATTTAAGTTTTGTTTACCTACTTATCTCGAAATTAATAACGAAACTGCTGATAACCGTTGTGTTGTGTTGTGCATACTAACAGAGCACTCAGTCAAATTAAATAAAACTGTTAAAACATTATATTTAAAAAAAATATTTAAGTATGTTTATCCGTTGTCTAGTACCCATAGTACAAGCTTTGCTTAGTTTGGGACTAGGTGGCGATGCATGTGTGAATGTGTGAGGATTATTTGTAATACATTTTTATTTATATTTTCATTCCTTTAATATATAAACCTCCATTCCCTCAAGGAAATAGCGCTAATAAATAAATGATAGGTTTGATTACTACATTTTGAACGTAAATAATATTACGGTTAGTTCTGTTAGCAGTCAGCGTCGCCCGCCAATACATTATTTTTAAATTAACACTACTTAAGTAAATAAAATTTTTCGGTTAAATGTCACAAATAGCTCCGAACTGTAGAGCGTTGGGCGCGAGTAAGTGTTGAAAATACTAATATAAATCAGTTACGTTAGAGGGAGACAAAGCACAGAGCTATTAATAGAATTTCACAAAGACCGCCCCTTTAACGTCGGTGATTCTGTCGATGTGTGCGTGCCACGTATCGCATGCGCCGCGTGCCAAGCGATTCTCGCCTAAGGGTGGTCGAGCGCCAAGTTCCGCCATTGTACTTTAGGGTGTAGAATAACATTTAAGCTACCTATACAAAGCGCGTGAAGCGGCGGCTACAAGCTAGTAATAAATAAGTAGTGTGTGTACTAACACTTAGAGAGCGTGGTCCTGTGTTGCGGATGCAGCGGGTGTCGCTGCACGAGTGAGTGTAGCAACACCTGCGCCGACATGTAGCGGCGCTCGCACTCCTTCATGTCGCCGAACAACTCCTCTATGGCGGCCATCTGGCACTGCAAATGTACATACTACATTATAATATGTACTTTATAAGATAAGTAGCAATTACTAGCGTGTTGGGAGAGGCCTATGCCCAGCAGTGGACTGCGATAGGCTGATTTATAAAAATATTTATCGACATTCAACGGTATTTTCTTGTTTAATAACTGGAATGTCAAAGAAAATTACAGACACACGATTTTCGGTCACCGGTGCGTGGCATTCTAGGACTTAATTAATCTATGAGTTGAGTGTTTGCCAAAAGAGCTGTGTTAGGAACCCATCAGAATTTCCTTATGAAAATCTTCTCCGACCGAACTCAAAAGTATGCAGTAGGAAATCGTAATAATAAATCGACTGGCCAGTGAGCTAGTTACTTTTCACCACTGTCCCTGGTATAGCGTTTGATAACTAATAAAAAAAAGGAATATAAATACAGTAGTATAAATATACATACCAGCTCAATAGCATGTTCGTAGAGTATTTTATCGCAGACTGCGGGCGTAACGCCAGCCTCGTGCAGTCTACGTGACTCGTTCACAATCCACTTGTACTTGCAGTTCATCAACGTTACAACTGGAAAACAAAATAAAAATATTTAACATTAATTCCCATTATTAATATACACGTCTATGGGACATCGCCCAGAGCGACTTTTTGTAGCAATACAGACGCGCATTTACTAAAAGCGCGACAGCATCACCACTAACGCGCGTTTGCAATGCGCTACTGCATCGCTACAAAAAGTCGGCGTGGATGAGAACCCTATGATATTTGTCTCGAGCGTATACATCACACGTTGCGGCCGAAGTGAGAGTCAGTCGTTGGCAAACTGTAGAGCCGACATCACGTGTTACTACAATGAAATATTAGTATTTAGATATATTGGTGTAGGATTATAGTTACCGTTGCGCACTTGCGGCGTGGGCTGCAGCGTGCGCTCGCGGTAGTGCGCGGCGGCCAGGCGCAGCCCCGCCGCCAGCGCCTGCATGCCCTGCACCAGCAGCCCCAGCCGCACGCTCAGGCTGCTGCGCTCTGTGACACATGCTAACATTATGTAAATGTACGCCTACAGATCTAGGTACTTACAAAATGGTGTTCCTCAAGGAGTGGTTCAGCGGGCCCAACAGTACTCCTTGAGGAACACTATTTCACAAATTATTATTTACACTTAAACAGAACGTGTCGTTGAGAAGGCTTGTAGAGCGATTTGACCGTTTATAGTTAGCCAGCGCGTGAAGCGGCCCCATCACGCGCATAGTCATAGTCGAGCTCGTTTAAGAAAACACGTACGTTAGTATGTACGCGTTCATAAATAACTTAATAACAAATAACTTACCGTCTGAAGCGTCCATGAGCGCTGCAATGGGACCTCCGCAAGACACTGCCAGATCTGAGAGAAGCTCCGCCAACATCAACACGAAGTTAAGTTGTGAAAAAACTTTACTGTGTTCCTCCTGTAAACAAAAACCGATATTATTTAACTATTGCTTTTAACAAATTAAGAATTTCTTTTTAATTTTCGTAGAAATACTCGTAATTTTCATACTAAATCAGGCCATCAAAACCTATAGATAAAGACTCCAAAAAATATAGAATTCCTTGTTTAATTTTGTCTTGTCCGAGTCTAATTTCTTTGAAGACAAATCAGCTTGGGGTTATCTTAATTCTGCTTTATTGATTTATAATGTGGGCATCGGAAAATGAAAACTTTTTGTTAAAAAGCGAATCATGTGTGCTTAATGTTAAGCGAAACAACGTACAAAATCAAACGAATGCACTATAAACGGTTGCTGCGGGTACCCCCGAAGCCTTAACAAAATCTATCATGTTTATATGGAATACACTGTAAATCACATAAACTACACAAAAACAACTAGTCTAAAGCTCACTTTAGACTAGTTGTTTTGACTAGTGAGCTATGTGTGTAAATACTGTATATACATACAGCGAGTATGGTCTCCTCCTGCAAGTTTGGTATGTAGACAGGCGGCAGGTCGTGCTGCAGCTTCATGCCGCGCAGTAACGCGTCGGGCAGCGCGCGCTTGGGTGAGCCGCCGCCCCCCGCGCCGCAGCCCTCGCCGCTAGCCTTCAGTGCGAGCGACACGGGCGGAGATGAACCTGGTACAAAGTTACATTTTATAAAAACATACCCTACAAATTATACTATTTTATTTTGGTTTATAAGGCTGATTTATGTGTAGAAAAAATTATGATAATAAAAGCCGTACACGAATGGTCGCCGGCCCGAGAATTATGCCTTGCGAAACTCCATCACATAAAAATAATTTGATAAATTTCTGTTCAGACACTTAACGCATATTTTGTAACAGTTTATTTACAATTAAATTTCTAGACAATTTATATCGTACACGATATAAATTGTTTCGACATCTTTAACTACATTAAAAGTCTTTAAGTAATATAGAGCATTTCTACTGATTACCATAATAGTAATCGCGTAAAAAGTACAATATAATAATGTAAATATTTATGTAATTTGATACTAAATTAAAATATACATTTTTAAATTATGAACTATTAAAAATTTATTATTATTAAGAACCAAAGCAAATAATTTCCAAAGTTTTACTTTAAACCATGTTGTTACAATGAAGAAAATAAATAAAACACAATTTAATTTAAAAGTTTAGCACTGGATTCTTTTAAATTACTTAGGAGGGTAGCCCGATTACAGACAATATTTCCGTATTATAGGAAAAACCTTGCTTGTTTACGAACCTGATCTACGTAATGGACTGGCATTCGTCGGAGAGACTTGCCAAAGGGAGGGCGGCGGAGAACTTCCAGAGTTGCTGCTGCGTCGCCGAGTGGACGGAGGCGTCATTGTAAATGGCACCTGGTGGAAGAATTCAGTTATATTATACATGTTTATTTATAAGTAACTTAAGTTTTAATAAAGTCTTTGTTAAAATGATAAGTACCATTATACATACAAACATTTATAAACTCACTTCATAATCCCATGGGGGTAGGCAGAAACTACTAAGCGCCTAGTACTACGATCCATATAAACCTGATTTGCTTCTCCTACATTGGTACATACTTTCATACATCCCTGTTATTTCCGAGTGCTTTAGAGTGGACTGATTATGTCTCTGTAAGTCGTTCTAGGGCGTCTTCTATAGACGTTACCCAATACATTCGCGCTATTTTGTTTTGTGAATCTACTTTCATTAATTCTCATTCTCTATCATTCATTAAATGTATATGCATTGGTACTTAGAAATACAAGTTAGTACAGTATGCGCCATCTAACTCTCTGCCGGCTTGAAGTTGTTGTAAATGGCTACGCAGATGTCAGTTTTGGAACTAAATGCGGGGAGCCAGATTTATCATTGTTACATGCGCGAAGTTCTCTGATGGCTACCTTCAGGCCGGCCGAGTCATTTGGCGCGTACTGTATAAATATTTTTGGTCATCTTCTATCATTCATTAACTGTACACACAATAGATATCGCATTATCATCTGAGTCTTAAAGCCATATCATTTCTCTATATCTATCTTGCTTGCACTATCTCTTTTTGGAGTACTCAGATGATACCGTGTTGTCTATAGTACTTAAAAATACGATTATGTATTTACTACTTACGGTAGGAGGCGATAAAGATCCTATGTTGGTAGCATTTCGACTGTAGTTAGATCGAAGTACGTCGATGGGCTGTGATCGTGGCACGTTGCTGTTAGATGTAACAGCGTGTGGATTCTGTAATGTACATTACTTTGTATTAGTTACAAAGTCCAAGTAAAGCACTTTCTTATATTGTATGATCGTGTGATATGGAATGTATATGATTTATTTTGTGTATGAAAGATATGATATTCTTAACATTTTATAAATAAACCCCCTTACTCATAAACGCCTCTTAAATTTTAGTCAATTGATTAATTAGCTTAAACTCTTACGTTGTTTGGTAGAGGGTTGGTTTTCGTAATAAAAATCTCGCTAAACAGTGATTAAATTTAAGAGGCGTTTATGAGTAAGGGGAAAAGCTTTTGGGGTGTTTGATTTAACGCAGAGGATACTGTCTATGTTAATGATTTTGCGTTAAGTTCTCTTCTTCTAGGATTAGTCTTGATGGATTGATTGAACTGTTTCGGAATCCTAGTAGATTCTTGGACTGTTTAGTAGTCCTATTAGATTTTTGTCGAATGATAGAGGTAGCATTATTCGAATGAGTTTAAATTTTATTATGGCATAGCATTATGTGACGTGTTTTATGTCTCTGCTCCTGTAATTGCGTAGACGCTATAAAAAGTAGGGTTACCTCTTAAGTATACCTTCAATCCAATTTTATTTAAGCCATTTTTGATAAAATTTGGACAATGGAAGTATAACTAAGTGCATAAAATGGACATGAGAAAAATATTTTTATATCATTTAATTTTGTTTTCGCGTAACCTTATTCGATTATAATTGTTCTTAAAGAAATAACTTTCATATTAATTTGATGGTTTTACTTTCATTGACTAATGCTTTGTACAGTTAGACTTCATACCGACGGGTCCTACGTAGACTAGTATAAGTGCAAAAACACAATTTTACAGGAGAGCAATTCAAAGGTTCAAAAGCTTATAACTTTGTCAAAGTTCTACAGAAATTACTGAAATTTTGACAAGTTATACCTGGAAATGAAAGGAAAAAACCGGACTAAATATATTTTTATATTTCTTTGTATTTTAGAAAATAGCTGTACTTGCATTTGTTTAGCTTGTTTTGATCAAAGTATCCAAACAAGTAAACTGTTACAAGTAACCACTTGTACTAGTTTACAAAGTTCTGACTTAGTTTATAAATAATGAAAATAAAAGAAATACACATTATTATTCATACATATGAGTGTAAATTGTAAATCATGAAACCTCGAAATATGGGAAAATAATTTCATTTATCTACTTTTAGCACTTGCACTACTTTACAAGCTACTAAGAAACTAGTTGTACCAGTAATTTATGTAGTTTTGTGGTCATGAACCTGTTTTTTTATGGAAAAATGAAACAAACAAACGTACAAAATAGTAAAACACCTTTATTGTGTAACATTAAATGTGTAAAAATAAACGTATTTACTTTTTTCATAATGACTTCAAATTTTGAAGTCTTTTCCATTTAATTTTAAAATGTTAAAATTTAACATGATTGTCGCTCAGATAGTAAATATCATCTTTAATAGGTTAAGGAGATATAAAATTATTAAATCAGTCTTTAAAAAAGCTATATAAACTTTAATAAAATATATAGTTGGCTTCGTCTTTTTAGTAATAATAAATTAGTTAAAGTAATCAGTGCTTTCTATACCATGTTAATAAAATAATATGTAACTATAACATAATGTTCGAATCTTTTTAGGTAAAAACTGTACGACTACTAAGGCTAATTAAATAGTTGTCTTACAGACTCATCAAAATAAAATATACATTGCACAATTAATTTTGTACCACAACAACAATCTACTAAGTGGTAAAAATAACTTAAAAAAATAAGACTTCTATTAAAATAAAAACCTAGTCAGATACGTTTACGTATACATCTATAAAACGTTCTAACGTTTTATTTTATTACAAGAAGGCGTGCAGGATAGCCATCTTTTTGTTTTGGAAACATTGTAGTCCCTCCAAGTGAATGTACTGGGAAAAGTTGTCAGATACTAATTCTCCCGTGATAACTTCTCACTCTTTTACAAGATCGATTGAATTGCATACTGTCACGTATTATTCACAGCTGTGCTAATACACAAGTGGGTACAAGTGATGACAAATTTATGAAAATGAGTTTTTTTTTAATGTATTGAACAAAAATGTCTTAGCTATATCGCTCTGTAGAATTATATTATCTATAAAGTAACGTTGCTTTATTGTGGTAGCTATAGCTGCAAGCAATTTAAGCCCTAACTTGTAAATAATGCAAAAACTAACTTTTTTATGTTAGAAATGTTAAGTTTATTTGCTCCCTAAGAGTTTTTTCATTGAACAACTAACGTAAATTTTAGCTCCTTATTTATTTATTTACCCACAATTTATTAAAATATATAAAAAAATGATATTAAAAGATTTAAAAATCAATAAAGTGTGTTTTATTCAAAATATTCCCCATAGTTCTCTACTAGCAATATGCTACCCATTCTCCTACCAGGTATTATAACACCGATCATTTTCCAGATTTCCCAGAGGGCCAGGATTACTTTTTATGTAGATTTTCTAAAACTTTAGTGACACAAATACCAACATATCAATTTTTTTTAAAGATCTGAGACCCTTAATAGTTTCAGGAGTATCTGGGTTAATTGACTCCGAGAACGCATCAAACTTATTATTATTTTTATTTTTACTGATCTTAAACACTCAAAACATCGTAAAAATATGAATAATTTTTAGAAATTCAATACATAACGTAAAATTCGTTGCAGTTACACCCGTATCGTACGTACGCGCTGTATTATCGCCGCGCGTATACTGGTGCAACGGTCACTTACACTCACGCGTCACGTAAATCGTAACTACGTAAACTAATGCAAGTAACTTATATCAGTTTTGACCGTCTCCTTGCATTAAATTGTGTTACTTACATCAGTTTACGAGTTTGTATCGTCGAAACTAAAAGAAATTTTAATTTTTTTCTTACTGATTTGAGAAGAATAGATTATTTTAAGGCTATTCAAGCAAAAAAGTCATTTTCGTCAATTTGCGGGTTACATTAGTATACGTAGGACCCGTCGATACAACAACTTTAAAGTTCACGTTCGAGTGAATATTCTTACACAAAGGATTTTTTCAACCAAATATTCCTTAAATCTAGCTAAATATTTGGTTGATTAACTCCAATTTAATCAACCAAATATTTAGCTAGATTTAAATATATATAGTATAGCTATTGCGTACCTATGTATAGGAAAGAAAAGAGATACTTTTGTAAAGAAATCAAAACAACAAACTTTAAAATAAAATACAACATTTATTCATATTATAAAAATATAAAATATTGCTATTTATGCAATATTTATTCATGTTATAAAAATAGATACTATATCTTATACATTACATAATTAAAAAATACAATAATGTATATATTTGTACTTTAAACATTGCGATGGGTTAAAACATTACGTGTCTTAACGACTTATTCTAGATTTTAAATGCAATAGACTGTGTAATAACATGTTATTTTATTTTAACTTTATTTATTATTTTAATGCATTTGGAATGGACGCCACCTGTTGTGCTTGGACACTTTTCTTCTATTCGTTTCTCTAAAAAATGTGTAGGTACTATTGTTTTACGTAATTATATTCCCTTCATAATTATAGAAATCCATCATCAGCCGAGTCCTCCTTGATCAGAATATTTTTGTTTAATAGCATTTAAAAAAATCTCATTTTAATCCCACATCAAATAGCAAATAATATAAACTTATAATAGTAAAACACAAAATGGCAGGAAATAGAAACATTCAGCGGCTGAACACGAGTTAATAGCCTATGATTGATATGTTAGTAGGTAGTAGGCGAATTGTGACTACTGCTCACAATTTTCTTTTATTATAATGTTTCTTAGAGTGCCATTCTTCGTTTCTTTATAGGCGAAATAGTTATCACACTTGTTTTATTTTCTTAATATATAAGTAGCACAAATAATTTCTTCATTTTATACTAACCCCCGGTTTCTGAATAACTGGTCAAATAAAAAATCAAATAATCAAGTGTCAAAATTATTGACAACTATCATTTGAAAAATGGTGCTCCCACATTGCTGTTAAAATAATTATGTTTGTATACATTTTCTAACATAAAGACATTTACTAACAAATGTGGTCAATTGTTACATTTTGTTAAAAACTGTTACATGTTACAAGAGCTTTTAAATCTGGTAATTGCTTGCAGTTTGCCTTGCTAAACTTTTTTAACGGCAATGTGGGAGCATCTTTAGCTTTGATTTGACAGAGCTGATCACATTAACATACGAGTTAGTTGAACATTGATTTGACAAGCGTTTCAAAAACCGGGGGTTAGTATCTAATTATTCTTGGCTTTTTGTAATATATTTTTTCATGTTTCGTCACACAGTCTTCTTGATTCCCCGTAGACTAGTGTAATCAGTTCTGTGTTCCCGTCTTACATCACTATGCAAATCTGTAAAGATTACACATGCATATGCTTTTAGTTGAAATCTATGTTTTTTCTTCATAAAACAGTGTTTTCATTTTTATATGGATACACATTTGATAATTATATTCATTCTTTCACGTAACGAACTGCATTTTCTTCAAATTCATTTTTCAATTTCACTTTTATTTTCTATATCAAGCACTAGTCCAGTTGAAATGCTATTCGATTTATGTTAAAGTCTTCATGTAAACGTACCGAATCAAAAATCGTCTAAAAATATGTTTGTTTGGTGTTATAGTAACGCGATTTCTTTTATTCTTTGTTTATTAAAGAATATTACGTCTAAGACTATGTGCATTTCTAAGTAAGTATATCAAATATGAAATCTAAAATGATAATCTATTTTTAAATAAATGTATACTAAGTGCAGTAATACTAAGGAAATGTTGAGTGAAAATAAATAGTATTTATCATTACCCTGGCGACAGGAGCAGGTGCAGGCTGAGGCGGAGTAGCGTGCGGCGGTGTAGCTCCGCCTAGAGCTAGGGAGCGCGGTCTCGGAGCCGCCTCGGAGCCAGACGACGCGCCCGAGTACTCCGCGGAGCCGCTCTCTGTGGCCTCTACTAGCACGAAGTCGTCCTCGCCCGCCCAAGTCGTGTCTGACGACTCGGCTGGAAATAACACATTATTTTAATTATACTTACAAATAAGAAACTATGCTGAAAATGTTAGATACTTTTGGTATGGAGATACTTTCTTTTTCTGTGTAAGAGAATCACTATACTATCAAGTGCATAGTAAAGCGCGCGGTCTATTTCGTATCCACGTAAGTCAAAGTGGATTTTCCATTTAGTGAAGTATATTTTTTAGATACAATGTTAAAATAAGTTACAAGATAGCTAAAAAGTACTTATTTAAATGCATTACTGAATATTTCACAGATTAGATAATAATTTGTATATCTAATACCTAATGTAGACCTCACATCAATGTCATTTCAAAATAGATCAATTGCCCTACTTGCCAGACGTGGCAACCCTATTTAAAGTATGTACCTATAAAATAATTCAGTTTACGTATGAGTCAGCTCACTAAAGTAAAACCTTTTTAATACCTAGTAGTACTAGCAATTTAGTACTTAACTAAGTTGTAATGAGTGCCTGACCCGGACTAAGCGTAGCATCAACCTAATTAAAGCTCAGTTTAGCCTAGTGAACCGACAACCTCGACATTATTTACACGATCTATTGACATGCTAGTGAGTAATGTTGATACTTTATCGTTCTGATAAGATGCCTGTTTGACTGTTGATAATACAATGTTTAAATTTCAATGTTACTTGTTGTTACCTTTTGAGTTTGGATGGCGATATATGGAGTTTTGTTTAGGAATAGGGTAGGGTACTAGGTAAGGTACAGCGATGGTCCTCCTATTAGGATTAGGACGAACTTGTTTAAAATAAAATATTTGCTATCAGTTTCCTCAACCCGTGTATCATAAGTAGGTACTTATATGATACATTCACATTGCATTATTGGCGGGACAGGAAACCTATACATATAATAAAGATTTACATAAAATAAATAATTTTACATTTAAACTATCATCATTATGAGCTCCTACTATTTGCCAAAGCCTTTCACGATGTCCTTTGTATTTAAAATACACAGGTTGGTGGATAATGCCAGCCGGTTGCCAGAAATCCTAATCTTTACTAAGTAATTTAACTCTATCCTTAATACTGATTAGGCCAATGAATAAATAATAATGATAATACAAAACTGATCGATAAGGAAGCACATGACCAGACAATGTAAAGTCTGGAGGAGGTCTACGTCCATCAGTGGACGTCCCTTGACTAATATGATAATATACAAATAAATAAACGATATGAATCCTTATACTTATATATTATTAACTGTATACATTTCGTGTAAATACTACAGTTGATAATAAATCTGTTAATTTAAGTATTAACTCGAATATCAAAAATAATTTCATAGCAACAGATAAGCAGTGCATTAACTTATAAAAATAGCGGAACCGGCAATAAATTTATTGCAATAATAAAATAGATAGAGTTGCTGTTCCCAAGGGCAGGTTAGTTAGGGTTATCGAATTTGTTTACGTAAATAATGCAATAACTCACTATTGTACTCGACGAGAATATTATATACCTATTTAAAGTTATTAATGTTCAATTATAATATATTTTTATTGTATTTAAATAGATACATTCATCATTTGATACTAATATAAAGATGTTTTATATATTTTCCTATGTAGCGGGGACATTTACATAAATAAAATTAACGAATACAAGTATTATCCAGCTTTAAAATTTTTTTTTTTGGATCTTACAAATAAATATTTTGCCTGAGTTTCGAACCTATGACGTTCGAAACAGTTTATCCCGCGTTAATACATACGTATGTTACATTGCAATGCAGTCATAAAAAGAAGGAAGGATGATTCATAAGTTCTAAGCAGAATAAAAAATAAATAAAATTTATTTAGGTTAAGGTTAGGTATGTTTAACACGCAAAAGGCAAGACGTATGTTTAGTCACAGGAACTTAAGTGCGTCTGTCTGTTGTTGTAACTAAGTACCTAGTTGAAGTGGAAAACCTCACTAATCTTGAGGGGGTCGTAACACTTCGTCGATGCGAACGCAATGTTGATCAAGCATTTTATTCATTGACGAATTTATTGAATTAAAATAATAATTGTTTATTTAATACAATGACCAATTTCTACTCTAAATAGAAATAATATTGACGACAGTTTTGTTTCTTTTTGCGTAATTCTAATTAAAAAATGCTTGGACCGGGGCGGGGACGAAAACTCATAATCTACATTCGTACAGTCGCAATTTAATGTTAGTAATACACAATCATATCGAGTAATGGTAGTATTCAGAACATTCAGTTCCGATAACGATAACTAGTTACAATGTTTCACTTCATGCCGCTACGATAAAAAGTTATTTGACATTAAATATTATCGACAATCTTTTTGAATTACTCATTGTACTGGTTAAACTGCTACTTCTACAGTTTTTTTCTTTTTAAATCTTTATTGGACATAAAAGGGCTTATTCACTTTGTGAACACTTCTACAGTTAAGAGGAAAGGTTTGAAAAGGAAACTTAATACAAAAGTATATGCAAATGTGTGTGTATGTGCTTCCTACTTCCTATAGGGTCGTTTATAGAGTAGTATGAAGAAGCAAGACCGGTATCATCGTTCTCGGACTACAATCATTTCACTCATTCTTCCGCGTATATATAAAAAGAATATAAAAAATGTTCGTTAAACAGATAATATTTACAAACATTTCCTTGGTCGACTTTAACGAAATAAGACTGGATGGTGAGACATAGTATTCTAACTTAGTCCCCACACGTATAACCGATAACGTTACTAATTACTTTATGATAATTAGGTATACATACATGTACTGCATCTATTGCATTTAAAGCGGAAATGACTGATAGATGACCTACACATGAAACATGTTAGGTCACGGATGACTGTAACTATTTCGTTTGTATTACTATACATAATGTAATATAAAATTTCTTTTATTTCTGATTTTCATAAAGGATCTTAGTATATGGGGTTAGTAATTTCTGTCTACCTCCTTGAATACAGAGCGGGCCTTTATGTATTTTTTATTTAATTTAAATATTTACGAAAGACGCAGGGTGGGGAGACCACTTACAGGGTGAACTTTGAGCGGCAGAAAAGCGATGGATGAGGGAGGAAAGATCCGCATAAGGTAGAAATATTTGGAGGAGGCGAGGAGAGGACGTTTATTGGCTGATAAGATGACGACAAAGCAAGTCGTATGTCGTGGAAGGAAAATTAAGAGAACGTCGTAAATGAATCTTGACGGTAGTTGTAAAAACTATTGTTACTGAATCTCCTGATAAAACTAATGTCCATAGAGTTTTAAAACAGTAATACACAATTGCAAGTAGATAAGTTAGTTTGGTACTTACCAGAGGATGTCGGCTGTGACTTCTTGTGAGTGTGTAAGGTTGGCAGTGGCTGACAAGTGGGGTTGGTGGCGCGGGCTCCAGTGAGCGTGGTGCGCGAGGGAGCGCTGCCCACGCTAGCAGGCGCGCCCGACCCCCCCGGGCCACACGTCGGCGCCGCGCTCGGGTTTAAACTAGCTCCTGACCAAATTTGTTACACGTTAATTTGTATGCTCAAGTTTTAAAAGTGCTTTTAGATAATGTCAATCATTTTACAAGAGGAAACAAAGAAATAACTATACTTAACAAACAATAAATTATTGAGTAAATAATATTATAAGATCTTTTATATACAACCTTTTAAATACTTTTATGTTATCTTTTTTTTTTAATAAAACAGTTTAAATAACTAAACTTATCTTAGTGGTTTATTAGAGATTGTAATAGATTGACATTATTTGCAAGTTATAAATTAATATCTATAGTTTTGTTCTTACATTATACTATTACCTACTATTATATACAGTACACGCCAACTAACTCAGTCGGCTTAAAGTTGTAGTGTTCTAAAACTGAAAATGGTTGCGCAGATGTCATTTTTAGAACTAAATGACGGGGAGCGGTTTCTTTGTATAGTATTCATGTCATAACATGCGCGAACTCCTCTGCCAGCTTGCTTCACGCCGGCTGTGTAAGTTGGCGCGTACTGTACTTATTATCTTTTCATGCATTACAAATATACCAACGGTCCACACACAAAGAAAGGACACACACATAGACGGCAACCGTCCGATGAACATAAAGCAGTATGAAGTTAGCAAGTGATCTCATAGCCCTTGAAATATTTGAACTAAGAACAAAAAAGGTCGAGTGTCACTAATTGTGATTTTCTTTATAGCCAGTACAAAAAATACAGATAAAAAATACGCAAATTAAAAACAAAAAACCATATTTTTCCCCTTACAATACTGGTCTTAGTGGTTAGTGCTAAAGTGTTACCATATCATGCTTCATGTGTATTGCATTATGATTCATTGTTTTTTGTTAATCTGTCAGAAATCGTACTTTTATACATAGGTGAGAGAAAGAAGTACAGATGACTGTGTTCCCACCCCATGCACAAACAAAGCTAGTATTATGTATTTAATAAGATGAGGATGTACCCTGATTGGTCCATGTCTCCTCAAGGTAACTGTTAGTATCGGCTCGACCTTCTAGATCGCACTCCATTATGTCAGGCAGATCTGAGTCCAAACCTGAACAATCACATATTGTGACTATAGTATACTACACCAATTTATTGTATTGTATAATGGGTGTTATGGAAGTGTAATAAAGTTCAAAATTTCATGGACTAGAAGCTATTGCTAATGGTACTGTATGCGATGACGTTCTAACACTAATGAGTATTTCTAATAATGATTTTCTAAAGCCTGACCAGAAACAATAAAAGTATGTTGGAACACCTCTTTTAGATACAGTAATAAATAAAAACTAATACAAGATCGACGTGGATAAGTCCATTTAAATTCCACTACATGGTATGGTACTCTTCAAATAATAAAAAAAGAATATAGGAAGACTGTCAATTTGTAGTCAGCCTCCATGTCTGCATGACATTGAGTCATTTATTTATAATATGTAATTTGTAACCACGTCGATACACCTAATAGAATATTTAGAAGTAAATATACTGTAGTCAGTTTTCCGGTCAGGATATATTACTATTTTTTATGATTTTATACTTTATATGTTTAAAATAATTTTTAAATTCTGAACATGTCTATAAATAAAATATAAAGTCCTTTACATAGATCGTTGCTTAACTCTAAAGCACACTAATCTACCTCTCGCTCATAAAATGAAGCCGTAATTATGCCTTATTTGATCAGGCGATTATCACGACACGGCGAGAAATTACATATTTGCTTACATCACCAAGTCAATGTGTTAAAACGAATAGTTACCAAAATGGGACTTTAGTTAGTTATACGTTATGATAGAAAACAGATTTATATGAAAACAAGTGAATATGTAAAAATATAACCACGTGAATGATTTTATTTCGAAAAGGTTACCAACGTAGTAACAAACAATGGAATAGGTCACAAATGATTAGTCACTCGGGATAAGTATTTCATGTATTCAATGAAGTAAAGTCAAATCAATGTTATATTCTACTTAGTTTCACTCAAGCGTGGTTTAGTATTAGATACTATAAGTTATAAAATATTGTGTGTGATGTGTTGTGGCAATTAATGAGGCAGTTAGTGTTTGCGTATGGTTGTATAACTCACTGTTGAGGGAAGTGGTCCGTGGTCGCTGTAGGAAGGGATGGTTGAAGAACGCCTCGAATGGCATGCGCTCGCGAGGATTTCGTCGTAGCAAACCTATTAGTAAACTGCACAGCTCAGGACTTGTGCCAGCTGGCATTCTGTAATAACACATCGTAAAAATATTGTATTTATATTTCAGTTGTTTATTGAGGTATGTTATTTTTTTATAGATAAAAAGTAAAATAGAACAAATCTATAATAAACTATACTTAAACAAAAAAATATATAAAATATAATATTTCAAGCATTACTCTTGAATTTAAATAAATTTATTGAAAACTATAAAAACACAACTACAGCAAATTGTTATTGAAGTTTTTTCATGTAATTATACTTTTAAATAATTTAATAAAATATGTACATCGCACTAGATATTTGCCAATTTTTAAACAGGCACCTTTCACATTATTATTAGAATACAATAGCTGGAATATATCACACAATTGTCAACCTTGAACGATAAATAGGTTTGTTGTCTATAAAAACAACGAGGTTTTGTTTCAAATAAAAAAAAATGGCAACCCAACTTCGGCTACCTAAGATAAAAAAAAATTCAATGATTTTTTGTTTCGACTCCTGGTCTCAGATAGGCATGCTTTCATAAAACTGATTGGATAGTATAAACAATGACTATTTAACCAAGCCAAGTTCACTATTCCTACTTCACAAGGTCATCGAGTACAAATGCATGGGCTACTGATAAATAAGTAATGTTTATTTGATTTCAAAGTAAAGGGATTCAGGTGTTTTCAATGTAACTATTATCGTGTTAAATGGTCCAGGTTGATTAATATACATTTATCATTATAAATCACCAGATTAGTCTTATCATTCATTAGCTATCAGTTAGCGATTAATAATAATTTGCAAAGTGATGAAATTGAACTTTCTTCAGCAAACCTTTTTACAATTACAAGTTTACATGTACCAACGCTCAGTTTATAAAAGTTTATATTATTAAAGTCATTAGGATTTTTAAATCAAAGATTTTATTCTAATGTAGCTTTAACAAGTTGGCTTTTATTAAAGTTGTAACTTAGATTAAGAAGAGGAAATGATTGTAATAACAAACAGTATTCAACAGCTATACCTTCTGATATCTAGGAATAAGTAGTTATGTTTCCTGATAATAACATTGTGGAATATTCCAGAATGAATACAGTTACTATGATACTATTAATTACTACTGTGTATGTATACTATTATTAACAATGCATTATCTTGTTGTTAACGTAGGAAATAGTCACAGCTCTATATAGGCTAGATATTTTTTAATATCATCATCATGATATCAGCCAATGGACGTCCACTGCTGGACATAGGCCTACTCTTAATATTTCCATCCTGTATCTCCCTAATTCATCGGCTTTCCACCGTCCTACCTAGTTTTTTTATATGTAATTTTATCTAACAAATCTTATCTTATCTTACAAAAAAACAACGTAGATTTGATTAATATCAAAGAAAACAAGTACTACTTACTTTGGTTGTAAATCGACGCTGTTCTCGTAGAAGGCTTTTAGTTCGTGTGGCGTGGTGGCCTGGAAGGGCGCTTTACCCGTCAGGCACTGATATACTATGGTGCCCAAACTCCATAGGTCTGCTTTAGCATCGTACTTTAGCGACATTATGACTTCAGGGGCCTGTAAAAAAGTTGTTTTTACTATATCTATTCTTGTTTAAATACTTATTCATTGTACTATTAAACACCACATTGGGCAATCAATGTATTATGTTATGAGCCCATTTCAGAAATGAAGCAAAATTTTGTTTGACAGTATGATACTGTGTTAGAGTTGGTGTAGGATTCTTTAGAGAGTTTTATCTTCTCTTGCTTTATTTAACAGAATCTGAAAATGTACCTACTTCTTACTTAGTCTTTTTTGTTAAAAGTTTAGGGGTCGTGCTGTAAGGACGAGAATTTTTTTATTGATGAACTTCCTTCCTCTTTAACAGTTAAATATTTAAGGAAAACATTAGATTTTCAAAATCTAGGCTAAGTTTATTTAATAAAAAATACATTGTGCTTATTAAATGGCGATGGGGCTGTAATTTGTCGGTACCACTGATGGTAAAGTTATTGTTGTTTCCTAGTCAAGCGTTTTTTTAGTTATATTTATTATAATAATAGAACAAAATATTACCATATACATCGGAGAGCCGCAGAGCGTGACGGCCATGTTTCCTTCTTCAAGGAACCTTGCGAAGCCAAAATCGGCTGTAGAGAAAAAAAAACAAAACATTATGTTACGAACAAGGTAAAACGTTATAAAATGTTGTATGAATAAATAAAACAAAAATAAATTTTGGAAATTCTTAGAAATTTATGAACAAAGCTTATGACGTTACAAATTCTAGTAAGAGTGAGTTGTTTCAGACATCAGAGCGGATATAGATAACAAAAGAAAACACAAATACATCAAGTGGACAGTAAACAATATAAACAATGTATTTATAGAGAATATTAAACTACAGACCTATTTTAAGAGTTATCTCTGAGGCGTGAGGCGTGCGGGGAGGTGCAACATTGTGTGTGAGCAGGATGTTCTGCGGCTTCAGATCACGGTGCACGATGCCCTTCGCGTGGATAGCTCGCATCGCCTCCGCCAGCTGCTTCAGGAACAACCTGATCGTGCTCTCGCTCAGCAGGCGATTCGCTTGCAAATAATCTGCTAGGTCGCCACCGTTGCAGTACTGAACAAATAGAAAAATGCTCTAATTAGTCTTACATATTCATTCGCTAATACTTTTGGATATTCTCCAAAAACTATTCCTTTGCGTCAATGAACGTCAAGGGATGCGTCAAAACCTTTGTACTTTTGTAAAATAGTTCGTATTAACACTAACATAAAAAAATTATAACATTTTACAATTATATTATTGATCTAAAAGTAGCTTTGTTAAATTGGGTAACTACACAGTAGATAGCTACGTGGTGGAAAATCTGGGCACTCTATAAATGGATATACGACCTTGAAGAAATTGTACTTTGTAGAGATAACTATGCGGTTGAATGTGTGACGTGAACGAATCTTTAAATACAAATATAACTTAAAAAGCAATTAGTAAGAAAACAAAGAAAACTGACAGTTCGATCAACACATAAATAAAAATCAACAATAGGTATAGCTGCTACTGAATTATTACAAAACACAAACAATATTATAGTAAATGTATCTTTAGAGTAGTGCTGTAACATCAGTAAAAAAGAGATAAAGCGTTGCTGGTGTGCACGCTTCGTCTTAATTTTGATAAAATTGTTGTGAATAAATCTCATCATTTTATTGCTGCGGCTAATTATCTGTCGATTCCGTATATTTATAAATGATTAAAACAGTATAGTGATTGTGATGTTCAAGATTTAAAGGAAAATTAAATCAGTACGTTTCAAAGCAATTTACATAGATTGTTAGTTTTGTGTACTTCAAAATACGTACGTACGTAGATAAAGTTCATAGTTGCGTATCGGGCACGATCATTTACACGCTCAATTGTGTAACAACCTAGTGTAACTATTACGTACACTGTGCGGTTTATTGTCTGTCGAAGGTGATATTGAAAATCGGCCACCCGATATTTTCTCGTTTATGCAGAGCGTCGTTATCACACTTGATTCGCGATAAGCTGCCATGCCGTTAGTAATCTTATCAATGAGTGATAATAGTTTATAAGTGTCAGTGAGTTATGTGCTGTACGCAACGCTGGTACTTGTGCGTTGACAGGTAACAACACCTCAAGTTCTTGGCATACTTGGATATCTTTGTAAGCACAATACAGTGACCATGATGCCGAAGCATCTATTCATACTTTGCTTGGCACTTTTTGCGTAAGTACCCAAATTATTCTTGTATCAATAAAAACGTTATAATCTTAAAATCCCTTCAATTTTCCTTAATTATTTCGTTCATACAATATAATTACAAGTTACTTTATTTAATTAGCGTAAACCTTTAGCAATAGATTCTTAATGGCTAGTCAATAATTTACTTTGAATGTTGCGTCTTGTACATCCTTCAAGTTACTTCATAAAAACTTAATAACATATTACGTATATAGGTAATGTTTTTAGTTGTTTTTGTATGAGAAAAATCTGCTTTGGTACCGGGTGGCATCATAGATTTGTATCTAAATATAATCATCAGTTGATATATTTTCTTTCTATCAATCAAATATAACGACAGTGTCCTAGTTACGCCCATGTAGTATGTATACTTATCGCGATTTTTTATCATTTACTTATAACAATTTTGCGTCACCTTATGATAAATTCGATAAAGTCACATGTCATATTTGCATTAATATTGTTTAACAGGAGTACAGTAGCACAAAGTGATAATGATTTACAAATTCCTGTCGAAAATGACAACCAATTTCCACCTGACAATCCCTCTGAGTTGGATGAACTACCAGGAGAAGGCAGTGGAGCCGGCGTAATAGATGAGCCACTTGAATCGACTACTCAAACTTTAGAATCGCAGCCACCATTGCTCGAAGACGTGCAATTATCATCAGGTCTTCTTGTCAATACCGACATTGTGACCCCCGCAGAAGACCATTCATGCCCTGCCTCTTGCGTATGTAATATAGAAGGAGATTCAAGCAACTATGTTGTGGATTGTTCTGGAGCCAGTTTAACAGAACTACCTAAGCCTTTGGACCCAAAGACTACAGAGCTTAATTTACAAAATAATTTGTTGACTACCATTCCAAAAGACATATCGGAGCTGAAAAACTTGAAAATATTAAATTTAAACAACAATAAAATAATGGAAATCGCAGCAGGGGTAAGATATAAGATATTTTAACGTAAATTCTACATAATTAATGTTATTGATAATCCAAAGGAAGTAGTTGCCTATAAACATAGTCTTGTAATATTGAACCTACAATAGACAAAGCGGACCGTTAATGGATAAACAATTAAAATTTCTATTAAAGTCTTTGGTTATAATCTTTTTATCTTTCCAATTCCATTATGCTATCATTTTACACAATAAAACTAGCATGTCATTTACTTGAGGGTCAGTTGTATAAGACTATAACCATATCCGTATAACTGAACAAATAATTCGACACAATCTAATCAGTCTTAAGTAAATATTAGCTGTATTAAATGAACAAACTCGTATTCGAAAACTATGTATTTCAATTACAGCTCAAAGGATTTTAACTTATCAAACTCCGTAGTTATTGTAAACAAAGCTAAATACGTTACTTCTACATTTAACACTTATCATTTTTACGTTTCAGTCAATAAGTGAGCTGTCTGAATTAAACACCTTGAAGTTGGGAAACAATCGTCTCATAGAATATCCGACAGATTTGAAGAATAGTTTTGGTTTGGTAAAGCTTAATGAACTTGACTTGGGAAACAACGATATGAGAACGGTGATACATATTTTTTACTTTTTTAATGATAAGATAAAAGACTAAGTCCGGATTACATGTAATAAGGATGCTCAATATCACTCTAACAAAAATTGAGGTGTATTAAAAGCCCTCATGATTGATCGAAATCACATAATGCTGACAGCTACAGGGACAGAAAGGTTTTAGATTAGATCCTTTGCATGCGAAGGGGAAATTACGCTCACAATCAATGATCTCATAAAAGGGAGTAGTCGATAAGCTATTAACGAGATACAATCTTACGGGCTTAAAAACATTTCAGTTCTTATGATTACACCAGTATCTGTTCCGAATAACGTATTAAGTTAAACAAGACGCAAATATTTACTACACCCCTTCTCATTTTAGGATTTTTTAATAAAATAAATGTTTTGTTAACAAGTTAATACTTTTATAACATTTTAAACAATATTGTAAAAGTACAAAGAGTATATATCTAGTGCAAGTGTAAGTTTGATGCAGTGTGTTTTGTTCTTGCTAAGAAAACCTTGCATGGATGTATTATTTAATTATTGACAAGGTTAACTATTATTATGATAAGTGCAGTATAGTGCAATTAATAACTTGATTTTTTGTTCATTTCCAGACTTTAAGTACCGACACTTTTTCAAACTTCAAAGCCCTTCGAACTCTGACTTTACCTTCAGCTGCATCTGACTTGATAGAAGACGTTTGCGCAGCACTAAAAGACTCTTTAGTGACCGTTTGCACAGATTCGTGCAGTAACAAATCATTCGATTGCCCTGACGCGCCACATTCATTTGATGACGATCTTTTAGATTTTGCTTTGCCAGGATTTATTGCTTTTGGCACAGCCCCTGAAGATAATATTGACCCTAGTATCAGTTCTGCATTTAACGAAAATGACACTAAACTACCAGAAAACACACCGGCTGCAACAAGTGCAGACTCTGCGACGGCTGCTGACAACGAAATTTTATTCCGGTCGGCAATAATAAAGGCTTCTAACGAAGAACCGAAATCTACAGACACAGGAGCAAAGGCGGCAGATAAAACGCCTCTTAGTCCTGAATCGAAAAATACAGAAGAAGTTGTAGGAGCTACCACTTCTAGTACTAAAACTGGTGGTGTTGATAAAGGCATTATTGGCATGATTGTAGCCGGTATGGTTCTCGTGGTAGCAGGCATAACAATTAAGAAAAATTGGAGTTCCATTAGAAATCGCTTTAGTTCGACTTCAAGAAATGCTAATGAGCGAACAGGTGTTAATGCTAACGGAACTGCGGCTGAAGAAGTTCCACTACAGGAGAAATCTCCGGTGTAATAATAATATTCAAAGTAGTTTTGTATATATTATAATGTTATTATGATGGATATGATTGGTTTCGATCTGAATGTTAAAATTATTTATGAAAAACTATATTTTTGACACCTTTTATCGGACTCTACATGAATGGAAGTAGCGTGATTTTGTTTTATATTTAGACGAAAATATATTAAGAATAAGTCGTATGTGATGTTTTATTAATAGGTAAAATTATAATTACAATAAGAAGGGAACACGCAGAATTTATTTTGTACTTTGACATAATTAAGTTAATTATGCATTAAACAAGGTGTTTATGTAAGATTATTTATTTATTACCTACATTATTTTATAATTATCAGTACTGAGTATTTTATTTTTATGAAGTTTGCTAGAAAATTATAATTTAAGAAGTAGGTGGAATTTTTGTCAAATAAATGTAATTGTTATATTTCAAATGTGTTCATTTTTTTTTACTGTAATAAATAAATTGGTATTTCAAAGGAGAGAACAAAGTAAACATATTACAGAGCCCTTTTTGGTAAAAGTTTAAAAGGTTTCTTAGGACTTTATACTTTTCACTTTTAAACATAAATCATAATAAAAGTTCAGCCTTATATCGATAGGTATGCGTAGAAGGCCCACCCATACAAAACTCCTAATATTCTTTAAAGAACAATCACATGGGCAAGAATAAAACCAACTCGATATGAATACAGTCAGTGTATGATTATAGTACATTTAAAGCTACATATATCATAATCTGTCTACTAATATTCATTACCATTACGCCAATTGTTATCATTTCTAGGCCAGACTCGATATTGATAACCGGCCAAAACTCTGTAATATCAATAATACATACTATGATCAGAATCTTGTGTGATCAAAGATTAAATATGTGTCTCGACTTGGCTCGCGAAATTTTTTACAAACTATTTGGTGATAGAAGATCAAAATCCAATATAAGCTTGCCCTTGCCTAGGTCCTTTAGATTGGTTTTCTAATAATAACGTTCTAAATAACTATTATGAATATTCATGATATGACGTAGAAATTGTTTATTTTGATCGGGGCATTAGGTGTTATTGACACGAAGCCCAAATTATACTATCACAATACAAACTCTTTACTACGTAGTTCGGTAAAAGTATTACGCAGTGATATTTATTTACAGTTTTGTTTACGTCTAGCCGATATGATAACTATGCCTTCCTAAAAAGGAAAGGTTGAATCACGTTACTGTTAAATATTGCTAGTAACTTTCTATAAGGCCACAAAAACAAGGAATGCACAAAGAAGTTAACAGGTTGAATTTATGGTACAGATACATTAGCACTGTTGGAGATGTGACTGTGTCTGGTGATGTGAAACTTTTAAACACTATTGATTTCAAGCAACAAAATCTATGGAGGATCCAAAGGAATTGTGAGAGTAGTTGCATAAAACTCTTATCTTGTTGCTAGCTCATCCCTAAGTAAACATATTTTGTCCTGCTGAGCTAGTAGATAATTAAGTAGTACAGTAGGAGGGACACAGTAAGTAAAGGAAAACATGAAGAAAACCACAGCAATATCTCTGACGACCATAGTAAATTAAGCCAACTTCGTATTTGTCAGTAAACTTAAAATAATGGTTCAATTTTCTCAATCTTTTTCTTCTCAACTTCAACTTTGACAAAATCTTCAATGATAAAGTCTTAATTTAAAAAGAAGAACAAGAAGTTGAGACGTATATGGTGGTATGAAAATGTAAATTACTCAAATCTACCCAATGCTGCTTATCAAAGGCACAGTTGATTATTACACTCTATTGAAATTGAATTTAAAGGAATATTTTTACGAGTGTTTCATTTTAATCCTCCTTTACTCATAAACTGAAAGCTTACGACTAAGGTTTTTATTTATCTTTCCCTGTTTGTTTAGGTTCGATCGATGAGAACCAAGCTCATTTATTTTTTATCAATATAGATTCATAATACATACTACAAACTTATCATAACATGTCAAGTTTAGTTTAAGATTCTAGTGCGTCTCGTGTTATCCTTGACGCCTTGTTAGTCACTGAATTAATCATGCTTTGTGTACTAACATAATATTTTTGATAGTTGTCATTATATATTTGGCCATGATGAATGTTCAAACTTAATACTTTGCGATGTTTGATAGCTATGTAATTGTTGTTAATTTGTTACAAAGGACGTTGACCTCTTTTATATTAAGATAGACCGTATGGACAGTAATTACTAAGATCATCTAAGAAAATCAACAATCTCTAACTAGTCTATCTCTAACAAGTAACCGCCGATTATTATCAGCGTCTACTAAGAAATAGCGGCGGCGCAGATGATTATCGCAATCAGGAGAAAGCTCACAATGAGAGTTCGTCGCCGTCGAGTTAGTCGGGTCAGGTTAGGTCACAGTTACAATAAATAACAATGGAGGTGTATATGAAAGTCGATGTGAAAATAAATAAGTATCATAATGCTGTTATAATGTATAGAAAGAAGCACCGGGACCGCTAGTAAGACGCAACACGGATGTGCGGCTGACTGCCTGCCTACCTGACCGATAACCATGCCGTAATGTCCCGTTACACCGCTATACAATAACAATACATAAAGATGCAGCGCGTGCTATCCTTATACCATCAGATAAAGTACGTGATATAAACTTAAATGATAGCGTTAGAGAAATGGCATTATGACATTCTTGTTAAAAAGTCAACTCCCGCACTAGATCATGCCCCGTATTGCGAGGACTTTACAATTTTAATTTAAAGGACACAAATAATATCTAGACTCAGAACAATAGTTGGTGGATCGCACTAATAATTGTCCTGCGTGGGATTTAAACACGCGACTTCATGTAGGCCAGTCGAATCCACAAGCTCTATGCCACTGAGGCAGTAGATAGAGCAACGACATACATAATTGTAAATATAGTATAGGTGATGTTCAGAGATAGCAGACACGACATTCTATATGTGATACGTAGCGCACTGATGTAGGGCGTCTGAGCGTCTTTTGATCAACGACACGTGTGATAATAATATACGTCGCGGTACATGAAATGCGTTTTCAATTTCGAGTGCAGTGCCCTCGTTTAAATGTTTGAGAGTACTGGAAAATCATTGACCTCACTTGTTTTTATTAAAAAGCGTAGTTCGTTAACTTTCCTGGTAAAGAAGCTTGAACTCGAATAGGTACTTTTTTGCATATCGTATTCATCAATTAAAATAACTAACTTATATGCATAATGTTTTCAGGTGTGTTATTTACGAATAGGTAAACGGAAATGTAGATTTGTATTTCGATGTTCAATGTGCATAAAAATAATTACGGTTGACTTTCAATCTAATTTCAATGTGTTGTAACTAGCGGCAGCAACTTGCACCGGTTCAGTTTGCCAGTATAGTTTCTAAACAATAAAATTACATGCGTTCAGAAACGGTAAGACGACGGGAACTGGGATTGTGAGGCCTTGATTATTATTGTCGATGTATGATACAAATACACTCCAATAATTAAATAGCTAATTAACGACATTATAAATATTCCGTAATCTTAATTAGTAATAAATGACATCCAGCACTTAGGTAGTAATTAATTACTAAACCTGTACCAATTATTAAAAAAGTACAACCGTCACACAAAATTGTAATAATATGTACCTACTTGTTTAATGGTAACACAAATCAGTTCCACTCACATCATTATTTTGAGTTGTGTCATTCTTATCAGCAAATATGTGTATTGGCATAAGTCAGATATTATCAGGAAACAATAACATTAATTAGATCAAGGAATTTATCATATTTATACATAATAAATACACAAATTGACCCATCTTCACGGGTCTGTTTATCACTTATTGGTATACTTTACAATTTATACCGTAAGTGCCGTATAGTAAGTGCATTTATAAAAAAATGCAAACTTAAATAAACTGAATTCTAAGCAATATTGCCGTATACAATAAGGAATATAACAATATTGCAGTATAGCCTCATTTACCTAAAACCATAACAAGAAAAGTACAGCAAAGAGGACATAATTGAGACATGAAAGCAGACAAATGACATCATTTTAATACCAACGTAGAGCAATATTATTGTAAACATCTTAATGACAACAACGATTAGGTTTGTATATAAAAACAACTTTCTACTACACGCTTAATGCTCTTGTTTCCGGCACGACACTTTCAAGCTGCACGTTGCGATCAGAGAGAAACTTCTGATGCAATCGACCACACTATTTACTGAACGAATCACTCCAGGGATCGAGTGAATTGACCTAACAATGAAATATTTCGTAACATTTATAAGTATAATACCTACATAATTATGCGATGTATAAGTTTATTCACATATAAAAAAAGATATGTAAGTATGAATGCGTACGCTTATGTATGTATAAAAACGCATTAATTAACCTTTTATAGGGAAGCGATAAATGAACAATAACGATGTTACGGTAGCTAGAATAGTTAGCCAATAAACGAAGCCCTGCGGATAGAAGGCCCCAGGCGCACCGGCCGCCACGTGCAACGATGAGAGGGCCCTCGTATATTAATGCAACGTCGAGGTCATCACCTGACTGTCACTATCTATGCTCATGTATCGTTATTTTCATATAATAAACGTCCTATTTCTATACAGTATAGTAACGCAGGTAGGCGGTATCAAACCCACTGCAAAGCTTTTTAATAAGCCATCTAAAAGATGCATTTCTTTTCTTCTAAGCAAACGAATATTAGCACAAAAGAAATTGCATAGTAAAAGTTTTACAAAACCGGATAGAGGGTTATATTTTTAGTAAGTCACCAAACAGTAATTGGCACGTGTATGTAAAGAAAACCCGTTGTCATTATCTAAACGTAATCTCTTACTGGACTTTATCCGTTGTGTAACTAAAGGGGTCATCCAGGTCTTACAATTTAATACTAAGTATACTCTACATAATAATTAAAGATTAAATGTCAGCAGTAATTTATATCAATAATAAAAATGTCGGTGTGTAACAACTTTTAAATAAAAACTAGTTTTATGTAGAGCTTGTTCGTAACAAGTATTTAAGCTATGATAGTGATTGTAACTAAACTGGCTTATCTTTACTTAGGTGGGAGTTCTTTGTTTGTGTTACTTGTTCATTCATGTCTTATTGTTATGACTAATCTTTTCAAAATGGGGCAAAAGATTCTGTATAATTATTATTTTCTTTGTAGACTTGATTCATATGAGAAGTGTGTAAGACATGTGTTCAGAAAAAGAACCTTTGTGTCAGTAGAAAGACTTTTTTCAAATCTTCTTTGGATATATTAAATCTATCTACTTACTATGATAAAGGCATAAATTGCGGAAAACTGAAATATAAGTACTTAATCTTCTCTTCATTTATTTTTATTATTAATTTTAATCAATCCAATCACTATCTTTCGGGCTGAATTGGTCACACATTTGTATAGGCAAGTATCGGTATATTTTTATATTATTATGTAGTTTACTTTTAACAAAATATGCAACTATAATGATGAAATATAGAATGACGTACTTATTGAAAATGATATTGATAGACAACAATGAATTTAACGTATACGTACAAAACAAACATTTTATCAGTTACTGCCTACGTCAAAATTAACGATTACAACCAGGTGTTAAATGTTTTGTAGTTAGATGCACAATATTGTGAAATTCTATAAATATTATAAAGGCAAAAATTTGTTAGTGTGGATGGATATTTTAACCTTTCACGTGAATGGATTTGTATGAAACTTTACAATAATATTGTTTATACATCAGAATAACGACGACCTCATAAAGGTCTCTGGGTCGGACTGGATGCGGAAAGCGCAGGACCGAGTTCTGTGGCGCGTGTTGGGAGAGGCCAATGTCCAGCACTGGACTGCAATAGGCTAGTTGATTGATTGATTGATACATCAGAATAAAATATAGGTTACAATTTTTAAATATATTTATTATCAACATGAAATACTAATAATCCTACGCAGAGGAAGTCACGGGCACCAGCTAGTATATTATACATATTAAAGTGCAATGTCCTTTGTACTTTTTATACGTTAACATGTTTTTTTTTATAATCGTTGTAAATCTCTTAATACCCGTCCATCCGTGGACAGGGAAGTTGAAGCCCAACAAAAACAAACCTATTTACAAGTCATTGCTTCTCTATGACTTTTTATTTAACTACGCGGTTTAAAAAAATTGAAACTTTTTTTTTGTAGTTAGAAGTTAATAGTGTGTGGCTATGGGTGGGGTTACACAGACTTTTCTCTCGAATCAGTGAGCGATGACCTGCCCAACTAAGTTATTAGTGAACTATGTACTGTTGAACGGGGTGAATGGAATTAGCATCGTTTAACGGTAATATTTAATGAATACGTCATAATAAACTACATCAGAAACTTCACAATAACTATTATTTTCTAATTCATGCCATAAGTTCCTATTTTACCCGCTTAACCGTAAGGACTTAAGAAAATTATATTCGCAGTTGCAGTTTGGGTGTTCCCAATAATATTATCAATATCCGTATGTTTTGGGTATCAGTCATTCTTTAAAATTTACTCTTGTTAAATAATTACAAAAATTCTCAAAACAATTTGCTCTTGATATTAGTAACATGATCAGAAAGATTAGAGTTTTACTACATTACCTCTTTATATTATAGAAGCATTTGACTCGGCTATGTCACGTTAACCAGGCAAGATTACTTAGCAATTGCAGTGGCAACTCTTGTACTAAAATATGCCTACAGGTTTAGATGATAACGTAGATACTTATGTGTTCCAATTAAACACCCAACACACGATAACAACACATGATACTAATTGTCTTGAATCGCTCTAGAACTACTTCCTGAAAGCTATTCTTACGTAACAGACTAACGTCAAAGGAATTGAGAACATACAGTTTAAATGCTATAAAAAAGTTTTACATTCGTTATTAAATAATTTGATTGATCTTGTTTTTTTTTTTAAATTAGTTGTAGAGCGATAGTTTTGACATGAACACTGCAATACCTGTTCTTACACATAGAAAACAGCCCAGACCAATGCAAACATTAATGTTCATCCACACAGAAATTTGGATTGATCGGGATGACTCTGGGTCTTCTTCGTAGCAACTAAGGACGTTAATCAAAAGACAGAGAAGTTTTAAATACGAAACAACTTATTTATTTCTATTGTCGTCTCTTATCCCCATACAAAAATAGGTAAGTACTCACTTCTCTAACCATTGCTAATTTATCTACGACCACATGTCGTGTTATGATCAAAAGCAATTTCCTGTTACGACTTTTAGTTACGGTATATAAACGAATACAGAAAGCTAAGGCATGTTACAGCTCTTAAACGATAATTATAATCTATTTTATACACGTGTGATGTACGTAAAGATCCGGCATGGAATATGATTCAGGCGCGCAATCATGCAATGCAGCTTATGGCACATGACCTTAAGTACTGATACCACGCTTACTAAATAATACATACAAGTGATTTTGAACAATATTGTTAGTCTGAATAAGGTTTTACTTCCTGTATTACAAACGTGATGATAGCTTCGAAATATATAAAGACGCGATTCTTAGAACTTTTTCAGACGTGTTGTAATTGTAATATTGATTAAAGAAAACTTGATTGGCAGTACTATGCTTTTTTACTCTTACATTGAGAGAAGGAAAACAGAATAGGAAGCAAATATGCAGGTTCAAAAACCTAAACCATCAGTTCGATTGGCAAACATACCAACCGAAGCACTCCCTGCAGGACAAAACCTCCCACGATCCATCTGGACGTCACTTAATCGCCTACATACACAGATGGGCTTCATTACGGATTCAGCCACACAGTGCGAGTGTGGCTTCGACCCCCAGACAATGTCGCACCTATTGGAATGCCTCGATGCCCCGCACCATGCAGCCCTGAAGATCTATAGGCAGCTACAGACAACGCAGTTGCTGTGGCCAACTTCTGGGCCGGCACTGTCTGAGTGTTTTCCAAGAACGACACGAAGAAGAAGAAAGGAAAATATATTAAAAAGGAACAATAGTTTCGTGCAACACTCTTGCATAGGCCTTCTCCAAATGGGTGGAAACCTTGTGGTCTTGTGCCGTCTTCTTCCATTGGTTTCCTGCTGCATTTACTTATACATTTATTTTATTGTAAAATGTAAAAAAGTTAATTTTATTATGACCTTTCGTTGACTTTTCCTTGGCCCTTCAGTGGCTATTTCTGTACTAGATAAATGCGGAGTCTACTATTTATCGGCGTTACACAAACGACCATGAGACACTGCAATCTTATCTTATCTTTGTTGAGTCTTCTAGACACCGCACCGTTTCCGTAGTAAAGCTGATGAATTCCTAGAGCTGGCTACCGTTTTAAAAACAGGCTAGATCTACATAAAACAAATTTAGTCGCAATAGCTGTTAATAATCGTTTAGTTAAATTAAACTATAGTTTATTGGAATAAAATAATTAAAAAGAATATAGGTGTCCGCACTTCTCATTCTCTCATCCAAAGAGTGTCATAATATTTAAGAAAAAGTGAAGCAAGTCATGTAAGGAATTTTTAAGAAGTTTTTATTTAAATCAAGTAATGCAATTGCCAAAACTTTACATATTCAGAACAATAAAGAATAAAGAAACTACATAATGCCAAAATAGTTGTGAGGATTAACAGAAGATTATAAAATGTTACAGAAATGTATTATTTATGTATCAATGCAGAAGATTTTCATTTACCTAATTAATATCTTCAATATATACAATTACTAAAACAATAAGATGTTGTGGCACGTTTTCAGTTCCACGTGTGTACTTATGTATGTGTTCGGCACAAAACCAAATTGATTGAATGCCAACATTTTATTCTATATAGTTAGCATTTAGTTATACTACAATTGCATTGATTAAATTGTATGCAGACGACCGCTGCATAAATTAGCAACACAGCATAATGTGTCATCAACCCATTTTATATCGATTGTCTAAATAGAAGAAACAATCTCTTCGAGAGGAGAAAATCTTGAAACAGCAAGCGATTATTTCTTCAGACTGGTCCTACTTCAAGTTTTTTGGCATCACTGTATAAAGTTGGACTTTAAAAGATTCTTGGAAACTGAAGATTACATTGGACAATACAACGCAGTTTTTTAAGTGCTGTGGCGTTTGTCTGTGTCGATCTATAATTTTAACTATAGCTTCAATTTCAAGTAAATTTTAAAAGACGATTTCAAACAATTTGTGATAAATTTTATGAAATAAAGCATTTTGAAGTTTGAAGTTTGGTAGAGAACAGCTTAAGAATAATACATATATTTAGACAAATGTAGACTATGGTAGACTTGCATAGATTATTTTAATGATTTACAAATTCTTATTCTGATAATCTACGTTAACATTCAGTGTGTTATTACCTCCGACGCATTCTTTAAACCTCTATCGTCTAATAAAAAAAAGAAAAGTATATGTTATGGTAATATTACCGGTAGCAGCATGATAAAGTCTCAAAATGTCGCGTATAGTAAGCAAAACACACGTGCGTCGTACAGCCGAATAGCACGTGATCTGTTAAATTGAGTAGCTAGTTATGTCGGCTTCGCTATTATGGAGGTGGCTCAACTTTGACCTTAAGATGATACATTGATAAAATGCACTATCTTTCATCAACTACTACAGGAATATGAAAAGACCTATTGATCTAGAATTTTAATATAGGTAAATTGATACCTTTAACTAGGTTTTTGTAATTACCAAAACGCGATAGCTTGATTTTGGCTCGATCATATTTATTTTTGAAAACACCTCTACAAAAACAGTTTTTTACATATTACACGGAAAGTACACTATCATTATGCTTAGGAATTACTCAAATACATTCGTAACATCAATATTAGTATTACTGTAGAATATCATTACATAACTACAACCAATAATTTTTAATGAATCAAATAAGATTTTAGCAATTTCTAAGCGCTCCGGATCGTTGCGGGCGCATCGCAATTTCAGACCTTATACCGATAAGTTAACGATCGATACAGAATGAGTACGGTCGACGATTCAGTCGGGCGATGGCCCTCTTCGACGCCGGACCTGTGCATGTCGACTCACCGTTCGTACTGAATTTTATCGCGTAATTTTATATCGTAGGTAAAATATATAGGTTAGGTTTAAAATATTTATACCTAAGTTTTTATTAATACTTTGTTCTCTTTTATCAGTAAATAATAGTATTATTTTATAATAGTTATTTCGATAACATTGTATCGTAAAATATTTTTGTAGTTATGTCTTTTATAAAACTTAGGTAAAGTTCGCCATAACTCAACTAAGTACCTAGTTACTGTTGACCCTTTTGATAATGCAAGCGTTTGTTTATATAAGCGATTTTAGACTATATGCTCAAGTGTTATAAGTTTTATAACCGTTTTCGTCAAGATCACGTAATTGAAACGTACTATAATATTACGTACCTATTTATTTTGCAAGCTTAGGTAGGTAGGTACTTACTGATAAGATCTAAATAATACTTTTTACTTTCGCGGGAACTTTTACAAACATGAAACAAACGAACACAAAGAACGTCCAGACTCAGGACAGTTGTTTGTGGATCACACAAAAAAATTATCTTACGTGAGATTTGAACTCTCATGCACTCCACCGCGGGAACGTTTACAAACATGAAACAAACGAACACAAAGAACGTCCAGACTCAGGACAGTTGTTTGTGGATCACACAAAAAAATTATCTTACGTGAGATTTGAACTCTCATGCAGTCCACTGCGGGAACGTTTACAAACATGAAACAAACGAACACAAAGAACGTCCAGACTCAGGACAGTTGTTTGTGGATCACACAAAAAATTTTATTACGTGAGATTTGAACTCTCACGCACTCCACCGCGGGAACGTTTACAAACATGAAACAAACGAACACAAAGAACGTCCAGACTCAGGACAGTTGTTTGTGGATCACACAAAAAAAATTCTTACGTGAGATTTGAACTCTCATGCAGTCCACTGCGGGAACGTTTACAAACATGAAACAAACGAACACAAAGAACGTCCAGACTCAGGACAGTTGTTTGTGGATCACACAAAAAATTTTCTTACGTGAGATTTGAACTCTCACGCACTCCACCGCGGGAACGTTTACAAACATGAAACAAACGAACATAAAGAACGTTCAGACTCAGGACTGTTGTTTGTGGATCACACAAAAAAACTGTCTACCTTAGGCAGTGGCGGGCGCAGTAATCGGTAATCGTAAGTCAGCATGAAGAGTCCACCAAAAGGGCGAGACGAGACGAGAATTAAAATCACACCGAACTGTTTCCACCAAAAATTGACATCGCGACATGCGTGTTTCTTGTTAATGTATTTTGAACTCTACATGAGAAATAATACGGTTCATTTTTACACAAACAAAAAGTAGCAACAAACAACAATAGGCCTATCGCGAGAAGCGAGTGTTTTTGTTACAAAGTTAATATATACTCTATTTCCTAAGCAATACGGTTCATTTTTACATAAAGATTTCAAATTTTGCCTCGTCTCGCCCCTCAGGTGGAAAATCACCTAGAGTTCAAATCTCACGTAAGACAATTTTATTTGTGCGATCCACAAATTATTGTCCTGAGTCTGGATGTTCTTTGTGTCAGCTAAGTAAATGTTTGTAAATACCCCGCGACACAGGACAATACATAGTGGGGCTATTGTATTTTTTTTAAAGTTCTATTATTTTGCGTGAGATTCAAACCCGCGACCTCGTGCACTGCGACCGATACCCCGAGGCGGTCAAATTATTTTTGTGATCCCCAAATTATTGTTCTAAATCTGGATGTGTTTTGTGCCTTCATAATACCTTGCGCGGGTGTAAATTAAAAAAAAAATAGGGGCTACATGTATATACATACATAATAGACCGGTAGATAGTAGGTTTTTCTGTAACAGAATTTTCTGTAACCTACCGCGGACTGACGTCACAGTATAACCAGTAGTCAAACTGGGCCGAATATTTATTATAAATGCCTACGGGTGCGCGGTACGTAAACAATAGTAAACATGCGATCTACTTTGTGTTTCCATTTAGTTTTGTAATTGTAAATTAATACTTTTTATTTTTCTATTTTATATTTAAATAAATAACAAGTGTTCTGTAAAAAACGTGTTGTTTTATGATTGATACATTTAATTTAAAGAAACATGTATATGTTTGTATTTATATCCACCATGTTTGTGATATAAATAAAATACTAAATTATAATATTAAGAAGGTACTTAACAAGTCATTCGGTAAAGTAGGTACAGTACCGGGCCGTTTATATTGCATATCAACCTATAGAAAAATACAATCGGTCAATTTCGGCTTCGTAGAGCGTCAGAGAAAAAGTCGATGTGTAATATTTACGGCCGGGTACTGTGTTTATTATATTGGCCATGTTTGTTTGAAATTGAATTTATCGATAACCAAAACCAAACTTTAAACAGGTCTATTAGATCTATTTAACGTCAAAATAAAGGCATCGAGGTCACTTCACCAATCCATTCAAAAAATGACATCGATGTCATTGCTTAAATTTACCTAGATCAAAGTGAAAGACACGCATGGGGGATTACATAAAGGGGGGCTAAATTTTCATTATTATTGACCTAAGTACAACAAACCGTTTTCGTGATATACACAAAATACTATTATAATATTAAATACCTAAGTCATTTAGTAAGGTAGGTATTTATATCAGCCATGTTTGTTTGAAATTGACATATGAATAATATATTTAGTTTCAAATTATAACACACAGTCCGCTCGTTACTGCGGCACAGTAGCGACTGTTCCCTCAGCGATCGTGAGCGTGTAGGTATAAACTCACGTTTCGTCGTCCGTTTCTATGAAGTTGAAATACTGTATATATTTGTACTATGGCACAGAGCGATAACGTGTCCTTGAGGGCCGGCGGGACGACGACGGCGCACACGGCGCGGCGGCGCGTGAGCGAGTATATCCGTCTCATTCGCGCGCCGAGGGGCGCGCCCCTCTGGCCACGGCCGAATTCAACTCGAAAATTGTCAAAGTAGCGTCTTAAGAGCCGATTAGTGTATATTGGTAAAGCGGACAACGACGAACAAAGGGTTAAGTGTGTTTAAAAAATATAAAATGAGAGCCTTCTTTTTAAATGAATTGAAATTATTAAAAGCTATTGCATCAGCAATGGCAAACAGGATACGTTCGAGAAATGAGAATGGGTTGGATGGGAAGAGGGAGTCGATGGTTGGATCTCAATGTAAAGCAATGGTCTCTAGGTGATCTGACCATTCTTTGTGTCCATTAGTTGAATATGTTTTACTTTTCACGGCCGGTACTAATCTTCATAATTAAACCCTTGACTGATCTCCGTTTTTGAGCAATAAAATATTTTATAGAAAAAGTCATTCTTATATTTGCCCAAAACCGATTTACTCGCCAGGTCACGCCTAAAATATGGAAAATTGACATATTTACTTAGGTTATTCCTTTATCGATACATTCTTACTCCCATCACGTTTGTATAGGTAAAAACAATAAAAGTAGGTGAACAATATACTTAGGTAGTAGTACTTGCTAATTTCACGCCAATATATTCGCAATAGGAATACATTAATAATATTAGTTAAATTTGCTATAACAATAGTTAGAATACTACGCAATAGTTAACTTCGGTCTTCCGCATTGGTTTTTGTTATATAGCAACTCGTGGGTGACTACTATGACGGCTGATCAAGATATGAGCCATAAATTACGTGTTTTTTTTCATACTCTGTTGTTGCTAACGGCTTCGGCTTCCAACATTTTTTTTACCCTATAACTAACCTTTTATTTGCAAACGTAATTACCATTTCCTTTTTGTAATTGGAATGAAAAATTGCCTTTAACTTTAAATCTTTTAAAATAGTTAAAAGGTAGCTATAAAGGATTAGCGATCTAGTCTAGATAGCTAATACCTCTCTTAATAATGGGAATTCTGACACACAAATATAGACGATTCCCACGTGCATAAGCCCGGGAAAATCCTAGTATCTTTATTGTATAATTATTTGTATAAAAGTTTGGTCAAAAACATATTTTTTAGCTTACGTCAACCTTCAATAATGACATTAATGTTGAGAGTAACAACTTGAAAATACAACAGTATGTAATTAAACAAGAATTTCTCAATACTTGAATGTTTAGAGCTTAACCTTTGTGTTGACTATAAATACATTGCTCTTTAAAATTCTGCTCAGTTTTGTCAATATGTTGGTGAACCCAAATTACCTGATTAAAAGTTTTATGTTTATTTTCTAACATGTTTTTTAAAGTTTAGGTCACGAGTTTAAGGTTTGTTCAGGTTAAATTAGGTAGGTACTTAAAGTTTATAAAAACTCTCTCTCTCTATAATATTCTATGCCTGATATTTTTCGCAAACTGAGAAAGTTACAAAATGAGAATTTGATTTCCTTATATTACGCGTTCTATCAGCAGTAAGTAAAGTAACAGTCAAGGCCTTTCGGCCGTCTATAATTTACAATCATCATCTTTAAAAAAAAAACTAAGTTTAAAATAAACGCAAAGTACCGCATAAAAACATTTAGTCGAATCATATTGAGCTCCTTAAGTACTACTAAATAAAGAGTCAAACGTTAAAGATGCCAATTACTACAGTCATGGTCCACGGCAGCCATGGCGACTCTCCACGCAGGTACTTACCACAAACTAAAACGAGATCGTGCCAATGAACTTGAGCTTGTCTTTGTATCGCGATGAGGGCATTGCTGTTTTAGTCTTTACGCGACAAAAACATTTAAGTACCTACGTAATAATGCCCACATAATGTACCTACCCAAATATTCAGCTAGTGTGACCTGTCGAGTTCGCTCGACTCTTATGCCCTTGAAGTGTATTTATATTACAGATAGAATAAAAAAATATTCTAATAAAATACCGAGCCAAATGATCGTAACAACAAAGGCGACATTCATTAAGAAATCGTAATTTGATCAAATTAAGCTACTGGTTAGAATAATTAAAACTAACATAACATGCAGAAGTGGTCTAGTAAAGAATATAGTTGTCGTGCAATCAAACAAATTAAATGAACGAGACTACAATAACGGAAAAACACAGTACCTAAATGTGGTTCATTATCATTAATGTGGATGATCTTACTCGTCTGGCGGGTGATACACGAGGCATAATATTGCTATTACATAAGCCAAGGTTCACTAAAATATGGTAATGCATTGTATTTTATACAAATATGAACAGCAATGTAAAAAGCATTCTTCTTATCCCTGTATTCACTCATTGGCATTGTAGCAAAGAGTTAAAAAAAAATGTAAAGGAATGTTATTGACAATTCCAACCTAATTTGTTCAATTAAATGTATGTTTGTATAAACAAACTTGTCATACAGTTTTGGCAAACGTCGGAGGATTATGTACTACAGAGAGGAGTGCTAGCATGATGCAATCCACCCACATACTATTTTAAATTTGGAGTGCTAGTTTATTTAAATACGACAAAAAATTCTAAATTGAGAACGATATAGACACAAAAGTTTACTGTGTTTTACTAATGAGGCTCAAATCATAAGTAAAAACTCCATGCTGCACACGTAAAAAGATAAAAAGATAACTCTGTTTTAGTTGGTTGTCGTTTATGTATGTCACCTACTTCGCGTAGGTGACAAACGATGTAGAACGCTATTGGCGATGACGAATGTCATTTATGCGCAATAATCTATTTATCAAGAAGGTGCAGTACAAAATAATATACTATTATTTATATTATTACACGAGGCAGAAAGACGCAGTGTAGAGACACGTGTGGTTATACCAACAGACACAATGTCGCCGATATGACACGCGGTTATAAAACTATTGCATCACAATGGGCACGCGTTATAAGCGTGTTTTATAAAGCGTCTTTATATAAGTAACATCACGAATTACTACTTGTAGGTAGTAGCTATCTTATGAATGACGTAGAGTAGCACTCTATCACGGTTGTCGAATCTTAAAAATGCATTTCATTTCAATGTTAATATAACGTAATTAGCATAATCATGTAATCGTATTAGTAAGCCTTGTTTTCCTTCATTAATAAATTGGGGTCTTATTTTTATTTCCATAAATTTATAAACTACCTACATAATATAAGTAGAGAGGAACTCGAGATAATAGAGCAATTTATAGATTTCTCTATTATCTTAGGATTATAACAATTTAATGCTTGTAACATTTTATTAGGACTTTAATTTATAAAGCACCTAGACTGCAAGAAAAAAATATTTTAAGAAACGTAAAAACATTAAGCACCGAACCTCTTATTTTATGACGTCCGTCACTAGGTTTGCGGGTGAAGAGCATTAAACAAAGAGGTTACTAGGTCATCGCAGTGCCATCGGACCCGATTTCATGTTACCACGGTGACCGCAACGAAGGTCCGCAGTAGATGTACGTACAATATCTGAATTGTTATCTATTAAGCTAATCTTTTCATTTCCCCTTGACCTATAAAGGTGGAAACTGCGCAGTAGAGTCGCCATAGACGGTGGAAGTCAGTAATATTCGGGGCACCATATCAAATGAATTTAGGTAATCTCGCACGACACCGAAGCCGCGGTCGTCGTCGCTGCGACGCACGCTCTAACCGCGTGGTAGCTTAATACTATTTATCTTATGCGTTGTGGCCTTGTGGATCCACTGCGCGCACTGGCCATGCGGAAGCCTACATGTCGGTCGACAACCAATAAAATAGCGTCATGATTAAACTATTAACAACTTAGTATTCCTAAAATGAATATCATACCAGACATAGACTAATACAATGCCATTGACAAATATAATATGTATTCATACTTTTGAATTCGACTCATATTATTACGTGGTTTTAGACAGCGGTGCCTTAACTTTAAGGAAGAATGACGACATTGCTCAATCATAATGGTAATTTAATTTAAGAAAAAAGTATTTCCGTAGTAATACCTAAGTGAAGGTTTTAAGGACATGGTTTTAATAATAATAATAACTATACTAAAGACCACGAGATCAAGTTAATATCAGTCACACATCAAGTGACGTCACACTTCAATGAAGCAGGCAGGTAGAAGCGAGTAGTTTCACACTTGATATACTATCATGTAACTATACACTGTCTCATTAATTTCCATTACCATACAATGACGTTTCCTTTTAATTTAATGTAGTTTGTACTGCAACGATTAACTATCAGGATGTTAGTAAGTAAAATAAATAGGTACTTTATTGTTCTTAACCCAGTAACCTTGGCCTTAATCCATATACGATAAAAAGAGTCAAGCGTACGCGTTTGATTATATCTACTATTATTTATTAAAATTATTCGACTAGTTTAAAGCATTTACATAATATTGTTGTAATTTTACGATGTATGAACGGCAAATAATAGTTTTATATGAATATTAAATATTAACATAATAAAAACTTATACAACGTATAATACGTACTAAAACTATGTCTCTACCTTTTGAAAACTGTAATTATACTACACAGTACACTAGATAATCCTAGTAACTACTTCACACTGTCGATATCTAAGTTGGTGACCATTCTGTTCCCATTTAATCTACTCTAAATTACGTTCTATAAAAGAAAGACGCATGGACTCTACAATCTGATTTTTACGTAATTTTGTTATAATGATAACTTTATAAAAGCCTAAAGATAAATAAAATAATAACCGTAAATATAAGAAAATGTTAAAACGTCACAACACGAAAATTTTACATTGAGGAAAACTTCTTTTGTTATTTAGCTACTTCAACGAAAACGCAATAATTTGATCTACGCATTAGGTGTACCTACATTTTACTACACACTCGAGAAAATATTGTTTTCATTAAAATATTCGCCGTAGTGCGCAACGAATGAATTTACATTTTATAGCTTATAAAATAAAAAAAATCATGTTATTACAGAGTTGATAAAGACATTATTATATAGAAAACATACGATTTTTAATGGAAAATAGGTCACACTATAATTAATAGTATGCAGCTCTATTAAAAACTCTTGCAATATATTAATCGATTTGCGTGGTATAAGATCAAGATAAGGCTATCATCATACTACCTAGCAAATATCCTAAGCGCAGGCCATGAAATCTCTTAGTAATAGAGAGAAATAGGTTACAGGGTCGATGCATTTTTGTCAGTGTGGTGACCGGACAAAGAATACAGGGTGACATTACTCTTTTCGATTATGTAAAGTACTACTTATCAAACAGTATTTCTAAAAATAAGGAAAACTTGTCTCAATAGTGGAATACGTAGGACACATAAGTAAAGCAGGATCATCGCTGCAAGATTTTTATACGATTTTGTTAAGACTTTTTCCTTTTTTAAGATTTTCTGCGCAGTTGAATTCCTAAACGTTTTGCATCCGAAGAAGAAGCGTCCAAATAACTAACTATAAAATAACTACTGAACTAAAGCTAAGACAATATACAATTTGTTTTTATACATAAGTATAATACATTCAAACATGACAGTAAGTTGATTTCAAAATGGTTTATGCGTTGACCTGATTGCATTCTCATCAAGCGAGAAGAATAATAATCATTTAAAAGGGTACAATATACGAGCTCTGGGTCGTGATAACAAGTGTTATTTATTGATAGAAGTATGTCAAATATAATTGGACAGATTGCATCGACTCTATCAACAAAATTCTCTATTAATACATTTTGTTGCAATTAACATATCAAACTTTAGATTTTCATTCAAACTATAATTCGGTGTCGCGACAGGCCACAGAAACAGTAGTCTTGATTGGCCATGGACCGAGACATATGAGAGTCAAGAGGAGAGCCCTTTGTCCAACAGTGCGGCACAGGTTAACACTAATTTATCTAATCATGGCATTATGACTGTATCCAACCTAATGGGAAGCGTTCATAGTTTCATGTGTTGCTATGTGTAAAAGTACTCGTAGGAGATTGCGTTATGGTTAAGGAAGGCCAACTGAACAAACAGTATTTATTCAAAAATGCAAATTAATTATTCATTAAACACAACTGTTTTATGAAAATAGATTAAAAAGGTGGCAGCAACGTACTGTACCTGCGGGTAAGGAACTCAGCCATTAGCGAATACCTATCACATATAAACATGTGCGGTAAAGTTAATAATCATTTATCATTATAACATGCCAAGTCCCACTGCATGGACTGGTCTGTTAAGGTGGCGGAAGGCCTTGACTAGGCACAAACTTTCTTTCATTTTCGTAAAGGTAATATCTGGCTACATCCCTTACGACACCGGCTAAGACGATATGGAGGACACAATGCATCTATATTGGTCACCACACGAATCCCTCTCGGTACAAAGATTTAATTGTAACGAGCGTAAAAGTAAAGAAAACGTAAAGCCCAATTAAAATACTTTTTAATGGTCAAAAATAGAATGGCCGCTAATGGCTTTATTCTAGCTAACTGTTTTAGAAATAACGGTGCCGAATGATGCTTGTTTACAAAACAGCTAATGCTATATTTGATAAATACTTCATAGTATTCACACAATGACTCGGATGTCTTGGTAGTACTATAATATCAGTTTATACATTAGTATGTGAATGTAACAAGCTGTGTTCAAAACAGACTGTCGAAACAATCACCTCGTGCTTGTTGCGACGTATACATATACATTGTATTATTATTTTCTCACAAAAAGGCATTAAACTCTAAATCGATGAGTCACATTGGCCAACAAACCCAACATCGCAATATGTACCTACACATGTTTGCCCGAAACGATGTGACAGATAAAGGAACTTATCATCTTGTTATGAGGGTACATTAAACTTATTACTGCAACATCTATCCGTATAAGTGACAGAGTGCCTCTATGTTTTAAAGGAGAAAAACTTGGCATACAAATGCCACACAGCACAGACAGGTTTTGTTTCTAGGACGCCCACGGGATCGACATCGTGTATTCTTTGTTCGTCTACACAACTGTACGCTTCCATTAATGGAAGAAAATACGACCTACTTTACTAGGCTGAACAAAATAATTTAGTTTAGACCTGTTGTTTATTGTTTCCCATACTAAACTAAAACTACCTTTTGAAGAGATGGTCGCTGATACATTAGCTACTCACAATAGGTAAGAGTTCGGATTTCCCGACTGTGTGATTATCTTAACAAGACACGAACTTAATACTCCCATAATCAACTTTTGACAACAGTTCGCAAATAGTTTATTACGCCACGAAATGAAAAAAAGAAAGAAAGAAAGAAAAACAATTTATTTACAGTAAAGCCAGACAATTACACATTTACAAAAAGGAAAAAACACAACAACTAATTATGAACATAGTATTATTCTAGAATAGTGCGGGAAAATAACAAAAAAGATTTAGATTGTATTGTGTAAAACTTGTATGAGAAAAAAACTGTGTCAAATTTAGGTCTATTGTCTATTCTATTTTCGTTTAATTATAAATATTGCTATACTACAGTGCGCGCAATCTAAGCTGACCGGCCGGCTTGAAGTCTGCAAATGGCAGCCAGCGGGTGTTTCCTTTGTTCCTGCACATTTGTACATGCTTCTCTAAAAGCCAACTTTAGACCGGGCAAGTAAGATTGCACGAACTGTATATCATACTAGCTGACCCGTGCCCACTTCGTTGGGCGGCGAAAAAAACGCGTACCCTTTTTAAACATGTTTCATTACTGCTCCACTCCTATTAGTCATAGCGTGATACTATACAGGGTGGCTCATTCAAAGGGGTCAGTATGGGTAAGTCTTAAACTATAAGTCATACGAAGATTTGTTCTTAGGAACCATGATACCGATTTTGATAAAAAGAAAAACTGCATTAATACATTTGAGAAAGATACTGTACCCAGCTCGGGAATCGAACCCGGTTGTTTTGCAAAAATAAACTTATACTTTTTCTATTTAAATATCGATTCTGTAGGTCTTAAGCAGTAAATATCTCTATGAAACATTATGTCTAAAATGAATAAAATGCATTGTTTTCACATACTTCAATTTACCATAGTAAGTAGGTGTTCGAAGTGGCCATCGTTTTTTTCCAATACAATATTCTACACGTTTAGGTAACGATCTTTTTTCCTTTTTTTATTGGTATTCGAACAGTCACACTGAAACCCTTTACGCTATGTATGTCTAATACGCAGTTCACCTACCTCGCGTTATGACTAAATGTCATTTTCAATAGCTTTTAGCCTAAGTATATGTTTGCCTAGGTCGCCATTTGCTTACTTCGGATGAGGACTACTTCGCTTTATGCCTTAATCTTACATGGTCTTTATCGCGTTATGCCTAACCTTTACGCTATGTAGGCCTAATACGCAGTTCACCTACCTCGCGTTATGACTAGTCAAAAGAATAAGTAGGCATAACGCTAGTTAGACTTGCTTTGCTTTGGACATGCATATTTAATGACCGTGAATATTAATGAGATCCTTTTTAATTTTATTAATATTTTTTAAGAAATATAACGCATTTATTTCATTATTTTTTAGTTTTTCTAGTTCCGTTTTATGTTTTTTATTGAAAATAAAAGGGTATACTTATAAAACCACTATAGAGTTTTTACTTCCTGTATCGACCTGTATAATATAATGTTAGGTATAAAGTGATGTAGATCAAGGAAGATTTAGGCATGTGTCGAAAAAGTCCTGCGTATGCGTATTAGGCATAGGTACATAGCGTTTTACCAACCCGGTCGAATTTTGCGTGAAAACGTGCCCAGAATACTAGTATCATGATCAAATATCAATACTTAATCTTTGTGCAAGCTAATAGCCGGTTAACCAAATCCAAGTGTTGAGAAGACTAAATCTCAGTTGATCTGGTTATTATTTGGCCTTTACAGCTGTTGGTCTATATCGAAGCAAGTCTAACTAGCGTTATGCCTACTTATTCTTTTGACTAGTCATAACGCGAGGTAGGTGAACTGCGTATTAGACATACATAGCGTAAAGGACTGAAACGTTCTATTTTCAAATGAGGCTTAACTAAACACGTCTCTGTATCTACAATATCTACATTACTTACATGGCTTTTCAATTGATTGTTAGTGTTTGATTAAAAGAAATAAGCAGTTGTATCTAGATAATAATATTACTATAGATAACAAAACTTCCTTAAACGTTTAATGCAATGACAATGGCCACATGATATGTAACACGGTGTATGTAACAAGTAGAGGGGTACAAACAACCATAGAGATAATTTTAAATACCTAAACTGTTGAAGATTGTAACAGTTCGAAGATTAGCCACTTCGAACACCTACTTACTATGATAAATTGCAGTATGTGAAAACAATGCATTTTATTCATTTTAGACATAATGTTTCATAGAGATATTTACTGCTTAAGACCTACAGAATCGATATTTAAATAGAAAAAGTATAAGTTTATTTTTGCAAAACAACCGGGTTCGATTCCCGAGCTGGGTACAGTATCTTTCTCAAATGTATGAATGCAGTTTTTCTTTTTATCAAAATCGGTGTCATGGTTCCTAAGAACAAATCTTCGTATGACTTATAGTTTAAGACTTTCCCATACTGACCCCTTTGAATGAGCCACCCTGTATAGCCTATGACACTCTCCGATAAATGGACTATTGAACACAGAAATAATTTTTAAAATCGGTTCATTAGATCCAGAGATTACCCCCTACAAAGTCAGAAACTCACAAACTTTACCTCTTAATAATATAAGTACAGATTATAAAGTACAATAGAGGTAACTGAGTATTACAATGAGCCTAAAAGAAACATAATATTATGGAAATCATTAAACTTATGGTAATTTTTGCAACTTACCTCCATGACAACATATACATAGGCGGGGCTGTCCATACAATCGTGCATGGCGACGAGATTCGTGTGATGAAGGGCCGTCAGCTCTCGTAGAATTTTGATTTCTTTTACGAGAATCTCTGAAGCTTTCTGAATACCTTTCTTCGTCACCACTTTCACAGCCACTGATTGAGATGCATTCTAAAAAGAAAAAAGCAAGTATGTAACACATCGAATCATTTGCAACTTTAATTATATCTTCTATTTTTTTCATACATATAAGATAAAAAAGGCAACACTAATAGAATCCTATTTATAAGCCGTATCTCAACAAAAAGGTCCGTCGTTATCTCGGAATGCAAAAAGAATCATTAATTTTAGTTTCGGTTTAGCTTTGCAGAAAAAAGTGACATTTTAAGACTACGTTGATAATACACAATACCATGTACTTTTTCAGAAAGTCGCGTGTGAACAAGGTCCTAAATTGACATACAGAGACTCTATTCGGTAAAATTACCCAAGCATGAACTAAGTATCCGTGAATTTTATCTTTACGAAATAAAAAGAAGGAAAACTTGAAATTAAACCCTATACCAATCCGTCTGGCCAGCGTGGTATTAGTAGGCCAAGTATCCCTCCGTCACGGGAGGAGGCCCGTCCCTGCAGTGAGACTTTAAAGGGCTGTTATGATGATGATAATAAACTAAGTCGGGTCTTATCACTAACTTAGTTAAGCGGGACAGCCATGGATAGAGACGCAGGATCGCGCAAGGTTATTAGGAGATATTTGGAGGAGGGGTATCAGTGACGTCAATTGGCTGATGGATGAATGAATGGACAAACTAAGTCAATTAAACAATTTATAAGAATTAGGTTAGGTGGACAAGTAAATGTCTTGTGACATTGTTTAAAAGCTGATTTACACAGGGTCAGTCACTGACTTCAAATTCGAGGCAAGTCAGTGCTGACTCGAAAAAAAGCCCGTGTAAACTGATTTGAAGTCAGTACAGTGGCTTGAAGTCAGCGCTGACTTGAATATTCGCACACGAATATTTTGAAGTCAGTTGGCGCCCCCCGCCACCCGCGCACCCCCGTGACAGCCAAATAAACCCCGTGTAAACAGACAAGTCATTGCGTGCTTGTCACTGCCGCTGCGTTGTAGAGTAACCACGTTTTTTTTCAAAATGAAGTTCTCATAACCAGTTTGTACTCCGCAGGATCTTCAAATTGCAATTGCTTCAGCAACAAAGCAGAGCCACCAGTTTCGTTTCTATCGTCAATCCATTTTCTTACCTACACGGTCGTTTATTTTTAGTTATCTCATTTTCTACCATTTCTATTAACTCATTGAACAGCAAAATTGATATTTTTTTTTTAACAAATAATTAAATCTTCGTTTCAGTTGTTTTCGCGAATTCATTTTTCCCACTGACTTCACACACGTGTGGTCACCGTGAGAAACGCACCACTTCTACTTACTTCATGTAAACAGTTAAAGTCAGTCGCGGCGCCGCGCCGGCATTGGCGCTGCGACTGACTTGTCTACTGACCCTGTGTAAATCAGCCTTTATGCTAGATATTTATGGTAAAATGTTTTGGATTATTACCAATTGAATTTGATTTGTAGCCAACTTCTACAAAGCTGTCACATTATCAACGAAACAATTTAGTAGTGAATTTAGAATAAAAGTAAAAGATAAAGTATTTATCTACATTATCTAAAATAGGACTTAGAACTTATATAACCTTTTAAAAGCATTGTATATTGACATCCGTAAGGTATTTACATTTTTTTTAATCACTTTCTAGAAAAGCAATGGTATTAAGTAATCGATTTAATGTTTAGGGTGAATATTTTAGAATGTATGCAGGGTAGAGCATGCCTGTCGCGATAGAAGTAAAACTATTCAAATGACAATCATTCAGCCCTATCACGTATTATATCGAAAACTTAGTAATGGCAGGCGCCCAAAAAATAAGAAAAGCTTAAAACGGTACAAGGTAAAAATATTTGGAGACTGTTTAAATGCGGACGTTTTTCGATAGATTCTATGATAATATACATATTGTAAATATACATAAGAGATTGAATGTTTAAAAGCACGGCTTTAGCCATTGAATAGATGGTAATTTATTCTGCACGTTCGCTTCCATTAAATAATCATGAAACAGATTTCTGTTAATTTTACAAGTGGTGAAACATTGACTTAAGCAAAGAAACATATTCTGCAGGCAAAGTAAACTTTATCGTTTACAAAGATAATAAGCAGTTGTGTGTCATTGCTGACAAAAGAAAAGATACCAATCAGTAAATGGTGTAAATTAACTATCAGATGAATCAACAAATGCGTTCTACAAAGTAAGATTCGGAAGTTCTGAAACTGCAATATAGTTTAAGTATCAGTGACCAACAACAAGTAAATAATTACGTCGTACATTAGATGGTGTGATGTCAATAATAATTACAAGTTGCCTTTGTAAAATGATAACGCAAGTGCAGTGAGCGTTGCACAAGGACGTTGCGTTGCAGGTGGACGTATCTATCGCATGCGCGCACCAAGGCTTCTCCGCTAACGTTATACTTAAGACTTCCATGCCAATTACAGCTAAATGCTACTTAAAGAGTCTTTGCCGCATTCAGAAAAGGCTCACTTCTGCATTGTAATAATGTATGAACTTAAAACGTGTAGTGAGTCAGAACGTTAGGCCTGAATATGTTATTTTTGCAGAGCTTATTTATCATTTGTATCCAAAGACTTCACAGATATTAAATCGACCATACCAATTCTACAGTAGTTAAATAAGCATTAGCGCATTAGTAAAACTGTTTAGCATCAGCATCGATTATTCGATCCATGGATATAAATAAAAGGATGGCTTAAAAGCTTGGGATACTGAACTAATTTTCATACCATTTTGACATCATTGCATTACCAACAACTCGATGTTGACACAGTACGTAACCGTACTGAATCCAGTAAATCAAAAAAAGTAGTGTATACCTCTGGTCATTTATAGAATATGACGTGGACAATGTAAGTAAACGTGTAGGAAGTACAAGATGCTTTGTTTATTGCGGTCTTCGATCATCGTGCGCATCAAGCACTGTAGTGTAAATGTTTTATAGCAAAGAAAAGTTTTCAAGAAGACTTTCTCGTTTTAACGACAATTTATAACTTTTATTGATCAAGAATATTAGAGGTATCTGTTATTAGTATAGTTGCCAACTAAATCAACTTAGATATATATTTATCCTTAATAATATCTTGTTGCACGAATAACGTTAACACATTTATAATATCCATTTTAGCACGATTTCAACATTCAACAGTTAGCGAGCGAGTTTCAACACATGTTTATTTTACATACAGGAGAATTTACAAGCAAGGATTTATTTTGAGTCTAATGCGATTCTGTTAAATTTGTTCTTATCCAGAGGGTGTGCGCTGGCGTCGATCTAAGTATAGCCCGCCCTAAATTCCGTATTTGTTTTGCGATACAGTTTGACCCGATTTCAACATGAGCCCTACACGAGATTATGACTACGCTAATGCCATCAAAACTAGTAGATACATATACTGTTATCTTGTTCGCTGTACTCATTTAGCTTTTAGTATTATATGCGCGTTTAACGAAACAAAGTAATTGCGATATTATACCTGATTTAAGTGGAAATCAACCTTAACAGTTAATTTAAATAATCGTCAGATTTATTATAGTACGCTGATATTGCAGCATTTACAGTGCGGTCACGGTCAACAGTCGCATGTTGGTCACTTCTGAGTAGGTAGCGTCATATTATACCGAGTGCCAAGCACTTACGTATATCATTATATAATGTTTAAAAGTCCATGTTGTCCAGCTGATCTAATTTCTATAAGATGGTATTGGAAAAATACTGCCCTATCTTTCTATTCATAAATACATTGCCTGATACTATGACGGGTCTTTATGTTGTAATTGTAGATCATACATGAACTGATACTGATAACTGATAGGTGAAGATACGCGAAACATTACCCATAATCGGTTATTAGACGTCCTTGAAATGAAAAGTATAACAAGTTAAATTTAGAAAAGTGTTCTCGAAAGAAACTGTTTTGGTATCATCAAAAAACATTGTTAACTAACCAGTTTGTTTCTAAGGTTTGTCCAATTAAATTTGAAACGTTAAACTGTCCTATGCACGTGTCTAGAATAGCGCCCTTGAGTCGCAGTGCGCAGAGTGCGTAACGCATTGTGCGCACATCTATTGTCCGGTAGAGTTTCAACAAAGGACGGTAATCTAATGCTAGGACTGCTACTACAACCCGACCGGCTTGTCCGTGACGTAAAACTATTACATCTCTTGTCAAACCATAATATATATAAATATTGCTTACACATTCACACAACGCCATCTAGTCCCAAACTAAGCAGACCTTGTACTGTGGTTACTAGACAGCGGATAAACTTTTATACTGTTTCTTTTTTGGAAAAACACCCAGACCAATTAAAAAATTATGTTCATGCACACATAAAAATGATTTACCTAGGAATAGAACCCAAGACCTCTGCGTAGCAGCCATGTAATATAACGACTATGCCACAAAGGTCGACAAATTAAGTGAATTCATCTATTATATTCTTTTAACGAACCTTTTTACAAGGCAAGAATTATTACATGTATCAGATTTTAGTCCAACGCGCTGAAGGGACCTTCATAGATTTAAATTGTGGACAAGGTTGTTCGGTTTTCGACTGACACAGAGTTAATAAAAACGTTGTCTCTACTATTTGAGTTAATATTTATATTTCCTATTGAACAAGTTGATATTAAGAGAAGAAAGCTCAAAAAGAAGGGCAATATTAGTGTACTTCTAAAACGAGTAATTTGGGCACGAATATTGATCACATTGCGTTTAGAAAATCCACTTGATAACATTGTATATCTGACACTAAAATTATTTCTCTGAAATATTTTCCTAGCAGCCTAATTTAAACCAACAAAATATTTAAAACAGAACAAATCAAAAATCGTTTAAAAAATCATTACTGCTATTGTCTTTTCTTGCCATAAAATGCTTAATGTGTTTTATATCGGCATAATTATATTAGGTATTATATGGCAAAAGGTCAATTAGTTATAATAGATACAGTTTCCTAGATATCTTTATAATAGGGCCCGATATAATGATCATGAAAATGATAAGAATTCCCCATTCTACATTTTCTACTTTTGGGGTTATCTCTATCTTGATTAACTTTTTTTCCATTCTGTCAATTAACTTCATATATGTTGAGCTTGTAAAATGTGGTTCATCATTACAGCCCATTAATGTCCCACTGCAGGGACGGGCCCTCCTCTAGTGACGGAGGGATACTTGGCCTACTAATACCACGCTGGCCAAACAGATTGGTATAGGGTTTAATTTCAAGTTTTCCTTCTTTTTATTACGTAAAGATAATAACCACGGATAGTCCCTCAGTCGGTTTTTACGACACCCATGGGATGATATGGGGTGGTGACATATTGCATAAAATATGGTTGTCAATTCTTAATTAACGTCTTTACTTAAGATTCAAACGACTAGGTAAACGATTTCATCATATACCACTTTGCGTAATTCCAATCCAGTTTTAAATTTATGTCTTTGACTTTATCCATAATTACTGTTGTAACCGTAGCAAAAGGTTAGTAGGTACTACTAAATGAGTGTAAGCCATAGTTCGCGAGTGAAGGGAGGTACATTTACCATTATCTCTCTGGCCTACTTTGACACACCCGAGCGTATTTGTCTAACAGTATAACTTTTAACTTTTGTCTCATTCTGCAATCCTTTCATAAAGACATGACTTGTTTTAGAAAGTTCAAGTCATTATCCTTAGTTATTGCTGAGAACGCGTGTGTCTAAACGAGCAAAGAATTGAAAAGTTGTCTGTATTATATCAAAATAAGAAAGTCAAATTATAAAGCTCTAGCTTAATCTCACACAAATTATAATTGAGGAATATAATACAATAGAAAATTGTGTCGTAAATTATTTATTAAGTTACAAAACTTTGATTGTTTCCTTTTTGATCACAATGTCTACACTGTAAAATGACTTTAAAGGATTACGCATAAAATGCATATTGACTAAGTAGCAAAATGCCTCAAATCATAACGACTTAGTACTAATACACTTTTAAATTAAAATGACTTTGTAGTAAAATGACTACGAAGTAACGCGACTTTACAGACAAACGTCTTAAGTGAAGATGACTTGAAATCCAAAATACCTAAAATGCAAAACATCTTAGTAGGTAGTTTTATGACTAGAACATGAAAATGCACCCCCTGTGGGCCACGAACCTCGCCCTGGACTGTCACTGACTAACAGGACGTGCGGAAGGCACACCCTCTAGGAGCAAACGCGGCACGTGTTCCGGCCTCGACGGCGAGGACGTGTTGTCCGATGCTTAGTTGGATCGACATCTTAGACTCCTTCCGGAGGAGCATGTGCAGCAGTCCCATCACAAACGAGGCCCGCTTGCGAACTATGTTTATGTGGGGATGGAAGGAGAGTTTATCGTCGAGTATGAGTCCAAGATATTTGGCTTCCCTCGCTCAAGGGATCAGGGAGCCGAACATCTTGACTTTTGGTGTCTCTGCCGAGAGGGTCTTGCAGATATCTGTGGTCTTGTGGCTTTGTTTCTTGTGAAACATTACCGCTTGACTCTTTTCGGGGTTGACTGTTATCCTCCATTTCTGGAACCAATCGCTAAGGGCGTTGGACGCAGATTGGAGTCCCCTAAATATCGAGGGGGAGGGGGAGGTGCCAGAGGCTTAAATAGCTTTGTCGTCTGCAAAAAGGGCTGTTTGAAAACGGAGTTTATCTACTATTTCATTTATTTGAAGAAACCTGTTACTCGTCTACTTTAGGAAATAAATAAGCAGTAATAATTAAAGTAACATTTTATTTCATTTATTAATTCACAAATAAAAATAATGATTATTTGATTTATCGTCGTTTTGATTCTTAGTCCTAATGGCATATTGTGTATTATCCTTTAAAGTCGTTTTCAATTTTGAGACATTATGCTGCATAGGCAAGAAACAATACAGATGTATTGCAAATTAGTCAAAACACTTTAGAGATATTGATTTGAGGCATTTTGCTTCAAAGTCATTTTACAATGTAGACATTGTGATCATAAAGGGATTGTTTGGACTCAATAATTTAGAAAGAAATTCCTTGAAATAACAATAAAATAGTATAACCTGATTAATCTATTCATTGTATGCTGTTGCAATCGGTACATAATGCGACTTGTAAGCTTTCACAACACAACACATATGTAATTATCGATATATTATGATTCATTCATTCATCTTCTCCATTGATAAATAGCATCGGTGTAGAAAGCTGAATTGTTTTTATGTTTTATGTAATATCTAGCTGTGCTTGAGGCTTCATTCAGCACATTCGTCTACTATCGATTTTACGTGACTCTATATAGTCTAAGATAACTTTAAAAGAGAGCGAAGTGGTGCAGTCGTCGACAACATTATCCTGTTCTTACCAAGTGCCTCTTTACACTACAGTTAAAGGACCGAATGTTATAGGAAGGAGGAAACACATGTACCGGAAGTTCCTGGACCATTTTATAGTTTGGGAAGGAGTTGCGACTAAAAACTAACTGCCCAATAATATCATATCAAGATAATTCTTTACCATTACTTATTTTGAGGCAATTGCGGTAATTTTACGTCCATATTATTCGTAAACATTAATTAGTATCTCCCCAGTACTAGGGTGTAACCATGTTACAAAACAATAACAACGCATGTGGCTTTGTGATATTTTTTTTGCAGAATCGGTTTTGGCTCGCCGCTGTTTTCCTATTATCCACCCCTACATAATAATTGTTCGTAAATAATAGCGTGCAATCTTTGTGCGATACCGGACGTAGTCATTGTAATAAATACGCGTGGCGAAATATGAATCTGTATGTTATTCATTGGAAAATATACCCTATTTCCAATAGTGATAAGGATTAAAAGCTCAATTAAATTGTTTATCCATCCAGATGTATGAAGCTAGAATAGTGTACAGATAATTCTTTATCTGTACTTTGAGACTGTTTGGTCATACTAAATAGAATAACAAGCAACAATGCTTTCGAAGGACTCAGGGATATGCAATGTCTTGTAATCTTTACATAATATAAAACTGTAGCTTTCCACTATCTGTAAGATCAGATCATTTTAACAATTCATTCAATGGGCTTTAATGTCAAACAAATCTGGCAAAGTTATATTCAATAGTGAAAATTCAATATACCCATCACTCTGTATTTACTGTTCCAAGTAAACAATGAGTTAACATAGTTCAGTTCTAAATAAGTTTTATCAGCTTTTGACACTAAATGCACAGATAACTTTTTCAAACAGATGTTTTATCACATTACTCTCTTATCAAGTTATCCTACTCTCATATTACATAAGCTCTAAATTCCAAAACTAGTTATCTATGCTGTAGCTTTAAAAAAAGTACATAGTTGTTATTTTCTTTTCAAGAGCAATAAAATACAAAATATAGGTATTTATGTTGTAAAACATTCCAGTACATTACAGTCAAGAAGTATAGTTCTAATCTAATCTGTTACAGCAAGCTTCATTGCATATTACTTATTTAAATGATTTAGATTATTAGGCACATTTCTACTATAAAAAGGAATGATTGGATGTTTTTACTTTAAGTTGTCATAAAATTAAAAGTACAAACTGGAGTGTCTATAAAGGCTACTTTTAATTTATAACATGTTAAACAAAATTAAATATGAGTTAATTAAACAACAACTAAGAAATAGGCCTTAGCTTGTACACATAAGGCTTATGTTTATGATAACTAACTCAAAATAAAGCTTTATTAAAAACTCAGCCTGATATTTTAATTTTACCATAATGTTTGTATTTTAAATCAATATCATATGAGTGTTAAGTGTAAAAAATAAATTATATTGAAAATATTAGTACTTTTCAACCTATAAAACTGTTTTACACACATTTTGTTCAAAACCCAATAGCTATGAATAATACTTAATAATAATGTTGTCTCGGTTCAATATCTACACACAAATCTGGCAAGGTTATCACAATAATAAATTTAAAGGTTACACAAGCCCTTTATAATTACTATCTTTAAGTGGGAAATTGTATATAAATTTTCCCATGTTCTTTATAATGCAGCAAGTACAATTTGTGGACATCAATATGTTTAGTATGTAGGTTTGATAACAAAATGAATATGTAGTTCAAGGATTGTTCAATACAAGAATAATAATTACAAAATAAATGTTTAAGATATATCAAGCCTTAGCATTTTCAACATGGAATAGGTTTGTGGTTTATATTATTCAGTTTTATCTTTACTAATTCCTACTCTCAGTGTATAAATGAATTCAACTGAATTGTGAGTCACATGACTGAATGGTTTTGTTGAAATAAGATGAAGTATCATTTCTTACATTTAAATGAATCACACATTTCAATAATTGTGTTTATGTAAAATATGCAACAAATGTAGCTTTTCCTTTGAATATAAAATAATTGGTTAAAAATATTTAAGTAAAACTGGTTTGAGTATTCTGCCGTCATAAGGAAAAAAGACGCATCTACATAAAGTGCGAAACCGAGAAAATAAATGTTTTATGGTTTTGAAAAGAAAACAAATGCTGTGACAAGGATAATTAAAAAATGTATAATTTTGTTGGGCAAAATTGTTCATTAGTACTTAGTCTATGGAAATATTATATGCAAATTAAAAATAAAATAATATTTATTAAATAAATTACATTTAGTCTTTTCTTTGTAGTAAAAAAAATACTCTAAAATACGTTATACTACAATGAAAAGACGCATTTGGTCAGATACTGCCTTTCAACTTAGTAATTTATATAACGTCTTTCTTACTTAGTAATAATGAGTTTCTGGGTTTTAGTTACCTACATAAAAAAGTTAGCAGAGGTAGAGCGTTTTATTAAAAAAAATACTCGGATGTCGGTATATTAAAAGCTATTAAGGCAGTACGAAATGGAATGCCTAAAAAACTGCGGTGACTAAGTTTCCAGTGCCACAGGCTACTTTACAATTTCGGCATAACTGCTTGTTCGTAAAGTCTACGTACGTACTAGTCAGGACCTAATTCTTAACAAAACAAACATAATATGCTCTAAAAAAGGATTTCCCAGAAGGAAAGAACATGTATTATTAAGTGTAGAACAATTTTGAATTAAAAATATTAGACTAAATTATTTTATCGATAGCAAACTTGGTGTAGGGAAACTAACGATAACAGCATCGTTTGTTTTTAAAACAATACCTAGAACTATCCATAAGGACTTCAGAAGCTGTTACAGCAGCAAGTACTAATTTTTCCGAAGCAAAGATAAAGCGGTGGTTCATTTAAATTGAACAACACTTAACAGAAAATTACTTTTTCAACATTTTAGAAGACCCTTGCCGTGTATATAAGGGAGATGAGACCAACATTCAAGTTTTCCCCAAAAATACAAGAGTATTGGCAGAAGAAAGCAGCAAAAATGACTATGAGGGGGATCATGCACAGGGAAAGTCCTGTTTAACTGTTATGTTTACGTTTTCGGCCAGTGGTGAAACCTATGATTATTTACCTAATGAAAAGAATGATTGCGGAGATCAGAGCATCATTTCCGTCGGATTGGGGTTTATTTATTTTTTCAGTATATGGTACCACAAGGTATTGTATGTATTGGTATTGTGTATTCTCCCTGTGGTGATGGAGTAAGAATACAATATGTCACCACCCCATCTCATCCCATGGGTGTCGTAAAAACCGACTAAGGGACTACCCGTGAATATTATCTTTACAAAATAAAAAGAAGGAAAACCTAAAATTAAACCCTATACCTATCCGCCTGGCCAGCGTGGTATTAGTAGGCCAAGTATCCCTCCATTACGGGAGGAGGTCCGTCCCTGCAGTGGGACATTAATGGCCTGTTATGATAAAAATGATTTCAGAGGCTGCGGTTTTTGTCCATGGAGCCCTGATGAAATCGACTTTTTAAAATTTCTAGTCGTATTGAAAATTATCCATGATCCAGTTCATCAAAAACATGGTAGGCCTTCTGTTATCAAAAATTGACAACAAAATTCAATTATACAAAATCTTTATCAAGGTGGTTTACTTAAAGTTTAGTTATTTACGCTTGATTATTTTTCTTGATACTAGGATGAAAAGGCACATCTACTCAGAACCGTCTTTTCTTCTTAGGATCAGTAGATATTTTTTACTGAGATGCGTCTTTTCAACTTATTATTAACTTTTCATAAGTTGAAAAGACGCATTTAAGTAGAAACGTCTTTCTTTCTTAGCAAATCTAACTTACTATTGCAAATGTGTCTTATTTAGTAGACAGTTTTAACGGCTGTGTTTGTTGAAACTGAAATATAAAAATACTGGTAGATGGGCCTTTTCTTACTGATGCCAAATATATAATTATCTCTATTTCGATAAAAATGTCAGATGCGTCTTTTTTCCTTACGACGGCAGTATTAATCATTAATCACCCCTGATTTTTTTTAAAGGCAACATTCACTGTTTTTATATCCGGTCTATACCAATAAGTAGTTTAATTTTCAAGAATATATTGATACACATAGTATTTTGTTATTATCTTATCTTTACAGAATTTAGGATATTACCAAGAATAGCATATATCAATGTTTATAAACAAATCTTTATTATCTAGAAGAGTTTATTGAATTAAAAGCTATCTATTTATGTTACACATTGCATGATAGGATCAAAATATAAAATAACTTTGATTTAATTACTATGGATTTGCTTTTTAAACCTAACCTACCTTACATTCAAAAATTTGTGCTCCCAATAGCTAGGGAATATAAATAACTCAATTCTTGGATGAATAGTGCCTAATGTAGCATTTGAAATAGGCAGAGCTCATGTTCTTTATTTTTTATAATGTCCACCTCTGTATAGGATATATAGAATTCTACAACAGGAGATACAATAATAGTTTCAAGGATCCTTAACAGGACCTCTTGAAAAAATGTCTATACAAATGTGTCTGACCCATAGAAGACTAAGTTTATTTAAAAAGAGAAAGGGCTTGACTCTGTAGTATCAAAACCAATTCAAGTAAATATAATGAAAATTAGGTAATAAAATGTAACATTTTCTATTTTTTTTCACTTATTTTCTATTTTACTGTAGCATTTTTGTGGGTAAATTGAAAAATTTCTAATTCTACAATATAAACATAAATATACAAGTATGTAATAACAAATTTGTATGTGCGACAATCAAAACAAAAGATTAGTATGTAGTAGCATGATAATAATGTTTACAACATTTATAGGTTATTTGTCAGCTGATTAATAACAACACTATTATGATAGTTTTTTTTAAGTTTTGGAATATATAACAAACAAAGTTAAATAATCTAACTCTGATGGAAGATGTATACTTACTACCTAAATTCAAAAAATAATAGTTTTATTTTAAAAATCAATGTTACACCCACGATCAAAAAACGAAAAAAAAAAGATTATAGGAAGAGTTGCCTCATAGTAGGTAGGTATATCTTTTAACAATATACTTTTAAAGTTACTGAATAGGCTATCCTAAATGAAATTTAGGGTGCTAATCAAGTAAGTACGTACCTTTCTCTTCCTTCCTTTGTATACCATAGCGAAAGCCCCATGTCCTATTATGTCTTGTTTGGTGAATTCGTATTCACCCACTTGGATTACTTCCATTTTCACAAGTTTTCCTTTGACCACAGACATTTTCTTAGAGTTTATATTTATTTACAGTCTCATACAATAAAAGATCAATAACTTAGTGTGGATAATGGATTTTGGAACTTGACTTGAGCGCTACATTATGTTTACAACGGGCTACTAATCACTTCCAAGTTTTCATTACTAAAATTAATTTCACTCCGTTTATCACTTAGCCTATCATTTTATTATCAAAACACAACACACAACGAATGCAAAATGACTAAAGTGATTTTATTTTGTGTTGTTTTGCCAAGTACCAAGCAGCAGCCAATGTTGCTGCTGGAATAAATAAAAAACTACTAAGTATAGTAGAATCTATTTCAATAGCAACCTGAATTTTTAACGAAAAATTCACAGCAATTGTAATTCCAAGTCTAAAAATTTTTTATTGAATACACTTATAGGATTATAGGTAATAAAAGAGAAATAAATTAGTCAAGTAAAAAGTGTAGATAATTTTTTTGCTTTGGCTACTTTTTATTGTTCTGTAAGGACGTAAAGCGAAATGTTTTGATTCGATTATAATCGACTTATCGATTAACACTTTTTAGACAGCAGTATGATTGTATCAAATATACATTTATTTGACTAAATTATAGAAATATTCTAACTATGATGTTATGTCCACATACAAACCCATAAATGTTTCACTACTCTTTAGAACTTTATTGTTGATGTTTAAAATTGTTATTGGTTTAGCTTTCATCATTATGTGCAATTTTGTTTGTTTTTCTCATTACGTAATAACTAAGTTAGAGCAGTGTTTTTGCATATTGCTGACGTCCATGAGCAAAGTTAACACTTACCATCAGGTCCACCCGCTGTTTCTCCGGAAGAAAAATCGCAACAGGGCAAGAATTAGGGATATTTGTTCAAGCCTGATCAATTTTAAGGTCACACTTCTTTGTCATTGCTTCATTAGGGTGGGCTTAGTCAAGAATCTTGACTTGACTTCTTCTTGACTCAAGATGTCCTGAAGCAGACAGTCTGTCTGAGGCTTGATTTGTATTGTATTTCTTTATTAATGGCCTTATAAACATAGTCACATATTTTGCCAGTGTCAAGTGAGAGATATTATATTCAGTATAAAAGTAACATGTACTTATATAAAAAACAACATGAAAAAGTCGATGCTTCACTTTTCATTGTCTTTCTTGAGAACTTGACGGGAACGCGTATAATGGAGACAGGAACAGCCGGACCACAATGCCACCAGCTATTCACCAATCACTTGCATATTTATTCATAATAAATAATGATTATTATCGTAGAAAAAGACGCTTGAAAGAAAGCGTATTTTTACTTCGCTCAACAACTCTTTATACACTGACGGGATTCTTGAAGATAATACCAGAAAATTGGTTCATCCAAGTCATTGTCGGTACCTCCTAAATATCGTGATCAGGAGTATCATCCAATTGACAAATCCCAGTTACGTTATTGTATGTTGGTCTTTGTGTCAACATTTTAATAGGTAATTAAGAACTTTCTTATCTATTAGTTTGAGCAGTTCGTCAATCGAATACTTTCAATATTTTTCTGTTCAAAAGTAAAACTTACTGTCTGGTTTGGTGATAAAACGGTCATGTAAATGATGCCTGTCGTGTACGAGGGCGCGGATTCTGGCTCGATACATTGCGGGATTTGTCTTTTTAACCGATGAGACCATTTCTTCAGACCGGTCATTCTGATTTTAAGATCGAAAATTATCGCACCCTTTTTAAAACAGCTTCCAATAATAGTTTGTTATGAAACAAAGGTTAACTGCATCGGTAGCGTGACGATCGCGAAAGAGGCTGCCGTGCACGAGGTCGCGGATTCGATTCCCACGCAGGATTCTTTGTGTGATCTACAAATTATTGTCCTGAGTTTGGAAGATCTTTGTGTCCGTTAAATTGATGTTTTTAAACACAGTTTCATATCTGTGAGTGACGTAACTTTCTTTTTTTTTTTAAGAAATGTATTATGATTCGTGGACATGAACGAAAATAGCTAAGAATGAAGATATTCGTATAAAATATATGAACATTACGTTTTACAAGGCTATCTTTTTGAAGTGTTAGGTACATAATATAAGCTAAAGAGAGTATTTTGATTGCTTTCTGTACAAATGCAAATAATGTCGTGAATTAATTAAAAACGTAAATTATTTATTTTTATTATGATTATTTACGCCAATGGAGATTTAAATTTTAAATTAATTCATAATTTTAATTTATTTAAAATATTGATATCATATAGTCTGGTTATGATGAGACAGACCCCCATCACTAATTAGGTCGACAATTCGACATGTACAGTTATGACATTGACAAGCAATGTCTGTATAGTTAACCTTTAACTGGTGACATAGTTATTATGTAACGTAACTGGTGACGTGCGGTCTGAGAAGCCGCTGCAGTGTTTGGTCTATAACATGGAAATTAAGTATAGTAGCCTATTATGGTATTTAAAAATAGTATAATCAACTATTACTGGTTAAAATAAAACAAATAAGTTTACTCTAAATATAACTTTTATTAGGGACTTGGCATCACAGCTATAAGTTATATTTTTAATCAACCAAACATAGATGAGATCAATAATTAGTAATAAAAAATTAAAATTCAACATTTTAATTAAAAAACACTTTTTATTATAAAGATTAGATGGTAATTAGGTAACTAAAAAAAAAATTATACTAAAATAAAAAAATAGAATTGACAAAATTGACAGTGGCCAAACTTATGTCATCTTATTAGAGGTTCATCTCCACTATCACTTCCGGAAGACCGTTTGTCCTAAGTTGACTTCTGGCTCGCAGTGTGGTGTCTTACTGGTTCATCATCTACAGAATTACTTGGTTCCGTTTCCGAGTTATGATCACTTTGCTCCGGGTGTAAATTTTCGGGAACGTTTTCGGCTTCCGAACCACTTAAATCTTCCTGTACCAACCATTCCTCAATTAAATATTGTGTTCTAGTGCTTGGCACTACTCCCGACTCCCTGCGCCTCTTTTTTTAATGTTTACAGTTGTCAATGTTGTAGTAATAACAGTAAAAATAAGAAGAAAGCAAATAATGAAGATTTTTACATTTAGTTACGTGAGTGGTGACATCGTGCCTGAGAGGCCGCTGCCGAACTTTAAATCACTGTAACTTACCTATTTGGGTCCGTGCGACGCAACTTTCTTCCTCTATGTCGTAAATGGGACTAAACTTGAAGGTACTCGGGAGTATAAACAAATGAATCGCGGGGCAGGGGGTGTAATGACGAATCACTGACGCCGCTCGGCCTGTACCGCATGTCACCAGTTAAAGGTTAAAAAATTCAGGACTTCTTCGTCTATAAAAACATATTATAGTCTTAAAACATAAGATTTTGTTTATAATCAGACTTCAGAATTCATCAAATTATAAAAAAAATATATGGAACACTATTTTAGACCTACACTAGCCAGGCTATAGTTTGTGTTTCTTTTAGCTATTTATTACCAGATATCATTAAAAGATAAAGATCAAACAATTTTCTTTCAAATTTTTATTCATTTTATAAGTTGATAAAATAAATAAGACCAGTTTGATAGTGCCTTATTTCTTATTCTGTTTACACGTTTTCTTTGTATATAATATTTAAATTGTAATAACAAGTCTTTTTTATGTTAATTTGAGAGCTACATTGCTGTTGAGTTAATAATTATAATATAAGACTGTAGAAGAAATAAAGCAACATCAATCAAATATACAAAATCACTAAAGCTGTGACTATCTTTTTTGATCACCCAAATCTTCAATACTGTCCTCATCGATCTGAAAGAAAAGAGAAAATAGTTTTGTTTAATGAAACATTCTGTCTTGAGATTAATTCATAACTTAAGTCTTAAGAAAAAAAATGAAATTTATGTAAAAGAAGTTACAATTACCAAAGTAGATTACTGCATACAGTGGTAAAGTGTGGGGCAAGTAGACACCCTAACCATGCTGTTGAAAGTATTTTGTTAAGGTGGTTATAAACCTTCAAGAAAGCTGTATTTTCCCAAAACTAGATTAAAGATATATTACAACGTGTTTATAAAAACCAAAATTCCATTTTCTTTTCAATTAAAATTGCAGCATTCAAATTTCAACAAATTTATAATTACATAACACAAATTACTAAATCAGAGGTACAGTTTTGGTTTAATATAACTCTGCCTATTCTTGATACTTCTAATGTATGTCTCATTGTGGACAAAACATATGTTTTGTCCACAATGTATTTCTTAAGATCCCTAAAAATTGAGGTGTACCTACTACCATTATACAACATTAATTACTAACATACTAATATTTATAGAATACTATTTGTTTACCCAGCATGTCATTTCTCATTCTTTAAAATTGTTAAAAATTGGGTTAAGTTAACTTTAGTTGTCAAGTTATCACACAATAGGTAAACCAATTTGACAACTACAGTTAACTTAACCAAAATTTTAATGATTTTAAAGAACGAGAATTGACATGCAGCTCAGAAGCAAAGAATCCTTAATATCTATGTAAAAAAAATTAAAAGAAAGAAACTAATAAAAAATTAAAAAAAGAAAAAAACACAAAAAAAAATTTTTTTTACCTCAGGCCACTTCTCAGGAATTATGTCAAATAGCTCATCTTTAACATCTCCTTGAATTACAATTTCATCATCACCTGTTACTGAGGAGCCGCAGGCAAACTTTGTACCAAAGAATTTTGCAGCAACCTTTAAATCAATATCTGTAAGTAAAAAACACACAAGCAATAAGTTGTTTTATTCATATAATGATAAAAAATAACTCCGTGTCATCCCACGGGTGTCGTAAAAACTGACTAAGGGACTATCCGTGAATATTATCTTTACGAAATAAAAAGAAGGAAAACTTGTAATTAAACCCTATACCAATCATATTGCTGACGTCCATGAGCAAAGTTAACACTTACCATCAGGTCCACCCGCTGTTTCTCCGGAAGAAAAATCGCAACAGGGCAAGAATTAGGGATATTTGTTCAAGCCTGATCAATTTTAAGGTCACACTTCTTTGTCATTGCTTCATTAGGGTGGGCTTAGTCAAGAATCTTGACTTGACTTCTTCTTGACTCAAGATGTCCTGAAGCAGACAGTCTGTCTGAGGCTTGATTTGTATTGTATTTCTTTATTAATGGCCTTATAAACATAGTCACATATTTTGCCAGTGTCAAGTGAGAGATATTATATTCAGTATAAAAGTAACATGTACTTATATAAAAAACAACATGAAAAAGTCGATGCTTCACTTTTCATTGTCTTTCTTGAGAACTTGACGGGAACGCGTATAATGGAGACAGGAACAGCCGGACCACAATGCCACCAGCTATTCACCAATCACTTGCATATTTATTCATAATAAATAATGATTATTATCGTAGAAAAAGACGCTTGAAAGAAAGCGTATTTTTACTTCGCTCAACAACTCTTTATACACTGACGGGATTCTTGAAGATAATACCAGAAAATTGGTTCATCCAAGTCATTGTCGGTACCTCCTAAATATCGTGATCAGGAGTATCATCCAATTGACAAATCCCAGTTACGTTATTGTATGTTGGTCTTTGTGTCAACATTTTAATAGGTAATTAAGAACTTTCTTATCTATTAGTTTGAGCAGTTCGTCAATCGAATACTTTCAATATTTTTCTGTTCAAAAGTAAAACTTACTGTCTGGTTTGGTGATAAAACGGTCATGTAAATGATGCCTGTCGTGTACGAGGGCGCGGATTCTGGCTCGATACATTGCGGGATTTGTCTTTTTAACCGATGAGACCATTTCTTCAGACCGGTCATTCTGATTTTAAGATCGAAAATTATCGCACCCTTTTTAAAACAGCTTCCAATAATAGTTTGTTATGAAACAAAGGTTAACTGCATCGGTAGCGTGACGATCGCGAAAGAGGCTGCCGTGCACGAGGTCGCGGATTCGATTCCCACGCAGGATTCTTTGTGTGATCTACAAATTATTGTCCTGAGTTTGGAAGATCTTTGTGTCCGTTAAATTGATGTTTTTAAACACAGTTTCATATCTGTGAGTGACGTAACTTTCTTTTTTTTTTTAAGAAATGTATTATGATTCGTGGACATGAACGAAAATAGCTAAGAATGAAGATATTCGTATAAAATATATGAACATTACGTTTTACAAGGCTATCTTTTTGAAGTGTTAGGTACATAATATAAGCTAAAGAGAGTATTTTGATTGCTTTCTGTACAAATGCAAATAATGTCGTGAATTAATTAAAAACGTAAATTATTTATTTTTATTATGATTATTTACGCCAATGGAGATTTAAATTTTAAATTAATTCATAATTTTAATTTATTTAAAATATTGATATCATATAGTCTGGTTATGATGAGACAGACCCCCATCACTAATTAGGTCGACAATTCGACATGTACAGTTATGACATTGACAAGCAATGTCTGTATAGTTAACCTTTAACTGGTGACATAGTTATTATGTAACGTAACTGGTGACGTGCGGTCTGAGAAGCCGCTGCAGTGTTTGGTCTATAACATGGAAATTAAGTATAGTAGCCTATTATGGTATTTAAAAATAGTATAATCAACTATTACTGGTTAAAATAAAACAAATAAGTTTACTCTAAATATAACTTTTATTAGGGACTTGGCATCACAGCTATAAGTTATATTTTTAATCAACCAAACATAGATGAGATCAATAATTAGTAATAAAAAATTAAAATTCAACATTTTAATTAAAAAACACTTTTTATTATAAAGATTAGATGGTAATTAGGTAACTAAAAAAAAAATTATACTAAAATAAAAAAATAGAATTGACAAAATTGACAGTGGCCAAACTTATGTCATCTTATTAGAGGTTCATCTCCACTATCACTTCCGGAAGACCGTTTGTCCTAAGTTGACTTCTGGCTCGCAGTGTGGTGTCTTACTGGTTCATCATCTACAGAATTACTTGGTTCCGTTTCCGAGTTATGATCACTTTGCTCCGGGTGTAAATTTTCGGGAACGTTTTCGGCTTCCGAACCACTTAAATCTTCCTGTACCAACCATTCCTCAATTAAATATTGTGTTCTAGTGCTTGGCACTACTCCCGACTCCCTGCGCCTCTTTTTTTAATGTTTACAGTTGTCAATGTTGTAGTAATAACAGTAAAAATAAGAAGAAAGCAAATAATGAAGATTTTTACATTTAGTTACGTGAGTGGTGACATCGTGCCTGAGAGGCCGCTGCCGAACTTTAAATCACTGTAACTTACCTATTTGGGTCCGTGCGACGCAACTTTCTTCCTCTATGTCGTAAATGGGACTAAACTTGAAGGTACTCGGGAGTATAAACAAATGAATCGCGGGGCAGGGGGTGTAATGACGAATCACTGACGCCGCTCGGCCTGTACCGCATGTCACCAGTTAAAGGTTAAAAAATTCAGGACTTCTTCGTCTATAAAAACATATTATAGTCTTAAAACATAAGATTTTGTTTATAATCAGACTTCAGAATTCATCAAATTATAAAAAAAATATATGGAACACTATTTTAGACCTACACTAGCCAGGCTATAGTTTGTGTTTCTTTTAGCTATTTATTACCAGATATCATTAAAAGATAAAGATCAAACAATTTTCTTTCAAATTTTTATTCATTTTATAAGTTGATAAAATAAATAAGACCAGTTTGATAGTGCCTTATTTCTTATTCTGTTTACACGTTTTCTTTGTATATAATATTTAAATTGTAATAACAAGTCTTTTTTATGTTAATTTGAGAGCTACATTGCTGTTGAGTTAATAATTATAATATAAGACTGTAGAAGAAATAAAGCAACATCAATCAAATATACAAAATCACTAAAGCTGTGACTATCTTTTTTGATCACCCAAATCTTCAATACTGTCCTCATCGATCTGAAAGAAAAGAGAAAATAGTTTTGTTTAATGAAACATTCTGTCTTGAGATTAATTCATAACTTAAGTCTTAAGAAAAAAAATGAAATTTATGTAAAAGAAGTTACAATTACCAAAGTAGATTACTGCATACAGTGGTAAAGTGTGGGGCAAGTAGACACCCTAACCATGCTGTTGAAAGTATTTTGTTAAGGTGGTTATAAACCTTCAAGAAAGCTGTATTTTCCCAAAACTAGATTAAAGATATATTACAACGTGTTTATAAAAACCAAAATTCCATTTTCTTTTCAATTAAAATTGCAGCATTCAAATTTCAACAAATTTATAATTACATAACACAAATTACTAAATCAGAGGTACAGTTTTGGTTTAATATAACTCTGCCTATTCTTGATACTTCTAATGTATGTCTCATTGTGGACAAAACATATGTTTTGTCCACAATGTATTTCTTAAGATCCCTAAAAATTGAGGTGTACCTACTACCATTATACAACATTAATTACTAACATACTAATATTTATAGAATACTATTTGTTTACCCAGCATGTCATTTCTCATTCTTTAAAATTGTTAAAAATTGGGTTAAGTTAACTTTAGTTGTCAAGTTATCACACAATAGGTAAACCAATTTGACAACTACAGTTAACTTAACCAAAATTTTAATGATTTTAAAGAACGAGAATTGACATGCAGCTCAGAAGCAAAGAATCCTTAATATCTATGTAAAAAAAATTAAAAGAAAGAAACTAATAAAAAATTAAAAAAAGAAAAAAACACAAAAAAAAATTTTTTTTACCTCAGGCCACTTCTCAGGAATTATGTCAAATAGCTCATCTTTAACATCTCCTTGAATTACAATTTCATCATCACCTGTTACTGAGGAGCCGCAGGCAAACTTTGTACCAAAGAATTTTGCAGCAACCTTTAAATCAATATCTGTAAGTAAAAAACACACAAGCAATAAGTTGTTTTATTCATATAATGATAAAAAATAACTCCGTGTCATCCCACGGGTGTCGTAAAAACTGACTAAGGGACTATCCGTGAATATTATCTTTACGAAATAAAAAGAAGGAAAACTTGTAATTAAACCCTATACCAATCCGTCTGGCCAGCGTCCCGGGAGGAGGCCCGTCCCTGCAGTGGGACATTAATGGGCTGTTATGATGATTCATATAATGATGTAGTGGTAAAAGCTATGTTGTCCCAACTTATACTATGTTTATCACTAGAAAACTACAAACAATTTTAGATCAAAGAATATAATGAGTGATATGTTTAAGAATTAGACAATTATGCAACTCCCAGGGTGACAGTCAGATATGATGTTGATAGTTATATCATATCTTATTATCTACATCCCCAAGGAGGGAGTCATATGCTAAACAATGCCATCTTATTATGGAATCAATGGCATATTAGAAATCTTGACCAAAAAATTGTCAGAGAATAGAGGTACTTTCTCTGAATTAAACAGGTAATCATTATCATCATATCAGCCAAATAACCAGTAATGATAGAATTAAATTTAACTTTAAGTATCCATGTTCAGCTCTGTTGGCTCAATCATGAGACATGTGTTGAGGTTTGTGTAGTGAAAGACTGAAGAAGGTACTATCCCTCGACCACCCCCTCTTTAAGACATGTTAGCCAACAAGTTATCTTTATGAGAAATAAACACTAGACTAATCTTGACATTAAATCAAGACTAGTTTTATTTGTGGTGATTATTTTAAAAAAATTCTAAAACAACCCAAAAAAATAACTATATTACATTTGTACACCTACCAAAAGTGCTAAGACCTGATACTACAGTAACAGATTTCTTTTTGCCACGAGGTGCACGTGATACTTGTACTAGTTTTGGTACATCTTCTTTCTTCTTTGACTTCAACATGCCTTTACCTCCGCGCTTCTGACGTTTCTTTTCTTCTTCACCGCCAGCATTCTCCTCTTCATCTGAAAATTTGTAGCAAGTACACATAAAATCACTGAAATCTTGCCTCTAATGAAACTTATTACACTATACTTATTTGAGAAGCTAAATAAAATAGAATATTTCAAATACTTTATACTTTTAATGAAAATAATTTCTTAACCTTTCGTAAATTGACTCACCAATTTTCACTTTTTCAAACTCTGTCGGCAGGTTCTTTTCAAGCCACTGCTTACATTTATCATATTCAGGATAATATTCACAGTATTCTATAGGCATAGAGCAGTTCCCGCAATACTGAACTTTTATCGGATAGGTTACACCTTCACGGGGACCCATACTGAGGTCTTTGTCACCCATTGTATTTAGCAAATTTTTAAAAGATTCTGTATCATACTATAGTAGAAAACAGCTTAATTAGAGGCTGAAGAACTAAAAATATAAATTTGTTAACTCGGTAAACTGTATCAGATTCAGAAAAATGTCCAGATTTGCAATTTCACGGGTCTTTTGCCTATTTTTCAATTTTTTGAGACTTGACAATTTTGACACTTTTATGACAGTGACATATGTACACAAACATATTTTTGTTACACAATGACTCAAGAATTTCAGAGCGCGAGCTCTGCTAGTTCCTAAACTGCATAAGTTTACACTTTTATAGAAAACTTTTATATAATTTTTTTGTATGATCTATACAAATTCCGAAAGTTTAAAATTGATTAACGCAATCTGGAACTCGGAACTGTGTGTTTAATAATGTTTAATTGTTTAATAATGTGTAATAAAAAATATTTAATGCCTAACAATATTAATACCGTACTTATATAAAATGCATCCTCCTAGAAATGTGTAGAGATTGACTGGTTTCTAAAATTTTGTACGAAGTAGTCAGTTTCCAAGAAGGTTCAAACTCCAAAGAAAACTCAGAAGCTGCTGCAATAACTAGCAAAGCTTATTATTCGGGCCATTACAGCATTTCATTAGATAGGGACATATATATGCTCGTAGTAGCAGTCTTTTCAACACTGAACATGAAGATACTAAAGTGTTATTATGAGAAGTGTGCACATCCAAAATTAAGACAAAGAGATACCATAATGCTTACAGCTGCAGTGCGCTGGAAAATGCTTTCACGTTTAGGGTTCTTAGTAATTTATTTTTGATCCTGATGAAGTGACGAGTATGCGACACTCACCTACTAAGTGTTTCGCAAGATTCATTGATTTTTAATAGTTAATTTAAAAACAGAAAACGGGGTTGTATTTTTTTTATTGTACTTACTATTTTTTATCATCATCTCAGTCAAAAGATCTCTACTGCCGGACAAAGGCATCCTTCTAACTTTTTCACATTTTTCTGTCTTCTAATCCATAAGATGCCTACAATATTTATAAGATAGTCGGTCCGCCTTGTGATGGGTCGCTTTACCTACCTCTTCCGGTTCCTAATTACGTTTACCCTCCTAAAGCCCGATTTACACATCGATAAGTACAGTAGCGAGTTAAGTAGTAAGTTGTTGATTAAGTTGATTTGAATAGATCTCCATCCTATTTTTTGGCGAGTTAAGTACGAAGTAGCCCCCTCTCTCGCGTCTCGCCAACTTACTACTTAACTCGCTACTGTACTTGTCGATGTGTAAATCGGGCTTAACGGCCGTCGTCGTCGTCGGTTCTGCGTGCTACGTGCCCTGCCCACTGCCACTTAATCTCAGTGTATGGCAATCCTGCTATTTATTATGATATCTGGTAGGTAATTCTCTTGTAGGTATATTGTAGTCTAGTTTGTACCTATTTTAAAAAAAGATTATGTAAGGGTAACAAGCTGTAACTCCTAGAGTATTGATCGTAGACCAAAAATAAATATGACTAAATTTGTAGGAAATTTTATGTAAGAATCTTATGTAGGAATTTTTATCAGATACTCCTAATTAAGTACTATCATTATGCTTTTTGTACTGAGATTCAAGACATGGCTATAAATCTGAAAAAGGTACCTTGTTGTATCCCACCCTACACCCGTGTTCGTTGTTGAGGACTTTAGATAAGTTCATCTGGATACTGCAAGATTGTACCAAATAATATATTCTTGGATTATAACGACAAGAGGTTTTAACAAAAACTTCAGTCTAAGTAAAGTATCAATTTACTGTTTCAAATAAGTAATTCACATCGGTACAAAATTCTTTTTAAATGCTTTATAGGTAATATGGTTTGACATGGTATATTAAAGGTATAGAACATTCATAATACTTATCAAGTTACATGGCATGGTTACTGTAGGTACATATATTATGTATGTTTGAAATAAAATAATATTTAATAACCTGTGCTTAAACTGTAAGTACCTAATAGTGGTAGTAAAACTTAGGTAACTAGTGTTACTAATATGGTCGCAACTTTCTTGGTAAACTATCAAAAGATTAACTTTAGTTTTAGAAATTGACTTTAAAAGCTTTAAGAATTTTGTTTTGGACAGCTCCCGATGATTTACACTCAAGAAACTGAAGTTGCTTAATATTAAAAACTCTTATGAATAAAGTACCAACAGTCCAGTAGTGCAGCTCTATCTTATACTTCTTTATTTAATCCTTATAATTAATACAGCTGTAAGTGTGTCTAAAATTGAGAACATGTACAAATTTGATATTTTATATCACATACAAAAATGAAAAATGATAGGAAGGAGAGGAGGAAAGGAGTTTAGAATAAAGTAGTTATGTAAGGTCCGTTATTCCGTAGAGCGTAGACTATACCGTACTTTCATGGTAAGCCTAAAGATTTGAGAATGGTTTAACAACTATTTATAAAGAGGTAACATAAAAAATTATACTAATTTATGAAAAAAATATATTATAATTTAGAAATAAATTACGAGTATATACATTTATTTTTAGGTATTGCTGGCGAAATATTATCTTTAGATTTAAAATACAGTTTGTATATTGTAGGCTCTCTAGTTGATCTTAACAAAGTGAAAAAGTGGCGAATGAATTCCCTATAGATTACATTAATTCTGATTTACTTTACATAACTAGATCGTTGCCATAAAGAGATGTTGATAAAACCGTCCTTATTTAATCCGATACAAATGGCAGCGGCGAGGAAGTCGTGTCAATCGAGCTCGTACCAATTTTGTATTATGTCAGTAGACGTGACTCGCATCATACAATAAGTAGGTAGGTATTTGACGTTGCGTCCTTCTTGTTTACTTTCGTCTTTGTTGAACAGCACTCTTGTATCCAGCATTGATCATAAGGACATGGGTACATTCCAAGTAGATACAGTACCGCGATTGACATCCACCTCAACTAGATACACATAAACATTAACAATTGTCTAGCAAAACAAATATTATTCTGCGTCATTATAATTTAATGTTTATCACAACTATTGTATATAAAATCTAAATTCATCCCATTTTTCTAAAGAGGTTTTCAATGTCTATTATCTAAGTGTGTAGGTAAGTTTAGTGCTACGCTAATACCTACTTTGCAGTCTATTTTCTATACGTCTATAATACTGTCATGTTTTTTATCGGAAGCTTTCAGTTTTTCTTGCATTTGTGTTAACATGTCTTGCATGCGACGAATCTGTAATAAAATGAAATATTTTAAATTAATAAACATATGAGCATCAGTCTTTGTCAACTACCCTTATTTGCTTTTGAAATTAAGAAATTAGAACAAAACACAAAATTTTTTTAAATCTAAACTCGCTAATCTTTTAGATTAAAATAATAAAAAAATACCAAATCACCTCAAGCAGAAAGACAGGTTAATGTAGAGCAGACTGCTCTATTTACTTAAACTCGTAAAAAATAATGTATTGTCAATATCTAAATTGTACTATTTACCTCTTCATCCTTTTGCAACAACAAACGGTCGGTGTCTGTGAAAACTACTTCATTGTTATTTCCCATCGAATCTCTCTTGAGTTTTCTGTTAAAGAAAAGTTTAAAATATAATTTAAGAGCAGCAAAAATGTAAGGGATGTATAGGATATATTACTTATTTTAGGGATTTATATATTCTATTTAAAAGTTGCGACAGTAGCGTTCGTAATATTAGAAATGAAGCATAGAAAATATCTAAGGGGAGTCAAGCAAATTCGTATTTTAAATAAATCTGATAGATACCATTCTATGCAAATAAAAGGCCGAAACGGCTAGGGGTGCTACTTGTGCTGTCCCCCGACAGCCGGCTTTCGGTTTTCTATAAGTGATAAGGAGTATATTTTGTAAATACGATAGGCACATTTTTAAATAACGATCGTCCATGTAATGTTACATAGAAATTGTTAAAGAACAGCCTCTATAATGAATGAGTTAACGGGGCAGAAGGTCAAAATCTGACTGTAAGTAAATTAGCTACAATTAACATGAGCAAATTAGCATTGACAGCGAGGTCAAAAGTTGACTGAACTGTTTAAAGTAATATAAACTGAACTATTTGGTTCAATAACTCGTGGTCTAATTTGTCACTTAATATTAAAGTAGTTTCTGTGCTATTTGTGAAACGGCTGCATGTTTAATTGCACATATTGGCAATATGCCATGAAAAATTTAAACGGTCATAATTTGGAATGCAAAATACGATCGAAATTCCTAAAATGCTATTATTTCCTTCTATTTAAGACTTTAATTAGTAACTGTTTTTCCTCAAAAATAGAAAGACTAAGTATTTTAGGTATACCTAAGAACTTTCCATTTCTGGAAAAGACTTTCCTTTATTTTAAAGATAATTTTGCGGCCGTAAAAACTTCGATTGTAAGGTTAACTCTTATGTAAGCAGTCGACTAAATCATAATTATATTTCAACAGAAAAAAACTATACCCTCGTTCTCTCATGGCGTGTTGTGATATCTGGGAGATGCACTGCGCTCGGAAGTTCTCGTAGTGTACATCTTGAGTCACGTCTTTGAGATCTTGCATGTGTGTCGAAATTAGCATCGTACGGAGCTTCGTGAAGTCGGAATGACGGGGATTTTCCACTGTACAAGAAATAAATATTTATTTTAATATTTAATTAGCTTTTTTTGCGAAGATAAATGCATTGAGATTTTAATAAGATACCTCTAGTAGGTACTACAAGAATTACATAGGTATGTCAGTAAATAACGAAAATATCTTACAGTAAGGACACACAAAAGTTACAAATAAAATTATGTAATAAATCATTAACTCCAAACAGAATATACAGGATGTATCTACATAAGAACGGTGTGTACAATATCTACCCAATTCTCATGTAGGTATTTGATTAAATAATAAACTTTATATACCTAATATTGAAAAGTAACAAACTTACCATCCACTATTCCCCAAGGATACTGTCGACCTCGCACCCTTTTGCCTCCCACCTCAAGTACTACATCAGATGCCACTACAGCAAAAGGAGCCGCAGCTTTTAGTTCACGGTCTTGCTGCTTGAAATCCTCATCTTCATCGCTGTCGCATTCAGGAAACTGATAAACCTAAGACCAGAAACAACTTTTATAAATGGTGGTACTTTTTAGATTATGTCAACAGTTTTAAATTATTCTGTTGTTTTTAATGGATTATTAATATTATTTATAATGGAAAATGCTAAAAATGAGAGTAATAAGAGTCGAAGCGAATTGTTTTGGCTCTACCGAGGAGAGAGTAAATAGTTCATCCTTATAATTTCACATTCTTATTGTTCATCCTATAGTTTTTCCTTTCAGTTATTCTTTTCTGCAATTTTATTTTACTTAGTCTTCGTAGCTCTTATTTTTGGGTGTTTACAATTTATGGTTTAAAAAGTAATCTGGCTTAAATATTGCATTCTCTTCCTTTTACTTTAAACAATATAAATAAACCAAATAAGTGACAAAATGTCCCCTGTCTCTGAATCTGTGAATAAACGTTCTAATAAATAATGAATGAACGAACTTGTATTTGATGTTCTTCCAAGTCACTGAGTATGCGTGCCTTGAGTCGCTTCACCTCCGCAGCAGTTAGCGTGTCTGCTTTCGCTATCACCACTACGATATTTACTTTGCGGTGTAGTCGTTTCATCATTTCTAAATCCACGTGGCGAAGGCTGAAATTATATTTATATTAGAATAACTATGCTAATGTAAGAAATGTATCAAAAAGGGAAGATAATATGGACTCTACTAGTCTGGTCAAATCGTTACTTTAGATCATGAATTTTGTAAGAAGTTTTACTTTTCTTGCTGATATTAGTCTGATAGTAGTACAAGCAGCTGAACAGTGATAATAAATAAAACTTTTGATTATGATAGCCTAGTGTCAGACATTTACGGCAACTTGGCCTTTAAATATTCTTATTTGTTTGTGTTTAGATACCAACAATTATTGTTTATCACACACACATTAGATATGTATTAAAGACGAATTTAACCAAAATATAACAACTTATTTATCGAATGCAATTGAATGCACTACAATTTATAATGGAATGTAATCAAATACACACTCGACAATAGAAGATCTAAACATGTACATGCTAACTAGTAAGCAATCAACGCGTAGGTAGTGCGTTATCGCTTGTTTAAATTAAACAACTTGAGTATTATCTGTAATCCGAGAATCATAATACATTATCTATGGATATGCGTGGGCACCGGATTATAGATGCTGCGAGGGCAAGTTTTAATCTTAAGAAATATTTAAATGGTTAGTTAATATTCTAAACATTATTATAATTCGTTGTTATTAAATTCTATGTGGGATAGTTTGAAATGTTTTTTATTATACCATGGAATCCCGGGAATATTGAATTATTTCATATAATATTCCTTATACACGTGTGAACACAGCGCGCTATCTTATCCGAAGACTTATTTTTTAAGCTTAATTTTTACTACTTTTAGTAAAGAACCTCATATTAAAGAAAGCATATAGGTACCTAACCTATACCTATTTATGTTTATCAGCTACTTACGACCTGCACTAGTCGGACCCCAGTTATTAGAGAGTTTGGTACCAAGTTTAATTTCTTTGGTAGAGACATTGATAGAGTATAATGTACCCTTAGGTTTATGATGTCTTCGAGATGAGACAGGTGCTTTTTTGGTATGTCAGCATACATGAAACATTACTTAACTTTATGGTGATAACTGTTTTAACACCTGAGAGAGACCTCTCAAACTAATTGTAACAGTTAGAGTTACCCTAAATGAAATGCTTTTCACATTTAAAAAATAGCTTTATATACGTAGATAGCGTAAGTAAGTTAATGTACCCAACGCTTATCTGTTTCTTTTTCCTTTGAAGTTTTATCTTAGTTCCAGTTATGTTTACGACACTTGTGCTTCCGCTCTGCTCTAACACAGGGGCCCTGACCATAATTGACCTAATAAAAATAACATTCGTCCGGACACGTACGGCGGAGATAGACTATTGAAACTTGCTGTCTCTATTTACTAAATTAGGTCACTCTGTTTATTCTTAGTTTTAAACTAAGTACCTTCGGCAAATTGTCCAATTTAAAATTATTCGCCTCATTAGTAATGAGGCGAATAATTTTAAATTTGTTTTCATTACACATGTTACGTTCAGATATTTTCTGACAACACAATGACTTGGAAAAATAACACAAGAACAAAAGAGAAAGTTTAAGGGAAATGGATTGATGTGCATTGTTACCTATGAGCCCATGGTGGAACGAAATACAGACAGCAATGCACTCGATTGTCTTGCATGTGACGACGGTTCAATCCACTTTCATCTGTAAAGTATTGCCGGAACTGTTCATCGATGTAGGCCGAACAAACCCTCCACGAGTCTTCGCAATTTATTGCATCTCCAAACCCAGGAGTGTCGACTATAGTTAAACGTAGCTTAACACCACGTTCTTCTATTTCCATCGTCTTCTTTTCAACTGTTGTAGTCTTTTCTATTCTATCTGGAACCACACCATCTATTAAATTTATTGATTTCATAGCTATTTAAAGTAAATAATAATAAATACAGTAAAATCTCTTTTGTCTCACCTTGTGCATCGGGTATTTTTCTATTTTTATAAAGGTCTCCTAAGAATAAGCTGTTAATAAGGGTCGATTTCCCAAGGCCTGATTCTCCGACTACCATTAGTGTGAAATCGAATCCTCTTTTCACAGATTTACGGTGTACTTGCTCAGGTAGAGTTGCAAAACCAATGTAGTCGCGTTCCCCGCGGTCACGTTCTGCCAACAAATATATAGATTATAAAAGACAAATTAAAAGATAAGTAGGTAAGCTCTTTGTAGTGACAACTTTTAACAAACACAAAGAAGATCAAGTTTTAGACAATATGTGCGTATAATACAATATACATATATGTACTTGTGGGTAGCACAAATAATTGTCAAGCGTAGAATAGGAACCCGCGACCTTGTGCACAATACCCGCATTGTAATGTTCATAAAATTTACGGAAACGGTCTCAATTTGATTGAAATAAATGACTTCTACTCCGTTATTTCTATTTAGAGAACTTCTGGGATGAAGTTTCGTGCAATAAAAGTGGCCATGACTAATTCTTCAAAGTAATAACTTTGGTACCACTAACGTACCCCGACCATAACGTCTCGAAAAAAATGTTATATTACCTCTTTAATATTTTTATAAGTGTCAATGAACGCTTTAATTGGTAGTAAATTTTGCGAAACGTAACATTAGCCCCCAATCACAAGAGCTTTATTTTTACAGCAATGGCCTTTTAAGGTTTCCACTGTTTTATTATGACTTGTATTCTACTAGTATACTCGTACTGTCTGCTTTTATAAGTGATGAGATGGTAAGAAAAACAAAGTTTTGAGATATCTGATCAACCGATTATTAAATTGCTTAGCTAAATATTCGATCTAAATGTAGAGTTCTAAATACATAGTTGATCATTAGGGTTTTACTTTTACATGGAAAAGAGCATAGGAATCTATCAATTTTAATACTTTTTGTACATTAATAAATTACAAGCTGACAATAATTGTTCGTACATAGTACTATAGTTGTCAAATATTAAAAATGATTAACCTTCTGTTTCACAACAAACTTAACTAATACTAGGTTAATCATAATAATAATAGTAGGTACATTGATTAGTAAAAAGAAGGCAAACATATTATTATTCACAGTGAGCACAAATGATTAGGCCATGAGTCTGTTTAGCTAGGAAGCAGGGCATTACAACGAGTGCACCGTAGTGGAACATGACTGGTTCCCTCGGTATTCTCTGTCCAGGGACGGCGACGTGCACACCTGATATTGAGGACGGCTAGCGGAAGCGTCAAACGTGATCCTCGCTGACCTTACTATTAATACATACGTTTTTATGTTCTTGACTATGGTGAAATTGACCTTATTATTGTAGGGAATATTTGAATGACCTAATATTGTAGTTATTAAAATTATTATAGCTAATCGAGATTAAGGTAAAATATACCTACCTACCTAGTACTATAATTGGAAGTTTCGTTTTTAATATAAATCAAAGGACTGCTTTTGTTAATTCATCATCACAGCCCATTAATGTCCCACTGCAGGGATGGGCCTACTTCCATGACGGAGGGATAATTGCCCTACTAATACCACGTTAGCCAAACGCATTGGCATAGGGTTTAATTTCAAGTTTTCCTTCTTTTTATTTCGTAAAGATAATATTCACGGATAGTCCTTAAGTCGGTTTTTACGACACCCATGATGAGATGAGATGGGGTGATGACATATTGTATTCTTACTCCGTCACCACAAGGAAAACTTTTGTTATTTAAATTTACTTATTTCAGTATAAATGAGATAAATTTTGTAAACCCTAAAAAATAACTGCACGATTACATACAAAAAACCTCATTTTCCGAGAGGTTATAAAGAGGAAAGAACACCAGTTCATGGTAAAATGAAAATATTGATGAAAACTTGAGAAAGGTGGTTAAGATATTGTAATGATTGTCTTTGTCTTATTAAAACAATAGATATGCATTCATTGTAACGGCAAGAGAGTTGACTATGACAAAAATAAAACACAATTGTTAAATTGTTAGTAGTAAAAAGTTGTACATTGTTTTTAAACTAATCACCTTTTGTAGATTAGACACTCAATCAAGACATGGAATCAAATTAGTTTAAGGATATTCAGTGCACAATATTACTAGATATTGGTTTTGGCCTCAACCCCTAAAGCGCTTTGAAGTTCTTTTTTTTTAAATTTACATGTAACATGTTACGTAGAGATTAGGTTTTACTGCTCGTTGTTTGATTTTAGTTAGGTACCTTCTTGAATAAAAATCCTGGTTTATTATAGACAAAAATACATTTTTATTTTGTGACCAGTGTTTCCGGAAATTATGGAATTTACACGTTGTTAAACATCAGTTGTTAAAAGCGATATAAATTCAGAATACATTAGAATATACTTACTACAAACTTTTTATTTAAAGTATATTAACACTAGTATAACATAATATATTGTACAACAAGAAAACTTACTCATTTTGAAAAAATATTTTGAATTTCGATTATTTTTAAAATCATTTGTACTTTTTTCATTCTGTGTATTTTCAATAACCTCACCTTTCTCACCGATGTTCAGTTCGTAGATAGAGAACGATTCACCTTTTTCCATCCTACTCGTTAATTCATTAAACTTGTAAAAACGAGATATAACTTTCGACGATGAGAAAATCGTTTGAATTCCAGTTCAAGTAAATGTTCTGTATAATGATCTGTACATTTAATATGTAATTAAACCTCTTTAGTGTGTGTGTAAGTAGTCACAGGTGATTTACGCGAGATACAATAACATTACGATGTGCGTACAACTTGTCGGATGCGACGCGCACGTTCGCGTTGCGCGCACGCCTCTACTAACTGACTTCTTCAGTCACATCCAGTAGATATTGGATGTTAGAGTAAAATTGCGTCACTATGTAATGAGCTTATTAATGTTAAAAATGTAGTTGACACAATAAAGTCTTTTATCTACATTATTCTACTTAGTTTAAAGTATTTTTAAAGACAAAACACAAAATAGTTGAACTGTAATACCATTCCGTACATAGTTTGTTACTTACGAATTGAATTTAACCCAGAATTTATACGAATTTCGAATACCTAATTACTTATACTCTTATGTATTAATTTCTAACAAAAAATTTAATATCTACTTGCACTTGAGCTGCCTTATTTTTTTATTTTAAGTTAAGAGCGCTCTTTTTTGTCATTTTCTTTAGGTCATAGAGCCACAGATGACCTAATAGTTACTTTGTAAATAGAGCTATTTGCTTATAAGACGAATGACCTCGCATTGTAAGATTTCGTATTATCGAGTTCTGGAGTACTTATGCAACGTAAATGCATGTTTAGAAAACAAGTCATTTATACAAATATCTAAGCTTAGAAATATGAAGGAATTTTAAATCCATGTTAGGTATAACAATGATATATTTACTTATTATTGTAGAAAATATTTCTAGTACAATGTGAATTTCAATTACTTTTATATTGTGTAAGTTGCTATGTTAGTTAGTTTATAAAAGCTGTAATAATATAATACTTCATAACATTAAAGCTTATTACTTATTGCGATTTATTATTATAAATCCTACTAATATTATAAATGTGAAAGTTTGTGAGGATATATGGATGGATGGATGTTAGTTGTTACCACGTTGTTACTCTTTCAAGTAAAAACTACTGAATGGATTTTGATTAAATTTGGAATATAGGTAGTTTAGGGTGTAGAATAAATAACATTTAAGCTACCTATACAACGCGGGTAAAGCCGCGGGCATCAGCTAGTATTATATCAACTGGAGATTAACGCGGTATGCTATTTACTTGCATTTTGCTTGACGTTTCGGCACAGGTTGCACTGGCCATGGTCGCAAGCTGACTGATGGATGAGTCAGTATACTTACTAAACAGTTATTTTCTTATAGTTTTACATTAATTAATTAGTACAAAAAAAATTATCATTGTACTTAATTAGTGACAGTGAAAGTTATGTATGTTATGTTGTAGGGCTCGTTACTTAATTGTGAAATTAACAATTTAGATAGAGCCTCTTAATAACAAGATTACTTAATTTCCTTGTTAACACAATATATTTAATTTCCATCTCAACTAAATTTATAAGAGCAAAGGCACTCATCACACAATATTATATCGCTGTTATTTGTACTTGTATAAATATTAAAAAATAGTTTGTGAAAAAATGTATTTTATGTATGATTCAGTGCATGTATACAATGAAAATTAAATGAGATGAATGGAACTAGCTGAAACTAGCAATAGGTACTTACATCAAAAGAAGCGTAAAAGGCATAGGTCGGACTTAATTTTTTTTTTTAAATATTCATTTTTAAGACTTCACTGGCAGGGCGTAATTGACTCTCGCTCTCTAAGCAATCATGTCCTTAACGAAAAACGGTGGAAGAAAAGTATGTAGTCTCGTCGACTATGTTTTACCTACTACCCGTTATATTATAACAAAAGGAGAAGGAGAATATCCCTAGATAGGTATTAAGAAGATAGCGAAACCTCTTTGACGAAAAAGCAGGTCAGCAGCCGCGCAGGATTTTTCGTGTATACGACTCTACCCCATGCGTGAAGGGCTTATTAGTTATTTACAATCCATATAATTTAGTTTGGGGCATAGCTGCTCGTCGGGGCCATGTAACCAGGTCGATACATATTTATAATGTTCCTTACACATTGAAACAACGCAATTTAAGCTAAGCTTGTACACGCAGCAACTAATCAACCTAGACACTCATGTACCTTAATATCTTGAAATAAGACACAATTTTAAATGAAAATGTTTAACTTGATGTGTTCCTGTGTGTACTATGGATAAACATACCTAAAAATATTTATACTTAAAAAAAACCCAAATCAATACAAACTTTTATGTTCATGCACACAAATATTTACGTTAAGCGGGAATCTATAATAATCATGAACCACTATGCCACAAAGGTAGATGAAACAGGTCAATAAAATTTCTTTTGATAAATCTATACAGGTAGGACTAAGTTTCTCACACCTACTAGTTACGTAGGCGAAATAAAATGTAAGTAAGAAATCACATTTTCCGGTGATGTAATCAGAAGATCTTAGTTTAGTATTTCTACATTCCTAAGTACCTACATACAGTGGTATTTTAAAATGTCACTAGTTACAACCTAGAGTTAATGTACGCAGGTGGGGCAGGTGTACACACCTTTATAACAAAAAAGTTATGTTGTCTCCTCAAAAAGTAAAAATAAAAGTATCGGAAAACATTGAAAACTTTCTTTTGTAGGCGTTGTTTGTTTTACTGTTACATAAGTAATAACAATAAATATAATAATAAATGTAGCTTGTATACCTATTCATAAATATTTAAGTAGAAACAATAGAAAAATATATTTATAAATAGTACTCACCCATCGTCATTATTGCAGTTATTTAGTTGTTTCTAGAAACTTTTAATTCATAATTCAATAATATACTTATTTTGTATTTTTACATCAACTAGGTACTATACTAAGTATATTAATTTTGAATATATTAGTCCGTAAATAATATAACAATAAAACTAAAATATCTTTGTCCCTTCCCTATCCCAATCGATCGATTAATAAAATTATGAATAATTGCAACACTATTCTTGGTTCACACTTTAAGTTCACCGTGTTTCAAAATATATTTCAATAAGTTAATAAAATATTAAAAATTATTGCGTAATTGATTTTTAAAAATATGTTTCTCAAATGAATGATCACTGCAGCTTACAAAGTCGTGTACAATATCCTACGCTAATTCCCTAAATTATAGTAAAGTAAAAGTCGCGCGACACTTAACATAATATCACGATACTAATCCTAAAAATTGTATAATCAAAAAACAGTAGAAAAATCGAAGAAAAATAAAATCACATTGTTTGTGCGCCGTCCTGTGCGTTTGATGTTACGTAATGAGAGGGTCCCGGGCCGAGCTCGTGCCCTCCGGAGGACACCCCTCTCTTCGCCCCTATGTTTGGCTTTGCGCGCGGCTATGCGCGGAACGTATGCGTGGTACACTCACAGACCTCACTTCGTCGGACAGGGTACATTTGTTCCCGACGCGCGCACCACACAATTTGAAGTCAACAATCGATACTTTTTCCAACATAGAGCGCCTGCGCCGTCATCGCCGATAAAGCTCGCTTCTCCAAGCTCTATAACTGTGCCCCAGATACATAAATATTAATATAGTATGTGCCCTACTCACATTCAAGGTCAGAATTTTCAACTTTAACAATCCTATTCACTTTATTCCCAAACGAATTCTTTGCTATTTTTGTCAAAGTAATCAATTACATAATAAATAAAGCCTCTACTATCTATTCACGTAGTTTTATAAATTTACTTCTAATGGTTACTGGTTTACATCTTACTTTTATACATTTTATATTCTGAATTATTATAATTTTAATTACATTTTTTATACAGGTATACTAGTGTTTTATGGGTTAACTATATTTAATCTTTAAAGGTTTATAATAAAAGATTATAGAATAGAGTGAAGAAATGTTGAATCCTGAAAATTCCTTTGGTTTCAAAAAGTATTAAGTTGTATAGAAAACTGTCGTTTTAAAAGTTTGAAGTTTATTTTAAACTTCTAACTGGTTGGAAATGAACAATGCGAAATAGACGTTTTTGGAAATGTGCTCCTTTTTATGGGGATGAAATTAAGTACCTATTCAAAGTTCGTATGGGATCTTCGTGGTTTTTAATGTGACAGCAATTAATATCGTACACCAACTATTGACTAAAAATAAATACTTAAGTGTTTCAGGGTTTTTAGAACTTGTTTATTTATTTTTATTCAAGTAAGTAAAGCAAAGTATGAATCATATTTCATGATTTACATCTTAAATTATCACAAAAATAGCAGTATTTTAGTTGGGATACTTACAAAACTTATAGATTATAGGAGGTATTGCTTATATGAGGGATACATTATTTTTATACGGGTAATTGTCGTGATAGCTCTATGTATAAATACTTATTATATAACTCTTGCTGCACACAGCAAGAGTTATGTAATAAGTATTTATAATTTAAAAATGTTATTATATTTTAATTATAAATACTATGTAAATAATAATATTCCACACACATTTACACCGTCTAGTTAGTTCCCAAACTAAGCAGAGCTTGTACTATGGGTACTAGACAACTGATAAACATACTTAATAAATACATACATATTATACATAGAAAACACCCAGACCAATGCAAACAGTCATGTTCACGCACACAAAGATTTGCATTGAGCGGGAAACGAATCCGAGACCTCTGTAACTCTATGGACTTGGCCCTTAAGAGTAGTAGAGTCACGCTGTTTACATCATGAATAGATAGACTCAACCGGGGCAGTACCGCCCTTTCACAGAAAACGTAAAGTAGCAGTTTCCTTTACTGCTGTGTTTCGTTCGGTGCGCGTATAGCACTTGAGAGACACTCTCAAATACTCTAATTTTTGATAAAATTCGTTGCGTTAAAATATAAGATTATTTAGCTTTACCCGGGACTCATGCTCAGGTGCTTTTGCGAGGTTACATCATGAACCTGGCTTACACGGCGAAAGTGGTTTGAATTTATCCCATATAAAATGCTGTTAAGAGCGTCTGACATGACATGTCGCATTTGTGTTTCACCTAAATAAAAAACTGTTTTATTCCGAAGCATGCGGAATTAATTTGTTTCTTTTTTCGATGAACAGATTCAAACTTGCAATGCCTTAATTAAAGTGGGAACAACAGCAAACAAAAACAAAAATATTAAGAGTTCTCACCTTTGTTTGTGCAATCGGGGAATGCAATGTAGCCAATTTTATACCTACGAGTATATATATTTTTTAATGTACCTCGTTTATACTTAGTCATAACTAAGTTTAAAATGAAATGTAATGTCAAGGAATTTAATTGTTTAGCAGGTACACAACCTCCGTAATTTAGTCGTATTATATACCGAAATAATCATAACGAATTTGAAAGATATTATACCTCAAAATTGACATAATATAATATATAACCAATAAGTATGAATCGCACTTCAAACTTCTTTGTTTACAAACTTGCAAAAATTCCATTCTGTCCAAAGAGTAAAATATAAAATTTTGACAGTATTATCAATACAATGCATAGAACCAATCAGAACAGCGAATGCTACTCTATATACTTTATTGTTATTAGTGACACACACAAACTCGGACTAAGGATACTGTTTGATGGAGATGGTAGATAAGGTCTAGTTTAGTTTGACTTAACTTTGGTCTGTCAATAATATAAAATTGAAGAATTTTATTTTAACACAAAATACCTGTCTGTCATAGATAGACAAGGCTAGGTATATATACCTTGTCTAATCAATTTTACGACTCCCAAGATGTCGGGGTTCGTCATCCGTCGTCTTTAGTCGGTAAATAGTAACCTGACCGATTTCAAAATTATGCAAATTGCTAAACAATTAAATTCCTTGAGTGTACCTACTCGTAAAATACTTAATAGCAATCCCTTCCATCAGAAGAGTGAGTTATCCGTCTTTTTACCGCACAGTTTAAAAAATATTGCACTTACCTATTCCAAATCTTAAAAGAAGAAAAAAGAAACCAAGACGTAAGAATTATACAGAAATCAGTAATGAACTGGGAATATTGAGCCCAGAAACAGCAAAACAATCACAACTAGATAACAAGTAGATTACCGTGTCGTATTAATTCACTCGTATATCAACACATGAAGAAGTTAACTATGTTGTAATGACACGATAGCGACGTCGTAATGAGTGAAGCATTAATGGTGTTCAACAACGCAGAAAAGAAAAAGCTACGACGAGTACTTGATGCATTGCGCAACGTAAAATATGTTGCTTGATCTAAAGAAAATATTGTAGAAACATGGTTAAGTTTTACATAATTTTAAGACGATTTTAATAATGAAATAAATTATTGACATTATACGAGTATTAACATTCTCCGTGGCATGAAGAATTATGAATATATTATCTATAACACGATCTTATATCACATCCCACGGGTAATTAAATTAAGGTACTTACCATGAACAAAGGAAGAAAAACTTCACATAAAACGCTAAAAACCTAACAAAATACAAATATATTCAGACACCACGTTGTCTGAAGAAATGGCATGACCTAAAACTTGTATGTCATGTTTAATAATTTAATAGTAGTTACTTAGTTAACCTTTTGCAAAAAAAGGGGTAAATGAATTTATAAAGCGCGGAGCGAAGCTGCTGAATAATTGACTGTAAGCTACTTAAACCCAACAAATTCATTGTTCAAATCTAGAGGCCACAAAATATGCAGTTCTGAACAAGATATCTGTTGAAAGCAGCACCTGTATTTTTAACTAACAATTTCTTTTTGGTAGCAGTGTGTTCGCGGCCTAAGATTGATAAGAAAGAAATTTAAAGATAATCGATTGATTTGATCAAATTTACCAAATTTTGTGGTTTTCTGTGTTCAAAATGTTATCCGATAAATAATCAGAACAGAATAATTGGGAAGTGAAGGTAACTGAGTTTATTTTGCTCAGCCATTACCGCGCCGGTGAAAATTTTATCATTGATTTTTTGTCAATGTTTAGTCTGAGTGTATCAAATCTATCTTAAATACCGGGCTGAATCTGGAGTAACTCTTACGTGGTTCCTCCTCCTGGTGGTTTTTGAGGTATGGTTGATCTCTTTTTGGTCCTCCCTCAAGGAGCGCCGAAGGTTATTCTTCCTGGACACTACTTTAACACATCTTTTAAACTAACGACTTCATCGGACGTTCACGCTTACCTCTTGATCTACCGTTATCGAATCTTCAAAAAACCAAAACAAATTATTAAAATATATAGAAAAATGTATACTTACCTACTTATAACGATACAAAAAAACACAATTAAGTAAATAGAAATAAATATCTAAGTCATAGTTATATCAAAAACTAATTAAATTGTTCAAATTCAATTCATGTTTTTATTGCAATACCACAGAATCTTAAAGCAGCCAATGTCTTTCAGACTTTCTGATCAAGAAAAGAAAGTAACTTATATCTGTCATAAAATCTTCATGCATACCTTAGATACGGCAGTCACTTATCTGAATTATAAAAATTTTGGAATTACTTACCTAATAATAACTTTGTTGCAGTTGATCGGTGTCAGTACTCACAGCGGAAGAACAGGGGCGAAATTTTGACGACCTCTGTGGCGTAGTTGGTATATTACATGGCTGCTACGCAGAGGTCTCGGGTTCGATTCCCGCTCAATGCAAATCTTTGTGTGCTTAAACATGATTGTTTGCATTGGTCTGAGTGTTTCTATGTACTTATAATATGTATGTATTTACAAATCAAAAAGGATTTAACTATGTTTATCAGTAGTCTAGTAATTATAGTACAAGCTCTGCTAAGTTTGGGACTAGATGGTGTTGTGTGAATGTGTGTGGAATATATTTAATTGTACTCATATTTAAGTAAAATTTAGCAAAGTAGGCACAGGGGCGCACAAGGTGGCAATACTTGTAGGAGGCCTATATCCAGCAGTGGACGTCGATTGGCTGACATGATGATGATGATGAAGCAAAGGTATTGGTGATAGATTAACTATATGAAGATCCATTCTTAGTGCCTTGGACATGGCTAAAACGTGTGGATGATTTAGGTTAAAATTAGGCATATGCATATGCATCGTGTATTCTCTACAAATTTAACAAAGAGTTTTGTTTTAAGATAGTAGTAGAGCAAGAGATCCCATAATAAGTTAAATAATTTACTTAAAAATATATAAACCAACAAATAATAATATAACTAATTAATAAAGTAAGTGGTCACCGACGCTAATGGACGTTAGAAACGCCAGAGCAAAGCTAATAAGGCTCAACCTACCTTGGGACGCAAGTTGTTATGGTGACCTGTAATTTCACAAGCTGTTTTTTATGTCATTATGATACTGATTTAAAAATGTAGCAATATACAAGCAAAGTTCAGGTATCTATAGACATTTAATAATACATAACTGAAAAAAAAACTAAAACAAAAAAAAACTAAAACAATGTAATATTATATTGTAATTTATGTATATTGTGAGGACAATCCTATTTCTGGAGCCCTAACCACCAGTAGCTTGGTCCCTGTACCCGATGCTGGCGGGTCTATCTTTTTTATATTTTTAAATGTTTTTATATTTATATTTATAAATGTAAAAGATTGTAAAAAATGTAAATAAAGAGACAATTATAATGTAATATTATAAATTCAGGAAACTTGCATGAAAATTAGCATTTCATTACATTCTCTTTTATAATATGTATTATTATATAATAATATATATTTAAGATTAAGTTAGCATGTTCAGAAGCGTAACATAGATCTTATTTTGTAACCAGAGATTATAATAAAATGTGCTTACGACGCATACATAATGTCCCACATATAAAAACTTTTCACTATTATGAAATTTCATGTAAATAAACATGAAATGTTTTTTTATTAATAATTATTAATAAAAAAAACATACGTTAATATAATAACAGTAATATGTTATATAATTTTAAAACTGAATCTTTATAATTTTCATCGCATGGGCGACAGATAGCGTAAGTCTAGTAGTCACCGGAAAATACTAAGAAAAAATACAGTATAGGGGCCGTATTCTTAAACTATGGTTGGACTAAAATCTGAACATCTAGATATTCCAGTCAGCACAGCACTACGTACAGCAAAGCACCGAAACCAATGGAGACAGCAATTATTATAAGCGCCTACGTCGCGGCCATAGAAATCACTATCCACAGTAATTACTTAGACAACGACTTAAAAGAGAGATAAGTACAATTTTCTAATAAATGTAAATAAATGTTTCACGTAAATCTCCTAGGCATCAGACATAAATGAAAACATTTCCTTCAAGACACAAATTGTGGTGGAATAAATCAGTCTTAGGTTAAAAACATATCAAACAAATATTCTAACTTTAGGTATTATCAGACAGACCTATATTTTTAGACACTTAAAACTTTTTGCCCTTTAGCGTTTGAAATAACCTTACAAATGAAAAGGTCACAGACGAGAAATAAAATATCCCCGACCCAGTTTAATAATTTCCCTATTGGCTTCGGGTCGCTATATCACAAAATATGTGCCGAGATCATGACGTCAATGACTAAATTTAATATTTCGATCCAATTTTATTTATAGGTCTCTTGATCGGGCTAAGTTGTGACCTTTGGGATTTTTTTAGAATGAGGGCTTGTAGCCACTGGAATCTCTACTCTACATTTTTAAATAAAGGAAAATAAATATTTTCTATAAGTAACCCACTAAAATAACGGGTGCTTTGGAGCACCCGTTGTTTCACTTTGGGTTGGAAAAAACTGTGTTTTGACCGATTGGTTGTAAATTAATCGCGACACCTGGGCGCGAGCACTTTACAAACATCAAATTACCATCTTTAATGAAAGACAACGCTCGTAAATTTTGTATAGTGTTCGAGTTGCGTGAAGACGCATGGCGTGTGATAGCGACATCTTGCCAGTGGCCAGTACGCAACCAAGACTTGAACCTCATCCAGCATGCTTGGTGTGGAGGACGACGGAGGACGTGTTGGGGCGACAAGTACGTCAGCTAAATTCCCCTCTAATCACGCTTTGTGAACTCAAAGAAGCACTGATAAAGGAATGGTTGTATTTTCCTTAGGGTTAAATTAAAAATCTAATGGGAAGCATGAAAAACCATATGACAGCTGTATTAACAGCTTCTGATAATAATACAGCGTATGAAATGAGTTAGAATTGGATTTTTGATACCTTTTACCTGTTTTCGAAATGATAAATGTTAATTTTTATTTAACTTACTTTTATTAAAAATCAACTTGATATTAGTTATTTTTATGACTGCCATTTTAGGACTATAAAATTATCTTTATTTTAGTCTCTATTTTATAAAACTAGCTCTAATATTTTAACAGTTATTAAGTTTTTGTAAGCGACCCGTTTTCTTTGCGGCCCAGTGTATAAGGCAAAATAAGTCACTACATAATATAAAACATAGCCACTCTCCCTCTCTGCCCGTCTCTATACAATATATTTAAATCTATAAAATCACACCACGGGTTTTTTTTTAATACTTACAGTGATTCAAGACGAATGTTTGTATGTATAAACCATGCATAATATTGTAGAGTTTATGCATTCCACACGTGCAAAGCCGGAGCGTGTTGTTAGATTAGCCAGTACAAACTGAAAGCTTAAAATTCTGAATTCAACTTTAATTCTTGTTTTTAAGTAATAATACATTCTATTTTACACTGCTTTTACATGTACACAGAATTAACTTTTCTTGTAGTAGGTACAAAAGACTTCTCTCCAAATTTTGTAGAGTGCGCTGCTTGGCCAAAACTAGATAATATTTTATTATTTTCTAATAAAAAACGTCTCCAAAATTAGTGCACTGATACAAATTAAAATAGAAATATTATTTGGCTTCAAGGGATCGCGGTCCCGGAAGTTAAATTTTTATTGGTATTTTGGAAAACAAATAAATTCTGATATAGGTAATTTTTTGGTGTACATGTACGAGTAGGTATACCGTTTGCAAAAATATAATAATAATATAGTAATTTAATTGACTTATTTTTATTGCTTAAGATAACTTTGTTTTAATTTAATAACCATGATAGGCTATTGCTTATTAATTTAAATAAAGTGTACTTAGTATTATTTATTTTAAAATTGTTTTATTTTATGACTTTATTTTAATAACCAAGTGTACCTACTTTTCCTATAGTGGATTTTGTTTATTAAATTAACGGACATAAAGTACACTACAAGACCCAAGACAATAATTTTTCGAAAGCTAAAAATAATGTCATGAGTGGGATTGGAACCCGCTCGCACGGCAAGCGTTGCAGTTGTTAGTTGCAGCTATTTATTTATTTTACAATTTTAGGAAAACTTACAGCTAGTAAATATAATTAAGTATACAGGATTGAACATCAAAAAAAGTATAGGTCGATTAATTGCTATTTTGTGTCTTAATTAGGTACTGTATAGTTTTTTTTAATGGCTACTAATTTATATTCCCCCTGTGATTTCTGAGTAGAAAAATACCGAATAGAAAAATACTGGGTCACCACCCCAACTCATTCTGAAGTTATTTTATAAGCCGATTTAGGTAAATTATATTTTTACAATAACAAACAGAAAAACTGGATATAATGGGCCTGCTCTACTTTAGTAGGGAAATTAGCCTAATATTACCTAACTGGCGTAGCGGATTGAGATAAGGTTTGTTTCCAGTTTTCCTTCTTTGGGTATAAAATTATATTGTTGATTCAATACAATTTACTTATTTTGAGTTTTTAACATAGTTAATATAAAATAGATAAATACTTAATAAAAAATAAATTATTGACGGCAAATTTATTCTACTAAAATTTGGTTTACGTACTTTAAAGTTTACTAAACTTTTCCACCGCTTCCTTTTAGTTTGCTGAACTTCAACTCTGCTGCGGCATTTTTTAGACGTAAATTTACAATGAATAATTCCTTATAACCAAACGTGGAGGAGTCTACATTTGTCACGTTTCTAATTAAAAATTAATAGTGGTATTTACGACCCCGACGGCATAAGATAGAGTAATCACCTTACCAATTCTTAATGAGTTAGCACAGGGATTGATGCATAAAAAGATTACGAAGTTAGACCTATCTCTACCTATAGGTTCATTTAGTTCAGTATGTGTCCAAATTAGTATAACCTTAGACGACTTAAAACTATACCAGACAACACCTATAGGAAGTAATCCAAAGATGAATTAATGTTCTTGACATGTAGTCTTTACAATCAGATTATTAAGTTACATTAAAACATTTTCCGCTGTAGTTATATACCATACATATTAAATATCGGGTAGTCGAGAAACTCAATCCGCGGGAAAAGTGCCAGATGAGATGAGAGGTGGGAATTATTTGACTACGTCACTCCGCGATTATTAAGTCTTTCGCTAAACTCACTTCTAAAACGAGGAAAGTAGAGTGTATTTTACAATATCTATTTTTATCCCGACCATGAGAGGCTTACGAGAATATGAATTAGACCTTACTGCGAGGAATTAGGTGTAGTTTTACAAATATTGTGATGAGAGAAAGCACTTTCCGGTTGTGTGTCGAGTTGGATGACGCAGATGACGGCGTGACACACCGAACACCAAACCACCAAACGGTGAACAGTCGAGCGAAGTCCGCTCGTCTGCAAGCACTGCACGTTACATACAATATTAAATGAACAGTTTTCCGCGATCTCTAAGTTGTCGAGTGTGAACTTTAACTAAATAAATGATCTTTAAGTAGTTGTTTAAAAATATCAAAGGTGTTAAGATAAGGTATGTGTATTATTTATTATATTTTTGGTTAAGTTTTGTGTTAAAATGTGAAAATATATCAACTTTGTTAAGTTGATGAGGAAAATAAACAAACTGCATAGATCTTGTTGGAGTGTTTCCATGTTGTAAACTGCGGACAATAGAAATTATAATCACATAATAGCTATTCACTATCAAGGACTTAGTTTATTAGTACTAACAGATAAAAACAAGGTTATGGCACTTTATGTTAAGTTGAACTATGTCCTTGCGCACTAGGATACGAACAGATATCTGTTTGCACACTCGACCTCAACTTCTAAGAATTGCTTTAAACTTATGCAAATACATTGAAAAAAGATTAGTCTTTTAGAAATATTTATCTTGTACAAGTTAAAACAGTTATTTATTAATCTAGTTATATGTTTTAATGACTCTACTAGCGTTAACAATAAGTTTCAACAAGGCTGACATACCTATTCAAATAGATTTAAACTTTCACATAAGAAAAAAGTGTGTTGCATTGTTTCTTTATTAGCGATGCAAGGTGCATCAATGAAACTAGTTTCACATTTTGATAATGCGATATATCACATACGTCAAGCACTTGAATATTAAAATTATTGTTTAGGTCAGTTTATGTTTATTCAATTAATTTTATCGTACGATATTGTCACTTTCGAATTTGGAAAGAAGATTCTCTGAAATAAGTATCTTAATGACTGTTATCTGCCGTTAAGTTATGTGACATGCTGTAGTACAACCATAACATTGTTTAAAAAAATCGGTCCGGTTCATAAAGTAGCGCGAAGTACCGTAAGCAGAAGACTTTGCAAAGAATTTGTGCGATGTATTAAAAGAATTTAGTTGAGTAGGTATTGGCATTTTTGCAAAACGTCAAACATATATTTTTTAAATTTACAATTAGGTTAGTCTTGATTTAAAAGGATGTTTTTGTTTTTATCTCGTGAGCTTCATAATTATTGCCTAAAATTAAAATTGCTAGAGAAGGAAATCATGAAACAAACACGTAACTATATCCTAATCTCATAAGTTATTAGATGAGTAGGGAAATAACGTTTTGTCTATAATTGTTCAATTATCGAGGACGGCTTTTAAAGGTTATAACATCACGCTATTAACAAAAGGAGTCAATCATTAATGGAAAAGGGCAAATACCTACATAGAGTAAATTATAGTTAATTTTTTCTCATAAAAACTTTTTATAAATAAACACCGAATGAATCGATTTGCTTTGTATACATTATATAAATTACAAGTAATCATATGGTAATAATTAATTATACAAATAATTATAAATAATAATGACTTAATTAAATAATTACATTTTCAGTAAGTTCATTTATTTATCGACCGCGACTCGGCAAACGTAGTGTAGGACGCCCCCCAGCTAGGTGGACCGACGACCTCATAAAGGTCTCTGGGTCGGACTGGATGCAGAAGGCACAGGACCGAGTTCTGTGGCGTGTGTTAGGATTTGGGAGAGGCCTATGTCCAGCAGTGGACTGCAATAGGCTAGTTGATTTGATTGATAAGTTCATTTAAATTTTTTTAATTTATAAATACGAGAGCAGATTTAAGGCTTGAAAACATGATTTACATAACCACCCCATCCTATTATCCAGAAGAGGGAGATGTAAAAATTCACTAAGGGACTTCTACCAACCAAAAATTAATTTTCGTCTGACAAATGACACAATGATGAGAATCAATTATTTTTGATTTGATTTTTTTCGTAAAAGAAAAAAGTATTAAGTATAAAGATTGTTATTAGATTTGTTATCGTAGAGAAAATATTATCGAAATGCAGTCGCGATAGGTTCTTTAGGTCGCAGTGGTAACACTGATTCTTGCTCTGTTACAAAATTGAGGTGGAGGTGGTGTTATTCGGTAAATGTAGTACTTGAAGAGTTTATTTTTCTGTAGTAATGACGATTACACTTACATTTGGATAGTGGTATACTAAATATGTAGGAAGGTATGAAGCAACGACATTATAAAACAACTAATAGACTGAGATTCTATTGCGAAATTCGATTTGCTTTGTATACATTACATATCATAGGATTCATGTGTACCTAGTAGGAGACAAACTTGGTCAACTAATACCACATACCTACTTACTTGTTATATATTTTATATTAATATACTTATTGAAAAAACAATATCACAGGAGGTATTCCTGTTGTATATCTAATAAGAGATTAACCAAAGCTACGTTTCATTTCTTTTATCAACAAAGCAAGTAAATCATAATTCTCCAATATTTGTAGACCATATACCTAATATGGTAGAGCATAACAATATTTAATAGTTTATGAATACTGTAAAACCTATGTTTTGCAAATAAAGAATTATGATTAAGTATAATTTTCAAATTAATTTAATTTGATACATGGAATGATCTACAATTTTCTCTGAATTTTCCATGCGAATAAAAGAAAGAACTTCATAGACAATTGAGCCAATGAGGCCAGGACAAGTTGGTCCATCACCAAAAAAGTCCGTCCATTAAGTGTGACTCTTTTAAATGATTTTATACCTCACCTTAAATTAATAATTAATATCCTAATTTTGATTAAGTACGACTAATAATGATGACTTTACTTAACGCATCAAGTCACACTGCCATTTTATTCGGATTTTACGTGTTTAATAAGTTAAGTAGGTACTACCTACCTACTTATCTTTTTTTGTAATCTAATAGCAGATTAAAAACTCATTAGTATATTACTTTCTAAGAATTATGAAAAAAGAAAGAAAATGTTTTTTTTTTTTTATTAATTTCGTTCTTTTATTGAGAACATTAATTTATTTGTGACCCGAGCATTTCACAGATACTTGGGAACAAAATGTTACTGTAATTATTCCGTTTCGAGAACCATACGAAACTGCTATATGAAGACAAAATAATAGTAGGTATAAATAATATATTTATATACATCGCACTACAATATGAGACTGGTAGACTATGTAGACATAGGTTTACTTAGAAATCTGTACTAATATCATAAAGAACTAATATAAATATACTGAACCAAAATATATAAATACCAAAATATAATAAAAAAATTCTTTCTACGTTAAATAGTCCATTTATCGGGGAGTGTCATAGGCTATATAGTATCACGCTATTACTAATAGGAGCGGAGCAGGAATATGTTTAAAAAAGAGAAGTGGGCACGGGTCAGCTAGTATTCAATAAAACGTATAAGTAACTATAATAATAAGATTGTTTTGGGAAAATTTGTATTGTGTCTGCAAAGTCCCCGTGCCAAAAAATCCTACTTACAATAAAAACAAATAGAAAATCGAAATATTTGATAATTCTATATCTAGTGACGTCTAATTTTGCTGAAATTGCATTAAACTTTTTTTAATTAAAACTTTGTAATTAAAATACTTAAGGTAAAAGCACCTAACTACGAGGGGTTCTAAAAATGGCAGTAAAATCCGAGGTATTTAGTAAAACGGGTTTTTAAAGTAATTCACTAGTTATTTTGGTCTGCATTATAAAATAATCAATTAATAATTTATCTGTTCATATTTATATAAACAAAAAAAAGTTAAGTGTGTTCATACTGTAGAATAATCGGTCATTTTGCCACGGGAAGCCGCCTTTAAAGCACACTTCATACGTTTAGGACCTCATGCATGTGAGTATTACGATTTGCCAAATAGTGTTTTACGTGATAATTTTATACAATGCGAGTTATCGTTTAGGTTGAATCATTGAAAGGACAATATATTTTATCGAAAACACTTAAGATTTGAGTATTTTATTTGCAAATTAGCAAGAAAATACGTGTTGAAAACACCACGGCATTAGGTGCAAAATATTTTAGTGTGTTCCTAAAAGCGATGTATACCACGGAAAAACAAATTTTAAGACATTTACTTTTTTTAAATTTTCGGTGTGTGTTTTATGATTACAAAGTTTAATGTGTTAGTTCTGACTTATTGTATAACTCATGCATTTAATAATGTAATTCCGAGGTACACCTTGGCGTCGGATTCACTAAATATAGCAGGTTAAAAATGACTATTATAGGTACTTTCTTAATATGTTGTACGGGAAAAAATTTATGAAGACGTTCGGTTTTTGATCTGTTCTGTTATTATATGTATGTGTCTTATATTTGTTTCCCTTTCATATTGCAACTATCCACTATTTAATTTGCATAATATCAAAAAATCTTTTAATTTTTATTACTCGGAATTAGAAACTTTGATTTAGCATCATAAAACGCTATTCCGATGTATATACGTCGGAATAAGGTTATATGAGCACCTAATTGCGATGTCTTTACATCGGAATAAGCTTACATGAGTTCCTAATTCCGATGTTTTGACCCGGTCATAGAGAGTATTGACCCTGTTTAAATACAGAGTGTTCCTTTTATTATGTGCTTAGTACGTAGTAACTGAAAGAATACTAATCATCACAATAAAACTAGAGTACTAGTACAATCACATAAAATTAGAGTGTGCGTGTATTCATATTTCTTTAACCCAATTATGAAACTACAGCAATTAAATGATTTTTTGTCTGTCAGTCTGCCTATTTGAAGACTATTTTCAGCGTGTGTGTTTATGTAATTTTCTTTGTATCTTCCTACACACTTAGTGACTGGACCTGGATAGTTTTACATACATCATTATTAGGTTTCCTAAGTCATTTTTTTATTGCATAATAATCATTCATGATTTATAGTGCTTCAAAGTTTAGCATAACCGCGCCTAATAAATTATTTCAAAAGTCTTAAACTTGCATTTTAGTTTCACTTATTTATTACTTTTTAGTTTTTTTATTTAAAAAAGTACATGTTTAGATTATTTTTGTAATCATGATACAAGTAGATTTTTATGTTGATTTTTACGTTGATTTTTATGTTGATTTTTATAAGATTAAGGATTATGATTAAAAAAAACTGATTTAACATAAAAAATAAACTCCTTTTATTTTGAACATCATGTATGAGAACCCTACATAGGTAGTTCCCTTTCTATTTTTATACTCGGAATTAGGAACCAAATGCATCGGAATTACGATTTTTACATCGGAATTAGGCGCATCGTTCTTTTTCATATTTTTATTTATTTTACCATTTTTAATAACCTTTTACTGACAAACTGCATATATTTTTCAAAAATTAGATAGTTAACGCTTCTGATAAAAATATAAAATTGTATACAAAGGTACGATAATTACTTAAATTTTAATGTTCTTTCGTGTTTTGTGAAAAACACCACGGAATTAGGTGCCTTTACCTTATATTATTCATATCATTGATTATCGTCGGTAGGCAGGGGATAAAGCGCGAAAGCCTAGAATTCATAAGGGTAGAAAGGTTTTAGAGGCGACCGCTTATCATAAAACGCAGCATGAGGAGACCTCTCACACGAAGGATCGACGACCTACCTAGTTAGGAACGTTTATAGGGCTCTCTACAGCCGCGCCACCAATTGAAAAAAAGATGATAATGCAAAATATTGTCTACTAACCCCCGGTTTCCGCATGACTGATCAAGTAAAAATCAACTAATCAAGTGAAAAACTCTTGTCAACTAAGATTTTCAGGAACGATAATGATACTTGACACAAGTTCTGACATTGATTACTTGATTTTCACGTGATCAGTCATTCGGAAACCGGGAGTAAGTCGTTTGAAAAGGCAAAGTATTCAACACTTTAAACGCTTTTAAGAGTTAAATTTCGAATTCGAAAATATAGCCGTTTTTGTTTTAAATGCAATATTTATACGGCGTGGGACACTGATGAATGACGGAAGCACAGAACCGCGCTATACGTAAATATTTAGGCCTATGTCCTGCAGTGGACGATTACTGGCTGGTAACTTTCGCGTTTAAAATAATAGTTATGTAATAATATTCAAATAGCTGGAACACCTCGCCTGGTCATAGTTACTTTACCTTATACATACCGAGGATATTATATACCTTATATCCACGGCAAATTGTTTATCCCTAAACAAATTATTCACAATTGCAAAATGTGCCTGTAGTTTCATTAGCTTTAATTTTAGCTTGAGAACATTTTCCTCGTTCCTGTTACATTATTATTCATTGAATCACCGCTCCACTTGGTCGCCTCTAAAATTCCTTTATAAATGAGCTACGTTACACAAGCAAAATACGTGAAATTAGTGTGTTCATAAAACCAAGTTTAAGTTTAGTAGAAATGAATTAGAACTAATTTTGAATTTAAATAATTTCCTCTGTACTTACTAATTTATAAAAATTTCCTTCTTTTATTGTATCCTTGCAGTCTAAAAAGTAACACTTATTATATTTCTTTAATATAAAACATTACATTATGACAAAGGCCCTACTATAAAAACATTTTTAATCATATTTGATAAATCTCCTAAAATAAAAACATAAAACATCATTATGCTCCACACTTTACAGTCTCTACGCTCGCTGATTTCAAATGTAAAGAAAAACCATAGATTTTCCACTTGCTGACTATTGTTTTAATGCCGTTTAAAGTTTTCACTTTTTTGTTGTACGTACATAAGTGATTGTAAAGCATGGTTTATCATAGCTTATCTAGCAAAAGCCGTATCTCATATTTGCAGGTAAATTAGTTTATTTAATCGGAAACAATAAAATAAAAATTCAAACTAAACACAAACTAAGTACGTACAAATTAGGGTTTGTTGAATAGAGATAGCTAAAATATTACAAAATGCAATAAAAATTTTACAAATTGAAAAGCTTGCAAAACTGCGGATTAAATTGTGCTTTTAGCATTTTATAGGGTCAATAATCTTTTTATCATCTGAAGTTATCTTCCTTTTTTACGTGTGGAACATTTTAAAGGTTGTTATCCTTACGCCTCTGCCATCCAAACCAGGACAGTCGTGATAGAATTCCAATATACTGCTCTACTAAGTAAAATCTATGTTGTTACTCTCGTAACTACTGCTTGATTTGAACTACATAAGTATTACAAGTTGCCTTATGGGCCCCCGAAAAAACACATAGGCCAGCCCTCTCATGGAAGCAGATTAGTATGAGTGGACCCAAGCGCTCCGTACTATCGGACCATCAAATCGTACCATTGGAATAATGGTGGAAAAAGTAGGTAAACTTACTTAATGTTAGTTAACTTTGACATTTTACTTGTATTTTTCCTCCCAGGTCGAGCACATAATTTTCTGTAGAACAACTGTCAGTTGGTCTAAATGTGCTTCGGCCTACATATTGGCAAGTCCTCAAAAAGGATTATTTATGTTTGAATCTGTCGTACTTATTACAGGTTTACACTTATAAAATATCATCAATATTTGAATACCTATCTATTTAGACCATCAGAATAAAATAGTGTTCCAAGTCGTTATAATTAACATGTTGCTTAGCATAAATACAAAATAAAATAAATAAAGTAAGATTCGCTTTAATAGGCCTTAATCGACACTAATTAGTAAGATGTTTGACTAGTTATATTATAGGTAGGTCAAATATTATAAATAATAAAGTAAGTAGCTTAAATAGGCATGATTTGAATGGTGTAAGGACAACATATAACAAAATACACTCATTTTAAATTAAGAATAAAACAAATAATGGAATTATTTAAATTAAATGGATGCTTGGATGCTTGTTATTGGCATATATTCAACTAATTTTAAGTACTATTGTATCATAGCTGTAAGCTTCCCAAAGAAAATAAAATAAATATACTTATTTATGTACCTCATGGATCCCCCCTCCATCCTAGATTGCCATAATTCTATATGTTCAAAATTTTCACAATTTTTTTGTTTTTTAAGCTTAGAAGCACGACAAGTAATGTTATGTAAGATCACCGAATAGGTACAATATCTGTCAATCTACTTAGGTACTCTACATTACATTATTTCTAAAAAGAAACATTTAAGTAACATATTTCCTTTCTTAAGTTTAATAGTCAGAATAATACAAGCTGACAAAGAAGATAAAAATATTTCAATGTCATAACATACAGGGAAAGATTTGAAACTGGTATAACACAAACTTAAACGGCATTGTATAGGTAAGGTCGGTCCACTGACCCAGTGACCTTCAGAGACGGACCGGTTGCCGCACGGCTGTAAGTGGTGCGCGAGAACCCAAAACCAAACATTAAGTATTGTCATTATGTATATTAAAAAGAAAGCTCTATTTTCAAACATCCTACATATTGCGACAGGTTCATTTTAAAATGGCGACCTTGTATAATATTTGATTGTTCAATTTGTAGAATAGAATTATTTAAATCTTTGTTCGCTTAAACATAAATGTTTGCAATATGTGTAACTTTATTATTTATTACTCATACAACAATGGGATGATTCTATTATAAATATTACATACAAATACTCATAACTTTTATAGTTATAAGTGTAAGGAGACGTAAGTTTTAATACTTTTACACTGCCGCAGTTTTGAATCCCCCGCTAGATTAAAAAATGATTTATCACAATCATTATTTTCAGTCATGATTGTCTTGCGCCTTATCAGATTGCCTGTCCTGCCAGTAGACACAATAAAATAAAAATATCGTTTATTAAGTATAAAAAAATATTAACAATGTTGTGTTACCCTGTGGCCCCACACTAGGCAAGCCTGTCCTATGGGTGCCAATTACGATTACATTATAATGTTGTGTGACACATTGTGCTCGATCAGCATTAAGGCATAATAAATTAATTATTAAGGTTGGTAGTACATTTAAGACATATTACATACATAAATACAATAGTAAAACATTACGAATGTGTCATAATGTGATATAAGGGACAGGGAAGGGAATAATGTTCTTTTTTTCCATTAATTCAATGACTATCATTAAACAAGATTTAAATCCTTATTTTTTTCCATCCATCTTTCTGAGGATGTTTTACAAAAACCGGTATCGCAATTAGCTGCTCCGAATTTAAAATAAGTACGGGTAACCTAATCGACCCTTTACTGTACCACATCGGGAAAGGGTCTCCTCCAATGAAGTATCTATGTTGTAATGAGTAACTTAGACCACTAGTACCACGATGGTCAGCAGTAATGTTGGACCAGTCTTTGTCTCTACTCTACCGTCTCTAGGTAAGAGACTTTGTTTTTTGGATTTCCCTTTACGACGCCCACAGGATAAGAAAGGATGGTGGTGATCACGCGGTGATATACTGAATCTTGTGTTCAACACGGATGATTTTCATGCGAAAATTTAAAGAAAATTAAATGAATTCAATAACGAGATTGTTAAAAATGTACTGATGTAGAAATGATTTAATGAATTAATATTATTTACAGATGGCTGTCTCTTCGATAGCGAGTACTCCTCGCATTGTTCTTCTCGTGTCACTGTTGGTCCTGGTGCGCTCACAAACTAACACCAATTTTAACACAGGTATGACCAAGCAGCTAATTCAATATACGATAAAGATCGAGTACCTCTTTATTTTGTAAAGTAGCATTATACACACATCAAAAAAGTCTAAGCAACATGCATGATATTACAAATTTACCATTTATATTAATTAATTTCTAAGTATTTACTCACTCAAAGTGTATAGGTAAGTAAACTTTTTTGTTATTGATGACATACTGGCTGGTTGTAAAAAAAAAATTTCGATTATGTTTTGTTTTTTTTCATAAAATTCAAATGACTGCGAATTTGTTTGAATTTGAGTGCATGTTAATTGCTACGTTTTAGTCTTGATTTTATAATTTTACCAACCATTTAAATACAGTTGGCGACAAAATTGAATTGTTAGATATTCTTTACGTCATGGAGCGACGTCATTTGACGGCAGATGAAATGCAAAGAGCTGTAGGGATGTTGCAAGCGGGAAGTAATCAATCTCAGGTATCTCGACATTTTGGTATTCATAGAAGTGTTATTTGTCGTCTTTGGCAGCGCTACAATAATACAGGGGAACCCGCTGAACAGCATCCAGGCCGTAAAAGGAGTACAACCACTCGGCAAGACCGGTACATACAACTGACTGCAAGACGCCAGCCGATGTTAACCGCTCGAGAGATAAGTTTGAGGCTACAAAATTCAAGTGGTGTTGATGTAAGTCCCCAAACTGTGCGAAATCGACTGCATGAGTACGGCCTACGAGCTCGACGCCCTATCAGGTGCCCACCGATACGTCACGGGAATCGCGCTCGTCGAAATGAATGGTGTAGAGAACGCATAACATGGACCCAGGAACAATGGGATAAAATTATGTTTTCCGATGAGTCGCGATTCGGGTTTAGGCCTGATACAAGAAGGGTGCGAGTGTACCGTCGACCCGGAAATACTGAAAGACTCAGGTGCGTTCAGGAAGTTCATCCATACGGCGGCTCAACAGTTATGGTATGGGCGGGTATTATGAAGAACAGGCGAACTGAGCTCGTTTTTGTAAATGGAAACATGAACGCTGAAAATTACGTTGAGGATATTCTCAGACCTTATGTCCATCCATTTGCACAAACCTTTGGCTCCGATTTTACGTTAATGCATGACAATGCGCGTTCACATACAGCTCGGCGAACCAGTGAATACTTGGCAACGGAGAACATCCAGGTATTGCCCTGGCCTGCACAATCGCCAGACCTCAACCCCATCGAGCACGCATGGGACATGCTCCAGAGACGTGTTTTGAAGGACTTGGACGGAGTGACAACAACCCAACAGCTGAAGGATTTGCTACAATTCCATTGGGAGCGAATACCGCAAGATGACATAAACAGTCTCATTAATTCAATGAATAATCGTTGCCGACAAGTTCTGAATAGCAGAGGAGGCCATACTTTGTATTAAATTGTCCTATTCTTTCACAATAAATTCATTTTCTTAAGAAATTTCAATTTGTAAAAAAAAAGTTTAGTTTCTTATGTACCTGTATATTCTAATATTGTTAATTTCTGTTATTAAAAGAACTTATAAAGAAAACAGCTGTTATTTTTACATCATAGAACCCTAAAAATATTATTTTAAAAATAAAATACAACGTTATAATTAAAATAAATGGTAAAATAAATTAATATAAATGGTAAATTTGTAATATCATGCATGTTGCTTAGACTTTTTTGATGTGTGTAGCATGTATCGGAAGTTGTTTAGTGCTTACATACTTTAAAAAAGTAAAACCTTTATTTTTTCATTTCCCTAGGAGAAGGTTCACCCATTAGGATAGGTATTACTCGCGTACAACTTCTGTTTCAAGTCCGCAAAAATTAAGAAACTAATATTTTTGCGAAAACTTATTTTTTTACACATTTTACTGTGTAGGTCAAAATAATAAATAGGCGTGAAAAACTAAAGAAAACCATTCGGAGGTCGAGTTTAAACAAAGAATTATTTCAAATTGTAAAAGTTGACGAACCGTACAAAATTTTCCTATATCCGAAGTTGCTTTTGAAAACAAGATCTTGGATTGGGTTTTTTTCCGTTGTTTTTATGCTTTAGGTATTTAGCGATGAGTGACTTGTGGTGTGTATCTATTTATGGTCATTTATCTCGCTCAATGTGTTTAGAGTAAAAAAATATAGATTTGCTAAGCAGTTTGGCTTAAGATCCATGAACTGTCTGAGAAAATTTTGTAGAAGTTACATCACACGTAAATGTAAACAATATTTTCTTATCATGTCAGAAATAAAATATCAACTTTTTTAAGCTCTATGTCCTACAAGAAATATAATATTTCTACCTATTTTTTTTTGTGCCAGAAGAAGTTTCAACGAACCTCGGCGAAGTGGAATCCAGAGAGAACGGTCCAGAATTAGACTTCCGTTACCACGACCATGATCAAATGACCAGATACTTACGAGCTGTTTCTGCGAAGTACCCGGCTCTTACTGCCTTATACTCTATTGGGAAATCAGTACAAGGTAAGACATTAAACTAATATATTTAAAGTTTTGACTAATAACATGATATTAAAAATGTCTTTTGAATACAAAAAAATTAAAAATATGTCCATTGACTAATATTATGAAACAATTTTTTTAATTTTTGTAAAAACAATTCCCTGGCATTTGTGGTAAGCTCAAACATTTACTTCTAACAACAGTTTTAGTACCTATCTAACTATAATAATAAAATTATACTATAAATAAAATAGTTAAATCTACAGGATCCTGCATTATAGAAAGTTTGCAGATAGGTACAAATATAAGTACTTACAGAAATAAAACTAGACATTAAATCTTAAAAGTACTAATATGTCTGGCTAATATTAATAAGTGTGCCAAGTTTCTAAATTCATTGTGTTAAAATCTTCGGAAACGTAGGGAACGTTTCAGAAGAATTAATGCTTCGTTAATGCCACTAAAGCCCGATTTACACATCGACAAGTACAGTAGCGAGTTAAGTAGTAAGTTGTTGATTAAGTTGATTTAAATAGATCACCATCCTATTTTTTGGCGAGTTAAGTTGGCGAGACGCGAGAGAGGGGGCTACTTCGTACTTAACTCGCCAAAAAATAGGATGGAGATCTATTTAAATCAACTTAATCAATGACTTACTACTTAACTCGCTACTGTACTTGTCGATGTGTAAATCGGGCATAACGCTCAAAAAGGCCTATTAATGTCTGGAGAAGGGGCGGGCCATCTCTGCAGCGGGGACATTAATAGACTGTAATAATGAATTACGTTAAAGTTTCGTATGAGTACAGAGTCATCATCATAACAGCCCATTAATGTCTCACTGCAGGGACGGGCCTCCTCTCGTGACGGAGGATTACTTGGCCTACTAAACACATTACATGAGTACAAAGTGTTAAACAATTATTCTCGTACTTTATCATTAATCTGTAATTAGGCCTCTACTTTCTAATTTGTTCCATAGACACTAGTTCCACTTTCTATTTCTGTGGCAGAATAAGTAACCTCTTATAAGTAAAGCTACCTATTAGTAGTAGATACTACACAAAGATCAGGAAGGACGTAATGAAAATAGGACGTTATAATTTTCTTTTGTTTTTCGATTGTTTTCCTTAGTCCCATCGATGGGACGACGGAAAATAACAATTAACAGTAGTCCCATTTGTTAATGGGACAGCTGAAAATAGTCTTTACTTCAATATCGCTTTTTAGTGATCCCATTAATAGAGATGTACAATATGAAAAAACTATAATTCAAATCAATCAACTGTTACGACGACAGATGATAAAATAATGTGAGAGTTAGGCAATCACCTAATTAATCTTTGTAATACTTATTTCATCCTAACAAAGGCGAAGCAAAAATCGTGAACTGATGTTTTTTTTTTAATATAGTGGTTAACGTTAGTAACATTAACCACTAGGTATATTTGTTACCAATTTTAATGTCATGGGTAATACGAAAAATCTTTCAAACCCCTGATAAACCCTTTAAAAAGATAGATAAAAATGAATTAATTCACTGCCAAAAATAGGCGTGGCCACATCAAACGTGAAGAACAAACGAATAGCATTCATAAAATAACTTAAATTCAATTTTCCAGGTCGCGATCTCTGGGTGATGGTTGTATCAGCATCTCCTTACGAGCACATGATCGGGAAACCAGACGTCAAGTACGTGGCAAACATTCACGGAAACGAAGCCGTTGGTCGCGAACTACTTCTTCAACTTATACAAGTTAGTTGCAACCAGTGTTTAACCACCAATCTTACTGCACTTCCTAATAACTGTATACTATGTTATTTATATACCTGTTATAATTGTATAGAGTATCTAAGAGCTAGGTAATGCCCATTAACTGGTATAGAAAGTAAAGTCGTCTCGAGATTTAATGCAATTTTACTAAAGGCTAGTTGATTGTAGGAATTCTTGTTTTACTTGATTATCTGCGGTGCTCGATTATTATCTCCTAAGTTGTGGTTAACCGTATTGATTTATTATTTCCGATTTCTTAAAGACATGCGGAAGCATTAAGGTCGATATCTTAATTTGTATCGCGGTAACTTTTACAAACATGTTTTTTTTTCTACATACACACTCAGTACAATCATTTTGTGGATTAAGCTCAACACTTAGATTTCAATTACTTATATACAATATTAGGCATTCGACACCATTTGTTAAAATGTTACTCGTCCAAATACCATCCCGATTTGCTATACAAAACCTTTTTGCATCAATCAACGCCGCACAAACGTTTTCTAATATAATTTCTACGTATAACCTAAATATATAATGTTTCAGCATTTGGTGACATCGTATGAAACCGATCCATACATAAAATGGCTGCTGGACAATACAAGAATCCATTTAATGCCGTCAATGAACCCTGACGGTTTCGCCATATCAAAGGAAGGACAATGTGACACTACGTACGGAAGGTATAATAACACATGATATATAACTGTTGTAACATTATGTATTATGAGCTTTCTATTATTACTAAACTACGTATTATTAACCTAAATTCAAACGAATGAAACATGGCTGCACAATAGATGTTGCGAGTAACGATTATAGCATAGAATGAAAAGTTGATAAAGATGTAACTACATTAATATTGCATGGTTTGTTGCCAATTTCTATTGGATTTTTCTATATCATTATTAAATTTTTGATGTTATATTGTATAGTCAAATTATAAATATTAAACGTACCTAAACGGTCAACTAAGTGACCCCAAGTTTAAGACCACTGCTAGAGTAACCTGTGCCTAAAAGGTCAAGCAAAATAAACATAAATAATATGCATCGTTAATCTACCGTTTACGTCTAATATTCAAAATCATGCACCGAAATAGTTTAAAAGTTAATAAAGTAAAAGTAATTTATGGTAAAAGCGAACGAAATTGGGATACACGCAAAGATCGCATTAACGTTTTTTATTCTTTTTTTTAGGCACAATGCTCGTCGTTACGATTTGAATAGAAACTTCCCTGACTACTTCAAGGCGAATACTAAGCAACCACAACCTGAGACTGAGGCGGTCAAGGAATGGATCAGCAAGATTCAATTCGTGCTCTCCGGTTCTTTACATGGTGGCGCGCTGGTCGCGTCATATCCGTTTGATAACACTCCTAGTGCCAGTAACTATCGAATTTACTTACTTGTTTCATCACGGCTTTGTGTACATAACACCAGATAATATAATCTTTGAATTAAATTAGTCGTCAAAATAGACCAGAGACTCACGTTAGTTCTAAAATGTAGAGCTTTGAAATTTTCTGTTCATGTGGCGAGAAAAGAGGAATTAAAACTTTTACTTATAGTATAATATTAAACTCATAGCTTAAAATAAAGTCTTGATTGGACAGAAAAAAATAACATTGAGAGCTGGTAGAAAAATCATGTATGTGTGGACTGAGGGCCCATTTTTTTTTTTATGTAACAGTGAGACGGGAAAATGAATTCCGAAACATTTTTATATTTATGTAGCTACTTAGGCTATACAACAATTATAAGAAAGCACAAATTTACTTCCACGCAAACCAGGAATATGCAGATCATCGGTTTGGTGTTCCGGTGAAGTATTTCTTTTTTCCTATAATTAATTACACTATTATACTTACCTAATAGCAAAACCGGTCAATAGACTTATTGCTAACATTTTTTTTTAAAGACTAAGGTCTGGGTCATCTGGTCTGACTCATATCTGGGAACTAGTTGATTACACAAATCATTTTCTTTGTGTGTGTGATTTGCACCCATGGCCTCGTGCAAGGCATCGGGATGATGATACCCGTTACGCCACCGAGTCCGTCATCATTAGGGGAGGACAATGAAAATAACAAAATACTAGGGTTGAACTTACACCTCTGGTACATAGGTACGTGGATAAATTAATTCTTGAACGTAAAAAATTTTGACCTAACAAAGACTTTGTACCCTCAAAATAAGATTGAAAAAGTTTTACTGTGTTCTTTAAGATTAAATGAGCCATACGTTGTAATTTAATAGTATTTATTTCACTCAACATGTCCGCTGAATGCAGTGTTCCAAAGCTACGCTCACACGCCGTCAATAGCACCTGATGACGACGTTTTCCGTCACTTGTCTCTGGTCTACTCCAACAATCACGCTAAGATGTCACGTGGTGTCTCCTGCAAGTCCAGCTCACCAAGGTTCGAGCAGGGAATCACTAATGGCGCAGCGTGGTATCCACTTACAGGTAGATAAATAAGTAGTTATGATTATATTACATTCTTACATTTATAGACTGATACGAATTTGCGTTAGATACAACCATTGACAGACATGGCTGACTAATCCCTGGTCCACCAAACAGTTTGGTAAGGGATTAAGCTGCATGGTAAGCTGAATTGTAAAGATCTTACTAAAATTGGATACCAATATTGAGGATGAGAGAAAACATGACATTTAACGCGCATTTCAATGCGGCCTTTTTAGGTAGCCTACATCTGAGTCGTAACTCGTAAGTCATACTGGTACGATCGCAGAGTTCCTTCGTCACACTTAGATTAAGTAGGTATTCCCGTCAGTGGAAATAATTTCGATAATCTTCCAGGTGGTATGCAAGACTACAACTACTTGTGGCACGGATGTATGGAGATAACATTGGAAATTTCTTGTTGCAAGTTCCCACCGGCACATGAGCTTGCTAAATACTGGCAAGACAATAAACAAGTAAGTAAATTAATATTGCGCATTTTTTTCGACCTTTCTGTGCGTTGTTGGTACCCGTGGTCCAAGATTAAAAATTCTAAAAAGATTTAGAATTTTTCAAATTTTTAAAACAACTCGGTTTGATTTAAAATTATTTTTGCCAATTGACATTAATTAGAGCGTAACTCGGATAGTCATGAGCTTTTTTACGAAGATATGAAAAATATATAATAACATAGATAATAATCCAATCCAAAAGTTATTCAGACTTTTGCACTCAGTCTTTATCGTAACTACAAAATAAACATTGATAGATAACTATATAAATCACACGAGTAGTTAATCATTCATTAATTATAAAGATAAGATTTTGCAAGCCATTATCAAACAGATATTTAAGGAAAAGATAAGCTGATAATGAATCAAAGGTTAAGTCCAATTTTATTTAAAATTTAACTCATGTTGTGCACTAATTGAGTTGAGAAATTTTTAATTGATATTTTAACTAAGTATATATTTTAAATGATGATGATGATTTTAAGTATAATAATTTATTATTTTAGTTTAAGTATATAGGTACGTGTATATTAAAAACTACTATTTTTGTCTTGATGTGTTAACATCAAATTAGGTACGATCTCATTTTAAGGGACATCACATCCACATCTTTTTAGCCAAGATCACAAAGCCTGACTTTGCAAAAATAGCAAGCATGACATTCGGTGTGGCCCGTTTTGATTTGGTTTAACCCGGTTCCAATTTGTTCTAGAGTCCTAGACATAGGTACTCTAAAATATATAGGTAATAAAGATAAGATTTAAATCATACACCTATGTGATAAAATGACTCGACGGACAAGTTGACGAAATCCTGTCAGTTTATCGTCATCTACGCGTAGATGTCTAAAAAAAACTGCAATATAGATACTGTACTTTATCGGCATAAGTACTATCAGATCTTATACTCAAGATGAACTCAGTCGAAACATTTTTGTTGTGAAATATAGATAAGCTTTGTCAATAAGGATTTTACGAATGTCACCTTTTGACCGATATACACTAATTTTAGAAACACTTGTCCAGGAAATGCAAAAAAAAAACGAAAATTAGCAGAACGTTACTGCTTATTTTCGTTGTCTAAAGAGGTGTAGGTACAGAGACATACCTACGTCAAATATTTTTTTTTGCCTTATATAGACTTACTTGAAAGTCAGGCAGGATGTACAAATGTGTTAGGTATCTGTTATTATTATAAAAAGAAAGTAAGTAATATTAAGTAGGTACTCAGAAAAAAATGATTCTTGGAAATACATATAAACCGTGTCTGATCGTTTCATGATTGATTAATTAAAACACTGATAATATGCATATTTCTGCAAAAAAATATATATAGGTACCTACTTATTTAATCTGTCTTAGATTATCCTTCCGAGGACTTACCTAAAGCCCTCACCACATGATAACTGCAAATAAGTCTTAAGTCACCCTGTCTTCAGAGTCATGAAGCCCGTTCGGGATTTGTACACGTATAAAATTAGGTTCAGAAATCAATTTACTTAAGAGTATTATAAGTTAGAGTGACGCACAAGTTAAAAAATTAAACGTAATTTTTTATTTGAATGATTGGGAGCAGAGTGGGCGAGAGTGTGGAATGATATCTCTGTATAGATTTTCTATGTATATACATATATGTACGTATTATTTACTTCAACAACAGAAGTAAATAAGGACTACTTACCACATCAAAAGTAGACTTACTGTTGTTTTTTTGTTTTATCTAATTTTGACATTCTTATTTTCCATGTTCTTAACAGAATTACTCGAAAAAAAAATACAAATTGTTAGAAATATTTTATTTCTATAATTTAAGTAAATTAACTGCTTCTGAAACAGTTAAAAAATGTATAAAATAATAAAAATACACTGCGTAATAGGTATAACAATTGAATTAATATAGTTACAACTTAATTAAATTTTGTTATTTATGTACTGTGACAATTTTAGTGTTAATTTACAAGCTTTAACAAATAGGTAAGTAGTATAGACATAGACTAGAGCCTCTTAAAGAAAAACAGTTTAGTTCTTGTATTACGAGTAGTTTGTCTCCTGGGACAGTTACTACTTTACACGGGCTGTGGTGGGGAGGATGGCCCTCAACCAAATGATATTTGTACATACGTACCTGCTTGGGTTAGACTGAAAATAGATAATAGAAATGAATAATCCATTTCTTTTATCGTCAAGACAAGTTTATTTTTATATTCAAAGTACTTCTACTTCTCCATGGCGCTCTTGTAACTTAACTATTCAACATTGCACAATATTAGTTTATTTATGTAGACTTCATATCACACTTCTATTTTGCCCTATTTAACTATAATCAAGCGAAATATTACGGTGGAGAATTTATAATATTTTTTTTGAAAAAATATAATTAAGTATGATCTAATATTTAACAATTCTAATAAGTTATCTATTGGCCCCTATGTCTAAAGATTGTTTAGAGTAACTAGCACTATCAAATATTTACTACCAAGTTACATTCTTAAGTAAGCAAATAGTGCACCTACGATACACAGTAAAAGTGATGGGTAGCTAGTGACGCCAGCGCTCCAAGTTTCAATAGGCTGGACGATGCCAATAACTCCGCAAGCAACACGTGCGCCGGCATTACCAGTTGTCAGTGATGTCTCGTGATTGCCTTCTCCCAAGTCGTCCTCTTGCTCGTGCAACACCAATGTGCGTCCAAGAATATTGTTACGACCACGGAGTGTAAGAACCGTTTCATTTAGATTTATAGTCGCTGCGTTATTAACAGACTCAAACACGACATTTCCCAAGTCACCTACATGACGCACGGTGTGCTCTCTTCCACCATGATTGGTATTTTCCGGATTAAAATGAGCTCCCGCTGAGTCACAATTGACCGTGATACCTTGTTCATGGACATGGAATCCATATCTTCCAGCAGGTAATCCTGTTATTCCTCCAGTGATAATCACTGATTCTCCAATTTCCGTAAATAAAATACTACCTAATATATTAGTATTACTTAACGGATCTGGTCTCAAAACTGTTGCAGCGACTCTTATAGTTTCGGTGTCGCCTTTTACTGCGACAAATAATGCCAATAGAAAAGTGAATCGTAAAATCGACATGTTCCTTCTTTTCGTTACCGTAGCTCTCTACTAAATAAATGTATAAACAATTTTGTTGCTCAATTTAAGGTATATGATAAAGATAAGACTAAATGATAAAGAGATATAAAATAACTAATAATGAATGCTAAGGTTCATCTGTTTATTCATTGTATTTTGTTAAGTTTTTTTTGTTACACAGTACAAGTAAAGGAAAAGGTGATAAATTAGATTTAGGCACTTTCACTTAATAAGTTTATCGTAAATCGTTCTTAAATCCGTTGTCATTGTTTGCCTATTATTTTTGAACTTATTCTAATTTGTCGAACCACCTCCTTCTGGATTTTTTATACTGCTTATAGTCCACTCTAAATGGTCCTCAACTAGCCCAGGACTCTACATAGGCATGCAGTAAATTTGGTCTGACCAGTTCCACTTCAATTTTACAGCTTCTTCTATTCTTATTTTTTTACAATCTATTCTACAAATTTATGTTAGGGTTCCGCAGAAAAATAAAAAAACCATGAAAGGTTATATATTTTATTACCACTTTCTTTGTAAAGGTGTTTTCATAACTGATGTTCCAATAAGTAACCCGAGCCTCTTTTTAAAATCTAATTAAATGTGCAGAAAAACAAATATCAGCATAGTACAACATTTTATAACTATTTTTGACGGGACTTTCATCGACAGATTAATTTATTCGTAACAAAGTCGCGGGTACCAGTAAGTATTATTATTAAAGTATTCATCACATCTTTTATTATGGATCCTACAATAACTACTTATATACCCCAAAATTGCTTCTTGAAAAAATGCAAGTTAAAATGCAAGTCAATGGGCGCGGCGCGGCGTCAGAGCGTAAGTAGTAATTTTTTGACTACCGGGCATACCGTATTCGCGCTTTTGCCAGAAGGCTCTACAGGCCTACAACGATTTTGGTGCCGGGGGTTTTAGACCTGATTTTAAGTAAGTATATCTTACATGGCGATATCAAAATACTATTGGGTTTTTTTCTATCAGCTCTAGTTCTCGAGATAAAGGAAAAATACACTTTTCACAAAAAATCGTATGTTATTGACATTAAACCTCAAAAAATTACTTTTTGAATGATTTTCTGGAATGAAACTGACTTGGGCAATCTCGCATGATTCCCTAACAATAGTCTGCCATCATATGAGTGTCCCACCGCCCTTTGTATATATTCTACATCGTTTTTAAGTCTTGATGGAAACGTTTTCCTTGTTCTTCGCTTAGATCACCTAAGTTTTATTGAAATTTAACTAGATGGCTATTGTGATAGTATAACTTTATACTCATATTACAGCCTAAATCTCTAAAGTGAGCCAGCATTTCTTCCACTAATTCTAAATAGTTGTCTGCCTTATGATTTCCTAGAAAATTTTGTGCAACAGTTACAAAACTTTTTCAAGCAGGACTTTTCAGATCAGTCATAGAAGTCTCAAAATTAGTGATGTCTTTCATTAATTGACGTATTTGAGGAACATCAAAGATCTTTTAGTTTTTCGGTACTTAAACCACGAAGTTTTCGTGAAATAAACTGAAAACATTACCCATTTTTTTTGTTCTCGCCATATCATAGGCACTCCAAACTTCAAAACTTAACGTGTCCCTTTCTGCCATTGTCGTAAATGTTCAAGGCATAGTTTACATACACTTTGAGGAACCTACACTTTATCGTAGTGTCGAATTTCAATACCAAACTAAGCAAAATTTTAACGAATTACAGTGTTTGTAACCGATTTGGGATGATCTTTCATTGAATATTCACCACAAACATAACAAAATACATCTGGATAGTTAGCACAACATCTGGAAGTAGTAGCCATAATAAAATAATAACATGAACTTTTTCGATGTTATTGTAATGACGACTATTTACAAACAAGACCGAAAAAAAAATAAAATGAAGATATTTCGTAAACTAGAGATGATGATTTAAAATTATTTATGGCAATGTAATGTACATTACCTACTTCATCGACCAGAGAGAAAAAAATTGCTGTACCAAAAAAATATTTCTTTTTTGTAGGCCTGTATCGTAAATGTATTATATTTATAGTTACATTTCGGTTAATTTCAAATGACAACTCTGCAGTCTATAACTAGCGCTTGGCGCTGTCTCATTGGTTAATCATCATAACAGCCCATTAAGACGACGCTTTGAAAATTTTCGAGTTGAATTCGGCCGTGGCCAGAGGGGCGCGCCCCTCGGCGCGCGAATGAGACGGATATACTCGCTCACGCGCCGCCGCGCCGTGTGCGCCGTCGTCGTCCCGCCGGCCCTCAAGGACACGTTATCGCTCTGTGCCATAGTACAAATATATACAGTATTTCAATTTCATAGAAACGGACGAAACGTGAGTGTATACCTACAAGCTCACGATCGCGGAGGGAACAGTCGCTACTGTGCCGCAGTAACGAGCGGACTGTGTGTTATAATTTGAAACTAAAAATATTATTCATATGTCAATTTCAAACAAACATGGCTGATATAAATACCTACCTTACTAAATGACTTAGGTATTTATTTAATACTATAATATAGTATTTTGTGTATATTACGAAAACGGTTTGTTGTACTTAGGTCAATAATAATGAAAATTTAGCCCCCCTTTATGAAATCCCCCATGCGTGTCTTTCACTTTGATCTAGGTAAATTTAAGCAATGACATCGATGTCATTTTTTGATTGGATTGGTCACCCATCCATAAAGTGACCTCGATGCCTTTATTTTGACATTAAATAGATCTAATAGACCTGTTTAAAGTTTGGTTTTGATTATCGATAAATTCAATTTCAAACAAACATGGCCAATATAATAAATAAGTACAGTACCCGGCCGTAAATATTACACATCGTCTTTTTCTCTGACGCTCTACGAAGCCGAAATTGACCGATTGTATTTTTCTACAGGTTACGAAACGGCCCGGTACTGTACCTACTTTACTGAATGACTTGTTAAGTACCTTCTTAATATTATAATTTAGTATTTTATTTATATCACAAACATGGTGGATATAAATACAAACATATACATGTTTCTTTAAATTAAATGTATCAATCATAAAACAACACGTTTTTTACAGAACACTTCCTATTTATTTAAATATAAAATAGAAAAATGAAAAGTATTAATTTACAATTACAAAACTAAATGGAAACACAAAGTAGATCGCATGTATACTATTGTTTACGTACTGCGCACCCGTAGGCATTTATAATAAATATTCGGCCCAGTTAGACTACTGGTTATACTGTGACGTCAGTCCGCGGTAGGTAACAGAAAATTCTGTTACAGAAAAACCTACTATCTACCGGTCTATTATGTCTATACAAGTAGCCCCCATTTTTTTAAAATTTACTCCCGCACAAGGTATTATGAAGGCACAAAGCACATCCAGATTCAGGACAATAATTTGGGGATCACAAAAATAGTTTGACCGCTTCGGGGTAGCGGTCGCAGTGCACGAGGTCGCGGGTTTGAATCTCACGCAAAATAATAGAACTTTAAAAAAAATACAATAGCCTCACTATGTATTGTCCTGTGTCGCGGGGTATTTACAAACATTTACTTAGCTGACACAAAGAACATTCAGACTCAGGACAATAATTAGTGGATCGCACAAATAAAATTGTCTTACGTGAGATTTGAACTCTAGGTGATTTTCCACCAGAGGGGCGAGACGAGGCAAAAATTGAAATCTTTATGTAAAAATGAACCGTATTGCTTAGGAAATAGAGTATATATTAACTTTGTAACAAAAACACTCGCTTCTCGCGATAGGCCTATTGTTGTTTGTTGCTACGTTTTGTTTGTGTAAAAATGAACCGTATTATTTCTCGTATAGAGTACATTAACATGAAACACGCATGTCGCGATATCAATTTTTGGTTCTGGGCTGAGTCTGGACTTTCTTTGTGTACGTTTCTTTCATGTCTGTAAACGTTCCCGCGGTGGAGTGCATGAGAGTTCAAATCTCACTTATGACATTTTTTTTGTGTAATCCACAAATAACTGTTCTGAGTCTGGATGTTCTTTGTGCCTGCTAAATTGATGTTATGTTCGTTTATTTCATGTCTGTAAAAGTTCCCGCGAAAGTAAAAAGTATTATTTAGATCTTATTAGTAAGTACCTAAGGTAGGTACTTATTTTTTTGAGTTTCACACAACTCCAAGGTATTGTCGCGGAGACTTTTACAAAAAACATCCGAACTTAGGACAGTAATTTGTGGATCGCTCAAACAACTTTGTTGGATTCGAGCCCGCAACCTCGTGCACGCAAGCCACTACCGCGACCGCGTCACACTGCCCGCGCCACTGAGGCCGTTTCAATTACGTGATCTTGACGAAAACGGTAATAAAACTTATTACACTTGAGCATATAGTCTAAAATCGCTTATAAACAAACGCTTGCATTATCAAAAGGGTCAACAGTAACTAGGTAGTTGAGTTAGGCGAACTTTACCTAAGTTTTGTAAATGACATAACTACGAAAATATTTTACCAAACAATGTTATAAAATAATACTATTATTTATTTATAAAAGAGAACAAAGTATTAATAAAAACTTAGGTATAAATATTTTAAATCTAACCTATAATATTATATACCTACGATTAAAAAATACGCGATAATATTTAGTACGAACGTTGAGTCGACATGCACAGGTCCGACGTCGAAGAGGGCCATCGCCCGACTGATTCGTCGACCGTATTCATTCTGTATCGATCGTTAACTAATCGGTATAAGGTCTAAAATTACGATGCGCCCGCAACGATCCAGAGCGCTTTGATATTGCTAAAATCTTATTTTCTTAATTAAGGTTGTAAGGTTGTAGTTATGTAAATGATATTCTACAGTAAGACTAATATTGATGTTACGAATGTATTTGAGTAATTCCTAAGCATAATGATAGTGTACTTTCCGTGTTATATGTAAAAAGCTGTTTTTTTAGAGGTGTTTTCAAAATTAAATATGAGCGAGCCAAAATCAAGCTATCGCGTTTTCGTAACTACAAAAGGCTAGTTAAAGGTATCAATTTACCTATATCAAAATTCTAGATTAATAGGTCTTTTCATATTCCTGTAGTAGTTGATGAAAGATAGTGCATTTTGTCAATGAGTCCTCTTAATGCCCCACTGCAGGGACGGGCCTCCTCCCGTGAGGGAGGGATACTTAGCCTACTAATACCACGCTGGCCAGGCGGATTGGTGCAGGGCTTAATTTCAAGTTTTCCTTCTTTTTATTTAATAAAAAAATAATATTAACAGGGACTATCCCTTAGTCGGTTTCTACGACACCCATGGGATGAGAAGGGGTGGTGACATATTGTATTCTTACTCCGTCTCCACAGGGAGAACGTCACTTACCACCAGGGGGAGTCAACTCTGTTCTACACAATGTTTCTATTAGGGCTGTTAGTCACGACAGAGAGAAAAGATGAAATAGAAAATGTTATGTCATTTCCTAGCAACCACCTAATACTTGTTTATATGGAGCTGTCAACAGTCAACACTACAAGAAAAGAAACCGTTTATTTTGTAAATTCCTAAATATCTTGTAAATAAATAAAAAATCTCGATAAATAACAAGTTTATCCTGAATTAAAAACGTTGCACGAGCATCCTATTCCTTAGTTGAAGTGTTTTTGTGAAATTGCATCCTATTCCTTAGTTGAAGTGTTTTTGTGAAATTGAACGTTATTGACTCCAGTTCTGAGAAAGTGACTCCTATAGGGTTTCTGTTATGTTACAATGAGTTTCAATGTAGAGAAGAATGTTTCAATAAAGAATGTGAATATTTTTTATTATGAATATTATTTACATAAATAAATTGTAAAAGAAATGAAGTTTTTTATTATCAAATCCAACTCTAAATACAGTCATCCTAATTTAAACCTTCAACAAAATAAACAAATAGATATATTATATAACGCCCTAATAATGTAGGGCGTAATATAATATATCTCTTTGTTTTTATTAAATAAAAAAAATAATACAATTTCCCGCGCTGCTGATTTTAACCGCAGTTTTGGCTCCCGATAGATGGCGCCGCACGCTTAGGAAAAGTTTCCTCACGAATTTTATATGAAGTTGACATTCTTCTCCTTTGAGTATAATTGTTCTGTGCTTACCACACAGAGACAATGGGTAATTAAAAGGTCAAATTTGACATAAGTGACGTTTAAAAAATTGATTGGCTTGATATTGAGATGACATTTTAAATAAACATTACATACGGAGAAATTATCCCTCAAGTTCGATCATATTGCCGTATAGGTATTTGTATAAAAAATGAACATTGTCGATACATTATGTACTCGTACATATTATAGGTATGTACGAGTCTGTAACACTGTCGGTTTATCAAATAATCACAATTTCTTTAAACTGAATTGATGTGCAGACTATTTTTTTTGATTTTCTTTAATATTGCCTTTATTCCCGGTCGTCCCCACTCTGTCGTCCCCACTGGGTACAAGTGGGAAAAAAAAGTTTCGTTCGTCCCCAGTGGGGACGATTGGAACTTTTTATTTCCCACTCGTTCCGCTTATAGACCGAGAGTCAACCTTTATTCCCGGTCGTCTAAGGAATGAAATAATCGCAACATTATACCTACTTAATTAAGTTTTTGTACTTTTGCATGTAAATTTAAATAAAATATTTCACGGAATATTAAAATGCTTTAATTATGACTTCCTGAGACTAAACAATATTTTTAATAGAAAATAGAAAGATTGAAATAATTAGTACAGTATTAACGACAGTACAGTATTACAGTCTCATTATTTACATTTTTCACTATTAATTACATTTTTAAATATAAATATAAAAATAAAAACATTTAAAAATATAAAAAAAGGTAGACCCACCAGCATCGGGTACTAGGAACCTCCTCACAATACGTGCCGTGTCAAGCAGTACTGCCTTCTGCATCAGACCTATGATCCAACGGTCAAGCGCGAGTCTCCTGAGATGTTGATAGAGACTTTTTGGAATAAGTCCATTTACTGAAAGTACTATCGGAACAATGATCGCCGAATCAACACTCCACATGTCAACAACCTCGTGAGCCAAGTCCAAATATTTTAAACAATTATTATTATTACACGTAAAGTTCCTATAACAGTTTTGGATACTTCTAATCAGTTCTATAAAAATTATTTGGCTGATCACAAAATTATCACATTTGAATGATTTAGAAAAATGTTAACTCCGTACCATTTCAAGAAAATGCCCGACCCCTATATCACCTTGTATTAATTCAATTTGCGAATCTTGTATAAATTCGTCTCTATGCTTTGATTTTTCGTTTCTCTTTTTTCCGGGTTTCTCAGTACTTAGAGTTTGATGAATCTGAACTGTGTAAAAAGAAGCATCTTCTTGTAGTGAATGCAGTAAATGCATCAAATTGGGCGCTTTTTTCCCTACAGCACTGTATAGCATATTTAAAGTGGGTGTATAATGTTGCGATTATTTCATACCTTGACTCTCGGTCTATAAGCGGAACGAGTGGGAAATATAAAGTTCCAATCGTCCCCACTGGGGACGAACGAAACTTTTTTTTCCCACTTGTACCCAGTGGGGACGACAGGGTGGGGACGACCGGGAATAAAGGTAATATTGTAAACCTGTGTAAAGTAAGAAATAAAAGGCTTTTTTATTTTTATTTTATTTATTTCTTACATGTACCTATATGATGTACCTTGACACGTTTAAATTATAAGAACCAGTACCGAAATAAATATTTTTATTGAAATTCAAAAAGTTTATACGTAAATAAGAAACTTACAATCTAAAATAGGCTATGAATGCTCCTGTGATGTAAAGTAATATTGAGGGTGTGCTGGTCACGGCGGAATTCCAGCCATCAAGAGGATGATCGATGCCAATAACTCCACAAGCGACACGGGCACCAGAATTACCAGTAGTGAGCGATGTCTCGTGATTTCCTTCTCCCAAGTCGTCCTCTTGCTCGTGCAACACCAAGTGCGTCCAAGAATATTATCACGACCACGGAGTGTAAGAATCGAGTCTGTCATGTTTATTGATGTCAATTCACTACCGCGAAACACGACATTGCCCAAATCGCCCACATGACGCACTGGATGATCTTTGCCACCGTGATTAGTATTTCCTGGATTAAAATGGGCTCCTGCTGTGTCGCAAGTTGTCAATGCTCCTCGTTCATGCACATGAAAACCATAACTTCCAGCGGGTAGTCCTGATAAGCTTCCGGAAATTAGCAAGCCACCATCAATCTCCGTAAATGAAACAAGACCAAATATATGTGTATTAGTGATAGCTAACACATCTGGTCTTAAAACTACTGAAGCGACTCTTGGAATTTCAGCAGCGTTGACTGCATTATATGATACGAATAAAAGAGCACAATATAAAAGTGACCACATGTTTCTTTTTTGATATGTAAATGTATAACTAAAGCTACTATCAAATTGTTTGGTAAATACATATTAAGTAGGAACAAGATAAGATTAAACCTAAGTAGAGATAAACTTAGTAATTATTGATAAATATTTGACGAAAATGAGATGGCCATGTCATCCCTACCTAAATACGTTTTTGTATTCTTTACCAGAGGGCTTACATTTTTAGATAGGTATTAATAAGGTTAAGTTCTATTCAATTCATTATTTATTTGAACGCACCTCGTAAGTACTTACATAATCTTTGCACAAAAAACTTTATAATTACGATTGTTCTTTATTCTTTGCAGTCTCTCATAAAATATCTCGCTGAAGCTCACCGCGGCGCTCATGGCTTCGTTATGGATGAGAATGGCAACCCATTGGAGCGTGCTTCCATCAAGGTTAAAGGGCGTGAAGTTACGTATCACACTACAAAGTACGGAGAGTTCTGGCGTATATTGCTGCCTGGCACCTACAGGATCGACGTAAGTTCACTCAACTTATTTAAGTAATTAACTTTCTGATATAGTTGAACACTTCTAGATGTTTAACAGTTATTTATATTAAGTCAAATACTGACTAATCTGTTATACTAGTATAAGTCACGGTGTTTACAGTATGAATGGGCCTACCTAACCGGGGCATTACCACCCCTTCACAGAAACTGACGTAAAGAAGCAGTTTCTTTTACTGCCATGTTGGGTCGGTGGGTGCAAAGTACCGGAGACCCGACTAACTCTTCACATGCTCTCCTCTTTTTTTTTTGGGAAAGGGAGAGGTAATGTAAAGGTGCAGGGGGGGATAAGGTAGGCAGCAACTTGACTGTGCCCTGGCATTCCTGGTGTCCATGGGCGGCGATTACCACTAAGTGGTATAAGATGTAGGGTGTTTTCTCTTATACCGCCTTGAGGCAATAAAAAACCTTTGAGAAAATAGGCACAGAGTTAGAAGGTCACACAAGTGATTCAATCTTTTGTCTGATATTTAAACATTTATCTTATCTGATATATTAGGATCAATAGGTGAGTGTTATCGTATCAAGTGACGAAATTTCCTGTTCATCATCATTTTGCAATCCTTGATAATCTAATCGCTTAGAACGGAAATGCATGCGTCATATATAGATATAGATTATTAATATTACTAAGAAAATTATATAAGAATGAATGCTTTAAGTAATATTGACCAAAGACACCAGCGACCAATGACCATTGGGTCCATGAAGATGATAGTCCTCAAAACCAAAAAAAAAAACCTCAACTGCCCTACAGTTTCTTGCGATGCCCTGCCACAGCCAAAATAGACGTAAATGTGAGACTGGGGCACTGGTTAAAATGTAAAACGCACATATCCTCGATGGTATACTGTTGCATGCATCAAAACGCACATAGGTACGCGTCATGGGTACTAAAAGGGTAAAAAGAACAAATTAGTCTTACGCACACACATAGCTATTATAATATTGCTTAAAATACAGTTGTCCAAGATGTATGTGCCAAATTAGCTCTAAATTTGTACCTAATTAGCACTAAAACAATAATAAATAATAATAATTTCCATTTGCAGGTATCGGCAGAAGGTTACCTCCCTCAAGAAGTAGAATTCATAGTTATAGAGAGTCATCCTACACTTTTGAATATAACTCTACATTCAGCTAAAGTGAGTATTTTATTCCATTAAAAACCACAGCCATACTAAAATTTAAGTTGTTTGTTTATAAGTGATGCCGAATAAGAGCACTGTTGTTACTTGTACAGAGTATATCAGGAAAGTAAAACCTCATTTGGTGTGGTAGCTGAAAGTCCTATTCTCAAACTTGTCAAGCTGTTTCAATTGGGCCCAATCCCTGATTATCCTATTCCTAGTTGGCCCCATTCCCATATGGTTTCTTTCCTATATAGTGCTATTCCCAGATGGTCCCAGGGATGGTAACGCATGAAGCAGTTTTTCCCCTTAACATCCTTTAGGTAAGGGGAACTTCTATGGCCCTACACACTTGACGGAAAATCCGTCTCGTATCTTTCGCGAAGGAACGACAGCAAACGTACCTAGGTACCGAGGACATTTTTTTGTAAATAATATGTACTTAGTTGAACCTGTATCTATGTCAAATACGAAATAAGCGCTCTTTTACCCATTCAAACACCTTAACGTTAATTGCTAATATAAACAACAGATGAAACTGAGAATAGAACGAGACTCAATTTCAACAAATTTTAACTTCTGGTGCATTGTCCTATCTACAGATGCAAAATATTACCTTGCACTCCAAAAAAAATAAACCAAGCATGTTGTATTGTAAATATTTCCCTTGTAATAATAACCATGTAATTATTGTATATATAATGGTGGTGTGGTTACAGTTAGTTTTGTTGGGTCCTTAGGGCTATGATCCTCAACCGACGGCTAAGAAGGTGACGAAGATCTCCAAGCTTACCACAACGACAACGACCGCAGCTCCCATTAGTGAAGGAGCTATTGTGTTCCCTGAAGACTGATTCCGTCTCTTACCAATGTAAAATTATTTAGAAAATTTGCCGTTAGGTAACTTGCCTACCATTAATCTAAATATTTCCTTAGATATCATTATTTATGTTATTTTCAAGTAGAATTTTATCTTTTTTTCGAATTGATGTTGAATTAAGCTGATATTTAATTAGGTTGTTTACTCGTATTATAAATTCAGAGTTTAAAAGATTTTGGGCAAGTTCGAAAATATATTTGTATGTCAAATGGCTCAAAATGTGACAATATTTAGGTAGGGAAGTTATGCTTTGCTTACGTGCCTGCCAAAACAATTAAGAGCGTAAAAAAAAACTAAATTAATGTAAGTAGCCCATAACACAAGAAAAACTCTGTTAGATACTAGGTACTAGTCGTTATAAAAATTAGATTTTCTTTGCAATGTTTAGGGTTTCGTGTTGCCTACATAAAGAAATTACCGAGAAAATAAATACATAGAGATAACTAGAGAGCGTTTGTATAGTAAAAATCAGTACCCGCCTCCCCTCCAATCCCGGTTGATGTTACTTTCCTGTAATTATGTAACAAAATCTTCATTGCATCTTAGCTAAGTATATTTGATTAGTTTAGTGCAGTACCTGTGTTATAATAATATCAAATTAAGTACAAATAGTTTGTATTATATTTTACGTCAGTATACATTATCATCTATCACTGTATTTTATTGATATTGCTTCTACTCGCGTACCTTAATTTATGCCAGTAAGTCAAACCTATACATACCGAGTTATTCATACTGAACTCAAGTAATTTTCGTCGCGTAATACAGTACGTCCCAACTCAGATGGCTGGCCTGGAGGTAGGTATTAGAGAAGTCCACGCCTGTACGGTAACAAAAAGAATACTTTCCGCCCGCTATTTAGTCTCAAAAATGACATTTATTTATACATTTGCAACAACTTCAAGTCGGCTGGAATATTTAGCGCGTCCGATGACGGTACAAATTAGAACACAATCGTAATGTCTAGGTACTCCTTTAAATATGGCAAGTGTTGTAGTTATAAATGTAAATTATAGTAAAAACTGAAAATTATCTGAAGGTGAGTCCTTATTATACCTAAGTATAAAGAGTATCTATTTTGCATGACTAGGCATTCATCATTTTGTTTTATTCTGCATGCGTCACCACTAGCACTCACGATAGGTAGGTATATTTTGGCACCTATTACAACGAATGATTTTATTTTTATAAATATTCAAATGAACCACTGACTTAGGTACTGTAGTTGTGTCCAGTTCGACCGCGCGGCCATAGCGTTTTTTTTTTAAAAAAACCATGTCAATTTTTTGTAAAAATTTGTAGAAGTTGATTCCCAAAACCATAAATTTGTCAAAGATACGGTTAAAAAGTTATAAGGGTTTAAACATGGCCGCGCCATTGAAACGCGGCGAACCGCGCGGCCACTGAGATCTTTAAAACTAAGCCTTGTAGAGACCTGAAATTTACGCAAATGCAAGATTTAATTTGTAAAAAATTTGTAAAAATATAAAAAAAATACTCAGGTTTATAGTTTAAGAGCTATAACACTAAAACCGAATGGCCGCGCCATTGAAACGGTGGAGAAAACGCTATCGCCTGTATCTCGCTGAAAAAAAATCGCAGAGGTGTGTAGTTTATTGTAATTACCCAGATTTGAATTTGTCGAAACTAGGAAAAATACAACAAAAATTCCTAGGTTTATATTTCAGGAGCTATAAGACTAAAACGATATGGCCACGCCATCGAAACGGTGAATAAAACGTTATTTCGCCTGTATCTCGCTGAAAAAGCATCGCAGAGGTCTGGAGTTTTTTGTAATACCTAGATTTTAATTTGTCAAAACTAGTAAAAATACAATAAAAATTCTTAAGGTTATATTTCAGAAGCTGTAGAACATTATCAGTATGTGGTGCGATAGGGTGACCATGTCTTATTGTTTACAGAATACTTTCTACTTATTGTTACAGAAATTATAATTCAAGGATTCTAAATAAAATTAAAATGAAACCATAAATATAAAAACAATTATGTTTATTGCTTGAAAAGTCAATAATACAGTTACAGTCCGTGTGGACTTACGAAAAACTAGCCCTAAGATTGGTTTAAATGACGCAACTCCGCCCCTAAGCTATGTGATTAGTAATGCACACTATTGCATCTCACACGCGCCACCCCCGCGCGCCTCCGCAGGTCAGTGCGACGCGTACAGCCGTTAGTACTTATTTTCTGTGGTACAGCGACGTAAGCGTAAGAGTTTCGTTATCAGTGTGTCGTTGTGATGTTAACACGATAAAAAAGTGATCTACTGATTATTAAAATGTTCAGTTCGTGTGTAATTACGATTAAGTGTTGTACTGTGGTGTAACGTCAGTTCGGTAAATTATGTAAACAATTCAGCAGAAGTGATTAAGGTATGTTGCATTTAAATATTTTATGATTATGTTAGAGCTCTCTCTTTATTTGTATGGATGACCGTGTAGTTAAGATATTTTACTTTTACAATCTTATGTATATGAACTTATATGAAATACTAAAAACTATCTAATAACTAACAAAAATAATAATAATATATAATGTTTGCCCTGCAGTGGGACAATAATAGGCTGGATTATTATTATTTAATGTTTTATTAAATCATATAGGTAATTAGAACTTAACTTAGAACATTTGAAATGATTGTAAATCATTTTGATTCCACATTTTTAAATAAGTACAATCATAACTAGCAGGGATGTAGATATATGTTTTTACTTTAAGCGTAATATTATATGAATGGAAAAATTACTAAAAAAACTAAAGTCAATCATTTGAAAGATATACACTTCCAAAGTCGTAAAATGAGCCCCCCCCCCCCCCCGCCTCTAACTTTTGAAATAATAAAGTTGGAAAAAAAAATTGATGTAAATGTCAATAAAAACTTTCAATGAAAACTGGTTTGAACAAGATACAATCATAAGTTTTTGAGATATAGCACAATTTCAAAAACCGCACACGTTACTTTGTAATTCATACAAACACTATGAAAAACAAAGTTAAGAGCAAAACTTTGCTTGTTACTACGGAACACTTCATGGGCGAGTCCGACTCGTACTTCCCCAGTTTTTTTTTGTAACTCCACTGGTAAAATCTCTCTTCCTTTTCCTCTCACTCATTATTTTTTACAAAACCAGAAGTACAATATTATTATTGTTTGTTGTATTACAATTTAAAAATACACCATTAAAATAAATAAAATAATTTCTGTAACTAGGTAGTAGAATAATAGTAGTAGGGTATTATTGGGCATTCTGTACCACTTTCGTCCAGTCGCTCCGCGAAACAAGTTTCGCTCTCGCTCAGGACTCGTGACCCAGAATGCCCAATAATATAAATTCGATATAACCAGCGATTACATCGTTATGCAATGCAACCTTACGTTTTTTGCAAGTTCGAACAGCAAGCTGTATCTATTCATGATCATCATTATAACTTTTCGTTATTAATTGCAACCAACATTTCTGTCGGGTGGCTAACATTTGTATGTGAGATGCGATCAATGCAGTTATCGATCGACTTTATCAATTGCAAACAACATTTCTGTTGTGTGACTTACAATTACAACCAACATTTCTGTCGGGTGTGAGATGCGATCAATACAGTTATCAATCGGTTTTATTATTGCAAACAACATTTCTGTTGTGTGACTAACAATGCAACCAACATTTCTGTCGGGTGGCTAACATTTAGGTGTGAGATGCGATTAATAGAGTAATCAATCGACTTTATCATTGCATACAACGTTTCTGTTGTGTGACTAACAATGCAACCAACATTTCTGTCGGGTGGCTAACATTTGGATGTGAGATGCGATCAATACAGTTATCAATCGACTTTATCATTGCAAACAACATTTCTGTTGTGTGACTAACAATGCAACCAACATTTCTGTCGGGTGGCTAACATTTGGATGTGAGATGCGATCAATACAGTTATCAATCGGTTTTATTATTGCAAACAACATTTCTGTTGTGTGACTAACAATGCAACCAACATTTCTGTCGGGTGGCTAACATTTAGGTGTGAGATGCGATCAATACAGTTATCAATCGACTTTATCATTGCAAACAACATTTCTGTTGTGTGACTAACAATGCAACCAACATTTCTGTCGGGTGGCTAACAATGCAACCAACATTTCTGTTGGGTGGCTAACATTTGCATGAAAAACACAATAAACTAAACAAGTCTTTATTAATAACACAATTACTTAATACATACTAAATGTAGGTGGCTTATCGAATAGCGCATCAGCGGATGACACGAAAGCTTGAAGTTTGCGCCACTGGGTTGAGTCATCGTCTGTATGGAATTTTATTCTCACCAATGCCTTCTTCCAGAGCTCTTGAGATTCGGTTTCACGAGCGTCAGCCGCGTGATAAACTTTAAGATCGATGTAGAAATCGCCTTTGGTGTTGGTCGTGCGACGCTCGTTGCCATTTGCCACCTTGTTCGCGAAGAACGATAACAGTTCGGGCGGTGAATTCATACTTTTCTCTGCTTGACCATGACTGATGCTAAATATATCCGTAGACTTGGCTATTTTTCTGAAACAAATAATACTTAGTTTTAGTTCATCCTTACCTCTTTATGTAGGTATAATACAACATTTGCATTTGAAGATAGGTCAAATACAATTGTTGCAACAACACTACAATTGTTTTATAAAGGGATATCACATCGAATTAATGATTATTTTTAAATCTATTGTTAGTTTGTAAATAGTGTACCTTAGATAAATACATAAATAAAATTAATTAATTATTAATTCAGTAATGAAACATAATGGCTGTCTATATCGGTTTAGAACCCACTGCACTAGTAAAGTTTGGTAGAGTAAATTAAGAGACAGGTTTTCAGTTTTAAGCATAATAATGAACACATTATTATGCTTAAAACTGAAAACCTGTTAGTTAGACGTATGTACACTGTTACATAAACTGCGTATTATAGATAAGTAACATAATATAATTACCTGGTACAGACTGGTGATTTTTTCTTTGAAGTAGTTCTGCGTTTGATCGAAATATTGGAGTGTTTACGGTTTGGTACGACATTATTTTCATCGCTTTTATCGAAGTATTGATCACATTCAAACTCTGACCTGCAAAAAATAAAAAAACATTAATTTAATGGTTAATCAATTGTATTTGGGGGGCACTCAGAAACAAAGTAAGTGTGGAAATTATGATCAATCTCATGGATTGCTTGTATCTAAATTGCTCGGATAAAATAAACAAATTGCTGTCACCATTCTTAGAGTAACAAAAGATAATAGTTAAATTAAAGAATAAGTAACTATTATAAACATGAAAAAATAAAAATCATAATTAATTAACTGCATAAAGCTTTGTGCATAGAGCACGCACAAATAAACTAAACTGTGGAAATCATAATTAAATAATATTAATAGAAAAAAAAATCTAAAATAATTAAATTTAAATATAAACACTTACATTATATATGGTGAGGGTCCCTTACTTCAATATTGGAGAGACTGAGTTATTCTTGCACTACTTTCAGTGTGACTTCACTGGATGATAAATAATATTAACGAGTTCGTTGAAGCTTATAACTCACAATTGGTAATAAAGTATCATAATTTAAAATTGATATAATCAACAAAGAAAATAGACAGATTATTGACTTTTTTAGTTGTAAGTATTATACTTGTTTGAAAAGTGAAGACGTAGTTAAAGTTTCGTAATCGACTGTAATTGTCACCGCTGCAAAACGGTTCAGGGCTACCCAACATGTGGGCGTGATATTTAACTAAAATGTTGTTTTATTAAATTTGGTTAAAATAACTACAATAATAATAATTATTATAAAGTACATTTAAATTAAAATATTACAAAAAAAAACCGATCATATCAAATATCTATCATGACGATTAAGGTTAGGGTTAAAAATGTTAGTAGGTTTTTTTTCTTTTTAATAACTGTTACAAATTACATTATTGTAAATTAGTGACCATTTCATAAAAATAAAGTTACCATAAACATCTTATTCCCCACAATACATTACTTAACTTAAGTATTTAATATCAGTTTTTATGATAGGATATAACAATATGATAATATAATTCGATTTAGCATTGTTCATTATGTAATATTATCATGGAATAAAATAATATTAGGAAGCATGATGTTTGTTAGCCCTGCTTAAAATTGCTTACATTAAAAGTGTTGAAATGACGCAATTTCACCGCTGCAAAACGGTTCAGGGCTACCCAACATGTGGGCATGATATTTAACTAAAATGTTGTTTTATTAAATTTGGTTAAAATAACTACAATAATAATAATTATTATAAAGTACATTTAAATTAAAATATTACAAAAAAAACCGATCATATCAAATATCTATCATGACGATTAAGGTTAGGGTTAAAATGTTAGTATGTTTTTTTTTCTTTTTAATAACTGTTACAAATTACATTATTGTAAATTAGTGACCATTTCATAAAAATAAAGTTACCATAAACATCTTATTCCCCACAATACATTACTTAACTTAAGTATTTAATATCAGTTTTTGTGATAGGATATAACAATATGATAATATAATTCGATTTAGCATTGTTCATTATGTAATATTATCATGGAATAAAATAATATTAGGAAGCATGATGTTTGTTAGCCCTGCTTAAAATTGCTTACATTAAAAGTGTTGAAATGACGCAATTGCAACGTGAAACTTTTGTTTTCGTAAATTTTATAAACGGAAAAACAAAAATATCTTGTTACATACAAGGTATTATGTTAATCAGTAGCGTGCCGCCATATAGACAAAAAAGCAATACCTACTTTTATTAAAAACTTATACTATATTAATATAAAATAATTTATAATTATTGTGTTAATTATTCAATTAAATAAATTATAAAACTAATTGGATAAAACTGCTTTCAATGTCACAAGGTAAATATTTTAATATTACTTATATATTTTTATGGTTTATTATATTTATTTTAAAGATTTATATATTTATTTGATAACATTTTTTATTTTCAGAATACTGATACCTTCCAAGTAAATAAACAATGGTGCTGTTTTGAATACTTAGACACTTTTGAAGAAAGCGTACTTACTACCTATATCGATTAATCTACGTATTAAAAATATAAAATCTTATAAAGACAGTAAAAGTCGGAGACAGATTCGTTGTGGATAATAACTAAGGTAACGTTAAAATAACATTGAAATATTTTAGTTTGGACTGCAGTTTGCAGCTATTATGTAAAATACATATTTTACAAGTCTATCCAAGCTGTTAAATAAAATATTAATTAATTTTTCAGGCTCGTAAGAAGTAGATAAGTTTTAAAGGGGAAGATAACAATACTGATTTATAGTTGAAAACAAGATAACTAAGAGGAGCTAAAATTTTGTTATTCGTTAAAATAATAATAGAAAATATAGTTTTAAGAAATACCCTGTACAATATTGTAAAGTTTATTTTATAAAGAGATTTTGTTGAAAATAAAATAATAATATGATCAATTCTAAATAAATCGTATTTGTTTTATTCATATTTGTTTTATTTATGTTTTATCCTGTTGTTACCTGCTTTTAATCATATAATAATTACATGAATATATTTATTAAAAAAACATTATTAAATTAAAGCATAATAATATCATATCAATATAAATCAAGTGTGCATAATGTTGCGTAAGTATAGTAGGTATCAATTTCACATTTTATTAACAAACATGCACAAATGTAACATGAGTAGATATTAAATTTAATTTCCAAGTAGCTGGAGATTTATGTGTTGGTTTTTAGAATTTATTTTGTTATTGCAATTATTTCACAAAATTAGTGCTTCACAATTTATGAGTAAGGTTCCGTACTTGACATAAATTAATGTTTTGCTTATCAATTTCATTTCAATTACTTATTTTAGTAATGATGACATGTAAAAACTATGTTTATTTTGAAATTATTACACCCATAATTATTTTCAACTAATGAACCCTACTTTTGTCCCACTTTCCTCTATTTTTTTAATCTATAGTAATATTTTGTGGTTGCTGAGTTTGTTTGTATGTTTGGGTGAACGTCATAATTTCACAAGAATTATTTTGTAAGTTTAAGTCAATTTATCAAGGAAACCTATAAAATCATGAAACTAGTCATGTTTAATTATAACACAGGTGTAGCCGCGGTGCAAATATAAGTGTTCTCAGCCTTAACAACAAATGCTTAGCTAACATTTTTGTGTTCAACGTGACCAAACTTGTATAATTATTTCGTAACTTAAATATGTTGTTTTTGATATTTAATTTATTCATCATTTACCAATAAGTCTTTAGCTCGAGAACTTGTACGTACATCAAGTCTACGTCTTCATTATGTCGACTGTAAGTATCTTATTATTAAAAAAACATTTTATTATTTGTATGATTCTGATGAGCCTGATTGTTAATTTATTTTTTTAAATTGTTCTAGGTTTCTGACTCCGAGATCGTGTTGAGCCAATACGCTCAGGACCCCCTCCAAGAATACTATGAGATGCTTCGAAATGAATCAGATCCTGTTGTAAATAGCAAACAAAGTATAAAGAAAAAGAAACCTACGCAACGATGCAGAGAAACACCAAAAAAACAAATTCCCACAAAATCATTCGTAATGAGTCGACTGCAGAGAAAAGGGATAAAGTTAATAAAGATTTCAGTCATAGATCTGTGTAATAGTGATGTTCAAACAAGCGATGTTGACAGTGACAGTGAGAACGTTGTTTTAAGTGCACAATATATAGTTAAGGACGCTATGGATAGTGTCATGGACGAGACAGAATTATTAGTTAAGAAAATATCAAAATCATTAATTGATACTGATTTCTAATATTAAACTAGATGTTCCTTTTTTCTGTTTATTTTTAAGGTTTGTAACTAATATTAAATTGATGTATTTTTAGGTTTAAAAATAAAACAATAAAATATTTTGTAAGTTATAAAGCTTTTTATTTATTACCTACTCCAAAAAATAACATATATTTTTATATAAGTACATAACATTTTTTGAAATTCACATGCTTTGTGCTTAATACAATTGAAATTACTATCACAGTATTTTTTTATGCAAAATAGAAAGTTTAGTCACTCATCTTCACTGAGCGCTACTACCTAGAAATTGCTCGTATACACCGTTTTTGGGCTAAAAATACTTTATTTATATCTGTACCATTTCCCCATAAAAGTAACCCATATCGTAACACAGACTCAACATAAGCAAAATATGCTGTACAGTTAAGTGATTTCATTTATTCCTCAATCGATGACTAATACTTTTTAAACTATTTAGGGTTTTCAAATTAAAATACATTTTGTATAAGTTGTACTATGATATTTTATTTTTCAAAAAACACCTCATGATAATATTTTCCTAATTTTATAAATAACATTTGATCGACAGACACATTTTATCACCAATTCAAATACATTTTTAGACATAACACATTTTTAAGCGCACAATGCTTCAAATGTTTAACACAATTTAATTTAGTAGTTCCATAACAGTATTTTTTATGCAATAATGATAAATTAGGACACTGTTCATCATCTAGTGTCATCACATTACAATTCTCACACAGTTGCATAACCCACTTCACTTTCTCCAAACCTTTTACAATAATAGATTTATTTTCCAAATACGGTACGATTATGCGATGGAATTCTCTGTAGTCGATGAATCCTTCATTCCAATAGATACCTCTGTTTTTTTCTATCCATTTAGTTTGCTTCTTTTCATCGCTTGTTAGCTGATTAAACAAGTATGGAGGTTTAATTAAAAATGTTTGAGTATAATCATGAGTGACCAAAGCTAATTCCTTAATAATGAAATTATTATATAGGTCTTTAAATCCTTGAACATCTACTATAATCGTATCTGGATTCATGATATTTTCTTCACTGTGTTACTCAGTGGTTTATATTCAATTATACAATCGTTCAGAATGAGACAATATGCTGCAGTTTGATCTGGTATATCCGAATCGCTTTCAATTTCCACTCTCACGTCCACAACAGGACCTGTCTTTAGATTATCTGCTTGCCTGGAACAGTCGATAATGAAAAGCGGTGCCAAGTCTTTAAATTGTTTCTCACTTAATAACGGTTGCGACCGACATCCGTAATACGACTGTTGAAATCTAGTGTATTGTTCATATAATAAAGCAACTTTATTATTAGCAAAACTTATGTTTAGATTTTCATATGGAAAGTAGGTTGAATTTAGGTACACTCTAATATCACGAATATGACAATGATCGAACTGAGACATGTCAGAACTTGCATTGTTTTTCCTGTCTGTTTGTAGACCAATGATTACATATCTAGGCTTTTCAATTTGTGACGAAGTTTTGATAGACCAAGTATGTTTTGTAGTTTTTGGTAAAGCTGGATATTCATATAGATCCCAATTTCTGAAAATCATCTGGAGCGGTCTGTCTTTTTCTAACACTTTTAGCAAATTTATTTTTTCTTTATCTGATACTTTGACGTGCGGTACGCGCCATACAATTTTGTTTATAACAACATCTTCTATGATTTCTCCTGTGTTAAGTTTTACAGCGTTCAGGTTGGTATTGCTTCGTAACAATATCAGTTCGTGTCTACTATTAATCACGACTTTTTTGAAGTCTTCTGCAAAACCTAGGATATTGCAAAGTGGTATAGAAGCAGAAAATCTACCTCCGTTAATATTCTTTATACCCTCAACATTCCATCCCCATGCATTGGATATCTTTGACTCACTTTCATTCATTGATATTAAAGATTTCATGGTAGTAGTAACACCAGCATTTTTTATTTTATCAATTTCCACTCCATTTAATTCATATCTTATATCTTGGAACAAGTAAAGTAACCCATTGTTCGTAAAATGAACAGTATTAACAGGATCCTTCGATGTACTTTTGCTAACGATAACTGATCCTTCCAAATACAAGGTGCTTGCTGATGGTAATATATACAGGTCTTGTTGGTTGATAGGGATGCGGATTTCATCGTTTCTGTTGAAAGTTGTTATGTACGGCTTGTAAGAGTGAAACTCAATACCTTCAACGGTGTTGTCATAAGTTGGAGCAGATAAAACATCTAAGATATTCATTTTAGCAGTCCAATCGCTTTAAGGAATGCTTTATTGTCTTTAGTTAATTTAATTTTCGTTTTAGAGTAAGCTCGTATCGTGTTGAAAGCTCGAGTAGAACTGATATTTCCTTTTTCTGTCTGTGTATATTTATTGTAGTTAATCATTTTTGCTTCTTAGATGTAAATACAGTTGCACTTCTTCACCACGTAAATTTATTAAGTGGTTATTTATATTTAATAGTCTTATATGTATGGAGCTAATATTGTTTTGATTTATTGGAAAATATATCACGTTTGTTGGGATTTCAATAATTCTGTATCCGGGTGGGACGTTGAGCGCGAATTCGTGCACAATGTGACTGGGTTCTCCATTTATGTACGAGCCACTAACAATATCACATTCAATCCTGATCACGGTTGTAGATAGAATGTTGACAGGATACTCTGACTCATACCATTTATTTGCTTCCAAGATCTGCTTCTTAAACCCTAATAAACTGTGAATAGAGTCTTCCTTATTAAAATTTACATTTTTTGTGCAGTATATACAAGTTTTTAATGTGTTGTTATTGCACTGTAATTTAAATAAAGCATCCTTTACTTCAGATTTTAAATAATCGCCAATGTCTTGTAATTCGTAAGTGCCTTCCGGTATTTCAATAACTTCATCGGAGCCATAATATAACTTATTATTGCTTTTGTCAATGTTTGGAATAGAGTTAAATGTTGAGAAATGCAACAAAGCACACTCATACTGTCCAGATAATTGTAGTGTGTTAGTATAGTACACAGATAATTCTGACGAGTTTCCAGTTATCGACAAAGTGAGCGACATCTTGAAAATGATTCAAATAAAAAAAACGCATTACATTTATAAGTTTTTATTCCAATAATTCCGTAAATATTTTAAACATAAGTGTCCACAATTTACAGTATTAAATTTCTGATATCTTGTATAGTTATAAAAAACATTATAATTTTTAAAATACTTTATTAATTCCCTGGGGGGTTTTAAATCACCAAAGCTGTCAAAATATTCACAGTAATTATTTACTTTAACATAAGCTACCCAATGTGTTCCTTCGTTTTTTGCATCATCCAAGTTCACTATACCACACTCAATCCGTTTTGGTGAAATTGGTAACTGATCCTTCATGTAGACTCCTCGAAAGTGAGGGATGTCTCGTGCATGTTTTTCAATATCCAAATTAGTTAAAGGTCGATTAGGTAGCTTCCAATTCAGTTTTTTGGAGATTTTATATATAATCCTTTGCCATTTTTATGTTGTTTTATGTATAGACCCTTGCCTAGGGCTAATGTCTCCATAGATCTGTTATGTCGCTCTGTTTCTTGTAAATTCTTCTGGGCTGCTTTATATTCGTTCACCGTTTTGGCTATACCTGCTGCGCCACCAGCTAAAGAGCCTAAAGCTGATAAACCAGCAAAAATTGGAATTAAAGGTAGAATTCCCCCAGTTTTGGGTATTGGTATAACTCGTGGTATTCGAATATTTGGAGTGCATGGAAATAGTTTCTTTGCAACTGAGTATGCAGTGTTTATTAATGTTTTACTGTTTTTGGGTTTCAATTTCTTAACCACAGATTTAATTTTTGATATAAAACTATTAAACGCCTTAACGCCACCACCAGATTTTAATTTAGCTTTCATAACTTTGCTCACTAACCAGGAACTAAGTTTTTCTCCTTTTCTTGCGTCTTTAGATTTAAGTCTTTTTTTAGCCATATCTAGTAGTTGTAAGTCAGCTTTATGTCTATTGGGTAAGTCTTTATGGTTATCGTATGCAATATCGTGTTGCATACAAGCTTCGTCTAGCTTATTTACACCTCGATCACCTCGGAGTAACCTTTTTTTGAGTTTTGTTCCTGGTCCGCAATAGTTGTAACCAGGCAGGTGAAGTTCAAACGGTAGATTATCAATAATAGTGTTAAGCAGTCCACCTCCTTGCATTGCTTAAAGCAAAGTAAATAATAAATATGTAATGAATGTGGTTATATAATTTGTATTTCAATCTGTTATTGCAGTTTTATCAATCCAACTGTTGTCATCATTGCTTAATCCCAGCCATTTCACGAATAATTTCGTTCCTTTTCTTTTCAATACTTTTTCAATCAAATACACACCAGGATGATGAGATTTTTGGAGTTCTTGTTCGTAAAACGTACCTAATATTGGTTGTTTTCGCTGATCTTCTATGTAATATGTTGTTGGTATGGTTTTATTGATCTTTTTTATAATAAACAGCTCAGTAGACCAATTTGGAGTATAGCCCTTTTCAAAGATATGTTTGTATTTACTAATGCGTACATTATCACCAACTTTAAATTTAGGTTTAGACCGAATAGATAAATGTTTATGTGATTTACTAATTTTATTTTTTATTAATAACTCATTTAATTTATTCACATTGGAAGGTCTGCATTGAATAGTACGATGATTTGTATTGTTATATGTCTTCAATATATTTGTCAATATCGATCCTAACCAATTATAGTTTCCATTTAAACTAAAACATTTGTATAGTTTATTTTTTATCGTTTTTATTAATCTCTCTACAATTGAAGCTTTCTTAGTAGAAAAAGTAGAGTAGTGGTTAATATTAAACCTCTTCATAAGGTTTTTGAAAGTTGTATTATAAAACTCTTTCCCAGAATCAGTTTGTAAGTTGATTGGTCTGCGAGGGCTACTACGTAATATTTCTTCAAAAGCATGTGTAACATCAGTCATGTTTTTAGATTTCAATGGTTCAGCCCAAGCGTATTTAGAAAAGCAATCAATCACTAATAAAATATAATTATATCCTTTATTACTTTTTCTCAAAGTCTGCATATCTATCAGATCAGCTTGCCATAAATCATCGATTCCTTTCAATATTACAGGTCGTCGAAGAAAGTTTTTTCGTGCTGCTTTGTGTATTTCATTAACAATTTGTTGCTTTGTCATTATGATTTTATTGATTGAATTAACTTGTCCACAGTGGTTTTTGTATAAAATTTGTCTTCTAAATGAAGCAAAGTATTTGTAAACTTTGTATTTAAAATACTTTGAACGTGTAGCGATTTATTAACTTCTTGTAATATTTCTGATTTAATTTTATCTACGTATTCCTTATTTACCACATCATCAGCTTCCTCAGGCAGTCTAATTCCTCTTAGCCGTGATGCTTTCAAATCAAAATCACCGTTTTCAGATTTATACAAAGCGTTATTATTAATCTCGAATAACTCAGATAAACGCATTCGTTTATGAATATAATGACCGAATTTGTCTACATTCATGTTAAGTGTGTTGTACTGTAAGGTTGGAAATAAAATGAACATTCTATACAAACAACTTTTATTTATTAATAATTTTATTTTCACGTAATTCCTCAATAATAGAGATAATTTCATTATCTAATCCTGTATTGCCAGCATCTCGAGATGCTATTAACAACTTTAATCTATCAACCAATTCGTTTGGATCATCCCAATAAATGTAATCCACATTTTGTCTCCACATTTTTTTCATTGACATTCCTTTACCTTTAGATTGCTTACCAGGAATTGTACTTTGTAGTGAGAAAAGCGGTTTAATAACTTGTAAATATTTCATTCCCTTATTACTTTTTATTGGTTTATTTGGTTCGAAATCTCTACGATGTGCATTTGTATCAAGCAACATCGATTTATAATTTTGCATGTCACTCTCTGTAACTACGCTTAAATCTACATTCTTTTTTAATAACAATTGTTTCAAACCAGGTGTATTACGATATTTACAACCAGATACTACAATAAATTCATCACCAACTGTTATATTAGCAGACCCTAACATAAATTTCCCTTGATCTACTCGAACGCCAAACGGGATGTCTCGTAGGGCTTCTGAAGATAACGACCAGGATGAAGTGTCGTGCTCTTTAATATTAACATCATCAACCAATGATTGAAAAGAACTTTCACTGTCATTGTCAGATTCATCACTGTCATCTTTACTTTTTGGATTTTCATTCTGCATAGTTTGTTTATTCAATGGACCTTCGATTTGATTATTAGCGTTGGAAAGCAGGTTGAGAGATTCTGTTACAGGCTTGAAAACTGATTCCAATGCTTGTTTATTGCTAATCTCAATATCTCGCATGTTCCGTACTTTTCTCTTTACAGCTTCTGCAGCATCAACAATTTGTCTTTTTAATGATTTTTCCATGCTTGTTATCGGTTGAAAGTCGTATACAGAATAATAATAATACAAAGATGACAACCTTAAATATTCGAAATTTTAATCAAAGATTACAAAGGTATCAAATTTAGTTCTATAGCATCCATTATTTTTAGAACAATCTTTATTAATTACAACATAGTTGAAGGGTTCACTCCATATCCTGGAACACATTTCACGGAATTCAAACCAAGTCATATCGGTATTAACATGTTCATCATAAACATGTCTTAAATTAATGTCATCTTGTTTAAAAAGTACTATCAGGTTAGCATTATCTCTTACTAATTGTTTTGGGATTTTACTGTATGTTTGATTTAGGTAAAAACAATCGATGTATTTGTGTCTACCCATAGCAAAGTAATCACGCATATTATTTTGATTCTCACACGCCACGTCATCAAAAATAATTATAGAGTTTGGTTTCGCATCCTCAACTTTTAACACTTCTTCATTTCCTTGAAATTTTTGTAATGATATACATGGTACTTGCTGTAAAACCTTTTCTAAAAACACATATTTTGGTTGAAGTAAAGTTTTTGAATATATGTAGATGTTTTGAAAGTTTAATCCATTTTCATGTAGAAGTAGACCAATTAACAAGTTTGTTTTGCCACAGTTTGATGGTCCGCAAATAATGCATCGTATGGTATTAGGTAATAATTTTCCATGACGTGATTCAGTCTTACAAGAATCATTGCAAATTATATTTAATTGCAAAGATTGTGGTTGTTTGACAAATTTCATGTTATATACATATTACAGCTTAATTAATAATGATCAAGTTTAAAGATTGTTAATCTTTATAAATACTAATCGATCTTAAATCTACTCAACTTCTTTTAAGTACTGGAACAAATTTTACCATCCTATTATCCTCCTCACAATATATTTTTATTAATTCTGTCTATAATGACACAAACACACTAAAATTAAAAATACTGGTTGTTGGTAATTTTTAAAGTGCCAGTTGTTGATGTCTTAGCTATAATGTCGTCATTGTTATTGCTCACGTGAATATATTAGGCGTTAGTTATTTATTGAAGTTTCGAAGCCACACGTCGCTGGTTATATTAAATTTATATTATTGGGCATTTTGGACCACGAGTCCTGAGCGAGAGCGAAACTTGTTTCGCGGAGCGACTGGACGAAAGTGGTACAGAATGCCCAATAATACCCTACTACTAGTACCAAAATATGTGTTTTTAGAAAAGGTTTTACAGCAAGTACCATGTATATCATTACAAAAATTTCAAGGAAATGAAGAAGTGTTAAAAGTTGAGGATGCGAAACCAAACTCTATAATTATTTTTGATGACGTGGCGTGTGAGAATCAAAATAATATGCGTGATTACTTTGCTATGGGTAGACACAAATACATCGATTGTTTTTACCTAAATCAAACATACAGTAAAATCCCAAAACAATTAGTAAGAGATAATGCTAACCTGATAGTACTTTTTAAACAAGATGACATTAATTTAAGACATGTTTATGATGAACATGTTAATACCGATATGACTTGGTTTGAATTCCGTGAAATGTGTTCCAGGATATGGAGTGAACCCTTCAACTATGTTGTAATTAATAAAGATTGTTCTAAAAATAATGGATGCTATAGAACTAAATTTGATACCTTTGTAATCTTTGATTAAAATTTCGAATATTTAAGGTTGTCATCTTTGTATTATTATTATTCTGTATACGACTTTCAACCGATAACAAGCATGGAAAAATCATTAAAAAGACAAATTGTTGATGCTGCAGAAGCTGTAAAGAGAAAAGTACGGAACATGCGAGATATTGAGATTAGCAATAAACAAGCATTGGAATCAGTTTTCAAGCCTGTAACAGAATCTCTCAACCTGCTTTCCAACGCTAATAATCAAATCGAAGGTCCATTGAATAAACAAACTATGCAGAATGAAAATCCAAAAAGTAAAGATGACAGTGATGAATCTGACAATGACAGTGAAAGTTCTTTTCAATCATTGGTTGATGATGTTAATATTAAAGAGCACGACACTTCATCCTGGTCGTTATCTTCAGAAGCCCTACGAGACATCCCGTTTGGCGTTCGAGTAGATCAAGGGAAATTTATGTTAGGGTCTGCTAATATAACAGTTGGTGATGAATTTATTGTAGTATCTGGTTGTAAATATCGTAATACACCTGGTTTGAAACAATTGTTATTAAAAAAGAATGTAGATTTAAGCGTAGTTACAGAGAGTGACATGCAAAATTATAAATCGATGTTGCTTGATACAAATGCACATCGTAGAGATTTCGAACCAAATAAACCAATAAAAAGTAATAAGGGAATGAAATATTTACAAGTTATTAAACCGCTTTTCTCACTACAAAGTACAATTCCTGGTAAGCAATCTAAAGGTAAAGGAATGTCAATGAAAAAAATGTGGAGACAAAATGTGGATTACATTTATTGGGATGATCCAAACGAATTGGTTGATAGATTAAAGTTGTTAATAGCATCTCGAGATGCTGGCAATACAGGATTAGATAATGAAATTATCTCTATTATTGAGGAATTACGTGAAAATAAAATTATTAATAAATAAAAGTTGTTTGTATAGAATGTTCATTTTATTTCCAACCTTACAGTACAACACACTTAACATGAATGTAGACAAATTCGGTCATTATATTCATAAACGAATGCGTTTATCTGAGTTATTCGAGATTAATAATAACGCTTTGTATAAATCTGAAAACGGTGATTTTGATTTGAAAGCATCACGGCTAAGAGGAATTAGACTGCCTGAGGAAGCTGATGATGTGGTAAATAAGGAATACGTAGATAAAATTAAATCAGAAATATTACAAGAAGTTAATAAATCGCTACACGTTCAAAGTATTTTAAATACAAAGTTTACAAATACTTTGCTTCATTTAGAAGACAAATTTTATACAAAAACCACTGTGGACAAGTTAATTCAATCAATAAAATCATAATGACAAAGCAACAAATTGTTAATGAAATACACAAAGCAGCACGAAAAAACTTTCTTCGACGACCTGTAATATTGAAAGGAATCGATGATTTATGGCAAGCTGATCTGATAGATATGCAGACTTTGAGAAAAAGTAATAAAGGATATAATTATATTTTATTAGTGATTGATTGCTTTTCTAAATACGCTTGGGCTGAACCATTGAAATCTAAAAACATGACCGATGTTACACATGCTTTTGAAGAAATATTACGTAGTAGCCCTCGCAGACCAATCAACTTACAAACTGATTCTGGGAAAGAGTTTTATAATACAACTTTCAAAAACCTTATGAAGAGGTTTAATATTAACCACTACTCTACTTTTTCTACTAAGAAAGCTTCAATTGTAGAGAGATTAATAAAAACGATAAAAAATAAACTATACAAATGTTTTAGTTTAAATGGAAACTATAATTGGTTAGGATCGATATTGACAAATATATTGAAGACATATAACAATACAAATCATCGTACTATTCAATGCAGACCTTCCAATGTGAATAAATTAAATGAGTTATTAATAAAAAATAAAATTAGTAAATCACATAAACATTTATCTATTCGGTCTAAACCTAAATTTAAAGTTGGTGATAATGTACGCATTAGTAAATACAAACATATCTTTGAAAAGGGCTATACTCCAAATTGGTCTACTGAGCTGTTTATTATAAAAAAGATCAATAAAACCATACCAACAACATATTACATAGAAGATCAGCGAAAACAACCAATATTAGGTACGTTTTACGAACAAGAACTCCAAAAATCTCATCATCCTGGTGTGTATTTGATTGAAAAAGTATTGAAAAGAAAAGGAACGAAATTATTCGTGAAATGGCTGGGATTAAGCAATGATGACAACAGTTGGATTGATAAAACTGCAATAACAGATTGAAATACAAATTATATAACCACATTCATTACATATTTATTATTTACTTTGCTTTAAGCAATGCAAGGAGGTGGACTGCTTAACACTATTATTGATAATCTACCGTTTGAACTTCACCTGCCTGGTTACAACTATTGCGGACCAGGAACAAAACTCAAAAAAAGGTTACTCCGAGGTGATCGAGGTGTAAATAAGCTAGACGAAGCTTGTATGCAACACGATATTGCATACGATAACCATAAAGACTTACCCAATAGACATAAAGCTGACTTACAACTACTAGATATGGCTAAAAAAAGACTTAAATCTAAAGACGCAAGAAAAGGAGAAAAACTTAGTTCCTGGTTAGTGAGCAAAGTTATGAAAGCTAAATTAAAATCTGGTGGTGGCGTTAAGGCGTTTAATAGTTTTATATCAAAAATTAAATCTGTGGTTAAGAAATTGAAACCCAAAAACAGTAAAACATTAATAAACACTGCATACTCAGTTGCAAAGAAACTATTTCCATGCACTCCAAATATTCGAATACCACGAGTTATACCAATACCCAAAACTGGGGGAATTCTACCTTTAATTCCAATTTTTGCTGGTTTATCAGCTTTAGGCTCTTTAGCTGGTGGCGCAGCAGGTATAGCCAAAACGGTGAACGAATATAAAGCAGCCCAGAAGAATTTACAAGAAACAGAGCGACATAACAGATCTATGGAGACATTAGCCCTAGGCAAGGGTCTATACATAAAACAACATAAAAATGGCAAAGGATTATATATAAAATCTCCAAAAAACTGAATTGGAAGCTACCTAATCGACCTTTAACTAATTTGGATATTGAAAAACATGCACGAGACATCCCTCACTTTCGAGGAGTCTACATGAAGGATCAGTTACCAATTTCACCAAAACGGATTGAGTGTGGTATAGTGAACTTGGATGATGCAAAAAACGAAGGAACACATTGGGTAGCTTATGTTAAAGTAAATAATTACTGTGAATATTTTGACAGCTTTGGTGATTTAAAACCCCCCAGGGAATTAATAAAGTATTTTAAAAATTATAATGTTTTTTATAACTATACAAGATATCAGAAATTTAATACTGTAAATTGTGGACACTTATGTTTAAAATATTTACGGAATTATTGGAATAAAAACTTATAAATGTAATGCGTTTTTTTTATTTGAATCATTTTCAAGATGTCGCTCACTTTGTCGATAACTGGAAACTCGTCAGAATTATCTGTGTACTATACTAACACACTACAATTATCTGGACAGTATGAGTGTGCTTTGTTGCATTTCTCAACATTTAACTCTATTCCAAACATTGACAAAAGCAATAATAAGTTATATTATGGCTCCGATGAAGTTATTGAAATACCGGAAGGCACTTACGAATTACAAGACATTGGCGATTATTTAAAATCTGAAGTAAAGGATGCTTTATTTAAATTACAGTGCAATAACAACACATTAAAAACTTGTATATACTGCACAAAAAATGTAAATTTTAATAAGGAAGACTCTATTCACAGTTTATTAGGGTTTAAGAAGCAGATCTTGGAAGCAAATAAATGGCATGAGTCAGAGTATCCTGTCAACATTCTATCTACAACCGTGATCAGGATTGAATGTGATATTGTTAGTGGCTCGTACATAAATGGAGAACCCAGTCACATTGTGCACGAATTCGCGCTCAACGTCCCACCCGGATACAGAATTATTGAAATCCCAACAAACGTGATATATTTTCCAATAAATCAAAACAATATTAGCTCCATACATATAAGACTATTAAATATAAATAACCACTTAATAAATTTACGTGGTGAAGAAGTGCAACTGTATTTACATCTAAGAAGCAAAAATGATTAACTACAATAAATATACACAGACAGAAAAAGGAAATATCAGTTCTACTCGAGCTTTCAACACGATACGAGCTTACTCTAAAACGAAAATTAAATTAACTAAAGACAATAAAGCATTCCTTAAAGCGATTGGACTGCTAAAATGAATATCTTAGATGTTTTATCTGCTCCAACTTATGACAACACCGTTGAAGGTATTGAGTTTCACTCTTACAAGCCGTACATAACAACTTTCAACAGAAACGATGAAATCCGCATCCCTATCAACCAACAAGACCTGTATATATTACCATCAGCAAGCACCTTGTATTTGGAAGGATCAGTTATCGTTAGCAAAAGTACATCGAAGGATCCTGTTAATACTGTTCATTTTACGAACAATGGGTTACTTTACTTGTTCCAAGATATAAGATATGAATTAAATGGAGTGGAAATTGATAAAATAAAAAATGCTGGTGTTACTACTACCATGAAATCTTTAATATCAATGAATGAAAGTGAGTCAAAGATATCCAATGCATGGGGATGGAATGTTGAGGGTATAAAGAATATTAACGGAGGTAGATTTTCTGCTTCTATACCACTTTGCAATATCCTAGGTTTTGCAGAAGACTTCAAAAAAGTCGTGATTAATAGTAGACACGAACTGATATTGTTACGAAGCAATACCAACCTGAACGCTGTAAAACTTAACACAGGAGAAATCATAGAAGATGTTGTTATAAACAAAATTGTATGGCGCGTACCGCACGTCAAAGTATCAGATAAAGAAAAAATAAATTTGCTAAAAGTGTTAGAAAAAGACAGACCGCTCCAGATGATTTTCAGAAATTGGGATCTATATGAATATCCAGCTTTACCAAAAACTACAAAACATACTTGGTCTATCAAAACTTCGTCACAAATTGAAAAGCCTAGATATGTAATCATTGGTCTACAAACAGACAGGAAAAACAATGCAAGTTCTGACATGTCTCAGTTCGATCATTGTCATATTCGTGATATTAGAGTGTACCTAAATTCAACCTACTTTCCATATGAAAATCTAAACATAAGTTTTGCTAATAATAAAGTTGCTTTATTATATGAACAATACACTAGATTTCAACAGTCGTATTACGGATGTCGGTCGCAACCGTTATTAAGTGAGAAACAATTTAAAGACTTGGCACCGCTTTTCATTATCGACTGTTCCAGGCAAGCAGATAATCTAAAGACAGGTCCTGTTGTGGACGTGAGAGTGGAAATTGAAAGCGATTCGGATATACCAGATCAAACTGCAGCATATTGTCTCATTCTGAACGATTGTATAATTGAATATAAACCACTGAGTAACACAGTGAAGAAAATATCATGAATCCAGATACGATTATAGTAGATGTTCAAGGATTTAAAGACCTATATAATAATTTCATTATTAAGGAATTAGCTTTGGTCACTCATGATTATACTCAAACATTTTTAATTAAACCTCCATACTTGTTTAATCAGCTAACAAGCGATGAAAAGAAGCAAACTAAATGGATAGAAAAAAACAGAGGTATCTATTGGAATGAAGGATTCATCGACTACAGAGAATTCCATCGCATAATCGTACCGTATTTGGAAAATAAATCTATTATTGTAAAAGGTTTGGAGAAAGTGAAGTGGGTTATGCAACTGTGTGAGAATTGTAATGTGATGACACTAGATGATGAACAGTGTCCTAATTTATCATTATTGCATAAAAAATACTGTTATGGAACTACTAAATTAAATTGTGTTAAACATTTGAAGCATTGTGCGCTTAAAAATGTGTTATGTCTAAAAATGTATTTGAATTGGTGATAAAATGTGTCTGTCGATCAAATGTTATTTATAAAATTAGGAAAATATTATCATGAGGTGTTTTTTGAAAATAAAATATCATAGTACAACTTATACAAAATGTATTTTAATTTGAAAACCCTAAATAGTTTAAAAAGTATTAGTCATCGATTGAGGAATAAATGAAATCACTTAACTGTACAGCATATTTTGCTTATGTTGAGTCTGTGTTACGATATGGGTTACTTTTATGGGGAAATGGTACAGATATAAATAAAGTATTTTTAGCCCAAAAACGGTGTATACGAGCAATTTCTAGGTAGTAGCGCTCAGTGAAGATGAGTGACTAAACTTTCTATTTTGCATAAAAAATACTGTGATAGTAATTTCAATTGTATTAAGCACAAAGCATGTGAATTTCAAAAAATGTTATGTACTTATATAAAAATATATGTTATTTTTTGGAGTAGGTAATAAATAAAAAGCTTTATAACTTACAAAATATTTTATTGTTTTATTTTTAAACCTAAAAATACATCAATTTAATATTAGTTACAAACCTTAAAAATAAACAGAAAAAAGGAACATCTAGTTTAATATTAGAAATCAGTATCAATTAATGATTTTGATATTTTCTTAACTAATAATTCTGTCTCGTCCATGACACTATCCATAGCGTCCTTAACTATATATTGTGCACTTAAAACAACGTTCTCACTGTCACTGTCAACATCGCTTGTTTGAACATCACTATTACACAGATCTATGACTGAAATCTTTATTAACTTTATCCCTTTTCTCTGCAGTCGACTCATTACGAATGATTTTGTGGGAATTTGTTTTTTTGGTGTTTCTCTGCATCGTTGCGTAGGTTTCTTTTTCTTTATACTTTGTTTGCTATTTACAACAGGATCTGATTCATTTCGAAGCATCTCATAGTATTCTTGGAGGGGGTCCTGAGCGTATTGGCTCAACACGATCTCGGAGTCAGAAACCTAGAACAATTTAAAAAAATAAATTAACAATCAGGCTCATCAGAATCATACAAATAATAAAATGTTTTTTTAATAATAAGATACTTACAGTCGACATAATGAAGACGTAGACTTGATGTACGTACAAGTTCTCGAGCTAAAGACTTATTGGTAAATGATGAATAAATTAAATATCAAAAACAACATATTTAAGTTACGAAATAATTATACAAGTTTGGTCACGTTGAACACAAAAATGTTAGCTAAGCATTTGTTGTTAAGGCTGAGAACACTTATATTTGCACCGCGGCTACACCTGTGTTATAATTAAACATGACTAGTTTCATGATTTTATAGGTTTCCTTGATAAATTGACTTAAACTTACAAAATAATTCTTGTGAAATTATGACGTTCACACAAACATACAAACAAACTCAGCAACCACAAAATATTACTATAGATTAAAAAAATAGAGGAAAGTGGGACAAAAGTAGGGTTCATTAGTTGAAAATAATTATGGGTGTAATAATTTCAAAATAAACATAGTTTTTACATGTCATCATTACTAAAATAAGTAATTGAAATGAAATTGATAAGCAAAACATTAATTTATGTCAAGTACGGAACCTTACTCATAAATTGTGAAGCACTAATTTTGTGAAATAATTGCAATAACAAAATAAATTCTAAAAACCAACACATAAATCTCCAGCTACTTGGAAATTAAATTTAATATCTACTCATGTTACATTTGTGCATGTTTGTTAATAAAATGTGAAATTGATACCTACTATACTTACGCAACATTATGCACACTTGATTTATATTGATATGATATTATTATGCTTTAATTTAATAATGTTTTTTTAATAAATATATTCATGTAATTATTATATGATTAAAAGCAGGTAACAACAGGATAAAACATAAATAAAACAAATATGAATAAAACAAATACGATTTATTTAGAATTGATCATATTATTATTTTATTTTCAACAAAATCTCTTTATAAAATAAACTTTACAATATTGTACAGGGTATTTCTTAAAACTATATTTTCTATTATTATTTTAACGAATAACAAAATTTTAGCTCCTCTTAGTTATCTTGTTTTCAACTATAAATCAGTATTGTTATCTTCCCCTTTAAAACTTATCTACTTCTTACGAGCCTGAAAAATTAATTAATATTTTATTTAACAGCTTGGATAGACTTGTAAAATATGTATTTTACATAATAGCTGCAAACTGCAGTCCAAACTAAAATATTTCAATGTTATTTTAACGTTACCTTAGTTATTATCCACAACGAATCTGTCTCCGACTTTTACTGTCTTTATAAGATTTTATATTTTTAATACGTAGATTAATCGATATAGGTAGTAAGTACGCTTTCTTCAAAAGTGTCTAAGTATTCAAAACAGCACCATTGTTTATTTACTTGGAAGGTATCAGTATTCTGAAAATAAAAAATGTTATCAAATAAATATATAAATCTTTAAAATAAATATAATAAACCATAAAAATATATAAGTAATATTAAAATATTTACCTTGTGACATTGAAAGCAGTTTTATCCAATTAGTTTTATAATTTATTTAATTGAATAATTAACACAATAATTATAAATTATTTTATATTAATATAGTATAAGTTTTTAATAAAAGTAGGTATTGCTTTTTTGTCTATATGGCGGCACGCTACTGATTAACATAATACCTTGTATGTAACAAGATATTTTTGTTTTTCCGTTTATAAAATTTACGAAAACAAAAGTTTCACGTTGCAATTGCGTCATTTCAACACTTTTAATGTAAGCAATTTTAAGCAGGGCTAACAAACATCATGCTTCCTAATATTATTTTATTCCATGATAATATTACATAATGAACAATGCTAAATCGAATTATATTATCATATTGTTATATCCTATCACAAAAACTGATATTAAATACTTAAGTTAAGTAATGTATTGTGGGGAATAAGATGTTTATGGTAACTTTATTTTTATGAAATGGTCACTAATTTACAATAATGTAATTTGTAACAGTTATTAAAAAGAAAAAAAAACATACTAACATTTTAACCCTAACCTTAATCGTCATGATAGATATTTGATATGATCGGTTTTTTTTGTAATATTTTAATTTAAATGTACTTTATAATAATTATTATTATTGTAGTTATTTTAACCAAATTTAATAAAACAACATTTTAGTTAAATATCATGCCCACATGTTGGGTAGCCCTGAACCGTTTTGCAGCGGTGAAATTGCGTCATTTCAACACTTTTAATGTAAGCAATTTTAAGCAGGGCTAACAAACATCATGCTTCCTAATATTATTTTATTCCATGATAATATTACATAATGAACAATGCTAAATCGAATTATATTATCATATTGTTATATCCTATCATAAAAACTGATATTAAATACTTAAGTTAAGTAATGTATTGTGGGGAATAAGATGTTTATGGTAACTTTATTTTTATGAAATGGTCACTAATTTACAATAATGTAATTTGTAACAGTTATTAAAAAGAAAAAAAACCTACTAACATTTTTAACCCTAACCTTAATCGTCATGATAGATATTTGATATGATCGGTTTTTTTTTGTAATATTTTAATTTAAATGTACTTTATAATAATTATTATTATTGTAGTTATTTTAACCAAATTTAATAAAACAACATTTTAGTTAAATATCACGCCCACATGTTGGGTAGCCCTGAACCGTTTTGCAGCGGTGACAATTACAGTCGATTACGAAACTTTAACTACGTCTTCACTTTTCAAACAAGTATAATACTTACAACTAAAAAAGTCAATAATCTGTCTATTTTCTTTGTTGATTATATCAATTTTAAATTATGATACTTTATTACCAATTGTGAGTTATAAGCTTCAACGAACTCGTTAATATTATTTATCATCCAGTGAAGTCACACTGAAAGTAGTGCAAGAATAACTCAGTCTCTCCAATATTGAAGTAAGGGACCCTCACCATATATAATGTAAGTGTTTATATTTAAATTTAATTATTTTAGATTTTTTTTCTATTAATATTATTTAATTATGATTTCCACAGTTTAGTTTATTTGTGCGTGCTCTATGCACAAAGCTTTATGCAGTTAATTAATTATGATTTTTATTTTTTCATGTTTATAATAGTTACTTATTCTTTAATTTAACTATTATCTTTTGTTACTCTAAGAATGGTGACAGCAATTTGTTTATTTTATCCGAGCAATTTAGATACAAGCAATCCATGAGATTGATCATAATTTCCACACTTACTTTGTTTCTGAGTGCCCCCCAAATACAATTGATTAACCATTAAATTAATGTTTTTTTATTTTTTGCAGGTCAGAGTTTGAATGTGATCAATACTTCGATAAAAGCGATGAAAATAATGTCGTACCAAACCGTAAACACTCCAATATTTCGATCAAACGCAGAACTACTTCAAAGAAAAAATCACCAGTCTGTACCAGGTAATTATATTATGTTACTTATCTATAATACGCAGTTTATGTAACAGTGTACATACGTCTAACTAACAGGTTTTCAGTTTTAAGCATAATAATGTGTTCATTATTATGCTTAAAACTGAAAACCTGTCTCTTAATTTACTCTACCAAACTTTACTAGTGCAGTGGGTTCTAAACCGATATAGACAGCCATTATGTTTCATTACTGAATTAATAATTAATTAATTTTATTTATGTATTTATCTAAGGTACACTATTTACAAACTAACAATAGATTTAAAAATAATCATTAATTCGATGTGATATCCCTTTATAAAACAATTGTAGTGTTGTTGCAACAATTGTATTTGACCTATCTTCAAATGCAAATGTTGTATTATACCTACATAAAGAGGTAAGGATGAACTAAAACTAAGTATTATTTGTTTCAGAAAAATAGCCAAGTCTACGGATATATTTAGCATCAGTCATGGTCAAGCAGAGAAAAGTATGAATTCACCGCCCGAACTGTTATCGTTCTTCGCGAACAAGGTGGCAAATGGCAACGAGCGTCGCACGACCAACACCAAAGGCGATTTCTACATCGATCTTAAAGTTTATCACGCGGCTGACGCTCGTGAAACCGAATCTCAAGAGCTCTGGAAGAAGGCATTGGTGAGAATAAAATTCCATACAGACGATGACTCAACCCAGTGGCGCAAACTTCAAGCTTTCGTGTCATCCGCTGATGCGCTATTCGATAAGCCACCTACATTTAGTATGTATTAAGTAATTGTGTTATTAATAAAGACTTGTCTAGTTTATTGTGTTTTTCATGCAAATGTTAGCCACCCAACAGAAATGTTGGTTGCATTGTTAGCCACCCGACAGAAATGTTGGTTGCATTGTTAGTCACACAACAGAAATGTTGTTTGCAATGATAAAGTCGATTGATAACTGTATTGATCGCATCTCACACCTAAATGTTAGCCACCCGACAGAAATGTTGGTTGCATTGTTAGTCACACAACAGAAATGTTGTTTGCAATAATAAAACCGATTGATAACTGTATTGATCGCATCTCACATCCAAATGTTAGCCACCCGACAGAAATGTTGGTTGCATTGTTAGTCACACAACAGAAATGTTGTTTGCAATGATAAAGTCGATTGATAACTGTATTGATCGCATCTCACATCCAAATGTTAGCCACCCGACAGAAATGTTGGTTGCATTGTTAGTCACACAACAGAAACGTTGTATGCAATGATAAAGTCGATTGATTACTCTATTAATCGCATCTCACACCTAAATGTTAGCCACCCGACAGAAATGTTGGTTGCATTGTTAGTCACACAACAGAAATGTTGTTTGCAATAATAAAACCGATTGATAACTGTATTGATCGCATCTCACACCCGACAGAAATGTTGGTTGTAATTGTAAGTCACACAACAGAAATGTTGTTTGCAATTGATAAAGTCGATCGATAACTGCATTGATCGCATCTCACATACAAATGTTAGCCACCCGACAGAAATGTTGGTTGCAATTAATAACGAAAAGTTATAATGATGATCATGAATAGATACAGCTTGCTGTTCGAACTTGCAAAAAACGTAAGGTTGCATTGCATAACGATGTAATCGCTGGTTATATCGAATTTATATTATTGGGCATTCTGGGTCACGAGTCCTGAGCGAGAGCGAAACTTGTTTCGCGGAGCGACTGGACGAAAGTGGTACAGAATGCCCAATAATACCCTACTGTAAATGTCAATAAAAACTTTCAATGAAAACTGGTTTGAACAAGATACAATCATAAGTTTTTGAGATATAGCACAATTTCAAAAACCGCACACGTTACTTTGTAATTCATACAAACACTATGAAAAACAAAGTTAAGAGCAAAACTTTGCTTGTTACTACGGAACACTTCATGGGCGAGTCCGACTCGTACTTCCCCAGTTTTTTTTTGTAACTCCACTGGTAAAATCTCTCTTCCTTTTCCTCTCACTCATTATTTTTTACAAAACCAGAAGTACAATATTATTATTGTTTGTTGTATTACAATTTAAAAATACACCATTAAAATAAATAAAATAATTTCTGTAACAATAAGTAGAAAGTATTTTGTAAACAATAAGACATGGTCACCCTATCGCACCACATACTGATAATGTTCTACAGCTTCTGAAATATAACCTTAAGAATTTTTATTGTATTTTTACTAGTTTTGACAAATTAAAATCTAGGTATTACAAAAAACTCCAGACCTCTGCGATGCTTTTTCAGCGAGATACAGGCGAAATAACGTTTTATTCACCGTTTCGATGGCGTGGCCATATCGTTTTAGTCTTATAGCTCCTGAAATATAAACCTAGGAATTTTTGTTGTATTTTTCCTAGTTTCGACAAATTCAAATCTGGGTAATTACAATAAACTACACACCTCTGCGATTTTTTTTCAGCGAGATACAGGCGATAGCGTTTTCTCCACCGTTTCAATGGCGCGGCCATTCGGTTTTAGTGTTATAGCTCTTAAACTATAAACCTGAGTATTTTTTTTATATTTTTACAAATTTTTTACAAATTAAATCTTGCATTTGCGTAAATTTCAGGTCTCTACAAGGCTTAGTTTTAAAGATCTCAGTGGCCGCGCGGTTCGCCGCGTTTCAATGGCGCGGCCATGTTTAAACCCTTATAACTTTTTAACCGTATCTTTGACAAATTTATGGTTTTGGGAATCAACTTCTACAAATTTTTACAAAAAATTGACATGGTTTTTTTTAAAAAAAAACGCTATGGCCGCGCGGTCGAACTGTACACCTGTAGTTTTAGGTACTCGTTCCAACAGATTTGATGGCTAATTGAGGTAAAAAAAGTAAAAATCACAAAATACATCTCAATACATAAATAAGTACCTAGGTATACTTTATCACCTAAAAGCAAAACCAGTTTCTAGGGATGCCACAATAACATACCTTACATAATGTATCGCACAAGAGGTCCTTTAATCCCTAACAAACATTACTCGAGCTGTAGATATCGACGTTTTTCCTGCATGATTTTTTGCATTAGGTAGTTCCTATGCAATTGCCCTGCATGTTACGAAACACTAAATAAGCATGTATTATGTAGATATGCCATTATGTTAATAGTACATAGTGTAGTGACAAGTGGCGCTCTGTCGTCTCTACCTACCCCGTACGCGATAAGGCGTGAGTTTATCTATGTATGTATGTATGTTTATAGTACAACCCTTAATAGTAGTATAATAATAATAAGTCATTTTCATGCTAAAACTGACCTTCCATTTTTAAACATAAGCAATAATACCAATCAAAATAACCAAAATAAACCATCAATTGCCTTATTTCATTAATAAAAACACTAGACATTTTTTAATGTATTTTATGTATGTTACAGCGCATAGACGGAGGTCCGTATTACCGACCTGTAGCGCTGCCACCACGCCTGCCCGCATCTCCGCCCGCCGCGCCCGGCATCTTCGCCTCACTTACCAACAGTTTTAACAGCTTTATCTCTAATATACTAGGATAAGGTAGAAAGACATGTAACCATACTGTGTTCTCAACCTAACATAAACTGCACAATAAACTTCAATAAATAAGTCATAAATATTGCCTCATAAGAAAATGGTACAATTAAAGGAGTTATCACAAATTATATTTTTAAAAAATAAGTGAAGTCAATAAAGTCGCTGTCTATGACTGTCAGCTACTGATATTAGAAAGAGCTTATCTGTGAATCACTGTGTGTATCTGATTTGATTTATAAGGTTGGAAATTGAATTTTGTAGAAATAATATAGCAACTAAAACAAAATCTAATTTATTTCAATTTAGCTAGGAAATCACAATTTAGCTTCCGCTTGTCACAATAAAGCTAAAATAAATTAAGTCGAATTATCAAATAGCCAAAAATCACTCAATCATCATCATATCTTATCTATCTCAAACCTGTTTAGTTAACATGGTAAATAATAAGTATATATTCCTAGACATATAGAGAGGCTATGTTTTACTACAGTTTGTTTTTCTAATAATATTTACAACTTTCTCACTGTATGCATGTATGTTATGTAACCGCCTTATACATTATACTTTGTAAAAATATCATTGTATACGTGTGTTACGACCTAGCCCAGCCACGGCGGCAAAATAGGCCATGGGCAATTTCAGTAAGCTGTACTGACGCGTAATTTTCTGTACAAAAAAGAAAAATGACGTGCTACAGCGTAAGGGCCCAGCACGGCCACGGTTCTATCTAATAGGTATGGGACCTTTATAATATATTTAAGGTATGGGGCACTTGTAAGCATCGTGTACCATCGAATCGAAGAACATTTTCTCTGAAATCGGTAGTGAATACAGTTTATTTCAGAATTAAACTTTAATATATGAAATATGGCCTATGTCCAGCAGTGGACGTCGATTGGCTGATATGATGATGATGATGATATGAAATGCCTCGTATATGTATATGTAATTTAACATCATGCCATTGCCATGGCCTCTTTTGCCGCCGTGGCCGGGTAGGTCATAACACACATTGTATACTCGTATGATACATGAGATTATATACGTTCATATGTTATAGGTGCATCATTATAGTTTTAAGTCATTTGTACATATACCTATATTAGAATAGAAATGCATAATATTAAGATTAGAGTTAAGTGTTTAATTTAAAAATAAAACTAATAATTTATTTCATTATTTGTTTATTTTTAATAGAAACATCGTGAACTTACAATGCTAGTGATATTACAAGACTGGGTTTTCACAGTTTGTTTTACAGTGCCAAGCGCTGTGCAGAGACTGCGAACTATATATTTTTTGTCAAGTCTTTTTGCATTTGTTACGGACAAAGTGAAGCTTATTACCATAAAATACTCCTTTATCGCTTCTCCCGTATACAAAAAAAAAGACAACAGTACTTGACATTTGAGTCTAGTAAAACTATTGATTTTAAAAACCAGTATTTACAGAACCCATAATCTCTACTTCTTTAAAGGAATTTCACATAAGACTTAAAACAAATTGAAACAAAACACCCGCCATAATTATTACTTATGCCATCACGAATCACTAGCATCAATTTTAACATTATCCCTAGCTACTTGGAACGCCGCAATAATTGCCGCCAACTCTATACGTTCACTACATCCTGACGCAAGGCGCGCTTCTGCGTCCGACATGTAAATCAGTAGAGATATTAATACTTCTGGAGGTAGTTTCACTGAAAATAATAATACGAAATAGCTTAGACAAAGGAAATTGGAGTAAAATGTTTTATATCTTGCGCAATTTTACTTGGTTGGCCTGAAGTTAGCTGTCAGAAAAACTCGCGCATGTACAGGAATTATGAAAACACCCACTTCCCGCCATTTTGTTCCAATAATGACATCTGCGCATCTATTTACAACAACTTCAAGCCGGCCAGGTTAGATTGCGCATACTGTATTATATAACTGTAAATAAGCTCTTTAATATATTAAAGAGCTATATTAAAGAGCTTTTACAAAAATTGCAAATATAATGTTTACGTACCTCTTTGAATGATTGTGTGAACTTCAGTTAAAATATCGCCTAATGCCAATCCTTTAGCTATTTTTAAATCTTGGATACCTAAGTTATTTGATGTAAAGAAATATTTATAAAACTCAATGCACAAAAATTATGTAACTAATGAAATTTCAAAGTCAAACATAAGATGAAAATCACTTTTGCATAAACGCATTCGCGTTAGAAACATTGTCGTGCAAAAGGTTGCGAGTCGGACACATAAATTATTTGTGAGATCCACATATTATCTTGACACTGGATGTTTTTTGTGTCCTTTTAATTTGATCTTAGTAAAAATCTCCGTGCCACAGGACAGGATCACAATTGCGGGATTTGACTTTTAGTTAGTTGTTGGGCAAAGGCCTTACCAGCTTTAAAAAAAACTCTCATTATAAAAGGATACGTTTGAAACACATAGCGAAATCATTCTCATTTAGCAGCCAGTTCAGTATGTTAGTGATATCAGATCTGAGCGGATGTCCCACACAGATATACACGTTATCTTCTGTGACATCGCGGTACGCCAGCCATGTGCTCTGTAGTGTGTTGAGAACCTTCCTCATGTCGCCGCCAGATAGCGCCAGTAGTGCTTTGACACCGTCCTCTGACATTTTTACACTGGAAATCGATTTATAATATTAACCCTTGAATGATAAGTTTGGTAAGAGTTACATTACATAATTTGACACCCCTTTTTATCCCCGTACCCGTAAAAGAGAAAAAAAAAAGAATACTTCGTATTAAACCCTATACCATAATCTTCCTCCATCCTTAGATGCCGTAGTCCGTTCCATCATTTAAGGACCGGTAAGAATAGTATCCATAAAAGAATATACCAAAACGGGGTGTCGGCCATCTCATCCATGGGTAAAAAAAGACTAGCAGAGAAAAGAACATACATGAGAATGAAAACTCAATACAAACCTCATACCAACCTGTAAAAACAAGAATCCAATACTGGACAAGGAGACACTTGCCTGAAGTATTATAAGGTTATCAGCAGAATATGAATAAAGTACCATGCAGTACGACGAAGACTACATACTTAATAAAAAAACAAAAATAATAAAAAAAAAATTCAACGTACCCTTCTGCAGCAGCGACTTCCTTAAGCCTGGGTACAATTTGTGCTTGCTGTAGCGGTGCGAAGCGGAACCGCGTGCATCTTGACTGTAGCGCCGGTATTATTTTACCCAAATAATTGCATATTATACAGAATCTTACGTTTTCTGTATACTTCTCTATTACTGTAATAGATATGCAATAGAAATATAGTTATATGCTTATGGAGAAAGCCTCTCTAATGCAGGAACATTGAAGCGACATAGGCTAATTATGACAAAGCTACTTAAATAAAGATTAAAAAAAATGCAGGAACATAATATTGTATTGGTTCTTGTGTGTGACAAAGACGAGCAAGCCTCTCACCTGATGGTAAGTGGTGGCCTCTTATGGCTTTCAGCAATGCCAGAGCACATCCAAGCCACTGCCTACCCTCTACACAGAAGTTGTAAATAGCCCTTTAATTTCCCTAGGTACTGTTCCGTATCTACGCACAGTAATATTTTTACACTAATCCTTGAAGGTAAATTAAGCAGGCACAGCGGGGAAACCGACCTAGCATTCTACAACCTACGAATTCTGTCATCAGTACAGTACATTGCCAGGATAAAGATTAACATAAATAAATTAAAACAAAGTAATAATATAAATATTTGTATTGACCAGCATTACACATTAGTTAAAATTATTTGTCAGGCACATTACAGCCCTTGCTAAGCCTTCCAGATACATCAATATCAAATATCACAAAACGGTAACAACAGACCAACAAACTTTTTAGTAGGTATAATGCTACTTGCCCACGTCAGACGTTTTGCAAGATAGGTAATAGCGCCGATAAAATATTTTGATCCATCGATAATATATATTTCTGGCCGACTTATTGTTGAATGTGTGTGTTGCATTATTGCTATCAGAATGTTCTACTACCAAAAATCGGTCACCGATTATCAGACGTGGGCCAGCAGCTTAATAAGTACCTAACCATTTTCTTCTTCGTCACGACAAGGTAGATAAAACGAGAGAAACGTTCTTATGAAACGAGACTCAACCATCCCGTTTCTTTACACTCAAAACTTTACTGTATAACGCAAATTCTTGACGACGCTTTTCTCTGTACTTTTCTAAGTGCCTTTCTATTCATAATAAGGGAATGAGTAGAATCCCTCTGTATAGATATTATAGGTGTGTGACCATTCAATTCTGGAGTTTTCATTTGTGGGGATTTTCCGTTAATGGCAATAGGTGGCAGTACATGTACTTTTATGCCTAGAACGCGCGCCACTAAGTTCGTGAATGAGCTGTTTACCTGAAATAAAGATAAACAGTTAAAGCTTAATAAATATAGTAGATTGAAGTGTGATTTTGGCCTAAGATAACTTATCGATTAAAATGCACTGACTAAATCCCTGTAATTGTAGCAGCACAATCCTATAGGTATTAAACCATGATTACTTTGACGAAAATATTTTTTCCCATTCATCTTTAGTAAAATTAAATTTATTTTATCTTATTATGCAATGTTGAGAAATACGCTAAATGTGAAAAAAATTGCTTGATTAAGATATTTGCTTACGAAAGAAAATTATATGTTGTCACTAAAGTTCTTAAACCTCTAAGACATCATAAGATCGAGCTTAAACAAAAATGACTCACCATTTCACCAGTTCTCGCAGAACCTTTAAAATTCTCTAACATATGTTCAGAAGAGAGCTTCTGCACACAAGAAAGCCTTACAGCCCTCTGATGTTCAAGATCAGATTTATTACCAAACAGTGCCATCAACGGCTTTTTCACCTCAGACTCAAATATTTCTTTTACTTTCGTTATCCATAATCGTAACTTTTCAAAACTTTGTAGATTTGTAAGGTCGTATACAAACAATATAATCTGAAATTGAAATAAAATTTGTTCTACAAATGGAATAATAATATTAATTTAATTTCGTAGTCTAAGTCTCGTAATCACTAGATCATATAATGATGTTGATCTTGCTAATCGTAATCATCAAATAAGTCAATGAATGTTCACTGCTGTACATAATAGGCCTGCTCCAAATATTTCCACTCAGCGCGATTCTTTGCCCACTTGTCCACTGGTATTTCGTCGCCTAACCAGGTCGTATATTCACCGTGTAAGAAATGACGCCCGCAGACACTCCCCACTCTACGTCTTCCGCTACGTGGTCACCATTCCAAAACATTTTGTCTCAACGGCTGTTGACTATATTAATAACTAATCTAATTTAAACGATAAAAGGTTAAGAAGAACTTTTGGTCTCAACATCAGTCAGTTCTATATGGTATAGGCCTTAAATCTTACTTACATCAGAAGCGTATAAATAGTTAGAGAGCATATGGGTAGCAAGTGCGTTGCCAGCAACGTCACATAACTGTAGTGGTACCGAGGGGCGGAGGCCTAAGCATTGGCCGGCCATCACCTCGGCCCCCTGTGTACTGCTGCTGCCGAGGCCGCTCCCGCCCAGATATCGGTAACATAGGCTAGTCTAAAACAAATTAACTTTACGTAAACAAATACTTTTATAAAATAGGACAATTGGAAAGAAGAAAATAATAAACAAATTAAAAGAATAAAGACTAATGCATCTAATAGTTAAATTACATAATTAAGTACATCATTAAGTTGACATGCACATAACATTATTTATATAGAATAATATGCGATGCCATGACATTTAAAAGCGTCTAAGAATAGCCACATCATAATTACGAAAAAGTTGTAAATCAACCAACTTAGTTAAAACAGAAAATATAAACCTCCTATATGTATATAACAGTATAACCAGCATTAAAATATGAATAATAAAAACTCCTTAAGCTAATTATGTATAATAAATAATTATGTACTTACTTTCCCAGTAGAAGGTTCACCAACAATAGTAATCTTAACAGTCCTACACTGTACCTCTTCATCATCACTATCCGACATGTTACCAAACTTGAACTTACGGGAGTCATATAGAAAAACCATAATTACATCAGACTTAAATTACATCACAGTTTAATTATAATACATAATTAACTAAAACACATCACGTTTATTAACTAACTGTAATGTGATATAACATTTTATTTGTGTTCAGGAGTATATCCATGGCAACTAATTACGTGGGTTGGTATTTGTTTGTAGTAACGTTGATTCGTGTTTCGTAGCAAATATAAATAACTACATCAATATTTGTGTGTAATCAGGGGGACGAGAGTTTGGTAAATAGAGTAAGTTGTAAGGTAAAACGTAAGGGAAAAACGTTAATTAGCGGTCGTTTACACTACCGAGTTGTAAAATTGTATTGTTTTAATTTCTTCTTATTTTTTTTACGGCCATGATATTCACCTTGTAGCGATCGAACCGTGTAAGGTTTTACAATGATTAGGTATTTTGATTTTAGGTATTTTAAACATTACGTATTTTGAATTTAGGTGTTTTAAACATTTGGTATTTTGAATTTAGGTAAGTATTAAATTTCTTATGTAGGTGTTTTAAGCTAAGGTATTTTAATATATTAGGTATTTTAATTTTAGGTATTTAGATGTACTCCCGCCTAGGAAACGTTACAGTTTCTGTATACAGCAGCGCGTAAGGTACGCAGCGCCTTAGCTGTGCTCCGGTATTTACGACATCCATTAGAGGCCGCTTGCTCGTCAGTAGTAAGTCTCACACCCATAAACAACTGTTTTAAAGATATGCGCCTGCCTTGAAGAGGCTCTCTTCGCGATGTTGTAAGTTGTATCCGTTGCAGAATACTGCCACCGGAAGCTTACACAAGGCTAGCTTGACAAAAGGATAGGATAAATATGTAATTCAGTAGAGGGAGAAGCAACAGCCACATTGGCGTAACACATACACTCGGACCATAATCGTTTCCCAAAATAACGTAAGGACCTAAAAGGTTAAAATCATAAATCTGCCAGTGCTGTAATAGCAAGCCAAATTTCCCTCCATCATTTCGCTGGAGGTGCCCTCTCCATATAGCTAAACATTAAACTTTTGATAAGATTGAGAATTCTTAAAGCATATTTCTGTAAATCAGAATAGTCTCTACCTAATGAAAAAAAATATAATATGAAAGTTAACTTACTTCGGCGAAGGGCATTTTGTGCATCATTGGTCATAGCATCTGCTTCATCCAGTATTATCAGTTTAGGGCCAGCCTTAAATATAGTTCTTGTAGAAGCGAAACTCAATATTTGTCCTCTCACGATACCTATACCTCTGTCATCTGATGCATTTAATTCCAACACCTGTAATGAAATAATGTAACAACATTAGATAGGCAAATAGATAGTTTGATCGATCCTAAATTTCATTTTTCGCCCCACTCTGGATGCTTTGATGACACCGAGCGTATGGCGTCCTAGGCATATGACACAGGTAACTCCTGAAGCACCTGTGCCACGAAAGCACCTGCGTTGCGCGAAACGACAGAGAACCCTGCACCTGCGTTGCGCGAAACGACAGAGAACCCTGCCTTCTCCTGAGTCAGTTCGCAGTCAGTGTCGAATTCTGTGGCCAGCAGAAGAGCATTCTATCCATGTTGCCACAAGGACTTCAAGGAGTGACACGTGACTCTTTGTTAAAGTGCTCTTGACCACCAATCCTAGGTAATTCATGGTCTGCTCAACAGCGATTCAGACCACCTGAGAAACTTTTGCTGTGACCACTTGTTTTTACATAATACATTCCACGTACCATAACATCTTCGCAAAAACTACATGTTTATCCCGAAAGATCACTCAATTAAGACAAACAAATACTTTGACTTGACCAATGAGATAACCAGAAATGGCTATGTTATGTGCCGTGGAAGTAGGTGTGAGGGGTACTCCAGCTAAATTCCTCTACAGCTTATTAAAAGAACTAGGACTGCCTTCAGTAAGCTCTCTACTATCACGATGGTTCAAAACAACATTATTAGGTTCATACCAAATTTGGATAGCTAGAGGACGGAACATAGCAGACCGTGAAGGTGACCGCTAACGTGTTGTAAGGGGACATCCTTAAACCTACATCTGCGTTGTAAGTCCCAGACGCTGTTATGCAAGTGTTTCGTTCCTTATCACGCGATGGACTCGGCATCCGCACAGAGAATCCATGGAATGCTAAGATAATGTCTTATAACTTGTTTTTTAATCTTTTTTGTGTATTTTAAACATAACATGGATTGAAAAACTTTACGAATACAGCAAATTATCATAATAGGGCACTTTGTGTTAAAGCTAGAAATTCTGATTATACATCTAATTGGATTTAATAAATTGTATACTTCATCATATCAGCCAATGGATGTTGACTGCTGGACCTCTAAATGTTTCCTCCCTACACTGTCCTTCCCTATCCTTTGGTTTCCCTAATCATTCTTAATTTTAAACTTACCATAGAATTAAATTGTTGTGGAGTGTACATTTGTTTAGCACATGCCAAAATTGTAGATGTCTTCCCAGTACCAGGAGGTCCATAGAATAATAGATGAGGTAATTGGTTTTGATTCATAAATTGATTAACTAAAAGAAACACAATTATTAAATAAACAACCAGCTTTTAAACAATGAAATATTTCCACTTTGTATCCTTTTAGGCTATGAGCTATTAAAAAGCTATTTAAAGTTTAATTAAAACCAACTCATCATCATCATCATATCAGCTAATCAACTCCACTGCTGGACATAGGCCTCCTCCAAGTAATGCCATATTCTATGGTCCTGTGCCTCCCTCATCCATTGGCTAAAACCAACTCACTAAAGCAGAAATTATACCATATTTACAGAATTATATGTAACCAAATTCTGGACATTAGGTATCACTTTCCTGGCAAATTCTTAGGGTCTGAGACAAGGGAATATCAGCAAGGAATTTTAACAGTTGCTATGATGAATAGGAAAGAAAAATTTTTTCTTTCCTCTAGAAATATATTAAGTAAGTATATAACATTTAAATTACTCCCGTTGTGAATATCTTCTCAGAGATTTAGAATAAACTTTATATAGTCATGCACACTCTGTGCAGAGATAGGCAAAATCCACAAAACTCAAGACAAATGAGCATAGGTGCAGCAAGTATTAATCAGACAGGTTTCTCTCGCTACATGACGCCCCCCCATCTCTGCAATTATTATTATAAATACTTATTAGCAAGTTAAAGATAGATAATTACTTGTTTTTATGATATCATCATGTGATATCAAATCTGCCAACTTCGATGGACGATATTTTTCCACCCTGAAAATATTGGAACATGATAAGTTCACAAATAGGAAACAAACAAAACAATAAATTAAGATTAAGTAATTCTACTAACCACGGTAAGTTTTTGCTTACTTCGCCTACAGTCATTATTTCAACTGAAGACCTTTTCCTGACACTGTAAATAATAAAAATATGTAATAACTCTCCGTATTAATACAAGTTTCTAAAAAAACTGTTTGGCGTTTGCTTTGCACTTGCAGCTGTCTGTGTCTTGTCCATAGATAAGAATATGTACTAACGTAGTCTTGTCAGATAAGCGGTACAAAAGATAAACAATAACCTCAAAAGTACCGGCTGTTTTTTTTCAAATTGTACAAATTTTATTTTGTTGTAACTTGCACTTTTAAAGAAACAGAACTCTAGCTTTCTTCAATAAATATATTTTGCGATGTAATTCTTTTATTTATTTGAAATCATCAAATCAATCACATTCAATCAAATAAGATTCGCGGCTAAAGCTCCATCCATCATAGTCTGGTGAATCTGCCAAGTGCCAACAACAAACAACGTTAATTCTTCAAAATGGATAAGAAAGTATAAATTATAAAGATCGTATTGATTTCACTTATTAAAGCAATGATGTTATATTTTTAATATAATACCATTGTATTAAAGACTTAAATATGCTTGATCAAAGAATAAATGTAACAAAAATATTTTTTCCTTACTTTATGAGATTAATTTATCAAAATACAAATATCCATTGACCGGATCTGGTGTACCAAATCAGTCTTACACGAACGGAGATTAACACGTTTCATATGTATTCTCTTTATCTATGTTAACACGGCATACAATCTCCTGTTCATATTACAATAATAAAATTTAAAAGTTGTGACAAATAAGTCATCATGGTAGAGACTGTTTCTGTTCACTGGTTGCCATTGGCGTCATTCAAATATTTATTTCTGTAGTTTAAGTCATTAAACAAGGATTCGGACGTGACTACCTATCTGGTCTAAAAGGCGAACGTACCGGTGCAAAGTCATTTTCAGCCTTGTGCATCCCATGTTTCCCAGCCACCAACCATTTTTACAAGATCGCCATTTCCGATTTATTCTATCCCAAAGGACGTTCCGACGTTATCCGTGTGGTGACGGAGTAAGAATACAATATGTCACCACCCCATCTCATTCCATGGGTGTCGTAAAAACCGATTAAGGGAATAACCGTAACTACTATCTTCACGAAATAAAAAGAAGGAAAACTTGAACTTAAACCCTATACCAATCCGTCTGTCCAGCGTGATATTACCTAGTAGGCCAAGTAACCCTCCGTCACGAGAGGAGTCCCGTCCCTGCAGTGGGACATTAATGGGCTGTTATGATGAAAGGACGTTCAACATGCTAAATATTCTGGCCTACTTCGAAATTTTCGATCATGTAACTTACGTATAACTGCGTCGAATCCACATTGTACCACATTATGCTCCGAAGGGACAAATAAGTAGGTATACTTACCTACTACAAAATTTTATCAGCAGAGGCAAGCCCAAGGTTAATGTCTAAGAGCCCGTCCACATGGCGCGTTGCGTCGACGCAACGCAAGTACTTCTCAAGTCAAGATACAGTCATTGTGCATTATAAAAGAGTTGACGAAAGTCCTATCCTCAGTGTTAGCATGAAATGTAAGCTTAGATGACTTTTTTGTAAAAAAAAGTGATATATCTGGTTATACCAAAATACAATCAACTACAAAACTGGATTAATTAACACATCCAATATTACATAACATCGCATTGCAACACTAAAATTTTCTAAAAGTGTCGTGCGTGACGAGTAGAGAAAATAGTATCGTCATAATGTATTCGACATTATGATGAGACTACTACTTTCTCTGATGTGATGATAATACTGCTGTGACCAAAAAGACCAATTTTCTATAAATCGCGTAAGACGAAAAGCGACCTCATAATGTAGGAAGTGTAATAATAGATTTTTGTAGGTGACACCAACATTAACAGAATGGACATTCAGTTTTTGTCAATACATACACCACTCAGTAAACCCTGTGAAGTCCAGGATTATTTAGGAATAATTTACGCTATTTAAAAATCAAGGTACAACATCGGCCGGACTTTACACCTGCTTTGTGCTTATCCTTATTTCTGTTTTTAAAACATATCTCAATAAAAGGCAAAATAAATAAAACAAGTTATTTAATTATAACTTTACACATTTTTCGATGTAATAGGTAGTAGTAAAAAAATACTTTATTTTATCAAATTCATTTACTTTTTTGTCCTTATATCTATAGGTTTATTAACAAATACCACTTGTAATGTATTCTTCTACATGTGCACGTGAGACGCATCCTTGTGGGTTACCATCGAATATTTCTGATGCAGAAGGCTCCCAGGGCCACTGTACGCGTCTTGTCAACGAGTGTAACATCTCCATTCTTGCGTCAGACGGAATGTGATATAAGCTGTGTTGTCGGCCAGCCTTGTCGATGCAGTAGTAATATTTATGTCCACTACTTTTAGATATTTGCGCCACCCATGGTTCTAGAATAAAATTGATATTGTTAATTCTTGTAAAGTATGTTTTCCTATGGAAATCTCGTAATACACAATATATTAAAAGTTATTTGTTATTCTAGTCGATTCAAGCAATAATAAAATGTCGCCAACTTTGGTTGAGGGCCATCCGCCCCACCACAGCCCGCGTAAAGTAGTAACTGTCGTCAGAGACAAACTACTCGTACTCAACAAAAAAAATCGCTAATATTGTATTTTTTTCCAATGTCTTTTCATTCTTTTCGAGTTATAGGTACTTAAAGTTTATACGTAATTTATATAATAGTATGTAATGTTAGATAATATTATTCAATTAAATAAATAAATAAAATGTTTATTCAGTATCAAAACATACATTTGTTATGGAAATTGAGACAGCCCCAGTAAGTAGTATAAACACTTGTGTTGGGGTTGACTCGCTTCTTCCCTTAAATATCTATCTTAGTTTAATACAGAACAACAGTATAATCAAACGAAATCTTAAACTAAAAATGTTGTGTGTACGTGTGTGGGTGTGTGTATGAGTGTGTGTGGGTGTGTTTTTTAATTACAATATTTTCTTAAAAGTTGACTAAAATAGAGAAATTAACTGTCGAATTTATACATTACCTTTTATCTGTTTCAAGAATAGAACAGAACCAACAACATAAAACATTCCATTTCTATTTCTGTCAGGCGTCTGAATAGTAACAGCTCTTTTAATACGTTTCATAGCTCTGTATTCTAGATTAGCAACAGCTGCATCAAAATTTTCCATATTGTAGAGCCTCTTACATCTTATCGGGAGAGCTTGATCATCAAAGGGTTTGTTTAATGCGTCGCAAAATAAATTGCATTGATTTAATCTAAGGAAAAAAAAAACTTATTTGATGGATGTCATGTATTTTTATCAGGTGGGTAGTAAGGCTTAACATACTATCTATTGCCACTTCTGTGCTTGCTTAAATCCAACTGTAAGAAATAATATGACTTACTGTGTTTTAATGGAAATGTATAGTAGCTATTGAGGTTACAGGGATATAGGACTTAGCATTTTTGTGGTTGAAGAGAGCATTGCAGAAGTACTTTGAATTTACTTGAAAATACATTACTTGTAAAGGACCTAATCTATCCCAGATTGTTGAGCATAGCATAAAAGAAGGGCTTTTAAAATATGAGATAGTAATATTCTGAGCTTCTAAAATATTGTTGTCTAAGTCCATCACCATTAAACCCCAAAGCCAGCCTCACTAATAGTGCTATGTATACCTCTTCCCTAAAATCATTAATACAAAAATTAAAAGTAAACTAACCTGTCAGTCAAACAAAGATGCGATATATCCTCTCCTCCCAACATGAGTGCATCTATTATGTGTAACGATTTGCTGTACATTTGAGTATTGCCTTGACCACGGAATTCCTTCACCACCTGTAGTTGAAAACTTCTTATTTAGTATATTACAGTAGTAACTTAAATGCATTAAGGTGAAATAGGACAATGTAATCCCTCTGCGAGCTTGACTCTTGCAAGTAAGACAAAACATCGAAAAAAACACATAGGGATTAATACTTATTATCAGTGCCTTAAATATATACTGTAGTAAAAATATGAATTGGTAGAGCCACCAGCATCAGCTACATGGACCTGGTGAAATGCGTGCAAACGTCAAGCCGTACTGCCTTCCGCATCAGATGTGTAATCAAACTGCCTAATGCAAGTGCTGATAAAGATATATTACTATTATATACAAACATTACTAAGAATTTCGTATGATTATATTTACATACCTCTCCATATATTAATGTTTTGGCTGGTAATGTTACATGTAAATCAACAACGGGTTTCCATCCATTCGATTCCTCCAATTGAAATACTTTCCTACCTCCACAACCTACAAAATATGTACAATAGTAACTGTTAATAAATTCAAAGCTAATAAATTCATTTGCTTTATTTCTTCAATATGGTGAAGGACTCACTTTTACGTGGTAGTAAGAAAGCACCCTAAATGGTGCTACAGGCGTCGTAAAGCCCGCTAAGTAGAAGTGACAGATAATATAAAAAGAAAAACTTAGAAAACATTGCCTCTTTAAACATTGATAATCTTAAAAAAATGCCATCATAGCCCCCCCCCAACTATGATGGCACTACTACAACTACAACTAATGTCTTCATGCAGGGGCGGGTCCCCTTCGGTGACGGTACGAAAGTTGGGCTATGAATATTGCGCTGGCCAGGTAGATAGATGTAGTTAACTACACCTGGCCAGCTTACAAATATGAGATGCAATTTTATTAATCGCCTTAGTTTTTTATCGACTTCTATCAGTTTTAGCTTTGATAAATAAAGGTTTAATCATTACTCACCTATAAATATCCTTAAATCGGGACTCCTTTTCCCACTGCTTAGAAATACAAGATGCCAATCGGGAAAATATTTAAAATACATTTTAAGATCCGATCTCCTCACTAAATAGTCAGGAGGCTTGTTTAGAACATTAGATTTAAAAGTAAATAGATTATGGGCATCATTCGGAGGGTTTTTCATTAAGGCTAGGATAGCAGATAACGTATCATCTGGATTAAGTCGTTCCGGTTGAGTTCTTACAGCATCAGGTAACTGAAAAACAAATTAATATTCATTTGAGTGATAATTCGAACATAAGAACCTATCAATGTTTTAAAGTAGATTAGGGGAATTTTCACCAGTGACAGACCCCAATATTATCTGTATATTTTTTGCTTATCGAAACCACTATTTTAAAAGTAATTATTTCAGGCAAAGACGTTTAAAAATGAAAGTTGTCGCCTGTGGTCTCGGTTGTGTGAATATGTGAGAAGCATTTTGTTATAATACACTGATCAAGTTTGTCATGCATGGTATTTAGTAGACAAAGTTTTCCTCTGTCACTGGAGAAGTTTTAGGGTTGTTATAAATAGTATACTTACTTCCCACAGTGCTAAGCACTGTTCCTTCATTTCGGCTTGACTTGCCTCCTTTAAATTTTTATCTTTACTGAATCTAGCAATTTTTAATAAATTTTGTATTTGTCTCTCGCCGAGTCTGTAAAAGAATTATAAAAATTACATTTTTGTTTTATAAATAGTACAAACTAGATATCCAGATTGTACTATTTATGCAATAAAATGGCTATATAGCCAGACCAGAAAAATAAAATGTCTTTTACTAAAGTACAGCAAGATAGCTATTGCCATTGTAGCAAATCGTCTAATATACAGGTTTATAACTTATTATTTGTTAAGAGATAGCTCTTGTGCCTTTTAGACAAATGACTGCCTTGAATGGACACACACACACACACCAATGCATACATATACGCTCACTGTCATGAAGGCGCTAGTTTTTCTATTTATTTTTACTTTATTTTTTACTTAATTTTGATAATATAAAATGTGTACACCAACGATATGTTAATATAAACATTTATTAGTTTTATCGTATGGAAGGCGCTGACATTTGTGATACAGTGTTAATTTCACTAGTACAAATGTCAACGTTGCAACTATTTAGACTTTTTGGATGTTTTCTAAGTTGTGTAACTGTATGTTTGTACCTCAAATTACTGACAATAAAGAAATTTATTATTATTATTATTATATTATAATGCTATGTTCATAGTATTACAGATACTGTTCAAAGTATAACAGAACTTGCCTGGAAGAATTATGATATTATTTTTCTGGTCCGGTCATATGAAATACTAAAAGCTACATACAGACAATTACTTTTGTATATGTATTCAAAGAAGCTTTTATCTTCTTTAAGAACATTCAATGGTACAAGATGAGTGACGTCACTGCTTCGTTCTGTACCCTTCCATAACATACAGTTAACGGACGTAAGGTGTTGCTCCGCTGGTTCAGTGCCTAATCTCTTCCATAGACATACGAGGTAACGTTCTGAGTTAGCTGGTCTTGATGTAACGGGTTTGTGTATGCAAACTGAAAACAAAAAATTGTTATAATACAACTCGCGCAAGCTTACTTGGCCGGCCTCAGGTTAGCTTTAGCAGAGGTTCGCGCATATTTAGAAACTAACCCCCTTATTCATAAACGGCGCTTAAATTTTAGTCAATTGATTAGCTTAAATTCTTACGGTTTTGTTTGGTATAAGGTTGGTTTTACTAATAAAAATCTCGCTTAACGGTGATTAAATTTGGCTTTGGGCTTTTATGAGTAAGGGGGTAAGAAAACAGCCGCTCCCCGCGATTGAGTTCCAAAAAAATATAACTAATAGGTTGTTTGTATGTAACATGAGTATGCGTACGATAAAGTGTGTGAGTGTACGTCTGATGAATGCGTAAAATCTTGTTTCAATATTTCTATCCACTCGATATCAGAAGTTTAAGGTTTAAGGAAGTTTATTCCCTCGTCCCCATAATGGGCACTAAGAGCATAGTACAAATATATACAGTATTTCGACTTCATAGAAACGGACGAAACGCGAGTTATACCTACACGCTCACGATAGCGGTGGCTTTGCGGAGTGAACAGTCGCGACTGTGCCACAGTAACGAGCGGGAAAGTAGGTAAATGTAATTAAAAAGCTGGAGGTGGGTATATCGCATGTTTACGTACCGCGGAGCCGTAGGCATTTATAATAAATATTCGGCCGAGATAGACTATTGGTAAGTGCTAAGAGTTAGTTAAGAAATAGATAATCTAAACAAAATTATTCTTACCTTTATCGAAACATTTGTACATAATATATATTAGGCCAACACTGAAAGGAGTGAAGACATCAAACAGTTTTACAACAAAATGTCCTCCAGTTCTTACAAGCATGAGTGCTGCAAGACATTGACACAAATATAATTGTTTTGAAAGTATCTCTTGTATGTTCTCTTGACCTTCCACTGAGAAACCCTGTAAAAGAGAATATTTCCCAACTAATAAACTTATAAAAAAAAATTATAAAACTAAAATTTCTAAAGAGAAGGAGTTTAATTTCTAGCTGAGCCCAAAGTTTCGCGTAGTAAATAGTTTTTTTTACTAATTGGAAGAAACAAACAAGCACCTCGAGTTCTGCTAAGCAGTGGTTTAGAACTATTAAGCTTAAGGTGCCTACGAACAGCGCGTGTCACTGGTGTTAAGTGAAATACTAGATGTTGAGGGCTATACTTGTGCCCTTTGATGAACTGATTTTCAAATGTTTTTCTGTGTTGAATAGTATATTTATCGGGGAGTGTCATAGGCTATATAGGACACGCTACGACTAAAAGGAGTGGAGCAGTAATGAAATATGTTTCAAAAAGGGACGCATTGTTTTCGCCGTCCAACGAAGTGGGCACAAGTCGGCTAGTGTATAGATAAAGCTTTCAACAATGAGCAGACTATTATTTCTGAACTTTCAATATGGGAATGAAATATAATATGTTACTTACACCATCAGCCATTAGGAAATGTACTCCTTTGTCATCAGTCTGTTTCAATACATGCTCTTTTAACGATATCAGATTAGCTGGGTCAAATATATTACCATCGTTATTTATTCCGTAATATGGATTGAATGTTTCTGGCGATCCAGCGTGGAAATCCGACAATTTGAAATCATTTGAACTTTTTAATGTAAATCCAAAACCTAGAAAATTAACTTTTATAAAAATGCTGATTTTATCTGCAAACATTCCTTAAACTAGACACAAAGTTATGGTTGAAATATTTCTTGAATTTATGCAGTTAAGTAAATCGAACTTTTTAGAAACAGAATTGTAAACGTGACAGATACAACAGCTCTTAACATACATCTATTGGCCTACTGCCAGCTAATCAATAAGGAAACCGTCTTATCGTCCCTATCTTTGAAATATATGTTGTCTTAACATTAAATCTTACCCTTTGCTCTCCATTTCTTGCGATATAAAACATATTCAGAGAATCCGCCGGGTCCCGCGCAAACATCGGCAAAATATAATATTTCGTTACCACTGACCGCTTCTTCACCCGATTGTGTCTTAGGACTTGTGAAGTTAAATTCGAAAACTGCATCAATATTAGCCATCTTAACAGCTGCTCTGTTAAGAAATATCACTGAGCCAATTGTCTCATATGGGTTACTGCGGAAACGGGCATTCCTGAGGTCTTCGTCATCTAAACTATCAAATATTGTCTGTAAAATACACAAAAATATTGTGTAATAGTGAGTTTTAACAGTAGTTTAGCGAAGCATTTCCAATAAATAAACATGTTACACATTTAGTTTACGGTATAACTTTGTGCCGTTTATCTTAAGTTGTACAATACATTCACACTAAAAAAATACTATCATTACAATCTTACCTTAGAATCTAAAACACCTTTCAATATTGTCGGGTCGACAAAATGTGTTTCATCTTCAATTGACAATTTCTTTGTACCCTTTTTTAACCACTTTTCTAAAAGCTCGCCTGATGGTGGGTCATCGGCGGCAGGATCAATCCACATCTATAGAATAAGATATTGTTATGTATCGATCTATGTATAACAATACCTATGCTTCAGAGAAAGATAAATTCTCAATTGATAACATTGTAAACGAAAAAGGGACCCAATATGTAGCCTTGAGGCATGCCCTTTGGGACATTAACAATACAATACAATCAGATGTGTATTGAATTACAATAGCCTCTGTACCAAATCTGATCTCTATACAGGAGATAAATCTGCATATGAATAAACCTCTTCCATTTTATGAGCAAGGTTTTCTGAGACATTAGAATTATCTCTGATGCCTTATCAGAGCAAAAATCATTGAGATGCATTTATAACTTGCATATTTAACTATAAATTAACTATAAATAATTTATGAATATGAATATGATATTATATGTTGAAACTATTAATTGCAATACTGGCCATCTACTTATTTTGAATATAGTATATACGTCATATGTTGACGTTTCATAAATACTTACTCTGTAAAATGTTTTTAGTCTGAAAATATATATTATTCCGTCGTATTGCTCAGTTCGTGTTTAATTTAATTATCTAGTACAAATAAAATATTAACATATTTTATCAGGTTATGGGCCTATGTCCGAGAATATTTTAAAAAGTATCTAGAAAAATCCTGTCATTGTTCGCGAGTTCGTTTGTTTTTTTTCCAGAAATTTCAGAAAAATACTTTAAAAAATGGTATCTCAAATATCAATGGGTACAATTGAGAAGTTAATAGGGAGAGACAATTACCAAAGTTGGAAGTTTGCCGTGAAAAACTACCTTGAACATGAAGAACTGTGGCAGGAGATTGAATCTGACCCAGGCTATGTATCTGATAGTAAGAAAAATACGAAAGCAAAATCGAAAATAATATTGTTGGTAGACCCAGTTAATTACGTTCATGTACAAGAGGCTACAACAGCGAAACAGGTTTGGACTAAACTTGAAAAAGTGTTTGATGACTCAGGGCTTAGCAGAAAAGTAGGTTTATTGAGAGATTTGATCACCACTAACTTAGACAATTGCTCCAGTGTCGAGGAATATGTCAATAAGGTAATGTCAACAGCTCACAAGTTGAGAAATATCAATTTTGTAGTAGGAGACGAGTGGCTGGGTACGTTGCTGCTCGCTGGCCTCCCTGATTACTACAAGCCAATGATAATGGCTTTGGAGAGCTCCGGTGTGAATATTACTGCAGATTATGTAAAAACTAAGTTGTTACAAGAAGTTAAGGTATCAGATTCAGCTGCTTACTATGCCAAGTCATATAATGAACAAAATATTATGTCAAAGTCAATGTCAAAAAATTCTAATAACCAATCTCAGAGAAAAGGGCAACCCAAAGGGCCACGGTGCTTTGTATGTAACAAGTATGGTCACATGAGTAGGGATTGCTACTTTAAAGATAAAAAAAGGGGTCCGTCAAATAATGACAATCCTAATAATGGTTATTATGCTGCTTTTCCAGTTGCTCCCGTATTGGATGGAAGTTGCTGGTATGTTGATTCCGGAGCATCTCTGCATATGTGCAATAACAAGAATTGGATGTATGATGTATCTCCGTCAACTATTGACAATATTAAGATTGCAGACAATAAAACAGTAGCAGTAAAAGGCAGTGGTAAGGTGGATTTTCAGATTAGAGACTCAGATGGCATAATACGGAAAATACAGGTCAGAGATGTACTATATATACCCACATTAACAGTTAATTTACTTTCTGTAAGTCAAATGGTAAATAATGGTTGTGAAGTAAAATTTGAGAGAGATGGTTGCCAGATATATCAAAATAATAAGTTAATATTGACAGCATTGCATCGCAATAACATGTATATATTGAACAATGTTTCTGGAGCACCGGCATTGCTATCAACAGCAGATGAGCGAGACATAAATTTATGGCATCTAAGAATGGGCCATCTTAATTTCAAAGACTTAGAGAAAATAACTGATAGTGCAGAAGGGGTTGAATTATCGAAAAAAGGTAATCAAGTTTGCACAACTTGCTTGGAGGGAAAAATGAGTAGACAACCATTTAAAAATACTGGTACTAGGGCTTCTGAATTGCTCCAATTAATTCACTCAGATTTATGTGGTCCGATGGAGACAAGTTCTATTGGAGGTGCCAGATATTATGTAACTTTCATTGATGATTACAGTAGGCAAGTATCTGTCTATTTCATGAAGAGCAAGTCCGAAACTTTAGAAAAGTTCAAAGAATTTAAGAATTTAGTAGAAAATTATACTAATAAGAAAATAAAGACATTGCGCACAGATAATGGAAAAGAATATGTAAACAATGAGTTTAAATTGTTTTTGTGTAAATCTGGTATCCAGCATCAAACAAGTAACCCATATACGCCTCAACAAAACGGTATGGCAGAGCGTATGAATCGTACATTAGTAGAGAGAGCTAAATGTCTAATTTTGAATTCCAGACTACAGAAAATGTTTTGGGCTGAGGCGGTTTCAACAGCGGCATATATAACAAATCGTTCACCAACAAAAACTTTGAACTACGAGACACCATATGAAATGTGGACAGGTAAAAGACCAAATTTAAATAACATGAAAATATTTGGTTGTCACGCAATGGTTCATGTTCCAAAAGAAAGCAGACGAAAATGGGATTCAAAAGCTACGAAGATGATATTTGTGGGTTATTGCGAATACACTAAAGGCTACAGATTGTATGATGAAAGTAAAAAACAAATATACAAGAGTAGAGATGTTGTTTTTTTGGAACACACAGCTAGGAATAATTGTGTAATTATGCCACTCACTTCTTTACAAGAACAGAAAAAGACAGTTAAACAACAATCTGATACCGATACTTTAGTAAATGAAAGTTCAGAAGAGGAACAATTGTATGATGCCAGGAGTGATGATTCAGAAAGAGATAATGACCCAGATTATATACCGGAAAGACTTGATGACGATTCTATACCGTTAAGAAATATGACTCTGAGACCAAGGAGTAAACCTACTACTTATTTTTGTCACGAAGAGAAAACAACAAGTTCATCAGCATTATTAAAGGAACCAGAGACTGTGGAAGACGCTCTTTCAGGCCCAAAAGCAAAAGAGTGGAAAGCAGCTATGGATAGTGAGTATGAATCGCTCCTTCAGAATAATACATGGACATTGGTAACTCTACCTGAAGACAAAAGAATAATCCCTTGCAAATGGGTTTATAAAATGAAAACTAATGAAAATGGTGAAGTTGTACGATATAAAGCAAGATTAGTCATAAAAGGATTTAGACAGAGGCAAGGAACTGAATATAATGAAGTTTTTGCTCCGGTAGTACCGCATACTTCAATAAGATATTTGTTTGCATTAGCTGTAAAAGAAAACTTATATATAGATCAAATGGATGCAGTTACAGCATTTTTGCAGGGAGATATAGATGCTGAAATATATATGAATCAACCACCTGGCTATGAACACGGAGAAGAAGTTTGTAGATTAAATAAGTCTATTTATGGTTTAAAACAGGCGAGTCGCCAATGGAATTTGAAACTTACTTCTGTTCTCAAACAGTTGGGATTAAAAAGTACGTCTGTTGATCCATGTATTTACTACCGAAATGATAATGGAAGCAGCATCTTTATATTGATATATGTTGATGATTTATTAATTTTTTATAATAATGAAGAGAAGGGTAAAGAAATCAAGCAACAGCTTAAAAGTAAATTTGAAATGAAAACGCTTGGACCTGTTAATTATTTTATTGGTTGGAGGATAAGTCAGAACGCGGCCAGAGACCAAATTTATATTGATCAGACTGCTTATATAGAAAAAATCCTACAGAGATTCAATATGACAGATTGTAATCCAGTATATTCGCCCTGTGATCTTAGCTTCAAATTGATTAGTACAGGAGATCAAAATAATATAATTAGTAATGTGCCTTATCAAGAAGCTATTGGGAGTTTGCTTTACCTATCACAAGGTACAAGACCAGATATCTGTTATGTTGTAAACAAATTGAGTAGTTTCAACAACAAACCAGAAAGGCAACACTGGTTAGCAGTTAAAAGAGTGCTACGGTACATAAAAGGAACTAAGGATTACAAATTAAAATTGAGCCAAAATAAAGATGAAAGTAGAGTATTTGGCTACTGTGATTCAGATTGGGCTTCTGACATTAACAGCCGGAGATCATGCTCTGGCTACACTTTTCTGTTTCAGGGTGCTTCAGTGTCATGGTGTTCTAAACGACAGAACACAGTTGCCTTATCAACCATGGAGGCCGAATATATGGCACTAGCGACGGCCACACAGGAGGCTATGTGGCTGAGGCATTTAGAGTCAGAAATAAATTGGAAGCTTACAGATGTACGGTCGGGGTATTTGCCACGCCTAAGGGTGGTCGAGCGGCAAATACCCCGACTGTACCTAATATAATTTATTGTGATAATCAACGCGCGATAAAATTTGCAGGTATTGACTCTTACTGTGCTCGCAGCAAACATATTGATTTAAGACATCATTTTCTTCGAGAAAGAGTTGCTGATAAGGAGATTCAACTCTGCTATGTCGGGACTCAAGATATGGTTGCCGACATACTTACAAAACCAGTTTCTCCAAAGAAGACTGATGACTGTTCCATGGCTATGGGTTTGCAATTAAGAAGAGGATGTTGAAACTATTAATTGCAATACTGGCCATCTACTTATTTTGAATATAGTATATACGTCATATGTTGACGTTTCATAAATACTTACTCTGTAAAATGTTTTTAGTCTGAAAATATATATTATTCCGTCGTATTGCTCAGTTCGTGTTTAATTTAATTATCTAGTACAAATAAAATATTAACATATTTTATCATTATATCACCTCACCTTTTATCAAAGACAAATTTGATATTCATCATCATAACAGCCCATTAATGTCCCACTGCAGGGACGGGCCTCCTCCCGTGACGGAGGGTTACTTGGCCTACTAATACCACGCTGGCCAGACGGATTTTTATAGGGTTTAATTTCAAGTTTTCCTTCTTTTTATTTCGTAAAGATAATTTATAGATAGTCCCTTAGTAATAACTTACCACTTCTTCTTTAGCTTCAGGTTTAGCTTCCTCAGTCGCTGCCTTTAAATCCTTTGGCAACTCTCCCACAACAGATGGCTTAGCACCTAAGCCTCTACGACCCTTTTGTTGAGATGCTTCCACTGGTTGAGTCCTACCATGTTCAAATTTTCCTAGACCTTTTCCTGGCTTGAAGCCCATGTTTTGCATCATCCGTTTAGATTTTTCTGAATACCCAGTGTACTCTGCTTGATCAGATTTTTTATTATAGTATATATCTCCATGCTCTTGAAAGCCAGAATGTGTTGAGCCCTCTCCATCATCTGCTTCCTCAAACAAAGGTCTGTAATCATCATATTGGTCATTTGGTGAAGAACAATTCTCACTTAAGCTGCTTCTACTAAGTCTAATGTTTTCTTCAGGGCTTCCAAAACCATGACGTGTTTTATTTGGAGGTTGAAGTTCTCTATATGTTGGTGGTTCTGATGTCTCTTTGTCTGATTCTTGTACAGCTACAATAATAATAAAAGTATACATACACTTTTTATGAAACAAATATTATTCAGAATTAAAATAACTAAACAGGTTTTTGGATGCAATTACGTGCAGGAACTGTATGAAAAATATTGTATGGAAAAAATACCCATATAGGAGTGGAAGAGAGTGACTTTCCCATCCTCTTCCATGTCGTGAACCCCGTGATAATACCCTAAGAAAGATCATCATCATATTGGCCAATTAACGTCCACTGCTGGATATAGGCCTCCTACAAGTATTGCCACCTTGTGCGGTCCTGTGCCTCTCACATCAATCGGAAAGACAGATACTTATATTATTTTAGCCTGATAAGTGACAGTAGTTGTACTTATAAAAAATTTTATTATGAAGGTGTACTACACCAATGAAATTATAGGAACAATATAAATTACTTGAAAGTTAATAAATTTACAGTTTCATTCTAATTAGAATTGTACCGAAGTATGTGTCACCATTCAAAAGTGCTAAATAATTTCATTCACTATTGTATGCCCTGTAACCTACCGATTTTTCTGCTGAAATAAGCTCGATTCTCCCGAAATGAAGCGATTTGTCTATGATTTTTGTACAATTTTACACTTTTTAGTTGTGTACCTTTGGTAAGTTGGCAGTCCTTTTCATTTGTGTTTAATGTTACTGTTATGTTTTATGCGGGACTTCCCCTTTAAGATTATTATAATATTCATTTTGTTTAATGTTATGGGGAAGCCCTCAATAGTAAGTATTGATTTTCAATATGTTTTGGGAAATACCTTTATGTCCTACATTGGGTATGAATCTACTGATTTTGCTGGACATTTTACCAATTTCCCTATGTAATATTCAAGACCACTGTATTTTACTTAATTATTATTTTCATTGATATGGAGTGTGATTATTGTCCAAAACATATAAAAAATATTGATAAGGACATGGTTAATTTAAATAGACTAACCTGAACCATGTGATGTAGTAGATGAAGCTCCATAAGTGTCCACCCTACCACGTTTAGCTGGTATTTGGCTCTCATCACTACTGCTCTCATCATCAGATGGGTCTAAAAGTAATACACCTAGTTATCTATAATATATATCCACACACAGTAAAACAATAAGCAAGAATATTAATAAGTATTACAGAATAACACAGCAAAGCTCTATCTATTCCCTCCAATTTTAATACTTTAAAAAAACTTTAGTCTCTAAAATGTTTACTTACCGGATAGATTCATAGTTAAATTATGAGTAACTGTATTGATCACTGAACTCTGATCTACTGATCACCAATGCGTTTTGCGTTAAATCACTGTTTGGTTAAGATACTTGTAGATTACTTCCATAAATGCGGCATGAGAAACGCAGTAAACGTTAGACAAGAAATGATTCAAAGTAAGAAAGGTAATTACAGAGTAAGTACTTAATTATATAAAGCACTAACAATAAACTCAAATTATCAAAAGCATACGGTACTAAAAAGGCAGGTCACGAAGCCGGCCAAAATTTTCAAAACAACATATTATGAAATTACAAATTACAATTTGGATTTCGGCCTATCAAAATTCAAATGTCAATTTGTGACATGAACGCATAGATTAAACAACATTAAAAAAGTTATAGAGCGCGAGTAATCCTTGACGTTGGCAGAATCATCAGTTAATGATGAAGCCATATTTACCAAAAATAAGAAGAGCGCGCGTATAATAAAGTCGGAAACCACACTTACGTTACGTGTCGACTTGTGACGCGCCAGAAGCTTCTATTATCGGTTTCATACATTTAATATGGTTAGAGACATACTTACGTGTCGCTCTACACGACAGGCATGTTGACGAGACGACGAGTTTGCACACTATTGTGTCGTGTCATGCTCTGGCGTTATTCCTTAACAGTATGAACCTTTGCAGCGATCAAAACTTGAAATATACATGTTTTCTTCTGATTCGGACAGTGATTTTGATGACGACCTTCAATTTCTCTTAGCAATGAAACTACTGTTCCGTGTGGTGATGGAGTAAGAATATAATATGTCACCACCCTATCTCATCCCATAGGTGTCGTAAAAACCAAATAAGGGATTATCTGTAAATATTATCTTTACGAAATAAAAAAAAGGAAAACTTGAAAGCAAACCGAAACCCTATACCAATCCGCCTGGCCAGCGCGGTATCAAGTATTATTAGCCCAAGTATCCCTTCGTCACGATAAAGGCCCGTCCCTGCAGTGGGACATTAATAGGCTGTTATGATGAAGAAGATACCCTGGTATCTTGTCTTTTTTGTTTATAAACAAAGGTGAAATTCATTGTCTTTTTATATAATGGCTAAGAAAAATTTAGTTAGTACCTCCTACTTACTTTATTTCCTAAATAAATTGATTTAAATGAATGAAGAAGTTTATCAGGCCCGCCCGGCCCTACGGAATTTGGCAACGAGACTTGTACCAATCTAATGTACTCCTTGACCTAAACGTATGTACTTACTTCGTTTTCAATGTAACTCTTTTGGAAAAGCACAATATGAGGAAGTCCATTCGCTGATTGGTAGAAAAAAAACACTAAATTTCGCGAACCCATAGGTAGGTAGGTACTAAAGAAAGGCTCAGACGCTTAATGTCCATTTCTCAAAATGTCCTTTTCGCTTTGGCGCGCCCTGGGCCCAATAGTTGTCGTCTCAGACACGAGATCTCTGGGCAACTACAGTTGTCGTTGGCGTGCAAAAGCTTAATCATTCCAGAAGTAGCAGAGCCGCGAAGACCACCGGCGGCGTTGTCTATGAATGGGTAAAAAATTGGATAGTCGCGAGTGGATGTGGAGACAAGAGCTTTTCTATTTTCGGTCGTACAGCTCGAGCTGCGCATTTTTTCTCGAGCAGTAACTTAACTTGCACCGCTATGGCTATTAGTATCAGTGGAAATGGTCAGTTTCACTGGATGTTACACCCTCACAGCGTAGCAAGTGTCTCGTGGAAAAACAGTCCGAATTTCCGCAATTGTAGTTTTTGCATAAAACTTTTCATCATCAGAAAGATTATTCATAAAAATGGAGACTGGCAAACTATAAGGACACAAAAAAGTCGAGAGAGAATATTACCCTATGGCATGATCTTGTATTGTGGCAAAGAAGATCGCCTCTTGCAATTCCAGTTACTCAAAATTTTGCCGAATATAGAGAAGGCGAGACGTCACACAAGGTTCAATATTTTTCGATTTAGGTGCTCTGCTTACGATTTTTAGGCAAAATCTTCATCTCCAGATGCGAGTTCCTAAACAATGAGGCCTTACATTTGTCTAAGCTCTACATCTTAAGTAGTCACTAAATACAGAAGAAACATCTATGGGCCGCCGCCCATTCATTCAGCTGAAACTTGGTAGGGGGTGTGTTATTTTTATATAAAAACCACTCTACTACCAATCAAGAATTACAGGGTCAAAATAATCATTTAGTACATAGCACTATTCATTGTCTTACATGGTAATTGAACACAAGAATTCATTCATAATGTGATAACCGCAAATGCGACTGATGCACCACCAGTTGAATAACACAGAAAATGTCCTGAAAGCCTGAGAGTAGAAGATAACTTACAATATCTCATAAAATAACACCAATGAGGCCATACTCCACTAATTTCATCACTAATTATCAAAACAGTTAACAAATATTCAAGGTTTAGCACACTTAATCCAATCAAGGTCTAAACATATAATAGGCTGTTCTTCTGTATTCTTTTCCATTTTTGTCAGTTTTACATAAAGCCCCCAACATAGCTAGTCTTTAGTAATAGCTTAGATTTTATACCTAGCAACCACATTCCCATTTTTCAAATTAAGATTATTTGTACAATACATAACCCAGCACAGATATAACTATATAAAAAGCTTATTTAGACATAAGTAATAGCAACACAGCAGTTGGCTTCAGTTACATGGATGATCTAAATGAAACATTTACTATTTGTTTCATTTGAAAATGCCATAAATGTTTAAAAGAATTATACATAACATAGAATTGTATTAACATACTCTAATGTATGTCATTTACTTTGTTATCAACATTTTGGGCTGTTTTCAGGCCACCTCAAGAAGTTCAGATTCTTGTTATGCCTATGTTACCAGTTTTAATTCCTCACAGAGAATAGATTTGTGATATCATATCATAGTTAGAGCAATAAGAAACAATGTTAAAATTAAAATATTTTAACATAAGGTAATAAAGTAAACTTATATTAACAGTTTGAGTACCAAATCCTTACTTTATTAAATTATACATTTAGAATTAAATGTCAATAATCAGAAACCACAATGAAAATTTTCTTAACAATGGTTATGACTTAATAAGATCTTGTCTGTTTTAAACAACAGATTATGTCAATTTAGTTGTATTCTTTTATTAAAATTCTACACTTTTTAGTGTCTTTTAGCACTACACTTAAATGAGGTATTTCACTTAATTTCTTTGACATAAGCGTCAAGTTCTGCATCCAATTGCTCCGCAGTAGGCACTGGACGTTTACCACGCCCTGCACCCCCCGCACCTCTGCCTCCACCACCTCCACGTCTAGGATTGTCACGACCACGAGAACCTCCTCCTTGATTTCTGTTACCTCCAACTATTCAACAAACAAAACCAAATTTTTATCACAAACATCAAAGGTACTGAATTAATACATAGAGATTATATTTTTAATGTAAATTCAATAATGGTATTTTTTGCTATTAACAAACAACAAATAAAACATAGGTATTCTAAAAAAATACATTAATGTTGATAAAACAATAATGCCACTATTTGAAAACATACTGTTTGTCTGCACTGGCTATCATTACTTAGGTTTTGATTTAAGCCATGATTAAATATGTTTTTTTTATTAAAAACAGCAATAGCAAATAATTACCACGATTAGTATTTCTCCTTGGTTGACCACCAAATCCACCTCCTCCGCCACCACCAAGGCGTCCCCCCCTCTCTTCACTCCTGAATGTACTGATCTCAGATGTAGCCAATTGAATGTTCATTGCTCTGCCATCAAGAGGGACACCATTGTATTGTTTCATAGCCTTCAAGGCATCTGCTCTTCTTTCAAACACGACATCAGCAGTCCCTGTAATAAAAATTAAGAATTAAATAAATAATTCATATAAAAATACCTAAATATGTAATATTTTTTTTAAATATTTTGTTCTTGTTACATCTCTTCTTCATTCTATATTACATATTTTATTAAATATGAATGTTTTTTAAATGATTTAATATTACATTTAATGTTTATGTTAATCCATATTTATATGTCCATTCAGTGTAAGCCTAAGGATATGGATACACAAGCCATACTGACAAGAGGGTACTATATCAAAAATATCTAAGACCAAATAAATAAATATTTTTACTTACCTAAAGATCTGCCGGAACGATCATAATGCACAGCTGCGCTTTTCAGAACACCAAATTCTGAGAACAGCTCTTGTATGTCTGAATCTGAGACACCAAAGTCCAGATTAGAGACTAACAATTCAGTAGGGCCCGTTGTAAGAGCACCACTTCTTTGAATCTTCCTTTCACCATTATCACTGAACATGTCATGTTTCCAAGTGCTGTTAACATCACCCTGAAATAGTTGGTCCTTCAAAGAGCTTGCCTATTGGCCACTCTTTATGCCATTTGGAACATGATTACAGCAAGTGTAATAGTGTGGCATGTAAGTTAAAACTACAATTCTGCTATATTTTAACAATGACAAATTATAAAAAAGTAACAGTATACAATACAACATAAAGAAAAATTTTGTAGCATTTTTAAACATCAATATTTTCAATTCCTTAGAAGAACAAAAATAAATAAACTTCCAGGATTTGTAGGATCTCATGAAAGTGTCCATATCTTCACATTGAGACACACTTGTTTAAATGGAATTGTATAACCAGGTGCATTCACAGTAAAAACACCACATGAAGATTCTTGTTTCCACTGCAAAAAGTTAGTCACACATTCCTTCACGAAAACAACACGGTCATCTCTGCAAGCCGCTGCGCTTTACTTATTTATCAGCTTATGTTCTCGGTTGTTAGGATTATCAACAAATGAATTCATTAACAGTGGCTTTGTCCAAATTGTCAACCAGATGGTTCAAGTCTTTCAATATTAATTCCAGGCAAGTATAGCTTTAATATCACGTAAAGTAGTTTAATAAACGCATACAATTAATAAAACATTGGCAGTTAATGATAGAAACCATCACAAAGAGTGTGAATGAAACATATTGATAGGTACGTAATATAAACTGCTTCAACGTCTAATGTGGCTGCACGGAAACATTTTATCCTGCGCCAAAGACATCTAATTAATTCCGTTCGTGTTTCTAAAAATCAGCACTGAGGAAAATTAACTATTTTGCCTGATGCGTCATTTCACCACGTTTGTCCGCCATTTGCAATTATCATGACAATAATTTACCCTTGTGTAATTTGTAGCCTTAGATATTCCACCACGATTACGACCACGAAGAACGCCTCCAGCACGACCGTTTCTAAATCCACCACCTCCGCCTCCACCACCGCCACGGGATCCGCCAGGTCTTCTTGTATTTGTATTAAATTTTCTGCCAGCTCCACTGCCTCTTGGAGTCTTCTTATTTGCTTTTATAATATCATCTAAAGCCATTTCAATTTGATCAACCATCTTGCACAAATAACCTTCTTGATTCCTATTAATTAAAATAATAAAACGCAGGACAAATTAATACGCGACTGATTACTAAATGCCCACAACACAAATTACAATGCAAAAAGAAAGAAACTATTGCGAGCGCCCCCCACGGGTAAGACAGCTTTAGTTCCAGATGTACCGTTTGTCGCTACCATCGCTCCGCCATCTTTAGCGATGCGCAATTTAAATCTTTGAACTGATCAGGGATTTATAAATCTTTTGGTCCTAAAGAGTTATATCCATCTTTTAAATCTTCAACTCCTTTAAATCTTTGTAACTATAGTGACAGCCGAACAAAGATGCATTATGAATGTTTAAATCTATAACTCTTAACACGATGTAAATAACAAACATTTTAACTTGTTTGTTAATATTTAGTTTGTTTACCGAGTTTAGATTCCGAGAAAACAATGTGTCATTCTGCACGTGTTCAATGCAATTAAGGATAACAAAAGCTTAACCGACCTGTTCGGCACTTCAAAGTCTTTTGTTACCTGATAACATAACATAAACAATAATACCGATAATAAATTATAGTTATAGTAGTTACCATTTTGAATTAAATTAAATTATAATAAATAAATTTAAAAATGTCCAATGATGAATGTGATAGGTAAAAAAAAATAATAATGTGATAATATATTCTATATTTGAAATTAAAACAACAGGGCCCACATTTAAAAAAATATGTAAACAAATCAACGAAGTTCATCAGCAGTGACATTTGATTTTGCACTTTATAACAAACACAAACGAAGTAGTTTCCTATGTACGTCAAAGTTCAACAGTAAATCTTATTCACCCATCAAAATCAAATCATTCTCTACATCCTCCATCTACATCCTCAATCTACATCTCTTTAAACAATCCAACGAAGTTCATCAGCAGTGACATTTGATTTTGCACTTTATAACAAACGCAAACAAAGTAGTTTCCTATGCACGTCAAAGTTCAACAGTAAATCTTATTCATCCGTCAAAATCAAATCATTCTCTACATCCTCCATCTACATCCTCCATCTACATCCTCAATCTACATCCTTAATCTACATCTCTTTAAACAATTAAACAAAAAGGAACCATAACGGCAATGATTTAAAGATGTAATTGAAAAACAGGTGAGTTAGTGAGTGAATACATCTTTTGTAAGGATATACATCTTTTTTATGATTCACTCCTGAGTTACACATCTCTCTTTATTGTTAACTGTCAGTTTGAAAAGTTTTGTTTTGAAAGTTTTCACTTGTCACAAAGTTAGGTGAACTTTTGTGCCTGTCGTGATTTAAGTTTGAAATTTTCGTGGTTACCGGTGTTCTCCTCGCTTACTAGCTTGAGTTGAGATACCATCTATGTTTATTTCTACTTAGTCATTACTAGTACTTACGAACTTTGTCAAAGTATTTCGCCATGGCGCCGTTAAAGTGCTGTGTTACCGGTTGCACTGCAACTAATAGTTCTCATAAACTTTATCGTATCCCTAAGAACGATGAACTTCGAAGTTTGTGGTTGAGTTTTCTTATGCCTATTTGTCCTAATTTGATTGGGCTAACTAAAGACCAGTTATTAACGTAGAACATGCTGGTCTGAAACCATTGGGATTTGTGTCTGACCAAGGCTCCACATTCAGGACAGCTTTGAGGATGCTCCAAGAACAAACAAAACGATCACGGCTTATCCAAGGTATTCAGGATGGTAAGTCATTAATTATTAAACAAATTAATTTATATTTATATAAGTTGTTATGAATATTTGTTTTTAAAGTTTGTTCTTTTTTTTAGATGGCACAATTGAAGTAGCTGGATGTAATCTCAGCATCTTTTTTGACCCACCACACCTATTAAAGAGCATAAGAAACAATTTTTTAACCAAAGACATGATTTTTAATGGCAAATTGGGCTCCTGGAAGGATATCATGTTCATTTATGATATTGACAGTAAATTAGGACACACTCGAGCACTTCCAAAATTAACTACTTATCATGTGATACCATCAAAAATTAAAAAAATGAAAGTGAGCATTGCTGCTCAAGCACTTAGTGCACGAACAGCTGCTATGCTAAAATATACCAATGCGCTTAGTAAGTACCTATTTTAAATATTATGATTTAATTCACAAGTCCCTCTCTTCTCCATTATATTCAGACAACTTGGCCTCCTTAAAACCTGCTAGCATAACGTGAAATTATTCCACTTTAATTAAAACTACATAAAAATTGCAGAAAAACTTAGAAATAGAAATAGTTGTAATTAATATTTTAAATAGAATACCAGCATTACTATTATAAAAGCAAAAGTGAGATTGTTTATTTATTTGTTAAATCTTCACACGTCGACCGATTTAGATAAAATTTGGCATTAGCAGCGTAGGACTATCTAGATACTTATAAAACAAAGACAAAATGTAAAAGAATACTAAATAATACACGCCGTGTAGCGACGGCTTAAGAATACAATGTGTCGCTACCCCATCTCAACCCGTGGGTGTCGTAAGAGCCGACTAAGGGATTAACAGAGAATACAAAAACATCATTCTCCCATGTGACTAGGCAGTCACCTGCGTCATGGACCTGCGCAGTAGAGCGCCGTACGCAGGGATGAAGGGATCCTGGGGGGTTGAGCCAAAAAGCAACACGCCCCCTTTGGCCCGGATTTCAGGCTAAACGGTAGCCCCAATCACTAGCCATGGTTGGGGAAATTAGGCCAAGGTGTCCCACTTGTGGGCCATCGGCGAGGGGTGTGGGGTCCACGATAGCCGTCTTCGGGCGACTACTGTGGTGGGCGAAGGTCATGCTGACGGGGTAAGTGAGGGTTGATCAGTCGTTGTGGTTTGGCCTTAACATGCCACAACGCCAACCCGATCGAGCTCCCGATGTCGCACTGTAAGCCAGCCTTGCACTCCTATATCTGTCTGGTAGTCCTAGTGCCCCTCGAATTATGTCGAGAAGGGTACTCCCAGCTGCGGGCTCCATGGAGGGTGGGAAGCCAGATGGACGAACTCAAACTATATAAACTATGGATAATTGGCCAAACAAACCTAAACAAAAAAACACACAAAAACACTCACACACACACACAAATCCCCAAACTGACAGCTCTGTGGTTTCGACCACGGGCGTCAGGGAGGGGAAAAACACAACATGCGCCCTCAGCGCTCACTTAGCCCCTAAAGGTAGCTCAGCGGCCCTGGCTGCAGGCACCGAGAAGGGCAAACACATAAAGCAGAACACCATCCCTGCTGGTAGCTCAGACGGGCAAACTGCGGGCACCAGCAAGGGTACACACACCACACGCGCCCTCAGCGCTCACTCGACTCCGACCAGTAGCTCGGCGGCTTCGGCCACAGGCACTGGTAACAACATCCACACAGTACAAGATGACAACATCTCTAGATCCCCGGGTGATAGCTCAGTGGTAAAATCCACGGGCATCATATCGGGGATGAAAACTTCCGAAACGGGTAGTTCAGTGGGAACATCCACGAGCACCCGTAAAAACACTAACCCACCACCCGAGGGGAACGTCCAAGGCGCGAATCCGGCGACCTCCTGCCCGTCCGACGTGTCTGGGCAGACGGGAACGGATGAGCAACCAGAAGACGACTTTTCATTGGGCTGGAGGGTCCAAACCAAGAAGGGGACAAATAAGCCCAGGTCAGGCGCGCAATCCACAAACGTGGCTGGTGGTCCAACAGTGGCCATAAAGCCAAAATGGAGGGCTCGCAAGACCAAGCAGCAAAGAAGGGTAGCGGCCCGTTTAAAGGCTGCAGCCCTCACCCCTACTACACAACCCTCTGCTGAAGGAAACAAAGCAGAGACACACGGTCCCCTCAAATTTGCTGCCAAGGAACAGCAGAGACCGCCAGCAAGCGAGAAGGGGCCCAAACCGGGTGGTAGTGGACAGTCCGCTGCCAAACGTGCTCTCAACGAGACAATGTCGCCTCGAGGGGAGCACAAGAAGCAGAGACTGGACGCAGCTAAAGGCACCACCAAAAGCACATACGCCCAAGCAGTACGCTCCCCTCTCAGCGTCGCAATCACCTGCGAACTGAAGGGGAGCATCAGCAAGGACGTATCCGACCAAGTGCTCCTGGGTATACAAGTACGTATATCCGCCGATGCCCGAGCTCGGAGCGAAACTCAACCCCCGAAGTTTAATGCGAAACCGCATTACTCTGAGGGGGTACTTAAACTATGGTGCGCGAATGAGCACACCCACACATGGCTCGTAAAAGTGGTTTCCGAACTGGAACCGTTGCCCAACACTAAGTTGGTCGTAAGGAACCAGTCGGATCTCACTCAGCGGGCACGTTGCGCTATATGGGTCCCGGACCAACAGGGATTCCTGAAAGACACGGCCGATATAGGCCGGAATCTCTCATACCAGAATCCCGAGTTCGGTATATCCAAATGGACCCTTATAAACGCCATAAAAAAGGCTGACGCGTGGTTCGTGGTAGTCGGTGTCCCTGAGGACCAGATCCCGAGCTTAATGAAGGCAGGCAGACGTCTCTCCTTTATGCTCGGGACTATCTACATCAAGTTCCAGGGCCCGAACGGATCCTTTACCGACATCCCACATGGATGGGACCACGATACACTAAGCATAAAACAGGAGCTGAAGAAGCCCCCAAAACAAACAAATGTCCCACACAAAGACACTCCGCAAGAGGTCAAGGTGGCGCCTGCAAACGCGGAGCCGCCAACACCCGCCAACGACGAGCACAGGCCACACCCCATGGAGGAGGACGAGGAGGATGTGCTCACCTCGATCTCCAGCATCCTGGGAGTCGACGACGAGCCTGGCGACCTCTTTGCGGACCTAAAACTTGGAGGTGACGAGGAGGAAGCGACCAAAAATGTCGTCCCCTTCGTCCCCGACTAGAATACTTCAAGCAAACCTCCAGCACAGCCGGGACGGGACGGCTCAGCTGCGGAAGTGGCTGGAGGCACAACGCACGGCCATCGCCCTGATCCAAGAGCCGTGGATCAAGGCTGGCCACATTCATGGGCTCTCTAACTTAGGAGGTAAGCTTATAGTAACTAATGATCATGATCACCCCAGGTCATGTATTTATGTCACAAACAACCTGAAAACGCAGGTCCTCACAGACTTCTGTTGCAGAGACCTAACAGCCGTAAGGCTATACACTCAGCTGGACGACGAGGAAAAGGTGGTCATCCTCGCATCAGCCTACATGCCCGACAAGGAGGCGCTGCCGCCTCAAGACCTCATCCGCTTGGTGGACCACGGTGAGAAGGAGCGACTTGAGGTCATCATAGGGGCTGACACTAACGCCCATCACCCCCTATGGGGCATGAACATACAAAATGACAGAGGTAAGTACCTTGTTGAGTATCTCTTCACCACAAACCTTACTTTATTAAACACAGGCTCTGAACCAACCTTCGTCACTAGGAGGAGCCGCACGATTATTGATCTGACGCTAGCGACGGAAAATATAGCAGAAGTGGTTACAGGTTGGCATGTCTCCAAGGAGACATCCTGCTCGGACCACAGGTAGATCCGCTTTGACTTACAGGCAGAAACACTCAAAACTCCACCTAGACGCAACCCAAGGAAAACAGACAGGGCTAAATATGAGCAACAACTGACTCTCAGACTAGCTCAACAATGCTCCCCAGAAACTTTCGAAAACACCACTCAGATCGAGGAAGAGGTAAATCACCTAACCAGATCTATAACGGACAGCTACCGCATAGCATGCCCGGAAACTTTACCTCCTAGTAAACCGGGCAAACAACCATGGTGGGGTCCCGAACTAGAGCGCAAGCGTAAGAAGGTAAGAAAAACGTTTAACAGGGCTATGAATACCTGTGCAGATGAGGACTGGGACGCTTACCGCTCAGCCAAATCTAGCTACAAAAAATGTATAAGATACCGCAGTAAACAAGGCTGGCGCAAATTCTGTGAAAGTATTGAGTCATGCCAACAAGCAAACAGGGTAAGGAAAGTCCTGTCACAACAAAAATCGACAACTCCGACAGCCATCCGCAAACCCGATGATACACTCACAACATCGCCAGAAGAATCCAGGCGTACTCTAATAGAAACACACTTCCCTGGATGTGTCCTAACGACACAAATAAACTGGCTTGATGAAACCAAAACACCAGACATCCAAGACTGGCGGTATGCTGATAAAGTAGTAACCCTGGAAAGAGTCCAGTGGGCCATTGGCAGCTTTCACCCCTTCAAGGCAGCGGGCCCAGACGAGATTACCCCTGCGCTGCTGCAGTGGGGTAACCTGCTAGTAGCATGCAGACTGGAGCGTGTCTTCAAAGCCTGCCTGGCGCACAGATACGTTCCAAAGGGCTGGAGGGAAGTGAAAGCCATTTTTATCCCAAAGCCGGGAAGAGGTGACTACACAAACCCTAAAGCATACCGACCAATAAGCCTGACCTCCTTCATGCTCAAAACCATGGAACGCTTATGCGAAAGGGAACTGAGAGATGGGGTCTTAAAACAAACACCTTTACACATTAACCAACACGCTTATAGCTCCGGAAGGTCCACGGAATCAGCCCTCCATCTGGTGGTCAGCCGGATAGAGGAGGCAATTGAACAAAAGGACATTTGTCTAGGAACCTTCATCGACATCGAAGGAGCTTTCGACAAAACCAACTTTACAAGTATCAAGGCCGCACTGTCCAGACACAAAGTAGAGCCGGTACTAATAGACTGGATAACAAACATGCTCAGCAAAAGGGTGGTCCGCCTGGGGGAGGCTGATGAAACAGCCCTAATAGCCAAAGGTTGCCCCCAAGGCGGAGTGTTGTCCCCACTCCTATGGAACTTGGTCATAGATGACCTAATCACAAAACTGAACAAAAACCGAGACTATACTATAGGCTATGCAGATGACCTCACCATCCTCATCTCAGGGAAGGCAGCGGGAACAGTCTGTAATCTCACCCAGCAAGCCCTACGCACCGTGGAAAAATGGTGCAGGGAATTTGAGCTGTCGGTGAATCCAGCAAAAACAGAGCTAGTGATGTTCACTAACAAACGAATACTAGGACAGTACCAACTGCCAAAGCTCTTCGGTACTGAACTTCAACTGTCAAAAGAGGTCAAATACCTTGGTGTCATTCTTGACCATAAACTAACATGGAAGAGCCACCTTGACAAGAAACTAGAAAAAGCCGGTATCACCTTCTGGCAATGCAGAAGGATGATTGGTAAAAAGTGGGGTTTAACGCCAAAAATCATCACCTGGCTTTACGAAACCGTGATCCGCCCCACGATTGCATATGGTGCTATCGTTTGGTGGCCAAGAACTGAATACACCACATCAACCGACAAACTACAGCGAACCCAAAGACTAGCCTGCATGGCGACCACTGGATGCATGAAGACCACACCCACAGCGGCAATGGAGGTCATGCTTGGCTTGCCGCCGCTGGACTTGTTTATCCGACAGGAAGCGACAGCTGCAGCCACACGTCTAAGGGCGCTAAACTTATGGAAGAACAATAACACTAAGCACACATCACTACTCAGAGCGCTCACAGACGAGCTACCTATAATTGGAGCAGTAAATGTCCGTGTGCCCAAACAATTTGTCTTCGACAAAAAATACAAGATCCAACTCCATGAAGACCGCCACTGTGAACCTACACAACAACAGGCGGAACTACACATCTTCACAGATGGATCTAAAACAAGTACAGGCTCCGGGACAGGCGTCTTCTCGGAGGACCTGAATATCAATATTTCAGAACCACTGGGAACTCACAGCTCGGTATTCCAGGCCGAATGCGTGGGAATCACAGTGGCAGCCTCAGCGGTCATGGCAAGAAAAGTGGAGGGACACTCAATCCGAATACTCTCGGACAGCATGGCTGTGCTACAGGCCTTAAACAGCCACACTATTAACTCAGGACTTATTCTGGAATGCCACCACTAACTAAACCAAGTAGGTTATACAAACAACATAACCTTGCAATGGATCAAAGGCCATAGTGGATCACGTGGCAATGATGCTGCGGATGAACTTGCAAGAAAAGGATCGGATACGGTAGTGATGGGCCCTGAACCCATAATACCGATCCCCTTTATATACCTCCGCACTAGCGAATGCAATCCGGACTATCCGTAATCCGAAAAATCCGGATATCCGCCCATTTTTACTCGGATTGTAAATCCGGATTCGAAAATTAAATCCGCGGATTTTCTGAATAATAAGAAATTGTAATGTTAGAGTGGATATGGCGTTATTTGAGGATAGTGGTTCACCAGGACGTTATTAGGAGGTCGCTTACAAGCATCTTCAATGCATTCCCCCTACAAGCGTTGAAACAGAGCGTGCTTTTTCTACAGCAGGAATTATGTGTAACCGAATTCGCAGTAGGTTACACTGTACACACTGTAGATGATTTATTATTTTTGAAGTCATATTTTGATGGCAGCAAAGTTAATACAGACATCTACAACATAGCAACTTTACAGGAGAGCACTTTTAGTAAAAAAAGTTGCCATTTTGAGAATTATGAACCAATTAAAATTAAAGTTGGCAGAATGAATTAAAATAACCTTTTTTATATACTTAATATATAATATACTTTTACTATACTTAGTATATACTTACTATACTTATACTTATACTTTTTTATATTATTTCAAAAATTTCAAAATAATGTAAATAATCCATAATTAGAGATAAATCAACACAATATTGTAAGTTATGCACTTGTTATACGAGGTCTGTCGACTGTATAACAGTTGTATAAAATGACGTACAACTTACACCACCGCTATAACAGGCGTATAGCGGAGTGTGTTTATTAGTAACGTTTTTGTTATAACCTTGTTATAGCGAGTGTGTAAATGTTTATTAGTAAGACGGCTATTGTATAAAGAGTTTTATCCATATGTTGTCATTTTACTGAAATAATGTACCTATATTCTATTCGCGTTTAGAATGCAGTGAGTTGTCATTGTCCACCGACCTAGCCCCGCCGTCTAACCAATCAAATCTTTTTAAAATTCAAATTAATTGAATTTTAAAAGATTTTATTGGTTAGACGACGGGGATGTCACTGCATTCTAATAGAATAGGCTATATATGTCTTTTTATACATAGAAAGATGTCTTACGTGGAAAAAGACATCTACCTAATAATCGTACATACGTCATTTAATGTTAAAAAAGCGACATAAACATTCCATTAATGTTCTAAAACAAAACAATATTAAATTTGTCAACAAAAATATTGTAGATGTCTTCATTTACATTGCATATAACATTTATATTTATGTAAAGTAGGTACTTAGGTAAGTAAGAACTTAAAACAAAATAAATTTATATAAAAGACAACAAAACGGTACGCGCAAAAGCAAGACAAGTGACTGTTGTCTTTATTTAGGTTACAATCATCTGTGGATGTTCCAAAGTAATTTCTTCTTTTTTCTTTTTATAAATAAAATATAACTTTAACTAAAATAAATTTAATGCATAACTTTAGGTAAGGTTATATAAGGCTCAATTTCGTAAAACAAAGAAATTTGCAGAAATGTAGTAGCATTAACTTGGCCGCCATCGATTTTATGTCTTATGTAATAACAGTCTTTTTAAGATTAAGTTAAAAAAAAAGAGGTTAAATTATTTTGTTACTTTTGTTATGTTATTAATTTTTCAAGAAGTCAATTATTATGTTTACTACCTGAATTTCTATTTATTTTAACTTTTAATTGTTTTAGTAACGTTCCTCAGCTGGCAGTTCACGAGTTATACACAGATTATTTTAATAATGCAGATTATTTCCGTGTGTAATTTTTATTAATTTGAGGAGAAGTTTTAATAGTCTTATTTTTGATCTCCAAAGTTTTATTTTATTTGTACTTATTATTTTGATTTGAAATTGAATAATTACAAATAACAAAAACAAAATAAAAATCGATTATATTAATATGTTTTGATTTTCCAGTGTTTTCATTATAATCCATTTACACAAGTATAAGAAACATCACATTTATAAACTGATTTAAGTGGATTTGTTTAATTTTATAAAAAATCCGTAAAATCCGGATAATCCGGATCGGACCAAAAATCCGTTCTTAAAAATCCGGATTTTAAAACAGAACGGATTTGCATTCCCTACTCCGCACCACAATACACAGGCAAACGAAGGATAGCCATAACACTCGATGGGCAAATCTGGCAGAGTGCAGACAAGCTAGAGATGCACTACCTATGCCCGACCATAAACTTACAAGGAGCCTACTACAACTGCCCAAACGGCAACTACGAATGGCTACAGCCGCCATCACAGGGCATGGCTCCTTTAACAAACACCTTTCAGTTCTAGGTATCACAGACAGCCCTCTCTGCAGAGCCTGCATGGGAGAGGAAGAAACGGCGGCACATGTGCTCCTACACTGTCCTGCGACCGCCACATACAGGGCTAAGTACTTCGGAAATCCAGGTACGCTCCGAGAAACCATCAGCAACTTGAAGGGCCTGTTGGCGTTTTTCGACGAGCTGGGGTGGATCGAATAAATCACCCACCCTAACGCAAAACCCGCGCCTTGACGTGGAATTGCGGAAAACAGCCCGCTATACCATACCATACCATACCATAAATAATACATTTTCAGTGTATGTAGTTATTTGAAATTAAATGGAAAATTTAATTTTCAGAAATTCAAGATAATGAAACAATGGCTACAACAGCAGATATTGTGGAATTCTTCGACAGATTATTTGACAGTGTCAATGGCTCCCCAGGAAGTTTTCAACGAGGCAAATTGAGAAGTGCGGTAAAGAAAACTACAAGTCATCTACAATTTTGGTGAAGCGCTGGCCATCAGCCTTGATATATCTAGGGCCTTTGATAGGGTCTGGCACCGATCTCTTCTTTCCAAGCTTCCCGCATACGGCTTGCCATCCCAACTGTGCATCTGGATTTCCGCGTTCCTGCATGAGCGCCGTATTCGAGTCCTCTGCGACGGTTCGGCCTCCCATTTCTCGAAGATAAACGGCGGTGTGCCCCAGGGGTCCGTCTTATCGCCCACGCTGTTTCTTCTGCATATCAATGATATGTTGAACCTAGGGAACATTCATTGTTATGCAGATGATAGCACAGTACATGGCCGTTTTTTTGGTCACCCTGCGGCCAAGCAAGCACGTGTTGAACAACAGCGGAGAAAGCTTGTCATTGAGCTCGACCGGGTCCTGAACCTCATATCTCAATGGGGTGAAGAGAATTTGGTGGAGTTCAATGCCAAGAAGACACAGGCGTGCGCGTTTTCTGCAAAGCGGTCTCCATTCCTTCCCCTTCCTTCTCTTCAGAACACTCAATTAACGCTTCGAGGAAACCTGAGTATCCTTGGTATGGACATTCGCCGAGATCTTAACCCCAAAGAGTATATCGAGAGCATTATCAAAACAGCATCACGTAAACTCGGAGTTTTGAACAGGGTGAGGAGGTTCTTCGCGCCGGGGCAGCTGTGTCTTTTGTATAAGACTCAAGTTCGCCCCTGCGTGGAGTACTGCTCTCACCTCTGGGATGGCTCTGCACAGTACCTTCTAGATGCTCTTGATCGGTTACAGCGGCGAGCTGTGCGTATCATTGGGTGCCCAGAAGTATCCAAATCCCTTGAGCTTTTACAGCTGCGTAGGGACATCGCCGGATTGGCGGCCTTCTATCGCCTGTACCACGGCGAGTGTTCTGATGAACTTTTTCAACTGGTTTCACCCTCTCCTTTCTTATCCAGAACAACACGTGCCGGACGTAAGTGCCACCGCTACACTGTAGAAACCATACAAGTCCGAACAAAGCGGTTCAGCACTTCGTACATGTGCAAAACCACCAAACAGTGGAACTCTTTGCCAGCCCACGTGTTTCCTTCAAACTACGATCCAGGTTCCTTCAAGCGAGGCGTGAAAAAGCATCTTCTGAAGCCGCCATAGTGGAGACATTCATGCCTCTACAATTATTGTAGCTGGCATGGTGCTCGCCATTTTTGGACTCTAATGGATGCTTAACATCAGGCACCTTAGAGTCATTTTGGTAGGCCTTTTTAAAAAAAAAAAAAAAAAAATTTTGGAAAGATGCACTATTTAAAATAAATAATATAAAATTTAAAGACTACTAGCAAATTGTCACAAAAATCTGGAAAACCGCGGTATGTACGTGTTCCTTGTCTTGATGGTTGGATTACAACTTTAGAAAGTTTTATTCGGATATCAAAGATATTATTTGATGAATATAAGGTTAATTATTATTACCCCCGGTATGTGAATCAGGACCCTTTGGAAAACTTTTTCGGTAGAATAAGGGCTATCAATTATAGGAATAATAACCCTGATGCCCATACTTTTATGAACTCATTTAAGTCATTAGTATTATCTAATATATTAAGTCCACACTCCAAATTATGTAATTGTGAAGAAGATGATGGGGAAACATTAATTTCCTTATCATATCTTTTCGAAGAAAGAAATACAAATAAGGAAAATGAATCAGTGCAATCTGCACTCCCATCATCTTCTTCACAAATAAAATTTACTGAAGAACCAAGTTCACAAGACTGTGGGCAAATATTAAAAAATGACGCTGTCACCAAAAAAATTAGGGTCCAATGTTCGGCATACACAGCGGGGTATTTGTGTCGTAAAATGAGGAAAATACAATGTAAAGAGTGCTCAGCCACATATACGACTAATAATATAACATCCATTCATGAATACATCAAATACCGAGAATACAGGACATTAAAAAGAACTAATTTAACTTATCCAAATAGTGCTTTTCTAAGGTTGTATAGACAAGCCGCTCAAGAAATACACAAATATTTAAATAATTACTGCCATGAACAATATATTGGCAAAAGAATTAGAAATTATCTTTTAAAAAATTTGCATATTGCGTGGCTAGGATGTAAAAAGCATCATACAATGCTAGTACAAAAGTTTTTAAATTTTGTAATAAGACTCCATGTACACAGTTGGTGTAAAGTAATAAATAAAATATTTATGGGTGCTATTGAACACAAGTATGTTGCCAAAATGCACCAACCTCAAAAGTTAGCGTTGAGTAAATATATAAAAATTAAATTGAGAAGGAAGGTAAAATAAAGACAATTAAAATAAGTTGCGTTTTATTTTATTACCAACTAGCTGACCCGTGCCCACTTCGTTGGGCGGCGAAAAATAGATCAATACTAGTATAGATTATGAATTAAATAAAATTATACTGACTACAGACCTGCATAATCGATAAATTAGGTACAACACTAGTAGACTAAACTGCCTGCTTATAATTTTGCCCATCCCTAGTCAAAAAGCGACTGCAGCGACAAACGGTAATTTGGAAACTCGTTAATTTTCACTGTCGCATCTGTACGTAGTACTACTAAGTAATCTGTGGCGCCCCCTACGAACCGAAATAGACTGAATGAACGAGTAACGAGAATGAGATGAACAGTGTTGTTCTAGTTTGTATAGTTGATTCATTAATGATTCATTCAATTGATCCGTATCCTTATTTAGTTCAATTGGATTTTTTATTTTTGTGGTAGGTATTCAGTGGTATCGATGAAAACTTTGTTTTTTTTTTTAAATTAAAGGAAAAATACTAGAATATGGATAGTTCACTGTATCATTTGATATTTTAAAACAAAAAACACTATTTTCTCTACTGAGATTTATAAGACATAGTCTAAATACCTACCTACCTAAATAATACCTACCTATATCTACCTTAATTATTAAGGTTCAATAACCAACATACAAATTGTACAACTAAATTATCCTACTAATATTATATTGATGGATGGATGTCTGTTACTCTTTCACGCAAAAACTACTGAACAGATTTTGATGAAATTTGGAATATATGTAGTTTAGGGTGTAGAATAACATTTAGGCTACCTATACCATGCGGGGTAGCCTAAATGTTATTCTGCTAAATGTTCATTTAGGGAAGCCGCGCGGGCATCAACTAGTTTTATAATAAAATAAGTACTAATTTTAAATTTATTATAGGAAATATAGCGAGGGTAACCAAAGAGGAGATGGCGGGATTAACAGATGCCTTTCAAAATATTTAGCAGATAGAAGCCACGGATCGCCATCGGAATAAGAGGGAAATCTGAGGGGAGACCTTTTCCGTGCACTTGCAGTGGGCCAGTGCAGTACAGGCTTTAAATAAATAAAATGCAACTGTAAGGATGACAGTTTTGTTTTTCCGCTCGTTATAATTACATTTCAATGTATCTACTTTTTTATCTTGTTAAATTATAGATTTTAAATTTATTTGTTAAATTATATTGAATATTTATAAAAAAAGATTCTTAAATTCGGTCAATGCATGTCCAGATTCTGTCTGTGGGCATGTCAATTTGTTATTGTCAAGTCAGTATAATTGTATAATTTTGAGTATAATTGTTCTGTGGTCAGATGGCAGAATTGGCAGATTTGACGTTTGTTTGGTTGGTTTGGGATTCGTTTTTGTTCCTCGTTCGGAGTTATTGCTTGTTAAAGTAATAAAAAAAACAAAATACGATTTGATTTTTACGTACAGTTGTTACTTTGTGTTTGTTGTGTACCTCCATATAAAACTTAATATCTTGCTTTACAATGGCTCTGAATAAGTACATGCATCAACGCAATATTTATAAAGTTCCACCGGATTTTACACGATTAGCAAGTCTGTATCCCGAATTTTCAGCTATTTTGAAAAGGGTAAAATGTTATACTAAATAAATACTAGTACAATAGGATACACTTCAATGTTATACTTCAATTTAGCGTATCAGTTCTAGATTGAGACTGTTAGAAACAGTTTTTTATTTTGTATATTCTTGTCTAGTAAACACAGGTTAACTTGTTTCAGGATCTCACAGGGAAGACGACTTTAGATTTTAAAGATTCAAATTCTCTTAGAATATTTACAAGATGCCTGCTAAAGGCAGATTTTAATCTTGATGTTGGTATACCAGAGGACAGGCTTGTTCCAACATTACCATTGAGATTAAACTACATCTTATGGTTAGAAGATTTATTGGCTTCAATAGAGCGAACCACTGATATCAAAGGAATTGACATAGGTAATGTATAATTGTTGAACATATTTATTTACACATAAAGGAATATATATGTTTCACCTACCTTTTTAGGTTAAAATGTAACTTAAAAATTGTTTTATACAAATCAAATATGTTTATTTATTCCAGGTACAGGCGCATGTGCAATTTACCCTTTGTTGGGATCAGTTAAAAATAAATGGATGATGGTTGGAACAGAAACAGATTCAGAAAGCTTTTTAAAGGCTGAAGAAAACGTGCAAAGAAATAGTTTAAAAGATCTTATAAAAAGTTAGTAAACATACTGTAACAGTACTATATACTTGTGTGTTAGTAGTTAGCAGACTAATCACTTTTTTTTTTATTTAAGTTTTTTTGATCATAGGTATACATTATACTACATAATATATATTATCTCTATTCCCATGTAATAAGTGATTATCTAGTAGAAAATTATGTCCCTAATTAAGTAGCTAATAAATTTTCTTAAAAATTACTTAATGTTTATTTTATTTCAGTAATACATAATACAACAAAGACGACAATTTCTCATGTGTTTGTGGATGACAAAAAAACATATGATTTCAGTATGTGTAATCCACCATTCTACAGCAATATTCAAGAATTATGTGAATCTCGGAGCCCTGCTCGGTATGTATTGTCAATTATACTGCATGATAATGTATATAAAAAATAAATATCTTATATATTATTTGTGAGAAAATAAGGTTATTTCAGTAAGATAATTTTAGTACCTATAACAATGTTTTTTTTACAGTTTGCCACCTAAAAACGGATTTACTGGATCACCTCAGGAGCTAATTACTGAAGGGGGAGAATTAGAGTTCTGTAGGAAACTGATTAATGAAAGCAAAGAGTTGAAAAATAATGTGCTGTAAGTGTCATTGCTGTTAAAACTATAAATATTCATATTAATCACCTACATGTAGGTACTTTAATAATATGGCAAGTAGACAATGAATCAAAAATGTTACTGCTATAAATCTGCGAGTACGAAATTTGCGACAGGCGGCGCGACGGCGTTGTAATCAAATGCATTAAAAACATTAGTAAAGTTTGTGTGTTTGTGACGTTGTAGGTCCAGAGATTACACATCTCTGGATCTAATAAACCGATTTAGTTACTATGTGTAAATCTGTAGGTACCCTCGATATTGCCGCGCGCGGCAAGTCCGAGCCATTTTGTTCCTTCGCTTAGTTGCATGAAGCAAAATACATTCGAAGCGTCCAGAGTGGGCGCGGCAAACGACTGAGGCGCTTTTGAGCAAAACAAAACACCGACACTCGATAGTTCGGGCGCTCGATCGCTCGTCACGTCCACACTAACTGAGCTGCTTGGCGCGGCAATTGCCTCGCTCTGTGTGGTCCCGCCTATTAACCATAATTATTGCTCACCCCACATCATTACATAAGACTTGACTTTTATTGACCTAATTATTTATTTCAGAATATTTACGACTATGATTGGCCACAAATGTAATTTACAAGAGTTGATACATGATTTAAAATCAAGTAATATAAAATATACCCACACAGAATTTTGTCAAGGCCGTGTTACAAGATGGGGCTTAGCCTGGACATATCAGAATTATGACATTCTTCAATTAGGTGGGTTTTGAACTTTGTGATTGGGTAACTTCTTCACGCTTATGTGCAACTGCACATTAATTATTTATGTACACGCCACATGTGTTTGTTGAAATTTAGCCAGGTTCGGTACCGAAAGTAGCCGTTATTCAGTCGGTATACGATTTTAAAGAGTAAAGATTAAGAAATTAGTCAAGTCCTGTAAAATTTGTTAAATATTCTTTTATTTTTTTTCAGTACCTCCTAGAAACAAACCAAGAAAGAAACAAGCTCCAACTGTGTATCTATTACCAGAGTTACCAAATTGTGAATACAATATAGAAGTTGCTCTTAATAAAATAAAAGAGTTATTGAATAGCCTCAGCATTTGTTATAAAATACTTGAAAAACGTGGTAATACTGTATCTCTTGATATAACAGCAAACACAAACACTTGGTCAAATCAGCGACGAAAAAGGCGGCAACAGAAAATTATTAATTCTGACACTAAAAGAGTTAAATGTGATACATGTAGTTCTTCAGACACTTCTGTAGAATCAATTACATTAAATCCCGAAGAAAATGGGAATAGTTTAGTCAAAATCAATTCCAATTCTAGTCATGATACTCAAGTAGAAGAGTGTACAGAGAGTTCTAAGAACCAGCCTTTAGTACACGCTTTTACGAAATTGTTTCGAAAAGACAAAACTATTTTGTTAGAAATGGACTTTATAGATGGGTCTGCAGGAAAAGAAGGATTACATCAAGTTGTACAATATATTAAAAATAATTGGAAATGAATGTGCTCTTGTTTCTTATATCACTTGACAATAATAATAATGTTCCTCACATTATCACACAACGCCATCTAGTCCCAAACTAAGAATTGCTTGCATTACGGGTAATCCTATTTTTTGGCGAGTTAAATTGGCGAAACGCGAGAGAGGGGGCTACTTCGTACTTAACTCGCCAAAAAATAAGATGGAGATCTATTCAAATCAACTTAATCAACAACTTACTACTTAACTCGCTACTGTACTTGTCGATGTGTAAATCGGGCTTTAGAGACGTTAAGGTGTAGCTTATTGGTATCACAGTATAAATAAAATCTGTTTAAATTTTCTTGGAGCTGCTCGGCATCAGATACACTATTCACCACTTTCAGTAGGGCTTTCATGTCATCAGCGTAGAGTAGTATACTAGAGTTTCTGAAGCATTTATTTACGTCATTTATGAATATGTTAAATAACAATGGTCCCAATATCGATCCCTGGGGAACTCCTGATGGTACAGTTATCCAGGTCGAGGTATAGCCACGCAGCACTACTGTTTGTGTCCGGCGATCAATATATGCATACGCACATAATTATAATAATTAGTTATAAAGAAAATAAAAATGGAATGGGTCTGCGAGAAAGAAAACTTTATTAATTATCACTTATTGTCAAACAATTATTCATTGTTGTTTAAAACATTAATTTTCATTGGATTGTAATGTTTGGTTTTGAGATAATATATCGACCTTACAGTCAGTTTCTAGGCAGGACAAAACACTTTCTGCATCGAGTTTTTCTACTTCACTTTTGTCTCTTGGCAGTTTGCTCTTTGGATTGACTTGCTCCGGTGTGCTAGATACAGTACACACACAGTCTTCACTTTTTAAGTTTACTAAGTCTGCTCTACTTACGCCTAAAAGAACTAGGAATTTGTAAATTACAATGTTTCATAAGCTACAACTACTATTATACCAGTCCGTAAAAGTTACATACATATTATGTAAAATACAATGCTCACCAGTCATCTCGACTAATAAATCAGAGATGTCGTTTAACGGAATAGTGTGTAGTCCCTGAGATTTTCTTTCTCTCAAATACTTCAGTACATTGTAAACCACTTTTCTATCATGACTATGAACTGTTTTTGGCATTATAGCGCACAAAAATCGCATGTAAAATGTTATTTGGTTAGATTGACTTCCAACTTATTTAATAAGCCCGCGCTTTGTCAAACATGTTTTTATCATTTAATTCGACCCTAACGGAACAGGCTAAGGACCATGTAAGTTTAAGCCCAAGTATTTTTTTTTTTAGAACTTTGTCATTTCGCATCTGTTGTTATTATAATACAAATAAACAGTGATTTATGTTTTTAAGAAATTCACCATTAAAAATTAGACCCTGACCAAATTTGTATACATTCCGGTAACATTGTTTTTACATTTCTTGTCATTAGGGAAACTGCGTTACGTCTTCACCTCGACTCTTTCGTAAAGCCTGAAGACAAAAATCCTTTGACCAGTGCATCCTACCAGCAATGTCATTCATGGCGAGACTGCTGACTGATCCACCAACTCGGCTACAATCGGAGTCACTCTTTTCTCACCTCACAGACAAAATTCGAAATAAGGCCATCCGAGGTAGGAAGGAAGTGACCGACATAACTCTTAGAATTACTATAGTAAGGAGTATCAAATTGTATCAGTTAGACTTGTCCTTGAAGGAAAATTACGCGTAGGTACGCAATAAGTGTCTCCTTTCCACCAGCCACAAGAAAGTGGTTGGAGATGGTTGGATAACATGCGCTAAGGACTGGAGTAGACCGTAGCTATTGTAGACAGTTTAGAACTTTAGTTTTTATAAGCTTAATTTACTTTTTTACTTACTACATACATATACATACGCGTCTCTTTTTTAAACATATTTCATTACTGCTCCACTCCTATTAGTCATAGCGTGATACTATATAGCCTTTGACACTCCCCGATAAATGGACTATTCAACACAGAAATAATTTTTAAAATCGGTTCAGTAGATCCAGAGATTACGTCACTTATGAAAAATGTAGCTGTCCAACAGAGAAATAATTATTCAAATCGGTTCAGTAGTTTCGGAGCCTATTCAATTCAAACAAAAATCAAACCTTTCCTCTTAGTATAGAAAAGTACCGTTGTTCAAAACTATGCCTCTGTTAAAATGAATTCTTATTATAAAGTATTCAATCATTACTTTTATGAATTTCTTTTAAAAGGTTTCTTTCAATCATTATTGCTTTCGCCAGCTTTTGCGTATTCCATACCCGCCACAGAGTAAATAATATACCACTCCCCGGTGAAGCTTGCTTTGACATTGACATTTAATTTTCGTTTGCGACTATTTTCGTTTTCGTGTTTTGGCTTTACGGCTAAAATAATTCAGCTTTATAATAATATTGGATATAATTTTTACTTATGCAGTGTTCTATGGAATATTGAATGTAAGAAACAGTTATTGTGCATATATTCTAAAGCACCTTTATTTACTAAAGTAAACAATAAGAGGGGTGACTAAATTCTATCGTGTTTGAGATCGTACACATTAAAATTGTATTATAATTGCTGTGGTAATAATGGAAGTTAAACCTGCATCATCTGAGGGACCAATAGATACACCGGCACCAGCGCCCCTTAGCGAGAATAATAAAGATCAAAATGTATCTGTTAATGCAACTCAGCCTGTAACGAATGGTGAGATCAGTAACCCAATTGTTGCTACTCCTCAAACATCAAAAGAGTCTCCAAAACCAAATTCTCGTAAACCCAAAAAGCGGAAACAGAAACTCCGAGATGTAACAGCTCCTCGGCAGCCACTAACAGGTTAGTTATCTTCAAAGATACCCATCCATTTAAATATAAATTAAATCTTAGTTATGGCCAAGTGTAGAATTAATATAAATGCTTGCTTTAATATAACAATAAAATTTTACGGGTTATATGCATGGATACATACAATATAAATGTTTCAGGTTATGTTAGGTTTTTAAATGAGAGAAGAGATCAGCTGCGAGCCGAGCAGCCAGACTTAGGATTTGCTGAATTGACTCGCCAGTTGGCCAGCGAATGGAGTAAACTACCTGCAAAGGAGAAACAGCAGTATCTTGATGCAGCAGACCAAGATAAAGAAAAGTAAGTACCTATTTTGTAATATTTATTATAGTTACTTTTAGCTAATAAAATTTGCATTGTGAGTTATTATTCCAGGTAACTATTATTCTATACTGATTGTGTATTTTTTGGAAAAATTTCTATACAAACCTATTACTTATGGCAATAATAAATCATGAAATGGAGGAAAGGATACATTTCTATTTTCAAATAAATTACATATATTTTTTTTTCAAATTTCTATATTATTAAAAAACAAATAAAGTATTGTCACGAAGAAACTGGTAAATTAAAACAAAATCTATATAATATAAAGAGTTAAAAAGATGTGATTCTTTCTTCATGCTGTTACTATTTCAATGGAAACAATTGTATTCTTATCATTAACTTTTACAGATATATTAAAGAATGGGCAGAGTACAAGAAAACTGATGCTTATAAACAGTTTAAGATAGCACAAATGAAGCAAAAAGATGTCCCAGTTGCTAAAAAAGTGAAACATAGTTCTCCAGAAAATTCATCAGGTAATTATTAACCAATAGCTTCTTTGTAATACTTACACATCCATATATATTTTTTTAGATATATGTTTTGTATGATGAGAAAGTGGTACCCATATAGTGAAAGGCATGTCTTCTGCTGCAGTGTACTAGTCTAGATATAACATTAAAATATCTATAAAGTATTTGATAATTATCAACATATCACTTTAGAGGCAAAGCTGCCAAAAGCAGCTAACTTATTGTTGCTATTAAAAACACTTTTGGTAGTTTATTGATATAGGTGTGAAGAAATTTTGTGTTTGTGCTAGGATATATTGCTTGGCCATACATGTCACTACAAAATCTTCGTGTAGCTGTAGTATCAGTAGCTCCAGTCCGTTCTGGCTTAGGTGTAGCGCAGTCGGCAATCTGCATTTGCTAGGGGTGGACGTAAAGCACGCGATCTATTAACATGGCGCCAGAGGTCGATGTAACAATGTTAATTCAAAAAATACAAAACAGACCAGCCATTTATGATATTTCTATATCATGATAGAATCAATATCAAAATGATGAAAGATTGTGTGCATTGAGTCTGTGAAAAATCCGCGAACGACTTTTTGCGCCTCATAATTTGAAAAAATTGAATTGAATTGAACCCTAATAATACAAAAATGTTTTACTATTGTAATGTAATGTTTCAGCAACTGTAACAACCGCAGATAATCCTGCACCTGTCAGTACAACGACGAATACAGTTCCACCGGTAAACGTGCCACGCCAACAAACACCTCCACGGCCTCGACCTTGTATTACACCAGCCTCAGTAAGTCACATTTTTTAAATATTTATTATCTAGCTACTTTCCCAGTGCCTGAGTTGTTCTGTTTTCGGTGCTAAGATTCAAAAAAAGTGCCTGCGCAGACGACGTAATTATAATTAAGGCGAATAAAAAAGGCCGGATTTACTACGAACTTGATTGAACGAATACATAACACAACTCGTACCTAAGTATGCCGCGTGTATTGCTTTACCTAGTACCACGCGTTCTATTTTTGTTCGGGACTCCCCCATACTTTTGTCCGGTCCGCTCTCTGCATCTCCTCGGTTATTCAGCGGCTTTCTTCGCGTTACTTTTAATCCCTCATTTGTATTACTCGATACAGTTATAAACTAACTATTTTAACGGATAAAAATCCTTGAACAAATCTTTGTTGACTGTGGAGGTCTTGGTCGTAGATGAAATTATACTATACATTCAGCAACATATTTATGTTCGATTCTCGCTCGAAGCAAGTCCTAAATATTATACGTTCTTAATTTTGCTTGTTGCAGGGCGAAGAACTTGGTGGTGGTGACACGGAAATACCAATATTCACTGACCAATTTCTTCAGCATAATAAACTGCGAGAATCAGAGCTCAGGCAGCTAAGGAAAGCTAACTCAGATTATGAACAACAGGTAAGAATCTCATTTTTGCTAGTAGTTTTGATGTGTTTCGATCTAGCGGGGCCACGCGATCTAGACCGAAAAAACTAATGGCAAGGGTTTGTTTTTCCAATGTACCTCACGAATTTATTAACAAGATTTAATGTACCTCATCGATTTTCATAGAAATTACAAAAAACCGCGTCATCCATCCAGCAGGGCCCTCGGTAGTATTACGCTCGAAATGCCTAAAAATGATACTGGTCGTAAGTTGTACCAATGTACCTCTCGATTTATGTATTAACTTCAAGGAATCTTCAACAGAACAGGAGATATTCGGCAAGAAAAAATTGTCTGCCCAGCAGGCTCCTTCCTAATTTAAATACATATGTGCAAAAAAACCACACTACTCTTATGTATTACCAATGTACCCATGAATTCACTTCACTATTTTTAAAAAAATCTCGATGTTTCTACATTTTATTACAGATAATAAATAATTATATTAATGGGTAGGAAGCGTTGGGTAAGGTAAGATCAACAAAACAAATACATTCTGCAATGAGGGTAGATTGATAAACTATTTGCTATAGCATGATTGTCAATAGCGAATTAAACTCTGCAATACAATTAAATAATAATTAAATTTTGAATATGCTGACCATACTTTTGTGGTTGCACTGTTTCTTACTGCGTAACTTTTTACTTTTCATGTAATTGTGTATAGATAACTGTTTAATTTATATACGTACGCACTTATGTTATGGTGCTTTGGTGTATTATATAGGTACTTACCTAGATCATTTATTACCTACCTTAGGGTAACGTAATGTTCATATCTTGGTCTATCTAGTTATATTACAAAGACTTGTAAATTTGAATTCATGGGTACATTGGTAATACATAAGAGAGGTGTGGTTTTTTTGCACATATGTATTTAAATTAGGAAGGAGCCTGCTGGGCAGACAATTTTTTCTTGCCGAATATCTCCTGTTCTGTTGAAGATTCCTTGAAGTTAATACATAAATCGAGAGGTACATTGGTACAACTTACGACCAGTATCATTTTTAGGCATTTCGAGCGTAATACTACCGAGGGCCCTGCTGGATGGATGACGCGGTTTTTTGTAATTTCTATGAAAATCGATGAGGTACATTAAATCTTGTTAATAAATTCGTGAGGTACATTGGAAAAACAAACCCTTGCCATTAGTTTTTTCGGTCTAGATCGCGTGGCCCCGCTAGATCGAAACACATGTAGTTTTGTTTTACAAAAAAAAAGTTTCGCGCGAGAAAAATAAAGACGCTGCTTGGAGTATAGGCGCGGGCGCGACATTTTTCAATATTTTATACAAAATGTATACAAGTGGTGGGCGACCGCGCTTCACCCTAAACCTACGTCTCTTGTATTTGTACCGCGCCCTAGATATCCGTTAACGTCAACTAAATACGGCATAATTAACATAACAATACAACTCATATTTTCCCTGCGTAATGATTTACGTCATTTAAAAATTTATCCCCTAAAATGATAAAGCAGGTATCAATGACTTAATGCATGCAAATGATTGTTTTTTTTTAGAATGGGTATGACATAGTCACTTGAATTTTAGTATCGGCAGGTGCTACATACATTTTATCGTGAAAAATGAGCATTGCATTGTAATATATTTTACTAATTTCAGAACGCCATTCTACAACGACACGCTGAAGAAGTGAGTGGTGCCACAGCGAAGCTCAGAGCGGAGACCGCGGCGGCTGCCGAACGTACAGCGGCGCTGTTGACTCATCGACGAGCTCTAGTTGCCGTTTTAGTGCAAGGGCTACATTCGTTGGCTATACCAGGTAAAATATTCTTAATAATAGTTAGAAAAAGTATTAACTTTAACTGAAAGCTTTAGCAAAGCGGTTGTGTAATCGGCTGCTATGCAAGAGGTCGTATATTCGCATTCCGCGCAAGATAATAATCTGTGTTATTCACAAATTGTTGTTTTGAGCCTGAATGTTCTTTGTGTCCCTGCAACACAGGCCACAATCCCACGTTGGAAAAAAAAACAATAAGTATTATTTCAACGATAACAAAAGAAAGAAAACATGATGTAATTAATATCTTACATGTGATACTCCAAAATAATATTGGGCTCACTGGAACTAGTGACCAGCTTAATATAAAAAGTTTCGCCACCAGAACATCCAATTTTAATGAAAGTAGAAATATAAACAAGGTTTTACACATACACTAAAAGGTACTATTATCTATTTCAGGTGGACCAAATGGGGCTACAGAACAAAACATAGATGAATATATGCAGAAGTTACAAAGTTTGGCAACTGAAAATAAAAATGTTAATGTACTGAAGAATGCTCGGGACATTCTCAACAAAATCGAACTACCATCACATTAAATGAAGACAAATATTTTGTCATTCACTCAGTATTTATTATTTAAGGGTCTACAGTTGTAGTGGCAATATAATAAAACTATTGCATTTAACTTTTGAATTGTTTTATTTTAAAATAATAGTACGAACATTTGCATAATGTTTAAAAAAAACATTTTTATTTTGGTATGTGTACAAATATTTATATCATACGGCAAACGAAAACCATGAGCTTTTTGTGGTTTTCACTTGCTGTGGGACAGTTATAAAATTTTGAGATAGCATGGGTAAGTTTAAAAATATGGGTTATGTAAAATACTTTTTACATAGAAATGTTGCTTATATAAATACCTATATAGGAGATAACATTATTGTCTCTTATTAATATTTACATTTTACCTGTGGCTGTACTCCAAGAATGTCTATTATCGTGTTAAATTACTGCGAACCTTACAAATTCATTGTCTATTAGCAAACTCGCATTTATAATAATTATATGGTTGTCCCAATGGAATAACCACACATACATTAACCTTGATATAATAAAAAATACTTTTATAATGTAACTAATTAATACTATTTCTTGGCTCGTATATACTTATACATAATTATTGTAACTTATTAAAACTACTGCATTTATACCGTAGAGAAGTTATTATGGATATATATGCCGTACAGTACAACAAGTAGTGTTGTATAGAATACTTAAAAAAAGTAACATTTAGAAGTTTAGAAAAGCAGAAAAAGAATGAAAGTTAATTTTACATACTTTATGTATTAACATTATAAAAACAGACACACAAGACAAGGTTTGTTTAAAAAAAATTCATAGCATAACAAAATTAAAAACATTTAATTTTGGAGCAATTTAAAAATTTTCATAGGGCGTCAGTCAACCTAATGGCTAACGCAGACCTGGACGGCATGGCAAAGGATTTTAATTTTTACTAATGGAAATTCAACCGTACTGTTACAGAAATACGACATAAATTGCTATGCTTTAAAATGATGCCGCGGCATTGAAAAATCCGCGGCATCATTTTAAAGCATAGCAATTGTCATGCCGTCCAGGTCTGCGTTAGCCATAAAGTAATAAGTAAATAATTATACTTGATAAAAAAGGGAACAATTTGGTAGCCGTCATTACAAACTCAACATTATTTTGTTATACAGTGTTTTATAGTCGGCGAGGCAAGGACTGAATTTATCAGAATAAAAAGAACATTCACCTTAAAATTCGAGCATTCATCCCTTGCCTCACGTTGACACGATGAAGACATGTGACTTATATTTCTTTCCCAAACACTATGTCCTAGAAATTATATACTGAATTAAATGTAATAGAAGGATATAGACAATTCATAGCAATATCAGTTTTATTACATTTAAATAGATTATTAATAAAAATTACCTAGAGCTATGAATGAATAATCCCAAATTTAATTAAGAATGACAATAGATTCATAGCTCCCGAAATTTTAATTGAACTGTATTTACATAAAAATGAATGAGGAATTTTTCAATGGACAAAGGAGGCCCATGACAGGTTTGATGGCAACCCATGTTCAGCAGTGGATAACTTTTGGCTGGGATGACAGCATTAACACCTTCGCCTTCTATACAGTATAGGCACTAAACAAAGCACACCTTTATAGCCTTAACCTATATCAGTCTGTTATAAGGAATAATCACAATGACTTATTCTGAGTCACTGTCGTAATCTTCGTCAATTACGACTATATTATCTTCTCCAGCATCAGAGCCGGTGTCATAATGATGTAATTTCTTTCTCCAAATTTCTATCAGTTTGTCCCAAGAGCGCCTACTGTATTTGGTAAACTTATCAGGTGTTTTAGGATGATCCTTGGTGCGTTTGTCTCTGGAGTGAAAAGAACAATAAATTATTAGATGTTATCATCGCACTGTAGCGTTTGGGCACGGACTCGTATCGTTGTTGCCGTGACTCCATACATTCGACGTATCTAAACGGAACGGACCCATTAATAACTTCGTTAAACTCGCAAACTGCATAGTTGTATTTCCACCAACCAATAGCCGGACGGAAAGAGTCGAGCGTGTAGAAAGAGTAGAAATGAGCTAGCTCCTGCTTCGAAAACGGAACGGAGTAAACACAATTTTAAAAACGATGTTGGTGTAAACAAAAACCTATTTCATTTAAAAAGGGATATTCCGCTTTGCTATTTTCCGTTTATTTGTCTTTCGCGGTAGTAAACCAGCTATATACTTTCTGTGCATGAAAATAATCAATGTGTTATAATGAATACTTACAAAGGTACTTGGGTAAGGTAGTTGTTATATCCAACAGTATTTTTACCATAGTCTATTTGCTTTTGACGTCTCACAAGTACTGAGGTATCAGTCTCTAATTCTACATGCTTTTTGGGGGGCCTGAAATAAGAAAATCTTTGTTAATTATATGAATATTATATAAATGCACCACCTATGGTTTACTTTGCACTTCTTATAGCCTGATTGCAGACATATTTAAAAAAAATGGTATTAATTAGAAAGTTTCCTCAGCACTAAAGTGAATATTGTATCCCTTTTTACCAAGGCAGTACAATTGTTATCATTTATATGTAATAAATATTTATCAAACCTAACCAACCAGAGAACAAAACAATTGTGTGAGTTAAACTGAAATTATTTAGGTAAAAAAAACCAAAGTCACCAACCATTTATGTCCTCCATCATTACTTCCATCTCTTTTGTTTACTCTAGACTTCTTTCTGCTATGAGAATTTTCTCTGCTGCCACCTTTCTTTGCTATTTTTTTTACTTTGCAATCTGTAATAAACAATTATCTATTTTGTCTTGCAAAGATATATGTATAACATTGTTGGGAGTAATGTGAATGGTTATCAGTGGCGAAGGGTGGATTTTTATAAAAGGGAAGCCGAAGATTCCGTGGACTTTTGTTCTACTTTATATTACTATTATTCTGTAGTTCATAGGTATTCGTGAGAAAATGTTTCGATTTTACCTAGTTGTCCCGAACTCATAAACTTAAAATACGAAAATGTTTCTCTGTTTGGAAGACTTCTTTGATCAATTAGATTAATTGTTTATATTGCTATATCCTAAATGATTCTACATACCTACTTACTTACTTTTAGAATCTGAGAATACTGTCTGTAAGCCACTTACTTATACGTATCGAAATGAGATAATTGTATTAAAATGTTTCGTAAATCCACAGCGCCGGCGTTTCTTATATTTATAATTCAATTTCGAGAATGATGTTTTATCGCACATCACATAATAGGATAGTCAATATAATATAACACTATTAACCTGTCCCTTATAACAACAAACTATTAAATTTGCTGAAAACAATACAAACAAGTACTTACAAAAATATTCCATAGGATCCCAACGCACTACGACAAAAATAAAGTCAACCAATGCACAACACATAATACACAATCATAAATAATTAAACATACAAATTTTACTACTTTAAACAAGAAAGCGAATTTTATAACCTATTTGCAGAAAATAAATACAAATATCTGTTTTTTCTTCAAATGGTCCTATCGTTTACCGATGATTCTGCCAAAGTCAAGACGCAAGCCGTATAAAAATATAAAAACAAATAAATATAATTAAAAACTAAAAATTCAGAAGAAAGGCTGATTTCTATCAGATTTAAATAATTGATAAAAACAAAGGAATGTCAATGGCAAATTAAGTACTTAACGTGAAATGAAATGAAACTTCGTTACAATTGGTCGGTCCACTGGTTGCAATAGTGCTTTCTCGCTCTCGCAATGTTGTAGTTGTATCTTTTATCCTTGTCATAAGCCGATGGCCACCGGCTTATATGGTACCTTAGATCGACGAATACAAAGTGTCACGTGACCGTACGATTTCCGTACAGTCTGTTGTACTGGATTCCTAATTTCGCGACCGGCTTACTGCGCTCCGCGCATGCGCGCTTTAAGTACTCTCTGACTGAACCATAACAAGTTGTTAGTTGACAACCTTTAATTACAAGATGGCGTTATGAGTACGTAAATAATTATATTGAAAATTATTATTACTGTAATTATTATTGCGATTTACGTAAGAGAATACTTTTTTGTTTTATATTATTTTGTATTGAGTGGATGTTGCGTCATTGATTTATAATTGATTAATAGACAATGCTAAGCGGTTTTTGCAAAGGTAAGCCGGTAGGAATCGAGTTATATGGACACTTCGCCACTAATGGTTATCCTTATTCAGTCTTCTGATTGAGCTTATTGGACTTTGATGGTTGAGACATACGAAAAAAGATTCCCAATGAACTGAGTGCAGTATAAATTTCTGTGCAATACATGTCATCATTTTATAATCTGCACTTTCAGTAACTTTTAAAACTAACATTTCTTAAAGTGACCTATAATGGCATTAAATGTTATGCCATGAGAGTAGTACACCATTAAAATTCGTTCTACTATGAAAATTTTATAATTGGAAATGCTGAGCTTGGTTTGGCTTCTTTTTTATACTAGCATGATGTTCAAAGCTACATTGCAGCAGACAGATATTGTAATCTCAAACTAGTTGCATTGCAAGGAGGCCCTTGGCCTCAAATATACTTATTATGGGTATCTTACTGTTACAGTCACAAATGTACATTCTTTTAAAACATGATAAGCTCTATACTTGGACAAAGAAGTCATGAAAAGCTAAGAATCAGGTCTATATTTATAAAAGCATATTCTCTATTCACACTTGAATATTTTAACAGGTATACAATAGATATTATGTTCAATTTATACTGGTTCTACAACTAAATGTAAATGCATTTGCTATTTATGACCTACTTGGGATTTCTGGAGACACGAAGATATGGCCATGAAAATTTAGTATTATGGACACATACTTTTTGCCATCCTGCCTCATTTAATACTGTACTCATAAGTTATCCAGTGTGAATAACTGATTATGAATACATATACATTATGACAGCAAATTAAGTTTTAGATTACAGGATATTAAATGGTTCAACTCTGCTTTCAACCATAGAAATTCAGTATAGAATTAAGATCTGGTTTTATCATTAGCTTTTCTGTAAATTTGTTTACATTACATTTATCAAGAGGTTATACCTTCAAGAGGTTCATCCTTTTCTTGGATCCAGCTTCGTTTAGAATTCACTGTCGTCATTTTATTTCAATACGCGATCTGAAAACAATGTCACATTTTATTAATAATTTGATTTTAGATTATTTAAAACAGAAAAGTATGAATTATTTCAGAAATACTAAGTTTTATGTACCGTTGAAATTATTATAATACTAAAGAGTTTATAGCCTGTAACACTATTACGAATGAAGTGACGCTGTTATTCCGTTTTATGTAGTTAATTTTCATATTATTTATAAACATTACTATTTTACCATGTTGTTGTCACACTGTGCAGGTTCAAAATGGAACATTAACAGTTTAAGTAGCAATAATTTAATGTTATAAGTATGTAAGTTAATCCAAAATAATTAAGGCATTTATCGAAGCAATCAAACAGACCGGTAAATATAACTTACTGCGCTCTTGGGTGTAGATTCGATAATATTCCAATAATTATTTAGTTGTGTCGTATTTGTGCACCTCGTACTAGTGTAATTAAATTATTTGCATTGTACAAAGATATTTTATTTATCGTGTCAACCAAAAACGCGCGAAAAAGCAAAGCTGTACACAAACTACAAAAAGATTAACTGACTTTTGACATTGACAACTTTCAATTTTGACACTTTAGTTTTACTTCTTTACATTTGGCTTGACAACGGCGATTCTGCCAACATCCAATTACGAGGAACTGGGGTTGCTCCACATTACGTCTTGTGCAATGCCGGATAGTGCACATAAATAGTTAGTAGTTTCTAATAACGATTACAGAAGCAAACCATCTCTACCATGAGACAGTCCGGTTAACTACCACCGTCCAAGCAATATTATTTGCCTAGAGCTTGTGCGCCAGCTATCGAACTAAAAGTCAAAGCAATCAAAATATAATTTTATTCCCAACCAGTAACTACTGAACTGAATCCGGCCCCCAAAGATGTGTGAGACGATTAAAGAGAACGATAAACTGTGCTGAAGTATGCGTTCACCTTATATTTTTGACTACTTTTTACCCAATATATTATTATACTCTTTGCTACTTTTGCCGGTCAATGGTTCCTGTTATCAGTCAATCAAATTGGTCTAATGTCAAAATTGTTTTTAAGTCATGTCAAAATTGTGTTGGTTGCCAAAGTTGGTTAATTTTTCTATGAATTATTTATTTAAAAAGGACACAATATTCAAGTAAAACTGTACTTAGTGTAAAAATACGACTCCTTAGGAGGTTATTTATTTATTACACTATTGATATTACAAGCTTCCTTTGAAATATTATGTAAAAAAGATAAATAACCAACATGATGGTATGTACAGTGCACTTTTATGTGTGTTAGCTTTTCGTACAAACGCTTAAAACATAAATTATAAATATTCAATTCTTAATATAATTAGATTATTTAATTCATGACATATTTCTCAAATTATAATACCATTGCTCTCATTTCAGAATGATAATGAGATAGACGAGGCGTTAGCCTCTTTAGATATGCTTATGTCGGAGTTCTTTGCGCCAGGAACTAATAACTACAGAAAAAGAGAAATTGAAAGTATGCTCGAAAACTTTTCTAACCGTAGTGATTCATGGAAACATTGCATATTATTTCTACAAAAATCACAAAATCAGTATGTGTTGATGTTTACATTAACTACTTTAGAGGTAATTGTATATTTTACACTTTATAATATTGCTGTATTTACTTTTAAAAATAATGCTATTGAGAAATAACTTTAAAATAGCATACCTATTAATTCTTCTTTATTATTTATATTTCTGCCTGTCTCTCCAGCTGAACTTCTAAGTTTTAAGCTAAAAGTAATGAATGTGTAGATCTTCCTTCCCTCCCTTTAAAAGTTTCATAATATAATTTTCTATCAGTTGGTCAACCAACTGGTTTATGGGTACTTGACAACATACAAACATGTACAATTTTATTACATCAATTAATAATAAATTCTTAATACTATAAGATTCACTGAAATTATGGTATTATGTTATACATTATTTATTTACTGCAAACTTAAGATATTATGCTATACATAAAGTTCTGATAAATCTTTTAAAAACGTAAACAACACTATAGTTGTTGGATGTAATGTATATTAATATTTCCAGAATATAATAAATAGACAATGGATCAGCATCCCAGACCACCATAGAACAGAAATAAGATTGACATTATGGAATGAATTGTTGGCTAAACATGAAGTAATGGTGTACTTCATTAGAAATAAGCTTGCTGCTCTCATGGTGTCAATTGCACGCTATGATTGGCCTCATCTATATGATGACTTTTTCAGTAATATTGTAGAGGTAAGAGTTTTTATATAATCATATGCAACATCTATAGAGATAAAAGTTAGATAAGTATTAAGTAAGTAGTAGTAAGTATAGTTAATAAGTGAAATGTAAATACGGTAGCATTGTAGCATAGCATTACAAGGATGACATGGTCGCTTTATTTTGTAAACCAAGACCTTTTATTAAAAATAGATTAAAAAAAAAACATCTATAGAGATCAATTTAACATATCATATTATTTAGCAATAACATCAGCTTTCTGTAAGTAATTAAAAAAATAATGGACTTCTTGACTTTGGGTTTATTTTATTAGATTAGAATTGAATTAAGTAAAGTAATACATGCTTAAACCATGTAGAGTATGAAAGCTAGATATAAAAGTGTATTTAAATACATTTCAATACTAGCTCATAAAGAGACAGAGAGTTTAAAAAAAGATTGTGTCTAGTTTAGGCATCAATGTCTTACAATAATCCTTGTTTATGTGTGTGAATATACTATGATATTGCAAGAAGTATATAATATCTTAAACATAAAACTATGTTTTATCTCATAACAAACCTTGTTATATTTTCAATATGCTAGATGTTTTTCACATAATTTAGTAATACTTACTTTGTATTACACAACTATGTAAATTTTGTAATAAATATTGAAAAGTATTACATATTATTATATAATTCCTAATACCTTTGATTACTTATAGAGTTAATCAATATTTAAATGAGATTATGCAACAAATTGATTGATCTAAATAATTAAATTTTAAGAGCAATATCATATAAAAGGTCTCTAAAGCAGCTATTATGTTTTATGCATCTACCATTTAATTAAATTCTAATGTAACTAGCTGACGTGCCTACTTTGTAGGGCGGAAAAAAAATCCCTTTTTTAAACATATTCCATTACTGCTCCATTCCTATTAGTCACAGCGTGATGCTATATATGCTATGACACTCGCCGATAAATGGACTATTCAACACAAAGAATTTTTAAAATCGGTTCAGTAGATCCAGAGATTACCCTCTTACAACATCACAATCACCCAAATTTTACCTCTTTATAGGTAGAACCTCGATAAGTAAAAGTCCAAGGGAAACACAAAATATTTTGAGTTATCGAGGTTTTTAGTTATCGAGGTTTTTAGTTACCAAGGGTTTAGAAAAAAAATAATTTAAAAACTAAATGATTTAAGTAAGCCTTTGTCTTAAAGCTAACCTCCACCGCCGCAAAGCTTTAAAGAATTTCGAAGAAGCAAACAATAGGTGACATATGTATTGTTTACGTTATCAATTTAATTATGTAGTGAATACGTGCAAGCCATAAATACCGAAAACGTTTGTTTTGCACAATGATCAAGAACAAAATGATTTAAGTAAGCCTTTGTCTTAAAGCTAACCTCCGCCGCCGCAAAGCTTTAAAAAATTTCGAAGAAGCAAACAATAAGTGACATATGTATTGTTTACGTTATCAATTTAATTATGTAGTGAACACGTGCAAGCCATATACAGAAAACTTTTGTTTTGCACACTCATTAAAAATTACTTATTGATAAACAATTTTATGTTATAGAGGTTGTGGAAAAATTTCTTTTAGTTACTGAGGGCCAATACAGAGATTACTTATTTGACTTATCGAGGTTGCGAATTTTGAGTTATAGAGGTTTTAGGCTCTGAAGGGAAGGGAACATATTATTTTTTTAAGTTATAGAGGTTTTTGAGTTACCGAGGTTTGATTTATCGAGGTTCTACTGTATTAGTATAGATAACTCAAATCAAGCTTCCTAAGAGTTTAAGGATTACTTCAAGACATAATTTAATTCCTAGACGCTGTCTAGGACACAAAATTTTAATTTCTCTTTCACACACACTCAGTACCCATATGGGGAATCTCACCTCATGCAAAGAATCAGAATATTGGCCAGCAAAGGCAAATTATTTTTTCGAAATGCTCTAATTTTGTGTTAATTTCGTATTTTTTAAAATATTATTGTTTAACTTTGTAGTTACTAGGCACCTATAAACTTACAATAGTAATATAATTTATTCCAGTTAATTAGGTGTGACGGTCGCCGTTGTCTACTAGGCCTGGTTCTAGCGCAAGCAGCAAGTGAAGAGTTGGGTGCCGCGCGCGACACCGGCGTTCTGTTACCTTCTGTGAGGCGTAGTCAACTTGAACGTCTTATGTTGAAGGGGATGCCGCAATTGTTAAGTGCATTAAATGGTTAGTTTTTTTAATAAATATTAGTTTAAGAGCCAACTTGGTACTATTTTGTAAGATTGATATAAATAATACTGTAATACCTTTAGATCAAACTGTCTCATTTCAAATCAATAGGTCATATCCCACCCCTTTTTCTGTAACTGTGCCACAAGGACCTAAACTGTGTCACAAAAAGCAACAAGTATGATATTTGATGAGTTTCAAAGTAAAGCTGAAAGTTTTCGTGATCTGCAAATAATTAAATAAGAAAAACTAACATTAAAAAAAGTGCCAGATTCTAATTTAATTAACCCATAAAAAATATATTTTATTATTCAGATATCCTAGAAAAGAATGCAGAAAAAGAGGGCCAGTCAAATCCTCCACCTTCTCCTACAAATGGTGTTCCTCAAACTTCTGCGCTACCCGATCTCTTAGCCAATGCACACGATGTACCGCCTACAGACAAGTAAGTTAGAAGTTTCAGATTTATATAAAACTAGCTGACCCGTGTCCACTTCGTCCTCGAAAAAAACGCGTCCCTTTTTGTAACATATTTCATTACCGCTCCACTCCTATTAGTCATAGCGTGATACTATATAGCCTATGACACTCCCCGATAAATGGACTATTCAACATAGAAAGAATTTTAAAAACGGTTCAGTAGATCCAGAGATTACCCCCTACAACGTCACAAACACACAAACTTTACCTCTTTATAAGGGGTCACTATCATATCGTCTTAAACGCAACTGGTAGAAGTAGCATTTGGTCTAAAACAGCTGGTCACTGGGAATAAAACGCAACTTGTCTAAAACGCTACCGGTCTAAAACGCAGCTGGTCTAAATATCAATTAGTCTAAAAATATAAGTCGCCTGAAACGCAACTGGTCTAAAACGGAGTTAGTCTAAAATTCATGTCGTCTAAAACGCAACTGGTCTGAAATGCCAAGGGCACAACACGTAATTGTCTGGTAATAGCAAATACTTAAAACGGCAGATGTACAATTAAATTAGATAAATAATATCAGAAATAAAGTTTCATATTTATTATTATTAAAAAAACAAAAGAAATCTGTCAAAACAAAAGACAGTCGTAAATTAATCTCAATCTCATTACTTACTTTAACCCTAGATTCATAACCATATCTAAGACAAACATTATTCATAAACATTCGTCTCTAAGACGACTATATTTAAATGAGAGGTTTATCAGTATTTGTAAATAAAACAAAGGAAATTAATTATGTCACTGTTAAATATGTTTTTTAGGGTTATAAAAAAGTAATAAATTTATAATAATTAAGGTTCATCACAACATTTCACACATACGAGGAGGTAAGGGTCCGAACACAAACTTTTTACATGACTAGTATTGGAAACTTGTCTTACGACATTTTTTATAATCACAATGACCACAAATCATTTTTTGGGTCCTACTTAGACCAGGTGTAGCAATGGTAGGCATTTTACCTAAAACTTCATCGATTTTACTTTTTAGGCATCTCTTTAAAGTTGGCTTTTTGCGCCTTTTACATAACCACGGTTTAGTCAACTTTTCTGGAATATTCTTTACAAAACTGACGGGATATCCTGTTATTCCACATGACATCAGTCAAGTCCACGTTTCTTTCGCTGGTAAAACCATCATCATCAGAACCAGATCAACAATTCAGATAGTCAATCCTTCATTCTAAAATAAAATTAGACGTAATAAATAACTATTCACGTAATTATACACTTTGAAAAATAATATAATAGGTAAAAACTAATGTATAATAATATCACATACTTACTTTTAATTTATAAAAGTCAGAACTTGTCAAAAAATGATTTTCAAAAATAACAATCATTATAGGCAATAGTTACATTATTCATAAATATTCGTCTCTCAGACGACCAAAGGTCTATTACACGCTAATTAGACGTAACTACGAGGCAAGCACACTCCCTAAACTAGCGGTCCAACGTTTTAGAAAGGTATATAAGACCACAGCTTTCTATCTCTTTTACTGGAAACAGTAGAAACAAATTGGTGTTTCGCGCGTTCCGTGAGACGAATGTTTATGAATCGAGGGTTAAGAAAAAAAAAATGTTCCTTACTTTAAAGTTTAAACAAATCTTTGTACTACGCTACTGTTTATATTTTTTATGTTTATTTCTTGCTTCCGTTATTTTCTCTAGACAATCGAATGGTGTAATCATTCCCATTTCCAAAGCAGTCAATAATTTCGAGTACTCAGCATTTAATTTTTTATCTCCCTTTTTTTATTATTCACATTAAACACATTTTTCTTTACCATTATATCTTGTTTTTTTGCCTCTCGTAATAATTTCTCCAAAAATTGAATAAACGTGGGCTTTGAGGGCCCGGCTATTTAACCTGCGATGCCATGCTTCAACAGTGTTTGTCGTGCGATGCTTTTCGTGCGCAGAGCTAATCATTGGCAAAGACAGCCATTGTCTGTTCACATAATAATGGAATTTTTGCATATCTTCTGTATCACATGCACTTTGCAAAATGTTTATCCACGCATCGGATATGTAGTTAGTTGGAAGCAATGGTAAATTAGCAATCAATCTTACTGTTTGTCGCCCTTCATGGGTATTTGTAATATTAAGAGCCTTTCCCTTTTTCCATATAGATTTGTTATGTTCTTTGTGCGCTACAGCAAAATAACTTCTATTTATAGTTTATGAAGGTTTCCCCCCAGATGTAGGATCAGCTGGAGGCCCGTCCTTGCAGTGGGACATTAATGGGCTGGTATGATGATGATGAACAGGGACTCAAAAGTCTACACAAATTAATTATTTATTTAAGCTTATTTAACTAGATTTATCTAAGTTACTCTAACTTACTTCGAATATGTTATTTTTTTGTTAGTACATAGTTTATTTGTGTGTTTATTTGTTTTTTGGCGACAGCGGTTCCCATAGTGAATTTCTTTTTACGTATGATATTACCACTTTAGAAACATATTTAGAGGTTTAAGGCCAGTTGAGTTTAAGACGAGATGATACTGAGACCAGCTGCGTTTAAGACCACATGCTACTTCTACCAGTTGCGTTTAAGACGATATGATAGTGACCCTTTATAATATTAGTATAGATGCATTTTAAATATTAAAATTGCATTTTAATCAGATTTTTTTAATTTTAAAGACTTATTCGTGATGTTATTTACCCCTATGACCATAAGTGACATCCACTTTATGTTAATGTTCATGATCGTCAATGTCAATCCTGTGTGGATCATGTGTCAATCCAGTAGTCCAATATTGTCGATCCATCGAATTAAATATAATCTGAACCAAGTTAGCCGATCGACATAATCTGGACGCTGCTTTACAATAAACCTTTATATCAAACATTATACTATAACGACATTTTTGACTTTGTTTTCAGGGCCTTGAACATGGAGATAGTAGTAAAGTGTCTGACAACTCTTCAGCATTTATTTTCATGGCTACCTTTATCATCACACGTCCCCCCTTCGTTAGTCACGACTGTTTTCTACTGGGGTAGCATTGCTACTCAGTCGCAGGTATGTCATTTATAAATATTGTTCTTTTACTAATAATTATATAATTTTGGCGAGTTCAAAACTTGATATCTCGCCTTTTTTTCATGAGTAGGTATTGTAAAATAGATCGAAAAGCATAAAATAAAAATAAAGGAAAGGTAAGCGCAAAAAAAAAAGATCTCTTCTATTATGGAAAGAAAACAAGGCCTTTGTTTCCTTTCCATAATGGAAGAGATCTTTTTTTTCCGATGCGGGGTATTAGTTTCTCGGGGCAACCGATGATGGATGAGGGAGGCAGGTGGATGTCTACACCATGACGCCCGTGTCACGGTGCCACGGACGGTGCGCCGTAGGAGACCAACAGTACCGTGTCAAGGCAACGGCGCGCTGTTGCACCGCTATACGGCGCCACGCCTACAACTTATGTCGCCCACTAAAAGTCTCTTAGCTGAGCTGATAATGATGATGAAACCATTTAAATAAAACCTTATTTTTATTTCTGTAGAGTCCGGCCGCAGCACTGTGCGGTCTAGGCGGCGTGTGCGAGCTGCTGTACCGCCGCTACGCGCCGCCCACGTCGGCCGCCACGGCGCGGCGCCTGCAGCACTGCGCTCTACGTCTGCTGCGACACCTCACACACGCGCCCGCACAGCAGCACATACTGCACGCGCAGCATGAGTAAGTTATCAAACAGACTAGAACAGGGAAACTTTATTTTCGTCAGAGCCAAATTTAGCTGTCGATAGACCCAAATTCAGCTGTCGAAGGGCCCAAATTCAGCTGTCGACAAAGTCAAATTCAGGTGTTGATAGACCTAAATTTAGATGTCGATAGACCTAAATTCAACTATTGACGGACCCAAATTCAGCTGTCGTCGGATTCAAATTCAGCTGTCGTCAGATTCAAATTCAGCTGTCGTCAAATCCAAATTCAGCTGTCGTCAGATTCAAATTCAGCTGTCGTCAGATTCAAATTCAGCTGTCGTCAGATTCAAATTCAGCTTTCGTCAAATCTGAATTCAGCTGTTGCCAAAACTAATCCAGTTTTCTACAGAGCCAAATTCAGCTATATACTACCTTTATGTCGTCTTTAACACGTAAATGATTTTTTTATTTCAGTTACCTCAACAAGTTAGCAGAATTCCTCAAATTATTTATATCACTGCATTTCAAGAGACTTGAGGCTGAACCAGAATTTGATGCCATAGAGTTTTTGTCATATCTATTCCAATATACATTCCAGGTAAGCTCTCTCTCTCTATACTATATAGTTAATGTCAAAGTAATATTAGTATTTAAAAAAAGAAGCAATCTATTGAATTTTATGAACAAAGAAACAAAGCTTGATATAAAATTGTACTAATTCATTTGCAGTATGACTAGATCATGTTAATTTTCGTTATGAAAGAGATCCATTCCAGCAGTTCAACTTTCAGATAAGTTTTTATTTCTAGATAAAGTATAGGAATATATTTTTGAGTATCTCTGTTGTAGAAAGCTACTACTAGGTTGAAAAAATATAAATATATTATCCCTTTTTAAGACTTCAATTTTGCACTATCTCTTGTTAGAAATTGTGTTACTATTAATTTATGAAAGAGAAGTGGGACCAACCTAACCCAATGGGCAAGTGTGTTACTAGTAACCAAAGTTACCATCCATATCTCGAGTATTACCCGTCTTTAAAAGGACTGGGAAGACCACAATACCCATTTTTGTCAGCATGTTTCACATAATATACAATTCTTTGTTGCAGGTGCCTACGTGCGCTATTTTTGTAAATTGTTTAGATGTATGGATACAGTTTATAGATATTCTCAAACCAGAAGATACACCAAAGTACGTATAATAATATTTAACCCTAAATATATGTAACGTAGCGTAGGACGCCTCCCAGCTAGGTGGACCGACATCCTCACAAAGGTCTCTGGGTCGGACTGGTTGCGGAAGGCGCAGGACCGAGTTCTGTGGCGCGTATTGGGAGAGGCATATGTCCAGCAGTGGACTGCAATAGGCTAGTTGACTGATTGATTGATTAATATGTAACATTACATTTGCTGCTTCATGGAAGTCTTTGTGTGCATAAACATTATTGTATAATATTAACATTTGTTTTCCTATGTTAATAGAGGAGGCATGTAGAGACAAGTCTTTAATTACTATGACAATAATATGTAATATTAGTAAAAAGATATTTGTATTTTGTTTTAGATATTGGGAAGCTTTACAGGCGCTAGTGAATGGTGTACTAAATAAAATACAATTCCAACACAACAAGGGTCAATTGCAACATCTCGATAACGATGTTTGTGATGACGACGTGAGTCTTAAATTATTATTTAGTGTTTAGTAATGTTTTTAAAAGTAAATGTACATCTGTACAATCAAATAAATGATTAAAATTTTTTCGAGTTTAAAGTTTAATAGAATGTTATATTTTCAGGGGGAGACTGAATGGCAAACATTCCTGAAACACTGTATAGAGTGTATAGCACGGGTGGCGGATTTAGCACCCTTGGATGTTTTTACTGTTGTGGTATGTTACATCTACTATATAAAAATAAGTCGGGTTTTCCTTCCTGACGCTATATCTCCAGTACGCACGAACCGATTTCCACGGTTTTACATTCGTTGGAAAGGTCTCGGGGCTCCATGAGGTTTATAGCAAAGAAAATTCAGGAAAATGTTTAACAGAAAAGCGGGAAAATAATGCCCGTGCGAAGTCGGGACGCGCCGCTAGTTTATTATAATAATATTATCTTTGTTAATGTTGTCTAACTTATTTCAAATTTTGTATTTATTAAGGTAATTTGACGTTTATTTGTCGACCGTTACATGTAGAAATCAGGGGGAGAGGCTTTTGTTCAGCAGTGGTATGGTACTTATATTCTCGTCCACATTGCCGCAGTGTCAGAAGATAAAGGTCATCGACCAGAGTGTGTTACCAGTACGTACAGAGACGTGGTCGCTCACTATGGGCTTTCTCAGAAGACTTATAGCCCGATTTACACATCAATAAGTACAGTAGCGAGTTAAGTAGTAAGTTGTTGATTAAGTTGATTTATATAGATCTCCATCCTATTTTTTGGCGAGTTAAGTTGGCGAGACGCGAGAGAGGGGGCTACTTCGTACTTAACTCGCCAAAAAATAGGATGGAGAGCTATTTAAATCAACTTAATCAACAACTTACTACTTAACTCGCTACTGTACTTGTCGATGTGTAAATCGGGCTTATGAGTCAATCAGAGGGCAGTGGAGAGAGCTATGTTGAGAGTTGCTTGTTCAAATCAGAAATGACGTGATCCGCAGGGGAACCAAAGTGACTGACATAGCGCTCAAGATTACCCGGTTTAAGTGGCAGAACGGTCAGCCGTTGGTCAAAAAAGTTCTGGAATGGCGATCGCGCACCGGAAGACGCAGAGTGGGCAGACTCCTCACGCGGTGGACCGACGACCTTGCTAAGGCGGCGGTGGACATCGGTGGATGTATGAGCGAGGCACAGGACCGCGCAACGGGGCATATTTAGAGGAGGCCTATGTCCAGCTGTGGACGTCCATTAGTTGATATGATAATGATTCTTGTACCAAAAAGCAGATTTCATACTTTTGTTCCATTATTTTAAGTTACAGTTACCGACCATAGAAATAACATCTTTTTATCGAATTTGTTGTATGATGAAAATTTTGAAATTGTTATTTACGTCGTTTATAGTTAGAGCGATGGCAGTGCCTGGCGGGCGTGCACGCGCGGGCGGCGGGGCGCGGCGGGGAGGGGGAGCGTCTGCTGGCCGCACTGCTAGACCTCGCCACACTCACGCGAGTACTGGGGCGACTAGCTCCTGCGCTACTAGCTGGTATGTATATATTGTTGTTTACGTACCTCGTGTCCTATACTATTATCCGGCCGTTCAGAGAATGCGTTCCTGACACTTATCAGTTAGTCACGACTAGTGATGGACACAACATTATACCGAGTTCGTTACCGTTACTCCAAAATGAACCGCCGCGTTATTTTTATGATTAGATTTAGACCGTTTTAAATTGGCGGAATCATTTAAAATTTATATTTTAGTTCTTTACGTGGAAACAATAAAAGGGAATATTAATATAATAAAATTGTTTTATTTATTATTTTTTACAAAGTTACAATCTGTATTTCTATGGAATAAAGTACATTGAACTAAATGTGCGTACAGAATATTAATCAGACTCCGATTCGCTTGAGGAGGTGGTGTCTTCATCATCATCTTCGCCTACATGTATAATTATATTATTATCAATTACAGAATCAATCCTGATATCTCGGTCAAAATGTTCCATAATCAGGTTTTTAGTCTTTTCGACAACCTTTGCCCAGTCATCTCTTGTGACTTTCCCGCAGGCTTCTTTTAACAGGGTCATCATCTTTTTCGTGCTGAATGGCGGGGAAGTATTGTGGCGGGCGGCGTAACCTTTTATTTGAGCCCAGATTAGCTCAATCGCGTTATATTGGCAATGATACGGTGGAATTCTTAGAACGCGATGACCGTACTCCAAAGCCATTTCATCGATTTCGTATCGCACATTTGCCGCTTTATTTTCTTTCACTAACTTAATTAGCTCTGCTTTTAGCATCTGCATATTTGCGTCAATGCCTTTTGCTTGTAACCAAGCAACCATTTCTTCTTTTTTATTAGCTTGGGTAGGTGGTTTCTGTATTTGAAACGAGTGATAGGAGGCATTATCCATCAATATTACAGAAGGCTCTGGTAGGCTGGGCAAAAGCACGTTCTGGAACCACTCTTTAAATGTACTGGCATTCATTTCCTCGTGGTAGTCATTTGTGGTTTTTGATTGAAATGCCAGTAAAGCGTTCTCCACAAAGCCGTATTTTGCAGTACCTGCGTGGCATATTATCAGACGAGCCCCCTTACCCATTGGTACTTTCGACGTCGACGCTTGTGTATCATCCGTCCAAGAACGGGAAACCGTGTGATTGGCGTTTAGCCATGTCTCGTCAATGAACACGACATTATCCCAGTTATCAATTTTTTTTGCTTCTCTCAAGAAACTTATCCGTTTCAAAATGATGTCGTATCGTTCTAATAAAATTTTTCTTTTGTCTGTTTTTTTATACGAAAAACCAATATCTTTTAAGATTTTCGTTAAAGCAGTTTTACCCCCGCTAAACAGTCCAGCTTCTCTTAACGACGCCAAAAGCTTCATCCTGTTGAGATATTCATTTCTGGAATAGTAACCATATATATGATTTCTGATTGCATCGGCGTCAAAGGTATCAATATCTGTCACGGGTTTAGTTCTACGTTTCTTCTTCGGAGTACGTAAAATATTATCTTCCATGCCAGTAGAGCCGAACTTTTCTTTATTAATATTTGTAATCGTTCGTTTGCTAACTCCAAGCGCCTGAGAGACGCGTTCTTGTACTTTTTCGACAGGAACCAGGGGTCCGCCATTTTGCCGCTCCCGCTCAAAGTAATCTTGCAGCTTGATAATTAACTCACGGGCTCCAGTTTTCAATGTTTGTCCACGTTTAGGCATTATTATGCACCAAAAGTAAAAAGAACGCAATATAAGACACAATCAAAGTCAAATAACAACAGATCGCAAACACTTGAAGAACGTGGTCTATGCGCACGAAACGACAACAGACGACTGTTTCAGCGTCACAAAATGGCGGCCCATAACGCCATTTGGGGTTACCATTTTCAACCTAAATATAAAAATGCTACTTTGTATTTAATGTACTTTTATTTTTATATTTAATAAAAGTTATTCTAAAGTCCATTATTTTCAAATTCTTGAAAAGAAAAACAAAACGTATTATTTTATAAAGTATAACTGTATCGATAAGAACAGATTACGATACTATTATTCACTGTTATTGTTGGCACAGCACTACAAATATAAAGCGCTGACATAACCTTGTAATAGCGCAGTGTAGATTTAGAAAAATATTGTTTACCAAGTTATTTGACACTCAGTTTGACACAACATTATAACATTCATTAATTATTGATATAATAATGTTGTTTTAATGCTCATCAATAGTTAAAACGATAAACAACCAGCAAAAATATTTTTATCGTAACTGCAACGCCATTACAAAGTTACTGCGTCAGTTCAATCGCGACGTGTCAGGAACGCATTCTCTGAACGGCCGAAGTTTAGTACAGTTAGAGCGATGACTGGGTCTGGCGGGTAAGTCTGCGAAGTACAGTACGCAATCTAAATTGGCCGGTTTGAAGTTGCTTTAAATGGTTGCGCAGATGTCATGTTTGCACCGTCATGCGCATATTGTGTGTCTATTAAAATATAATATTAGTTTGTTTTTTTTATTTGGTCATTAATTAGTTCATGTCGTTTCGCAGAGAGCGAGAGCAGTCGTCGCGCGCGCGGCTGGTCGCTGGGCGCCACGCTGGTGGAGCGCTGCGGCGGCGCGCTGGCCGGCGCCGCACTCACGCGCCCGCACCGCGCCGCCGCGCACACGCACGCGCACGCACTCGCGCACGTGCAGGTGTACGTACACACACTACTTTACTGTTCATCATATCAGCCAATTCACATTCATTTATATCCACCGGACAATAGGCCTCTTCTTGATATATCCATTTGGCGCAGTCCTGTGTCTCCCTCATCCAATGGTTCTCCGCTGCCTTAACAAGGTCGTCTATCCACTGTTTAAAGAATCGTCCCCACCCTGCCCCAACAAACATTTTAGTCTGTTAATTGGAACGTATACGGCTCAAAGTACTTTAAACATCGTATTGAAGTAATTTCAGCGTATAATACAACTTAATGCCCCCTTATCTGAATAGAACTCAGAGTTGTATAAAGTCGTTGTATAAACGTGCATTGACGTTTATACAACTATTTGATTTTACCCAACTTTCACTGGTATAGCCAATGAAGTCGTACTAGGAACGTCTTTGAATTTATCCCAGAATGTCAGAGTTTCAAAAGGTCAGAGTTTCAAATGGTCTGTTTTTCATATGGTTAGAGTTCTAAAACGTCAGTTTCAAAATGCCATGTACAATAATATACTAAAATGTTAAAACGACTGATTACCATTAAACAATATAATGAAGCCAACCAACCAACTAGTGGTTGAGGCATCCGGGTACATCTCCTCTAGAATATCCAAAATTAGAAGACCTACCCTACATGCTCTCGAAGAGCCGGGTGATAGGATCGAGATTGCTCAACGTAGAGCTCATACAGCTCGTGAAGTCACAACAACACGTCCGCGGTTTCGTTCCCGCCGACGAGGCAGGAATAGCAGGAATACGCGCCGCGTTCGCTCCTAGAGGGCGTACCTTCCGCACATCCTGTTAGTCGGTGACGGTTCCAAGCCGAGGTTCGTGCCCCTGAGGCATGACACTTAAATGTCTTAGGTTGAGAGCCATCCGCCCCACAGCCAGCGTGAAGTTGTAAAAGTCCCAGGAGACAAAGTACTACTCGTGCTCACAAAAAAGAAAAAATCGGGTCATCGGGCATTTACGGCGCGTAATAATAAATAAATAAATAATCTTTTATATTTTTCTTATATTCTACACTGTTAACTATGTATTTAATTGGCTATCATTTCGAAAAAGTACAATAAACAGATTTCGGTTTCTTTAAGGCGATATAACTTTTTTCGGACACACATTTGAGATTTGCTGTCATACAATAAAATGATGAAAATACTAAGGCCTTTCAATTGGCATAGGTTTTAAAGTGCTACAAGCTGGGGACGTTTTAAGCATTGTTCTTTAATGTCAATTAGATGATAAATGTAATGTCATCGATTTTCTATTATAGTAATATTCCATTGCATATTGGCATTGTGAATCATCGGCATCAGAATAGAATAACACTGTTCTCTATTTTATTTTTTACAATTATTAAAAAAAGAAGCCAATTACCAAGATATACGAATCAAACAAGGAGCATTGCATCATAATTTAAAAAAAAGACTCACTAAGGATATACGGAAAGAAAATCAGATTTGCAAAATTATAAGTGATTCTAAATAATATTATTTCGCCATGTGAATGCTTGAATTTATTAGCTGATGTCTGAAATACATGGCACTTATTTTTTTTGTAGTAAGTAAGTAGTCATTTTAGGTTTTGCGTTAATTTCTTAAATAAAATACAAAGTTGATGATCAAAATTGTGTTTGACTGTACATTGGCTAAAATTGCAACTGACATTTCAAATTAAAGACCTTTTGAAACTCTGACGATATGAAAAACAGACGATTTGAAACTCTGACGATATGAAAAACAGACGTTTTGAAACTCTGACCTTTTGAAACTCTGACATTCTGGGATAAATTCACGTCTTTACTACTTTTACACAAACGTTATTTGTAAAGAAGCCGTGAGAACTACTCTTACGTGACAATAGCAAAAGAGTTACCAATTGCACTCTTACACGACTCTCAGTCAAATTCTTATACTATTATGCAACAATTATACAACTAAATGTTTTATAAGTGCAGTATAAGTGACATTGTAACTAAGAAATGTTTTTCTATGTTTGTTGAAACGAATACTTGTACAGGGCAAGTTAATATTAACCAAACTAGAGTTGGTTCCGTACAAAAATTAATTTTAAATGCAATGAAATTTAGATTAGCGCAGAGTATGTATCATATTGCGCAAAGTGTGGAAAGTGGTCCTAGTGCTTTTGCATTAGTAGAGGAAAAGGAAGACGAAGAAAATGAAAAATAATAAGCGGTTTTTGACTGACAAGCATGAGGGTTTCGAAATAACATTTATATAAAATACTTAACGACACTTATATAAATTTGTTAGGGAATATTATAGAAAATGTCACCGAATGTTTTTGAAAATCCTAGTCATCATTTTTAAATATATTTATGATAAATTTTATCAGTATGAGAAGATTAGAAGCTACATTTAATATTACTGACCTAAAGTATAAGCTAGTGTCCATAGAACATGGCTCAAATATTTATTTTACTCCACTCATTCATACTCTAGTGTGAAAGGTGTAAATAAAAATAAATTAATCAAATTGGTTTAATTTATTATTAACATTCCAATATAATAAAATAATTTTTTTTAGCAATCACAAGCATTAAACAGATTTCACATTGAAAATATACAAAAAAAAATATCGTCTTATTATATCTGACTACGTATGTACTCTAATTTATTTAAAGAACCCTAATTTTGTTAATATGGCTGATACTTAACTGATAAAAAATAAATGCACAAAATAAAAAGTCGTTTTGATGTTGTCTTAGTGTTGTAATCAGAACCATATGTTGTGTAAAGGTAAATATTTGTACGTTCGCTAAAAATGTATGGATAATTTATGTTTATTTATAAGAATTAGTAGGGCGCGTTTGTTTTATTGCCAAAACTAACGCATATTATACGATAACATTAATTTCACATCAGATATATTTATGCACTACAACTACTTTAACACGAGCTAAAGATGTTACACATATTTAGTTTCTAATTAAAAATGGCTACTTCCTTTATAAACTTCAAAGACTCGATCGATGACACAAGAAAAAGTTTCTTCGTTATAGTTTAGGTCTCAGTTTTGACACTTCAATTCACTTTGCAACAAAAATGTTACATAAAAATCGTAGTTAACACTGTCATGTCGCAAAATGCCGTGAAACAGCGATAAAAATAGATTTTGCAACATCTACACGACGACTACAGAACTAAAATTTCATTTATACAACGTTTACGCGACTATATTACAACTCTGATTCGTATAAAATGGGCCTATTTTCGGTCGCCTCAACGTTACTACAACGTTCTTGCAACCAGCTTTTAGAACCAAAAGTTCAAATGGAGACGTTGCACAGTGGGTCGAAACCATGATTTTAGTGACATAGGGTCTAACTTTGGTTTTTTACTTTTTTTTTAACACTAATGGATGGAGTTCATTGACCTTAGTAATAGTTTGTATGGGACGGTTTTCCTAAACTTTATATTTTTGGCAGAAAATATTTTTTAATTTTTTTTGGTATGGAGTGTATCATATAAACTGTTCTTTTAGGTTAAATTTAATATGTAATAGTGATTTTTGTTTTGTCATCCGAGGTCTAAGGCTCGTAATCATTGGATCAGAAGACAATAAAAGATTGTGTAAAATGTCTTCATTTGTCGCCTTCCTACTTACCTTTCTTGAATGACTTTCTCTATATTTGCGGAAATCTTTATTGCGAGCTTCTGCTGCTTCTTCTGAAAGTTGCCTATGGGAATTGCACCAAAATGCTTGATTATGTCAGTCCCATGTATTAACAATTTATGTACACTGGAAGGCATATAATACCATGGGTATAACTTTACATACAATTGCGCAGTATCGTTACAAAATTTGGAAAACTTAGTAAGGTCCACGCACTCACCAGATGCAACAGTCTGAAGAACCACGTAAAACTTTTCGATCAAATCTTTACTAATTCCGGTTATGCGGGCTGTTGTTTCTGCATCCTGAAAAAACCTTCTGGCAGTATTACCATCATTGGTCGTGCCTGCTCCTTGCTTGACTACATCTATAAGTAAGCCGCAGTCCTTCTTAAATGATTGCTGAATAGTGCTCTTTCTAAGCGACATTTTTTCTTTATCATCGCCCCTGCAACTCCATTTCTTGAACTCCAAACGATAAGCTGCAAACAAAAAGAACTTTTTTTAAAAAATTATACACACAATTTAATAGAAAACCATACAAACGTTTACTTAAAAAAGTATGAAGAAGAAAAAAAAAATTTGCCAATGTGAAGTAAGCATTCCATGCATGTTATCCAGGCATGTAAAGATGATATTTCGTATTGGAACATTTCTTTGTTTTCTTCTCTTTGAGAAAGTGATTCGAGATTGTTCATCTCTGTCGGTTTTACTTTGCATATATTGCAGACAGCTGATGATGTGTCTGACAGATATGATGCTATTTTGCCGTCTATCATAGTCATCAGCAATTGATGCTTAATTTCAACTTGACGGATTCTTCATGGCTGAAGACTTTCTATTTCCTCTGTTCTCTCGCTTTTATAGTTGCCACTGTTGAATGTGTTTCCTTGGTAAATTTAAACATAATCGGGCGGCAATAAAATGTTGATGAGGGACGATCGTTTTCCCAGATAACTGTTTCATTAAATTGAAGCCTTATAGGAACTAGACTAGCCATGAAGATAGTTGAATCATCAAAGTCCGTTTCAGTCTTTTGTTTATAATTACTTTGGCCTAAGGCCCCATCAAAGCCCCATTTGCTTATAAGCACTAACTCTCTTGTCGAGTCTAAATCCAAAGCAATCACTTCCAAAATTCTTGATACCGTCAAGTTGAGTAAAGCTTGCAATTTAATAGCAGCTCCTTCTTCCGTAATAGTTATGTCTTCTTTCTCTGGATAACATTTTGATTTAGCTTGTTTTATTTTATAATAAGATGGATATAAGTCAGATCCATTTTCACTAGCTGCTTCTCTTAGGTTTATATATTGCCACTTACTTAATTTTAGTGAAACTAATAAAGATAGTGCCTTGTCGGATGAATAAATAGTTTTAGGTTTACTGCCACTTAAACACTCTTTAACTTTTTCCAAATCTTCTGGGTGGCTAAGCAAATGGTCCATTATTTTTCCTACATCTTCATTTCCAGTCTTTTTTAAATTCCCAATCACAGTAGCTTTCAGTTCATCAGGGGATAATGAAAGCGATTTGTTTATCTCTTCTACGCGTCTTCGTTTTTGCCTGGAGCTCAATTCTTCGAAAGGCTTTCTTGGTGTAAATGTAGACGTGGAAGCATCTGTTGTTGATAGTAGTAGTTGATTTTCAACATTTTCTGAATTACTAATATCGGTTTCTTCAGCTTCTTCAGTGTTCACAGCTTCAGGTATAATGCCTTCGGGCCAGTTTATTGCACGATCTAACCAATCACCATTTCTTCTTATAAACTGTGCTAACGAACGTCTACTTTGTTCCCATTTTGTACTTACATTTGAACAAAATCGTGTACAGAATTTTTGTAGCTCAGCATTGTTCTCTTCGGTTATATTCAATTTACGTTGTAGAAATTGGAAAAGATTTTTACTATCCGTCAATGAATTCACTTGCTCTCTTAAAACCATGAATAAATCTAAATTAATAACTAAACTCTCCATTATAAGAAATACTGGAACGTTCAAAATCTCGAGATGTTGGTAGTAACGCAAGTAAAGGAATACTAGTTAGTTTACAATAAATAAGGTCATTTTTATACTTCCAGATATTTAGAAATACATTATTTTCATTACCCTCATTAGCTAATTTTCCTGATTAACTTGTTGTTGTAGCTAAATGTAATTTACCTTTTGCTAACTATTCAGAATTAAATCTAACAGTATTAGCTAATTACTTTATGGAAATAAGCAGAAATTCATCGATAATTACCTATTTTTAAGTAACTATGTAATAATTTAATATTAGTAAATTTAAGCCAATTAGGTACCTCTTTCAATGTATTGTTGTTACTTGTAAAGTGATTATGTGTATTTTTACGTGTTTTTACTCACTATTACATATTAAATTTAACCTAAAAGAACATTAAAATATAAAAATGACTAAGGTGATTTTTCATTTTTTCCGATCCATTTATTTGGCAGAGTTGCAACTTAAAGCTCATGTTTTTGGTATCAAATGATAGTAGACTAGACAAGCTTTAAGAATAATGAAGTTTTATTGCCGGATCTAACTGCACTTAGCAGAAATTTTAGTTTATATGATATACTCCATACAAAAAAAAAAAATATATATTTTCTGCCTAAACTATAAACTTTAGGAAAACCGTCCCATACAAACTATTACTAAGGTCAATGAACTCCATCCATTAGTGTTAAAAAAAAGTAAAAAACCAAAGTTGGACCCTATGTCACTAAAATCATGGTGTCGACCCACTGTGCGTTGTAGTGACTTCAAAAATGTTTGTTGGGGCCTCTTCCAGTACACAATCGCCATTTTAGATTTTTTTTACTATATACAGAAATAGTGACGACGTGGCACAGGTATGACAGGTGAGGTGACTCATTGTCAGCTGTCAGACCAACTGTCAATTTCGCTGTCAACCAATGCGTTTAGTTTAGTTTTATTTGTAGTTTTAGTTTAAGATTTTCCTTTTGATGTAGACGTCTTCATATTTGGCTACAAAAAAAAACTAAAAGTATCTTTTTAAAATTGTAGGCACGCCGAAATGTTTGCGTGTATGGGAGCTTGGTGTTGTTACGCGAGTGAGTGCGGTGTGCCCATGCAAACAATGGAGGGTCTCTTCTCATCCGCTATACCATTCCTTCTGCCACATGAAATACCTGTAAGTATTTTATACTCGGCCCGACAATTTAATTTAAAATTTCCACAGTTTATCATTTTTCGGCTGAAACTGGCCTCGCTGTCTTAACGATGATTTAAAATGCTTTAATTTTAACCTTTTTATAGTGTATATTTTTACTGTTTGATTATTTGCTTGGTTAAAAACTAAGCTCTTCTTGTCATCAGTCAAGTCATGAGAAGAGTGGGAAAGTCAAAGTGCTTTTATTTTGTTTAGTTATTTATTTCTTAATATGTAACAGCTAGGGCATGAATATCGGAATCTCGGAATATCGCAATATCGGAATCTCGGAACGCAAAGTCCGATATTACAATTCCGATACTGGGTGATCGAATATCGGAATCTCGGAACTCGATCATTTTTCTATATTTTGAGTTTTAAATTATACATATATCGATCCTTGTGTATCGCCGAGCAAAACAGTAGGTACCGTATTAATGTTGCATGTGCTACAAGAACAATAATATTGTTACCTGTTTCGCTCACTCTTTACCTACTCTAATAATATGTGATATTATTGTAAAGTTGTTAAAACGCCTCAAATATAAACAAAACGATACTAGCAGTCTCAACTTCACAGAAAGAAAGACTGAAGCACCGACAGCTTCTGTCTCTTCAGATGAAGATGATGAATCACTAGCTAGTCTAGCTACAACGAGTGAGCAGACCCTGCACCAAGAATTTGAGAAGGAAATAGAAAAGTGCAAAGAAAAGAAGAAGGCAGTGCTTCCGTCCGACGAATTTGATCTATTGGGATATGTAATTACTGAAAAAGCAACATACGTTAACAGAGGTGAAAGATGAGTTTATTTGTCACAGACATACACTTATCTCACATAAATTTTGCCCACCAATGTTGAAAGTAAGCATGTTTTTTCGTCGGGCGGTTATTTATCCGACAAAATGTTTGACGTTTTGTTGTTTTTGAGAACATATTACCAAGAAAAACGAGATTTTAAAATAAATATAAACCTATGTATATAGGGAACCTTTACTACAGTTGATTGTAATTTAAACTACTAAACTTAGAATCAACAAGACTTCTTAAAGTTTTGTTGATTCCGAGTTTGTTAGTTTTATATTAGTAATGAGTATAGATAAAAATTAGACAAAAATATTACCAATAATTATTGTTGTTGGCATATTATATAATTAAATAAAAATTAAGGTACTGTACTGTGCTCTCGTGCGCAGTATCCTCGAATACGCATCAGTGGTATGGAACCCGCTTTATGACATTTATATTGAGCGCATTGAATCCGCACAGAAAAAGTTCCTAAGATATTTACAGTATAGGTATAGGTGCATCGATCATGGGTATGAAGCAAGATGTAAGAGGTATCATTTTATGCCCCTACAGAATAGACGATACAATATCTGATGTTGTAACAATTGTAAAAATTGTCAATGGTGGGGTCGACTGTCCAACCCTATTTGAAAAACTAAACATTTGGGTCCCTAGAAAACTGCCAGTTAGGCGCAATCAACCCTTAGTACTACCCTCAGCCAACACTAATTTTAGACAAAACTCATTTCTCATTCGTGGGAGTAGTTCCGTTAACAGCATTGCCAAAAGGCATAGCGAATTTGAGATATTTAGGTGTAAGCCAACAGTGGTAAAGAAATTATTTACTACAGATTATTTTGGTCCTAATCCCAGAGAAGCAACAAATTAAATTTACAATTTATTTTGAACTATTTTTTTTCTGTCATGCAATGGTTTTATGTTTAGTTTATATTTGCGAATATCTGTTAATAGCTGTGTATAAGTATATTTATGTATTAACCGATTGTAAATTATACTGTTAGTGTTCCGAAGAAAATAAAATAAAATAAATAAAATATTTTAAATTCTAAGAAGTTCGTCAATTCAACTTTTAAGCTTTGTTGATAAGTTTAATAAGTAATAAGATATTAGATTAAAGAATAGGATATTATAAATTACTTTTTGTTCCTAATTGATGATTTAATTTCAGATTTAAGTCTCTGAGTGAGATAGTTAAACTAAGCAATAAGTACAGAAAAATAATGAGAAATATCTGATTTAGTAAATACTGTGGGTAAAACTTAAATACGAGTATAAAACAAGAAATCCAAATTAAATAATATGATTTATAAATATTTTTTATTGCATTCAATCCAACCTCACACTGAATTTGTGCATTTTTTAACAAAAAGTGCAATTTCTAAAAAAAATACACAATTCCGATATTAATATCGGAATTCCGATATTGAGATCTAATATCGGAAGTCAGTATCGGAATTGAAAACCTTCCGATATTGCATGCCCTAGTAACAGCCTTTTAATCTCTGTACAATTAGAAACCTCCAACGACAAAGCAACAAGCCCACTTTCTTTGCGTTGATATAATATATCTGTGCTTTAATTCTAATAATGTTATTTATCGACAGGAACCACCACTGTTATGTCACGCCGCAGCACATTTACTACTGAGTCTCGCGATGAACGTTAAGTTCGCCGGGGACCCAATGGCGCTCACCGGGGATCTCTATGAACATGCTCAAAGATCATTGCAATATTTAGAACCTAAGGTCAGTAACGACACATTTTTAATCTGCATGTCAATTCTCGTACTTTAAAATCGTAAAAAATTTACCGTTTTTTTAGTTAACTTTAGTTGTCAAATTGTCATACAATAGGTACAGTATGGGAACTTTAATAATGTGATTGGCTTTTAAAGAAAGACAGCAAATCAATGAGTAAGAAAAGTACATCCGATTACCGAAAATAGCTGAATAATTTTAGCATAAGTTTTGAAAATTATCACATTAAAATGTATCTTATGGCGTTCGGCATAAGGTTGAAATTATAAAAGATTGAATCCCTACTTACTTCTATTTGACATTGTATGTTTCATCATGTCTTACTAAGTGACACTGGTGTGACGGAAACATTCAAACATTGCACTTCGATAGAAAGTCATTGCAGTGCAACAAAATATAGCACTTATTGTTAACGTCATAATATACAATTTCAAAATCATCAATAAATTATAATCTCACTTTCTCGCTTCCTCATTGTTGTCTGTCTTTCTTTAAAAACCAATCATATTATTAATGTCCTCATACTGTACGAGAATTGACATGCTGTTTTATTTATTTTATTGGTGTGTGATATACTTCTTTGTGCTTCTTATTATTATCTATACTAATATTATAAAGAGGTAAAGTTTGTAAGTTTGTGACATTGTAGGTGGTAATCTCTGAATCTAATAAACCGATTTTTAAAATTATTTCTGTGTTGAATAGTCCATTTATCGGAGAGTGTCAAAGGCTATATAATATCACGCTATGACAAATAGAAATGGAGCAGGAATGAAATACAGTTAAAAAAAGGGACGCTTAATAACGCTTTTTTCGCCGCCTAACAAAGTGGGGTCAGCTAGTTTATAAATAAATACCCTAACAGTCTCATTAATAAACATAGACTAACGCAAGATTAACTTTACTCCATGGTTTAAGTGTCAAATTATTAATGTTTGTATTAATAAACGCGAAGTAAAGAAGGAGTAAGCTAATACCGCTTTACTCTTGGCGTAAAAGTTATTCCGTACCAAGACCTAGTTTAACGGTGGATTAGTGCAGACTTATCAGTATTACTTTGACGTGTTATTTATTTTTATCCATCAAAAATATAATCCTGTGATTGAATAAGATGAATAGAGACTATTTTGTTCATGATTTACGGATATTATATTTATGACAAAGACGAGATTGAAGATGTGGTTCCATTAATTAGACAAGTGAAATTTTATAAAATTCGAAAGAATCTGTTGGAAGAACTACAAGAAGCCGAGTTTAAATCTAAATACAGATTTTCCCGATCTACTGCTCTTTTCATCATTGACATGTTGAAAAACCATTTAGCTGGTGATACAAGCGGCATATAAGTACAGCTTACAAGCTCACATTAGGACACGTAATACTGTTGAACGGTGCTTTGGAGTATGGAAGCAAAGGTTTCAGTGTTTATTAAGAGGCTTTCGTACAAAATAAGAAAACACAAAGCTTTGCTTTTGCTCATAGTTGCACTGGCTATATTGCATAATATTGCAATACAACAGCAAGATTTGATTGAGCATGTAGATGATGATGATGTTCCAGTAACACATACATTAAGTAACTCTCTTAAAGGAAATTCAGCCCGGACGGCATTTATTAATGAATTTTTTAAAATAAAGACTTTTAAATTCAAATTATGAGTTTATTCTTACTTTACCAGCACCCCTCAGTATAAAATAAATTACTTAATATGATTATTACTTATAGTACTAATTAGTAAGACAAATATTTTAATATAATAATGGTTTATTCTAAAGAATAATTACATAATTTAACATTTTAGCTTTCTTTAGCTTAAGAGTTTCCCGTTCCAATGTAACACATTTCAGTTTTTCCTTGTGAATTGCCATTTTAATTGAATGTTCTTCCTCAGACATTTCCATCTGTCTCAAATGTTCCTCATCTTTTAACATTTTGCTGTATTAACTATTATTGTTGTATTATTTTATTAACTTGGATAAATTACAATATGACGACAAAATAAAATACACACACAGTAATAAACCAAACAATTCAAATTTGACATTAGCAATCTATCAAAATGATATTTCAGTCATTCAGCTCACTCTTTTTACCTTTTTACGTATCAGGGTTGCCATAGCACACGCGCTAATTCTGGTGTAAGTGTGGTATTGTTAATCCGCGGTTACTCCAAGTTTATTAATAACAGAGTTAGTCCGAAGATAATACTTCGTTACACCGGTATTAACTAGTCCAAGTATAAGTCTGGGCTATGCTAGGAGTAAGCGATTTTTATTAATAAGGGTGAAGGAGTTCTACGTTTATCAACGACAACCTGTTTTTTTCTTTTGTATCAATTCAATTGTGCAAAGATCGTCTTTTGTAAGGCCGGTTGACTTGAAGCGTGCGGCCAACAAGGCGACTCGCTAGCGGTAGTATCGTACGCGTACATTTTTATGAACCGGTTCTCGAATATACTGGCGCGGGAGCGGCGGTGGAACATCGAGTGCCCGCCGCCGCTCTGGCGACGCTCTTCCATGATAGCGTCGCAATGCCTCTCTCATAATGCGTCGCCACGCCTTTCTCATAGTACTACAATACTAATTTAGTAATGTTTACAGACAGCGGGAGTAGTACGAGAAGCATTATTATCTCTGTCACTACGAGCGGGTCAAGGCGCGGGGGCAGGTGCCTCCAGAGCTCTCCTGTGTTCGTGGGGCGCGGCGCTGGGCGCTGTGGGACCGACACACGCGTTACCACCGCTCACACAACTACTGCTAGCCTTCAGATCTGCTCCCACACACTCTAAGAAGGTATGAAATATTCTAGGTTTTACTGTCAAGCAGACCGTCAGCGACGATTTGCACTAACCGCGCTGTATACTGTATACGTTCCGCACAATACTTAAACGCTCAGTGAAAGCAAAGCGCGCGGGTAACGGTACCCGTTATAGCTCAGCGGCGCGGATGCCTTCTGCACGGATCACTTCGCATTACTAAAGTGCAGTATAAATTTAAGAGCGTTTACGTGTCACACAAGCGCCGCCAAAAAAAATTAACTAAGTTGTTGTTGTGTTAGCACGTTAATTGCTTAAAATTAGGTAAATATTGCATTTAAAATTAAAACGGCCGTTATTGTTCTAAATGCCTTATTTAACTGGACGTTAATTAAGACCAGGTGGCGAGCGGCTTAAGCACTTTCAAAAAGCATATGTTTAGCAGTAGATGTTTTTGGCTGATATGATGATGATGTAAAACTGTACTTTAATTACTGTTATATAATCAAATATTTACCCCATTAGATAAATACGAAACTTTTAAAGAAACTTACTGTATTCGATCGCTACTTTTCCAGGTGATAGCAGAAGGTATACAGAATGCGGCTGAAACAGCATTACGAATGCTCTGTGACCCCGCATTCGCTTCAGCCGAGGCGGAGATAACAGACTTCTTTCTAGCGCTCTTCACTGCTTTGTTACCGCAACTCGGAAACTTTGCATACACTGCCATCGATGTGTTTCTAGAGGTTGCACAGAGGTTAGTGAATTTGATTCTATTAGCTCATAGATATTTGAATGGAAGACTTGACGGTTAACTAGAAATGTACAGAAAAATATAAAGGTACAAGGGCATCCCAACAAACATTTTTGAAGTCACTACAACGTCTCCATTTGAACTTTTGGTTCTAAAAGCTGGTTGCAAGAACGTTGTAGTAACGTTGAGGCGACCGAAAATAGGCCCATTTTATACGAATCAGAGTTGTAATATAGTCGCGTAAACGTTGTATAAATGAAATTTTAGTTCTGTAGTCGTCGTGTAGATGTTGCAAAATCTATTTTTATCGCTGTTTCACGGCATTTTGCGACATGACAGTGTTAATTACGATTTTTATGTAACATTTTTGTTGCAAAGTGAATTGAAGTGTCAAAACTGAGACTTAAACTATAACGAGGTAACTTTTTCTTGTGTCATCGATCGAGTCTTTGAAGTTTATAAAGGAAGTAGCCATTTTTAATTAGAAACTAAATATGTGTAACATCTTTAGCTCGTGTTAAAGTGGTTGTAGTGCATATATCTGATGGGAAATTAATGTTATCGTATAATATGCGTTAGTTTTGGCAATAAAACAAACGCGCCCTACTAATTCTTATAAATAAACATAAATTATCCATACATTTTTAGCGAACGTACAAATATTTACCTTTACACAACATATGGTTCTGATTACAACAGTAAGACAACATCAAAACGACTTTTCATTTTGTGCATTTATTTTTTATCAGTTTAGTATCAGCCATATTAACAAAATTAGGGTTCTTTGAATAAATTAGAGTACATAAGTAGTCGGATATAATAAGATGATAATTTTTTTGTATATTTTCAATGTTAAGGCATGAAATCTGTTTAATGCTTGTGATTGCTAAAAATTTTATTTTATTTTATTGGAATGTTAATAATAAATTAAACCAATTTGATTAATTTATTTTTATTTACACCTTTCACACTAGAGTATGAATGAGTGGAGTAAAATAAATATTTGAGCCATGTTCTATGGACACTAGCTTATACTTTAGGTCAGTAATATTAAATGTAGCTTCTAATCTTCTCATACTGATAAAATTTATCATAAATATATTTAAAAATGATGACTAGGCTTTTCAAAAACATTCGGTGACATTTTCTATAATATTCCCTAACAAATTTATATAAGTGTCGTTAAGTATTTTATATAAATGTTATTTCGAAACCCTCATGCTTGTCAGTCAAAAACCGCTTATTATTTTTCATTTTCTTCGTCTTCCTTTTCCTCTACTAATGCAAAAGCACTTGGACCACTTTCCACACTTTGCGCTATATGATACATACTCTGCGCTAATCTAAATTTCATTGCATTTAAAATAATTTTTGTACGGAACCAACTCTAGTTTGGTTAATATTAACTTGCCCTGTACAAGTATTCGTTTCAACAAACATAGACAAACATTTCTTAGTTACAATGTCACTTATACTGCACTTATAAAACATTTAGTTGTATAATTGTTGCATAATAGTATAAGAATTTGACTGAGAGTCGTGTAAGAGTGCAATTGGTAACTCTTTTGCTATTGTCACGTAAGAGTAGTTCTCACGGCTTCTTTACAAATAACGTTTGTGTAAAAGTCGTAAAGACGTTCCTAGTACGACTTCATTGGCTATACCAGTGAAAGTTGTATAAACGTCAATGCACGTTTATACAACGACTTTATACAACTCTGAGTTCTATTCAGATAAGGGGGCATTAAGTTGTATTATACGCTGAAATTACTTCAATACGATGTTTAAAGTACTTTGAGCCGTATACGTTCCAATTAACAGACTAAAATGTTTGTTGGGATCTCATCTCATAAAGTTTCGCGACTCTCATTAAGTAAGTCTTTGAGAAAGGCGTCGCGATGGTCTATGAAAAAGATTTTAGTCTCCTAAAATGCAATTTTGTGAGGATGGATGAATGTTTGTTACTCTTTCACGCAAAAACTACTGAATGGATTTTCATGAAATTAGGTAGTTTAGGGTGTAAAATAACATTTAAGCTACTTATACAAAGCGGGTGAAGCCGCGGGCATCGGTTAGCCTTGTATAAATTCATATGCAATTAATCTAAAATTGTAAATTTGATATTTCAAAATGTTCTCAGGGGAGGTGGATCAAGTGGTCTAGAGCGGCTAGTAGAGTGCGTGCGACTGGGCGTGGAGGCGGGCGGCGGCGCCGTGCTGCCGCGCGCCGTGCTCGACCTGCTGCAGCGACACGTGCTGCCGCGCGCGCCGCTACATGCTCCCGACCTTGCTCGTGCCGCACATAGACTCCTCGCCAGGTACTGTCGCATACATTGTTCTACACATAGAAACACATATCAAATCAAACAGACAGGTTCATAGACACAATGATTCTGGTTCTTATCCGTAGTCCCATTGGTTGTCCAATTGATGGGAAGATGGAAAAAATATACCAATGAGATTGCGGAAAACAACCGGGTCCAATCTTCTATAGTCGACCATATAATTGCTTTGCTTCTTTTGCAAAAAAATCGATTATAGTCAAAATTCATTATTTAAACCGATGCGATATGTCAAAGAAATGTCATGCTTTAACTACTTCTTTGTTGAACAATATTGAATTATTAAAATTTAAGAAAAAACGCCCCCCGCCCACGTGGACACGCCCCTCTGCTATCATGAACACGCTCCGCCCGCCTGAACACGGCCCCCGCCCCTGGACACGCCTCCTAGACACGTCCTACACACCTGGACACGCCCCACACACCTGGACACGCCCCACACACCTAGACACGCCCCACACACCTAGACACGCCCCCTGCCATCCTGAACACGGCCCGCACACCTGGACACGCCCCCCGCCCACCTGGACACCCCCCACACACCTGAACACGCCCCCTGCCATCCTAAACAAACCCCGCCCAACTGGACACGCACCCCGCCCACCTGGACACGCCTCCTGAATACGCCCCACACACCTGGACACGCCCTCTGCCATCCTGAACACGCCCCGTCCACCTGAACACGCCCCGCCCACCTGGACACGCCCCCGCCCACCTGAACACGCCCTCTGATCTCCTGCCATCGAAGAAGGCTTTTGAGGGAATCCCGGGACTCTGTTCCCGAGAGAATTCCGGAAAGAGGATCCTGAGGGAATTCCGGGTAGACCGGAATAGGTTCCCGAGGGAATTCCGGTGTTCCCGAGGGAATTCCGGTAAGACTGGGAATAGGCTCCCAAAGGGATTTCCGGGAAGACAGGGAATAGCTTCCCGAAGGAAGATCGGGACTGTGTCCCAGGAAGAATTCCGGGAAGAGCATCCCGTGGAAAGAGACAAGCGAGGTTTCCGAGTGAATTTCCCCTTGGACACGCCTCGCTCACCTGGATACGCGCCCCCTCTTCTGACCACGCCATTCCGGGATGACTAGGAAGAAGTTCTTGAGGGAAGACCGGGAACAGGTTCCCGAGGGAAGACCGGGAAGACAGGGAATATGTTCCCGTGGGAATTCCCTGGGAATATGTTCCCGATGGAATTCCGGGAAGGCAGAGAATAAGATCCCGATGGAATTCCGGGAAGACAGGGAATTGGTTTTTGAGGGAAGATCGGGACTGTGTTTCAGGAAGAATTCCGGGATGCGCATCCCGTGAGAGGAGCCGGACGATGTTGGTCACGCCTCCTGGATACGCCCCACACTCTTTGTTTTTTTTTTTTTTTTAAATCTTTATTCATAAAAATAAACAGTTACAAATTATAAAACTCCTCGCCAAGCGACAGCTTCTTGGCGAGATACGCTCGTTACCTTATACTTATAAAATTATAACACATAGTTATCTTAAATCTATACATTAACTTAAACAATAAAACAATTAAATATTTATCACTTAATAATTTAAAACAGTTTTTATTTTTTTCTTATTGTTCGCTGTAATGGACCTCACTGATGGTGGGGTCACACTCACCGAGCAACCATCTCTTTAACATTTGCTTAATTCTATCAATACTGAGTTTTGGTTCCTCTCTTAACATATCTATCTCATTATATATTTTAGGTACTATGTATTCAGACATTCTCTCTCCGTAATAATTTTTAATTTTTGGTTTAATTAATTTTTTTTCTTGAACACGCCCCCCGCCCACCTGGACACGCCCCGCTCACCTGGATACGCGAGCCTTTTCTGACCGCACCATTCCGGGATGACTAGTAAGAAGTTCTTAAGGGAACACCGGGAACAGGTTCCCGAGGGAAGACCGGGATGAGGATCCCAAGGGAATTCTGGGAAGACCGGGAATAGGTTTACGAGGGCATTCCGGGAAGACAGGGAATAGGATCCCGATGGAATTTCGGGAAGACAGGGAATAGGTTCTTGAGGGAAGATCGGGACTGTGTACCGGGAAGAGCATGCCGTGGTAGGAGCCGGACGAGGTTGGTCACGCGTCCTGGATACGCCCCACACTCTTGAACACGCCCCCTGCTCTCCTGCCCTCGAAGCTGCCCTCGGAGAAGGATTTCAAGGGAATCCCGGGTAGATGTTCCCGAGGGAATTCCGGGAAGAGGTTCCCGAGGGTAGAACGGGAAGAGGTTCCCGAGGGTAGAACGGGAAGAGGATCCCGAGGGAAGACCGGGCATAGGTTCCCGAGGAAATTCTGGGAAGACCGGGCAGATGTTCCCGAGGGAATTTCGGGAAGACCGGGAATAGGTTCCCGAGGGAATTCCAGGAAGACAGGGAATACGTTCCAGAGGGAATTCCAGAATGACTGGGAATGTGTTCCCGATTTAACTCCGGGAAGACAGGGCATAGGATCCCGATGGAATTCCGGGAAGACAGGGAATAGGTTTTTGAGGAAGAATTCCAGGATGCGCATCCCGTGGGAGGAGCCGGACGATGTTGGTCACGCCTCCTGGATACGCCCCACACTCGTGAACACGCCGCCTGGCCACTTGGACACGCCCCCAGCTCTCCTCCACCAAAGCTGCCCTCGGAGAAGGATTTCAAGGGAATCCCGGTAAGATGTTCCCGAGGGAATTCCGGGAAGAGGTTCCCGAGGGTAGAACGGGAAGAGGATCCCGAGGGAAGACCGGGAATAGGTTCCCGAGGTAATTCTGGGAAGACAGGGAAGAGGTTCCCGAGAGAATTCCGGGAAGACCGGGAGAAGGTCCCGAGGTAATTCCAGAAGGACTGGGTATATCTTAGGTTGGTTATACCTTTCCTGAAAGTTGGAAGAGAGCTATTATTGTTCAACCGCTGCCCAAGACAAGCCCTGTATATTATAAGGATCTTTGTCCCATTAGCATCCTTCCATGCCTATCTAAGATCCTAGAGAGGGTGGTATGTGATCAGCTTTCTCAATACCTGAAGGAAAGAGAAATATTGCCAGTATTTCAGTCGGGCTTCAGGAGAAGACATAGTACTACAACTGCACTTCTTGATGTGACTGATGAAATATTGGCTGCACAGGATAAGGGCATGTGTACATTGTTGGTGATGCTTGATTATTCCAGAGCTTTTGATGTTATAAGTACGGAACTCTTGCTTTCTAAGATGACATATTATGGTTTTGATCACAGTTCGGTATTGTGGTTTCATAATTATTTTATTGGCCGCACACAATGTGTGAAATTGAATTTAAGTGATGGAACTAGTGCTGTTTCATCCCCTCTACCTTTAACAAGAGGTGCACCTCAAGGCTTGATATTGGCTCCGTTATTATTTAGTTTGTACTGTGCTGACATCATTGGCAACATACACAAATGTAGATATCATTTATATGCAGACGACGTACAAATCTACATATCTTTTAAGCCAAGTGAGTATATGGCTGCGGTTAGGGCTTTAAATGAGGATTTGCATAGAATTGCAGTATGGTCAGACAATAACTGTCTGTCAATTAATCCTATGAAATCGAAATATATTCTATTTGGTTCTAAAAAGATGGTTGAGAAATTGCCGGCAGTGCTGGACATAAATATTCGAGGCGAAGCTATAGACAGGGTGGATGGTGCGCGCAATCTGGGACTGCATATGGACAGTCACTTACGTTTTGAGACTCATGTTGCTGAGTCTGTTCGTAACTGTTTTTATCGCCTTAAGGTCTTGTACAGGATTAGACCCTATCTGTCTGAGGAACTTCGTATACAGCTGACAGAATCGCTGATTTTGTCTAAGCTTAACTATGCGGATGCTGTTTATGGTCCACGATTGCTGGGTAGGACAGAGAGGCTTATACAGCGAATTCAGAATGCATGTGCTAGGTTCTGTTTCACTATTCCACCTAGAACACATGTAACACCGTTTCTCAATTCAAGCGGTATTCTTAGGATGAAATCAAGGCGGAAATTGCATTTGGCTTGCTTATTGTTTAACATCATTAAACATGGAGAACCGAAATACTTGTTTAATAAACTGGAATGGGTTGCTAGTAGAAGACCGGTTGGCAGGCGGCAGTGTTCACTGCAAATCTCAACACACAGTCACAGATCTGCTGCCTTTCGGGGAAGTTTTAGGTATGCTGCTTCCAAAATCTGGAACAATATTCCACCCCCCGTGAGATCTACTCCTTCGATCATGGTCTTTAGATTACGACTGACGCAATTTCTGTTGGATAGGCAAAAAAATTTTGGTAACCTTCGGGCCGACATCTCTTACCTGTAGACTGTCTGTATTTTTTGTGGTAACTTTGTGGCTCAATTGCTGTTTTCGTTGTGTATTTTTATTTTTGTTTACTGCGTTGCTATGTTTTGTACTATCAATTTTGTGATGCGTGTGCTTTGTTTAGTACTTACTCTAAGCAATTTGTTGTAATGTTTATGTAAATAGTGTAATAACAGATAATTACATGTATTAGTAAACTCATTGTTGCACTAAGTGCAAACGTTTTGTATTTTGTTATTGTTTACATTATGTTTACGTGTCTGTGTCTGCCTTTGTATGTTTCTTGTACTATATGTCATCAGAGTGACTGACAGTAGTTGGATGCCAATGTGACCAGTGTTAAAAATTGTAATGTCTTGCTGGGCTACATGGCTTTTAAGTAGTATTAAGTGTAATATTAGGTTTAAGTTTAAGGTAAAGTTAGTTTTATTGTTGTTTAGTATTGTTAGTATATTATAGTTGTTAGTTTAATGATATAGGTGGAGGAAATAAATTAAAAAAAAGGTTTATTGTTAAAATAGATAAACTTATTGCTCAATGTTTAAACATCAGTGCACAAAAATGGGCCTTCTGAAAATCAGTGTCTGACGAAAGTCAGACAATATGCTGAGAAGGTTCCTTTTATTTTTTATTAAAAAATTTCTTTCTTTCTTTCTTTTTGTGTACACTTCTCCAAAACAGATGCTTAGTAAAATTGAGTAATAATAATTAGTATTTATGTGTTACTAAATTAAATTGTATGTGTTTTTGGAGATTGTACACTCAAGGAATTTAATTGTTTAGCAATTTGCTTAATTTTGAAATCGGTCAGGTTACTATTTACCGACTACAGACGACGGATGACGAACCCCGACGTCTTGGGAGTCGTAAAATTAATTAGACAAGGTATATATACCTAGCCTTGTCTATCTATGACAGACAGGTATTTTGTGTTAAAATAAAATTCTTCAATTTTATATTGTTGACAGACCAAAGTTAAGTCAAACTAAACTAGACCTTATCTACCATCTCCATCAAACAGTATCCTTAGTCCGAGTTTGTGTCACTATTAACAATAAAGTATATCGAGTAGCATTCGCTGTTCTGATTGGTTCAATGCATTGTATTGATAATACTGTCAAAATTTTATTTTTTACTCTTTAAGACAACTCCCGCACTAGGGATCATGCCCTGTGTCGCGGGGACCTTTTACAAACATCAATTAACGGGCACAAAGAACACCCAGACCAGGACAATAATTTGTGGATCTCACAAATTATTGTCCTGTGTGGGGATCGAACCCACAACCTCTTGCACGGCAGCCGCTTGCGCTACCGTCGCGCCACCGAGGTCGTCAAAATTTGTTTGTTGTTTGTTTGTTTGTTTGTTTATATGTTCCCGATGGAATTCCGGGAAGACAGGGAAGCGGTTCCCGAGGGATTTCCGGGAAGACCGAAATAGGTTCCCGAGGGAAATCCGGGCAGATGTTCCCGAGGGAATTTCGGGAAGACCGGGAATAGGTTCCCGAGGGAATTCCAGGAAGACAGGGAATACGTTCCCGAGAGAATTCCAGAAGGACTGGGAATATGTTCCCGATTGAATTCCGGGAAGACAGGGAATAGGATCTCGATGGAATTCCGGGAAGACAGGGAATAGGTTTTGAGGGTAGATCGGGACTGTGTTCCAGGAAGAATTCCGGGATGCGCATCCCGTGGGAGGAGCCGGACGATGTTGGTCACGCCTCCTGGATACGCCCCACACTCTTGAACACTCCCCCCGCCCACCTGGACACGCCCCCTGCTCTCCTGCCCTCGAAGCTGCCCTCGGAGAAGGATTTTAAAATAAAAAATAAAATAAAATAAGTTTTATTTTTGTTCCTTACATGTCTTATAACTATACAACATTTAGACATAAGAAGTTAACAGTAGGTGCATAAGTCACGTGAGGTTCAAAAACTAGGACCAGTCTCAGCATCATGCTGCAGCTAATGCGGTAGCTTACAGCGCTGTTATTCTGACTGGCCCCTTTAGTGACGTCACGGACGTCGAGCGGAACAATATAAATGGGAGTAGACAATAACAATAAAACAAACAAACAATAAATTTGAAAAACACAAAACTTAAAATAAAACAGAAAACCAGTCACACAATAGATCAGAGTTATTAGAAAACCACAGTGAAACAAAAACTCAACCCACACATAATCTTATTTAACCCATACTTTAAAATTAAATTTGAGTTAATCCCGGGAAGAGGTCCCCGAGAGAATTCCGGAAATAGGTTCCCGAGGGAAATCCGGGAAGACCGGAATATGATCTCGAGGGAAGACCGGGTAGATGTTCCCGAGGGAATTTCGGGAAGACCGGGAATAGGTTATCGAAGGAATTCCAGGAAGAAAGGAAATACGTTCCCGAGGGAATTCCAGAAGATCTGGGAATATGTTCCCGATGGAATTCCGGGAAGACAGGGAATAGGTTTTTGAGGGAATTCCGGGTAGACAGGGAATAGGATCCCGAGGGAATTCCGGGAAGACAGGGAATAGGTTCTCGAGGGAAGATCGGGACTGTGTTCCTGAAAGAATTCTGGGAAGAGCATCCGTGATGATCCGACGTGGTTCCCGAGTGAATTTTCCATTGAACACGTCCCACACACCTGGACACGCCCCCTGCTCTCCTGAACACGCCCCGTCCACCTTGAACGCGCCCCTGGACACGCCTCACCCACATGGACACGCCTCCGCCGACCTTGACACGCCCCCTGCTCTTATGACCATGCCCCCTGCCATCCTTAACACACCCCGCCCCCCTTTAAGTATAACATAAATATTAGTATTAAAAATCCAATGTATTTACAGCGTGTTAATCGACCGGTGGCGTTACTTCTTCCCCAACAAATGCGAGGAGACAGAGGCCGAACGTCGCACTGCGGAGTTACGTGAAGCGCTCGCTGCTTTAGGCCGAGCGCTATTACAGCCTGACATAGAACTACTCAGAATAACTATTGATACACTCGACGTACTCAATACTAAGTGGAAACTATATCATAAGGTATGTTTAAATGTTTTGCCATTCATGGGTATGTATTTATATTTTTAGATATCTGAATTTAAAGCTTCTCTATTTTTTGATTCACACAAGGCATTTGACTGCTTTGTATGAAACTAAATTTGTAAATTTTATAAGTAAAAACAGTAGCAGTAGTCGTTAATAATAGTAAGTCGTATACATCGATCACAGACAGTATTTAAATTTACAAAATGAAAATAATAACATCGTTAAAAGTCTATGTTAAAGTAACCCAACAAGCAAAGTAGCGATAACAGGGTCTAAATTTAAAGCTCTAAGTTATATAGTAGCTATGTAAGATATAAAATAATACTTTTAAATGATAGTACGGATATAAGAGAGCTTGCTTAAGCACCAGCTATAGTAAGGTGATATAAAAGATATAGAAAAATTACGCTTCAGCTTAAAGTTGTAATAAGGTGCTATAAGCTAGAACTTTACAGTTTTATTGCAGCTTTAAGTCGATTTTAACATTAAAAGCTCTTTTGGAGTGACTACTATCACTTGCTGATGTAAATGCTCTATTTAGGTGCTATGTATACCTTTAAGTGCTAAACATCACTTTTGATGTTAAAGTGGTTATAAGAAAACCCTCAAGCCGTTTAAGGATTATAATAATCAATCTTATAACTCTTAATAGTGCAGTGATAATGTAGTGTTATATTGGTGTTTTATTGCTTGAGGTGCTAGGGAAGTTTGAAGCTTTATAGCCCTCTAAGAGCGCTAGTGTAAACGTTATTCAGTCTTAAAGCGATATGCGAAATATAAAACCCTTCTATATCACCTTAACCTGTTTAACGAGGTTATTTATATTAATGAGCTTTAAAAGTCTACATTAGTGTTAATAATCACTTAAAATGTTAAAAAATTCCGTTATATCGATTATGTGGTAAATTTTAACGTCCATCTTGTATATTAGAGGAGGGTTCCGCTCATAAAAATATTGGAAATAAAGAATTTATAAAGATATATTAAGAGATTTGAAAATAGGTACATATATTACCATCTGGCCCTCGGACTATTTTGAAAACACCGAAAAATAAATCTGTTAAAACAATGGATGGTGGGGATTATTGGCATCATGGGGTCACAAACAGTCTGAATAAAATACTGGCTAGTTGGGACAAACTCCCTGATAAAATTGAATTAAATATAAATTTGGATGGTTTACCTATTTAAAAAAGTGCCAAGAAAGAGTTTTGGCTAATTTTAAATATAACATTAGTCCATTTATAATAGAAATTTATTACGGAACAGGGAAGCCCAAGAATCTAGAGTTCTTTTTGAATGATTTTGTTAATGAAATGGGGGTATTACTGGAGCAAGGGGTTTTTGATTGGACGGGAAAACTGTTCCTATTAAAATACGGTGCTTTATTTGTGATTCAGCTACCAAGATATTTCATATTTATACCCTTGATACATACGATATGAAGATAAATAAAATACAGTTTTAATCAATACCTTGTATTTATTTATACCTATTAGATAGGATCTAAGTTGCAACAATAGAAAGACATTAGAAACTAAAATGCAAAACAATACTTAGTCATTCTCCTGCATAACATAATGCTGAATTTATATTCTTCACATAATTTTAACTACTTTGAAAGCACATATCTATCTGACGCTGACTGTACTAACAGAAAGTACATAAATCAATCAATATAAACCTCGCTAAAATTATTTAACAAATTCTACATACGAAATGCAGCATAAATGTGTAAAAATAGAGATCGCTTCTATTTGGCAAAGGTTAAATAAAAAGATTTTTGTACTTCACAAAACTACTGTGGCTTATTAATTAATAATGTACTAAGTAACAGAAAATAAATCAGTCAATATGAATTTCGTTTACATTACTAAAATATAATACAAATCGAATATAATATGTGATCGCTCTTATTTGGCAAAGGAGTAAAAATAAGATCCTAAGGAAGGTCCAAAGGTTTTAGTGCAGTGTTTTTTGGACGGACGCTGGTTTCCTCTTCAGTATCACTTTGTGTAAGCATAATAGTTATTTCTTTTTCTTCCGCCTCGTACTGAAAAAGATACAATCAACTTGATTAAAATCTTTTATGTTTTCATATTAGTGGTTTACGTATCTTACCAAGGAACCCAAATGTCTTAAATATCATAAAAAATCCTTTCAACGATATGACTTAAGGTTCTAATCGACGTAGTTGTTCAAACAGAAGAGCTAATAAATAATTTTATAGCACCGTTTTAAACTTATGAGTTCTAAAAAAGATATAATTATCACTATTGCCTCTAGCCTTGCATTTAAATTGATAACTCCATTTTTTTTATCCTAAAAATCTTGATATACGAGTATCTTTTAATAATAATGTTTACTTAAATCATTGTTGTTTTCTCACAATTAAAGATCTAACAATTTTTGATTAACTATAGTATTAGAATTAGTACAATTAGCAAAATTACAAAAAAAGTCTAATATTTTTGCTATATTTTTGGTTTAAAGATTTCTTAAAACGCCTTATTTTAAAGGCGCTTGAAAATTGAGATTAAAAATAATATACATATTAACAGAAAAAATACAACCGCAATAGTATTTCACATAAATAATCGCTAAATGTATAATATATTGTAAGACTTACCGTTTTTGTTTATCAACTGCCATTACGTACACATCACACTTAGATAAAATACAGAAGTAATAGGTACATAAAACATTACAAAGCGCAAAGATTTTATTTACACTACTCCAGCGTTTTTGCATCACTTTAAGTGACATAATGATACCATCCTACATCTTTAACAGAACTTAAAGTAATAAATACCGTTTTTGCAACAATTTAAGCGATATAAAATAACATCTTATAACTAAAATAGAACCTCAGGCGATTAATATAGACTTTGCAACACTTCAAGTGATATAAAATAGCATATTATTACTTTAATAGTATCTTGGGTAATGAATACGGCTGTTTAACTCTTAACTATCGCCATTGGTAAGAAAATACCATATAGTAGCATTGTTATGTCACTTATTTATCACTGTTGCAGTTAATACGAGCAGCTGTAGAACTTACAGTGCTTACACCGGTGCCTAATTCGGACTATAAGAGAGTTATAGTACGCTATATCGCTAATTTTTAGACCGCGCTATTGCTATTGGTGTTTAATTGAACAAATAACCGATTGTTATAGCGCTTATTTTATCGCAAAATTATTAGTTGGGAAGTGTTTCGTAGCGTAGCATTCGTAGTTCTTTTTATTGCTCATGAAATAATTCATTCATGCACTCTTTTGATTCTCTTAGAGGTTACTTGAGTTTACATAGTTCCATGGACTGGTTGTGTTGTTGTTTGCTTTCAATATTATTTCGAACAAATACCTAACAAAAGACCATTTAGTATTTTAAATGTCTGTGAAACTTTGGTGTTATAGCTATACCTACATATTTTAAACATAAGATTAGATTTAGTCCGTTTGGTAATTTAAACTTACCTAGACCTTTTTGGTGTTATTAGCTTAGGTATTTATATTGTAGTATTTTGAACGTAGGTGTTTTAACGCGAGGTTTTTGAATTTCAAACATTTAAATAAGCTTACTTTTTAATTCCAAATTATCACCTATGTGCCTAAAATATTTTCCTTTACAGGTAATGTTCCGCAACGAATTTCTGGGTGAGTTCCTGACGGTGTTACTAGCAGGGCTAGCGGAAGGTGGGGGACGTGCGCTAGTACGTGACGAAGTGACCGCCGCTATACACGCGATGGCAATGGTCGACTTCGCCACATTCCGTGCCTCCTTCATACCACACTTTCTTAACTCACTACAAGGATTATCACCTGAACATCAGCATCATTTAGCACAGTTCCCACCTGATACGGTCAGTATTTTTTTTTTATAAAGCTACTTACTATAATATCTAAAAAAAACCTTTCCTATGTTATCTTCTTATAATGCTCCCGAAAGACGAGAAAACATAGTGACATTCACATATTCTTAGTATTTAATGTCAGACTCCAGCTTTGTGTATTTTCAAGTGACGCGAAGTAACTATATTTTGCTTGTCAAAAGAGGGTTGTTAAAGGGTATGTTTCAAGTTATTTCTCTATTTGAGTCTCTAAGGATGATACTTATGCAACACTCTTTATTTTGTTGTGAACAAAAAGTGACGTTATAAGAGTCTGTTACTAATTGAACCTATGTTATTCAGATGCTAGAAGAGATAAAAAGGAGACGGGCCATATTAGCAACAATAGTATATTTTCCTATTCATAATTTAAAAGAACCCCGGCCTTTAGTAGATCTTTTACAACAGGTAAATAAAACCAACTATTCTTATTCCAGGATTTACCAACATTCACACAGAACATACAGCGACTAATGAACGACGTGAACTGTTATCGCGCCTACAATACGTCAGCACCGGTACAAATGGCCACCTAGCACCAACGAGTATACTAGTCGCTGTGATATTAACACGTATTATGTGATATTAAATAATATATTATATTGCTACGAGAAGGACCGCACAAGTTGGCAATATTTGGAGGAGGCCCATGTTTTACAGTGGACGCCAATTGGCTGATATGATGATGATACTACGAGAAATTACGAATTGAAATACCATATCAATTAGATCATGTTTTACTGTGACAACACTGAGACTGTTGGAAAAAATATGAAAGGTTTATAGAAAGAGTTTTTAACACAAGAAAGGATTTACTGCTAAGTGATTACTCGATCTGTCTTGAACTACTTCTTTGTCTCGTTTAAAGAAAAAATGAGAATATATGAAGAAATATATACGTGTTTTGGGTGATTAATTCGTTAAGAGAAAATGTTTTGCCTGCTATTGTTTTTTTTTTAAATATTCAGAATTATGTGCTGACTCTAATTTAAAGTAATCAATATGAAAAAGTATCGAATTATATCTGAAACCAATCAATACAATGAGTAACAAAAAATCATCATTATTTCCAATGCTTTTATTGTATTATCATATTTTATTTTTACCGATCGTTTTTAACTTAAATATTACTATTTTTTTTCTTATGCATTTGACAGGTTTAAGATAATATTCTAATAATTTTTCGTATTGATAAACTAACAGTCAAAGTAATAAGAGTACATTGTGTTTTATTTTGCATAATGTTCAACTACACGGTGCTTAGCTGCGGTTAGCTCGAACAAAATTAGAAATTGGTCTCGAAATTAGCTCTCTTGGTGATTATTTCTTGTCTTTAAACTTTCCTTGGCGTCTTTGAATCACGTTTTCCAAACATAATATAAAATTACTTTTGAAATATTTTAATTGTGCAAAATTTTGAGAAGATAACGATCGATGTGTGAAATATAAGTTGACATCTAAAGACTTGGAATGAATATAGAAAATACCTGTATTTTAATTATAAAACCTTTTTAGTTTTATTCGATTCAAAAAGTAGATTTAATTTATGCGATAAAATCATTGTAGTCAGTAATTGGTGACAAAAGTTTGTAATACAAGAACAAGATGATAGGTACTTGTTTTTTTTATCTTAATTATATTTGAGCTTATCTTTTATGTCCTAGTTGTTTTAGTATATAGCGGTAATCACTAATTCGAATATACTGTAAGTATACTATAAAAAGGTTTATTAGTCAACAAGTTTTAATGTACAGTCAGCATCAGATAGATTGTGCTTTCAAAGTAGTCAAAATTATGTGAAGAATATAAATTCAATTTTATGTTCGCAGACATAGCGTTCAAGTTGTTATAATCAACTAGAGTGTTCAAAACATCTTGGCTATAATTTGCCAATATCATGTTATCTGTCACAGAGTTCGTATTGATGTTTTCAAATAGGTCGTTCGGTGGTCTGATCTGATGCTGACTGTACAGCTTGACAAATTCGTGTGCGTTCATTGTTACATGTATATTTTTAAAAGTAATAGGCAATGTAAAGTGCTCGCAATGGGCTTACTTTATTTTTAGTCAGCAGGGTACTTAATTCTCGTAATTATATTTGTTTAAAATCTCATCTCAATCTTGTGTCAATCAATTTCAAACGTCACTCTCACTTATAACAAAGGAGAATGGGCGGTTTCGTCCCATGTGTTGTAACACTTTGTGACCTATATCATTTGAAAGATCTCAGCGAGTGCTATGTTTTATTGTATGGGCATAACTCCGTATCTCGTGCAGGGAAACTGTTATAGGGTTTTAAAAATATTAAAAAAATAATTAAAAATGTCTTAACTAATTGGTCTTTTAATAACTATTACTAAAGAGATTTAAAGGTAGGGCTTACCTTGACCTAACACCCTCTCTGCCACCGTTGTAAGATCAGAGTTGAGAAGATTGCAGACATGTAAAATGTCATTTACGGCGGTCCTTCTGGGTAGAAGAATTCTCAAGCTTTCAGAAACGTTTGCGCAATTACATGGACAAAGAAAAAACAGCTCCCTATGCTCCCCGTCATTTTATTCCAAATATGACATCTACTCAGTCAGTTGCAACAACTTCAGGTTGGTCAAATAAGTTTGGGCTTAGTGTAGATGCCATTATTAACTTACTGGTGTAGTGTTGCAGTCTCTCCAGCGATGCCAAGTACACCAACGATATTTCATAATACTGCAGTGCTTAAGTATACGGAAACGCCATTATGTTGGCTTGTCTCGAGGATGGATTATCAAGAACTATGAATTTGCAGCTAGGTATAACGAAAATGGTGTCATGTCATAGACTAAGGAGGACCTCAATATAATGCTTGATGACCCTAATAGTATCTCTCAATAAGTAGGTCTTAAAATGGACACGGACAAGACCAAGATCATGGCAAATGTTCATGTTGCACCCACTTCAATCACGGTTGGAGGCGCTACATTCAAAGTTGTCCACGAATATATTTACCTGGGACAATCAGGCCAGATAAGTGTAACTTCGAGAAGGGGGTCACTCGTCAAATCACAAGGCTTTTTGTCATCTACAGGGAAATGGAGAGAGCTTTATTGGAAGTTGACCTGCGTAATTGAATCAGAAGTGAGATAATTCGCAGGAGAACTAAAGTGACCGATAGAGCACTCAGGATTGCCCGTTTAAGGAGCGACATAGCACGAAGAACTTACAAATGACGATGAGGCAGAAAAGTTTTCGAAAAGCGACCGCGTATATCGCGTGATATGGGGGTGGTGCCAAGTGATAAGGTAGTCACAGGATCGGCAAAGTAAAGATATTTGTAGGAGACCCATCTCGAGCAATGGACGCCTATTGGCTGAGGGCTGGAAGCATGGTGTAGTGTTGTTGCTGAGCTGTACTTTCGTGTTTTCAATATATTTTGAAAGATATGTGAATAAAACAGGTCTATTTAAAGGAGTTGTATATTTATACTGTCATTATAATTATGACAACCTTATTAAGAGCTATGTAGAGAAAAATGCGATGAGGATTTTTATTTTCTCAACCTCAAATCTATAACGTATCTATACATATACGTAAGAGATTTATTAAGCGAACTTTACCATTTTCACTTATATATTTTTAACTGTGTACTTATTAATAACGGTCTAAACTAACGATTCCTGTGTCTGTAAATTGTCTACAGTTATTATAAGTGGAATAAATATAATGTGTTTCCGTGTCACAAAATGTAAAAAAGTACGATTAAAGCCTTATTTGATACAAAAATTATTTCATCATTAACAGCTCAGTACTTTTGACCTGCACACAATTTTAATGAAAAAAATATATGTATTGAAAACAAATCTAGGTGAACCTGTTTATGCTAGTCGCAACATGCTACTAAGGTTGGGAAGCAAAGAGCAGATGTCATATTTGGAACAAAATGGCGGGGAGCATAGGGAGCTGTTTTTTCTTTGTCCATGTAATTGCGCAAACGTTTCTGAAAGCTTGAGAATTCTTCTACCCAGAAGGATCGCCGTAAATGACATTTTACATGTCTGCAATCTTCTCAACTCTGCGCTTACAACGGTGGCAGAGAGGGTGTTAGGTCAAAGTAAGCTCTACCATTAAATCTCTTTAGTAATAGTTATTAAAAGACCAATTAGTTAAGACAATATTAATTATTTTTTTAATATTTTTAAAACCCTATAACAGTTTCCCTGCACGAGATACGGAGTTATGCCCATACAATAAAACATAGCACTGGCTGAGATCTTTCAAATGATATAGGTCACAAAGTGTTACAACACATGGGACGCACCCCATAAAACTGCCCATTCTTCTTTGACACTTTACTAACCAATGAGAACGCCAAACGTTAATTATAGACTGTAGAGTTGTCACTTGGAGTTACAGTACCCGGCCGTATATATTGCACATCAGAGATGACGCTCTACGAAGCCGAAATTGAGCGATTGTCTCTTTCCACAGGTCGATGTGCAATATTTACGGCCGGGTACTGTAACCGAAATTTAATTATAATAAATACATTTACGAGACTTAGCCTTCTTTTAATTATCAATTTTCTTTATAATGTAAGGTAGATAAATGAAGTTTGTGACTGATTTTACTTATAAGACTGTATATTATGTTTGTATTTACATGATGTATGTTTTTATATGTTACGAAATCTTAGTTGCCATTTGGTCTTTATTGTAGGAAACACGTAAGCATTTAACATTAACTTAACTACATATTCTCGTAATTTGTTGTTCCAAGATGCTTTTGTAATACTATTAACCCAAATTAATGACAGACGCGTTGCTTAAGCAGAAGGCACTCGTCGTCTCATTAGTCTAACTTGGTCTAAAATATCGGTGTGACATATTTATATTTATGAATTGGACAAAAACTGCAATTCGAACAACAAATTAAATTAAGTTAAATCTGATAAAAATACCTACTGTAGCTAGGTATTTTACGATTTTTTTATAAACTAGTCATTGAATAAAATTTGTACAAATTTAATAGGAAAATCGTGTATTCATGGTTTCTTAAATGCTTGTGATAAGGGCTCAAAATCAAATTAACGTAATATTTTGATCCCAAATTCATTTTTATCATGTTTGACCTTTTCTATCACTTTATTTGCAATACTTACCTATTCTTTGGCATTATAAAACCCATTACAATTAATACTAAGTCTTATTTCTACTCACAATAATACATTTATACGTCTTTTGTTTGGCTTTAAGGTACTTACTAAAATTCTCTATCAGTTTAGATTTAGATATGAATGGTTCTGTAATTTTTTTTCTAGTTGCATCAGTTTATACTTCCCATTAATATGACTTTTATATCTGTCAACTGAGTTACCTCATAATACTTCGACAATCGTTTGCGTGATTCACAACAGATTTTCTGTAATTTTGTTAAAGTCCTTGCTGTCGCAAGCACACAAGCACATGGCACAATTCTGATAAGTTGTCTCATTTTAAACAAAAATAAAAGAAATACTTTTACAGATATATTATAAATATAACTGTGTGTACTTATACCGTAACACTGTGTATATAAACTATGGGTTTACGCAGCAAAACTTATGATAAAAAATCACGGGTTCGAGAAACAATATACTGACAATCAGCTGCAATCTAAAATCAATATATTTTAACAGACTATGTAATAGTTATAAAAATGATTTTCCTAAATATTCGAATGCATTTAAGTTGTTAGTTGTAGGGTGCAATTGGTATGATAGATTTTAATTATGTTTATATTAAATATAATTTGTGCAAGATCTTTAGTTTTACGTTAACTGTATAGTTATTTGGAAGAAATTAAAATAATTAGTTGTTTTACCCTGGTTTTATTTAATACGTAACTTAATTTGGCCTATGTTATTTATAATGTAATGTCGAGGATGCATCCCTGTAGGACACCAAACCAAAATGTTTTAGGACATTACTGAGCGATGAAGGATAGCAGTCCCTTCAGCTGAGAATAACAGGCTGTTATAATATGATTTAAAAAAAACAATAATAAGTCTTTAACTTTTATAAAAACATGTTTATTATCGTATTTGTGAGTATTTTGATAACAATTTATTAAACACTTTCATAACTATTTCCTTATGACTGGCATAGAGTTTCAAGTCAGGTGTGATATCAACCCATCGTACTCCTGCTGCATCACTCCCTGCATTAAGCTTCATGCCACCCACAACGGAGCCATTGTTGTCGTGAAAGTTGTATGCAACACTTTCCATCCAAGCATTATCAGTGTTGCGGTGGTCGTCTATGTAACCTTGATACACTACGTCGCCATCAGTGAAGAACTTTTCAAAATTTGCCAGCCATACCTTTTTTTCATCTGTAGAAAATAAAAATAAAATCTTTTTTTAGATTTTTAGACGGAAGCATTTAATTTTGTATTGTTAATCTTAGGTAAATAAGTAAGAATACAAAAGTGTCAATAGTATCGCATAACCTGTCTGTGGGACAAAGGATGTGACCAAGGAACAGTTGTAAAACTCTAAGAAAAAGAATTCTGCCTGTTTAGCGTGGCCTTTAGTACTAATATGATGGATCATGCTCAATTCCTGTCACCTTAGTACTATTGCCACGTAAGTCAGATCCGAACCTGTCAAAATAAGAATAAAGATATTTGGTACAGATTTGGAATAACTTATGACAGATCTGATTTATGGAAGAGGGAGGCACAGGACCGCACAAGGTGGCAATACTTGGAGGAGGCCTATGTTTAGCAGTGGACGTCGATTGGCTGATATGATAATGCCAGATGTAGTCGATAAGCTGACCTAGAATACCATAATTCCTTTATCTTTCTTTGCTGAATAGTCCATTTATCGGGGAGTGTCATAGGCTATATAGTATCACACTATGACTAATAGGAGTGGAGCAGTAATGAAACATGATTAAAAAAGGGACGCGTTTTTTTCGCCCCCAACGAAGTGGGCACGGGTCAGCAAGTTATTAATAAAATTTACGTCTAACCTTCATTCATAGTATCCGAGTTTGTAGCCTCTTCTCTGAACTCCCTTACGGCTGTGGCTGTGACTTTTTCACCTGGATCTACCATTCCACCTGGCAATGCCCATTCACCTGTATCTGATCGTTTCACTGCTACGAATTGCAGGATAGGTCTAGAATGCAGATTAATATATTTTTTACCACATACTAGGTGGGTAGGTAGGTACAGCCAACTGCTAAAGTTGATGAGTACATCTAATATTACGGGTCATTTTTTGTGTTCAATGATTTACGGAAAATTGGTATTCAGGGTTTATTAGTTATAACTTATAAGACTATTTAATGGAAAATTATTGGAAAACGTACTTGTCACTGCTATTATCCCAAGCAACTTCCCCCGTTTCCAGCCTTTTCCAACGAGTAACGATAGGATCTGCAGCATGGTTTGGTCCCCATCTGCCTAGTATACCTCTACCTATTATTCCTGTCCTTCCTATAGGATTCAGAGGATATCCATTTTTAATCTTATAAATACCGGTATGACTTATTCTACTAATTTTTCCATCAATACTGTTGAAATTTGGTTTGAATCCTTGTGTTCCTTTGAAAACAATAATAAAAAGATATTAATTTTTAATTTATGTTTTTAGTTTTTGTTCCTGTAATATTTTTTACTTCTTAGAGATTTTATAAAAACAAATGTTTCTGTGTTGTAGCACAGGCAAAACTTGTTGTTTAAGATTAGGTATGTAAAATGGATTTTGTTTAATTATATACAATAACACCAAAATACTTATAAAGGGCTTTGAATATAATTACCAATGTCAGGATCTGCCCAAGGTTGTCCATTAATGTGGGCTGAAGTATAATTAACCGGGTTATAATCTGAAAACTCTTTACACCAGTTAACTTTGTCATCAGGCACATGAAACCTTTCAATGTTGGAACGAGGGTATAGGCCTCCGCGGCATTTAAAATGCATTGTGAGCAACATACTAAACGGCAACATCTGATTTTATATGTGACTGCACAACTCTATAGAATTAACTGTAATTATATTAAAAAATAAATAGATATGCTATTTAACTGAAAGACAAGAAACCATTGCTTTCTTTAATGCTCTGCAAAGGTGTATAAAGTTTATTTAACTTTGCTCAGAGAAAATCAAAACACAAACAAGTTATCAAAACAAAACTGACAGTAAGTACTGATTTTTTTGGTCAAAATGACAAGTGACAACACGACCTGGTGTGGCAGAATCATAAATAAACGATGGAGCCATAAGCCCAAAAAACAGAAGAGAAGACTGAACAGTCTTGGTCAAAATTTTATGGAGCACATTTTTCTAATTAATCCGCCTAGAGTTGCTCCCTGAAAGAGGGCGTCGGTCAGACTCCTACTAACTAAAATACCCGGGTGTTCCGTCTCTTATATAGGCCTAAAAAAACAACGTTTAGGTAACACGAGAGTTTAACTAACCTGTTTTTAACATTTTATCAGTGAAAATATTTAATAATACAGTATTTACTCGCGGCTCCGCCCGCGTTGATGTCAACTTTGATTTACTCCTGGAATACCTGGAGTATGTTCCCAAGGAAATACCTGAAGACCTCGAGGACATCTTCCAAGTGCTCCCTCGGGAACCTCTTCCCGGTCTCCACTCGGAAACACCTTCCAATTATTTCCTCGGGAACATCTTACAGGTATTCCCTCGCAAACCTATTTCCTGTTTTCTCTCGGGAACCTATTCCTGGTATTCCCTCAGGAACCTATTCCTAGTATTCCCACGGGAACATTTTCTCTGTATACCTGAGACGACCTCTGTGTGCGCATAGTGGTTATATTACATGGCTGATACGCTAAGGTCTCGGGTTCGATTTCTTTGCTTAATGCAAATCTTTGTGTGCATGAACATGATTGTTTGCATTGGACTGGGTATTTCTATGTATAATAATGTATGTATTTACAAAAGAAAAGTATATAAGTATTAATATCCGTTGTTCTGTTACCCATAACACAAGCAGGTTAACCCTAGCTTACTTTGGGAACAGATGGCGCTGTGTGAAGATGTCCGTGAATAATTTTAAATAAAATAATATATATAATTTTATAAAAATAATTATTTCGAAGTAGGGGTTAAAAATAAAATAACTACTTCTTAAGAAAATTTATTTAAAATAAAGAGTTGCTTATTTTAAAAATGTAATACATAAAGATTATTTTCTTCTCCGTGTAGTCTTTCTAGCTGTTGCCGGCTTTTTGAAAACTTCGTCATCTTTTTTCTGGAAGTCTTCATCTAAAACAAAGTAAAAAGATATTATGGCAAAAGTACAATAATTATAGTCTCCATTACCCTGTAGTGCTGTCTGGTAAACATAGGCCTCACAAAACACTCGCTACAGAAGAAGGTGCTTTTTTAATCTTTTTGTGGTTGTGTGCCCATGTAGCTGGGAGGCCTTCTACACTACATTTGCCAAGACTCTGTATCCAGTCTAGAGAACTGTTGCTCCAAACGGCCACAATTATAGTAAAAAGTTAAATCTATAAAAATGTAGTTCGTACCCGATTCATCGGAGTCCGCTGTCGCCTTATTGTTCCTCGCTGGAGCTCTTCGTGAAGATTTTCTTACTGTAGGTGGAGAATCTGTGTTGTTCGGTGGTTCATTCTAAAATGGATAATAATTTATATTTCTCTTTAAATGCATTATAATACAAATGTTTCATATGGTGGTGGATAGCTGAGGATGTTGGCTACTTGTTGGGCCTAATTAAATAACATTACGCCCCAAATTTAAAATATTATATTATTATCATCTTTATTTTTCTAAATAAAACCATGATTTATCGAAAAACATTCTAAATCCTTTTCATTATTGTTGAAACGAAATAAAAATAAGATTTAATTTATTATTATAGCTTTGTTATATTTATATAGAATCACAAGTTCATACAAATAATTAAATAATATTAACGTCCTAAACTTTCGGAAATCAAATAAAATCTTTTAAACATGAACTTTAGAAGGTAAGAATAAAAAAACATTAAGTACCTAGTTTGGTATTTAAAAATGTTTAAAAGCTATTGTAGTTAAAACACTTTCGATTGGTATGTAACATGTATCACAAATTAACAGGAAACTTAGCAAAAGAAACCCATTTGTATTCATTATCTTAGTTGCCTACAATATTACATCCATGCCATATCTCCTTTGTTCTGATATCTATGATGGGTATGGACATAACAATCAAGCAGCATTAAATCCGGTGATCTTGCAGGCCATTGGATAGGGCTATCTCTGCCAAACCAAGTGCTGGGAAACAAATTATTCAAATGTTCCCGAACTGCTAATGTCTAGTGCACCATCCATCTTCTAGGAAAACAATGGATTCTTCAGTTTCAATATTTAGAATACCATCCGTGAATTCAGACAAATTATAAAATTGAGATAAATATTATTTCCATTCAAATTGTCTAGTAAATAATGTGGCCCAATAATTGTATTACCTATTAGCCCCGTCCAAACATTTACCGGAAACTTTCATTGGAATGTCAGTTCTTTTCTTTTTTGGGTATTGATTTTTGTGAGCCTAATGAAGCAAATAATAAAAATTTACAATGCCTGCACTTGTAAATTTAAATTCATCTATTCACAGGATACCTTATAAGGTGTCACATTCATATGTAGCAAGGGGAGGCAATCTGAACACGTCTTTGGTCATCATTTTCGTTGACACCTTGCATGGGAGTATGATGCAAAGGATGCATTCTATTAGCACGAAGAACAGACCAAACTTTCCATGCACTTAGATTAACCTTGCCAGTAACTGCGAATACTCACTGTGGTATCTTTATCGAAGGCTTCCAGAGCACGTTCATCAGCTTTAAGGCGGTCAAAATTGCCAGTTTCCCTTAAGCATTTAAATGTGGCTTCAAAATTATGAAGATTAGGTTGACGTCTGTTGGGATAACGCTCTTTGTAAATTATTTGTGCTTCTCGAGCATCTTTTTTAGCCTTCCCGTATGCCAACAGCATATCAGCGTAGTCTTCATTAGTAAAAGAAGCCATTAAAATAACTGTAATAACAAAACTTAACAGACACAAAGACAAAACAAAAGCAGACGAATAGGCAGCTCAGTTAAAAACAGGTGAACTAGCAGAGAATGATGTTTTGCAGTATAATTCAGTAAATTTCAAGACCATTGCAAGACAGTGGCAGTTATTATTTAAAATTGATACTTTTTAACACTTATAGTGTGGTGATTAAAACAAACTTTGCCGGGAACATCACAATATTTACACATTAGTGTCACTTGTCATATGGTGTAAACGTCAAAACTGACAGTATTAAAGCGTTTAGTTTACTCTCGTAGATACAACCTGACAATTCGGATTTAGGCAAAGAATTTAATATATACTGCCATCAGTGCCATCTTACTGATGTGGTTTAATTAACAAAGTGGTTAACAATTATGATCACTAGACGCCACTATACCTTTGATCACTGGTGTACTCAATACACAAATTACTAAGATAAAGTAAAGTAAACCTATTAACATACTCCATTGACTATCTTCAGATGAACAACTAAAAAAAACTTAAATTATCTACACAAAATATTACGTCTCTTTGTAGGGATGAAATGAATGCAAAATTGAACGAATTACAGTCAGACTTACAAACGACGGAGAATGAACTAGAGAATAATCATTATTGAAAACCTGAGAAAGAAAAAATTAAGAAACAATTTTCTCAATTGTCACAAGAAATAAAAATACTAAAGCAAGTTTTTAGCAGCCCACAATTAATTTCACGTAGATCATCAATGCAAAAATTTTGCACAAGGCGCCGACTTACTGACTTCTTTGAAAATGCTCCTGTAACACACCAATGTGAACCTTTTGTTCTGGACGCTGTAGATCAAATTGACACAAACTAAAGTCAAACTAAGCACGATAATACCAGGTAACACTTAAATTCAGTCACTTTAAAGTTTTTGCTAAATTACTGTTAATTTGTGGATGTTACATACAAATCGAAAAGTTTTTAAAAATATTTTAAATTCTTAACTTGGTCATTTTATATCTTACCTTCTAATGTCGATGATAAAATGTATTAATTTATTATTATGATATCAGATTACCTAATTAAAATAATAAATAAATAATTTAATTTTTTTTTCATGAAAAAGTCAATTCCTGTACTAGGCATCATGCCCTGTGTTACGATGACTTTTACAAACATCAATTTAACAGACTCGGGACAATAATTTGCGGATCGCACAAATTATTTTAAATGTTTTGTGTTTAATTAACTGTACCTCATCAGGGCTTGACGACGCTCGACGTCGGCCTTTCCTCGCGGCGGGTCGTGGCGTGTTACGTTCGCGAGGCGCGGGCGCTCTGCGTGCCTCTCCGGAGCTCTCCTCCTCGGCTGTGTTTTGATCTTCGTTATCTCTCACAGCAAAGCACTCCTCTATTTTGTCTCCCAACTCTGTTACTAGCGCCTGTATTGCATACAACAAAATAAGCTTACATTTAGTTGTATTGCCAGTAGCAGTAGAGTCAAAGACGAACATTTTTAATATGTACTGGCAAATGGCGAATTCAAAATTAATTGTTTCGAATCTAAACCTCTAACATTCCTTTAGACAATTCAGAATAAAATTGAACTATAAGGTAAATGAAGTGGCATAGTCAATATTAAGCAATCTCATATAAAATAATTTTTATAATACAGCTTTAAATCTTTAGTAAACAAAGTGCTTCAAATGTCCTACAGCTAAAAGGAGAGATCAGGTGTAGGACATTAGTAATTAGAAAGATATTACATTACCTTAATTTCAGCCTTAGCCATCTTGCTAGTATTATTCATTAAAATAGTAAATGATTCCATAACACCAGTACAGTGTAACTTGTCTTTATAGCAGTCCATATTTTCTATAAGTTTACGTAAAGACCGCTCGTTATAAGTGAACAATGACAGGCAGTATGCAAGATCTCTCCATTGCCTCTCTTCGGTAGACAATTTGAATCTTTGACAAAGCTTTTCTACAAGTGCTTCCATCTGGCGATCCTTTTGAATCAGTGATGTTATGTACCTGAAAACCGAGAATATTATTAAATAATTTAGGAAGACAATTTTAAAACAGGAGTTCTGTGTGTTTATAGTATTTTCTTTGTTATTTTAATATAATGTTGTACTAACAAACAGATCTGTTAATATGCTGTATAGATCTATCAACTTAGGCTTCTGCCCACTCTGCATCTACTACACTTTTAACGGACAATCCTAAGCGCTAAGTCGAGCACTTTAACAATCGCGCAGAGAAACGTACAAGCGCGTTCCATGCTTTTAGCAGATGCAGAGAAACGTACTAGCTCTTAGTCTTTTGATATGATCCATAGTTAGCGACCACGTAAACATTTGCTTAAAATAAAGGTAGACAAAAGTTGGTGTGTATAAAAAAATAATACTTACTTCATAATAACTCTATATTGTTCTTCTTGCACATTGAGTTCTGGGTCACTAAGCCTTGATATAATATCAGGCATAACATTATACAACGCATTTCCTTTCTGCGACAGTTGTTTGAAGAACAGCCTCGTCATGGAGGCGACCCGCGCGTCGTTGTCGGCACAACACAGCGCCATGTCCGCTATCTGACCCTTGACGCGGACCATCTCGTGTAGAACTAGGAATGATAACATTTTCACGGCACATTGACGTACTTCTAGCTCTTCGTCGCTTAAACTGAAAATAAATAAGCATAATATAAATATAGTTAATTACGTAATTGATTTAATAATTATTTTATATGATATTACTTAAAATATGAACAAGGAATGGACCTCGCCAATAATAAAAAACCAACTTAATACCATGTTATTTAGATGAACTGGTATGGCGTTTTGTATAAAAGTCTTGGAATAATGAATTCCCGGGAATTTTTAAATTCACTTATACTTCTTTTACAGTTGAGTTAAGTAAAGACGACCTTAGCTAGGTTTTTGAATATTTATTAATTAACTTACATGTGATAAATATGATGTGTCCAAGGTTGAGTGAGATTCGGGAACCGTAAAGTAAGGTCTGCGAAAGCGATTGTCAAGTTCGTTCTAAGTGAGACATTTTTAGATTTCTTCAGTACAGTCACCATCAGTTGTAGTCCTTCTTCACATACCGCATTTGACACCAACATGAATCTGAAAAGATAAGGTTTAAAAGGAATGAAAAATCTGTAAAATAAATTCTCACGTCAAAATTAACATTTGGTAAATTCATTTTTATGTGTTCTTAACCACAGGACCGCCTAAACGCTGCTCGCTTTTGTTTTTGTCAGTCACAGCGTGATCTCTTAAAATTCTTGAGTAAAGATGGTTAAGCGTCACGTGAGCGCCGTGGCGTCGACGCTGCGTGAGCGTCGCATACACGGCCAAAGTACGGCGACAAATATGGGGAAGGACTAATATTAGAATGTAAAAGCATACAAGTATTACCTGGTGAAGCTGAGCGCGGCGGCGGCCTGCAGCGTGTGCGTGACGCGCGCCGGGTTGGCGAGCAGCCAGCGCAGCAGCGGCACGTAGCGCGCCAGAGCCGCGCCCCCGCACACGATGTCGCGCTCGCACACGCTGCGCACGTACTCCGCGTCTGCGTCATCCGCCACCGCGCCCTCCAGCCCAGCTTCTTCTTCTGTCATTGTCGTGTTTACCTGGTAGAAAACAACTCGTAGCATTACACTTGGCGAGTAGATGCTTTTCCCGTAGTTTTTACGCAAAAACAGCAGCCGTCGCTACACTAGCCACGAAAGTGCGTCGCGACGCTTTACTCATGGCGCATTGCGATGCCTCCTTCATAGCTCGTCACGACGACTCATGTAGCGCGTCACGACAACTCTCACTAGAGCTTCGCGGAGCTTATTTCAAAGATTAAAAAGCGATCTAAGGAAAAAATTCATGGGATAATGTAATTACGGAAATAACCCGCGAATCTGTATGCTACAATGGCAGTGGCCTGTCACGTCAGTCGTAGGGCTGGTTGGAGGCCTAGGTGGTTGGAGCAGACATGTTCTTAAACAGTATGTATTTACTGAGAGCTTGGTTGCATGATAAGGACGTAGCACTGAAATGAGTGGCATGACTTTTAGAAGACAAACCCCCGGTTTCTGAATGACTGATAGTTGTCACGAGTTTTGAAACTTGATTAGTTGATTTTTACTTGATCAGTCATTCAGACACCGGGGGTATATCTAACAATGAACGTTATGACAGAGAATAATGTAATTCATAGATTTACCGATGGTCCTTTGTTAGACGTAACGCTAGCAGATCGTTGTGCTCTCGAGGAAGCACTAGCGTTACTAATGTTCATAAGAGTTTGTCTTCTCAGATCATCGACGCGACCTTTACGTCCAGGGGTTGCAAATGCACCAGCTTTCTTCTTGCGTTTCTCTTCTATTTTACGATCTTCTCGTACCTGTAAATGATTAAACAGGAATGTTTGCATTACTACTTTTATGTGTAATTTTTTTTTCTGAGGACTTTTCCCGCACTAGGTATCGAGGCCTGTGACGCAGGAATTTTTAGACATGAAAAAAAAACAGACACAAAGAACATCAACACTCAAAACAATGATTTGTGAGTTACACAATTAATTATCTTCCGTGGGATTCGAACCCTCGACCTCGTGTAGCCAGTCGCATACACGACCGCTTCATACTGAGGCAGTCTAATACAAAGGTATATAAAAACAAGATTTAAGTATATTTATCCATTGTCTAGTACCATTGTAATATATATCATTGTGTAGTAAGATTTTGTGTTATAAAGATTTGTTACTACTAAATTAGTAACAACATTGTTTTTTAATACAAATAAATAAAGTATAATTACCTGATTCCTCCTCCTCAGTTCACTATACACGTTTACATCAAGATAAATCAATTGTTGTAAAGCCACATGTCCTAACAAAAACACGAAACGCGTCAACAACTCCGTGGGTATCGTGACATCTTCCTGATTTTCGGCATCTTTGATCATGGTCTCTTCAACACGCTTATACATTTGTGCTAATATCTTAGCACATACTATTTCAGGAGTATCACAAATAGCGTATATTAGATCTATGGAGTTAGCAGCGAATGATGCGAATTTATCGAATTTCGCAAACGTTTCGATTAGACTATCGAATAGTGATGTAAATATCGAATGTTCAGCTGGATATCTCTGGTTTCTTTTAGACAATGGTGCAAGTAGTTGAACGCTCAGGTTTCTGGAGTTGTAATCAGCTGTGAGACCGTGTGTTTGTATCATCTCGAGGTTGGCTAATGCGACTGACGGTTTAGCTTTAGTGATCATGACGAGGAATGAGAATGCCGCGTAGCTATCCATATCTGTAGTACCGTCTATTTTCTTCAGGAACATTTCCCAGAATACCTGTTGGTGTTAGAAAAAATCTAAATGAATAAAACTTAAAGTATAATACTGTAATTGTCAATAAAGCTGTCGTTACTAGTAAAATGAAATAATATCAATGTTTTGTTAAAGAAAGTATGTTTTATAAAACATTTTCTACTGGCTGCACACCAAATAAAGTTCGCGCAATTTTACTTGGCCGGCTTGAAGTTAGTGATACGTCTACGCATGTACAGGTACAAAAGAAAAGACCTCCTGACCATTTAGTTCCAAAAATGATATCTGCGCAGCTATTTGCAAGAACTTCAAGCCAATTTAAATTGAGCATACCTGTAGTAGTTTAACACACAACATCTTTAAAACTATGTGTATTGTGTACATTTCCATGTAACTCACCTGTATAATAGCCGGTGTAATGTCTCCCTTCTCGACCCACTTAGCGACGAGATGTTCTAGAGCTAGTGCACTGCCTCTGTCGACATGCGTCATCAGCAATACTAGTTTGTTAGCTATAGCGAATGCTCTGGCACGCTCCACTTTGTTGTCGCATTCTAGGTACATGTCGCGGTATGCACGCTCTACTGCTTCGCGTTTTTCCTGTAGAAATGACGTAGTTTTACAAAATACTAAACAGGGTGTGCATGAACAACCTGGGGCCCAATTCCGCTAATAACATTTAAGCTACATAACGTTGACAATCAATTTTGATGCTGTTACGATTGGAACAAATTTTGTATTCTGCTAAAACTTGTTTGTGGTCGAATGTGAATCGTAATTGAGTCGAAGATCAAAGTTAAATCTGTGTTGCCTTGTATAATCTACAAACTTATTAGAGTTGCCCTTTAAAACCTACTAATAACCTGAATAAGAAAATCATGGCTGTATTACGTAATTGCCTATGCAAACTCAACTAAAAAAATCTGTCATTCATATGAATGACAGATTAGTTAATAGTTACTGAATTATTATAAATAATGCAAGAAGAATTTATTAGTGTTTTGGTTTTTATCACTTCACATTAAGTCAGCACTTCGGACTCTGGCAGAATTGTCGACATCGGCATAGTTTGCCATATAAAAGAAAGAAGAAGAAGAAAAATAATGTAATATTATTGTTACTTTTGGAGTCGGTGTCAGCCACGAGTTATATACAATTTCGACTTATTTTAACAAATATTATGGCGTCGTGGAAATTTTGGAGTTACTAGGTAATATACAACTTCCTCTGTAATTGTCATGTAATAATATAGATAATGGTCTCTTAGATCTCAGTTTTTAAACACACTTTTTAGTAGATACAACTGGGACTGCCAAAATAATATTTCTGTTTTAAGTGTAATAATTAATTGTAATCTTATTTTCAGGTGATTTTGGTTATCCCCAGCGTTGATATCTAATGATACAGTTAACATTGCTTCAGAAGAGATTGCTGAAGGGTACTATTATAATTAAAGTACTATTGGTGTGCATACTCAAATACTTTGGTACACTGGGTGCTACATTGAAGTACCTTTACCATTCAGACACAGCGGGAAAGTTCATTATTGCATGTTGCTCTTCAATATTTGAAATTGTGCAGGCTTTACCTCTCCAACATTAGGTGAAGATAAGAATAGTCTTTGCTGGAATAGGGTGTAAGGCTTAACAGTGAAATAAGTAGATGTACTTACTAAGATTATTAAGTTTAAGTTAACAAAATGTTCAATATTTTAAATTAATTTGATAATGGGTGAATTTTATGTTAGATACTTAATTTAATGTAAATAGCAGATAGGTACTGATATTGTTAAATTACTTACATGATTTTGATAAAATTATTAGGTACATTTATTAAAAAATTAAACAAGGCATTTGAAAAGGTAGCGGATACTTTATTTTTATTTTGTACACTTATTTGCTATATTTTGTTATATGATACTTAATTAGAAATATAGAATAAACAGTAAACCTATTGAATTTTCACTAATATTATATAAATCAATATCCTATACTCCTAACATTAATGAATGCTGTGAGGGTATATAATAAGTTACCGGACGATTTTAAGAATTTGCCTTTAACAATATTTAAAATAAAGTTAACAAAATGGTTAAAGGCAAAATGCTTTTATAGTGTTGATGAATATATGTCAGATTGTGGAGAATGAGATTGTAGGTTATGGATCGTTTTGGTAATGGTGATGTCGAAAATCATAATATTTTAATAAGTAATTGATTTATGTATTAATTTTACTACTGTAACCTTTAAATTATAAGACTTACTAATGTACTTATTCTTGTTTATTACTATTATATTATATTGTGGACTTATTTGTATTTTTGATCTGACATTAATTTAATTTTACTCAATTTTATCTGTTTAACTGACATAAACTTAGACATAATCATGCATGAATATCTTATTTGTTGCTGTTGTTTACTCTTTTTATCACTCAAATAATAAATAGCATTGTGCATGTTAAAATGTAATATTTGCACACCATATGTAATGGTAGGATGTAAAGGCACCATTATACTGTAAGATCATACTCTGTAAACCTACATTCTGGCAAATAAATGATTATTGATTGATTAACTATAACACAATATCACTATTTCAAAAACTAAAAATGATTAATACATAATAAAAACCTTATAAAACAGATATTATTTTTTATTGCCTCTGCCAGGGCAGTTCTTCACCAAAAGCCAAGCTAGCTTGTACACCCTGACTATTTCATTACTGCCATGATGGGATTTGGTAATTGTGGCTCTTCATAAACTTTTCATTAATGCTTGCAAATGATAGCATCTGCAGTATTAATATGGATTCTTTTCATCATTGTCTGGCAGCTATAAATAATTTAATGAAAATATTTCACTAGGATAAGCATTATATCCTTCTGCAACCACTCAAGGATGTCTTATGTGCTGAAAGAAATAAATACAAGTTGATTTACTAAATGACTAAAATGAAAGCATGATAATACTTAATGTAACTTTACAAAAAATGTTTTTTTTATTTATTTATTTGATGATGATCACCCATACATGGAATGTTTAGTGGATGACAACAACTTTAACTATAAAAACCTTGCCTCTACCTTACCTTGTTTCATTTATTAGCAAATTACAAAGCAGTTTCCCCGATGCTGTTTAATTTAAATTTTTCATTCCTTATCGGCTTTATCCTTAGCACTGGGTATTCTCAGATAGTCTTACGCTGGGCTGGGTGTTCTGAAGGATGGAGAACACATTCAATGGGGCTGAAATAATTACATCAATTAGTATAATTCTATTAGGTACAACTCTTAAAAAAATACATAACTAATATTATAAACTATTGATATTATTATGTTATAATAAACTAATATACTTACTCCACATTAAATAAAAGTATATAAAGTAAAAGTAGTGTCGTTTTCATTATTGTCACTAGATTGTAAAGCCGTAACATTAGACAAATAGCTCTTGTTGTTCAATCGAAGGTCAAACGAACGTCAATGCAAAATCCACAATTGAAACAAACGTCAAATAAGAGTAGAATACCGAATAAGTTCACAATCGACTTGCAATTGCAATCGATTTTAAAGCAGAATAGGGAATTATCCAAATACGATTCAATCGAAGCGTAATCGTTCTTGTAATAATTGCAGAATAGCAACTATGTCAAAAACTGACAATGAGACGCAATTTCGATTCTATTGAGTCATTTGTAAATAGCGGAATTGGGCCCCTGTATAACCTCCCAGTCTTATTTTGTGGGCTTTATGGAAGAGAAATACTTAGACATAGTCACAAAAAAAAGATGGAAAGCTTGACATAAAATCCCATACGAGTCTGTTTAGTCAATATGGTATTACCTAGTTGCCCAAGTTTCCGTCATACCGGCAATAGGCTAAGTTGGTCATAAGTTTTACGTAATTCACAAATACGTAAGCCTGGAAGCGTACTGTCGGCTTTCGAGTTGATTGATAAAAATAAATTTATTAAAAAATATCACTTTCCTTGACTTGCTTTCGACTTTAAAATATTGGCATTAAATACTTTTAAAACTCATTTATAAAATTAAAACGTTTTTCGAATGGACATTCACAGACTAAAGATACAGATACCCAAAAGGTAAATCAAATATATTGTAAAATTTAAGTTATTTAATTAACTAATAAATTGTCTTACCTGATCAGGAGACCAAACAAGCATAAGCATATTAGCAATACCAGTTTTAGCCGACTCTATATTAAAGTGGTGTGCTGTTGTGAAGAAATCTATCGCTTCACTCACATCCCCTGCTTGTTTAGACATTAACAAAGAATTAATCAATGGCACGGCTTCGGATACCATTCTACTGAAGTATACAGATTCTTGTAAGAATGCTACTATGTTTTCTTTTTCTTCTACCCTTTTGTATAATGCTAGTTCCTGTTCGCATTGCTGTGTTAGTGAAATGGAATCCCTTCTGTCTGGTATTATGAATATATTGCGGAGTAGAGCCACGAAATAATCGATCTGAAAAGTAAGTAGGTATTTATGTTTTTTGCTTTTAATTAGATACACTGTCTTTGGTTTATTGTATAGCAAAGTTTTTTTTTTAGATGTTTCTTTATACACTATATTTATACACTTTAATTGAGTACAAGATGCCCAATCAGAAAAAAAAATATTCATCACCATGTGCTTTTGCAAAATGTCTTCATCTTGACTTTATTAACAGTATTTTTTCTTGCTACTCATTAAAAAGGAAATAAAAAGTCAACACAATATACCTAATGTACCACATATTAAAATGTAAGAATAGTCCTAAGATCACCTGTTATAGTAAGGAAGCAAAATTATTAAACAAAAAATACCAAAAAAACTATATAAAACTCACCTGATCACTTTTAGGCATATCACACCGCAGTAATTTTGCATCAGGATATTGTCTCTCTGTATGCTTCACTATTAAATACGCCTTATAGTAATTCTTCTCACGTAAATGTTTACGTATAGAATCATACAGATTCTCTAACGAAGCTTGAGATAGTTCGGGCTCATCTTGAGTCAAAACATCCATACTATTTTGTATAGTTGTGAGGACGTTATTTTCTATCTTCTCCCATTTCTTTAATAATTCAGCATCCGGTCCAGGATTTAGTTTCTTTTGTAGATCTTCCAATATTTTCTCTTCGGTTTTTAGTTGTTCTTCAAGAAGTTCCAGTTTAAGTTGCGCCGAGAATGGATTGCATTCTAAAAATATCTGTGAAATTATGATATACGCATTAATGTTGAAAAATCGGTATAAATGTGAGGTCTCCTGAATTATGAAAATATATTAATGTATACCTTCAGTAATTGGATAGCAGCTTTTCTAACCAAAGCTGCTTTATCCTTCAAACGACCGATTGCTCTTTCAAGTACAGTACGTTGCCGGCTCACTGGTACGCAATTTTCTTTTTGAAGGCGGCACCAAAATTGAAGCACCTGCAGAACAAAAATATTAGAAGAATCATACTATGATAAAGCCATGCAACTTTTTTTGCATAATACTTGCTAAGTAGGCTGACTATAGTCCTCTATCCTGACTTTAGTTAACAAATCAAAATATTGTTACCTTATGCCTAACATAGGCTGACAAATCATGTATATGCTCATACAGATCGTCGAGGAAGTCGTCCCTTTGCACGCGTTGCTGATCACTTAATCCCTCACCTTGCAGTTCCACGCTTAGCACTTCACACATCATACCCAACACGCTGATACGTAGCGTGTATGACTGGAAGGAAAACACAATAGAATAAGAAATTATTTCATGGTTCATTAATAAAATATTTTTCTCCGTATGAACGAAAGGTGTACTACAGGGAATCATTTTGGGTCCTGTTAATTCATACATTTTTTTATTCTGAAGCTATATCAAACCATCTAGTGAATCAAACGATAATATAATAATAATATAACTGTACTATACATTTAGTTAAACTCTCAAAGTAAAACTATGATTATAGAAATGGCACAAAAGATCCAAAGAGATTGAAGTGTATCCTAAATGACCCCTTGAATAAAAAAGATAAGATTATAATAAAGAAAGATACAAACCTCGTCACTCTCAAGATACGGCTGTATGGTAGCTATAGCATTGGTCATTTCCTTGGGCAGTTCTTTAGTGAGTTCCAATAGAAACGCACCACAGTTACGTGCAGCTCCCTGTTCGGTGCCAGCACCGGCACTCTCATCTTCTGATGATGCTAAAGCTTCCGCGATTTCACGTACCTATTGGGTTAAGAAAATTAAATTTGTATATTACTCGAATTACTGTCTAACTCAAATATCAGGTATCGAGCTTAATGACTTTTAAATTCTAATATTTCCTTTCACACATAGTAACTTTAGGTTAGGACGGCAAGAAGCCGATGGGAAGGCACAAGAACGCACAGGGTGGAAACGTTTGGAGGAGACCTATGTCCAGCAGTGGGCGTCTATAGGCTGATATGATGATGATGATAGTAACTTTCTTATACAGAAACAAACTCTTTAGTTTAATAATATGAAATGATTAAGCCACAAGCTAAGCTTTCATCATGTTGCGATGTTAAAATCAAACATAAAAGAGATAAAATTTAATAAGGAATAACAGAATACAATCTTAGTTTATGTGAAATGATAAATCTATACAAAAAAGGTTTATTAGTTCTTATAGCTTACCATTTGGGGTCCAAATGTACCAATTCCGAAATCCTTTGTCAGTTGCACCACACCTGCACATATAGGTGATACAGCATGTTCTACCATTTGTAGTACCTAAAAATTTTAATTGATTACTTTACCAATAGTGAAGTTATCTTTAAAGTTGCACAAGAAGAGAGATTAGTGTCTTTTTATCCATAAATCTTTATTTTAATCCTGGAGATAATTTGTGTCCTTTTATATTATGTTTTATCTTTTAATATTAAAAAGTCCCAAAATACAGGATTTAAACCCTAGTATAGGAGCAGTCTTCAAAAAAATAAAAATAGTAATTGACAAAAATACGTTCATTATTTTAATTTACCTGCACAAGTTTGATGAGACATGATGTACCATGGTTATATTTTTTGATGAGGACTCCAATCACTTGAAACACAGTTTCTCTTATTGATTTATTTTTAATTAACTGCTCTTCAAGAGCTTTGTAACAGGGTTCTGCTACCATGCTGAAAAGTAAGGTTTCTATAATATTTTTAAGAAGTAACATACTAAAAGACACAATAAACACATAATAACAAGAATAAATATAATCTATTTTTTTTTTATATGATGGGAGGCAAACAAGCCTGCAGGTAACCTAATGGTAAGTGACCGCGGCCGCCCATGGACACCCGTAACACCAGAGGAATCACAGATGTGTTGCCGATCTTGTCTATTTTATGATATAAAAATGTGTGTGTGACAAGTGACATTAAGATTATCTTCCATGGTATTAATATATTTCCATATTACAGATAGTATACATAGTTATCTAAAATTATTCCTATTTCTTTAATACATAAGTTTTTGATATACACTATATACATTGTGTATATCGAAAACTTAAGTCCAATTTAGAATTTAAGATGTTTAATTTTGCAATATAGCATCATAAAATGTAAAGGAAATAAATATTAAATGAAAATACATACGAAACAAAATTATCTTCAGCCAAAGGAGGATCCCAAAGCTTTGACAAGGGTTGTTGAAGTAGCATGTGCAATGTGACCAGAGCGGCTTGCTTATCTGCTTCAGTCCAACCACAGAACTCTTCATCTGCCACCTTCTTGCTCTTTTTACCCAAAGTCAACTTTGTGGAATTCTAGAAGAAAAAGTTTATTAAAACAAGGATTCATTTAAAACTATAACTATGTATTGGCTGAATAAAGTTTTTGCAGAAGTCCTCAAAAAGGTTTGACAAGAAGGTTTACCATGTTGGCCTATACAACTTTAATGAAGTTTATATTATTCACAACATCAATTCATAGCCTTCTACACCTAAAGATAATAACTACTAATTTTATTACCACACACAGCTTAGTTAAAATCTGTTAAAATAAAAATATTAATAAAACTTACATCAGCAGCTAATTTAGAATCTTTAGTTTTCATTATTTGTGTAAACAAATACATTAACATTTTCAAAATGTTCAAATTCTTAGTTCGAACATCAGCATCAAGCTCTTTATCTTGAAACAGTTGTTCAAAATGATTGCAAAGGTTTTTGGCTGCCCGCACCATATGATCAAAACCTAAAACAGATATACGTTATTTAATTCATTTATAGCAATAGTATTGTATATTTAGTAGTTTAAGTCTTACCTTTATTTATAACATTCCATTCTAATTTGTTACCATGTACTATGATAGAGAAGTATGTATCAAAATGTTCTAAAATGAAATCAACACCTTCAGTGTTAAAACCACGCGCAGCATCTGAAACCGTACATTGTATATCAAACAAAACATACTAAACCAAAATTCATATAGAACTTTAATAATTACTCTATCAATCAAAACTTACCTTGTAGTTTTGATAACAATACCCGCGGTTGAACAACATCCTCAACATGATATTGTCCGGCATGGGATTCTAGTAATTCGTCTTTCTTTAATGGTATAGCAAACTCAAAATTACTCATTTTGAATCATAAGATACTATAATATTATGTAAAAACCACACATTTAATATTTATTGACAACAATAACAATTGGCGGAAAACGTTTATTTTCAAAAATTTGTCTGGTTTTAAATATGACAGTAACTGTCAAAAGTTCTGTTCTGTTCTGTTTTTTTAATTCAATGGCCCCCATCGTTCCCCGATGATTCTGCCAACGTCAAGGTGGAGAGAATAAAAGTATAAAAAAGAAAAATGCCCGGTCCCTAACAAAAACTGAAAATACAAAAGTTAGTCTGATTTCTATTACTAAAACAAAAAAATAAATAAAAGTTCAAGTTTGCGTGGTTTAAAGCAGAGACTAAGGAAATTATAGGACGAACTTAAAATATCAAACATTATGCATTAATATAGTAAACATAATTGGACGTAGTTATGCAAAAATGTTCCAACCCACAAGTCACCCGAAATCGAGATATTGTGATCAAACTACCTTTTATGACACTTTGAGTCAGATTTGCAATAAGGTTCCACGTTTTAAGTCTTATATCAGAAGATATTTTTTTCACTTACGTTCCAACCCACAACCTTTATCAAATAATAACTTGTGTAAATTAACTAGAACGTACTATGAGGACAGGAACATTTAATGTTTTACGAAACAGTATATTTATTTTGGAACAAATGTTCCATGTAGATTTGGAACGTTTTTGCAAAATTGCAATAGCGAGACATAAACATTCCAAAATTTGTGAAACGTTTTGTTTCAGACCTAAATACCATAATTTGAAAACTTAAAAGGTTTCATGAATTTTGTACTATTATTTACCTAAATAAAAAACCTGTTTCGAAAAAAAAATGTTTCAACTTTAAATAGTTTATTTTTAACACGCTATAATTAGCTCCATCCTTAACTGTTTGCATACACGACCACTACAAATAAATATTTATAACATATAAAGAAAAAGTTTATTTTCTTTGTAGCTATTTATCAAAAAAATATCACTTGAAACTTTTAATATCATAGACAAAAAAAATACTATGACATTAATTCGATGTTATGCCCAAACGACTCCAGAGGTATGTTGGAATTTAGTTAGCACATTATTTTATAAATTTGACGCGAAGTTGTGCTCTATAAGTGGAAATGAGTGGAGAGTAGGGCTCTTTGGATATGGACAAAGAAATCCACGGGGCCAAATGCTTGCGGACTTCATGGAGAAGGAGGGACTTTTTATGATGAACTCTTTCTTTAAGAATCGTAGCTGCCGCAAATGGAATTGGCTTAGTCCTGATGGTGTCACCAAAAATGAGATTGACTTCATCATGTCGACAAAACGCCATATATTTAATGATGTCTCTGTCAGTAATCAATTCGGTGAAAACCGGAAGCGATCACCGGATGGTGAGAGGCACATTAAATATCAATCATAGGCTGGAAAGAGGTCGGCTGATGAGGTCTACGCTACTACCTACACCAGTCCAAATCCCCGAGAACTTCCAAGTCATATTACAGAACCGCTTCGAGAGCCTCAGCGAATGTGTTGATGTGGACGAATACCACGAAAGATTTGTGGAAACTGTCCGTACAGTCGGTACCGGTACTTTTAAGACCCAGCACCGGAAAAGATCAAAAAAGATCTCTGACCACACTCTCTCGCTCACTGACACGATGGCACTGCAGTCTCCAGGCGATGCTGATCTATACAGACGGCTCAATAGACAGATCTCTAAGTCACTGACTCACGACCTTCGGCATTTTAACACATTTATATAGTATTAAAGAAGCCATTGAGCAAAATAAGGGCTCTTAAGTGTTCGCAAGAGATCTATCTCTAGGTCAGAGCCAACTTTATAGGCTCAAGATTGGGGATGGCAGAATAGTGTCATCCAAGCCTGACCTTCTAGAGGAGATTGAGAAGTTTTACGGACAGTTATATACTACAACACAGCCACCTAGTGATCTAGCTGTCGATCCTAGAGCTAGATTAACGCGACACTATACCGAAGGAATCCCGGACGTCAGTCTGTATGAGATTAGTGATGCTCCTCGGCAACTTAAGAACAACAAGGCACCGGGGTATGACGGAACCACAAACGAGCTACTGAAAGCCGGTGGAGAACCCATTCTCAAGGATCTTCAGAGACTATTCAATTCCGTTATACTCGTGGGAAAAACGCCACAGGCGTGGCACAGGGGTGTGGTGGTACTGTTCTTCAAGAAGAGCGATAGAACGCTACTTCAAAATTACAGACCCATCACTCTACTGAGCCACGTCTACAAATTATTCTCGAGAGTCATCGCGAATCGTCTCGAACGCAGACTGGACGACTTCCAGCCTGCCGAACAAGCCGGTTTCCGAAAAGGCTATAGTACTATAGACCACATTCATACGCTGCGGCAGGTTATACAGAAGTGCAGTGAGTATAACCGGTCCCTGTGCTTGGCGTTTGTAGACTATTAGAAAGCTTTCGATTCGATCGAGACATGTTGCAGTCTCTTCAACGGTGCCAAGTTGACCAATGATATATCGAAGTGCTGCAGTGCTTATACGAAAACGCCACCATGTTAGTTCGTCTCCAGGGTAAATTATCAAGCCCTATCCAGTTGCAGCGAAGAGTAGGGCAGGGTGATGTCATATTCCCGAAACTGTTTACCGCTGAACGGAAATGCTTTTAGGGATTTTCGACTGGGACGGACTCGGCATTAACATAAATGGCGAGTATATCACGCACCTTCGATTTGCTGATGATATCATGGTCATGGCTGAGACCATAGAGGACCTCAACACAATGCTCGATGGCCACAGTAGTCTCTCAACAAGTTGGTCTTAAAATGAACATGGACAAGACCAAGATCATGGCAAATGTCCATGTTGCACCCACTCCAATCATGGTTGGAGAGATTCTACACTCGAAGTTGTCGACGAGTATATACCTGGGGCAGTTTGGTTGGGTACAGATGGTTAAAATGTACCTGGAACGTTTGTGCAAAATTAATTTGAAGCTATGTTCATGTAAATATTAATTATGTTAAAATGTTCCAATACCAATAACATGTTTTTTTCTTATTGTAAAGTGAATAGCCTAAAATTAAACATACGATTATCTAAACACAATATAATTCAACAATAATACCTTTAGTATTGGCCTTTACTAGTTAGAATAAAAAAGAATACTATTGAAACGCGTAAATGCTTTTATCTCAAATTCACTTTACTGTGGAATGGAACATTTTCGCATAACTACGTCCAACATTTATTTATTCATTTAAACATGATTACATGCAATAATGGATATCTTTACCCATTCCATGTAATAATATTTTATATCATAATCAATAAAATTACGTAAACAGATCTGTGTGATAATATCGCTTATTTAACATGTCAATGTTCATCTTATTCTTGTTTCTCTAATGGATGATTTTTTTGTCAGTTTTAATTAATCTAAAATATTTATTTAATAATCTGCAAAAGTCAAATTAAATAGTATCTAAACGGACCCTTTTAATCGTTATACTGTGGCAGGCAGTGTAATCAATGTATGGAGGTAAAGATAACAGTGATTATTTTCCGTGCTGATGCATCGTTAATAGTCTGTCTGAAACGTAAAACCACTATTCTGTTCTGTTTTAATATTTCGTAGTGAAAACACTAGTTTAATCGTCCGTGGGATAATGTTCATTCTTGTATACTTTTCTTTCATGGCAATATTTTTGACACGTTGCTTACATGTCACTTGACGTATTGCCTTCGTTCGCCAGCGCAGAGCTCTTTTGAAGGAAGGGGCATTGGTGGCAATACTTTCAATATACTATTTCCCTTTCTACATTATTTTGCAAGTGCTTAGGGGTAATAAGTTTAATCTTAGTTTATTTAATTTCTGTGAAAATGTCAAGTAAAGGAAACAAAGCATTCACTAAGGAGGAGGAGTTATTACTACAAGATTTTAGCAGAAATGTTTCAACTAAATCTTCTGCATTATTTTACGGAAATGCCTTTATCGTCTCTGCTATTCCTATATGTAAGTATATTGTAAGAGTGATTTAGTTTATATCAACTACAGTTTCAGTCAGAAAATGCCGTCAGGAAGGTATTAAAAATTCAAACATCTCATAATTTACAGGGTTGTTCTGGAGGGTCCATGCGCTGGAAGTAAGTCCATCTTTGGCATGGTTCGCCTTGGTGACGACAGCTAGTACATGGCTGCTCGCGCTGGCGTACCGCAACACCAAATTCCAACTTAAACACCGTGTAGCTGTCCGTAGACAAGATGCTGTAGCCCGTGAAATGGCTCGTGAATTGGCTGATGATAGGAAGATGAGCAGGAAGGAGAAGGATGAAAGGTATTGTATTATATTTGATGTTATTATATTTTATAGACCTTCATAACTCTTAACATCCAACATTATGTTATTGTTGTTTTTAAGTGCTTTCTATTTATATTCCAATAAGATTATATGAGAGATTGTGTCTTATTTCAGTTGTTTTGTGTTGTTTATTTGATTGACTAAGTATTTCTATAAAATATTTTCAGAATCTTGTGGAAGAAGAATGAAGTAGCAGATTATGAGGCCACCACCTACTCAATCTTCTACAACAATGCATTGTTCCTGACAATTGTTATCCTGAGCAGTTTCTACATTCTGCGATCTTTCACACCAACTGTGTATCCTTTTACAAAAATAAATACAATATTAGAACATACTGTGAGATTGGTCAACATAATGTAGGTAGAGGGTATTTTGGGTTCCCTTATGAAAGTTTGTTGTTTATGCTAATATTAAGTCAAGATATCAAAAAGATCTTGAATCTTGATATTGGTAAAGAATTGAGTATTTAAAGTACTGCCTATGGTTTTGTGAGATCCAGTTATTAGTGAAACAAGGACACCACATTTGGATATAATTAAAAGTCCTGTATTAAAACTTTCTTTTATCTTGAAGTAACTGAAACTATATCTCCCTAAGAGATATGAATCAATTAAGTAAGTGTAAAGGAAAGCTCAATACTAAATTATGTTTGAGTTGTTACTGTGTAATTATTATGTTTGACTGTACTAGTCCTAAACGTACCTTGCTTAAGCCCGATTTACACATTGACAAGTACAGTACGAAGTAGCCCCCTCTCTCGCGTCACGCCAACTTAACTTGCTAAAATAGGATGGAGATCTATTCAAATCAATTAAATCAACAACTTACTACTTAACTCGCTACTGTACTTGTCAATGTGTAAATCGGGCTTTAGTCTGGGACTAGATTGCATTGTGTGAGGAATATTATTATATTTTCTTAGTACAGTTGACTTGCTATGTGGCCAACAATGAAATTATTTAATTAAATTTGATTGTTTTGCCATAAATTCTAACCAGCTTTTAAATGTAAGGACTGACTGACAGTTTACCTTTTTTTATTTATAAAAAAGGGTTTGTGTCAAGTTTTCTTTCTTTGCCAATGATATTGTTTAAACTCCTTTAATGACATTTTCAATATCCCTGGGATTAGTAGGGAGGTGGTTTTGTATTCTAAGTATGTCACCATGGAGAATTTAGTAGGTAGTTAAATTGATCCTTGAATTGATGGATAGGATAATGACATGTTTATTATTGGTTCTAGCTTGAAAATATTTTTACTAATGTTTGTATATTTATCTGCATAATTATTTTCTTAACTGCACTACAGTAACTACATTGTCTCCCTCTCAGTTGCTTCAGGTCTCCTGGCTCTACTCTCCACTGGCACCAAGTAAAGAGTTGTGAACATTAGTGATTTTAGATCGCCACAATCACAGATAATAAATTGTGCTTTAAAGAACTGTCAGTGGCAAATGAGTGTAAGAAGATCAATTTAATGTTGAGTGTTTCAATATCCTTGTTTTTCCCCTGGATATACATACTCAACTCGTCATCTATTTATGTTTTCAATTTATTATATTATAGAGTAATTTTTTAATTTAATTTTAATAAAAAAAAATACAGAAAACAGTCTTTAGTTTTATTTACAAATTACAATGGAAATCTTATATTATATGGTTTTTTCTTAATCTAATTCAATCGTAAATTACTTAGTTCTATGTTAACAGCTGTTTCTCAATATCTTTTGGGTGGGTTAAGTATGGTATCCAGATCATTTTATATTTCATTAATTAAATATTTCTTGAGTTTTCCGTGATCCAGCTACATTTTACAATCACAAACAGCTTTTTCTAAGTTTACACAATATGTCAAATATTGCAATATATTTATTTGACCAATCTAACTACTGCTGTATAAGTTAAAATAGATTGGTAATAATTATTACCAATTTAATTTGATATACACATTTCACAAATGTTTTACTTTTTATTGCACTTTACGCATTGTCATTCAGCAGTAGTTAGTAACTTTTACATAGCCAGTAAAGTTGGTGTTTCGCTGCCAAAGCCAGTGTTCTTGTTCGGAACTGTGGTTTGTCAGTTGCTCAGTACATCATGCCGACGTGCAACGGTTCAGTTCGTTGGAAGTACACGTTGGGGTTGCTACTGAAGGTGGGCTCCACGCTCGTGTACACGTTTGCCTCCTCAGGACGCACCATCACGCCTGTATAGTAAAGTTACTATTAGTATATCCTTTAGGGCCCTCGCCCACGACGACTTTTTGGAGCGATGCAGTCGCGCATTTACTACTACAGCATCACTATACTAACTAGCGTTAGTCTCATTTGCAACGCGATACTGCATCGATGTAGAGATGGCGACTGCATCGCTACAAAAAGTCGCCGTGGGCGAAGACCCTCTGATATTAAACATTATACCTACTTAAATTAGCATCTATAGCATCGTTAAAGGTAAGTTATTATTAGGTAGAAAGGTAATATTACTTATACAAGTAAATAATGAATAATAAAACTAAAAGGTTCTGCTTTTAAAATAGTAAATTTAAGTTTTGTTATAAATTAAAGTGTAGGTAGGCCTACGCTTCGACGTGTCGGACGCATAAAACTGAAGTATTTTCCAATGCACCTTAATTTCCCATGTGCATCTGCTAAGTAGGTAACCATTATCCAACAGGTTTGGATCCTTTTTGATCACAATGTCTACACTGTAAAATGACTTTAAAGGATTACGCATAAAATGCATATTGACAAAGTAGCAAAATGCCTTAAATCATAACGACTTAGTACTAATACCTATAAATGAAAATGACTTTGTAGTAAAATGACTACGAAGTAACGCGACTTTAAAGACAAACGTCTTATGTGAAGATGACTTGAAATCCAAAATACCTAAAATGCAAAACATCTCAGTAGGTAGTTTTATGACCAGAACACGAAAATGCAGGGGGTGCATTTTCGTGGGGCACGAACCTCGGCCTGGACTGTCTGTCACTGACTAACAGGACGTGCGGAAGGCACGCCCTCTAGGAGCGAACGCGGCGCGTATTCCGGCCTCGACGGCGAGGACGGGATGTACCCGGACGCCTCAACCACTAGTTGGTTGGGGTGAGTGGCAGCCGTTTCAAAGTAGCGACGGGAACTATTTCTGGAACCAATCGCTAAGGGCGTTGGACGCAGATTACAGGCGCCTAAATATCGAGGGGGAGGGGGAGGTGCCAGAGGCTTCAATAGCTGTGTCGTCTTCAAAAAGGGCTGTTTGAAAACGGAGTTTATCTACTATTTCATTTATTTGAACAAACCTGTTACTCGTACTACTTTAGGATAAATAAGCAGTAATAATTATAATAATTATAAACGTATAAAAAATAATAAAATTAATAATTCACAAATAAAAATAATGATTATTTTTATTTGTGAATTATTATATAAGATGGTTTTCTTCTTACATAGAGAATAGATCGCAGGCTGTCGTGGTCAGTAATTACATTTCTAGCTGGATTACAGTTCCTAGTGGCGTCCCACAGGGTTCCTTGCTTGGTCCTCTATTGTTTACTATTTATGTCAATGATATAGACCTCTGCTTCAAATTTTCAAAGCTGTTATGCTTCGCGGACGACATGAAAATTTATTCTTTTGTATCATCTTTAGCAGACTTACACCGTCTAGAACAGTATTGTAAGCATAATAATGCTCACTTATAACGTATACTCGTAAGAGTACAATCATTTCTACAGACTACACATTAGGGGGCCAAGCATTACCTCGATGTAACTCGGTGCGTGACCTGGGAGTGCATCATGACTCTAAGCTTCAGTTTGACGAGCAAGTCGATGCAGTTGTAAAAAAAGCGCTGAAAGCGCTTGGTTTTGTAATGAGATTGTCAAGGTGTTTCAAAGATGTAAAGACATTAAAAATATTGTACTGTACATTTGTCCGTTGTCATCTTGAGTATGCCACACAGGTCTGGAACCCGTGTTATAATAACTATATTGATCGTATTGAGGGGGTGCAGAGGCGATTTTTGAAGTATTTATGTTTTCATCAAAAAATACCATATAATTCTGATACTTAACTATTTTGACTTGTGTAAAGTATTCCATATTCTTCCTCTTGTAAAACGACGCGAGATAGCCGATTGTATTGTTTTGTTAAAAATAACAAATAATAAAATTGATTGTTCGGACCTTTTATCAAAATTTTCCTTTAACACACCTTGTAAAGTGACGCGGTATAATCCCCCTATTAGTGTACCCTCAGCGTCTACTAATTATAGACAGAACAGTTACGTGGTGCGAGTGAGTCGTAGTTTCAATAAATTGTGTAAGCAATATTATGATTTTGATATTTTTAATACCAGTCATAACTCGGCAAAGAGATGTCTAAGCTGTAAGGTCCCGTACGTAGTTGACGGTACGAGATGTTTACACTTGAGATAAGTTGGTTAAGTAGTTGTAGTTAGGAACCAGATGAAGGAAAGATGCAGATAAACGTATTAGGTTTATTGTAAATAAGTAATAAAGTAAGTACAGTATAAAGTAGAGGTTCCTTAATTGGATGAGTAAGTAATTGTTCTGACATGGTAATAATAAAAGTATGTGTTTATATAGACAAATACGGTCATGTGTTAGATGCTGACGTTGCGATTATATTATGTACGTTTTAAACCGTACAAAGCCTTCAATTTTTCTCTTCATGATAAGTACTTTTATTGTATAATTTTAAGTTTGAGCACAAAGTTTTATTATGTATCGTTTTTCTTTTCTTTTTTTTAAATTTATTAAGTGTGTATAAACCTATGTTTGTTACAGTGGCGGATCCTCTATCTGTCTCCACTTTCTGTAATGTTAGCTATAAGCGAAGACTTGTTATTGGCTGTCAGATTACCACTTTATAAACTAATTTGTAATATTAGCTGTAAGTCTTCCATATTGTTTAAATAAATAAATAAATATTATTTGATTTATTGTCGTTTTGATTCTTAGTCCTAATGGCGTATTGTGTATTATCCTTTAAAGTCGTTTTCAATTTTGAGACATTATGCTGCATAGGCAAGAAATACAGATGTATTGCAAATAAGTCAAAACACTTTAGAGATATTGATTTGAGGCATTTTGCTTCAAAGTCATTTTACAGTGTAGACATTGTGATCATAAAGGGTAGGTACCTGCTCATTTGAATCACTTGGCTATGAGGTTATTACTTAATTTACCTAATATTCGTCAGAATATATAACATACCTACCTATGTTACTTTTGTATAACTATTTAATAGCAGTATTTATTATTTGATAAAGACTCATATGAAGATAACTATTTTAATTCCCCTGTTTACAGTGATAAACCTTTCAGTAAGTGCATTGTTGTAAGAAGCGAGTGTGAATTATGAATAATTACCTGGCGGCAATAGATAGGGATAGGGTGGGTAATTGTAGTGATAGTTTAGCATTAGAGGGTGCATTGTGTAGTGCGGCGGAGAGTACAGGACGCGTGAGTGCGGGTGTGGCGAGTTCGCGAACAGGGCTCCGTAATCTGCGAAAAGAACGTAGCGATCTGCGGTTATTCTGTGTGCGAAAGCGCTAGTTCTTACTGGTAGCGCACGTTAGATACTTAACTAACCGGCTGGCTGAGCGGGCGCCTCCTTACGGTCGAGTACTGGCAACGGGGCAGGCGCTGGCGCCGCCGCCGACACCATGCCGTACTTTACTGGCTTGAAGTGGAAGAATGAGGGCGAGTATCCTGAACCGCCAGCACCTAGAGAGCTGAGGCCCTCGTCTCGGTCAGCATCCCACCGACCCTCGCGGCCGAGCGCCGCTAATCGTCTGCCTTTCGGCGCAAACATTAGAGCAAACACAACCGCGCACGTAGCAAGCAGCCCAGCGGCTACGCACGCATCACGGTGCCGCTCCGGTGCACCCAACGCAGCGGCCACCCAACACACCCACACTGCTGCCGTTGCGCCTCCTGCGCCTGCGATATGTGTTGCTTCACGGTAGTTGTCACGAATTCCACGAGATCGCAGAGCTACTCCGCATACTATTGCAATCAAAAATGCTGCGTAGCACAGTGATAATAAAAAGTCAGACATATGCACTTCGCATCTACCTCCGCCACTTGCTACTCGTGGTGGTGAGCCGCCAAGCCACTGTGCCCCTATCGCCACTTGTATCATAATGGCAAAAAATAACAAGAGTCCTTGATATGCCGCGGGTAAATACACTCCACCGTTCAAACTTAGTAAAAACACACACTTGACAAGGAGTGACGCGAACACTATTACATATGCTACACCAGTCCCGAAACGCACTGCTCCACATGTGAAAGCAGTTGGAGTAGTCGCAAATAATGCTGCCGTGGCAGCGCACGAGAACAGTCCAAACAGTAAACTTTGTCCAAGTAACAAGTGACGATGGCTCGGAGCTTTACGACTAGCACCCCATATCACAAAAGCTTCAAATCCTCCTAGTATCACCATGCTCACGCAAGCTAGTGCTAATATTGGCAGCGCCCATGACTCCTGCTTAAGAGCACCTACTGTTGGTGAACTTTGTGCAGTTATAAGAGTTACGTTTGGTCTCGGCGGTGGAGTGACGGTGGTAGACGTTGGTGTGGGTGATGACGACGAACTGCGTTCTGGGATAACAAAATATTCTGTGCTCATCTCAAGTCTATGAGCTTCTGTTCGAGCTGGGCGATGTTGCGCCGTTTCCGTGTCCAGTGGTTGTTCCTCTTCTGCTGAAGGGTTATTTTCTTCATAATCTTGATCATAAACTTCATCCTCGTAATCACTTTCGGCATAGTTATGAGCAGACGGTGCATTGCGCGATGAGTAGGAGGCAGGCACACGTGGTGTGAGTCGATCCCCGAAGCGCGCTGCTTGTGCACTCACAAGTGCCGTGAGCGCTGCCGAGATCAGCAGCGCGCGCACGGCCGCACTCGCCATCAGGCCGCCCGGGCCCTCAGCCAGCGCTGTCTTGCTGAAGATTCATCCGCGGTTGTCTTCAAATCTCTGAAACATAAACAACAAGGCGTCATTCACCTGACAATGTATCTGTCTTGACTGGGGTCGCGACGTTTCGTCTCTGCGATAACCAAACAAAGAATCTCCCGGTCAAACCGGTTCGTTAGTCGCTTTGCACCTTTTTAGGAGCCCTAAGTTAACATATTTGGTTTTATTTGTCGTTTTACTACAGGTCGTTAAGATTGAAAAAGCCACCATAACATTTACATGTTCCACTGTTGTAAATGTCTCCTCGATACAACGTATTTTAAAATTTGATTTGCCTAAATAAAATATAATAAGTATAAACAAACAGGATCTTGGAAATACGTTTTTGTTTATTCTTATACTTAGTTTATTTATTTAAATACTAAATTGAGCAGGAAGTATGTTGGAGAGTCAATTAAGAACGTCTAGACGGATGAGGCGGTTCTTTTTTTTTAAATTTTGATTAGGTGGGCTTCATATTTTAGGTAAAATGTGTTCCTGCTCAGTTTGATTTTTTTTGACAACTATACGATAAAATAAGAGAGGCTTAGGTACTTATAGCACACTATTGGTGCCTATAGGAATCTGTGTCAAGTTTCCCCTTTTTTACAGAAAGTAGATTATTTGCATTATCGTGGTATAGACCCTTGCTTCGTAACTACAATGGTTTATAGGGTCTTACCTATTAAAGTAAAAGTAGTTAGTCATAAAATTGTAAAAGTGCAATATTAATAGGGCAGTAAAAAGTTGTAGTATTGCCACCTGCTGTGACCCTGGATGCCTGCATAGTTTAATTTACATTCCTATACCTTGAACTTTACAAGGACATTCTGCTTCAGGTAATAAAATAATAACTTTTTTTTTCTTTACGCAATGGACATATCTTTCCATAAGTCCTTTGCGTAAAGAAAGAAAAGGTCACGCGATGCGGCGGGAGTAGCTTTTCTAGACTGCATGCATATACCCCGAGGAGTCATGTGCGTTTCGTTATAAGCTTTTAATATAAAATTACATCGCATAAGTATTACAAACGTTTAATAAAAAACTATAAAATTGGTTGTCGTTTCATGGATATACTTTTCTGTGGATATCTATACTTAATTTTTTAATGCTTTATAATTTGTGCCGGTATTTCTCTTGTAACTAATGTTAAATTACTCCCCAATCAGACTAGTGTAGGTACTAAAGTTCTTTCGGAAACGGTAGGTATATCACTTTCCGTGTGGTGACGGAGTAAGAATACAATATGTCACCACCCCATCTCATCCCATGGGTGTCGTAAAAACCGACTGAGGGACTATCCGTGAATATTATCTTTACGAAATAAAAAGTAGGAAAACTTGAAATTAAACCCTATATGTACCAATCCGTCTGGCCAGCGTGGTTTTAGTAGGCCAAGTATCTTTCCGTCCCGGGAGAAGGCCCGTCCCTGCAGTGGGACATTAAACACTCTAGACAAGAAGAAACAGAAATATTTTTATGCTACTAGCGTGCATGATATAATTGATGATATGGCTTCGTCTGTCTTTTACCGCAATGTCGTGAGTTTCTCGATTTGCATATCGCCTTGCGCGTGTTATAAAATAGTAATATGTTGATTAACTTTACTATTTATATCAAAGAAATAATTATGTTGTTGCAAATAATTTAGTGATGAACAGCGAAATAATTATAAGTTATGCTTGTTATACTTGTTCTTTTTATAGCAAGAATCTTATAGCTATGTATATAGCTATAAAATTATTATATAAGATATTAAATAAATCTTTTTATAATTTTTAATAACCTTTGTAATACATTTTTCATCATAAAATCATAGTGTTGCGAACACGTGATCATTTAGAGTTGTTTGTCACTCAGTATAAAAGAGGACGGAATCATACGATTGATTCATTCTGTGTTCGACCGTCGTAGTGAACAGAGCTCTGCAATACTGAAATTAAAGTTAAGTATATGTTTGTAATGTAATTATTGTAACATAAGCTTGGTATTTATGTTAAATGTGTAACTATTTTTATATATTATATAACTGTGTTATTTAAATACTAGTGTGGTTATTGTCATGAACATGGTACCTATGTTAATGACGTTAATTGTCATGATAAATGATTATGTTATTTAAACAAGTTTTGTTATTTCCCCCATTATAAATATTACATAACCTACAACAGGTATAATACAGTGCCTAATACTTAACATGACACTGAAATAGGTAGATAGCTCGAGTTAAAGTATTATTTCTATAAACTTTATATAAAGTAATACTTATGTATAACTATAACTCTCATAGTAAACTTTAAATCTTTAAGTTATACATTTTTCTAACATCAGAAGTGGGATAACCACGGAATTCTGACGAAGTACTAATAATTATTTATATTTTCAGATTATCGTGTATAAATGGATTCGACAATGCTTGAAGGGTTGCTCACCGCCATCCGCGATGCTCTTTCCAGTCAAAAACGTCAGGACGATGTGGCATTGCCTACATTTGATCCATCGACCAGTGACAACGGCGCAGCGGCATGGTGCGATAACATTGATAAGATTGGCGACGAGTTTGGATGGAGCGGTATAGCAAAAGTGGCAAAGGCAGGTAAGGCCCTTAAGGGCTCTGCCTTAACCTGGTACGAAACCTGGGACCCCCAAGAAGGACGTACTTGGGAGAACTTCCGGAATGAAATAATTTCATTATACCCAGAAAAAAAGAACCTCTCAGAAAAATTGTATAAAGCTGTTACATATTCATCTGATTCAGCGGATTCCTATTGCGAGTACGCCAGAGAAAAAATCCGACTGTTAAAAAATACTAAAATAGTTTTTTCTGAAGCTCAACTTATTGAAATAGTTTGCGGAGGAATCCGAGAAGCTAATGTACGAATGGCATCATTTAATAGCAGCGCCACAACTACCTCTGAACTAATAGCTCTTTTTTCCGCCTATGTTAAAACCCGAAAACGACCTGCCGATCAAACCTCTGAAACCTTGCGCAGTACTAATGACTTAAAAAGATTTAAACCAATTTCTAACGCAGACGAACCTCTTGCATCAAAAACGTGTTTTACTTGCGGTGATAAGGGGCATTTAAGGACGCAATGTCCCAATAAAAACAAAGCTGTGAAAGATTCTTCAACTGGACAAGTAGTTAAAAAATGTACTGTTTGTAAAAAAATTGGTCACGATGAGACAACTTGCTTCTTTAAGAAAATTAACTCTGAAAGGCAACAGTCATTATCGAATGATACTAACCCTAAGATTTGACTATATAGCTCTATTAGTGCTATACCTTCGGATGCTAATCTAAAGTTTACTAAAGTCTCAATTTTTAATATGCCATTAAACTGTCTTATTGATACAGGAGCAAGTTGTAGCATTGTTAAAGAATCTATTGTTAAAAGACTTAATTGCCCCTTGGTACCCTGTTCAAGGTTTGCTAGTGGTATTGGTAATGGTAGAGTTCACATTTTTGCAGCTATCACTGTACCGGTTAGATTCGAAGATATTTGTATAGAATTAGACCTACAAGTAGTTAGAGATGATGATTTTAAATACGATCTTTTGATAGGTAGAAATGCATTAAACCACCCTGATGTAGAGTTAATTGTTGATTCAAACAGTTGTAGACTGACCCATAAAAGGGAGCAACCTATGGCGGTTTTGAGAGTAAATTTAGTTAGCAACAGTCTAAAGGGTGTTTTTGATGAATTGAGATGTTCTTTACAACATTTAGATATAAGTTTACAAGATAAGATTATAGCTATATTTGAGAAACATCCAAATGTATTACCTACTGTTGAAAATATTAGCATCGTTAGGACTGGCAAACTTAACATAAAATTAAAGAGTAACGAAGTTGTTAGTTATCGTCCTTACAGGTTAGCGCCTATAGAAAGACAAAAGGTAAACGATATTATTAAAGATTTGCAAAACAAGCACATTATTCGCGAAAGTCATTCCCCATACGCTAGCCCAATCTTGTTAGTAAAAAAGAAAGGCGGGATGACAGACTATGCATTGACTATAGGGCTTTGAACAAACTTATTGAAAAAGACCGCTATCCCCTACCTCTAATAGAAGATCAATTGGACAGGTTAGGCAAGGCTAAATTCTTTATATCAATAGATATGAAAAATGGTTTTTATCAGATCCCTGTGGCCGAAGACTCTATAAGGTTTACTGCTTTTGTTACTCCCGATGGTCATTTCGAATTTTTAAAAATGCCTTTTGGAATTTGTAATGGACCATCTGTATTCCAACGGGCAATAGCAAAGGCAGTACAACACTTAAAATTTTTGCTTATTTACATAGATGACTTGCTAATACCATTTACCATAATTGATGAAGGGCTCTCATATTTAGACCAAACCATATCAGCACTCTCGGAGGCTGGTTTTATCATAAACTTAAAAAAATGTAAATTTTTCGTAAAAGAGATTCAATATTTAGGCCGGCACATATCAGAGGAAGGAGTTAGGCCTAGTGACGATAAAGTATCAGCCCTTGTAGATGCCCCAATCCCGAAAACAGTTAAGCAAGTGCGCCAATTTATGGGCCTTGCCAATTATTTTAGAAAATTCATTCCTGAATTCGCCCCCCGTACAGCCTGTATAACGAAGCTAACTAAAAATAATCAAAAATGGGAGTGGGGATCTGAACAAAATACGGCTCGAAATTATGTAATACAGTGCTTAGTATCAAAACCCTTGCTATCTATCTATGACCCTGATTTACCAACAGAATTATATACTGACGCTAGTTCTCTGGGCTATGGCGCAATTTTATTACAGAAAGATCAAAATAGAAATAAAGTAATTGCTTATTACAGCAAACGCACTTCACAACCTGAAGCGAAGTACTGTTCATATGATTTGGAGACGTTAGCCATATATAATGCACTAAGGCAGTTCAGAGTCTATCTTTTGGGTATAAATTTTAAAATATTTACTGACTGTAACTCTATTAAATCTACTGTTAATAAAAAAGATTTATCACCTCGTGTAGCACGGTGGTGGACATACCTACAAGACTTTAATTTTGAAATTATTTATAAAAAAGGAAAATATATAAGTCACGTAGACTTCCTTAGTCGTAATCCTCCTAATACTCCGACTGTTATTGTAAATCGCGCTACGATTACTTGTCCACCTCTACCAGTGAATCTCACATCAAATGATCCGCGTTCTTGGTTGGAAATTTCGCAACAAAGCGATCCATTAACTCTATCATTACTTGAGAGGTTGGAATCTGGAGATTTAGACGAAAACCAATATACCGTGATAAATAACCTATTACATTATAAAATTAGCCCGGATGCCCGACCTAAATTATATGTCCCTAAGAACAGCAGATTCGCTATTCTAAGACTCTATCATGACGAAAACTGCCACGTAGGTCTCTTCAAGACTATAGAAAAGATACGGGAGAATTATTGGTTTCCTTCAATGGCGGCTTTCGTGAAAAAATACTTGTACCACTGCCAAATATGTGTAGAAAGAAAGAGTCATTCAGGTCCGAAGGAGGGCTTTTTACATCCCATTATTAAATACGCAGTACCGTTTCACACCATTCATTTGGACTGCACTGGCCCTTTCTTACGATCACCTGAAGGTTATAAATACATTTTACTTACAGTTGATGGATTTACAAAATTCTGTATATTAAATAAACTTAAAAGTTTAAGTGCCTCCGAACTGGTCCCTATAATTCGCAACACAATCACATTATTTGGTACACCATCACTTGTAATTACAGATCGCGGAACAAATTTTAGTTCGAATTTAATACGTAATCTATTTAGAGACTTAGAAATAGAGCACCATATGATCGCTACCGGAACTCCTCGAGGAAACGGTCAAGCCGAAAGGTATGTTTCTACCTTAATTAATATGCTTACAACAAAGTGTAATAATATGTCAGATTGGCCGAACGAATTATGCAATGTACAACTATCATTAAACACAACAATTCAGAAGTCAACGGGGTTCTCTCCACTTCGCTTACTATTAGGTAGAAACTCTAACATTCCGTGTGTACAGGCGCGACTTAATGAAGTTCTCGGTGAGGATGCTAACATTGATCAATATTTTGATTTACAAGCTGACCGTGATCTTGCTTTAGCTCGCTTAAGAGATATCGCTCAAAAATTTAAACAACGTTTTGATGCCGTACGACGTAATAAAAAGACATACCACGTTGGTGACGCTGTGTATGTTTACCAAGACCATCGGCGTCATCATAAACTGTTACCAAAATTCAGGGGCCCATATGAAATAGTCGAAGTTTTAGATAACGACCGTTATAATTTACGAGGGCTAGGGCAAAGAAACGTAGTAATATCTAAAGATAAGTTACGATATTGGCCAGGAGAATGGGTTGATGAGGACGCTGCTGCTACTAATGATGCTAATTAAAGTAGACAGTATATCATTAACTATTACAATGTTCTTATTTATTTTTTTAATTTATTAAGACTGATTTTGTTATAACTGTGGCTGTGCCTGTGGTCCTTCCAATGGCTGTGCCATAGATCACAGGGCTGTGCCTGTGGACCGTATGGCTGTGCTTCTTGTGCTATAGCTGTGCCTTTGGTCTTGTGGCTGTGCATTTGGTCTTGAGGCTGTGCTTTTGGTTCCACCTGTGGCTGTGCCTGTGTTTATTATTATCTGCCTCCAAATGTATAAAACAAACAAATTTTAATTAGGATTTATTGTAAACTGTGTAACCTTGAATTACGAACAAATACTTTATATCTAAATTAGTTAATACCAATATTATAATTGTGTAGTACTCCGAGAACGTAGTACATTTCAGAATGGCCGTGTTATAAAATAGTAATATGTTGATTAACTTTACTATTTATATCAAAGAAATAATTATGTTGTTGCAAATAATTTAGTGATGAACAGCGAAATAATTATAAGTTATGCTTGTTATACTTGTTCTTTTTATAGCAAGAATCTTATAGCTATGTATATAGCTATAAAATTATTATATAAGATATTAAATAAATCTTTTTATAATTTTTAATAACCTTTGTAATACATTTTTCATCATAAAATCATAGTGTTGCGAACACGTGATCATTTAGAGTTGTTTGTCACTCAGTATAAAAGAGGACGGAATCATACGATTGATTCATTCTGTGTTCGACCGTCGTAGTGAACAGAGCTCTGCAATACTGAAATTAAAGTTAAGTATATGTTTGTAATGTAATTATTGTAACATAAGCTTGGTATTTATGTTAAATGTGTAACTATTTTTATATATTATATAACTGTGTTATTTAAATACTAGTGTGGTTATTGTCATGAACATGGTACCTATGTTAATGACGTTAATTGTCATGATAAATGATTATGTTATTTAAACAAGTTTTGTTATTTCCCCCATTATAAATATTACATAACCTACAACAGGTATAATACAGTGCCTAATACTTAACATGACACTGAAATAGGTAGATAGCTCGAGTTAAAGTATTATTTCTATAAACTTTATATAAAGTAATACTTATGTATAACTATAACTCTCATAGTAAACTTTAAATCTTTAAGTTATACATTTTTCTAACACGCGCAATGTCTTGCGTTTTTAATGTATAAATCAGTGAAGCATAGGGTGTCAAAGAAATGCTCTAACATCGGTAGTAGAGTCACAGTTTCCCTCTTTACGACTCTCGACTTCTTAATAATGTTAATGAGAAAAATCATAATCTTATAATGTATCTCCGAATATACTAAGTATAGTACAAATACTATATAGGAAAAATACCATCCTAAATATACCAAAATAACGGTTCTCTAGTACTTATATAGCCCAAGGAAATAAATCTACATTCTACGAAGATCGCATTCGTGTCAGAGATAGCTTCAATATAAAATATGCATCTTTCCTTAGAAGGCAACCTCTAATTCAGTCGAGAGATTACGTAGACAGACTCCGGCGGAACTGAATCGTGACTTTAAACTTATTATCCGAATCAAAGTACACAGAACATAACGTATTGTAGGCAGATTTGGTGCGAAAGTAACGGTGTGTTAAACCGGGGAGGAGCGGCGGTTTTGTACGCGGTCGCCCATCCGACAATCGTAATCGTAAGTCGTTGTTATAAGCAAACGATCTGTGCAGCCGACAACGGGACCGTCTTGTGTTATCTTAGATCGCTTCCAAATCTCTACGCTTGTCGTGTTCAATGATTTCTTCATACGTTACTTTATTCATGCAATGCCGTGTATGTGTAGCTCGTGCATTTCTAATCGGTCGATCTCATCAATGATAAAGTTTTGTTAGAACATCTTTTATTGTCTGTAGGACTGTCTTGACAAATGTATTACTTCCTATTGTTATTGTACTTAAAAATATATTTGGAAATTTAGGTTAAAATTGGTTGTATGGTACCTACCGGTTAAAATAAACATTAATAAGTAATAAAAAAATGTCGGTAGGATTATAATCAGGAACATTTTTTATGCAAAGACGTATAAATAGGTGCTAAGGGCACTGTCTTTCGAGACAGTGTCTAGTTTTTTTAAACTCCCGCATTTGGGATCCACCCTGCCGCGGGGACCTAAGTATACGGACATAATAAGTGACATCCAGGCTTATAACAAGCATTTGTGAATCACACAATATATCTTCTCATGTGTGGGATGCAAACCCGCGATGTTATACTCGGCGGCCACATTACGCGACTGAGGCAGTTTAAATGCTCTATCATAATATTTTGCCAATTTTCAAGTCAGATAAAGAGAGTGAACCCTAGGTGTATTAAATAATGTTAATCCAATTGAATTAATAACGATATTGTTAATTATTCATTCATTACTAAATGGACGTCGCGTCGTCGTTTGGTTAACATTAGTCTAATTACGATGAAATTATAGGTAGTTTAATAGCCACATTATTCAACGCCCTTGAACATTGGTAATTAGAAAAAAAACTTTTTAAGTTTTTTACACTTTTTTTAATTAAGAAGAAGAAAATTTTATATTTATTTTTATGCAAAACTAAGGTAAGATAAGTAAATGAATTTTGATCTATTAGATGTCTCCTTTTATTGGAAAACTGAAGACAGAACAAGTATCAACATAGAGTCGACAAAGTCATTGTTGGCTCCTCACGCTGAAGCCAAAAGGAAAGTCAAAGTTTTCCTTCGATAGTGCGCAAACTAGAAACAATGAGACTTAGGGAAACAGAGCGTTCGTGTGCGGTAGCGCGTTGTAAAAGTAACAGCACGAATACTCGGAGTGAAACTCGGCTGAACTGATTGTGCGACGACGGAGACACTACAGACTAAGTACCGCAGCGGCTGGCTGATGCCTCGACAACGCCGACGTCACATTCCACCGTTACACCCAATTATTCAACTTATCTTCACTTACTCATTCACTGCGATGATACAATGTCAAATATTCTATTAAGTAATTTTACAATGTGTTTGAGATATGCAGTTTCAGTGGTATTAATAAGTGACTGCGGACAACGCTCTGATTAATATGAATGTTTTGATTAAATAACGCAGATGCTGTTCGCTTGTCTTCTAATGAGTAGATAAGTATAATAGATAGTTAAGAGCTACATTTTAATTTTTAGAAGTGTTACTTTATTTTAAAAATGTAAATGTTGGTCTTAAAGGCTTACATAGGTTGTTGACCGATATTCTTCGCTCAAAATGTCAATTGATTCTTAAGTATATCGAAAGATTAAGTCACAGACTTCTGATACTTGTGTTTCTGATTTCTTATAGCTAAAGGTCCTTCATCCGTTGCCCTAATCATAAACGGTTAAAAAGTTCACAAATTTTCATAGACTAACTTAAGGCTGTGTCTATAGATATGCCATCAGATCATGCCTGTTGCAATGATGATATATTAAGATAACGTCATTGGCATATTGGATTAAGTAGCGACTATTAAGCAGTAACTAGTTATGATAAATTAAAACGAAGTTATTTGACAGATATGTCTACTTAAGTCAATGTATCATAAAGTATCTCGCTAGAAAATAGATGAGTGATTAAATTTATATCGTGGCTTAAAAAAAAATTAACTGAAATGATACATTGTTTTGATCTAATTGATTGACTGCATTTTACGTTGTTTTTATGTATTAGATACTATGGTTAATAACTAATCTGATTCTTTCATATCGTGACTATTGATACACTTTCTGTTCGGCTATTATACTACTTGAATTAAGATCGCATTAATTGGACACTAACCTTGAATTATCTAATACTTAACTGTTTAATTCAACACGAGATTGTTATTATGTTTTATTCAGACATATTGTTATTTATTGCTTTTGATGTATTTGTAAGTAGCAGTCATTGTCTTGCTTTAAAAAACATACCAACAACATAATAATGTTGTTGGTATGTTTTTTCAGCAAGATGTCATCTAGGTTGTTACCAGCACTGTTCTGGCTTAATCCACCTCCAGCTTACTTATAGTTGTTTCGTCTCCGTGTGTTGACGGAGTAAGAATACAATATGTCACCACCCCATCTCATCCTATGGGTGTCGTAAAAACCGACTAAGGGACTATCCGTAAATATTAACTTTACGAAATAAAAAGAAGGAAAACTTGAAATTAAACCCTTTACCAATCCGTCTGGCCAGCGTGGTATTAGTAGGCCAAGTATCCCTCCGTCACGGGAGGAGGCCCGTCCCAGCAGTGGGACATTAATGGGCTGTTATGATGATAGTTGTTTCGGTGGAAGGGTACAGTAAGCAGTGTAATTACAGGGCTATGCAGGCAGGCAGCTTGAAAAGCAATATCAGAATTCGGTTCCAAACTTCTAGATCTTTCTTTTAGCAGGTTCGACTGCGGGCCGGACGTAACGCCTAAACACTTAACAACCGTGTGTAGTTGAGTGAGTGTAAAGCATATTTCGTTTCGTGTGTAGTTCATGCTATAAGTATGTACACAAATCAATGTCATATACGAGAAATAATTCTTTACTTTTCACACCTTTGCTCGCAATGCAATAGGGTTATCAACTTTGGCTTAAAAACATTAAGGTAAGTATTTTAGTTGTTTGTCTAATTATGGAATCGTTACATTGACAGCGCGGTGGTAAACCACTCACGATAAGTGTGCGTCAATCGACCTCTGTGGCGTAGTGGATATATTACATGACTGCTACGCAGAGGTCTCGGGTTCGCTTCCCGCTCAATGCAAATCTTTGTGTGCATGAACATGATTGCTTGCATTGGTCTGGGAGTTTAATTACAAAGAAAGCAAGCCACAGTACACGTTTAGCTTTTACTTTAGAACTAGAGAGTCCTCATACAAATAATGAATGTGTGAGGAATTATATGTTTACGGCTATAGGTACCAGGTAATACTTTCAATTTTAATATTATATTATTAAAGTAGTACACTTCTACTGTACAATATTATTACACAATTAACATAAGCAAATAACACAGCACTGGTATGTAATATGGCTATGGAACTCTACAGCTTTTGAACAACTTTCATCTTGTTTTACACAATATATTATTATACTGGAATTGCTTACACATTTATAATTTTATTCCCACTTCGTATAATCGTGAAGGAGTAGTTAAATACAAATGAGAAAATTCGACGAGAGAATACAGTGTTAAAAATCTAACTTAAACCAAACCCAGGTGGTTAAAAACTAACTTCTAAAAATGTAACTTAGCAGTCCATTATATTGCTACCGTGCTCTAATAGTCAAATAGTCTTGAAACAGGATGAACTAGAGTCCACTAATTTCATATTTGTAAAAATCACCGCGACACAGGACTCAGACTCGACAGTGCAGGAGGTGCCTTGGAGGAGTGACGGTCGCCGTCAGTATACGAAGTCGCGTATTCGACCCTGTTTGTGCGTTCCATAAATGATTCTTTTAAGTCTGGTGGACAGATAGATCGGTCCAATTAGTTGATGTTTATATAAGTCTTCCTTGTACCTTTCGGATGATACTTAGTTAAAGATATTTAATAAAGATATACACGACGAGCTATTTTAAGTCGATATTAAGTAGGAGGGTGGTAAAATTCCATGCCATTTTTGGTATTTATTATAGCTATTAGAAACCATGAACGCTGCCTACATAATGTACAGGTTTATGAGACAGTAATGCCCTTCATTAATGTAGTAAGTATGAGGGAGAGACTTGACCTATGCAATAATGTTGTTAAGCCTATCATCGTACATTTAAAGACGGGTATCGATAAAAATTTATGTGTGATGACACATTGTATTCTTACTCCGTCACCACACGGAGTAAAAATTTAAATAAGTAACTACAACTACTTAACCTTTACGCTTTTAAACGTATAGGTGCATTTACAAGTACAATGAATTATATTTTTTGGTTAGGGAACTCTACCATAGCCAAATATGGTAAATTAGAAAATTAGGCACATTCTGAACCTTAAATCAATTTTGCTTTAAAGCAGGCGATTATTTAGATAAAAGAATAAATATTAAACTCATCAAAATATATCTTCTCTACGCGTCGATAAACCGAACTGAAAGATATTCATTTATTTTCTCACAAAACAGGTTGAATGCTAAAACCTTTATAACCATATATATAATTAAAAGTCCAAGTTTTATGTATTTGCATTATCTGTTGTTGTTTCAAGATTTCTAACGTAAGCTATAACTTATGTAATTTATGTTACCTATACTTGTTACTAATAAGAAAGCTCTAAATAATGTTTTATAGCTGCATGAGAGTATTATTTTTCCTGTTATGGGTTGCATTTAGCGAGCCTCGGTTATTCCCTGGATGGTAAAGCGAGATGTCACGCCGGCTTGTCGTAAAGATGGATTTATGATCAAAACCATATTGTGGTCCGACCATCTATTTTGAATTTCATTGCTTAAAGCCTTCGTGGTGCAATTACGATATCGTTTTGAACAAGGAAGCGTGCAGCGATTCATATGTTTTTATTGTCGTAGTCAGGACCGTGTGCTCCGTGACCTCACATAGTTTCTCATTAAGTTATAAATTTAAGTATACTTAATAATCTTCAGCGCGAATGCAAGGGCATCGTGGAGTCAATTTGCCATTAAATTATATTAGTTTCTGTGTAGGCACAATAGCTAAGATTCTTCGGAAATAGTAAATCATATTTTATACACTGGCAATAATATATGCAGGTACCTCCCTAATCCTAATTAGAGCTTAAATTATTTGCCCGTCATGGATTCATAATTTATAATGTAAATTAATAATTATAAATAATTACAGAAAGATAATTAAAATGTAGGTACTTAATCTAAGTTTAATAATGAGGGGTTAAAATTGATTCCTATCTCAGTTTTATGTAAGAAGTCACACCACTGAGTATTAATTCTGACCGGCTCGTAGAGCAATAGGTTACGAAAGCAATAACAAAGAACTTAATTATTGGACGCAGTTCGGCAAAAACGTTGCTACTCACCAGAAAAAATAACATGTTACACCATACACATACTAAGTACAGCCAGATGCAAAAACTGTTTTAATTCAAAATTATTAAGTATTTCACTTTACAGGGCTATATGAGATTGGCACTTCGGTATAAACCTCATCGTCTTTTTGGAGTCAGTTAAAGTGGACATCGATATTTTTTTAATCGGAAAGTTTAAAGTGTTCTGAGCTAAAGAAAGATAGGGTTATGCCGTCGGTATGTAGTTATGTGTTTAGTAATCGAGGAATAGAACGACACAATGTAGAAATATTTGATGAAGCCCTATGACCTAAGTAAACTTCTAATAAGTAAAATGCAATATTTAATGTAATTTTACATAATCTGTTTTACGAGTAAGCAATACTTCTTATACCTAAGTACCTTTACCTTTGTTTTTTTTGGTACCTTTTATGTGCTGCCCAGGCGGCTTAGTATAGACTTTTCTAATGTAATAGATTTTAAATTATCGCGATTTGTATACATAATACTATTTTTACGGGTCTTACTCGCGGTATTACTAATATTACATTATATTAGGTTAGGGCCTTATTTTATATTATATATTATATTAGGCCCTTGCAAGTCGGCCGAAACGTCGGAGAAAAGCCTATGTATTTATAACACTATACCCTATTCAAGATAGCATGAGAAAAAGTATAAACATGTCAAATCTGTCAAACTGCAAAAATGCCGCGGTTTTCAAACATTTTTAACTATAAACATAACTAAACAAGAAATAACTCTTTGTAAATATAAATAAGTGTATTCTACCTGTATAAGAAAATGTGAATTTAGTAACTAATGCTTGAATTAAGGCAATAAAAGATTATTGAGAAGCAGAATATATAAATAAAACTTACAAATTAGTAAATTGCTTTTTAAAAACACTTTTTTCAATTTCTATTAATCGGAAACTTCGTATTCAGATTCAGAAAAACTGTTCCCAGTTTGTATTATAAATTAATTAACAAATTCTTCAATAATCCCATTAATTTGTAATATTATTCTTCTTGTGTTATGACATATTAATGCAATACATGACATTTGAGACATTGACAATTGTAGGCTCTTCAATAAGTCGTTTAGTTCGTATGTAATGTTTAAAAAGGAAAAAATAATTAATTCATTACTTGGTCATCTAATTATAATATTTAAATTATTTAAACATAATAGGTAATGAAATTTCTATTTAATTGTAAAGTCTTTAACATATTAATATTTTTTTTATAATTTTCGAGTCTTCATTGTGACCATAGATTATAATTAGGTATCTTTATATGAGTAATCGTGACATTAAAAAGACCCATTTTTTGTTTGTTTACCAAATTTCTCAGGCCCAAATGAATATGGTATAGTATCTAGGCTAATTAGTAATACCGCGAGTAAGACCCGTAAAAATAGTATTTTCTAATGTATTCCTTTTTATTACAGACAAAATATCTGTTTAACTTCTCCTAGGTACTCTGTTTTACGACAACCACAGTTATATAATAACACACCGTTTTCTTAGTCCATCATCATTGGAGCATCGTTATTATGAAAAATAATACTTACTATCTTAAATTCTTATTAAAAACACGGTAATTTCATTAGGTACACTTGATAACTCTTTGTAGAGTTAGTCATGCCTGTTACTTTTGTCACCGTTACAAAAGACGAGGTATCCCTCCTTGTTCGAAAAGGGAAATTAGAAAACTTAATTATTGCTTAGCCTGTGCTACTAAAGAACAGAAGAGTTTCCATTAGAATTATAGAAAGCGATTTATACAAGCTAATACGTACAAACAATGTTATTACAAATCTCTTTGATTAATAGGTAAGTAGGTAAATACTAATAAAGAAATCTATTTTAATTAATCATATAAATTACTATTCATTCACTTTTTTTTTAAAAGAAATTATTAAGTAGGTATTTCATCTGTATAATAAGTTATTCGAAAGTACTTTAAAAAATATAAAAAACTCTTCTGTACTCTTTGTGTGCAGTCAATTTGACATAAAAAAAGCGCGAAAACGTACTCGGTTATTTTGACAAGTTGTCTGAACATCTTTGTATGGGAAGCATTAACTAGTCATTATATATCTTTAGGATTTGAAAGTCGAGTTTCACTATATTTCTTTCAGAATCGGTGTCAAATATCCTACAAAGGACCTTGCTTCGTAGGATATTTGACACCGATTCTTCGCTTTCTGATAAGTTTGCAATGCATATTCTGATAAGCGCTTTCTGATAAGTTTGCAATAATAATTCTTTTTAAATGATTTTCAAACTTTAGTTTTAAGTTTTTTTCATTTATTCATAATTAATAAGTAAAGTACGGTAATTAGCTAGTTACCGTGAATAATAGCTCTAACACATTCGAGGTTTAAAAAAACAAACACCCCTAGTTCAAATAAGTCAAAAGAAGAGTTTTCAATATGACTTTCAACGAGGACCCTATACTATTAAAAGACCTATGTAGGTTTAAGAAATCTGCGCTGTGTACTTTTTGCCGTCTAAATTTATAGTTACAGCAACAAATTAATAGGTATAATGATCATAGTAAGCATAAGATAACATTAAATATTATGGAGCTTGATTGTAACAAGCTAGAGAACAAAATGTTTTAAAAAACCTGTAAAGAAAATAAAAAGATGAAGCATTAAGTATTACTGCATCTAAACAGGTTCATACCTCATGCAATTGCTACTATGTAATGTACTTGTTTGTTTAATTATAAATTACTGGACGCGTGATGTTACTAACCTGTAGGAAAAAAAATCTTAACTATTAATTAGCCTGTTCCGACAGCTTTTTTAGATAATACAGTATAAACTTTTTTAACGTTATCCTTTATATAAACTCCCTGTAACGTCGAAGTGAGCCCAACTTGGTTGGTTTGCGTTAAAACCCGCATATTGCAACACTCTTTATAGCGATATGATATAGCGATTCTCTGGTTGATAAAATTATTTATCAACCAAATTTCGATTGGACTCGGATGTAAAACCTATTTAGATCCTCAATAAATACGGTACCTTGCTTCTTTCTAAAGTGCCAGTCAATATAACTGGACGAACATGGTTATTTTCGATCCTTGTAAATTTACTTGTAGATTACTGAAAATCTTCGCATTGAAAAATGAATTATTAAAATATTTTTATATTTTTTATAAGGATAGATATTGTGTTGCTGCATGCTAATCTTTGCTTAAGCAAGGTTCTACGGATCGAATCACATATATAGTTATCAATCGAAATCTATTCTAGAATGCTACCATGCGTTCAAAATCTAAATGGTGAATCAGACAACGCTTCAATGGATACGCTTTCATACTGACTTTCTTCTAGGTAAACGTAAAAAAAGACTAAGAAAAGCGAGGAAAAAGTAAAATTTACTTTTCCAGACATATTTATCAAAGAATTCCGAAGGATTTTAGGGGAGTATTCTGTCAGTGTCATGGAAATGTTGTACTCTCTCCGTCTAAAATAACACAGTGCTCTTCCTAGTGGTCAGCTGGTGGAATCCTACAATACAACAATACAAAGGCGTCTCAAAGGAATATTTGTAGAACAATAGCAGAAGAAATAAGCACTAGTTTTTGACAAGATGATGTTGTGTTCTTGTGTTGTCAATAAAATTATATTATTTTTGTTAATAGGAAGTTAATTATTTCAGTCAAATTTTAATCATTAATTACTTGGATATCATTATAATTTACAGAAGGGAGGACAAGTGCAGGACGACAGGCTTTCCATAGTGCGTCTATATAGCTGTAAAAAAAGCCCTTTCATATTTCGGTCAATATCTCGACCAAACAAACCAAAATGAAACAGGTTTTTAAATGAAGATTACAAGGTTGCATAAAATGTTGATCAATCATAACAAAGGAATGTTAATCTGTAATACACGGTAATATGATTCTCCGTGTGGTGACGGACTAAGAATACAATATGCCGCCACCTCATCTCATCCCATGGGTGTCGTAGAAACCGACTAGGGGACTACATCTTAACGAAATAAAAAGAAGGAAAACTTGAAATTAAACCCTGTACCAACCCGTCTTGCCAGCGTGGTATTAGTAGGCCAAATATCACTCCGTCACGGGAGGAGGCCCGTCCCTGCAATGGGACATTGATGGGCTGTTATGATGAATATGACTAGAGACTATATTTACTTAATAAAATAGTACTACATCTCATATGGGGCACGGCAATATGGTTGTGTCGGACCTGACGGAAAAATTTCCAGGAATTAAGGACCTAACCTATTCTTGTAATATTTCTTTTTTTTTATCTACACGATGATTTAGGATATCGCGATGCTATTCTCTAAACAAGATAATTAAGTCCAGTGCTGTTTGATGGTAGCTACCCAGACGGTCATGAGTTTACTACATAACATGATTTGCATTGGTCTGAGTGTTTCTATGTATAATATGTCAGACCAATGCAAATAATCATCTTCATGCACACAAATATTTCCGCTGAGCGGGAATCGAACCTGAGACCTCTGCGTAGCAGTCATGTTGTATAACCACTTCGCCACAGAGGTGGTCAAGTAATTAAAATACATTTTAAATAATTGATTACCGATACACATCAATATTTTAATAGTGCAATGAAACAATAGATTATAGACGTCGAAGCAATAATTTTCACACAAGAATGATCTATGTGGGCTTGTTCAAGTGAAATTGCGGTAAATCATCATCAATATTAATAGTAAAATGCAAATGCTGGTCTTACAATTTCATGGCTGAATGACACTTAATTTCTTTAGATCTTTACTTTATGAATGAAATATACTTAGTTATTATTATTTCTAGTACTTACTATTTCTACTACTTTAAAATTAATATAAGTAACCACTAGTAGCTATGGAAGAGCGAGATCACCTGGCACAGGCATTCTTTTGCTTAAAAGGTGATCTCAATCACAGTTCTTAATAATGTAAAACTTTTTTAAAGAAAATAAAAATTATTTAAAAATTATTTAATTATTTATTTAGTACTCATAGTACAAGCTCTGCTTAGTTTGGGACGAGATGGCTTTGTGTGAAAGTGTGAGGAATATTTATATTTATTTATTTATTTATTATTGTATAAAGTCATTCTTCGAACTAAGAAAACCTACATGGTGTCACTGACCTCTCCTATCACGCCGTGACTATTTATTGCTCCCTGAAGCTATCAGGTCGAAAACAAATGACGGAAAGTTTGTATAATTTGGAAAATTACAAAAGTTATGAACTAGGAACCAATCGTAGACAGGATATAAAATCCTAAGCCATTCTGTCTGGCATACGTGGTATTATAGGCCAAGGCCTTCCACCATTGAAGGACCTCTATCTCTGGAATATTTAGCATTGATAAGCTTATGGTTATAAAACAATAACTAATTAGTTTTTTGAAGAGTACTGCCGCAATAGGAATTATCCGTTTCGCGTTGATTAATAGACATTTAAATTTGAGGGTCACACAAATTCTTAGTAGGTATCACGTTTGATTATAATCCGCGACCTCGTGTATTGCAGCAGCTATTATGATATAACTTTTTAGTGAACTTGAATGCATCCGAACTTATTATAAATGGGAAAGTGTGTCTCTTTGTCTTTCTTTTACGCCAAAACGGAGCGACGAATTGAAGTGATTTTTTAGCTGGAGATAGTTAAAGGGATGGAGAGTAACATAAGCTACTTTTTTTTTCTTCTGTGTCCAGGAATTCTTCACTGAACAGTGCTACCCCGAATTAAACGCGAGCGTAGACTAGGGCAAAAGCAAGTTTCAAATAAAGAAACAACTTAAATCGGTTAACATAGTAATATCATTTTGTAAAAATAAGCACAGTAATCCTTTTTAGAAAATTTTGAATTCTATTTCTTCGCTAATTTATGAAATAGCCACTATATCTAGTCTGAAACTAGGCAGAGAAGCACAACGTGCACTGTAACGTACACCTAATAACCATACATAAATATTTTCTTTGGAAATGCACACACCTATTACCCAAACCAAAACAAACAGTCATGTTCACACATACTAATGTTACGTGCGCGGGTATTGAACCCATATCCGGCTAATATTAATAGAGAATAACCAATGCACCATCAGATAATACCTACATAATATTCAATAGGCCCTATTATGTAAATGAAAGTGAAGTTGCCCGGCTAGTTGCTACTTTAAACATTTATGGTCAGCTACTGTATGCCATTCCGCCGGGGTAATGTCAACTGCATACATAATGAATATATACTTAATATAATGATAGGTACTTCTTGTTTGATCGCTTGTTATTTTCTGACATTATAGTTTTTTTTGTTCGTGTGGTATCGGCGTAAGATTACATCGGATCACCTTGCCAACTTTTCTCTTGGGTAGTAATAAATGACTAAGGAAAATTTTCTCAAGTATTATTTTGTCCGTCCGTGTAAGTAAGAATACAATATGTCACCACCCCATGTCATCCCATGGGTGTCGTAAATCCGACTAAGGGACTATCCGTGATTAATATTTTTACGAAATAAAAAGAAGGAAAACTTAAAACTAAACCATATACCAATCCGCCTGGCCAGCGTGTTATTAGTAGGCCAAGTATCCCTCCGTCACGAGAGGAGGCCCGTCCCTGCAGTGAGACATTAATGGGGTGTTATGATGATGATTATTTTTACTAAAGTCGTAGTATTATTATTTATAAAGCATAAAACGCTATGTTTATTTTATAAAAGAACCTATGCTTGGTTATAGTTGTATTTATTTTCCAAGAAGACAATAACTTAACGTTTTATGTAGGTAAATAGCTATAATTATAACAATATTTACGAGTATTAACGCGTATAGATTTTAGGTAAACACTTTGATTATTTACCTTGAACTGGCTCGACGTTTTAGTCAGGTTACACCAGCCATGGTCACGAGCAGACTAGTGAGAGAACAGACAGAAATAGTTTACTTTGTAAAAGCTATCTCTTCATCATCATCATCATAACAGCCCATTAATGTCCCACTGCAGGGACGGGCCTCCTCCTATGACGGAGGGATAACTGGCCTGCTAATACCACGCTGGCCAGATGGATTGGTATAGGGTTTAATTTCAAGTTTTCCTTCTTTTTATTTCGTAAAGATAATATTCGCGGATAGTCCCTTAGTCGGTTTTTACGACACCGATGCATGGGATGAGATGAGGTGGTGACATATTGTATTCTTACTCCGTCACCACACGCAGATACAACCTATCTCATATTTTAGCGAAAATAAAACGAAGAAACAATTTTGATTTACTCGTAGTATTCGGCTTCCCGTAAAGGTCTCAAAGGCGCTAGACCTCCCGAGCTCTTGTCTCGTTAGCCATATTTGTCCATTGCTTTTACGGAGATCCAAGAGCCGTTAACTCTCAAATTCCGTATTTATCGATTTATTTTCTGATCTGTTACTGTACCTTCCTATTACATAAAATAGAAATGATTAACATAAATGTTTGCATTAACCGGGAATCGAACCCGAGACCTTTGCGTAGCAGTCATGTTAGATAACCACAACGCCACAGAGGTCTGACGTCTGACACACGACCTCTGTGGCGTTGTGGTTATATAACATTCGATTCCCGGTTAATGCAAACATTTGTGTGCATAAACATGATTATTTGCATTGGTTTGAGTGTTTCTATGTATAATATGTATGTATTTACAAAAAAGTATATAAGTATGTATTAATATCCGTTGTTCTGTTACCCATAACACAAGCAGGTTAAGCCTAGCTTACTTTGGGAACAGATGGCGCTGTGTAGAGATGTCCATGAATATTTATTTATGTTAAGTATTTATAAATCGAATATTATTATATGTTTATCTGCATCCATACATCAAACTCTGCCTAGTTCCGGATTAGATGGTGTAAGCGAGTAATGATAGTAAGATGTATCTATACTGCTTTTTTACATAAGGTTTGGTGTATAACCTTCCTCAATATATTAACTTCTGATTATTATAATGAACATTGAATACCTATCTCTACCTATTTATTTGTCTAAATTGTAGAGTTCTCTCTCTACGAAAATTCAACTAGAAATATAAACATAAAAGTAAGTATGGATCGATGTTTGTTCCTATTTTAAATAAATACCGAATAGATCTTGATGAAACTTTACATTAATGTAGCTAATACATCAGAATACCACAGGCTACAATTGATAAAGATATTTTTTTGTTATAATTTAGACTAAGTACTCGAATTACTAATCCTGCGTATACGAAGTAGGGGGCAATAGCTAGTGTATACGTATATATGTATACTTAAATGTATCTACTTAATTTATACATTATGAATATTCTGTGTGTATATAATATTGCGTCTTTTTTCACCAAGATAAAAAAAATGTATATTACGAGTATGTATTAAAATTTAAGACTCACGCGTTTATGTCTTTTAGTTAGCATTTTAATTTAAACTAAAGTAATACCGTTTTACAGTATTTTCTCAATCTATAATAACTATAACTGTCTTTTAGTTAGTAATGTGCTTACTCCCTGTTGATTAAAGCAATCAAGGATAATCATAATAATTAAATGAACTAATGTTTCCGCTGTACTGTATTAAATATGTACCTACTTACAAGTACTCATTGCACTACATGGAAAACATTAAGCGCTTAGAAAACTGTTTTTTTTAATAATTTTAATTATCAATGCTACATAATTGCTTACATTTGATTTTATTAAATTTTCCTTGAAATTTGTAAGTACTAGATAAACCACAGATAAACTAATAGATTATATCGAAAGAAGTTTCTATTAAATAATATAAACAGATAATAAAAGAAGTAAAAATCCTTGTAGAAAAAGAAGTTCGTCGATCTTAACAAGGTGAACAACAGGTTCAGTATGGCGCGACTCAACTCTTTTAGCACCGAAGAGTAGCCGGCGAGACACGGTCAAAGCCCTAACCGGCCCTAAAGATAATACTCACGAAAATATTTCTTCAGTGATGCCACTTGTATTAAAATCTTCTATTATGACCACAACTTGTAATATCACGTCATTAATATTTGTTTTTTTTTTCATAGTCACTTGCGCGGGAAAGGCACGGGGCCTCCATGCGTGCGAGTAGCATGGAGTCTCGGGACAAACTGAGCGAATTTCTGTGTGTTCGTGATGCGTGACGGGTACACGTGCTCGATGCGCAAACGCATCTTTAAACTGCTTGCTTGCTATAAGAACTACGCAATCAAGGTATCTATGTTTTTCAACGTTAAATATTATTAAATAAATTATTATTTGTATTTCCTTTTTCTATTACTGAACTATTTTATTATAATACTATTAAATGAAATGTAAAATTCCTTTTTCTATTACTTAACGGTAATATTATATTATAATTAATTATACAGTATGTTGTTAAATTATTGACGTTATATTTTATGTATCAACATTAAATAAGCATATATTTTATAAGCATATCCCCCTGGATAAAATCTATTACTTATGAATATAAATTATAATTCTTTATGAACACAATAATAAGATTTATATACATTTTGTACGGTAATAACTGTATATAGTTATAAAACTGTATCGCAATAATTAATTGCACGCTTACCTACAATAAAATGCAACCGTCAATATCTGTAAGTGCAGTTAATTTTGGCGAATAGCGTTGTAAGATAATGGTATGATATAATAATATTAAAAATTTAAATGTCAACAGTGTGTACTGCGCGTTGTTAGTATGAAATAAAAAATGGACAGGTTTATAAAGTTAACTCTTTGTACTTAAAAGATACGAAATTATGTAATTATATCATAAATAATAGGTACCTAAGGTATTTACTAACTTTGTGGCATAGTGGTTGTATGATTGCTATTCAAAGGTCTCGGGTTTGATTCCCGTTTAATGCATTTTTTTGATCAAGAATGTTTGCCTTGGTATAGGTGTTCTCTGCGTAGTAGTCATCCACCATTACGCCACTGTGGTCTTGTCTCGTACTCATAACTTCTTATAGTTACTCTGTGTTTTCCGGTACGCGATCGCTATCCCAAAACCTTCTTATTTATCATCATTATAACGACGAACTCATAAAGGTCTCTGGGTCGGACTGAAGGTCGAAATCTGTGGCGCGTGTTGGGAGAGGCCTATGTCCAGTAGTGGACTGCAGTAGGCTAGTTGACTGATTGATATCAGCCCATTGGCGTCAATAACTGTTAAACATAGGCCACCTTTAAATATTACCACTAGACGCAGTTCTATGCCTCTCTCATTCATCGGTTTCCGCCGCCCTAATGCCCGATTTACACATCGACAAGTACAGTAGCGAGTTAAGTAGTATTTTAAGATTAAGTTGAATTAAATAGATCTCTATCCTATTTTTTGGCAAGTTAAGTTGGCGAGACGCGAGAGAGGGGGCTACTTCGTACTTAACTCGCCAAAAAATAGGATGCAACTCTATTTAAATCAACTTAATTTTAAAATACTACTTAACTCGCTACTGTACTTGTCGATGTGTAAATCGGGCATAACGGATCGTCTGTCTATGATGTGAGGGGTTCCCCTCGCAGAGTACATGTATCCTCGCGTACATAGTCGACATTCCTTCTACTTCGACTTTCTTCTATTCGGCACTGTAGGTCTATTATTAATAACCATGTTTTTTTGTAATTCTATAATTGTACATGACTGTTTGTTGCCAGAATAAAATAAATAAATAAATTCCAGAACCTTATCGCCTGAACTGTTATTATGTTAGGTATATAATAATATGTTTTGTGCACGGCTTATTAAAGTAGTGGAATAATAAGTATTACATTAGTGTATTACAGCATATTATATTATTATTCTTATATATACAACAAAATACTTCTCTATTACAATATTCTCTTATGAGCCCCATCGTGTAACTACTTCTATGTAATGTATTATTCATGGCGGTTGTTACACTTCATGAAAGTCTTAACATATTCTGAGTTTCGCTTGATATTTTCCGGATGAGATACCTAACTATATATATGAATACTGTGCTAATTCACGCTAGTATATTCATTTAGTAATGTTAAAGACTTATAGAGCACCCTTATGGCGGGTGGTTATAGCCTATGGCTGCTAGGCAAAGGTATTTAGTTCGATTCTTGTTCCACCGCTCACTCCAAGCCGCAGTGTAAAAAATGCTAGTGTGAAAAAGTGCAAGGGTAAAATAGCTAGATGTTACAGGGTTATGAGATTTAACCAATTCTCTCTAGGAAAGGCTTGGCTGTGCTCTGGTTTTGCTGACGCCCTTAAACGGAGGCTTCCTCTTATCTGCTGTATGCAACTTTTTACTTTTAAATCTCTATTGCCTAATCTTTTATCCATTGCTCAATCAAAAACATCGAGTTATGACGTAATCTATGTTTACTTTGTCACCGGACAGAAAACACCATTAAAGTTGCATATAAAATCTAGACTATCTGTGTAGATTAAGTAGAACGGAGGCGGAAGTAAAAATTAAAAAAAAAACACTCTTAGATGTAAAATAAGATGGAAAATGTATGTCATATGGTCGTTTAAACAATGCATAGCGATAGAGCCGCGATACCTAGATGTAATGTGACTTTCTTTAGCGTGTTATAAGGTGATTTGAAAGTAAATTGTAATGGCAGACTATTTATTATATGCTATTATTATTTTATCTATTAAATACGCAGTAAATTTTATATTTATATGTACGAATGTCGCGTTAAATTTTTTGCAAGAATTTTCTTAGGGTATGTTAATGTTACCTAAATAGATTTCTTGTTGATTAATTTTTAGAAGTTTTCTAATAGAAAACCCAAAAACAAGTATCCACTCTAGTTAATAAAGCACCTAGGATTATATCAATATCAACTAGCCTATTGCAGTCCACTGCCAGCAGTCCACTGTCCAGACATAGGTCTCTTCCAACATGCGCCACAGAACTGCCCAGAGACCTTTATGAGGTCGTCGGTCCACCAAGCACCTAGGATTCATCATCATTTCAGCCAATCGACGTCCACTGCTGAACAAAGGCCTCCTCTAAGGGCCAGATTCAGAGACCGCACTTTGACTTTACTTAAGCAAAGTCTAGTTATTATCTCTGAATTTGAAAAACATTTAAGTAATCTTTTCGCATGAAAAGTTTACTTTGGGAAGATTACTTTGAAAGAAAGTAAAGTCACGACTCTGAATCTGGGCCTTATATCTCAAATTCAGAGAAAACAACTAGACTTTGCTAAAGTAAAGTCAAAGTGCGGTCTCTGAATCTGGCCCTAAGCATTGCCACCTTTTGCGGTCCTGTGCCTCCCTCATCCATCGGCCTCCCGCTATAAATAGGTCGTCGGATTATTATTTATTCACCTAGGATTGCCTGGTTAAAATTTTAACGCATAGGAGATACATACCACGCAGAACTGATTACCGGCGGGATGAAATGAGATCCGAGCTTCGTGAAACAGTGTAGTGCACGTATTTCCTACGAAGAATATCTGACTATGCAAGCAAACCGACGGATGAGGAAGTGGCTAATTCTTAATTAATTTTTTGTTTTTATCTTCATTTTTAATGTTTGTTTGCCATTCCTGGCAACACGAGGAGGTACTTTTCATTTTTGTACCAACTCTCTTGTTTTTGCCTGTGTTTAACAGTGAATTTACACGACTATGGGACATAATTACGTGTCCTAAGGTAGGCATAGCCTTTGCTGATCAAAGTGTAGCTGATACTTTACCTTTATGGAAACAGCTTGCTTGTCTACGTTAATGCAACATTAAAGTGCACAAAATAAATTAAAAGCAATTTTGCAATTTGCTCCGTGTGGTGATGGAGTAAGAATACAGTGTGTCATCACCCCATCTCATCCCATGGATGACGTAAAAACCGACTAAGAGACTATCCGTGAATATTATCTTTACGTTATAAAATGAAGAAAAACTTGAAATTAAACTCTATACCAATACGTTTGGCCAGCTTGGTATTAGTAGGCCAAGTATCCCTTCGTCACGGGAGGAGGCCCATCCCTGCAGTGGGACATTAGTGGGCTGTTAAGATATGATGAATTTTGCAATACCCTCCGTTCTCTTTAGCTGAATATTTATAAATAATAAAAATGTTTTTATTTAGCGTATAAAGTAAAAGCAAATTATAATCTTAATTTGAAAGTTTGTTGAAGACCTGACGTAATTGCTTTATCTGAACTGCACTTGCCTAGGTGAGTTGAACTCATACATAATTAAGTTAATTATTATAAAATTAAACTTTTCAAAATTGGTTTCCGATTTTATGAGGAATTATGATTCACAGGTTAAAGAGAATAAGAGGGAGAGTTTATTATAGACATTTTATTCTTTTACTGTGGTATTGTCTATCTATGTTATTGATTAGGTACTTTTAAGGACTAAGATATCCGTCTCATTGATGTCATATTCTTACTTACTTCTTCCACATTATTATTCACTAGCTGATCCGTGCCCACTTAGTTGGGCGGCGAAAAAAACGATTCTTGACTCGTCATCTTCCAAACTAGTAATTTTCCAGACTCTGCGTCTTCCACCGTCCGCTAAGAGTAGCAGATACACTAAGGTCTACGCCATTTCTCCATCAAGTGAAAATACAATGACGTAGTAATAATTTATAGGTATATCATGAGGTGTTGCATGCGCGTTGTTGTTCAATCGTCTTGATACAATACGATACGACTTTCCCGTCACGCTCTGTCGGACTGTTTGATCACTTTTGATACATCCATTCTATACTGTGTACCATTTTTTTTGTATTTTTCACACTGAGAGTTTATCAATATCATAACAACCAATTAATATCCCACTGCAGGGACGGACCTCCTCCCGTGAAGAAGTAATACTTGGCCTACTAATACTACGCTGGCCAGACGGATTGGTATAGGGTTTAATTTCAAGTTTTCCTTCTTTATATTTCGTAAAGATAATATTCACGTATAGTCCCTTAGTCGGTTTTTACGACACCCATGGAATGCGATGGGGTGGGGCACCACACGGAGAGTTTATTTTTTGAGAGTTTGAGAGTTTATCAGTATATTATGTTATTTTGTCGAGGTTTCGTAGCTCAATTCGTCACATTGAGACACAAATCCCTTGTTAGTGTTAGGTCCTGTAGCTTTGTAATTTACCTAACTATTTACCACCTCTTCAGCGTGACCAACAAAGTCTCCAGACTGACATCAGCTTGTTTAAAAGTTAATGTATCCTAATAATATAAAAATCCTTTAATATTCTCGACGACCTCCTCTGTGGCGTAGTGTGGTTATATTACATGGCTGCTACGCAGAGGTCTCAGGTTTTAGATTCCCGCTCAATGCAAATCTTTGTGTGCATGAACATGATTGTTTGCATTGGTCTGAGTATTTCTATGTATTATGTATGTACTCGTATTTACGAAAAAAAAGTATATGAGTATCCGTTGTTCTGTTATCCTTAATACAAGCATGTTAAGCTTAGCTTACTTTGGGAACAGATGGCGCTGTGTAGAGATGTCCGTGGATATTTACATATTAATTCTATGTACCCCATAGGTGTGAGATGAAGGAGAAAAAAATAAATGTTAATACCAAAAACAATTTCTTTTAAAGAAATTGTATTGATGTTTAAGTAAGCATTATATTTTTTGTGTTTATTATTTAGGATGTTATTTAACTGTTAGTAAAAATCATGGAGTAGGCCCATGTCCAGCAGAAGACGTCGATAGGCTGATATGATGATGAATCACGGATAACAAACCTCTCTATTACTCAAAGGTTCGCGATCATTTTTAAGTTAAATAAGCATTTGTCTTTTAGACATCCAAACCGTGTGGTGACGGAGTAAGAATACAATATTTCACCACTCCATCTCATCCCATGGGTGTCGTAGAAACCGACTAAGGGACTATCTGTGAATGTTACCATTACATAGAAAGAAGGAAAACTTGAAATTAAACCCTATACCAATACGTCTGGCCAGCGTGGTATTAGAAGGTCAAGTATCCCTCCGTCACGGGAGATGGATGGATGATGATTATGATGAAGCATTTGTATACATTCCACGTGTGATAATTTCCTCGTAAATACCTAAACAAAAAATAAAAGCGTAAGTATATAAAATACAATAGATACTTTATTATGGTTAAACATATTTTCTTAGAAACAATTTGAATAGCAGATAATATGTGTAGAATGAATAGTTATCTCGGTCACAGTACTCTTTACTCGGATGTAACAGTTGCGCATGAATATGAATAACAATGCTCTATCATAATATTTACCTGCTTTAGTTAATTAGGTCAGTAATTTCATACGTAATAAAATATAATGGTATAGATATGAGATTTGTTTATGTATTTATTATAAATACTTTTTGTTGTAATATTTCGCGTGTATTCACACAACGCTACCTATTGCTGGTAGAGTTGTTTACAAGTAAATATTAACGTTACTTACCACTATGCTGTTAATCTCGTGTGCTCGGGATTTTAGCTATTATGCTTACTAAGATTGTTATTAAGATTCGATTCGTAGTAGAACTTACGAGCTAGGTATTCGTAGCTATTGTAGTACCTAGAGAACTTAGTCACAGAAATAAGAAAGATATCTATGAGAATAGTAGACAATAGATACATACTTAATTTGGGTTCGGCTTGTACTTTTCCACTGGATATTAATGGTGTATTGCTCTCTTTCCTTATAATGCTAGTGTTTAACAAAACATATTAGAAAGCCAATGTAAGTATAAAATTGGCATGTAAAAATAAAACCACAATTATAAATAATTATTTTTTATTAAATAGCTTAAGAAATCCGTCTATTCCACTGTGAACACACACTTTTAGCGTTAGACATTTAATAGGCAACACTTTTCAATTGTTTTATGCTTTAAATTGTAGGGCACGTCTAAAGCCTTTATGATCACAATGTCTACACTGTAAAATGACTTTGAAGCAAAATGCCTCAAATCAATATCTCTAAAGTGTTTTGACTTATTTGCAAAACATCTGTATTGCTTCTTGCCTATGCAGCATAATGTCTCAAAATTGAAAACGACTTTAAAGGATAATACACAAAACGCCATTAGGACTAAGAATCAAAACGACAATAAATCAAATAATCATATTTTTTATTTGTGAATTATTATAAATGAAATAAAATGTTGCTTTATTTATTACTGCTTATTTATTTCCTAAAGTAGACGAGTAACAGGTTTGTTCAAATAAATGAAATAGTAGATAAACTCCGTTTTCAAACAGCCCTTTTTGCAGACGACACAGCCATTTAAGCCTCTGGCACCTCCCCTCCCCCTCGATATTTAGGCGACTCCAATCAGCGTCCAACGCCCTTAGCAATTGGTTCCAGAAATGGAGGATAACAGTCAACCCCGAAAAGAGTCAAGCGGTAATGTTTCACAAGAAACAAAGCCACAAGACCCTCTCGGCAGAGACACCAAAAGTCAAGATGTTCGGCGCCCTGATCCCTTGGACGAGGGAAGCCAAATATCTTGGACTCATACTCGACGATAAACTCTCCCTCCGTCCCCACATAAACATGGTTCGCAAGCTGGGCTCGTTTGTGATGGGACGGCTGCACATGCTCCTCCGGAAGGAGTCTAAGATGTCGATCCGAAACAAGGTTAGCTTATACACGACTTGTATTAGACCAATTATGAAGTTTTCGCCCACCTTAGGCTACACAGGGTCCATAGGTTACAAACACTTTAGAATAGGTTAATGCGCAAAGCGACGGGAGCACCGTGGTTCATGCGTAACGAGGATCTTCACATAGAACTCGAGTTGCCGACTATCCAGCAACACATGGAACTCTGTTCCCGTCGCTACTTTGAAACGGCTGCCATTCACCCCAACCTAGATTATCCAAAATTCGTAGACCTAGGCATGCTCTCGAAGAGCCGGATGATAGGATCACGATCGCTCAACGTACAGCTCAAACGGCTCGCTAAGCCACAACAACACGTCCGCGGTTCCGTCCTCGCCGTCGAGGCCGGAATACGCGCCGCGTTCGGTCCTAGAGGGCGTGCCTTCCGCACGTCAGTGACAGTCCAGGCCGAGGTTCGTGACCCACAGGGGGTGCATTTTCGTGTTCTGGTCATAAAACTACCTACTGAGATGTTTTGCATTTTAGTTATTTTGGATTTCAAGTCATCTTCACTTAAGACGTTTGTCTTAAAAGTCGCGTTACTTCGTAGTCATTTTACTACAAAGTCATTTTCATTTAAAGGTGTATTAGTACTAAGTCGTTATGATTTGAGGCATTTTGCTACTTAGTTAATATGCATTTTATGCGTAATCCTTTAAAGTCATTTTACAGTGTAGACATTGTGATCAAAAAGGGTCTAAAGCTCCATAACGTGCAACTCGCGTAATCTTACTCGGCCGGACTAAAATTAGCTTTCAGAGAGATTTGAGCATGTAGTCACTAATAAAACACCCGCTCCCCGCTATTTACTTCCAAAAATGACAGCGATTCGCAACGCAACAACTTGATGTCGGCCAAATCCGGTTGTGCGGATTGTACTTAATTATAAATTAATCATTTAAGCCCGATTTACACATTGACAAGTACAGTAGCGAGTTGTTGATTAAGTTGATTTAACAAGATCTCCATCCTAAAAACAACTTAATCAACAACTTACTACTTAACTCGCTACTGTACTTGTCGATGTGTAAATCGGGCTTTAGTGTCTCTCTAGGTAGATACTGTATAAGCAATAACAATGTATAATACAGAAAAAAGTTACCGTAGAAACTTTCGAAGTAATTGTTCAAAAACTAATCAGTGTCTTCCATATTCATTTTTACATACCTACTTATACAGCCAAAAGAATGTCTAGAAGGTTTTATATTACTTACAGTACAACAATTCAATAATTGATTGATGAAAACATATTTACTTGAAAAAAAAAAAAACATCATTCACACGTTTACTTAGTAAGATATAATTGAAATATTGAAAAGCGGAAACATACACTCATTTTCTCATATTTTATTACGTCTTTATAGGAATACTTACATTATGCAAGCATACTTTGGTACCAATTAAAGTACTAATAATTTTCAACAACCAATGTCGTTTAGGACATACAATATTTTACAATAACTACGTTACCTACCATTGATTTATTATAATAAGTAAAAAATATACATCTACTGTGGCATGCTATTATAACAATAATCTATTTAAGAATAAAAACTTATGGTTAAGAATAATTATTAAAAAAGCGCTTATCCAGTTCACGAGGTCTAAAGGTGTAAATTATCATTTCATCATTTGTTTTAAAACCTTTATTTTATCGTCAATTAATCAACATAATATGTAGCGATAGCCTAAAGGTGTGTCCAGGCATTGAACATCAATGACAATGGCGTGGCGTGCCAACTGGATCCGTGTTTGGCCCTGTCGGTTATATCATGCATGTGAACAGTATGGCTAATGTGGTTCAACACTATCGTACATATATGTATGCTGACGACACATCCTTGGTTTATTTTGAAAAGGATTTAACTGTAATCGAAAAAAACATACAAGAGGACTTTACTAATATTGTTAAATGGGCGCATGATAATGGAATTATAATTAATCTTGAAAAGACTAAGTGTATGTGCATTCGATCTCCATACCTAAAATGTACTAGCTGGGTGCCGCGTGTGGTGGGCCATAGCTACGAGTGCCTTCATGGTGGATGTGTAAACTGTAAGTGTAGTCACATTGAGGTGGTGGAGGATTACAGGTACCTGGGTTTAATTATAGATACAAAGTTTTCATGGGCGACACATATATCTAGCTTATGTGATAGGCTAAGGCAGGTGCTTGTAAAATTTTACCAACGCAGTGGTATATTAGAAAGAGCCACGATGTATATGGTTTACTATGCGCTAGCCCACTCATTGCTCTCTTACGGACTGACATGCTATGGTAACACTTATAAGACATATCTAGATAAAATTAAATCTATGCAAATAAGATTTATGAAATTTTTAGTAGACAAAAAGACCAAAAACCAGTGTAAAAGTAGTAATTATGAAGAACTGTTCTTGGAATGTAAGATCTTGCCGGTTCATCAGAGGGCAATACTAGTGACAGCGGTTGAACATTATGGTTGTGATGAATTTAAGGTTGAAATTGTTTCAAATAAACCACAAAGAAATGTAAATGATAAGAAAAAATATGTAACCCCTAGTTATAACAACGTTTATGGTCAAAGATGTAAAAAATATGCTGTTCCTACCATTTACAATAGTCTTCCGTCAGATATTGAATGCAACTCTGTATCTAAAAAATCATTTGCTAATAAAGTAGAGGGTTTTTTACTTAATAATTTAGAATATGAAATTTATTTGAAATTGTGTAGCTAAACTTTACCTGTTATTGTTTTTAGTTTAAATAAGAAGTTAAGGTATTTTCAATCTTAACTATGTAAAGTATATAATGTATGTGTAAGTATGTGTGATGTGTATATATGTATGATTATTTAAAATTATGTTATTGGGAGTATTATTCTGCCAACAAACTGTTGTTACAGTTTGGCAGAGAATATGTATTGTGTAAAATTGATAAAATTGTGAATAAACGCTTTTCATTTTCATTTTCATTTCATTTCATTTTCATGACGACCTCTGTGGCGTAGTGGTTATATAACATGGCTGCTACGCAGAGGTCGATTCCCTGAGTCTGAGTGTTTCTATGTATAATATAATAATAATAATAATAATAAGTAGTCTCCTTCCATAGCCCAATAACCGGTCCATTGAACATACTCATCCATAAATTATTATTTAAATTTCCATTGCATCCTTTGAGATGCACTACAATAGTTTTTGCACTTGGCAGGGACCATCTCTGGGTGTATCATATTGTGCGTTCAGAGATGGTATCTGCCCTGTGTATCCATTACCAGATTAAATATCTCTTAAAGGGCCTCTTCGTCTTGGCTTCGGCCCGATGTATGCCTTCCAAAGAACCGGGTCTCCAATAGACCCGAGTATTATGGAAAAGAGAAACATAATAATAATAATAATTTTTTATTTTTCATAAACACAGAAGTATTTTTACAAACAACTAGTTGACAAAGTCACCTTTTAAGCAAATGTATGCCTGTGCTAGGTGAACTTCGCTCTTCAGTATCCATTTACAATGAACTTCTTATCATAAACAAAAGAATATAAGAAAATAGAAAGAAGTTAAACAATTAAAATGTATATATAGCATGTATGTTTGTGTATGTGCGTGTGTGTGTGTGTGTGTGTGTGTGTGAGTGTGTGTGTGTGTATATGTATGTGTGTGTGTGTGAGTATCACGAATGTTCATTAACTATTATTTTTTTATTATATTTTTTTCCACTTTTTTATATCTCTATGTTAAAATATGTATATGTACGTATTTACAAAAAAAATAATATTTAATTATGTTTATTCGTTGTCTAGTACCCATAGTACAAGCTCTGCTTACTTTGGGACTAGATGACGTTGTGTGAATGTGTGGATTGTGTACACTTCCTAGGTAAACAATCAGTACATATTCAACAAATTGTTGAAATATGTACTGATTGTTTACCTAGTTACTAAGAAGTTTTGTTAGCAGCAGGTAGTGAGAAACACGCGAGCTACGCGCTATTGCCGCGTACGAATGCCGCTCTATGTTTTGGACATAGCATCAGAGCGTACAGTGCATTGTCTCAGTCAGTGAATTCCGGATATAAATTTATTAAATATTTCCTTAAAGAAAATTGCGGCAAAGATAGAAATTAGAAGCGATTTTCTAAACGTCTTGATAGAGTTTTAACATCGTGTGTCACTGAAAGAAACGAATGACGTATTTTAACGTAGATACTCGTAGCTACAATTTTCCTTTAACATACTGACGAAGTTAACAAGTCCTGTCCTGTGAGCATCATCGCCAACGATATAATAATTTCTCAGGTGACGGTACTCTTCTACCTAAACAGAGTAGCATTTGCACATTGGTTGAAGGTAGATTAATTAGATACAGCCGTGGTAAGTCGTACCTACTTAGATTTAGAGCTGTCTTTCGTAATAAAAATCAAGCACTATTTCCAGAAAAGAAATTGCATAGATAACAAAAATAAGCCTAAAGTAGACTCTAAAAATTATTATAAACACCTTAAAGGAGGGTTTGTTGTTCCTTCAGAGTAATACTCGTAACTAATTAAGTACAATGTCATCGCATTAGCCGTCGCAACATTACTAACTATTGTTTTGTTATTGGAAAACAGCATTCTATGTTCAATCGTGCAAACGCAGTATGGCGAGTGCATCTAACTATCAATTTATAGATTACGTACGAGATAACAACAAAATGAGCATAACTGTACTCAAATTTGAGATCAAGATGAAGCAGGCTAGTTAGTACAACAGTTATTTACATTAACTAACTAACTAATGTTGTGGTTACTATATTTATACATTATTCAGCCTTACTTTGAAAACATCATCATCTTATTTAAGCCAACGGTCGTCCACTGCTGGACAAAGGCTTCCACCTTCTTGAAAATATACTCATGTCATAGCCATTTTCGTTTACGTATCAGAAGTAGGTATAGAAAGTTAAAAAGGTAAACTTAGCTGAAAATAAGAGCAGTTTTTGTACCATGTAACGCGATTATATCTTAGTGCGCAATTGTTGAATAACTGGCCTAGTTTACTAGTTTTTTCTTTACGATACTTTTTACATTAAATTTAAGAAGTTATAGAAGAGTTTCTGCAATCAATAATATGCTCTTAAGCGACTGATAAGAGAATCATAGTCATAAACACTTTTATCTTTATATGTACTTCTGAAATACCTACGTGAGTTTTGAAGCCCAGTCTGTAATAATTAACACATTAAGGGTACTTGGGAATTGACTGCAATAATTACTTATTAAAACATGGTCATATTTCAAAGATATTTTTCTATACCGACTAATAGAATAATGAGTGAAAATATATAGATGTAGGTAAGTATTTAAGTGCATGTCTGTACTGTAATTATTAACATCATGTTTATCTAAACTAGGACAGTTTTGAGTGTATTTTGATGGCGAAAGTACATGATGGAAAAAGGTACCTTTGGAAGGTGGGTTTTGCATTATGCAATATTTAAATCCAAGACCTCAAGAACGGCACCTTTGTTAATATAGTTAGTGGGATCTTTTGAACAAACAAATTCAGGCACTACAACTTCTTTTTTCGAGTATATTATAAGTTTAAATGTTTCAATACTGGATTAAGCCGTCCCTGCAGTGAGTCTCTTAAGGAGTAAGTATACCTTTTTTACGCTGACAAGATGAAGGCGTATAAAGAATTTATTTGAAGCACTGGCCATTTGTACGTAACTATATTTAAACTTGAAGATTTGGCTGGTCTTTAAGAAAGAGCTTTACGTAGAGTACATATTTAACACAGCTTAGCACAACACACCTAATATGATATCTCAACAGAATTTAGATAAAACATTAATTATAATTCTTTACAATAATTACTATACATAAATATATATCATTCGTATCCCTTTCCTTAATATACAAAACAGACCCAGTCTTATCCGTAACCTTGTAACCGTTAAGGCTATCTCATCTTTGCAGAACCGCGGGAATGTTTTTTTTTAAATCTAAAATAGACAACTCCCGCAGTTGTGATCATGCCCTGTGTCGCAAACATCAATTAAACGGACAAAAAACATCCAAACTCAGAACAATAATTTTTGAATTACACAAAGAACTGTCTTCCACGAAGCCGTCGTGCCACGGAGGCAGTTAATGTTATCTGTTTAACATTTGTTAGTCTGTGGCCGGTCTTCATCATCGCTATGTTCCTCTTCTAGTAGTAGACTGTCAGGCGGCCCACGTGGAGGTTGTTTAGAGTTGTTGCAGGAGCGTCGAGATCCCCCTCGTACGGAGCTGAACATTCTTGATAGTTGTGCAAATTTCTTGCGCGACACTGTAAAATTGATACGTTCATACAAAATATTGTATGTGCATTTTTGGAAAGAATTTGAGACTCGATTATTATTCATCATAACAGCCTATTAATGTCCCACTGCAGGGACGGGCCTCCTCCCATGACGGAGGGATACTTGGCCTACTAATACCACGCTGGCCAGACGGATTGGTATAGGGTTTAATTTCAAGTTTTCCTTCTTTTTATTTCGTAAAGATAATATTCACGAATAGTCCCTTCGTCGGTTTTTACGACACCCATGGGATGAGATGGGGTGGTGACATAATGTTCTTACTCCGTCACCACACGGAGAGTTTTTGGTAGTTATATATACCTAAATACGAGGTAATTATATTACTTAAGTTAAAAATAAACTGACCTTAATTTTTTTTAAAAGAGTCTTTGACTCGTATCTTTTTATAGTCTACGACCAGGGATGAATACGGATCTAATAGTATATTAAATTTTAAAATCGTTACACTCAATTTTACATGTAAAAGCAGATGAAATTCATTCATGCAGACGAAATCATTACCAATTATTATCAATTAAGTCATAAGTACTTTCTGTTATGTGTAAACCAATACGCATCCAGTATAAATATTTTAGGTATAACGATTCCATATTTTTAAATCTATGGCTCTACTTTTAAGCTACAGACTCGCAAAGCGCCATAATGTCTGGTATTTAAAATTGATAGTTAAGTTTCACTTTGTAGGCCAGGAATACTAAAGTGTGGGTGACATTAGTGGCAAGTTGCCAGTTGCCAGTTGAATAAGTAGAGCAATTTTATATTATTGATACAAATTGAAATTCGTCCAAAAATGTGTGAAAGTTTCGCTAAGAACCCGATTTTAAGTTCTCAATGCTGTTGTATCTGTATGTATGTATCTGCTGTTTAAGAATGTAAACTAGCGTTTATCGAATAGCTTTTAAACAATTCTTGGTATCTTTATAATCGCATCAGATTGTCGAAAAAGGCGACTAAAGGACTAATAACACTCATCAGTCAAAATTTCAAGCATAGAAAGAAAATTTAACCGAAAACGCAAAGGTCGTCTCAGTATCGTTACCGGTATATGTATGCCAGATTTCTACAAACAAAGGAGCTCTAACTCTGTTCTGGGACCACTCATGGGTGGATAATGACAAAAAAATATAAAACCACAAGCGAAGCCTCAGAAGCAGCTAGTTTTAAGTACCTAATGTATATTGGCAAATTATGCGAATTGTTTAAAATAGATTTTACGGTAAAATAGAGTCAGTTCATGTTCTCCCATATTCAAATGCAAGCCATAGGGAAATGAGTTATTATAACCGGCTTCGTTGTTATTACTAAATATCATAATTATCCGACAAGCCTGTAGTCAAATGAAGGATAATGCAGCAAGTACATGTAAAGGCACTCATTACAGAGGCAATCTTCGCCGAGTGCTACAGTCGGAGTAATGAATACTATGATTGATCAATAATGAACATCTAAATAGGGTAGAACTATCAGCTTATTCTGGCTAGCGGTACCGAAGTAGTGGCCGTGTGCAAAGGGCATCCGCCATTAAATATTTTTTGTTTTTGCTTTACTTAAGTTAATTTTTACTGAAGCTACCTTCTTGTTATTATATTCTGATTTTTATATCATGTCTAAAATAATAGGAAGGTACGAAAGGTAATGAATTGATTTTGTGTGTTATATTTATCCAGTTTTTTGCGGATCTGAAACTGAGAGTCCGAAAAATGTATTTTTGTTATACATATGTACATACCTACACACATATTATATTATAACATTACAATGTTGACCTTTTCCCGCGTAATTCCGAAAGTCGAATTTCAAGGACATGCCGTAATGAAAATATTGCTGCTAAAAGCTCCCTGAGGATAATGTTACTGAGTATATTTAAACAATTTTCATTAACTGAATCCATTATTATTTTAAATAAACGTGTGCTCCTGCATGAAATTCGTTCACGTTGTTGCCGTAATATGTTATAATTTCAGCAAAAAGTAACGTGTTTCCCGCGTAATACGTTTCATACAAATATTATTAAAGTACCTAAGTACAATTTAATAATTTTGTATTAAAGTATGACAATCATTGCATCATTGTTGCTGCTTATTTTTGGTTTAAGGTACCTATATCTAATATGCAACGTATGTTATAAATTATCAAAAATATACGCCGGACGTGTTCTTATATTCCTCACTATAGACTATTGGAGACTTTTACGAGCAAATTTTATTCTATTGCTTTGTGAATAATAATGATTTTGAATACATAATACACAAAACTAACTTCCTTAACCCCATACATTAGGAAGTATACTTAAATATTTTATTATGACCAACGTCAATAAAAATTGTACATAAAATGTATACTCACTTTTGCCCATATTCTTCAATCTTTCTTTAAACGCAGCTTCGTCATCATGGCATTTCGTCTTCTGTCCCTGTTCGCTGTCAAGAGCAGCCATAAATTCCTGGTTCCATCGTAACTCTGCCATAAATTCCTCGTTCTGTAGGAAGGTTGCTATACGATCATCATCCATTTCTAGACTTAGATCTATTCTTGCGTCAGTACCGGGTGGTATTCGTAAGAACATAGGTGGAAGAGGACCTAACATTCGTGGTAACCATTTTCGTCTTACAGCTAAAGGAATTGATTCGTCGTCAACGTCTCTGGAATTAAAAACATGGCGGTGAATATAGAGTTTCTTGAAATGACGATTAATAAAAATACTACTTAGTGGTTATAGCTAAACGGTTAACATATTGCAATTGAATTTAATCTCTCATGTACGATTTTTTGACTTACTTTAAACTGCATTGTTTATAGAGTTACATTTGGTACTGTGATTGATATATCTATTGCTCTACTAAGGTCATACAGAAAAAATCGGGCGAAACGCACTTAAGTTTATAGTGGTAAGAATATCATTTTATATTTTAGGTTTACACCCAAGATAACGTAGTACTTAATATCTATGAATTTCTATTGTTATAATTATTTATTTTAATGTGATAGTTCTATGTGCCAAATGTAAAGACAATGCACACAGTCTAAGAACGCATATCCTATTTACCTACAAAGTAATATTATGTATTTGTCATTGGCAAGGCCTTGTTAAAAATTAACACATTATTATTAAAATATTTTTAAATGACTAAAATGGTGAAATCGGAAACGCCAAAGCTTTTCAGGAGGTAACATTAGCCCTTTCGCAATACTTTGTATTCTTGTCTTCTATCTTAGATATTTTTTGCTATGCTAAATGAATCTAAATCCCCCATAAAACACTACACTATTCCTATAACTATTCTACACTATAACTATTCCTACTTATAAAAAAGTTCATTACACTCTTTTGTATGGCGAGGGATGTTACTGTTCACCTTAAACAGACTATGCCTATTATTAGGGACAAAATTATACATTTGTCTATATTGACATTTATAACCCAACATTTCCGTTTGTCCCTAATAATTTATGGGGTCATTTGGTTGCGCAACGTCGACTTCTTATTTGAAAATGTAGAGCAATGCTCTCACCCACATTGAGTACCTCAACAGGCCAGCAAATTAAGTTGATTTAAATAGATCTCCATCCTATTTTTTGGCAAGTTAAGTTGGCGAGACGCGAGAGAGGGGGCTAATTCGTACTTAACTTGCCAAAATATAGGATGGAGATCTATTTAAATCAACTTAATTTTAAAATACTACTTAACTCGCCACTGTACTTGTCGATGTGTAAATCGGGCATTAGCTAGCAGTCAGCTTCAAGTTGCATCTGGTGATCACGTCCTACTTGGAATGGTCTATCGGGACTTCTTGAATCTAGACTTAGTTATGTAATGTAATCTGTTCAGGTTGCATCTGGGGGTTACGTCCTACTTGGAATAACCTACTGGGACCTCTTGAACATAGATAGTATTTATTCGTAGGTATCCTTAGGCTGCCCTTTAGGTCCACATCCACATAGGCTCAAGGATTATATTATCAGCACCTAAGTCAATCCCGAACCTACTACAAACTGGCGCCCCAACGTGCGGCCGATCAAAAAGTAAAATACATCACACTCAGTGGACGCGCAGCATCGAAGTTATCAACTAAGAATAGAAAGATGGCTGTAAATTTATCCGACGAACAGTTCCGGACACTCCTGGCAACTTTGTCACCAGCAAGACATGGTACCCTCGTTACCTGTACCTCGTCATACGATGGCACCAAGGATTTAGAAGCAGTGGAAGCCTTCTTAGCTTTGGTGGACGTCTTCAGGCGGATTGAGAAGATTCCAAATACTGAAACCGTTATTGGTATACCATTGTTGCTCAAGAAGAAAGTACACAGAAAGCTGAAACAAAAATTGATTACGTCACAACCTGTCCTGCGACAATCAAAAGAAACAATCTCTTTTACATTTAAAACTGAAGCCAATAACTATGCACTCGGACAAGTTCTCGTGCAGGGGGAGAAAGAAGATGAGCATTCTGTTAAATATGCGAGACGACTACTCAGTTCGACAGAGAGATAGCACTCAGTTTGTTAGTGCCATAATGCAACAAGTTACTTTTAGTCTTAACATAAAACATCACTTCACTCCACTTTATCATCCTGAAACAAACCCAGTTGAATGAAGAAACAGATTAAAAACACAATTGACCATTCTAGTGCAAGGAGCTACCCACAGCCAATGGTCAGAACTTCTACAATACCATTTATCAGCATTGACTCCTTTCCGGAGAAAAGACGAAATTACAACCACAGAACCTGTGCAACCTCTTAGAAGAAGGGGACGGCCCAGGAAAAACCTCCAAGGGTAAAAAGAGGACGTGGACGTCCTAGAAAACAGTAAACACCAGTTCCTCTCGCCGAGTCGTCTTCGGGAACTGAGGGGGAGACTGTAACACACCTATTATTACAATAAGATAAAATGATCAAGTGTTGTATTTATCATAATTAGTTTGTTAAGTTTTCACTAGATGGCGCTGTGCCATAAAATTAAATTGCGATGTTAAGATTCTCCGGGTCTGCATAAATACCTGAGGATTTTTAATTGTTGTGACCCGGCTCGGACGGAATAACGAATAGGGTAATCAAACTATTCCCCGAACGTCTTTTGGTCCTTATGACATGCATATTTAATGCCGCACTATCAAACTGTGTCTTCCCACAGCAGTGGAAAGACGCCGTGGTTATCGGAATACCGAAACCCGGCAAAAAGAAGTCCGAGCCGGCTAGTTATAGACCGATTAGTCTGTGTTCAAGTCAATTTGAACATCAAACGCAGCAGATTCGAAGATAACATCACGGACGTGCCTTCAAGCTGCTGCGATGCATTCCACACGCACGACACACTAGTTTATAAGTATACATGTGTGTATTAGTTATAACTAGTATATAAGCTGTAAATATTGTAAAATAAATCAGATTTGAATTTATTCTTATCTCATTTACATCCTCTCACTGCGGCCAAGACACCTTTAGCCGTCAGTTCCGATCGGTCTTGTGAGCCTGCTTGACCGGCAGTGAGATATCCTCTTACCCTGGACTCTGTCCTTCCTCCAAACCACACCACTACAAACCCCTCACTGCGGCCAAGATACCTTTAGCCGTCAGCTTTGATCGGTCTTGTGAGCCTGCTTGACCGGCAGTGAGAAGTACCAACCATTACCTGAACATCCTTTCATTATCCGCCTGTCACCTTAGGGTAGCACGGTGCAGGTATCCCATCAGATAGGCTAGGAACCTAGGGACATTAGGGCTGTAGAGGCGTTAGGGAATACAGACTATCGTTTAGGTTCACCTATCACTACGCAGCGTCATTCACTACGCCGGCTTGGCGCTGTACAGTCTGCTTAAAGGTTTAGGGAAAATTTACGAGCGGCTTTTGTATAGGAGGCTGTTAGCACACGTGGAGGCCAACAATCTTATTCCAAACGAGCAGTTTGGCTTTCGGGCCAAGCACTCGTCCACCCACCAAGTTCACCGTGTCGTTGAACATGTCAGCGCTCGGCTCATGAAAGGTCAAATGACCGGAGCTCTCTTCTTCGATGTGGCAAAGGCATTCGACAAGGTGTGGCACGCTGGCTTAACATACAAGCTTTTCACGATGGGAGTGCCACACAGACTCGTGCTCATCTTACGAGACTTTCTGTCGAATCGTTCCTTTCGCTACAAAGTTGAAGGGACTCTGTCCTCAGCTCACCCCATCCAGGCCGGAGTCCCTCAGGGCTCCGTCCTCGCCCCCCTTCTGTACTCTCTGTACACACGAGATATCCCTCGGCCTACGGGTGTGCAAACAGCCCTTTTTGCAGACGATACAGCGATTTACGCCTCTGGCACCTCCCCTCCCTCGATAGTTAGGCGACTCCAATCTGCGTCCAACGCCCTCAGCGATTGGTTCCAGAAATGGAGGATAACAGTCAACCCCGAAAAGAGTCAAGCGGTGATGTTTCACAAGAAACGGAACCACTCGCCTCTCTCGGCAGCGACACAAAAAGTCAGGATGTTTGGCTCCCCGATCCCTTGGGCTAAGGAGGCCAAATATCTTGGCGTTTTGCTCGACGATAAGCTCTCTTTCCGTCCCCACATAAACATGGTTCTCAAGCGGGCCACGTTTGTGTTGGGACGGCTGCACATGCTCCTCCGGAAGGAGTCTAAGATGTCGATCCGAAACAAAGTTAGGTTATACACTACTTGTATCAGACCAATAATGACGTATGCGTGCGTAGTTTTTGCCCACCTTAGGCCACACAGGATCCATAGGTTACAAACAGTTCAAAATAGGTTCATGCGCAAAGCGACGGGAGCACCGTGGTTCATGCGTAACGAGGATCTTCACATAGACCTCGGGTTGCCTACTATCCAGCAACACATGAAACTCTGTTCCCGCCGCTACTTTGATTCGGCTGCCACTCACCCCAACCAACTAGTGGTCGGGGCGTCCGGGTACATCCCCTCCAAGATTAGCAAAATTCGTAGACCTAGGCATGCTCTCGAAGAGCCGGACGATAGGATCACGATCGCTCAACGTAGAGCTCACACGGCTCGCGAAGCCATAACAAAACGTCCGCGGTTCCGTCCTCGCCGTCGAGGCCGGAATACGCGCCGCGATCGCTCCTAGAGGGCGTGCCTTCCGCACGTCCTGTTAGTCAGTGACGGTCCAGGCCGAGGTCCGTACCCCAAAGGGGGTGCCCCTGTGGCACGTCACTTAAATGTCTTTGGTTGAGGGCCATCCGCCCCACCACAGCCCGCGTAAAGTAGTAAAGGTCGTCTGAGACCGACTACTCGTCCACACAAAAAAAAAAAAAAAATTGTTGTGAAGAATAATAGAATCTTAGCTAGCAGTCAGCTTCAAGTTGCATCTGGTGATCACGTCCTACTTGGAATGGTCTATCGGGACTTCTTGAATCTAGACTTAGTTATGTAATGTAATCTGTTCAGGTTGCATCTGGGGGTTACGTCCTACTTGAAATAACCTACTGGGACCTCTTGAACTTAGTTAGTATTTATTCGTAGGTATCCTTAGGCTGCCCTTTAGGTCCACATAGGCTCTAAGATTATATTGTCAGCACCTAAGTCGATCTCGAACCTACTTACAAAACTGGCGACCAACGAAGGACCTCAAGTCTATCATTATTGTTACCTAACCAACAATAAACATATTTTTACCACTCTGCGTGTATTTTATTACTTCATCGGCAAAGAACCTACGTACACTTTTTATTTATGACGGTTTACTGTTTGTGTAAGGTAATTCGTTATTTTAGGCCCCTGTATAGGTAAATTATCTTAGAGAGATTTTTTCATTTGTAGTAGTGTTCGACGGATTCAAAATTTGAAATTTGAATTCCACTATACGGTCAGCAAATAAGGGCTGTCACATTTTTATTATTTAAGTATTTATTTTGTGTAATATTTTTTGATCAATATTTTATTATTTTAACATTGTTAAATAAAAATGTTCCGATGTTGATATACCCTAGGTAAACTTTGGCATCGTATTGTAAAATTAGTTTCGAGAGATTTTTGCAGCTGTAGTAGTATTTGTTTATGTTTATTAACAGGGATTCTAATTTTAAGACCAAAAACAACACAAATGATTCATCTGATGAAAGTGGGGATGAGAAAGAGAGTGAAAAGTCTGGAGTTGAAGAAGATTAGAATTAAATATTATGATTGTTAACTATTTTAGTCTCTAGCTTATCATTGTTTAATGTTATTTGATACAGTTGGTGTAACTGACTATAAAAAGTATAAAAAATATAAAAGTTCTCAATTATTTATTTCCTTATGTGCTGACCGTACACAACTACAAATGCAAAAATCTCTCTAAGATAATTTACCTATAGGTTCGTTGTTAAATTTATTTTATCGCGTAGTTAAATAATCTCAAACCATAAACCTATTACATACCTATATGGATACGGCATATATAATCTAGGTCTTTTTTGTTCCTCCTTTCCAACTAACCTAACTATCTGTTGAGGTTAAGAACCTAAATAAATATTTAATAAAAAATAAAAGAAATCGAAACTTAGACAAACTCTATTGGCTAACAAAGCTAATCAACTCTTTGTGTTGATACTTCTTGCGTCGTTTACTTTATAAAACCGGGTCTTTTGTTTACGTTGTCTACAACGTAGAGCCTATACTCTATTCACTATTGAGTATAAATTTTAGCCAGTCATGCTAACCTGTTGCCTAGATGACAGTAGATTGGACATCTTTGTGCAAACAAAATGTGCTTCATTAATTAAACTCAACACCTATAGCATCTACGTATTTGGCACTATCAAGTTTATGACATAATGTTACTCACACAAGTGCAGTAGTGTCATTATCGTCACCATTGTCTACTGCTCTGCATCCGGAGCGGCGATCTTTACGCCGTGAGGGTGTACTTCCTTCAACTCGCTCCATTTCTAATCGTAATCTTTCATTTTGGTTGTCAGTACTCATAGCTAAAAGTTGGTCAATAGTTGCATCTACTGCACCCTGGTTAGCACGTAATACGGCTTCGATAACATCGTCATCCATGTCGGGAAACATTGTCTTGAAATCTGTCATTGCTTGAGTAAATTCAAGCTGCATAGTGGACGCCATCGTGTCGCTCGCCGGGCCGCAGCACGCGACTCCTAAGAAACGTCACAAGCGCGCTCCTCTCGCCGGCAAAACAGCTGATGTATGTCGCAGAACTGCCGCAGTGCTAATGAGGATCGTCGCCGTGCGGCCGACGGCCATCCTCGCCGCGCACTACACTACCACTTCGACAATTTCTTCAATCTAACTTATAATTAGCGGTTGATTTACAATAAGAGTCCTTTAACGCGGCGGCTTGCACCGGGCCCTATCATGACATGATGTGCAATTTTCACTTTCGTCGTTTTCGGAATAACAAAGCGCATGCGTTAGGTGAGGCAGGGGGCGAGACGTCGATATAAATAGAGAATGCACTAAGTGGCGCTACGCGTCCGTAGGGCAGTCGACGTTTGTACACAGTCCATGTTCTTTAAATTTTAATCTCAGTCCTTAATAGCGCGCATGTCCATATTGGTAGCGTTTGTAAATTATAGTGTATGTGACTGCTAAAGCTAAGCAATTGCTTCTCCGCGCAGTTCGTGTAATAAATGAGCTTTTCAAGAAACTAGGTGTACTTAGTATGTAAACAAAGTTCATAGAATACACCCGGAAAAGTATAGTCCATAGCTTCATAAGTTATGTTCTAATTTAGATAGTTGTTTATTTTTATTTAAATGATATGTGATCATGTTACCTTATTTTTACATTATTAGATATTTTATGCGGCAGAACCTAGGTACTTCTTACTTACGGTATTTTGATGGCATGATTGATTAACGGAAATTAAATATGTTTATGCTAAAACATAATTAAATACTAAGTAATAATTTTTAATTAAGTTTTTATTGGGCAAAACTGCTGCAAGAAAAAAGGATTGGTACTACGTAAAGTAATTTTCTGTACGTGGTTTAAGAAAGAATAAGACTTGAATTTTAGCAATTGCATATATTCTACTTCTAATTGCCGGGTCAATTTGCGAACCTGATAGTATAGCAGCTATGAGCCAGATGTAAGGCCCTTTGCTCTAACAACTTACTGGCACATGTAAAGACACTTGTAGGTACCTACCTCCTTTTTGTATCTTTGAGAGATTAATGATCGTTTTCTAGCCATTTTAAGCAATTTATTGCTTTTATAAGTGGCATGAAAACTGATCTGGAAGCTTTGTTACAAGATGGTAGTCATACTAGTTTTTAAACAACCTGATAGTAAAACACATGTAAGTATAGGTACCTATAGGTACGATGGTACGATACAAGCGTTATACTGTAAAATTTATGTATAGGGTGACACAAAAGCGAACACGGTGGACTTCTTTTGGTTGATATTATAATGGTTTTATGAGGCATAAGACAAAATCTTGGCAGACGCTAATGTCAAAGAGGATGATTAGGATTACTATACCCCTTCCAGCGTAAGTTTAGCTTTTTGACAGTTCACGTCCATGAAGTTTCATAATTCTTCTGCTAATTTTTTAAACAAATAATATTGTATTTCATGGACGTACCCATGTTTTTTTCAGTTACCATGGTTACTTAGTGATGGACACTTATAACGATTACCACCATTATGAAACAAATTACAAATAATCGGTAGAAATAAATGTTACGAATAAACCTGAACTCTTCATAATACGTTTATAAAATGTAATATGATATTTTTGATTAGCTATTATGTGTCACGATAAATTATGTATTTTAAATAATAACTAAGCTAACTATAATTTTATCATTTTAAGCTATAGGCTAATTCTCTTAACATAGATAAAGAAAGAAACACTAATATAATGATAATGTAAGTTGATGTAAGGATCCAAATGTGTAAAATAAAGTAATTTGAAAAATCGAAAAATCGCGAAATCGGTTACAATCGAATGGCATTACATTCGAGATAGTGCTGAACGTCACTAACGTCAATCTGTCAAATGTCGTTAAATATAGTGGAAAGGGTATACATACCTAATCCGGGTATTAACCTCTCAACTAGTCTCAACTGATTAGACACAGAACCGTGTTATATACGTCATCTGATTAAACATGGTACCGTGATACCGTGTCAAGGCAAAACTTGTGTGTTTTTTTATGTTTCTTATAAAATATTTTTTTAAGTAGGTAAATCAGACGAGAGGACGGACTATTTAATTGAAAAATGAAATGAAAGTATTTATTCTGTTTGCTTATAAACAATAACAATATTTAATACTTCTGCCAAACTGCATAGCAGTTTGTGGGCAGACGTAGCTCCCATATTACATACATTAATAATTAATTCAATTCTAATATTACACTTTCATTTTATCACTAAAAATTAATACAATAATAAAAAATAAATAATTCATAAATAACATTGATAAATATGTAGTTAAATATTATAATACCTATTAGTTAAATATATAACTTAACCTTTAATGCACTCGACGCTTCGGGCGAGATGAGTCATATCGTGACCATGGCTGTGCAGTCGTGATTTATCTATATTTCGCCCTATGTCCACTAAGATCCATTGATAGGTCTTTTTACACTTAAATCAAACACATAAGTCCACTTTAATCCATGATCCATTGTAAAAGGAAAAAATAAAGCGGGTGACACATGCAATCTTAAATAGCTCTATTCCTCTTGTCCAATTTTTTATTAAGTCTTGTATGCCACTCTTCCAAACAAAATTGTTTGTCCGGTGGCTTTCACCAAATCATCATCATCATCATAACAGCCCATTAATGTCCCACAGCAGGGACGGGCCTCCTCCCGTGACGGAGGGATACTTAGCCTACTAATATCACACTGAACAGACGGATTGGTATAGGGTTTAATTTCAAGTTTTCCTTCTTTATTTCGTAAAGATAATATTCACCGATAGTCCCTTAGTCGGTTTTTACGATACCCATGGGATGAGATGGGGTGGTGACATAAATTGTATTCTTACTCCGTCACCACACGGAGAATCATCACCATCCGTTCACCAAATACGGACCAAATATTGCTCACACCAATCAATCAATCACCACCCCATCTCAAATAAATAAAAAAAAACATTTATACATACAGATAGCGCGCGAGTTGAATGCAGAGCTTAGGAATGCGGTAGTGCTGTGACCTAATTATAATTATTGATTGACATTCATGTCGATAAATTTAAACAATGTTATAAGTTTAATTTTATTTAGTACTCTAGGTTAACATGATGAAAAAAAAACAAAATATCATAATTATTACATGTTTTAATAATCATTTCACAAAACGAAATAAAAAAATAACACGGGAACTTCAGTATTACTATTAACACAATAACACGGCAAACGTACGATAGTTGACAAGGATGGCACAGCACTACACTGCAGGCGCGTGAGGTGGGGCGTGCGGATAGCGGGGGGAGATGCTCCCGCCCTTTACTTCAGACCCCGACTGCATTCAACTCGCGCGCTATCTGTAGGTATGTTACTATTAAAATTTTGATCGGTTTTCTAGTCTTTTATTTACAAATAAAATGGCTACTGTAGATGCAGCTTTATAGTGGATTTTAAGTAGATCCATTTTTTAAATATTTTCGGATCATGGATCAAAGTGGATCTGTGTGATTTGAGTGTAAAAAGATCCATGGATCTTTTCAATGGATTTTAGTGGACATAGGGATATGTCGCAAAGAAATGAGGAAACCAGGGATATCACGAAATCCCGGTAAATGTCAAAAATGTCTTGCACGTTGAACATTATGCGTTTTGCACATTTTGCGTTCTGAAACATTTTGCATATTGAACATTTTGATTGTAGTAAGTACTCATTTTGCTTTTTGGTCATGAATTACATTTTTATCTAGAGAATTTTCTCTAGAATTATAGAGATGGGCAGAAAATGGTGGATCAAGCAGAACAGGCCAATGGTTGTAGTTGTACGTTGGCACCATTCAAGTAGAATGTAAAAGTTAAACTGTGTATAGGTAAAAGGATATCGAAGCTAGTGAAATTACCTACAATCCTTTAAAACATTTTTCAGACGAGCTCGGTGTAGAAGCACTTGGAGTTTTGGCGCCAATAATTTTAAAAGGTAACAACTTGTGGCACAAACGCCGTCACGCCCGCCCATGTAAAAAAAAACCTCAAGTCTCTACTTACATTCTTTGTCTGAATATTTAAAGTCCAACGACTTACTTGGCCGGCCTATATTTATTTTCAGAGACCTTTGCGCATGGAGACGCTAAACACCCGATCACAGCTATTTTATTCCAAAAACGATAACGCAACAACTTCAAGCCGGCCAACTTAGATTGCGCGTATTATTATTATTATTGTAACAAAAACTACAAAGTGTTTTCGTAACGGAGGTATCTCCAGGCGGCTAGAAGAGATTTGAAAAACAGTTTCATTCCTAGACGCGGGAAAATAGAAACAAACGCTATACCAATCTACCTGGGCCGCGTTGCAGCACAATGTTGGCAGACCAATTCGTTCGTCTTCACTGATTAAGACCTATTCCTATATATAATATACATTAAAAGGCTGATATGAATATAAATACTATTCCATTGCTTCTGTGATAATAAGCCTTGCTTGAGGCGACTCAATACAAGGTAATCTAACGCAACAAGAATTTTTACATGGGTTAAGTTTTCAATAAAATTGTAGAAAACAAAATAAAAACACCAATTATTGTGGTCAGAGATCTGTTATATTTTATGGTACAACGACTTTACAGATTCGAGCAAAAATGTCAAAATAAATAAGCAACAATCTGAAGCCGTCACTAGCTTCTACAAATACAAATCAATGACAATCACAAAATAAAAACTAAATACATTAAACAATACAAATTTAACAAACAAGACGACACCTTTATGGTTTAGAAGAGATTATTTAGTTTGGACAATAAGATAAGGAATATAATTCTAATGGTCACACATAATACAAAAATAAATTTTATTTCAATTATAACATAATGGCACCACTTTAAATGTATTAAGGTTGTCTCAAAAGACCAATACTCGTCCGAGAAGTTGAAGACGGCAAACAATTTATTTTATTATATTTTATTTCGGGTAGTTGTTTATTTTTACTGGTAATTTAGGACACAATTTTATTTACATAAAATTGCAATAAAATAAACTTAAAATATGTTTTATGAACTAAAAGGAGAAGCCCTGTGGTTTTCGGTATGGTACGAGTCTTCGGACACCTTTTAATGAAATATTTAGATCAATCGCATTCACGTTTAAGACGAATTTAACAAATCACAAAAGCATTACACTGTATAAAAAACAAAGTTTTCCTTAATGGAATGGAATATCTATATAAAATATGAACAATACACAAATTCGAAAAATTTAGGCATATTTTTTTAGAATAATAATGGGACCATAACGCTATTCGTATAATTATGAAAGGCCACTCGATTATTTTCGAGAGTAATAAGTTTACCCAGTTTACATAAAATGAGATTAGCGCAAATAATATAGATACAGCGACTGGCCAACGACCGAAAACCTTAAATAAGTGAGAGATAGAAGATTAAGTTTTTTTTTTTAATTTATAGATACTTTAGAAGAGACTGTGAAATTGCCAAATTAAAAGTTCTAATAAAGCCTATTTTACAATATTATGTTGCCAGCACACGTTTCACTCGACTGTAGATCGAGAGTTGACTAATTTGTAAATTGCAATGAAAATTTATTGAAATTATTGGAAAATTTATGACTTTCAAAGGAGCTATGTTACGTGAACGAAATAGTGAACTGTTTTAAATAAAATTCAGACTTTTAATATCCAAACTACTTGGTTAAATTGGCCCTTTGACTATGACCTTAAACAATTTTTGGCAAACCAGCCGAGTGAAACATGATTGCTATTTAGAATTGTTTTTAAAGTAGCATTATTACCATACAAACAAGTTATAAGCATACAACATTTACTTATAATTTTATTTACGAGGACGTAATAATGTGCATTCACATCAAACTATAGAAAGTATTAACATAATATTTTTTATATTGTAGTCTGGCAATGTTCACTGCATTAATTTAATTTAAGTATACTCTTTATAATGATAATGAGATTCAGACGCGCGCTTGCGAGCCCTGTTGTGGCAGCACCACAATTGTGTTGGTTGGTTGAGGCTGAATATGTTCATTATGCGTTCGCTCCTGCTGTAAAAAAAATATATTGTATTAATATGCTATAGATTGCACGAGTTAAGTAAATGCAGCACAGATGGCGCTGTCTAGTTTGGTGATATTTTGTGAGATAACGTGTCTCTTGGATCTGTGCAAAGCACGGAAGAAAAATCAAGTGGAAATGCAATACAAATAATTCCGCCGTTGTCCATAGGTGGCGGTTTTCGCGGCTCTAGCAATTATATACTTTAACATATTGTTCATAAGGGTGGTATTCGCGTTTGTATTACCTATGACCTCAGCGACAAGTTACGCGTACTAGCGTATTAGTGACACGCTTACCACGCCTACTTAGCACTTCCACTTGATTTTTCTTCCGTGATGCAATTTTACATAGACATTTGTATCGTTGAAACCGTTGAAACCGTTTGGACTAGAAATACAAGGAAATGTTTAGACGTAAAGAGGCATCTGTCAATGTAGATGAGACGGTCTGTCAAACTGAAATCTGCTCCGATCTTTTTAAATGTGTACAAATTACGCGACGTGTGATGACTAACAATGATGACAACATACTTATTATGCATAATAATGATAATTCACATGAAACCTCATTAATATTCAATATTTTATTTTTATTAATGACTAGCTGACCCGTGCCCACTTCGTTGGGCGGCGAAAAAAAAGCGTTCCTTTTTTAAACATATTTCATTACTGCTCCACTCCTATTAGTCATAGCGTGATACTATATAGCCTATGACACTCCCCGGTAAATTGACTATACAACACAGAAAGAATTTTTAAAATCGGTTTAGCAGATCCAGAGATTACCCCCTGCAACGTCACAAACACACAAACTTTACCTCTTTATAATATTAGTATAGATTTAAGGCCTACGCAGACCGGGAAGGCATAGCAAGGGATTTTAATTTTTACTAATGGACATTCAACCGTACTATTACAGAAATACGACATAAATTGCTATGCTTTAAAATGAAAAATGCCGTGCGATAAAATCCCTTTCAATGCCACGGCATCATTTTAAAGCATAGCAATTTATGTCGTATTTCTGTAACGGTACGGTTGAATTTCCATTAGCAAAAATTAAAATACCTTGCCATGCCGTCCCGGCCTGCGTAGGCCATTAATTAGAATCTTTGTACACTCTTAATATATTATGGACGTTTTAAGCAATTCCCAGACTTTTAAGAGCAAAATTACCATTACAAAAACATTTATTCCCATTGACGTAGGTACTTGTTATCATTTAACGCAGTAATTTTATTATCGAGTGTTTCAATATACGAGTCGTGTTCAAGGTTGTTTATTAGCATATTTTATTCTATTTTCATTTCAGTTTATTTATTTCTAGCATTATATTTTCTTTTTAACAAACGGGAAAAAATTAAGTTTGACATAACATTTTTATGATAATTCCTAATAATTTGGCTCTCTAATCCCACTTAGAAATACTTACTAACCAACTATGGTGTATAAATTAGATAACACTTAGCATTTTAATTGTAGATCATTTATAACGTAAGTACATTACTTTATAAATTACTCAACTTTGGTATGTGTCTCAGCTTAACTATTCATAATTATATTAACTGCGACATAATGCTCGATTCCTAATGGGGGTGTTGTCTTTATTTTCAGGAAATTAAAAATTAAGGTTACCTGTATATTTTACTAAATAGGTTACTACTCTGTAGGACGCATTGTTAAACTCACCACAGTAGTGAGCGTATTCTGACCGGTGGCCATGAGCGTGGCGGCCCTGTAGGAGGGCGGCGGCGTCTGCTTGACCGCCTCCTCGTAGTCGGGCAGCACGCCGCAGTAGTCGGGCGCGGCGGGCGGCGCGGGGATCTCCTCTTGCGATATCACGAAGGGGCTCTGCAGTGCGTGAGCTCGCATGGTCAGGTACTTGTAGCAACGCCATACTATGGTGATGCAGTAGCCCTACGAATTAAACAAAACGTTACTTAAAAACGCTTATAATACGTAAGTATGCTTTGGGTTTGAAAATGTACCTATTATTGTAATTTTGAGATTGGTTAGTTATGACTTTGAGATCTTAACATTAAAAGATAAGTTTTTTAGATTACTTTTCATTAGCAAAAGTATGCTGGATATCGTCAAAATAAAAAAAAAATGTCAAGTAAGGACGGTTCTCCTACATTGACAGACGGAACTACAAATACTTTGTTGGTCAGAGCATGTATAGGTATAGTCTTTTATTTCGTTTTTCTTCTCTCGTATATGTATGTAGTAGGCTTTTACTACACTCATGGGAGATGATATTGACTCTGTAACCACACGGAGAATTGCTGGTCTGCCAAAGGTTTTGAATACTTCTGTGCCCTACTAAGTTCACAGACCACCTCGTAAACGGCCGACTGTATATGCTCTACACATTCGCTGTAAGAATATTCGACTACCCTTCCGAACACACCACATAATCATACACAATTCTGAATCCTATTTCCTTTTACTTAGAGTCCAAACTTACCTTAATCAATACAGCAGTTAAGAAGGCGGTTAACACGACGAGAGCAAGCGCCGGCGCCGGCAACTGTAACAGTTGTGCGCGCCACGGTACTCGCTTAGTCTCCGCCACTAAGCGGTGGATAGAGCGCAGGTAGCACAGGTAACCAGTAGCTGTTAGACTGAAATCGAGGGATTTATTGAGATATATTATATTCAAATATACTAAACCAGCATTTGCCCGCGGCTTCGCTCGCGTTAAATTCGGGGTAGCCCTTTTCTGGACACAGAAGAAAAGAAAAGTAGCCTATGTTACTCCCCATCTCTACAACTATCTCCACTTAAAAAATCACGTCAATTCGTCGCTCCGTTTTGCCGTGAAAGAAAGACAAACAGACAGACACACTTTCCCATTTATAATATTAGTATGGATAATAGCAGGAATTTAACACTAAAGCAGACGTTCTAATTAAAGGTCTATTAGAAAAAGGTTATCTCTTTCGTTGGGATATCGAGGCAGTCGAGGTATGTAGTATCATCATCATAGCATTAAAGTCCCACTGCAGGGACGGGCCTTCTCCAGTGACGGAGGGATACTTGGTCTACTAATACCACGCTGGCCAAACGGATTGGTATAGGGTTCAATTTCAAGTTTTCCTTCTTTTGGTATTAATATAATTATTTGGTATAATATTAATATCAAGTATATTATGTATCAATGTAGACAAAATAGGTCAGTAAGGACTGCCGTAGTCTTTGTCCACTGCCAACTGGTGTTACCACACTAATCGATCGATGGTAGAATCGAACACTCGACGTCGATCGATTGAACCATAGAAAAGAATACCATCGATCGATTAATCAATCAACGCTACCACGATCAACGTAAATAAATCGACATTAAGCCCGATTTACACATCGACAAGTACAGTAGCGAGTTAAGTAGTAAGTTGTTGATTAAGTTGATTTAAATAGATCTACATCCTATTTTTTGGAGAGTTAAGTTGGCGTACTCAACTCGCCAAAAAATAGGATGGAGATCTATTCAAATCAACAACTTACTACTTAACTGGCTACTGTACTTGTCGATGTGTAAATCGGGCTTTAGATCGATGCCATCGAGTGTAGTAACACACCAATCAATCGAATATCAATCGATGGACCCGAAGAAAGCAACGCTTGAGTTTGTATTTAATATAATCTAACAATGTAATCACTAGACGTTATACCTCGTATCTGTTACTAATATGCAATGTCTAGAGTGCAAGATGTATGATCTTAGATAAGGAAAAACTGTTATCGGCTATAGTTTACACACAATATTGTAAACAATAAATTAATATTATACGTCATGAAGACTGCTGCATTTTTTCCTGCGCAGTATTTACCCTCTTTATTCTTTTCAAAAGAACTTATAGCTCAAATTATTTTTGTTATTTAGGAAATATAGGATATTACTAACATCCAACAAAAGATAATTAATGAAAATAATTATTATTCTTTTATTATCTTTTTTCATGGCTTTTCTTAATTGCTACAACGCGTTGAGATCAAATAGCATGTAAGCCACGATACGAATTTCGCTATTTGGTTTTTCTTTGATTGACAGAACGCGTGGTGCGCGTTTTTATCAGAGCCATAACACGAATTTCGCGATGTGGATATTTTACTGTAACCACAACGCGTTGTGAGCTATTATTCCGCTATATATGCGTGACATATCTAAAACTATACAAAAATAGATCACTGGTAGTGTCATTGTTTAGGTACCTTAACCATCCTAAGACGGTACTTAGCATCGTCCGATCTTGGTAAAGATAGTGTATTTTCTACAAGATTTTAGAAGTTTTTTTACAAGTTTATCTATAATATTTATTGAATTTAATGCTTTTCAAAATCCTTCGCAACAAAATTGATTGTCCACAGTTACTTAAACTTTTTCGCTTTACCGCGCCTGCACGACTACCTCGATACCGGATAACGCCACTGTCTTTGCCACTTATGTCTACTGTGCTGGGTTCTAACTCGCCTGTACCTAGACTTAGTAGGACTTTAAACAGTCTCAGTGATCTTGTTGATATACACCATGATACACTGTTGTCTTTCCGCCAAAGTATACGTGACCATTTAAAAGGCCAGTTGTAGTTTTTAACAAGGCAGAAATGATGTAATGTTAAGCAATATTTTGTATTAATTTGGTTTATGCATGTCACTTAATTAGTTTTGGTTTATATTAAGAGAAATGTAATTATTTCACAGTTATCTTTGTTAATATTATTATAGTTGTAAACACTTAATGCATGCGGTGTTCGCCTATAAGTAGTTATTACACTTACAATGTTAAACGTAGCTAATTAAGGAAGAACTGTTTTAGTGTAAATAGCTGTTGGTGAACCGAATAATAAATAAATAAAATAAATAAATTATAACTAAGCTAAGCAAACAAATAGGTATGTTACATTAGCTGCGAATGTACGTCACACTTATTATGATATATCAACATGGAATCTAAAATTATTCAGTCATGGAGGCGACATATTGTAACATTGTAATTTCATTACAATGGCATTTAAATATGAATGTGTGTATGATATGTAACATTGTTGTAAGAGTTAATTGACTCGGTGGCACAGCGTTAGTATATGCTGTTACGTACACGATACCTTATTACCTTCGTTTTCTATCCAGAATATTTTTATTTGTGAGATTCTGTGGCGTAGTGGTTATATAACTTGACTGCTACGCAGAGGTCTCGGGTTCGATTCCCGCTCAATGCAAATCTTTGTGTGCATGAACATGATTGTTTGCATTGGTCTGAGTGTTTATATGTATAATATGTATGTATTTACATAAAAAAAGTATTTGAGTATGTTTATCCGTTGTCTAGCCCATATTACAAGCTCTGCTTAGTTTGGTACTAAATGACGTTGTGTGAATGTGTGAGGATTATTTATTTATTTGAGGATTATTTATGGTCTGGGAGTATTTTGTTTTCGCCGTTGTGGGCTCTAATATTATGTACCCGAGTAAAATAGTCCGTCGTGGGCACGTCTATAATAGTGCTTGAACAAGAGATAAAGCCCACAACGGAACAGAGACTGAGTAGTTTCCATTTAGAAGGTAATGTGAAGAAGTTATTCTAGCGGGAATTAACAGAAACATCACTACGATAATTTGTACCTAAATAAAAGACAACAAAAGTACTATTTGTAAAATTAATAAAAAAAAACAAGCCCATTAACCTGCTCGGCGTATGGTCTTCAAGATACACTGGAACACTTTTATTTTCATAAGTAAATAATACACCTACACCTTCTTTATCATGTCCATTTATAAGAGTTGTCTGGAAGAAATCGCTTTTAGCGATTAGACCGCCATGTACCAACAAATAGTAAATTGTTAAATAAGTATTTGTATTCTTAGGTGTACAATAAAGTTTGTTTGTATATTTTTTTTGTATTTGTAATATAATACTCACACTGTGATCGCAAAGTCAAATATCTGAAGGCAGAAGAACGGCAGCAGGTGTGCGGGCTTCCCGAGAGCAGCTCCGTAGATCAGCATGAATGTGATGGCTAGAGTACACACTGTCACCAGTGCGCCTACATCCACGTCATCTAGTGCACACAGACAAATGTATTGTTTAGTATTAGTTTTGTAATACAGAAAAACTTAAGAAATAATAATGAATATTAATGTGATTTTTTGTCGCGTATGTGGAGATGAATTCCGAAAAAAAAGTTAAACAACTTTGTTTGACGAAAGTGAAGACCTAAAAATATGACGGAAAATTGTTAATGTCAAGAAGAAAAATAATAATTTAAGTATTATTAATAAGTTAAATTAGCCATATTTATGGAATATACAGGTGCACATGAGAATTACTCATAATAATTAAGTATTTTATAAATTTTGTATGGGTATTTTTCGATTTATTATTTGTTATGACCTTGTACTAAGATTATTGCAGCATTCTGTGTATGAATAGAATGGCATTAGCAAAAAGATCATGGTATTCACACAATGAGTAGTAGTTTCTACATTTCATTATATCATAGAAGGACAAAAACAGTCCCATGACCGGTTTCGTCTAATAACGATTAACTAGAAAGAAATTATGCTACTATACCCTTTCCACTATATTTAACGACATTTGACAGCTTGACGTTAGTGACGTTCAGCAGTATCTCGAATGTAATGCCATTCGATTGTAAGCGATTTCGCAATTTTTCAAATTACTTTATTTTACACATTTGGCTCCTTACATCAACTTACATTATCATTTTATTATTGTTTCTTTCTTTATCTCTGTTAAGAGAATTAGCCTATAGCTTGAAATGATAAAATTATAGTTAGCTTAGGTATTATTTAAAATACATAATTTATCGTGACACATTCGCGGGTTATAGCTAATCTAAAATATCATATTACATTTTATAAACGTATTATGAAGAGTTCAGGTTTATTCATAGCATTTATTTCTACCGATTATTTGTAATTTGTTTCATAATGGTGGTAATCGTTATGAGTGTCCATCACTAAGTAACCATGGTAACTGAAAAAAACATGGGTACGTTCATGAAATACAATATTATTTGTTCGAAAAATAAGCGGAAGCATTACGAAACTTCATGGACGTGAACTGTCAAAAAGCTAAACTTACGCTGGAAGGGGTATAGTAAGAAAATATGCGTTATTTTTAAACAATATTAAGTCTGGGCTAATTTGCAATGGCAGGTTAAAATGTAAGGAAAACGCATAATATGTGCGTGCGTGTCTGTGGCATAGAGTTGCGTAGATCAAAATGTAACGCAACAGAGGCACTTAATAGGTATTTATAACAGGCAGGCAATTGATGAGCAACTTATAAATGCGTATATCCTGTTTATACGTTGCGTTTTTATTGACTAGCTACTGTACAGAAGCTAGCTGTGTAGTAGGAGTAACAGTAGCAGTGCTACTTCACATAATTGAAATTTTAAATAATACTAACAATAACATGTATTTACTTTAAAGAAACTTACGATATATAAGACTGTGATCTCTCGGTTGTCCAATATGCTGGGGTGCAAAAGAGCTGGGTGCCGGGTCTATCTTAGACAAGGCAGTTGGCATGGCCTCGTGGCCAGCATTGCTCCAGTCTGCGAGTGGTGCCGAATCACGTTCCAGTTCATCCAATAGGCGAGGGTCACGCACTATAGCAGCTAGGAAGCCAAGTGCTATAAGATGTAGCATCTGCCACAAGGAACTGGTGTTATTATTAACATATTTTTTACTGTTTGTTTAATCTACATCTATACTCGAGAAAGAAGAAAACCATATAACATAGGTACGTCTTGCTTTTCACCGTATGAGACAAACATACGGTAGCCGAGAAAGTAAAATATGATCTTGATGTATATTTATTTAGGTTCTACTAGTGACTTTCCTTTGTGATTCCCTAATCTAACCATGGTAATCTATACTATATTGCAGCTTTAATTCTAATCACCATTAATCTTTACTATAAAAACCGATAAACCCAGCGTAAACAGGGTCGATAGCCTGAGATACAGCAGACACCCTTTATCAGGTATCAATCCACCACACTACGTTTTGCGTTGTTAAACAATCTAATTATGTGTACCTATCAATTTGTTTTCTACTAAAACTATGGAGATACTAACTAACCTGATCTACTAAAACGAATGCTTTCATTTACATGCGCAAAGAGGCTCTTTATGTAAGGCTAGTAATCTTGGAGTTGATAGGCAGACAGAAGGCTGTCTATAAATACAGAGAAACATCTGATCCTTGCCGATTTCCTCCCAATAACATATACCTACGTATTGGAAAGAGGCGCAGTGCGCGAATCCTGCAAGACGGACTAAGCATAACGACGCGACGCGACGTAAAAGATAAAAATGTCAATATCCATTGTTCCCTTCCATTCATCTCAGTTAATATGTCCCTGTTTACTTTTTAAATAAAAGATGTTTTAGAAGTCTCTGAATGCTTGAGACCTTATCTGAATATCTATATAGATAAAGCTGTTTATACGATCTATTTCCGTACTATCAGTAAAAAGTAACAATAGGAACATATTTTATTTCTATGACAACTCGTAAACAATGATAGGCAGAATTCTGTCTTAGCACTTATTAGGGGCAGAAGCTTTTAATTATTTTAAAAAGTTATAGCTTTTAAATAGCAAGTCTAAGAAACACATGAATGTAAATTGTACTCTTTGAAAGAATGTTCAGAATGCATCTTATTTCATGGTTCACATCGACACCAACAATTTATACTACGCTAACTAGTGTTAGGTGTGATTAAGACGAGAGACGGCAATCATGGCCGTGTTAAGGAACGATTTATTTTCAAAAGTGTATAACTGTTAAAAATTTGGTCCATGTAAAAATGCGTTGTATATTTATTAGATGACATCATAATAGAACTGTTTGCTTGAACTATTTTTAATTTAAAAAAAGTAGCTTCTACGCTATGGCGATAAACTGATGTCGGAAAAGGATGCACAGGCCGCATAAAGAATATTATTTGGAGGACATTATAACAATGGGGAGGTTTTATGTTACATTTTTAAATTTCTTATGATGCAAACAGTTATAATTGTGCCAATTTAATAAAATTTAGTAATAGTTTGAGTGGTAGAAAGTGATATATTTTTAAAATCCTGCTGGACTTGAGGTGAAGCAGTTCAAAGAGACCTGTATTTTATTCAATGTAAAACTGAGTGCCATACTTATTTTATCATCAAAACATAAGGATTCAAGAGGCAGATTTTAATACACCTAAAACTTCCTTTTTGTAAAGTACCTATAAGTCATACATACAGCTGATTGTGATAAGTATAATATAAATTGTGATACTTACAAGATGCCATGTTCCAAGCAGTATAGTGCCTGTGCGCACATGGAGACAAAAACAACAGCGCCATTCGCTGTTGCGTTCGCTCCCTAATTTGGGGCGTAAGCTTATCATCGTCACCTGAGAAAAAAGAATATGCATGTCATTGATACATACAGAAATTCATCTTAATGAATAAGAGAAATAATTTTACTATTACTATTATTAGTATTCCTTTGAGTATCTTATGTTATAGAAGAAAATCTCACAACTTTTAGTAAAAAAGTATTACATACATATAATGACAATTTGATGAAAATACATATAATGCAAACCTTTTTACAAAACTCGGAGACGTAGAAGGTAGTCGAATCAGACACAAAAATAGATTAAAAGTGCCTCAAACTAACCTAGAGATACACAAAAGAAACTTGTACTGTATGTGTATTAAACTATATAACTATCTCCCTGGCAAACTTATAAATCTTCCCTTAATACAATTTCATAGAGAGCTCCGCAAATTACTACAAAATAAAGTCTATTACGACATCAATGAAAGATACCTTAGCGATAAAATAACTATTGAAATAATGTAACACAACATGAGTATAAACATTATAAAACTATTCTTATTTAATTGTTAATAACATTGTTAATCATAGTTTTTATTTATTTGGTTTAGTTTTTAATTTAATTTTAATGATACATACTAGACATTTTTTTGTAATTTTATTTTTATTATATTTTTTTAAGTATGCTACAATTTAAATTGGATTATAATAGTTTGATGATTAATATTTAATAAGTAGTAATGTAGTCAATTACTGTTGACTATCACTGGATTGGTGGGAAATAGCAATAAAACAACTGTTGATTCTTCCTGAGTATAACTGGACTATTTATTCTTCCTTGTTCCTTATTACTATTACACTTGTTGTTCCCTTGACTGTTGCTTGCCGACTGAGGTTCCGTGAACAAACGGCTACCCCTTTTATACAAATTTCTTACATTATTTTGGCGCTGTCTCATTAGTCGGCCAATTAAGGTAACTACTTTTTAACCAATAGGAATTCAGCAAGCGATCCGTTTACTGTAGCTTAGGTAGCGCGCAGCATTACCGGAACGTGGGACCTTATTTTTTGCTTGTTGAAATCCTACTGCAAGTTTATACATTTTTATTTAAAACCCTATTATTTTTCTTTATTAATATAAAAACATGATATAATTTGAATATTTAACAACTTTGTAACTTAATCTAACATTTTAAAATATTCTAAAAGTGCTGTCGGGCGTAAACTATGAGAAATCTTTATTTAAATGCTAATAAACCACTAAAAACTTATGTTAAAGTAGTATTTACACAGTATTATTGCTATATATTAGTAATTAATTATTTATTTACTATAAAAACTATAAATAACTATAAAAACACTATTTTAAAAGACTATTTAACCAAAAAATCCACTAATTAACAAACTGTCCTGCTCAATTGCTATATAAAGACATTATTTACAAAAACTAATTAAAACAGATATATTCACTTATTATTTTAAAACTGTCTTGTACACAAATTCACTATAAAAGTCTATCTCGCACATTTCTCCCGCCGTGCAGACTATGTTGCATCTTCTCTCGGTGCGAGCTCGACGTCTGTAGTCACGGGCATGATCACCAGCTTCCTCACCGGTCTCCGCAGCACTCCTCCTTTGGTCTGGATGTCCACTGTTCGCACGATGTTATCTGGGCCTGGATACGTCGCTATCACTCGACCTCTGATCCAGACATTGCGGGGTAGGTTGGCATCGACTACTTGCACGAGGTCGTTGATCTTCACAGCTGGTCCTTTTCCATGAGGCTCCCGCCGGTATTGAAGCTCCGGGAGATACTCCTTTACCCAGCGGTTCCAAAAGATGTCCGCTAGGCGTTGTGCAGATCGCCAGCTACCTCGGGAAATAGTGTCCTTTTCATCGAAGGTTCCCGGTTGTGGTACTCTTCCATTTCCTCCCAATAAGAAATGATTAGGAGTTAAAGCTTCAGGGTCTTCCGCACTGACAGAGACATGTGTTAGTGGTCGGCTGTTCACTGTGTACTCCACTTCGGCTAACAGTGTTGAGAGTACTTCTTCTGTCGGATATCGTTCGTGTAGAGTCGCTGATAATGCTGTCTTGACTGAGCGAACCATACGTTCCCATGCACCTCCCATAAATGGTGCTCCAGGTGGAATGTAGCGCCAAGAGATTGTTCTCTTAACTGCTTCTTCTGTTGTCGCCTCGTCGATGGCTTGTCGAAGTTCTTTGTCCGCTGCCTTCAGGTTGGTGCCGTTGTCAGACCAGATTTCAGTTGGGCACCCGCGTCGTGCTATCATTCTTCTTAGTGCCATCACTGCAGAGTCCGCGGTGAGTGAACCGGCGATCTCGAGGTGAATGGCTCGAGTGGTGAGACATGTAAATATTGCAACATATCTCTTCTGTCGAGCGCGTCCCACTGTCACAGTCAAAGGTCCGAAGTAGTCGACCCCTGTATAGGTGAAGGGTCGTCTATGGTGAGCTAGACGGCATGCAGGTAAGTCCCCTGTCCTTGGAAGCGGCGGTGTCTGTGTCTTCATTCGGCAGAAAAGACATGCACGAAGTAATGTACGAGTGATGGGTCGTAGGCGTAATACCCAATACTGTTGTCTGCACTCGTTGACTGTAGCCTCGACACCAGCGTGATGTAGTTCGCGATGTATTGCTTGAATCCACATCTTCACCACTTTATGTTCACCGTCAAGTATCATAGGGCTTTTAATGCTATTTGTGACTTCTTGTACTGCTTGGATTCTACTTCTAAGTCTGATGACTCCGTTGACGTGCTCGATGCTCAGCTGACGTAGTCGACTCTCTTTGTTAATTGGCTTCTGTTTTTTCAGTAATTCTATTTCTTCTGTAAAGGAGTCTTCTTGAGTCGATTGCATCAGAAGCCTTTCTGCCTGTTTGAGCTGCTCCGCGGATACTGGGATGAACTTCTTCCCCTGTGACGGTGAGGTTTTCTTGACAGCTGATTGTGGCTTCTTCTCTGTTGGTTTAGTCACTCTGTTCCAGTTAGGATCCTTTTCTGTATTCTTCTTGGTTTTTCTATAGTTGACACTTTGTTTTAGTGTTCTGCACAACTCTATAAACTGTAGAACCCTTGCTGTCGTATGTCGTAGTCTTGTCCAGTTGGAAAATCGTGACGCGTCTGGTAATCCTTCTGACAGATTTGGTCCCGATCTGTTTGTCACGTTATTTATTCTTTCTTCACCAGAAGGTTCTTCTGTAACTATTGTTGATGTTTCTGTAGGCCAGAGCTCTTCTGCTTGACATAAGAAGTCAGGTCCTTTATACCAACGGTGATCCTTGTTGAAGTTCAATGGGACATCTCGTGTTGCGTCATCTGCTATGTTCATTTTTGTGGGAATCCATCTCCACTCGTTCACTTTTGTGCTGTCTTCTATGGCTGCTAGACGATGCGCTACATATGGTTTATATGAGCGTGAACCAGTACGTATCCATGTGAGAACTGTCTTACTGTCGGTCCAAAACACTTTGCTGTCAGGTTTCCTCTCGTGTTCTTCAACTATTGTTTCTGCAAGTCTGGTTCCCATAACAGCGGCTTGAAGTTCCAGTCTTGGTATGGAGGTCAACTTCAACGGTGCAACTTTCGCTTTCGCCATAATGAGTGATAAATTGATCTCGCCGCTTGGTGTCACTGTTCTCCAATACAACACTGCAGAATAGGCTGATTCGCTTGCGTCGGTGAAAATATGTAGTTGTATATTGTCGGCATTGCTGTAGTTGATATATCTTCGTGGGATCGTCGTGTTGCGAAGATTTTCCAGATGATTCATCCAGATCTTCCATTGTTCTGCCAGGTCTTCGTCGATCATGTCGTCCCATGGGGTGCCTCTGCGCCATACTTCTTGTAAAAGTTGTTTCGCCTTTATGGTGACTGGTGATGCCAAGCCAAGTGGGTCAAATAATGACATCACGATGCGCAGCGCTTCCCTCTTCGTTGGTGTGTTTCCTTCTTTAAGTGTCTGCGGGATACGAGCCAAATTCAGGTTGAAGGTAAGCTCGTCACTGTTGATACTCCAGACAACACCAAGGACTCGTTCTGTCTTCTCTTCTGGCTTGTATAGATCCACGTAGTCATTTTGAACATCTTCTCCAAGAGCTTCTAATAGTAGCGGAGAGTTTGATTTCCATTGCTTCAACTCAAATTTGGCCTTAGCGTGCACTTCACGCACACTCTTCGTGATGCGTATGGCGTCTTCAATGTTTTCAAAGCTGTCTAAGTAGTCGTCAACATAGTGTTTCTGTATGATCGCTGCCACGGCTTCAGGATGAGTATCTTCATGCTGCTTGGCGTTCAGGTTCTTGACGTATATTGCTGTAGACGGGGAACTCGATGCACCAAATATCAACGAGGTCATTCTGTATTCTTCTGGAGGTTGGTCATCTCGTCGGTTTCCTCGCCAGAGATATCGAAGGGAGTCTCGGTCTTCTTCTCGTAATTTGACTTGCATAAACATTTCCTTTATGTCTGCAGTCACTGCTATTTCATGTTGCCGGAAGCGCATGATCACTCCGGGTAATGATTGAAGAAGATCGGGTCCTTTCAGCAACATGTCGTTGAGTGCGATTCCTCTTGTCTTGGCTGCAGCGTCATGGACTACTCTGATTTTGTCAGGCTTCATCGGGTTGATTACAGCGAAGTGTGGTAGATACCAAATCCTTTCTGGTGTCTTCTGTTTAGGTGCAGGTTCGCTGTATCCCTTTGTTATAAGAGCTTCCATCTGTTCTGTATATTTTTTCTTCAATTCAGAGTCACGATCTATCTTCTTTTCTATGTTCAGGAGTCTGTTCAGCGTATTCCCGTAGTTATCTGGGAAGCTAATGTCTTCTTTGCGCCAGAGAAGTCCTGTCTCATATCTTCCTTCTTCTGTCTTCTTAGTTGTCTTTTCCAATATGCGTAGTGCTTGTTCTTCTGGATCTGACTTCGGTCTTCTGTTATTCAAGCATAGCGAATCCATTTCGAAGTACTGCTTCACGAGGGCTTCTAAGTCATCTGTGGTTTCTTCTGTGACGTGTGACACATAGTCGACGGTGTGTCCGATGGTCCTTGTTTGACTGCCATGTAGTACCCAACCGAGAGGCGTAAGGGAAGCCACTGGTTGGTTCTTGTCTCCTTTTCTTACTTCAGTTGTCAGCAGAAGATGCCAGTTGTCTTGTCCTATCAGCACTTGTGGTTTCACGCTGGCGTATGTGAGATGATGCTGAATATCTTCTAAGTGTTTGCAGCCTTCAATCACTTCTTTTGGCACTTGTTGCGATGAGACTTGCAAGTTCTTCACTGTGCGCGCTTGTATCCGTTTCTCTTGATTGTTCACTCCTTTAATTTCAATAGTGACTCTTCTTGATGTTAACTCTGACGTCTTCATGGCGTTGATGCTTTCTATTTTCAGTGGATCGATAGGTCCCGTGGCTCCGACACGCTTGGCCATGTCGTTATCTATAAGTGTGACTGTTGACCCATCATCCAGTAGGGCGAAAGTGTTGGCTTTTCCTGCTGGCCCCTTTATTTGAATTGGAATGATCTTCAAATATGACTGTTTCTTCTTCAGGGTCCAGGCAGAGTTAATTGCTTCTGTTGCCATCGTTTCTTCTTTCGCCTGTGTCTTCTCTGTTGCCTTATTGTGGTGCAGCATTCTGTTGTGGAAGTATTTGCAGTTGTCCATGCCGCATGTCCTCGCTTTACATGTGTGTGTCTTGTTTCTATAGCGGAGACACCGGAAACAGAGACGTTTTGACTTGGCCATGTCCCATCTTGCATTCACTTCCATGTTCTTGAACTGTTCACAGGCTGTTGTGGTATGTCCTGTCTCTTCACATACAGGACACTTGGTGACGTAAGTTTTCTCTGTTACATTGTGTATCTTCTGTGGTCTTTTTTGTGCTGTACTCGTGTGTGACGCCATTTGTTCTGGTAGAGCATAAGGTCCGCATAATTCAGCTTCTCTTCTAAGGAATTTTTCTAGCTTCAGTAGATCAGCATCTTCTCTGGGTTGTACTGCAGCGAAGTCGTAGTATCTGTAGCGCAGGGTTGGTGTGAGCTTGTCTACCAGCGCCTTTGAAATTTCTGGATTGTACATATAGTTGGTGCAGCTTAGTGTCTTCAGAGTTGCGACGACATTGGAGATCTTCGTTGAGAATATACAAATGTCACGTGGAGATTCTGTGAGGCGAGGTAGTCCACGAAGCGTTTCCATTTCTATCATAGCAATGGATTCTGGTCTTCCAAATCTTGATTCCAACGTCTTCATAATTTCTGCGGGCTGTGCACTTGTGATGAGTAGACCTTCGACTGCCTCCTTTGCTTTTCCTTTGAGATTTCTTCTAAGTCTGTTGATGTTTTCTACTGAAGAGAACGTTTTTTCTGTTTCGAAGTATGCGGCACGGAAAGGCAGCCACTCTTGATGAGATCCATTGAAGATAGGCAGCTCTATAAACTTCGGTCGCTGAGCGGCTTTGATGGCTTGTGTTATAGCTGCGGCCAGTTCTGTTATGTCATTTTTCACTCCCGCCGGTGATGAATGAAGGGGCTGTGGCTGTTGATGAAGCTCTTCTGTTGTATTGGCAGCTGGTTGTTCTGTACGTCGTAGCGGCGCGGTGACTACTTCTGTTGTAGGTCCATCGGCTTGCTCTTCCAACCAGTTGACAACACGTTCATTGACTTCTGTCTTCGATACTATTGAGACTTCATCATTTTCTTCGTCTTCATCTTCGACTTCCAGCGAGGCGAGGCGCGCAGCTGCTAACTCGACTTGTAATTTCAATAGTTCTTCTTTAGCCTTCGCTAACTTGTAGGCCTTAGACTTGCTATGTGTTGACCCCCCCCTTCCCCCCTTCTTGCTGTGGGGACGGGAGAGCGTCGGTCCGGGTGGCACTGGTGGGGTTTTCTTCTTGATTGTCGAAGTTTCTGTTTCTTGATATTTCTCGGCGTTTCCCCCCTTGCCCCCCTGTGTTGGCGGCTTCATGGGTAGCGTAGGTGCGGCGGCCTGGCCCTCGGACGGCGTGATGACGGTGGAGACGACGGGTGAAGGCTCTGTCGCCGCGGAGGTGGCTGTAGTTTCGGTACACTCCGTGGCGGTGGTTCCCGTCTCTTCACTCGTACCGGTTGCCGAGGTTGTGCCGGTTGCCGACGTCGTGGCTGTGGCTTCGGAGGACGTCGGCGTCGGTTCCGTCGGTCGCTTGCGCCCTTTACCCTCTGAACGGGTGACCGGCATCGTAGATCAAGCTTCTATATATATCAGGAACAATTCTTCAATATTCAGGAACAATTCTTCAATACTCAGGAACAATTCTTCAATACTCAGGAACAATTCTTCACTATTTCCCACGTAGGATCCGGCTCGAAGGACCATAAATGTTGACTATCACTGGATTGGTGGGAAATAGCAATAAAACAACTGTTGATTCTTCCTGAGTATAACTGGACTATTTATTCTTCCTTGTTCCTTATTACTATTACACTTGTTGTTCCCTTGACTGTTGCTTGCCGACTGAGGTTCCGTGAACAAACGGCTACCCCTTTTATACAAATTTCTTACATTATTTTGGCGCTGTCTCATTAGTCGGCCAATTAAGGTAACTACTTTTTAACCAATAGGAATTCAGCAAGCGATCCGTTTACTGTAGCTTAGGTAGCGCGCAGCATTACCGGAACGTGGGACCTTATTTTTTGCTTGTTGAAATCCTACTGCAAGTTTATACATTTTTATTTAAAACCCTATTATTTTTCTTTATTAATATAAAAACATGATATAATTTGAATATTTAACAACTTTGTAACTTAATCTAACATTTTAAAATATTCTAAAAGTGCTGTCGGGCGTAAACTATGAGAAATCTTTATTTAAATGCTAATAAACCACTAAAAACTTATGTTAAAGTAGTATTTACACAGTATTATTGCTATATATTAGTAATTAATTATTTATTTACTATAAAAACTATAAATAACTATAAAAACACTATTTTAAAAGACTATTTAACCAAAAAATCCACTAATTAACAAACTGTCCTGCTCAATTGCTATATAAAGACATTATTTACAAAAACTAATTAAAACAGATATATTCACTTATTATTTTAAAACTGTCTTGTACACAAATTCACTATAAAAGTCTATCTCGCACAATTACGTAATATGTGTAGTACCTAATTAATATTTGCACGGCAGAATATTATGCAGTAACAATAATTTTTAACACCTGTAAACCCAATATATTCTTGAAAATAAATTATTCTTTCTTTCTTTCTTTGTGTCAGCAAAGAAAGCCATTGGCCTTAAATTTTCTTTATCAATGTAGGTATAAATTATTCTATTTTGTTAAGGCATAGACAGTGCTAGAAATGGTGATATTATGTAAACCATGCTAAATATTACATTAAATACTTATAATTATTTCCGTATACACAATAAATAGTTAATTATAATAATATTATTAATGAATATGTCTATGTGTTGTTTTTTTTCCACAAGGTAAAGAAAATAACAATAGATACATGATTATTCATCTGTTCACTATCAGTCTTCTTGATATAAACATTAAGATGCTATTCTAAACCTTCGGTCTTCCGTAAGGAGTCAAATTCTAAGCCCCTAGGGGATAATAAACATGTACTTAACTCATTAAATGGGTTTTACTCTGTTTACAATTATTATACACATATATTATAGAAATTATCAATATAGATGCTGAATATTAATGACGAGACGGATAGTACTCTTTAAGCGTGGCGATTTAAACAGCTGCAAAAACTTTTTCCATGTGCAAAATAACATACAATATCTCAACCAGTTATTGTATTTTTGACTATTTCTCAGAAAGCCTAATACGTGCATACATTACGTACCTTCGATACTTTAAAATGTAATTAAAACAAATAATATTTATATCAATGCAATCAATAATACATCACAGTAAACAGCTAACGCAAAATAACAAGAGCATATGTTTACATATCTACGTAACAGCTTCAGCGAAGTATAATTAAATTACACTATAATATCTAAATGCTAATAATATATTCCTAATACTTGCCTGTATTATTCTGACGCAGTGCTTTTCATGTGTTACGCGAAGTAAAATGCACAAAATTACAACAAAATATTTTCTTTACTTTGACAACGGCACGGTCCAATAACCATAACTAACAATCATAGAACTTTAAGGAATAGACCATAAACCAAAAGTTTTAATGTTGAATCGATTCCACTCGATAAAATCAGAATGTTTTAAAATCTATGCATTTATACAATAAACTTAAAAAAATCGTTGTTTATATTTTTAATTTTCGTAGGCTATTTAGATATTGCACTGTTTATCACCAGACAAAGATTAAACGGATAAATTAAAATATTATGTCATATTCAATGATGTTTTATAATAATAAGGTTGTCTATAAAGTCAAGAAATTAAAGTTTGAGAAACTAAATTGTTCATGTGTCTGGCAACACTGAAATTCAAAATAGACTTGTACATGAGCTGTCATCGAGTAGAAGTTGCGGAACGGTTTTCATTTTGGGATTTTTATTATGTTATTAATCTACAATAAACTAATACTTACTTACGAAGAACAACATAAACAATGAGTAAAGTAAATCAAAGTGGCACGCGGGAAGTGATTTTTACAGTAATAAGATGATGTTTGACGGAGCACGAAGCTGGTCAAATTATATGTGATTTGGCTGATGTTTATGGACGAACTGCAACTTTGATGGGTATGTAATCTTGTAACTGTGTTTTGTAATCAGTCTCAAGTAATAATTTCACTCCATTTGAGATTTAGAGACCAAAAACAGGCATTGCGTACATAGCATATTTTTAGGTAAGATTGTCATTGAAAGTAAGAAATATTGTAGTACGACCTATTCTGTTGATACATTATCAGTTGCATTAGTATAATTCAGTCAAGATTTATCCCAATTTTGAATTTGAATGAATTGCTTTATGTCTATATTACGGTTGATAACTAAACTAAGTATGCCACTTTCGCATCAACGTCTGTCGACAATGAATAATTAATTGCAATATTTTTTTTATTTTTTTATTATTTAGTTTTTAGTAACTCCATGTTAAATGATATCTTGTTAGTTAATATTTAACACTGAATAAATTTTAGTTAGGTATTGCAGTTATTCTTTCCATCCCATTCTTTGCCTGTATTTTGTGTCTAAGTATGTCTAAATTTATTGTAAAAGTAAAATCAAATGTTTAATCAACATAACTTTTGTAAAATTTCAGGCTCCAACCAACCCTCAGATAGTTGCAGGTGATAGCTAGAACTGTGATGGATTTTAATGGTAGTCTTGAAGTTCTACGCAAAATTTTAAATGCAATAGGCCTACAAGAAATGCCCTAGTAATATAAAAATCGAGATTTGCCTGAAGAACTAAGGAAAGACATTATTTATCATTCTTCATACAAGGTAACCTGTATAATAAAGCATATTCCTTTGTATAGTAATTTTTCTCATTATTAACTGTATAAAACAGGTAAAATAATAGTTTCTAGCCTATTTTCCCTTTCTACTCCTCTTTGCCCCCTATACGCCCCTCCAAATAAACCAATAATCAAATCTATATATATATATATATTATCTATATATGATTTACTAACTATACTATATAATCTATATATAGTATAGTTAGTAAATCAGTAGTTTCCGTGTAGTGACGAAGGAAGAATACAATATATCACCACCCCATCTCATCCCATGGGTGTCGTAAAAACCGACTAAGGGACTGTCCGTAAATATTATCTTTATGAAATAAAAACAAAAGAAAACTTGAAATAAAACCCTATACCAATACGTCTGGCCAGCGTGGTACCATTAGGCCAAGTATCCAGTTATTATGATGATGAATTGATATATAAAATAACAGAATATTTTATAAAATCATCACTAACAAGTAACTATTTATGTTCCCGCAGGTCACAAAATGTTGGCAATTTCTAAAAAGGGCCTTCAGCAGCATTACAGCTGAAACTTGGAAAAACAGTTGCCATCGCGTCGAGAAGCTCGAATCAGAATACTACAAGAGAGGACGTCACCTGTGGGGAAATACTGACGATAATAGCAGCAGCAAAGAAAGCTTTAGTGATGACGATGAAGGTGGCAACGAAAGTTATCTCAACATCGAATATTTAAAAAATCCTATGATGAAAGCGATGAATAAATCTCCTTGTTAACTGTGTACATGCGTTTTTATTACTCTGATTCAATCCGTTAATTTACTCTAATACCCATACCATTCTAATACGTGAATTTTGACCCATGTAGTTTAGGGTTGGTGTATGAAATCGATTAAGAGATTTATCGATTTAGATAACAAGTGATTAACGATACAAAACATTTTATACATGAATAAAACCTAAAGGTTCAGTAAAAAATATCTAAAAGATCTAAAATAAAGTAAAATAAAAAAACCTGAACTTACCTACGATCATAAGAAACTGTCAAAACAAAGTAATTTGAAGGACATGTTCCCGCGTTTTAAAAAAAAAATGGCTTTTTTTTAATCGAAGAATGTATAGGTTGTCTATAAAGTCAAGAAATTAAAGTTTGAGGAACTAAATTGTTCATGTGTCTGGCAACACTGAAATTCAAAATAGACTTGTACATGAGCTGTCATCGAGTAGAAGTTCCGGACCGTTTTTCATTTTGGGATTTTTATTATGTTATTAATCTACAATAAACTAATACTGACTTACGAAGAACAACATAAACAATGAGTAAAGTAAATCAAAGTGGCACGCGGGAAGTGATTTTTAAAGTTAGAAGGTGATGTTTGACGAAGCACGAAGCTGGTCAAATTATATGTGATTTGGCTAATGTTTATGGGCGAACTGCAACTTTGATGGGTATGTAATCGTGTTACTGTGTTTTGTAATCTGTCTCAAGTAATATATTCACTCCATTTGCGATTTAGAGACCAAAAACAGGCATTGCGTACATAGCATATTTTTAGGTAAGATTGTCATTGAAAGTAAGAAATATTGTAGTACGACCTATTCTGTTGATACATTATCAGTTGCATTAGTATAATTCAGTCAAGATTTATCCCAATTTTGATTTTGAATAAATTGCTTTATGTCTATATTACGGTTGATAACTAAACTGCAGGTCAATTCTCGAAACATACTATTTAATTTAAATTAATTTTTAATTTATTTTAATTTAATTTTTAATTAACCCAAAGTGGTATTCTTGTCCGGTAAAGTAAAAGTTAAAATTAAGTTAAATGGCAAAAAAGAGTTAAATAACAGAGTTGCCAGTTTACGGTATACAATTTAAAAGATTGGAAATTTTAATGGATTTTCTAACACGCCATATACAGAAATAAAACATTAATATATAAATCAACTACAGGAAATTATCTTCGGTAAATTAAAATATTATAAGTTCCGTAAAATTCTATTCTAAGAATAAAAAAAATGAAAATCAGGGTCTTTGAATGTAATAATGCGATATCCCTAACTTGTTTTTCCCGCTCGATTCGCTTACCTCGCGCACGCGCACTGCCGCTCCTAAAATAAAGGCAAAGGTTTGACGTTTCTTATTGACAAGACTACCCATGTTAGCGCGAAAATTACATGAACTGTCACTTTAAAAATTACAGAATAGTTACAGTACGATAACATTATTTTAAAAAGATTTTAAATTATAAATACAAGAATACAATTGTGACAATTTGACAAATAAAAGTTAAATTAACTTAATTTTTAACGATTTTAAAGAACGAGAATTGACATGCTGGTCTGTCGACAATGAATAATTAATTGCAATATTTTATTAATTCTTGTATTATTTAGTTCTTAGTAACTCCATGTTAAATGATATCTTGTTAGTTAATATTTAACACTGAATAAATTTTAGTTAGGTATTGCAGTTATTCTTTCCATCCCATTCTTTGCCTGTATTTTGTGTCTAGGTATGTCTAAATTTATTGTAAAAGTATAATCAAATGTTCAATCAACATAACTTTTGTAAAATTTCAGGCTCCAACCAACCCTCAGATAGTTGCAGGTGATAGCTAGAACTGTGATGGATTTTAATTGTAGTCTTGAAGTTCTACGCAAAATTTTAAATGCAATAGGCCTACAAGAAATGCCCTAGTAATATAAAAATCGAGATTTGCCTGAAGAACTAAGGGAAGACATTATTTATCATTCTTCATACAAGGTAACCTGTATAATAAAGCATATTCTTTTGTATAGTAATTTTTCTCATTATTAACTGTATAAAATAGTTAAAATAATAGTTTCTAGCCTATTTTCCCTTTCTATGAAAAAAAAATGAAAAAATATTTTATTTCATCTAAGTCACGTCAATGACATTTATGAACGTCGGAGTTTTTATAGTGATCACAGCACGTCTAACTTAACGGCTAAGTGTCTACTCCTCTTTGCCCCCTATACGCCCCTCCAAATAAACCAATAATCAAATCTTTTTTTAATAATATTAGTATAGTTAGTAAATCAGTAGTTTCCGTGTAGTGACGAAGGGAGAATACAATATATCACCACCCCATCTCATCCCATGAGTGTCGTAAAAACCGACTAAGGGACTGTCTGTGAATATTATCTTTATGAAATAAAAAGAAAGAAAACTTGAAATAAAACCCTATACCAATACGTCTGGCCAGCGTGGTACCAGTAGGCCAAGTATTATGATGATGATGAATTGATATAATAATATAAAATAACAGAATATTTTATAAAATCATCACTAACAAGTAACTATTTATGTTCCCGCAGGTCACAAAATGTTGGCAATTTCTAAAAAGGGCCTTTAGCAGCATCACAGCTGAAACTTGAAAAAACAGTCGCCATCGCGTCGAGAAGCTCCAATCAGAATACTACTAAGAGAGGACGTCACGTGTGGGCAAATACTGACGATAATAGCAGCAGCAAAGAAAGTTTAGTGATGACGATGAAGGTGGCAACGAAAGTTATCTTAACATCGAATATTTAAAAAATCGTATGATGAAAGCGATGAATAAATCTCCTTGTTAACTGTGTACATGCGTTTTTATTACTTTGATTCAATCCGTTCTTTTATTCCAATACCCATACCATTCTAATAGGTGAATTTTGACCCATGTAGTTTAGGGTTGGTGTATGAAATCGATTAGGAGATTTATCGATTTAGATAACAAGCGATTAATCGATTATTATTTAATTTTATAGTTTAGTTTTTTAAGTTTGGTATACATGTGGCAGCAGCCATATAGTAGCAGCACTAAAATTAAAACCATAGAACATAACTGTTTTGCAGAAGTCAAAAATTACGTTATGGCTCATAATTCTTACACTAAATTATGTTACATTCTATGGCTCAAAACAACTGTCAAAATTTAAAATGGCTTGACTATAGTGCTTAGAAAACAGAAATAAAACATCGTCATCTAAAATGTTTAAAAGGCTAACACTACTTTACTTCCATAAAGGTCATGTTATAACAATTATTCAAATTTCTCATTCACTTAGGGTTTCACCCAATGAAATGAATTATCTCATTATGAGTTGTGTGAATTTCTTACTTGAGTATTAGATTATAATGTGTTTCAAAATTACTTATTTTATTTCAATAAATTACTAGTATGAAAACTATTTTCTCAGACTAAATAGGGTTGCTACGTGTAGCACAGTGGCGGCCTCATTTATTTTCAGGACTTTATAGACAGAGTGTACTTATTTAATAGTGAACCGAGAAAGCATGTTGTTAAAGTCGTTATCGGTCTTATCACTAAAGGTAAACGATATTAAAGTAAGACTAACTCTTAAAGTGCTGATAATTGGTAGCATCACCCTACCATATCTACCTTTTTATAATATAATTGGTCATAATATTAATGTTTCTCCAAAGCCAACATTCATTTGGCCAAAGTGTAGACCAACAGCTTTAGGATCATCATACCTTAAAAAAGTCAGATGTCAGTTGACATTGACATTTTGACATTGACATCCAAATCAATCAAAACACGAAATTGTATGTTTTGGTTGGAAATTGGAATACTGGTTTCGTTTTGATAATAATATAAAACTGAGTCTGATGTGTAGATAATTTCTAACTGCTTCTATATACTAATTAATTTACGATGATTGATGTAAAATCTAAAATAAACTCGTTCTTCATATTTAATTCCAGTTTTGGTCCTAAGGAAGGCGAGGTAAGACCATAAATGAAACTGTTCTTATTGTTGACTAATTGTTGTATAATTCGTCTTTTGTAATTTTAGGAACTAAAAAGGATAATATTTTATCATCCCAGTCAAACCAGTCACGATGCACAGAAGATGCAAGTTGGATTGTGTGAAGCTGTAGTCCAATTCATGTCGTAAGTTTTCATCATTCTATAATAATACATTAAACTTGATTAACATTTGAATAAATGCATGTCTACTACATAAGTTAAAAATACATACAAACATGATCTTGATATTCTAAAGCAAAACATCATCTTAAAGACTTGTACAAAATGAACTGTAATTTAATTTAAAATAGTATATTGAACCTATATTCTTTTTCAATGTCTCCTTCTACAATTTTTTTAGAGTTTTATACATTCAAATTAAATAGATGCTTTGCATAGCACAGTTATAAAAAATTATTAGTTGTACCACTGTTTAGGATCTACAATAAATTAGTTTGATTTGTTTGTAGAACATTTTCATCACAGCCTTGTGAAGCATTACAAACACAGACAAAAAGATATATTTTCTATCAACCAGAAAAGGGATATTGGATGGTTTTAGTAAGTTTCTCCATGTATATTATTTTTTCCTAATTAAATATACATTCACAGCCTTTTGCCACCCCATTTCATGCCAAGTTTGTTGCAAAAGGTAACTAAGAATAGTATTCTCAAAATAGACCAATCTTGTTATAGCTTTTATTTGAAGGAATGTAGGAAAACTTTACATTAAAACCTAATACTGTACAATGTAGCCCACAGTGTCTTAAGTTTAAGGTACCCTACAGAGGATGCTGTTCCCTGTGTATAAGTATAATTGTTTGTAGGCTTTAATGTATATATATATATGTCGCAGGGAAATGAGGAAATCAGGGATTTCACGAAATCCCTAGGGATATGACGAAATCCCATTTGTACTAGAAAAGAAATGCTCATATTTTTGTTTGTAGGTAAAAAAACACAAGGATTCCAACTTCTGTAGGTTAGGTTAGGTTAGAACTGTGACCATAATGCACGAGGCGAGCGAGCGAAGCGAGCGTGCCGCGGCAGCGGCCGCCGAAGTGCAAGGCATTTTCGTCATTTACCGGGATTTCGTGATATCCCTAGTGATTTCGTGAAATCCCTGTTTTCCTCATTTCCCTGCGACATATATATATATATTCTCCGTGTGGTGACGGAGTAAGAATACAATATGTCACCACCCCATCTCATCCCATGGGTGTCGTAAAAACCGACTAAGGGACTATCCGTGAATATTATCGTTACGTAATAAAAAGAAGGAAAACTTGACATTAAACCCTATGCCAATCCGTCTGGCCAGCGTGGTATTAGTAGGCCAAGCATCCCTCCGTCACTGGAGGAGGCCCGTCTCTGCAGTGGGACATTAATGGGCTGTTATAATATTATAATTATAATATAACTAGCGGCTCGTCCCGGCTTCGCACGTGCATTTTTTTCCCGCTTTTCTGTTGAAATTTTTTCTAAATTTTCTTTGCTATAAACCTCACGGAACCCGAGACCTTTCCAACGAATGCAAAACCGTGGAAATCAGTTCGTGCGTTCTGGAGTTATAGCGTCAGGAAGGAAAACCCGACTTATTTTTATATAGTAGATATATATGAATCTGTTAAATATTAGGCATAGCCAAAATTAGAATTTCATAATTTTGATACTCATCACTGCTTTTTCAGGTTGTTAGGATTCCATACACGACAAAAGCTTTGTCAGCCATTGGAGAGAGTCGAGGAGATGTTGTAAGTATGTTTTTGTTGGTTTCCTGTTAAGTTTACTAGTTCAATTATACCCTTTCCACTATATTTAACAACATTTGACAGCTTGACGTTAGTGACGTTCAGCAGTATCACGAATGTAATGGCATTCGATTGTAACGATTTGATTGCGATTTTTCGATTTTTCAAATTACTTTATTTTACACATTTGGATCCTTACATCAACATACATTATCATTTTATTATTGTTTCTTTCTGTATCTATGTTAAGAGAATTAGCATAAAGCTTAAAACGATAAATTTATAGTTAGCTTAGGTATTATTTAAAATACATAATTTATCGTGACACATTCGCGGGTTATAGCTAATCTAAAACATCATATTACATTTTATAAACGTATTATGAAGAGTTCAAGTTTATTCATAGCTTTTATTTCTACCGATTATTTGTAATTTGTTTCATAATGTTGGTAATCGTTATGACTGTCCATCACTAAGTAACCATGGTAACTGAAAAAAACATGGATACGTCCATGAAATACAATATTATTTGTTCGAAAAATAAGCGGAAGTATTACGAAACTTATGGACGTGAACTGTCAAAAAGCTAAACTTACGCTGGAAGGGGTATAATTACAGTTCAAAAGAAAAGTTTTGATGTAACCTTTTTATGTAGTCATAGTAAGCCCACAGTTTGGATATAACGTTTATAGACATTATACATAGAAAGACCTTTCTTGAAAGAGACACTTCAAATCTCCAGATGCTTAGTATACTGGCCTGTAATCAAATTTTTGCAAAATGAAAAAAATTTTTATGGAAGATTATGCTTGACAAAAATAAGGCATTTTTGTAATAAGTTACAATGTTTTATGTAAAATTAAAAGCAATTAATGAAACCCAAATCTTTTATATTATTACCAAAAAACTAAATGAATAGACTGAGGATCAAGTATTTCATTGCACACCAGTGTAGACTTTACTAGGCAAAGCTTAAAAAATTAAAATGACCTATCATTTGGTATTGAATGAATAGCCCAATGATTATGCCTAGTGCAAATAACTTTTAACAGAAATAATGAATATGTTTGTAAACTTTTTTTTTAGGTAGATCCATCAGTGATGTCAGATCTCCTTGTGTCAGCATATAAAATGTTTAAAATGTTCAGAGGACAATTAAAAGATTTCTCTATTGACAACATTTATACAGTGTGTGATCAATTCTTTAGTCCGGTGAGTATCTATTCATTTATTTTGGTTGATATAGTACTTCTTCTTTGCATGAGATAAGGTTCTTTTGGAAATATAAAGAAAAAAAAAATTCTTTATAAAAGTATTTAAGTTCCATTTTTGTTGATGAAGTAGTTAATAATATGTAGATTGTAATAATGAATCAGGGGTAAGTAGTAAATTGACTGTTTGTAAATTATTAGCAATATGTTGTATTTTACACCAAAATCAATTATACAATGTAACAATGATTACCTGGCATGGCGGGCACCATAGAGTACTAAGTACTCTGATTGCTAACTAAAAACAGTCACTCAGAAAAGATAATTTAAAAAAAAAACCTAATACTTTTTTATTACAGTACATTGTTTCAAAAAGTCTCACAAATGATATATCAGATGTGATCCAAGGAATCAGTTACTTGCCACTGGATAAAAACTCATTCTTTAAAGTACTATGCTTTATTGATTTGTTAGAAGTAAACTACCCTCATTTTAAATGTATTTCATTTATCTACAATGAACAACTAATTTGGTAAGTGATTAATGTGAACATTAAGTGGGACTTGAATCCTGTAGAATTAGTTATCTGTGTAACCATGGACTAAGAATACAAAAAGATCATATTCTTCCTTGTAGCTACACTCTTGGTAAAGTGGTTGTGATCGTCTTTGTGGTGCTTGGTGGCACGCTTTGCGATATGGCGTCAATAAGTGCGCACTGAAGTCATCTTCTAAAGGAAGGAAAATTCGAAACAAACCCTATTGTATTATGTTTATATTGCTCTTAAAATCTTAAGTATAGTCCACATGTAACGTTTAAATGACCCCCCTTTGAGCCTGTTAAATACCAAGACCTAGCAGGTGTTACCACACTAATCGATCAAGGCATCGTAAGACTTTGACAATCGGTTCATGGCATTTCTACCATTCCATTCCAGTGACGGAGTAAGAATACAGTATGTCACCACCCTATCTCACCCCATGGGTGTCGAAAAAACCGACTATCCGTAAATATTATCTTTACGTTATTTTTCAATTCAATTCAAATCTTTCGGAATTAGCCATTATAAAAAGAATAAAAGAAAGTTATAAAAAGAAGGAAAACTTGAAATTAAACTTTATACCAATCCCTTTTGCCAGCTTGGTATTAGTAGGCCAAGTATCTCTCCGTCACGGGAGGAGGCCTGTCCCTGCAGTGGGACATTAATGGGCTGTTATGATATATGATACGATAATCTATTGATGTCGACTAATCGATTAACCATTTAATTTTAATCGATGTAGCAACACCTGTACTGTGCTATTAACACTAACACAACCTTTATACAATATTGTAGGAATGGCCTCGCTACAGACGACATGCTGACATTATACCAGTACTTGGTTCAAACATTACTTCCTAGACAAGTAGAGAAAGAGATCCAAGGAGGTGCAGTAGCCGCGGCACAAAGACACGGTCGTTTCATAAGTCCACCCGATGGCATAAGGAATGTAGAAGATTTGAGTAAACTAGTAAAAGTGTACTTAATGCGTGAAGATGATTCGGAAAGTAAGGAATATTACTTAGTCATTTATAGGACAATGAGCGCTACTGTTAGTTTTACTATTGATGGTAAGAATTATTTAATTTTGTATGGTAAAAAATAGGGTAGGTATACGTAAAAAGACGTGACGAGGATCGAGAAAAGTATGTTAATGTGGTTTGGACACATTGTGAGAATGGATTCCAATAGTTTAACAAATGTAGGGAACGTCGTTAAAGAAATACTACAAAGACTTACTGGGACATACCTAAATAATGACATCATTCAGAAAGGGATAGTGCATAGCATTTGGAAACAACAGACATGTATAAACAGTGTAGTCTCTTTCTATTCCCATGGGAATAAAGAGTGAGTTATGTAGGTATGTAAAAAATGGGTACTTTATTTACTATATTTACATCAAAAATTGTATTATTTAAATACAAAATGAATAAACCCAGCACTGATTTTTCTGAAGTGATAATCTCGGTAACGCAAAGATTTCATAATATGGTTCTAAGCCAAGATTGATTTAAAAGTTTACTTATTATTTTTTTCAGCGAATGTGGCATTAGAATTAGAAATGTTTAGAGCACTAGACGCATTCATAGGACCCCAGCTATCAGCCATTGCTTCAACACTGAGTGAACAATGTACCATACATGCATTACAGTCAGCCCATGTAGCTGCAACTGAACATAAATTCGTCTACTTCAACAGACTTAACTTAGCATTCAAGACTTCTGTAAGTACATACTTAATTTTATTAATAGAATTGGGATTTAATGTAAGTAATTTATTTTAAGTGGGCAGGGCACATAGCACGAAGAACAGATAGCCGTTGGGGCAGAAGAGTTCTAGAAGTGACCGCTCACCGGAAGGCGCAGCGTGGGGAGACCCCTTCATACGGTGAATCGACTAGTTATGAAGCAGCGGGAAACCGATGGATGGCATAGGACTGCGCGGGGTGAAAATATTAGGAGGAGGCCTATGTTCAGCAGTGGCCGTCCCTAGGGTGATTTCATGATGATGAATTTATTTTAAAATTACTGTAACTATGCTATTAAGTCACAAAAGCTTAATTTAAGTAGGTTAACACTTTCACTGTCCGTGCATTACATGTAATGCACTGATGAGTTAGCTCCGTACATCCGAAATTATCCGCACTAACACTATTCTTGGTGGTTAATAGTGTATTGGGGTTACTCCGATCTGACCCTAAAAAATTCACCCTAGGGTGAAAGCTGGTGAACGTATGTCTGAGAATTTACCCTTTTAATTTATTTTAACTAGCATAAGATCGGAATAACCGGTGTATTGTATGTCATGCACGGACGTACGGGGCTAACTCATCAGTGCATTACATGTAATGCACGGACAGTGAAAGTGTTAAATTAAAAATTAAATTTATAGTTTTTATTTTTCATTGTGACCATATTATTCATTATGTATAAGAGTAGCCTAAATTACTCTTGTAATTAAAATTATTATACCTATATAATTATTATTATGTTTTTTTTGTTTTTAGCCACCAATAAACAAATTACATCCAAGTACTACATTAAAACCTGAAGTTCTGAGTATAATTGCCGGCATTCATAAAAATAAAAGAAGGTAAATTATAATTATATATTCTTGTAAAATAAACAAACTTACATTTTGTAGAAATGTAAGCGTTTACGCGGCTCACTAGCGTGGTATTTGAAAAAGAAATTACATTTTGAAATAAAACTTCGTTTTTTGTTTTAAATGCAATATTAAAGCAAATTTAAAAGTATTGACAGTGTGTTATACAAATACTTTATTGCCTTTTCTAACGACTTTGTTACGGACATTTTGCATTATTTATGCTATTTGCGGATTATGATTTTTTTCAATTCACGGCACCAGTGAGCCTTACGCGGCTCCTATACCCTCTTAAATTAGCGTATTTCCCTTTCCGTGTTCAGTTGGCGACAAAAATCAGCACGGTTTTGTATTACTAACCAACTCGCCAAACCCGTGCTTAATTGGCGTCAACTCAACACGATTATGCGATCAAGCAACGCTTACAGGCGTTTTACAAAACCGTGTGCATTTTAAGAGAATGTTCGGATTATTTGGGAATGTTCGGAATAAATGTGAAGGTCAGGATGGCTGGACCAAGAGAGATTTTGGAAGTTTGAGCTATACCAAGATACAGTACCTATTTGATACTAATTGATACTTAAAGAAAAAAAAAGAAATTAAAATTTGTATTTGATAAATAAAATTTTGAAAGGTTAGTATTTACCGTTGTATAACTTTATTAGTAAGTAGTAATAAATTTCGTTATTTTTTCTATTATATCAATGCACTGGTTCATTAGGTGTGCATTTAAGTGTATTTTCATGGTGGGGCACCTATCTGTATGTTAGGCATCTATACCCAAAAAAGAGGTCTACAACAAGCTAAATTATGCAAATGTTGAACTCAGATAGGCTGGCACCGACTCCAAAAAAATTTGAGTTTTTAGTGCTATGTTTTCGTTAGTTATATTTTTGTTAAAAAAAAATTTTTTTTTTAATTTTAAGTAAAAGCGCCCGTAAAAATATATTCGTTTAATTTTTTCTTTTTAAATTTGAAATATCTGACTCCCCCCTTTACTTTTTCATAAGTTGGTTAACAACACCAAGCATAAACAATGCTAAAATCGTCATTATCGCAATTTTGCTGTTGTTCGATGAGGAATTCTTTTTCATAGCCATCATCAGATCACTGTGATTTTTTTATGGGACCACATTGAAAGAAATCCAACAAAGAAAAAATTACCAAAATCGGACCGCCCTGTAAAAAGTTATACGTGATCATACAAAAAAAAATCATACGTGTCGAATTGATAACCTCCTCCGTTTTTTTCGCCGATTAAAAATAAATGACTACAGTTCAACATAATTGATTAAGCTAACCCACCACATTCATAAAAAAATATTTATTTTAACAAAAAATTTTCAAAAAGTGGGGCGTCTATCCCGGTTTTACCCTACGATCGATATCAAATTTATAACTTACTTTTTTTAAAAGGTTGAATAACAAAAATGCTACAATATAATGGAGTACCTAGTTTAATAAATAATATTAAATTTAATATTTCAATATGTTGAGTAAACTAGGTACTTACATACCTAAACCCAAATCTCTTAGCGTCACATTATCCCCTCCTTTATACTCACCCTCTTTTGGTAAAAAACTTCTTTAGAAAACATCTTATTTAACTTAATATTATCATGTTTATTAAGGTTTAATTACACCCGGACACAGAATAAATCATGATGCTCGTCACACAAATCAATCAATCAATCAATCAATCAATCATCATTTATTTGCGAATATAGGTACAATAATTATGGTCTTACAACAGATTATTAGGTTTCTCCCAGGGCTTGTTAACGGTACCAAATTCCCAGAATAAGTATCGTTAAGTAACGTTACTTTCATAATGTTAACCTAGTAACGATACTACGGGTAGTTTTACTTTGGTATCGAATTAAATTTATACCGATAACAATGTATCGGTAAGAGTATCGACACTTTTACCGGTACCTACGAGCGATGTTGCCAACTCGTGCAGTGTACGGGAGCCGCGCATGACTGAACGGCAACGTCGCCCGCTGCGTCGTTCATCTGCGGTCGAGTTTCAGTGTAGTTGTAGTGAGTGATTATGACAGTAGACAAAAGTCAAGCCAATTTCAAAGCGCAATACTAGATTGTCAATTTGATCAAAACTGTTGTCAACACGATAGCTTTGCTTGTATAGAGCTTGGCTGAAAAGAAAACAGCTATGGTTCGATCCTGAGGAACGAATTACTTTTTAGTGTTTTTTTTATTTTTTCTTATTTTGTTTTCTACTATTATTATTCAATACGAGCTGTAACCCGCGACTTCGTTTACGAAAAAAATGTATAGTCGACAATTAAATTAATTAATTTAATTAATTAATTTATTAAATGACTTTATCACCTCTAGAGCTCATTTTAGTTGCATGTCATAAAACTATTAAGTTCAATATCGCACAACAGGGAGCGCTTCTTCTTACATAACATTTTAACTCATATCATCGGATCTCCGAAAATGTTTCTTATACAATTTAAAGTCATAATGATCATTCTTCATAAAAAAATTAAAATGAATATTAATTGCAATTCATAATAATCATACATTTATTTTTTTAACCGATGAAAAAAAACGGAGGAGGTTGTCAATTCGACACGTATATTTTTTTTTGTATGATCACGCATAAATCAATAGGTTAATAAAATACCACTGAGTGGTCACCCGTCTATGCAATGACCTCGGTGAAATTTTACGCTTTTAAATCTGTGACCGCAACGGGCTGTGAGTGGCTGCCAGAGAGAATGCATTTTAAATATAACCATTTTTTTTTCGCTCGCCATTTCAAAGGATATTGTAACTGTTTTCTTTGAGATAAATTACAATAAATTAAAAATAAAAAACCAAAAAGAATTCTTGGCACAACCTGGTTTTGAACGTACGTCTACTTCATCAAAGTCGATTGTTCTATACCCTTGGCTATCGAATCTTATTGAATTGTGTTGAAATTATGTATCTATTCCAACGAGTAAACATAATTGTCTATAAATCTTGATGGTTGGTAAGTGACTATTTATATTTTATTAAGCCAAGTAACTTAAATTCACCGTCACTGTTCACGGGTATTTTAATTAAATTAAAATATTATTTTTACTTAAAAATTAAATAGTATTTTTATTTAATGATTTGATTTTTCACTATTTGTTTTTTTTTGTTTTGTTTATTTTGTTTTGTTTTGTTTATTATTAACAAATAAGTTTACATCAAATTATACATCAGTCTCACAAAACAGCTGAGGCTGTTTATCTGTGAGATCAGGGAGTCTCATAAATAACATAATACATCATAATAATTATGCATTGATAATTGTATAATTATTATACAATTATCAATGAGGCAGCTTTAGGGATAAATCTAAATTAAGAGTTAATTATTATTAGTTCATTAAATCACTACAATTATATACCTATATATGTAGTATGTATTAAATAATTATAAAAGTGTGTTAAAATTGCAGTTATAATAAGATTGTGAGAAAAGTAATGTTATTTAAATTCAATTTATTTTTATGACTAAGTACTATCGAAGAAAGTCCTGCTCGATCAGTTTCTAAACAAATTGCCTTAAACAGCCACCGACAGTGTGACACGCACACATAGATACAAACTACCCAATGAGGTTGCATTAATTTCTAGCCCCGCTAAGACACGCCCCTCAAAATATTCCTGTTTCTTAAGTATTAATTAGTTCCGATTCACTCTCCGGCTATTGACAACGCGCTATTTATTTTTGTTTCTACACTCACGACTTGGTTTTTGTTTAACGGATTTTTGGAATTATGCAGAATATATTCGGTATGAGATTGATATTATTTAGGTATACGTGAAAATGATAATCACGACTTTTTTCATGTAATAATTCATAATTTCATAATTCATATCTTTATTGCATTCCATAGTTTACATAGATGTTATGTCTATGTATTCTTATGGTCAAGTGGAAACTTCCATGATTGTACATAGTTCAACTATTGATGCAGTCCAGTCTAAGTTCGAAAGATGGCTCTGTTTAATATTAATTAATTAAATTGAAATATCTTTTAATAGACGGAACCGATTGCAATGAAACAAAAACTAAATATAACTTCAAGTTACTTTCAATCGTGTACTATATAAAAATAAGTCGGGTTTTCCTTCCTGACGCTATAACTCCTAACCGCACGAACCGATTTCCACGATTTTGCATTTGTTGGAAAGGTCACGGGCTCCGTGACGTTTATAGCAAAGAAAATGAACAGATAAGCTGGAAAATAATGCCCGTGCGAAGCCGGGACGGATCGCTAGTTGTGTATAAAAATTATCTACATTGCTTTCGTACTTTTAACGTGATGCCCGAACAAATTTTAGAACACAGATATAGGTACAGTTACAGACAAACAGACAAAAATTCCAAAACTGCTGGAAATGGGTCCTATTGGTTGTCTTGTAATACCTTGGCTATTTTTTTTTTAATTTACAATAACGACTTTTCTACAGTTTTATTATATTAATATTATGTATAGATTATTATAGTGGAAAGAGTTATAATGACAATTAACGGTGTTTCTATGGTAACGTTAGCAAACTTTGACTTACAGTATTGTTACTTTTTACCGGTAAATCATCGATAGCGATAAGTCAACTTACCGGTAAAATTCCACCCAGTTAACGATACCTGGCTTAACGATACCTCTACAAGTAACGTTACCATAGTATGATGAAGGTATCGATACCTCATTTTTAACGGTATTCAGAGCCCTGGTTTCTCCATATTCCACCTTTAGGCATGCAAAAATTATATTATTACAGGTTCATTATTTAAATTTCTAGTTACATTTAAAATAAATTAAATTATTAGTTTCTAATACAATTCTTAAAATTTTCGTCAAATGCATGCTGTTTACCTATCTAAAAATGTCTATCCTCTAAGTAGTCTTTTACACTATAGTATGTTTTTTCAAGTAATTTTATTCTCTAGTAAAACATCACCTAGCGTCACTCGTTACAAAGACAGTTGATGCGTTATTTGAATCCCATAGTAATAAAAAGCCGTGTTTGATTCAGCCGTACGCTGTTTTGTAAAACGTTTTTAATGTTGCTTGATCGCAAAAGCGTGCTCAGTTGAGGCGAACTAAGCACGGGTTTGTCGAGTTGGTTAGTAATACAAAACCGTGCTGGTTTTAGCCGCCAACTGAACACGGAAAGAGAAATACGCCTTAAATTACCTACCCCATTGTTTTAAATAATATAAATTGATCTTCTTATTTGTGCAGCATGTTAATACTTGATTATCCGTTTCAGCTTGGGTAAATATGGCGAGATAATAATTAAAACACCAGATGAGTATTGGATCACAGGCAAGTCTTCTAACGATAGAGAGTTCTATGTCATTATACAAGAGAAGAATGCTAATCTCAAAGAAATCGCTGGTAAGTGAAACATAAAGTTTATAGATTATTTTCATTACCTTTTGCTTTACATCATCATAACAGCTCTTTAACGTCCCACTGCAGGGACGGGCCTCCTCCCGTGTCGGAGGCATACTAATAGTTACCACGCTGGCCAGACGGATTGGTATAGGGTTTAATTTCAAGTTTTCCTTCTTTTTATTTCGTGAAGATAATATTCACGGATAGTCCCTTAGTCGGTTTTTACGACACCCATGGACAATACTCCGTCACCATACGGAGATTGCTTGCTTTACGTAATCACTATAAAGTCTAACTACTAGGCTACGAGACAAGTTGACGGCTACCGGGCAACGCATTGCCTGCTTATCCGTCTGTCCTCCTCTCTTCTTCTTTCAAGTACTTTTGCAATACAGAGCGCACACGTTTTCAACTCATTAACGCCAAGTTGTACACTGGGCCCTATTAAAAGCGACAATTGTCAGGTTTTACCTGTCGAGTCTCTAAGAAAATATTTATGACAAAAACAATTTCGTCGCTAATTTCGACATCTTTGTCGCAACATTATATAATAGCGTTGACGAAATGCCAATTGTCACATATATGTCGCCAAATCAGTGACAATTGTCACATATATGTCGGCTTCCAATGACAATTGAGTGTTTAATAAAACAAGTTTTTAAACAAAATATCGACAATTGTCGGATTTTCGCCTGTCGTTGTTGCGTTTATTAAATATAGGGCCCAGATGGCCTCGAGTTGATCGCCTAGTCGACGGCAGTTTGGCAGATACTCTAACCACTATGCCAGTGGCTCTTTATTTGTTATCATGTTGAACTGCAGACTCTCATTTAATTTTTTTAATTTATCAAAGCCCTTTGGTAATGATTCTGTGTTAAGGTGGAATAGTATAGTAGCTAGTGACAGCACAGGGCAGAGACTTTTATATAAGCTTACTAGCCCCTTTTGCCCGCGGCTTCGCTCGCGTTAAATTCGGGATAGCAGTTCCCCTTTCCTGGACACAGTAAAAAAAGTAGCCTATGTTACTCTCCATCCCTTCAACTATCTCCACTTAAAAAATCACGTCAATTCGTTGCTCCGTTTTGCCGTGAATGAAAGACAAACAGACACACTTTCCCATTTATAATATTAGTATGGATAGTATGCAGCGGCTTGGCTATGCTCTAGCATTGGTAACGTCTATGAGGGGCGGTTACCACATCAGGTAGCGTACTTGCTCATCTGGCAGTAAAAAAAGTAAAATCCCACATCTTTCCATCCTTTTATTGTAATTTATATAAGTTTATTATTTTCTGCTTACAGATGAAGTAAAACGAATATGTGAAGCCCAAATGAAAGGAATATTTTTTTACCCAATGTAATATTTTACTCTAATTACCCTAACAAGCATTTAATGTAACTTATTAATGTGTTAAGTTAAAGTCTATCTATTGTATAGTATTAATATATTATAATTAATTATTATGGACAGATAAATAAATGTGTTTAATAATTTATATTTGCGTTATGAAATAAAACAAAAATTATGTCATATTATATTATGTCTTTATTTTATTTACTCTGATAATGTATTTTAGATAAAATATAATAGTTAATCGAGAGAAACTTTATCTTCCTTATTCCTAATCTTTCTGTACATTTTTATAACAAGGTCTTTATTTTCGTAAGTCCACGCCAGAAGAACAAAGAATAACATTAACATGCCTACAGAGATATGAAGAAGAACTGAATCACGCGACAATTTATTTTCTGACAGTTTACATAGACACCCTGCGATAAACAATGTCAATAAAAATATTTTTCCTACATATAAACCTTCCAAAGGCTTGTAATCGGTCCCTTTATACTTGTTACTTATAAAATGGATGCTATGCACAATCCTTGCAAACATATTCACACAATTGGATATAATAAAACCAACAGGACCAAATACATAAGTTAAAAAATATGATAACAATAGAAAACTTATTGAAAAAATAACCATTAAGTAATTATAGCTGTTTAACTGTGCACTAGTCATAGTAGCAAATGCATAACACTCAGTAACCCCATTGATTGCCAGTAAAACTATAGCTAGACAATGACTTCTTAGTAGTTGTACAGGCAACCCACTTGCAACAAATGATTCCCCTCCATACAATAACAGTAATGTTCTTGCATAACTTTGCCCAAATACTAAAACTATCAAACCAATAGAAGTTACTGTTTTACAAACTTGTGACAATACTGTACATGATTCTTGAATTTTATTTTGGTCTTGTTTATTAAGTGGTAGTTCTCGGGCCACCATTTGGGTGAAATAAAAGTAACTACTATCTTCTATTGGTCTGAAAATAAACCTGGCTGCTAAACTGCCAAGGTTATTAACAACATCATAAGTAGCTTGTTCTCTGAAACTCATTACGGGGCTAACTGACATAACATATTTTTCACCTTCAGTTAAAAGTTGTTTGACCACTCCTTGCTTAGCAAAACTAACAGTTAAAGTACTTAATTTCTTATTGAATGTTGTGGTAACTGATCCTTGATATTGTGGTAGAAACTCTTTTATGGAAGTAAAATGAAAATCATCCATATTAGTATACATTGTGTTCAAAATAGATTCAGGAATTATTTTACTTTTAAGTGCTCCTTTAGCATACAGTGGTTTATTTTTAATATACCAGTAAAAAAATATGTAATAGCTAAGTACTATTGCAGCAATACTTCCTACTTGTGCTACAGAAAATGCAATTAGTGCAAGAGATTTGTCATATATAATAATAGATAGGAAAAGAACAGTTCTTACAAAAATATGTAAAGTATCTAAGGCAACCTTTAATTTAACAAAACAAAACAATTGTGCCACTAGGACCATGTTAGCTGAACATAAATCCAACACACATGAGAATGCAACACTCCAACAGCCAAATGTATATTGAAATGCGTGTTCTGGATGTCCTAGTGGTAATAAATTTAACCAAATGTATACAAATATTAATGACAAAACACAACTAACAGGTACTGATAACCATATTTGATTCATTAGTTGCTTCCAAGTATTTTCATCCTTTTGCCCTAAGCAAGCTCTACTGAATGGTTCTCTGCTAAGGAATAATATTGTACTTTCCAGCAGTAAAAGTCTGACATTCATAATACCAAGGACTTCATGTCCAACATTCCTAATTACCCATGCATTGATAATAAAAGTAATACATCGAAATAGAATTTGAAATACTATATTAAACGATGCATTTTCCAAGCTGCTCATTAACAGATTACGCCCCATGTTGTTTTATTTTTCATTCATACATTAACAGCGTTGCTTTCGTTTAAAAAACTTTGTATGCTGCGTTTTACAACATATATCTTTTTGTTTGATAGGCAAATGACAAACCAGTGGTCATCGTATGTTATGGATATTTTCTTGAATTGTTCATTAGGACCGAAGGCTAAAGGATCCACCCTGAAAAAGAAAAATAATTTGGTTGGTACAATATTAACCTAACAACTTCGTTATCTGTCTGCTGACGCACCAATGATACGACTCAAGGTGATAAAATTAGTCACGAAATGGACTTACCTAGTCGACAGAGATACAAGATCTATTACAATTGTTGCAACTCGTTCGTCGTTTTCGAGCTCACCACCAGATTCAAGGACAGCACCGTCCTCTGTTAGAACCAAGTAACCAAGTTGGTCAGGAATTTTTTCCATTATAACTGCAATTATAAAACAATTTGATAACACAAAATATTATGACGATATTCGAAATATGTTTCAATTTACCTCACAACGTAATCTGTATTCCACACAACACAAATTCACTAGATTTTGACATAAATATGACAAGAGAAAATGTCAATTTGACGGTGACATTCCATTTTCTACGTCTTTAACATAATAACGTAAGTGGTAGCGTGGCCGAGCGGTCTAAGGCGCTGGTTTAAGTAACATAATAACGTGGATGTGTAATATACGGGACATACCAGGGACAGGGGGATTGAAGTTGACAGGTCTTCTGTTTTACATTAACGATATGATGTTGTATTAAAAAGAGGTAGAGTTATGCGCGAGCATCATGAAAATACGAAGAGAGCAATTTAAAGTTTTTGTCTTTAGCCGACGTTTGACTGTCGCACAGTGAACGATGCCCATATAAGCATGGTCGACAAAAATATTTAGAGCTTGTAATTATGTGTAACCGATATCTTGACGTATGTTTTATCATAATAAACATTTTACAGTTAGTTTTATGGTTTCACTGTTCAACCAGTAAAATCCTGCTTAGGAAGTCAAAAAAACGTTCATAACACTTTCCACTTAGAAACCATTTTTCGTTTTACTTGGTGGAATTTTGTACTATCACCATTTTTAAACGTCTTATCGACTCCTCAGTAGCTCACCTTATTAATAGATAATCAAAGAACCGTGTTTTAAGTCATTTTTTGAGTGTTTCACCCATTTATCGAAAAAATATTTTTCGAGAGGTAAATAGGTACGGTGTTCCGAAAAAAAATATATAATGAACACCAGTGTGCTGCTTAAAACTATTACTTTTATAAATAGAGTCGAATAGAATCAAAGTCGGCAAAGTACGTCATTGGGCGATATCGAGATAAATATATGGCCTCATAGAAAATTCAAATCAGAACCGTTTTTGTAAAAGTTTCAAGATCAAAGACGGCCATAAACCCTTTAAAAATGAGTTTTAAAAATGCCTATAAGACCATAGACGGCAATCTTGCTGACCTCACAATCATAGACGGCAATCTTTCGCTATTGACTTTTATCGACCAATCAGGAGCTTGCTTTGCGCTACGTTTCAAAATGGCCGTTACTAGAATTTCGCTCTAACTTGCTTGGGAGATTTTCGTGTTTTATTAATATTTTCATAAGAAAATAAACTCAATTTATATAATGGAACATAGCCCTAGTATAGTTACTAACAATTCAGCAAGAAAAAGAACCAGGAAACAGGAGACGTGGAAGAAAAACGTTTTGAAAAAACAGAGGCAAGTATTATACATTTACTTCGCTAGGGTTGCCTACTTGTGTCAATAATTTGAAATTAATGTTTATAGATTTTTTACTCTACGTAACTGCCAAAGCTAGGTGTGTTGTAATGTGTGCCGTGTACCTATACTATGTATTGAGACTGCATGTTTTTATGCATGTAGGTATATTTACAACTTCAGCGCTTGGTGGCCAACTTAACCTTGGCTTGAGGGTTTTTTTTAAATGAGGTTTTGCTATGAAACATAAAGGTATATTAACAAACCTAAAACTTGCGGGTGTACCTGTGCACTCGTTTTATATGCTTAAATTATAAATTTAATATCTCAAATTTACTCTTTATTTCTACTGTAACTTATTTAATATGGTTCGGTACTATTGTTTATTAATCACACTTATGTGTTGGCCTTTATCTTTAAGATGGCATCTATTTTTGCATGTGCTTAAGCTAGGATATATATTTTGTTTCTTCAGGTATGCACCGAAATCCTTACCACAACGAATTTGTGACCACGACACAGCATCATTTCAATGCAGTAAATTGACAATGTCCCAGCTGCAGGCAGTTCATGAAAAATTTTATTCACACTCAACAAAACAAGCTCAAGATGCTATTATTTTAAAATTTTGTAGTATTAAAGCCGCAAACCAAACCGGCAAAAATCAACATAAATATAAAGGTAAAAAACAAACTTCAATTAAATATGGAATAATCTCAAATAAGCAAAGAATACCTGTCTGTCAAAAATTCTTCTTACATATTTTCGGTATCACTAAACATAGAGTGGCATTTGTTATGCAAAAGTTTTATCATACTGGAGAGGTTGGGACTGAACATCGGGGAGGAGATCGCAAAACATTTAAGTACGCAGGTCGAAGACAGTCTATACACGATTTTATAGCAAAATTAAAATGTGTTGAATCCCATTACTGCCGCAAATCAAAAACATCTGAACGGAAATATTTACCATCCGAATTAAATATTAACAAATTATATAAAATGTATATAGAAAGTGAAACTGCTGCTCCAGGAGTAAAACAATCGTATTTTCGCAATGTTTTCAATACTTCATACAATATCGGATTTGGAACTCCTAAAACTGATGTGTGCTCTACATGTCTAGAACTAACAGAAAAGATCAAGGTAGAATCTGATGTTGACAAAAAAAATATGCTGATGATCGAGAAATGTATTCACACGAAAAGAGCAAAAGCTTTTTTTGAAAAATTACGGGTCGCGCAGGATCATACTAAGATAATTTCTTTTGATTGCCAGAAAAATTTGCCTCTTCCAAAATTACCCGACCAATCGACGTATTATAGTCGTCAATTGTACTATTACAATCTGACAATGGTAGAGGGCACTTCAAAAGCACCCTTGTCATCTGACAACGTATTTGCCTATTATTGTACTGAAAATGAACAACATAAGGATTCAAATCTTATTGCATCGGCTTTGTTCCACAGACTATCTGTGACAGACAAAACTAACATCTCATGTTTGCGTTTGGTTGCTGACGGTTGTGGTGGGCAAAATAAGAACTGTATAGTTCTAGGAACTTGTTGTAGGTGGTTGTTGGATAACCCTGCCATACATTTAATTGAATTGGTATTCCCGGTCACAGGACATTCCTTCATGCCCGCTGATAGGCAGTTTGGTGTTATAGAAAAAAAATTAAGAAATCACGAGGTTATAATACATCCAGACGAAATCACAAACATAATAAAAGAATCCTCAAGTGTTATTAAATTAGGAAGTGACTGTATTGTCAGTAACTGGAGAGACGCTGTAAGAAATGTAATAAAGCCGACAACTTCTTGGACAGTACCATTCAAAGAATGCAAAAGATTTATCTTGAAAAGATCCAAAAAAATAGGTAATGTACTAGTTCGGGGAGAACTTCATTATAAATCAGATCTAGGAAAATTTGAAAATATTTGTCAACGTTATAAAAATATTTCCATGATTAACCCGGATCCTTTGCCAAATATTGTGCCAGTCAATAAAAATAAATTACATGACGTAAATAAACTTCTCCAGAAACACTTTGGTTCCGAGTGGACAAATGTACCAAGTTTAGACTTTTACAAAAATCTATTTGAAAACCAGGATACAATTTCAGGTCCAGCAATTGAACATAATTTTTGCACAGAAGCTATAGTAGAAAATAGTCATCTTCACATATAAAAGTAGTTGTCTTCACAAAAAACGGCACCCAGTAATACAGTTTATAACAGGGCTGACATTATAAACATTTTACCAAAGTCATACTATTTTAACATAATTTTGTAGTGATTCATGTGGCAACATAGATTTTAATATTAAGAACATTAATGTTTGTATAATACAAGTAGGTATTAATAATAAAAAAATATTTCATTAAGACGAGTTTGTTTTCGTAAAATTTGACAACCCTGTCCCACAATGGATTATCTAATGAAAAGGTAAGTAGCAAAGGCGGCCATCGTGCATAGCATTAGGTTCAAAAACGGCAATATAGAAACTTCAAAATCAAAGTCGGCAATCTTGCCAATTAAAAATGATTTTCCGCCTTTAGGCTAAATTATTTGAAAACAATTTTGACAAGAATTGGTTTTAATATACATATACAAAATAATAATATAAGAATCATAATCTTCTGTGAATTCTGTCATAAGTTATTAGTTTTTTTTTATTTGCCAAAATGTAGGTCGACCGTACTTTACCGCTTTTGATTCTATTCGAATAGCATTAATGTGGCTATAATAATATAAAAAATACAGCCTGGGTACCAGAGGGTACCTATAAGTTTCACTCTAACAAACATAGAAGATGTAGAAAATTTGAGTATCTAACGAGTTCCACTGTAAATATCTCAATAACCGAACATGTTTTTACAGTTGTTATATATAAATAAAATACTACTTACCAACCACTTTACGATTCATAACAGATAATTTCAATTTATTTGTAAATAAAACTCGGAGATGTTAACAAAGACGCATAATGAAATCGACAATTTATTTTCATTTTTAACCACTTTCTGACTTAAAAAAATATATAAAAAAAATGTGAAGGTATTAAGAAAAAAAAATACGAGGTCACGTTAGTTATGGTGTTGGCTATCATTATAGCTATTGCAATGGAAGAAATTCGTTGACCCTTTTTGTGGAGCATGATCGGGTCCAATCGTTCACTGTGTGTCGTGCCGGTCAAAACGTAGAACAAGGCAAAGTGGAACGTAGCGAAATACTAATAAAAATGCCATCGCGCGTTTAAAGACACTGGACTGAGTATCAGTCTACGGTTAAAAAATCACTCTAAAACACTCTTTTTGTTCTTTTAATGCCCTATGGCACATGACGAGTTTGCGGTAACGGACGCTAACATTGCCAGGGCACCGTCGTCAGGCCGCTGCCTACATCCCTCTCAATCCCGGCCACCTTCACCTTCTTTCTACTAAACCCAAGAGAAAAGAGGAGAGAAAGTGAAGGGTATAATTGGGCCTAAGGTACTTTACTTTCACCCAGATTTGGAATTTGCTTTAGTCAGACGTTGCTCCATCACTCTGTCGATTAAAAAAATACTACTCCATAGTAACCTGTGTGACTGTAATCAAACAAATATTAATTTGTTGCTATAGCAATAGTTACTTCTAATTTTTGCATTGTATTCAGAGTGTACTACAATTTTTATCAATTTTTGCATTAATATTGTTTATTTTTTTAATATTCGCCGTTAATCAGAAATACCTGCACCATGGCAGCCCGAAACCCTAGATTACCGATGTTACCCGGTTACGGGACTAATCCATTGGTGAGTTAGTTTTATGAACATGGCTGTTTGATTTGGTCTAGGCGTATTCTATGTATATGTATTAACATATATTATGTTTAAGTGTGTTGGCTAGCAAGTACTCATAGTACAAGCTTTGCTTAGTTTGAGACTAGATGGCGCATTGTGAGGAATATAAATTATAATTATTATTATATGTCTTTACAAGTATTTGCGTTTTCGGGCCTACCTTTAAGTGAATCCAGGGTGCAAGATTTTTATTGAATTTCATCCGTCCAGCCGTTTAAGAGTGATTGAGTAACAAACAACCATGTATACTTACAAACTTTCGCGTTAATAACATTAGTAAGGAGGTAGACGCACTTGATTGATAGCTGATTATTTATTTGGTCAACTTATTATATTACAATAACTTAAGCCAAGGTGTATGTAGTACATCCAGAAATGTTTAGTACAAGGAATATGATCCAATGTTGCATTGATTCAGTCCTCTTTTATCGCATTTACAGAGAGTCTCCTAAAACGATATTATTATTAATCAATCTTTTTTAAATTCATAATATCTCTGAATAGGTAGTAGTTATAGTACCTACATCAGTCAAACCGAGATCTGGGGTTCGACTTCCGCTCTATGCAAATCTCTGTATGCAATGATATAAAAGTTTATATTGGTCCGTGTGTTTTCTGATTATTTAGTTATGGGTTAAATAATATGTATAAACGTTGTATACTTAGTACAAACTACTTAAGTATTTTATGCTTTGTTTAAGAATAGACGGCGTTTGATAAATGTGAGAAGAATATTATATTTCAATTTTAAATTTCAGTTAGGAAAAACTAAGTTCGGCGTACGTCCAATATTTACATCTATTGACAATGTGAACATGCTGGTGGACAAAGCGGAAGGTGTTAATAGAGTGCCATCAATTTACGCTCGCCAACAAACCTCTGAGCTTCCGGCCTGGATTATGTACGACAAACATGTAAGTTTCATTTGGGATTGGGAAAAACCTTAAAACTGTTTTTTTTTGTAGCGTAACTATGATGTCGAGATTTGTTTGATCCGCATAAATGTAGGCATTTGACGGGACTTAACGACTGCTTTGACTAAGACAACAATCAGGACCGTTATTTTACGTAGACGTAGCACGTAGATGGTCAGATGAGATACCAAGTATTTGCCACCGATCTACGTCTATATAATTGCCTTATTGTAACATTTAGAAATTACAACTTGTTGTGGCGCCCTTAAGTTTTGTTGCTGGCAGTGATACGATTTGATTGATATACAGTATAACCCGACGATTTTCCAGGGACCCCACCAAAAACGCGTCTTAAGCGAGAAAGCGTTTTAAGCGGGATAGGAAAAAAAAAGTGCTACATTTATTATGTTTTTTGTTCTTATTATTTGAAATTATGTACCTACATTCAATACATTATTAAAAATAATCACTTATTTTGGTTTGACAGAAAGATTTTGATGCGTTAGCAATTACAGGATTTTCAACTTTTGCACCGCGTCATCACTTTCATCCAAAGAAGCAACTTATTCATTCATTAAATCATTAATAGCCGATAATGCCTGACTCATCTTCGTCCTCATCATTATCAGTTAGGCATAGGGGCCTCGTTTTGTGTGTTATTCACATCCTCAATAAGATATTGATTGAATTTCGTTCGTGCTACATTGTCATCAATGGAAGAATATCCAGCCTGAATATTTAGCCACCCTGCAGTATCCCGAGATACTGATACAGATACTGATACAGAATCCTGGTATCTTAGGAAGAAGCACCCGAGTTCTTCTTTCAGCACGACGTCAACCACGTTATTTCAAGAATCGGCTTTCTTAAAACAACTTTAAAAGGGCCCCACGGCCGCTGGCCTCGAGTGCGGATGTAGGGCCTGAGCGCGGGCGTATTAAACGGGATGACGAATCGTATTAAGCGTTAAGAAATGTATGAAAATATGCCTCAAATTGCAGGGACCGGCGTAAAAAGGCGTATTATGCGTGAAATCGTAGTAAGCGTGATCGTAATAACCGGGTTCTACTGTAATTACAATAGTTTTCTCTAATTTTAAGATAACAGTTTGTTTTCGTGAACTAAAACTGCTTCTTTCCGTACCTACATACTTTTGGTAGACTAAGTATTTATGCTCTAGTACATATTTTCAATTTTCAAAAATGTATTTATTTTCAGATTTTACGTTTCCAAGCATATTTCCAACAAACTTTACAAGAAATGCGCGTAGGTGCGCATATTTTGCGTAAAGTGAACATATTCTTTTATCTTGAAGATGGAACAATAAAAGTGATAGAGCCTAGAACAGATAACAGTGGGTTATTGCAAGGTAAGTAAACTTGTTTTTTTTGTATAACTGCCTACCAGACTTTTCTAGTTACTAGGTAAGCAATTAGTAGGGTTCATGACTGGTAAGAGACGATGCTATTCCGGTTATTTTACAAATTAGCATAGCACGTTACGGTTGCACGAGTCACCTATTTTGAAGTTATCAGCAGCTTATAGATACTGAAAACCAGTATAGTATTGAAGATACGTTTCGCCTTGCGGGACGAAGATGAGTGGTAAAAATTGGTGCTGTTATTATTCCGTTACAATTTTAAATGTTGCTTTAAAATGTCCGACTTTTTATTTCTTTCACTGATTACTTATGAATATTTTTATTTAAATTAGGAACAATGATAGCCAGACAAAGAATACGTCTCCCGTTCAGCTACGACTTGTACTATGATGTACTTGATCTTAATGTTGGACTAGAAGTCACTTTCTACGGTAAAGTATTCAAGGTAAGGTATCATGCTTGACTCTCACAAAAATCTCTTAGCAAATGTGTTTATTCATTGTGCGTAGAAGTCCTTGCATGTTTAATTAAAGTAGTGTTATAAAAAATAATGATATTTCAATAATTTGTCAATTTTTATTTCAGATCGTAAATTGTGATAACTTTACAAGGGTGTACTTAAACAGACTTGGTATCAATGTGCCCGATGCAATTAATTGGCCTGATGCTTTGGAGGTAAGTGTCGAATACTTAGTGTCATACAATAATATTTATATTGTAACTTATTACTTTATTTAAATTGTTTTAGAGAGCACCAGAAGAAGGAAAACCGCCAAAACATAGACCATTTAAACAATTTTTGGAAAACGACAGACAAGTCTTGAGGTAATTGAAATTGAAAAAAAGTTATAAAATAAGTACTTTGACTACTATGCATCTCAATCATCAAATTTAGATCTTCCATTACTAATACAATAAGGTTCTAGAATAGCCACCGCGTACTGGTAGACGTAGTAGCGTGGGCACATTCTTTATTTTTGTTGACCCTAAAGTAAACCACAAGTAGAGGTTCTGAATCTTCGAACTTAACGAAGAATTCACTCATAATTTTATTTGTTATTACCTCGATTAGTGCTTTTAATGTTGCCATTAAAAACTTTAAAAAAATCCCTATAGAAAAAGGCTTTTTACCAAACTACATTAAGAAAAAGCAACAGCCTTAACAAATAAAGGATTTTAGGTTCTATGGTTACTGGGATGATCGCGACACCACCTTCGGTACTGTACACAACCTTGAGATCCATTATTTCCTTGCCGACGATACCATAGAGATCAAGGAAACGCTTGGTCATAACTCCGGCCACGAAACTGGAACCATGCTCTTGAAAAGAATGAGGCTACCAAGGGTGAGTTCGTGGGATTATATTTTTAAGAGTATTGCAAACTAAACAAACTCATCATCATCATCATGATGATGATGATGATGATTGCAAACTATTTAATTTTTCTCCTGAATAAGTTCGTTGTGGGTTTATGTACACAAGTGTAACAAGACATAATTAACGTTTACGAAACTTACCTACTCAGAATCATACAGACCTAATGAAAAGCAAACCAATTCAGAAACTGACTTCTCATACATTCGATTCGTAAGTTTACAATCGAAAGACAAAGATGTTTCACAGATACTTTCCCCTTTGGCTCCAAAAAAAATTACTTTTGACAAGTGAAATTTTTAAGTTACTGATATTCGTATTAAAGTTCTGTTGGTGTGAATCACATATTCTGTATTAAGCGTGACTTAGGGTTTAGTAAATTTTTACTAACTTGAATTCATATGGGTGGTGATGTACTGTATTCTTACTAGGTCATAAGACGAATACTTAGCTCAAAAAGTAGCAACTAGAATACAGTTTAAAACTTTGAATATTGCTTATAGAAAATGCCGCAAAGAATAGAAATGACAGGAGGACCACCGGTGCCTTCATACACACCTGCAGATCTCAGTATAGGTGCTGTGCTCAACGTGTTTGGACGTAATGCTGTGCTGATTGATTGTGATCCATTCACCAAGGAGTACTACCGTGTTACATATGGATTTGGTAAGACTTGTACATTATATGAGTTACAAATGGATGGTAGTTGGGTTATCACAATAAAATTAGGAGAATGGTAGGTGAAGTATTGTCGATTCCTTTTCAATTTGTAAAAAATAATGTGAACTTGTAAGGTCACATTTTATTAGAACCACTATTTTATTTTTTCTTCTAACTCTGTTAACTTGTATGTTTCAGATACGTTCACGGTGTTACCAACTCCTCAGGACGACAGTACAGAGAGGGTCGGCGCAGGTATAGCCGAACGGGCCCTGCCACCGTGGAACGGCTACGGTTCTTACGAAGATTCGGCTGAAAATTGTCGCACAGTTGAACCTAAAGCGCCTCATAGAGATTTTATGAAGTTTATAAATAAAGACAGGTTTGTTTTTATTATAATTGTAAGGCAAATAAATCCTATCGAGTTTTACTCAAATGCTGTTGAATTAGACTGTGATAGAGAAGAGAGGCAAAAAGATCGGCCACCTAATGTTTTCTTTTTAATTTTTTTTTAAGAAAATCAAATCCTGATAAATAGAAAAAAAAGCCTCAATACATAGGTACTTAAATACATAAAAAACATCCAGACCATACAAACATTCGTGCATAAAAAGATTTGCTTTGGGTGGGAATCGAACCCGAGACCTGTTTGTAACAGACATGGTTTCTAAAACCAAGTAGTGTAAACCAACGTAGTAAACCAACCAAGTAGTTAGTGAAATAATTATATGTCATATGTTATTATATTATGCTGCGCCGACCCCAAATAAAATTGGGATAAGGGCAGGGGAATGATGATGATGATGATGAATTTTATCAGTTCTGTGTTCTTAGGGTGGGTTTTGATTCCCATATTCTTCGCTTTGCTGCTCGACTGATAAACGACAATCCAGTAGACGACGGACGTTACTTCATCGTTAAATATTTTCTCTGTGATGATACTATTGGTGTTTTTGAACTTGGCGAACGTAATTCAGGTTTCACGGTATGTTAAATTTTGGTACTTAGGTATTATTATAACTTATTACAACAACATACTTATTAATTATATATTGTTTGCGGTTTTTTGTATTTCCCAAATGATAGTCCTGTTAATGGGTGCCTTTAGTAACCGTTAAATCATCATAACAGTTTATTAATGTCCCACTGCAGGGTCGGGTCTCCTCCCGTGACGGAAGGATACTTGGCCTATTAATACCACGCTGACCAGACGGATTGGTATAGGGTTTAATTTCAAGTTTTCCTTCTTTTTATTTCGTAAAGATAATATTTACGGTTAGTCCCTTAGTCGTTTTTTACGACACCTACGGGATGAGATGGGTAGATTTATTACCTTTACCACCTGAAAGTGATTAAGTTTTGATACTGATTGATTTATTGTTTTATCCCAGGGTGGCAAATTCTTCCGTCGCGACAAAATGTACCTTCCTGATGTTGAATTCTTTGTACCACAAGAACCGCCGGCGTATATTGACACTGACATGTGGGTTGGTAACGAGTTGGTGATCAACAAGCATAGGTTCAGACTAATAGCGGCTGATGAATATGCGCTTCGATATATGGAGTTACATCCTGAGCGAGTGAGTACTTTACTAATCAAAGTAGTCTTTAGCAGTTTACTTTAGCTGCTAAAGCATTGTAGACTCTTAGGGCCAGATTCAGAGACCGCACTTTTACTTTACTTTAGCAAAGTCTAGTTATTTTCTCTGAATTTGAGATATAAGGCCCAGATTCAGAGTCGTGACTTTACTTTCTTTTAAAGTAATCTTCCCAAAGTAAACTTTTCATGCGAAAGATTACTTGTAATGTTTTTCAAATTCAGAGAAAATAACTAGACTTTGCTAAAGTAAAGTCAAAGTGCGGTCTCTGAATCTGGCCCTTAGTAACAACTTACACAAGCTGCCTCTAATTTATTTTAATGTCTAATAGCCATTTATTGAATATCTTGGAATTTAAACACTACTACTACATGTGTACGTAAGTAATATGTAATAATATGTAGAGTCTCTAGACTGTTAAGATAATTATTATGAAGTGAAACTACAGGGTATTGAATGTTTAAAAAATATAGTTCAGACCAGATCGCGAACCGAATTGATCTGTTGCCGTAAATACTCGTAGATGACTTTAATTAAAGTCTATTTTTTTATCTCGGACACTAAAATGACAACTACAAATGTCAAACGTAAAAATAATGTAGCCAGCTTGTAAGAAACAGTGCTGTCCTGTGTTTCGATTCGTGTTGTAATTATTGTAAAATATTTACGGTTGTTAGTATAGTCGAGAACTAAATGGCTTTATCACCTCTAGAGTTAATGTTAGTTGCATGTCATAAAACTATTAGGTTCAATATCGCACAACAAAACATCAGCCAAAGCATGACGCTATTTTGACATATTATCAGTTCTCCTGTATTAGCAAATAGTCGTTAGATATTTATAAAAACAAATAGTAAAGTCAACGTTATTGACTGTTACTAGAGCATATTTTCGGTAAAGCGTTTTAATCTAATGAATTTCTCTCTTTTTTTCTTCTATGTCCATGATCAAATGATAGGGATAATTTCTTGCATGACGTCATTGGCGCATATTTCAATTTGAAGTTTTCGTAATTTTATAATATAAAACAAATTAGGGTAAACAACCTAATCGTTAGAAGTCCTACATATGTTGGCACTTAAGAGTAAAAAGTGAGTGAAAAGAAAGAAAACACTATAGATTATTCAAGTTCAGTATGATTATTCAAGTTAAAATATTATTAATTTAATTTAATATTTTTATCACATTTTACTTATTTCATGTATCAACATAGCAACAGTAAATTTATCAGAATCTTTTTATTGGCATTAGTGCTAATAATATTTATTTAATACTATTCAATCACATATAATTTTCTTCCAAAATTAAAAGAGAATGCAGTTCTTGTTATAGATAATGCACCGTACCACACCAGGAAACTGGAGGCGTTACCTACTTCAAATTGGCGTAAAGAGCAAATACGAAATTGGCTACAATAAAAAAATATTCATTATGAAGAAACAATGTTGAAATGTGAATTAATCCAAATTTCCAAAAAGCACAAAAAAGTCTATGAGAGGTCTGTTGTTGATGAGATGGCTGCTGCACAGTGTGTCACTATTTTGCGACTGCCCCCTTACCACTGTGAGCTCAATCCAATAGAATTAGTGTGGGCTCAGGTAAAGGGACATGTCGCAAAGGATAATAAAACTTTCAAGTTGAATGAAGTACGAAGTCTTTTTAAAGAAGGGCAAGGAAGGTTTAAGAAGGTTTTTTTTTTTATTTATACAGAAATCTCAAGAATTTTTTCTGTACCTTTTCGAGTAGTAGAGCGTATGAAGCCTCGTGTGGATTCCAGATACAGGAACTCATATTACACACACATTAAAATATTATTATTTTTGCACATTTAATATTATTATTTCCAAAAAACTGTATAAAATTTAATTTATCGTTAACTTATGATAATGGTGGTACATCACTACATAAATTGCACAAAAAAAAGGTAACAGTAATGATATTTTAGTATTCGAGATTAAAAAAACAACGTATAGTCTGTATTTAACGTAATCGGCGGAATTAACCTATATTTTATCGGTAAGTACCGGCTGTATCGCATCACTATTTATTAGTTGTAAAAAACAGGCAACACATGAAATGTCATTTTAGTATCTGAGATAAAAAAATAGACTATAGGTAAATTATTACGTACAAAAATTAATTAACTGAAGTCTTAAAAAAACATTGAATATTATTAATGAAAATAAAAAGTGTCTGTAGATATAGCAACGGCTAAACTTACTATACTTATTAAGAAATATTATCAGTTGGTAGAGTTGTTAAATTATTGGCAAGAACCGTCTCTACCACGATAATATTACATATATGTAATTATAATTGACGTGGTAGAGATGAGTTCGGTTTAAAGTTGACGAATAAATTCAGTCTCTTACATATATTATTATATCAATAAGCTATAAATAGCTACTACTAATAATAGTACTTTATCAATTTCTATTACCATGATTGCTTATTTATGACATAGATGGCGCTAGTATTAAAAATAAAAGGCGGTGTTAAGATTCTCCGGCAGTGAACGACTAGGCCTGTTTGAAATTGTTAAAGCATACTTACCTGGCATAGGGGACACCGTGATCAAGTAGGCGGTTCCCCCAGGGCGAGGCCCCCTCCATTGCACTGCGGTTGGGTTGACCCCTGCGATTATCCCTAATGTGGATAACTCGGATGCGTAATTTTTGGTAGTGGGGACTGCGTACGCGCTGTCCCCCTTGTTAAAGTAAATAAAACAAAATCTGTGTAAAGTAAGTAAGCTAATGTATACAATTTGAGGTGTTAAACCGTGAAAACATAGTTCCTATTCTTATGTTTTGAAATTTTAAAAAAAGAACCTTGGTGACCTGTAAATCAAGTTCTATAAACCTATTTCAAGTACCAGTCTCCTCTCTCAATAGAAGTATTTTTTTTATTGTGTGTGCCATTAGATAGAGAAATAAAGATATTGAATTTGTTTTTTTTTAATTAAGAGGCATTACTTAGTCGGGAACGTTTTTATAAGAAAAAAAAACAGAGTTCCTAATAATTGCAGTAATATTTTTCGTTGTTTTAACAGTAAATGTTATAATTAACAAAAAAAATTGTTTTGTTTAAACTTTTTTTAAGTAGGATGTTTTTGGATGCAGTAGCATTCCCCTCCAGCCCGCAATGAGAAAAAATGTTGAAGAAATGTTGCAAATTATGATAAAGATTGTAATTTTGAAAAAGAAAATTTATTCGCTTACTTACTTATTTAACTTTTTAGTATTTGATGGCAAATTTACCATCGATAATGGATAAGATTCGTCGTACTTTGGCATCTCAAGAAAATGGATATAAGAATTTCGTAGCAAAATATATGGCAGCAGTGCATCCGGAGAAGAAAGATTTAATGTCTGTTAGATGTTTCAAGTGAGTATTTGAGTAGTCCATAGATGGAATATAAAGTACTAGCTGATGCCCGCGGCTTCACCCGCGTGGTATAGCTAGCCTAAACGTTATTCTACACCCTAAACTCCCTATATTCCAAATTTCATCAAAATTCGTTCAGTAGAGTAACAAACATCCATCCATCCTCACAAACTTACGCATTTATAATATTGAATAGGATGTAATAAAACTGACTTGTTAACGGCTACCGACTTAACAATAACTTAACGTTTGGTTAGTAGCCATCCTGGTGGCGAAAGGTGTTCAAGCCGCCCATAGGCCTTTGATATGGCTTAACGACTGTTTAACTACGACGACGAATCACGCTCAAATGAGACCGTTATCAGCTAGTACTTTATATTCCATCTATGGACTTACCACTTAATGGTCGCCCATATATAAAGTGACCTCGCAGACGGTGCTTAACAAGAGTTATCGGATATATAGAGTGATTTTAACTAGCATGTCAATTCTCGTTTCACACAATAGGTAACTTAACCGAATTTTTTACGATTTTAAGGAACGAGAATTGACATGCAGTTGAGAGCGCCTCGTTGATTGTAATAGCACCTTACCATATAAGATGTGTGATCCTTCTCATTTTGAATTTACAGGCAAGCATTAAAAGAAATAATGTGCGAAAAGATGACGGAGCACGAGTTTTTAACACTGATTAGATTCTTCCGAGGTGACATTGGAAAGGAAATCAGTTTACGAAGAGAGATGATTAGGTAACAAATATTTTTAAATTTCAAAATGAATTTCGTTATGATTATTTACTTTGATTGGCATTATTTAAAGATACCTACTTTTTTTTTAAAGAAAGCCCTTAAATATTAAAAGCATATTTTAGGGCCGGCTAAGAGCTCTTCTAACACTAAGGCTCTTAATTGTATCTAATAACATAGATTTTTTTAATTAGTCGAATACTCAGGTTCATATTCAAAATTATAAATTGTATGTCTAAATTTATAGGACATAAAGTTTAAGAATAGGTACTTAAACTTTTCGTTTATATTTATTTTTATTACGTGATTTATTAGCAATTTTTTTTTATTAATTATGTCATAAGTAAACAGAACTGTCACATTGAATCACACTTTTAAGTGTTGTCACACGAAAGTAGTAGAGTTCTTATTTTTACATACTTAAAGTATCACCAAAGAACTGCAAATAATTTATAATCAGGTTTATTCTGCTCTTAGAAATTCATTCAGTCCGTTTCAGCATGGTTTCTTAAGGGATCGGTCTACTGTGTCGAACCTTGTTTTATTCAATGATTTTATCACAAATGCTATGGATAAGGGTGGTCAGGTGGACGTAGTCTATACTGACTACAGCAAAGCATTTTTTTTTTTTTTTTTTTATTTTGTTTATGATGTGTCATTGTTAAACGACTACTCATAATAATTACAATCTAGACCTTATGGCTAATAAGTAATTTGAATTTAACTTAATTTGCTACAATACACACAGTTAAGAATGTGCCCATTGGCACTTTTCTTATAGTCTCTATTAATATGAGAAAGACACTTTGTTCTTGTGTTTTTTAAGATTAGCTCTCACTGATTACACTGATTACACTTACTTCACTAATTCAAAAGGTTTAGTTCTTTTTAGCCTTCTCACTATGTCCGTGGTGTCAAGGAGCTGGATAGCCTCAACGTTCACATGATGAAGAAGCCTTTGTTCATGTGTTACTGAGTTTTTTCTTATAACTTCATTTACAAGTTCCACACCAAGGTCACGGTGGATGTCATTATTTTTGACGTACCAGGGAGCATTTACTATAGCCCGAAGTACTTTATTTTGAAATCTCTGAATGATTTCTACGTTAGTTCGTTTTGTGCATCCCCACAATTGAATGCCATATGTCCATACCGGCATGAGTACTTGTTTGTATAAAAGTATTTTGTTGGAAATTGATAGGGTAGAATGTCTGCCAAGTAGCCAGTTCATATTTTTATAGCGCAGATCTAACGCTTGACGTTTCTTTTTAACATGTGCCTTCCAGCGAAGTTTTGCGTCTAGCGTCATGCCCAAGTATTTTGCCGTATTTTCGTGTGGTATTATACTATCGTTAATGTATAGCGGTATGTGAACAGCTCTTTGGTTTGTAAAATTGATATGTGTCGATTTTGACTCATTCAATTTCATTTTCCATTTTTTTGTCCAATCGGCGATAGCATTGAGTGCAATTTGAACCTTCTCTGCGGCTTCTTTGTGAGTGGCACCTGTAGCCATTATAGCCGTATCGTCAGCGAAGGTAGCAATAATGCTGTTATTGGTTTCAGGGATGTCGCTTGTGTACAATAGGTACAGGATAGGACCAAGAACACTCCCTTGCGGCACACCAGCTTTTATCTGTTTGATATCTGAATAAGCATTTTCATGTCTCACTCTAAATGTCCTCTCGCTTAAATAGGATTCCAGAAGGTCCACATATTGCTTTGGAAGCATATTACTTAATTTATGTATAAGTCCTACATGCCACACCTTGTCAAATGCTTGTGCTACATCTAGAAATACTGTAGTACAAACTTTTTTCTCTTCTAATGTTTTTTCAATAACATTGGTGATTCTATGTATTTGATCTATTGTGGAGTGTTTTTCTCTAAAACCAAATTGGTAATTAGGAATAAGTTTTCTGTCTTCTATAATAGGTTTCAAACGTCTAAATAATAGTTTTTCGAGCAATTTCGCTATGGTTGGTAAGAGAGATATGGGTCTGTATGAGGTTACTTCACTTGGTGGTTTTCCTGGTTTAGGGATCATGATAACTTCAGCTACTTTCCACATACTAGGTACATGTTTTAACCTAAACGTGGCATTGATGAGGGTAGTAAGCTTGAGAACTGCTTTACGAGTGAGTTTTTGTAGCAGTTCTCCGGTGATCAAATCATATCCCGGTGATTTCTTTTTGGCCAATTTTTTGATCATGTTGTTAACTTCTTTTGGTGTAACTAGTTTGATTTCTATGTTGTCATGTTGAGCCACGTCCAATGTAATATTAATAGAGCTTTCCACTCTGTTTTCTTGAAAAATTTGTTCTAAGTGTTCGGCAAATATATCTGCTTTGTCTTCATTACTTATGGCCCATTTGCCATTTGGTTTTAGAATAGGCGAATCGTGAATGATTGGCTTTTTTATGCTTTTAGTGACTTTCCATAGTGAGTAATCAGATGTGCTATTACTGGTAAGTTGTCTGAGATAATCATTTGTTGTCTCATCTTGAAATTCCTGGATTGCTCTACTTAACCTTTTCGTGAGTTTATTCAGCAGAGTTTTATCAGGCGGGTATCTAGATTGTTGCCATTTTTGTCTCTGCGCTCGTTTTGTAACTATAAGATTTCTTATTTCCTCTGGATATCTTTGAGTTGATACTCTTTTTTTCATGTTGGGTGTATTTTGCCAGGCGCAGCTTTGGATGTTGGTAATAAAATTTGCTACTTCTTCATCTACTTGTTGTTTGTTTTTGAGGGGTACTTTGAGGTCGATACAGTGGTCTAAATCAAATTTAAAGCTCTCCCAGTCAGTATTCTTATTTACCAGGGTTGGGCTACTTTCTTTTCGTATTATTGTTTCACTTAAAGTTAGGATAATAGGCGAATGGTCTGAGTGCATATCATAACCTTCTTCTATATTAATATATGCAGCTGACAGGTTCTTATAAATAAAGAAGTCTATCAGATCCGGTTTTCTTTGTGTATCAGTTGGCCAGTAAGTGGGTTTTCCTGTTGAAATCACATTGCACTTTATTTCTCGAACAGCACATAGCAATTCCTTGCCCTTAGTATTAGTAAGTCTAGAACCCCAATGTGTATTCTTCGCGTTAAAATCACCTCCAAGTATAAATGTGTTTCCTAGAGCTTTCAGTATATTCCTGTACTGCTCTGTTTTTAGCGCATACCTAGGTGGAATGTATATAGCAGATATGGTAATATCGTAAAGTTTGGTTCTGACCACAACAGCTACAGTTTGTACAAATTGTTCTTCACATTTGTGTTCTAACGTATGGTAAATGTTCTTTTTAATAATAACGGCACTTCCACCACTTGTAGAGTTGTTAGGATGCAATGCGTGATATATTTTATAGCCTTTTATATGAATATAAGATTCTTTTGTGAAGTGAGATTCTGATATGAGGCACACATCAATTTGTTCTGTTATTAGGACTGCCTGCAACTCATTTCGGTGCTTAAGCAGTCCGTTTGCATTCCACGTCATAATTTTTAGTGTGTTTTTCATGTTTGTTTCGAATGCACAGGTATTTGTTTACTTTCTATATTCCTCAACCTCTGGTCAAAGGAAGTTAACATATTTAAAATTTTAGTAATATTTTCATCTGTGGACGTATTTTCGGATTTCAAAGAAACCGATGGCTGCGGTACTTTAGCCATTTGCGCAAAAGTCACATTATTTGTTACCTTTCTGTGAGTTGGACGTAACAGTGTTTGTTTTTCGGTAGCACTAGGTACTGGTATGCTAGGCGCAGCTACTTTATTTTTGGAGCCTTTGTTTTTTAATTGTTGAAGTTCTTTAGCTACAATGCACCCTCTATAATTTGCCGGGTGAGGCTCACCACAGTGGACACATTTAGGTTTTGTTTCTATTGACTTTGTACAGTCCTTGGTGAGGTGCTTACCAGTGCACTTCACACATCTAGGTTCTTTTGAACAATATTTTTGGGTATGGCCATATGCTTGACACCTTTTGCACTGTGGGATTAATTTTGATGTTTTTAAAGGTTGTACATCTATCTTACAGCCTAGTATAGCTTTAATGCCATAGATATGGTTTATGTCTTCGTCTTTATGAAAAGATAACATAAACATGTTAAGGGGTTCTTTAGTCCTCCAGCTAAGCTTGTTTACCGCATCCTGAATTTTAACAACAGCAAAGCATTTGATCGTATTCATCACAAGATCTTGATTCTCAAGCTTGAGAACATAGGCGTACGTGGAGACTTGTTAAGATGGTTTTCTTCTTACATAGAGAATAGATCGCAGGCTGTCGTGGTTAGTAATTACATTTCTAGCTGGATTACAGTTCCTAGTGGCGTCCCACAGGGTTCCTTGCTTGGTCCTCTATTGTTTACTATTTATGTCAATGATATAGACCTCTGCTTCAAATTTTCAAAGCTGTTATGCTTCGCGGACGACATGAAAATTTATTCTTTTGTATCATCTTTAGCAGATACATCAGCCATGCAGGCTGACTTACACCGTCTAGAACAGTATTGTAAGCATAATAAACTAGATTTGAACCCTAGTAAATGCTCACTTATAACGTATACTCGTAAGAGTACAATCATTTCTACAGATTACACATTAGGGGGCCAAGCATTACCTCGATGTAACTCGGTGCGTGACCTGGGAGTGCATCATGACTCTAAGCTTCAGTTTGACGAGCAAGTCGATGCAGTTGTAAAAAAAGCGCTGAAAGCGCTTGGTTTTGTAATGAGATTGTCAAGGTGTTTCAAAGATGTGAAGACATTAAAAATATTGTACTGTACATTTGTCCGTTGTCATCTTGAGTATGCCACACAGGTCTGGAACCCGTGTTATAATAAATATATTGATCGTATTGAGGGGTTGCAGAGGCGGTTTTTGAAGTATTTATGTTTTCATCAAAAAATACCATATAATTCTGATAACTATTTTGACTTGTGTAAAGTATTCCATATTCTTCCTCTTGTAAAACGACGCGAGATAGCCGATTGTATTCTTTTGTTAAAAATAACAAATAATAAAATTGATTGTTCGGACCTTTTAACAAAATTTTCCTTTAACACACCTTGTAAAGTGACGCGGTATAATCCCCCTATTAGTGTACACTCAGCGTCTACTAATTATAGACAGAACAGTTACGTGGTGCGAGTGAGTCGTAGTTTCAATAAATTGTGTAAGCAATATTATGATTTTGATATTTTTAATACCAGTCATAACTCGGCAAAGAGATGTCTAAGCCTTCAATTTTTCTCTTCATGATAAGTTACTTTTATTGTATAATTTTAAGTTTGAGCACAAAGTTTTATTATGTATCGTTTTTCTTTTCTTTTTTTAAATTTATTAAGTGTGTATAAACCTATGTTTGTTACAGTGGCGGATCCTCTATCTGTCTCCACTTTCTGTAATGTTAGCATAAGCGAAGACTTGTTATTGGCTGTCAGATTACCACTTTATAAACTAATTTGTAATATTAGCTGTAAGTCTTCCATATTGTTTAAATAAATAAATAAATAAAATATGTTTTTTTATTCCCAAGGTCGCAAGTCTTCACATCGTTGACACGTGGCTTATGGGATGACCGAGATCGTCTCCGCGAAGGTTTGCTTCACGCTGACGAGAACGGCGCCGGAGTATTGTCTGTGGAACGCGTTCGTCAGCTGTTGCGGGCTCATAGACTACCTATGAGTACTGATCTTATGGATTGTATGCTTAGTGTGTAAGTATTAGCAATTATTTTGATATCATCATAACGGTCTAGCACCGGCCTCTTTCCGTGAAGGGCCTTCTCCTGTGTCTGAGAGCAATGTAGCCTACTAATACAGATCAAAGTAGATAAGCCTACCAATACATTTTTAGCATAAATCAAGTTTGTTGGGTTTTATTTCAAGTTTAGAGACCAAAATGTCTATTTAGACGAGATCGTAATGATGTTATTATGTTTCTTATCTGTGATTTAGAGATATTTCCCCTTACTGAAACGCCTCTTACATTTTATCACTGTTTAGCGAGATTTTTATTAGCAAAACCAACCTTTACCAAACAAAACGTAAGAATTTAAGCTAATCAATTGACTAAAATTTAACAGGCGTTTATGAGTAAGGGGGTTTATGTATATTGTTTGATATTATGTAATTTTCTTTGTTAATTTTTCAAGTTTGAAGAAAGACGAGAATTGTAACATAGTGTGCGAAGACTTGATGAACTTCCTGGACTTCCAGACGAGGCCAGTGTTTAACTTGGCCGATGCTGATTTCGATAATGTGGTCCGTCATGCGCCGCCCGTCAAAGATGTAGAGGTACGACATACTTACGTACATAAATACACGCCTTATTTGACCGCTAACGCGTTGTGAGGGGGCCTTCTTAAACCTACATCTACGCCGTAAGCCCTAGACGTTATGCAAATGTTCCGTCCTCTATCACGCGATGGACCCCCCAACAAGCAAAGTAGCGATAACAGGGTCTAAATTTAAAGCTCTAAGTTATATAGTAGCTATGTAAGATATAAAATAATACTTTTAAATGATAGTACGGATATAAGAGAGCTTGCTTAAGCACCAGCGATAGTAAGGTGATATAAAAGATATAGAACAATTACGCTGCAGCTTAAAGTTGTAATAAGGTGCTATAAGCTAGAACTTTACAGTTTTATTGCAGCTTTAAGTCGATTTTAACATTAAAAGCTCTTTTGGAGTGACTACTATCACTTGCTGATGTAAATGCTCTATTTAGGTGCTATGAATACCTTTAAGTGCTAAACATCACTTTTGATGTTAAAGTGGTTATAAAAAAACCCTCAAGCCGTTTAAGGGTTATAATAATCAATCTTATAACTCTTAATAGTGCAGTGCCGGCACCCGCACGGAGAATTCATGGGATGCTAAGATTAGATCTTATCATAGGTGTAGGCAGAGACAACTACGCGTCATGTAAAATGATCCTAACAAACCTAATTTACTTTTTTTTCGTTTGTGGTGTATGGATAAGAAAAGAACACCGTGGTTTCGGTAAAGTACTTCCATATTTGCCGTAATAAATATAGGAGCCCGACAAACCAGCTCGCCTGAGCTACAGACAAAAAATGAACGACCCTTATAAGTCATACTATTTCTATTGGGTCTTACTCACGGTATTTATCTACATAGCCTGGATACTGTAAGGATAAATACCTAGGTTTTATGGCCCTTAAATGGTTTGCCACGATAAATTAAAAAAAATCACATTATCGCTCCTTGTTTGGTATCTGTATGAAAACTTAAAAGAACAAACTCTATCGGCCTTATTACAGAATACGGTCTAACTATAGACTGCGCGAAGCGTTAAAACTGCTTTTGTATTAACAAATTTATGATTTTGTGTTTGTTTAATACAAAATCAGTTTTAACGCTTTAGCGTTAAGACTGATTTTGCAATAACAAATTTCAAAAACAGTGGTTTTGTGACGTAATAAATCGTGGTTTATAGTTAGACCGTATTTTGTAATAAGGCCGTATTCGTTGAATTGTGTATTTATAAAGATATATTAGATAATATTTAAAAATAATTTTCTGTTTTTCAGTGTAAATTGTGGGCTGAAGCAGAAACTATTATCAGGGATGGCTACATAAATTGGAACGCTTTCCTCTGTCAACTAAATCTTGAACACCTTGTCAAAGATTACACCGTAGAAAAGGCTCAAACATAAAGAAAATAATGATAAGGCGGGTCCACACTAACCGAACTGGTTTGCGCGACAAATATGTCTAGCAAGGTATGCTCGTTATGTGTGAACCCGCCTAATGAAATAATCGTAGGCTCAAGAAGATTAAAAACTTGGAATTATACCTCTTTTTTTAAAATATGTTCATGTAATTTGATGTATTTATCTACAAGAATGTCATATGCATGAAAAAATATCTATTAAAAAAGGTATCAAATATTTTATAACCTGTCAATTTTTAAACAATAGACTGCACTTCATTTTGGTTCGGACATGGCATAGTTTAAAATATAGAAGACTGATTAATAATCCAGTTTAATGGATAAACTTTGTATGACTTCTTAAACTTTTTGTGTGTAATTTATTGTTGTATGTATTGTGTGTTATTTTTAGTATTGTTCTTTATTTAATAATTATTTTACAATCACAATAAAGTATTTTATTTATTAGTTTATCCTTACCACTATTTTACCTCAATGCACTGTGGATTAGCAGTTTGGGTTATTAAGGTCGTAAAAGTGAAACATAATATGTAATTGATTATTGAAGAAAGAAGACTTCGGCTTCTGTAGTTTGGCGCTAGCGTAATTGGTGGCCGTCCACGAGGTTTTAACTCTATATACTTTATTCTTGAGCCTCAATGTATTATGTGTCCTTCTAATTGAGATTTGTAACAGTCTCCGTCACACAGGGCATGTTTGTGAACGACGAGATTTAACCCTACCTATAATGTGTAACAGTAGCGTGCAAACGTTACTGAAATTTCTGAGTGTGAAGACTTTAATTTGTTGAAGCTTATGGTGTCGGTGAGCTTCAAAGACAGAAGAATTTAGAGCATTAAATTTACAAAGATTTGTGTGTGGTGGTAAAGGTATAGATGAATACACAGATTACATGTTTTAAAATTTCTGTATTTGTTTTCAATCACAATAAATAATTACGTATTTTTTACATTTACAAGATTCTCTCCAATCTAATTACATTAAATAAACATTTCTAGAATACACATTCACTGTTGCAAACACATTTTCACAACATTGAATACGTTCGTGATGTATTTTGTTAGGACTAAGTGACATAGAGTAAATTGTGATTGTTATTTATAATCTACACTCAACACACTTCAACATACAGACAGTATGCGCCAACTAAACCAGCCTGAAGTTAGCTGTCATAACTGACATCTGGTCCGCCATTTGCAACAACTTCAAGGCGGCCATCTTATATGACACGTACTGTACACACACATACACTCATTCACACACAAACACACATAGTACAATGTATATAAATAAATAACTTAAAACTAATCGTAAGTACAGCTAAATGACTTCGTTCTAGTAATAGATTACCGAAAATATTAGTGCGATGTCATTATATTAATTTGACTCTATTTAAAAGTGTAAAAAGTGGTTTATTGAATGTCATTGTCTATTCATTGGTTATGGCACAGGATGAACGTAAAGAAAATCATCGTAGCAGCTTATACCTATCCGACTATAAGGACTTGTATCCGTGTCGTGACGAAACTTGCCCTACTAATAACAATGTTGGTCATAATGAAAGGTTTTGTGTTATGTTTTATGCAATTTTTTCCGGGGGAGTACAGAAATAAAGGCGTTGATTACTTTAAAAAATTTACTAACGTTGTCTACGGATCTATTAATCGAACTTACAGAATTCAATTTCGAGGAGTTCGTTATATTATAGTAGTTTTTTAGAGATTAAGATTATACGATCGAACCACAATGCACGAAATAATTCTTAGCTCATCCGTGCCATAACTTATAAATATTTATTTTTATTTAAATGTCAGCTAATATTGTTCTATTACTTAGAAGAATATGATTTTTTCATTATTAACATGGCACAAAGTGTTCACTTGTGTCGATGTGGTCAATTAATAGTTAACAAGAGTTACAACTCGCGCCATTCTTACTTGACCGTCATGAACTTAGCTTTCCGAGACGATGCGCAGTAAGAGTAACTAAGAAACGGTCCCCGCCATTTAGTTCCAAAAAATGACATCTGCAAAGTCATTCGCAACAACTTTAAGCCGGTCAACTTTGATTGCGCATATTGTATACAAACTTAACTTCTACATATTTTTCCTTTATGACACTGGACGGTTTCATTATATAATAATTTATTTCACTAAATTTATAATTTACATATTATTTACATTTTAATAATCGTGTCTCTTTGATTAAATTGTCAATTTTATTTTAATTTATATTTCAAGCGTCATTTTGATAAAAAAGTCAGTTTATATAATTTACAAATTCTAATATGCAATTGTCTTAATATAATTACAATTATTAATTTAATTATACTTTTCTAGGATATCGTTATATTTTACCAATTTAATATAAGTAAACGCGACCTCTTAATCGAGTCCATTAATATTTGTCGCAAGTTCTTAGAGATCAGTAAATTATTTGTTGAGGCAATGCCAATATCACTAATTATTTTGTAGTCAGATATTTGTTAATTATGCTATAAATTATTACATTAATCACCACATGTCTTTAACTCGCTCTGTCGCCGGTATTTGTGGACGAAACCTGAAAAGAAAATATCACGATTAAATGTATATACATATCTTTATATATACAATTCTGCTGTAATTATGTATGTCATTGAACTCCTCCTTAACGTCTTGAGTCTTGACCGATTTATAAATGATTTTTTCTGTATGTGTTTGAGTGGCGCCCTGGATGGTTTAGATTCTAAAACAGCCCGGCAGATGGCGCTGAATATCGTAGTTCGATAGTCTTAATATGAAATGGTAGTTCTTCCATTTTCTTTATGCTGCAATGCATCGTAGGCTATTGGGTGATGGACACAAAGTAAATAATTTTTCTCAAACTTCACCCTACGCTGTCCTGACCCTCCTTTATCCATCGGCTTCCACCGTCACCCTACCCCTTTCGGTCATTTTGTTTTAAATAAATCCAAATAATAATACATTAAATTATTAACATTAACTTACCTATGAGGAGGTATAGCTAACGGTAGTGCCGTGACTCCGCCAGTAGCTAGTGGTGACATTTTGATCCCGGAACTGTTACCGTTAATACTTGATCCTAGACTAGATGCAGAGTCCGCTCTGTAAGGTTGAAATACACACATTGTACATACAGAATCTAAACTCTAGTAGTTATTAACTTATTATTACCTACTAGTATAGATAACTCTATTTGAGTAATTAGTAAAATATCTCTCTTTTACAGTATATTTACCTCTATGAATAAGGGAAAGTCACTAAGGCGCCTTTTACACCCTCGAAATATGACGGGACATATTGTATTCTTACTCCGACACCACACGGATTTCTTATACTTTATTGTAGACTAATATGTAAAGAGTGTCTCACCTGTCAATCTGTCTTCTAAATAACGGATACCTCCAAGGTGAGTTTGGTTTCCTCTGTTCATGTTGGAAGGCGGGGTTATCTCGCCCTCGTTCACTCACTACTGACATCGACACTTGGCCTTCTGTCTCTCTGGTTTTTGATGATAACCTTCTGAAATTTACAAACAAAAAGGTATGTTATGGTTTGATGACAAGCTAAGAGTAAATCTTAAATGTAAAGGAGGGATTAACTCGGCATGCTAATTATCATTTCTTGCACACAGGTGACGGCCCTGGTCAAGCTGGCCTAAGCTGAAGCTAAGAGCGTTGTCAATCTCAGATTATTGCAAAAGTTGAATTATAGACTTGATACCATTTAGGTATACATAGTATAATTATGTAGGTTGACTTTCAGTCTACTGCTATCAAGGGTGAGTAAGGGCAGTAAGTGTTCTTTGAGACAAGATCAAGAAATAGCTAAACAAATTTAAACCGGTAGACGATTCATTGACGGTTACTTTATAACAATTATTAATCATGCAGTGTGTAAGTAGACTTGGAGAGCAAACAACTTGATATCTTACCTTAGTATCCTGGTGGGTAAGGAGGCTTGAGTTTGAGGCCTCGCTCTCTGTCGACTGTCAACAATAAGCACATGTCTGTCGTATGGCGTGTCGTAATCTACCTCCAACACAGTAGAGAAGCGATGTGGCCAGATTAGATCCAGTATTACTATTATAACACCTACTGCAACGCATACACAGCCTGGAACAAATTACAATCTGAGTTAGACTTTATCATGATATTACGCTAGCCTTTCATGATATAACATAACATGGGGCTTTGTAAGACTTTATGTGGGAAAGTCAGCTTTCTTTACACAGGAATATAATATAAAATAGTTGTAAGTTTTTTTAATACAAAAAATCGTACTGATTTTAATAAAAAACTGAATTTAATCTTAAATTTATCGGTCATGTTGTTTCTAGATCCACGTGTATAAAGCAAGTCTTTATTTATCTGTAACTGTCAGAAATGGGTGGTAGTCTACCCTAATTTCTTTCCTTATATCTCCATATCGTTGCTTTTTATAACAAACTAGCAAACCTGGCGAACTCGTTTCGCCACCAGATGTCTTCGTTTTATGTACTTAGGTAACATTTCGTTTGGTGATTAAAAGATAAAGAAAAACATTTTTTTTCTTATTTTTTTTTTGCTATAAACCTCATGGAACCTTTCCAACGAATGCAAAACCGTGGAAATCGGTCCGTGCGTTCTGGAGTTATAGCGTCAGGAAGGAAAACCCGACTTATTTTTATATAAGAGATGGACGAACCTGCTTCCGTGGAGAGAGTTGCGGCAACTCATCCTTATTTTTAACAGTCACAACGACCAGCACAAGCTAAGAAATCATTTCAATTGTTGATATTATTATTACCTGCTATCAGTACAAGCCAGAAACACCATCCTAACGAGAAGAACAACATGGCACCGTCAAGCCTCACGACGAGTGGTGCATGCGGCAATGAGGCCCAATATCCGCCCGCCGCCGCACATAGCGTTACACCCAGTGAAGACATCGCATACGCACCATACCGAGGAACTACTACTAGCAGTAGGTTCATTATCAACCATAGTGCTAGAGATGTCCTGGAAAGAGAAATAGTTCTTCTGTTACATGATATATGAGACCAAGATTAAGGTAAATTGGTAGTAGTTTTTCTTTGAAGTATAGTTTTGACAACGTCCCTTTAAGTATATTGATTACTTAATCAGTTTTATCATAAGACATTCATAACTTTCCACAATCAATTTTATAGTTTTAAAGTGATGGAAGGAGACTATTTATTTTATTTCGTTACTCTTCGAAGCAGGAATGACATCCTTGCTGGGAAGTACAAGGCAAAATGAAGCCGTAAAATTTAGGTTTAAGCACTTATTCAAACTGTGCGCTACAAAACATATACCTTACGTCAATCGAGAAAAAATACCTATATATTCTAAATATTCAAAAAGATAAGCCACATAGATAAACCAGAAATATCTTACCATAATAAAGTAGACGTGGTGTATCCAGCAGCTCTATATTTAGCTCCCCATTCAAACCCTTCATGTTGTACCGCAAAGTGTTCTGCGACAGAGAGCACAGGGAACGGCAAGCCCCGAGTAAGTCCTTCTCGGTACCACTCCTGAATAGCCCCGGCCTCTTCCCAACGAAACTGTTCGTTGTAGTCCACCCCTGGGTCTCCGACACTCGTGTTGCCCCATGATAGGGCTGAAATCAGAAAGTTACCGGCACAATTTAAAAGTTCTAAAGTAATTGTAGCTCCTTGTATTAAGATGAAAGCCTTAGGAATCTTATTGTTCAGTCATCGTAAAAGCGGGTTAGGGGAAAGTCAGCAGATATTATCTGTTAAGTAGAGAACGAAAATGTTACATTAACCCAATAGCAATCCATTGGACCGGACATGATATTTGGAGGCCAAGTTCCCTCCCATCACTGCAGAGAAGCCCTGATTCTGCATAAAAAGTTCATGTTCTCCATAAAATTATATCGCTGTGTATCTATGGGGGTATGTACTATAGTGTGACCACAGGAGCTGTGCACCCCCTGAGGTATGCGCGGCGAGGTGGGGGACGAAGAAAAAATAGGTGTCCGTTATGGTAGCGTACATGTGATAGTTCTGATAGAAAGGGAACTTTTCTTTTGATAAATTCTTTATGTAAAAATAATGCGTGAAATTCTGACTCAATTAGTGAAGGTAAATGCTTTATGCGAATTCACAGTGGAATATGTCAAAAATCCATGTTGATATATGTTCATAGTACTGGTACAGATAATATGCTCAAAAGTGATTTGAATATCTCGAGAACTACAAAACATAGGTAGAGTAATTCTGTTAATACCACTACCAGCGAAAGAATTACTTATTTTATGGAGCCAATGTGGAGAACAGCAAGTTTATTTTTATTTCTTGCATTACATTATGTATGTCACTCATGTTTTTATATTTATTTATATTTCATGGACGTACATCATATTTTCAATGGCAATGGGCTAAAGGAGAATGGGCAAAAATATATGGAGCTTGGTCCAAATTTCCACCATCAATAAGAACTATGACATATGAATAATAACATATATACATTACAACACACAAGACATTATAAATATTTACTCAGTAAAAAGTCATGACCCCATAAAAACTTGCAATTTATAAACCTTTTTACGCTTCATTATTTCACTATATGTATCTTTATTTAAACTACTCGATTGATTTAGGTGATGACATTTTGTTGTAATTCGTCCTTATTCTGGTTGATATAAGCTATATGAGCCAAAATATAAACAACATGGCGGTCGCCTCGCTACGTTAATCATGTGGGGTATCAAATCAAATGAAAGGACTTATATCTTTACAATGATTATATTTATTTTAAAATATTTGTAATACTGGGAAGAATCATAACAGTCCATTAATGTCCCACTGCAGGACGGGCCTCCTCCCGCGACGGAGGGATACGTGGCCTACTAATACCACGCTGGCCAGACGGAACTGGGAAGAATGTAAACACAAAAATATTTCACACAAGTTTTATTTATTCCTGTCTCATAGTGTGGAGTCTGCCCTTAAAAGAATACATCTCATATGTCTTCATCCACAATAACATTGTCCAGATTCGCAGCTGGAAGTAGAATTTTGGGTCTCGCCTATCCAAAATACCACAGTTCGCATTCCAGAAAGACAAGAACAGTAGTAGTGCGAAATGGTTTCTCGATACGTGTAGTATTGTCTTGCACGTGCGTGTGAAAATACGTATTTTTAAAACAGTCATAACTTTTTTCTGAGTGAATATATTTTTTTCACCTAGTAATCAAAATTGTATGGTATTTAGTCGACTTTAAGCTTACATAGCCCTCAATAGTGGTGGAAATTTGGACCACTTCTGCTCATTGTCTTTTATATTATTATTTATTTTATGCATTAATGGGCTGTTATGATGATGATGATGATACTGGCAATGCAGTCATAATTTTACTCATTTTTTCACTGCATATGCTGCTGAAGAAATCACAATCTTTCAATATGGGTGCCCCATTGTAATTTACTGTCTAAAGTAATTCCTAGGAATACTGTAGTGTTAACGATTTCTAATTCCTCATCATTAATCTTAACAATTGGATTTTTTATTTTTTTTTTACCCAGAGTTTTTTGGCATAGTAACCAACTCGATATAGCCCTTGTGTATGCTACCATAACGGACACCTACCTGCCGTCACGAGTATTGACAGCAGTGTCATAACAATTCGAACATTATATTTTTCTTTAAGAATTTCATGTTCTTAGAGTATTTGATACATTCCGCTAGATGTCATTTTTCTCAAAGTTACATTATAAAAACACTAATAATGTTCCTATTTACGCTTAAAACTATACAATAATGTAAACACTTTCTTGGAGTTTTTAAAAATGACTGTCTTTGAATAGAAAACTGCTACAGCCGCTCGTGTAGCGACCCGTACCAGCCAAATAACTTAAGTATATTGCGTCAGATGTCGCTAGTAGCTACATCATAGACTGTTTATTCTATACCAGTATATAACATGTACTCTATATGTCCACCCCCCTCTCGCCGCGCGCATACCTCAGGGGGTGCACAGCTCATATGGTCACAATATAATACGACTGTTTGATGCCAAAATAAAATAAATAAATAATAAAGAACGGTATTTATTACCATATCCTAACAAGTCTACATTACTGCAAATTTTTACTACATAAAAGAGAACATTATTCGGTATTAGACCATGGCATTATAAAAACTTGTCTTTAAAAATTTATCAGTGCAATTTAAGTGTCACTTTTTCAAATTCGTCGCAGGAGTCTCTAAAAGAGATCATATTGCAGTGATTTTGAGAACGAATTGGTAAGGTTGGCCGCTGATGACCGTAACTGCTTACTACTTCACGCGGTCTGTGGTAGGGCGGATGGCCCTCAACCAAATCTTCTGAAATGAGATCTAGTTAGTTATTTAACTAGCTACTGTACCATTCCACCTAAACAGAAGAACCTTAAAGCTCTAAGTAAACCATGTACCTTACCAGTGAGCGTGACGTTGACGTGTCCCAATCCTACGTGGACAGCGAGCCAGCAGTCGAGACGTTCTGCCGAGAAGGCGCGGTACGCGGCTCGGGCCACGCGAGCGCCTGCGACGTGCCATGACGACCCGTGCTTGCACACTTAAATATACAACAGAAATACTATGAATATGCGTATTAATATGTAACTGAGAGAACATTGCTTAAGAGTAAAATTGAAGTCTATCTCGCTTCCAATGTGATGTTCAAAATAAATGTTGGAAAGAAGTGGTCAAAGATAGGCAAAAGTGGCGATACCCTGAGTCAGACTAATATTTTAAATGCTAAAGAAAAAGTAGGTCTAAATTTTGATTGGTAATATTCGTAATAAAAAACTAAATTATATTCTCGTAGGGTTTATTCATCTTAGATCCATCCAGATTTCTGATTTGTAATCAAAAAGATATAAGGAAAATGAAACCACAGATGGTTACCTAATAGTTTAATCTATGTAAATAAAGCATGGCATTACGCCTCGACTCCGAAGAGATAAGCTGAGAGGCATTTAAATTGTGTATTAGCACACTTTCAATGTGTACTCTATATTTATATTTACTGGGAATTCGTTAAAGCAAAGCCCAATTATAGTTGTCAATGCATTGAATTTTAAGCTCAATTTCTTAGACCATGAATACCTTCTTAGCGTAATTTTAGGTATTCCTATGAAATAGTTGACTATTCAGTCAGTAACATTAATAAATTATTTACTCAAACCAGATAAATTATAGGTATAATATAACGGGATGTATTGGTCGTAAAATAAAGTTATCATTTTACTTAATTTAATTCTTACTGTTTTTTCATGACAGACATGAAATGGCCTCACTGAAACTATAGAGTTTCAGTGAGGCCATTTCATGTCTGTCATGAAAAAACAGTAAGAATACTTAAATTAAATTAAGTAAAATGATAACTTTTACCGCCATCATTTTACCGTTCTGGTAAAATTACTAGCCAATGCTTGCAGGTGAAAAGCACTAATAGCCTGGCCATTTATTGTCGCCTTTAGGTGCATAAAATAAAACTATTCGCTATACACTTGACTTCTCACCCGGCACGGTGTAGCCACATTATAGTGAAAGCATTTAAATGCTCTTGTTTCACCAATTTAGTGATTGTTAACCACAAAGGTTGCATTCAATTTATTCAGTTCAGTGCCACAGTAATGACATTTTGAAGCTTTGCATATACATTCATATAACACAGTCTTGCCTTTTACCGTTATTAAAATTATCGCAACCGGAATATCTCTGCTTGTATTGAATTTACAATGAATCAGGGTCGTGTTGAACAAGCTCGAACTAGAACGGTGAGTTGTAACATTTCACGCTTTTAATTTAATAAATTTAATAATATCAATAATATATTTAAAGCGTGATTAATGTTACTTAATATTTGTGTACAATCTTTGTGACTTTACGGTATGCACAAGCCGAGGTCAGGACAATTGTTTGTGTGATACACTAATTTAAGAATTAAGTTGTAAGAAAAGAAAGCATGAGCACTATATTAATTGATTATTATACACGCGCGACGACCTATCTGGATTTCGATTATATTTAAATAAGTTGATGTTCTTAGCGAATTCTCCGTGAGTTAATGTCCTAAACACCAACTAAATAATGTAATTTCATAATTCCTTTGGTGTTCTTTTTGGAATCGACCCACTAAAACTGCATAGTCCATCATTTAGTGGACATTATATGCCTACAATCACGCAATCCTTGTAGCCTGCTTTTTTAAGGGAGCGTTTATTACATTGACGCCTGCAGTAGTGCTATGTTTTTTGTTTTAGTTTTTTATTTTTCCAAAGATTAATACATTTTTAATTAACTCTCTTACAATTTACACGGTATAGACTCTAATTATCTTGTTAAATTTACTATGAAGGTTGCATTGTCTGCAAAGTGATTGGCAAATTTAGAGGTGATCAGATGATTACAGGTTTTAGAGCGTTTTATTTAAATGATTTCCTCATCTAAAGATATCTTTATTTTTAAAGTATTTACTATATAATTAACAACGCAGATTTAACCCTTATTTACATGGTTCATTTCAGCTCTTGTTAGAGTAGCGATCATGCCCTCTCTACGTCACTCGGACTGTTTACAAGTCATATTTTAACACACATAACACAACTTTGGATACAAAGAACATGTAGGACCAGGATAATCATTTATAATAAAATATCGCTTTAAAGATATTATCATGGGACTCCAACGCGTCCTTCAGCGCCAGCGGCAGGAACGCGCATAAATAAATAAGATACAGTCAAAGTTGAATTAACCTAAGTAAAATCATTAGACTTAAATATTATTCTATTGAATAACAACAGTTCCGGTAACTAGTCACCAAAATTATTCATAATGCAATTGGAAAGTTATTCAATGGTACTTACCGAGAATGACAGTGCCGACAAAAAGGCTGAGTGTGACTATCGTGAATGTCGAGAACCTCTGCAACAAATAAAAATGAAGATGATCTGTTATTACACGTAAATTTACTAAAGAACGTTACACACTAGCGTTTGTGCAGCGTGCGTTTTTGCTGGACGAAAAGGCAGCAAGATAATGAAACTATAAGCAGGTGCGGCTGCCTGCACGAGGTCGTGGTTTGGAGTACCACGAAAGACAATTTATTGCTTGGGTGATCCACAATTCCTAAGCCTGGATGTTCTTGTTGTCTTTTAAATGTAGATTTGTTTGTAAAAAATCCTCGAACAACGGCCAAAATTCCTAGCGTTTGGTTGTTTTGAAAATAAATCATTTATTGATCTAACCCTGTGACGCGTTTTTTTTAACATTTTGTTATAAAAGTCTGCAATATGACGATAACAGCTCAGAAATTAAGACTACGGATAATAGTTAACAAAAATACTTCATTCCATCCTCATTACCAATCTAGCTAAATGATCTTCACATTATGTTTGACGATAAGGCCTTCATAGTCATCATTAGTCAGTCACAATTCCTAAGTCTGGATGTTCTTTGTGTCTTTTAAATGTAGATTTGTTTTTAAAATAAAACATTAATTGATCTAACCCTGTGACGCGTTTTTATTAAATATTGTTATAAAAGTCTGCAATATGAAAAAAAGAAAGATCTATTCTAGAATCATCTATATAGATTCACGGAAATTGCAATTTTTTTAAATAAAGAATTGTTTACCCAACTCTCATGAAATTATTATGGGTCTAATTTGGGAACAAACCTTTTCAAACCAAAATAGTTTTATTAAACATTATAAAAGGTAAAACAACTCCTCGTTTTGGAACAATTATAATTTTAAGGTAAACACCTGTAAGTCCAGCAGTGGACTGCGAAAGGCTAGTTGATTGATTCGATCACGCAGGGAAACTCCCAAGATGGCTCTCTCCATTGCCCTCTGAGTGACCGTAAGCCTTCTGAGAAGGCCCATAGTAAGCGACTACGTCTCTGTACCATACGTCATCACAGGCAACACGCACTGGTCGAAGACCTTTGTCTTCAGATCACCCTGTCTTACTCCTCGCTGCAACCGGATAGGGTTTGATAATTTACCCTGTAGACGAACCGACATGGTGGCGTTTTCGTATAGGCACTGCAGCACTTCGATATATCGTTGGTCAACTTGGCACCTTGGAAGAGACTGCAACACTGCCCATGTCTCGATCGAATCGAAGGCTTTCTCATAGTCCACGAACACCAAGCATAGAGGCCGGTTATACTCATTGCACTTCTGTATAACCTGCCGCAGCGTATGGATGTGGTCTATGGTACTAAAGCCTTTTCGGAAACCGGCTTGTTCGGGAGGCTGGAAGTCGTCCAGTCTGCGTTCGAGACGATTCGCGATGACTCTTGAAAACAATTTGTAGACATGGCTCAGAAGAGTGATGGGTCTGTAATTGTGAAGTAGCGTTCTATCGCCCTTCTTGAAGAACAGTACCACCACACCCCTGTGCCACGCCTGTGGCGTTTTTCCTTCGAGTATAACGGAATTGAATAGCTTCCGAAAAGCCTTGAGAATGGGTTCTCCACCGGCTTTCAGCAGCTCGTTTGTCATTCGGAGTGTCATGCCCCGTTTAAAACTATTCAAATGAACAAACAAGATATTTGATAATTTTGAACATCAGATTAATAGATGAAGATTGTACTCTTTAATGATAGCTTTTTTGCTCCTCGGATTTCCTTGATACATGATGTTTTTAATGTTTGTATGCAATCTTAACATTACATTTGCGTAACTCTTTTAATGTATTATTGTACAATTTTAATAGTTTCACCGCATCTTAACCGCATTACGTATAAGTAATCTACTCCTACCTACGTTTCTGAAATGCTAATGTGTAGGCTGCTTTACATTTGTATGAATAGTAATATCTATGATCACAGTATGAGCGTTAGAATGTCCAAATGATCATATTTGGTCAATTTTGTTCAAGAATGGATCATTATTACTAGTTAAAATACTTATAGAAACCATTCATCATAACAGCCCATTAATGTCCCACTGCAGGGACGGGCCTTCTCCCATGACGGACGGATACTTGGCCTACTAATACTACGCTGGCCAGACGGATTGGTATAGGGTTTAATTTCAAGTTTACCTTCTTTTTATTTCGAAAGATAATTTTGATGGGTAGTCCCTTAGTCGGTTTTAACGACACTCATTGGATTAGATAGGGTGGTGACATAGTGTATTCTTACTCCGTCACCACACGGAAAACAATGTAAGTATGTACTCGCACATTTTTTACATGTATCTAATACGCCGATATCAGCAGTCAAACGATCTCCAAATGGTATTGACTTAGCTTGCTTAATATTTAAAACGTTCTAAGTGCGGCTTGAACTGTAAAGTATATTTATTTGCTTGCACTTTAAAACAGCGAAATCACAAAACAATTATATTATAGTTTCTCGTAGTTCTTTGCATTTCACACCAACCTTCGGTGGTCGCGCTAGATTTGTCTTATAATTTAGTCGGAGTTGTCGCGTTGTTTGTTTGTACAAAGTACACTTTGTATTAATAGTCTTTTTTTAATTCATGTCAATTCTCGTACCTTAAAATTGTTAAAAAAATCCGATTATGTTAACTTTTAGTTGTCAAATTGTCACACAATATAGGTAAGACAATTTGACATCAAAAAGTTATGTATGTGTGGACTGAGGGCCCATTTTTTTTTTTTGCGGTTTTTTGCAGATTAATCAACAAAAGTGCATAGTTAAAGTTGTTAAAGAGTTTGTTAAACGATTATCAGAGTTTGTTAAGACTTCATTCAAAAGATATATCGCTTTAAGTGGGTCCCTCAGTTCAAACACAAAATCTCCCATAATTAGATAGGTAATGAATTAAACAACAATTTTTTGGTAAAAATCCTTAGTTAAACATGTATAAAAGTATAAAAAGCATTGAAAAGCCTAATATGAGTAGCTAATAAAAAATAACAAACGTTTTAAAAGGTCCCTGAGGGCCCACTTGAATTTATCTCATAATTAATCAATTATAGCATGAACATTAAATATTTCTAAGCCAATCATTTGTTAAAAGGGCAAGGATAAATTTAAAATTAAAGAAAGATCACAAACAGTGATAATTATTGTTATTTTTAAGTTTTTAAGTGGTCCCTCAGTCCTCACACTATGCAAATGCTAATTGTTAAATATATAATTAAATACAACAATTACGAAAATGGGGAGCCTTTCAGTGCATAGTTAATTTTGTATTTTATCGATCTGTATTTATCTTGTGTCTGGTTTATTTATATTTTTTGTCATTTTAACTGTTTTATTAATTTTCATACTAAGTCTGGTGTGGGGTGTCCACGTTTTAAGAAAACGGCTGTATATTTGTTTTTAATGTTATTTATTATTAATTTAGATATTTATTTATTTATAATTAGGATAACCCACGAAACATACACAAAGTCAATCAGAAATAATACAATATTTAAGTAGCTCAAGCAACAGTGCTGATTCCATTACAAGTTGCCACGGCAAGCAAAACATTACACAATATTAATATTAATCAATTAAATCTAAATTGCAATCATTTTTTAAATGTAAAAAATAAAACAATAAAATTTGCAATACAGTAAAATTAAAATGTAATAATATTTTAAGTTTTAGACAAGTGACAGGTTATATTATTAATTAGCTACAATCGTAATACATATCTGTATGTCTATACATATAAATAAAATTGGAGTGTCTGTTTGTAACACGAAATCCACAGTTTTTAAGGTTCCGTACTCAAAGGGTAAAAACGGAACCCCAATTACTAAAGCTCCGCTGTCCGTCCGTCCATCTGTATGTCACGAGGCTGTATCTCATGAACCATGGCAGTTAGAAAGTTGAAACTTTCACAGATTATGTATTTTAGTTGCCGTTATAGCAACAAATACTAAAAACAAAATAAAATAAATATTTAAGGGTTATTTATTTTATATAGGAAAAATAATTTTTGACAGCTAAGTCACGTCGTAAAATTTTTAAAAGATGAGTCGTGAAGTCATCGCATTCTGGCGCGAAAATAAATAATAATATGGGTAGAATAATAATACAATTTTATTTTATTTTAATTTAAAATTAATTCTCGTAACTGAACGAATTCACGATAATCAACAAGCTGACAGTTTACCACATATTTGAGAGTTCTACTTTCTTTTATATGGTTCTTGTTTTTATGGATTTGAGAGTTACTATATAAATAAATAATTTAATAAAAATTTAATAATAATAATAATTTTGGAAAATTTAAAGATTAGGTACTTCGTAATATATATTTTTTTAAATCATTAATTTAACAGGAACATGTATTTTTTTATTGTTTGTTTACGTTTGCATCAAATAGCACTCAATTCGGTCCGCATACGGCCCAACACAATTACAACTATTTACTTTTATCTCACACTTTATGACTATGCAGAAACTTTAAAACGTAATGTAACATCATTAATGTATGTAATGGTGCTTGATTATCTCTTGACTGCATGGACACTCTACTTGTACGAAAAACATATTTTGTAAATTTTTCGTAAAAGAATTATAAAACCAGTGATAAGATAAATACAGATCGATAATATACAAAATTATCTATGCACTGAAAGGCTCCCCATTTTCGTAATTGTTGTATTTAATTATATATTTAACAATTAGCATTTGCATAGTGTGTGGACTGAGGGACCACTTAAAAACTTAAAAATAACAATAATTATCACTGTTTGTGATCTTTCTTTAATTTTAAATTTATCCTTGCCCTTTTAACAAATGGTTGGCTTAGGAATATTTAATGTTCATGCTATAATTGATTAATTATGAGATAAATTCAAGTGGGCCCTCAGGGACCTTTTAAAACGTTTGTTATTTTTTATTATATACTCATATTAGGCTTTTCAATGCTTTTTATACTTTTATACATGTTTAACTAAGGATTTTTACCAAAAAATTGTTGTTTAATTCATTACCTATCTAATTATGGGAGATTTTGTGTTTGAACTGAGGGACCCACTTAAAGCGATATATCTTTTGAATGAAGTCTTAACAAACTCTGATAATCGTTTAACAAACTCTTTAACAACTTTAACTATGCACTTTTGTTGATTAATCTACAAAAAGCCGCAGAAAAAAAAATGGGCCCTCAGTCCACACATACATAAAAAGTTAACTGAATTTTTAACGATTTTAAGGTACGACTAAGACAATTTGACAACTAAAAGTTAACTTAATTGATTTTTTTACGATTTTAAGGTACGAGAATTGACATGCAGATCTCTGTTTTCTGATATAATTTCTTGTATTGTTTATTTTTTTATTTACGGCTAGCTCATTACTTAACTTTGTCTTGAGCAACTTCAGGAAAAGGCTTCCTCCATTGACGGACATGAACTAATTATATTACCTTACCGATTTTTTAATTACCTTTTTAAAATATGTAGGTATGTATCCTTAGTCCTACGTGCTAGGGTCACTGGCAGTTAAACCCGAGGAAACTAATTGCTAGTACCTACACGGTATGTACGCGGTGTCCGACCTCCGCAACCCAGGCAATTAAATCTACGTGAGCTCTTTGTAATTACGAGATAAAGAAATAGTCGACCATTTCATTTATTATTTAAACACTCTTACTTATAAACGCCTCTTAAGTTTAATCACTGTTTAGCAAGATTTTTATTAGTAAATTTAACCTTATACCAACCAAAACCGTAAGAATTTAAGCTAATCAATTGTCTAAAATTTAAAAGAGACGTTTATGAGGAAGGGGGTTAATCTCTCTACTCGGCGTTTAACGGAGATAGTAATTTCACTAAAAATAGGACTTCGGGAATTAAAACATATTTTAACCATGTATTTCTAAACAGTTACTGTTTTCTTGAATTAAATTATTTCTACTGATAACGTTCTACCACTCTAGACCCTAGCTCAGATCACAATAATATATAGTGGATTTTAATAGACTCATAATTTTTGTTTTAAAATCACAACTCCGGCTCTAAGGGTCAAGCCCTTTGTCACGGGGACTTTTACAATTATACGGTCTAACGGACTCAGAACACAAATAATTGTTCTGCATGAGATTCGACACCCTCCCCATGGGTGTCGTAAAAACCTACTAAGGGACTATCCGTGAATATTATCTTTACGAAATAAAAAGAAGGAAAACTGGAAATTAAACCCTATACCAATCCGTCTGGATAGTGTGGTATTAGAAAGTCAAGTATCCCTCCGTTACGGGAGGAGGCCCGTCCCTGCAGTATGACAGTAATGGCACAGTACAACCAGTATTCTATCTCGGCCGAATATTTATTATAAATGCCTACGGTTACGCGGTACGTAAACATGCGATAGGGCTGCCCACCTTCAGCTTTTTAATTACATTTTACCTACTTTCCCGCTCGTTACTGCGGCACAGTCGCGACTGTTCACTGCCCAAAGCCGGCGCTATCGTGAGCGTGTATGTATAACTCGCGTTTCGTCCGTTTCTATGAAGTCGAAATACTGTATATATTTGTACCATGGCAATGGGCTGTTATAATGATGAGATTTGAACCATCGACTTCGAGCACGGCAGCCGCAAATATTTTATTTATTTATTTATTAAATAATAAACATAACGTATACAACCTCTTTCCTGATGCCTGGGAATATAGCGAGGAAGGCGACGTAGAGTGTGAGTGCGGCAAGTAGCAGTGCTAGTGCGGGGATGTCGGCTGCTACTGCCGTGCGATTGTGGTACGCGTAGAGAGTCGGCCCGCCTTCCTCGCGGAACGCGTCGAACCACCCCTTCATCGCTCACCCAGCCTGGAAACAAGGAAATACACATTTTTAATAACAAATCTATATTAGCTTACAAGGGAATATAAATGGCACAAACGGAGCACTTATAAATACCTAACATTAAAATACCTCTGTTTTAAATACCTAAAATTAAAATATCTAATGTTTTAAAATACCTTAGCTTTTAACACCTACATATGAAATACCTAAAATTAAAATACATATGGTCTTTTTACAAAATACGGTCTAACTTTAAAACACGGTTTATTACGTCACAAAACCACTGTTTTTGAAATTTGTTATTACAAAATCAGTCTTAACACCAAAGTGTTAAAACATAAATTTGTTATTACAAAATTAGTTTTAACTCTGTTAAAAACAGTGGTTTTGTGACGTAATAAACCGTGTTTTATAGTTAGACCGTATTTTGTAATAAGACCGCTTATGTTTAAAATACTAGAATACGTAAAGTTATAAACACCAAAGTATAATTCACACACATTTAAAATACCAAATGGTCACTTGCTATGTACTAGATTAAAAGGCCTTTAATTTCATAAATCAATCAACAACAATTCATATCAATTTTCATAAATCAAAAATCAACTTGGCCGGTTTATTGTATATGTGTGAATTGCACTATCATTCAAATTCAACATAAAAAGTCGCAGACATACAAAAAAAAAACAATTAAAAAAAAAATTATAAACCTACATAATAATATGTATAAAAACGCTGCTTAAGAGCGTAAAATGGTAAAAGTATTATAAAATGAATTAGTAATAGAATATTTAAACTAATTTTATATATTATCTAGTTTTTCAACTTATCATTAAGGCTAAAAATAGTACTCGAAAATATTTATCGTATTTATAAACCCATGCAAACAACCGTACCATCGTACAAATACATACAGATATTTACGACTTTATAGAAACGCACGAAACGCAAGTTATACCTACACGCTCACGATAGCGGTGGCTTTGCGGAGTGAACAGTCTGGACTGTGCCGCAGTAACGAGCGGGAAATTAGGCAAATGTAATTAAAACGCTGGAAATGGGCAGCCCTATCGCATGTTTACGTACCGCGCAGCCGTAGGCATTTATAATAAATATTCGGCCGAGATAGACTACTGGTTGTACTGTGACCGTACTGCCCATCTCGACCTTACTACTTGGCTTTTAGTACAAACCAGTAATTATACAATGTTTACGTATCTTTACAACTAGTAGTTATTTAAAATATTATATTCATGCATATACATGTACTATGTCGGTGCCTTGATCGTGTTTATGTAAATTTGAATCCTGCATAATATTATTAAAGCTTGCTACTAAGTAGACATTATTATGACAATATATAACTCTTGTTTTACGTAAACTTAGCGCTATAATATTTTTAATTTACGATGTTCTTATGATGAAGAAGATCAGAACATCATAGAAGTGTAGGCAGAAGCAGAGTTTCAAAGGTCTCTTTAATTCTCTATCGAGGGCCTACAATATTTTTAATGTTTGCATAATGTAAAAGATTAGAATAAAAGAGGTAGTAAAGGTAGGTCCAGAATTATGAAGGTCTCTTCGATTATCCTTCCGAAGGCCTATCTAGAGCCTTGAAAGAACACCATGTCGTTTTAGTTGGCTTAAGTCCAACACGCCCATGACAGCACTCAAAGTCCATACGTTTAAAAACAAAACAAGTGTGGTAGGTAAGTAAGTGGTAAGTAACCACTGGCGCAATATAGCGACATGTTAAAATGAAGTGCAAATTACTCTGTCGTGGTCGGCGTTTACACAAAACAGATAAGTGCAGAAGCTAGTATCATGAATGTACTTCAATTTTCAACCTATGATCGGCATTGTGAATGAAATTGTTAACTTAGGCTTATGCACAAAATTATCGTGGTGCTAGCATATAATGCAAATTGTCATTATCCGTTATCGTGTCAGAGATTTACTCGCCCTGCACCTTTTGGTTTCCCGATACATGATGAGAGGCACAGGAACACGTTAAGTAAATGGAAACATTTGTCCAACATTGAATGTCTGTTAGCTGTTAAGATGATGGTAAGAAATCAATCACTATGGCTCGTATCGAATCTCTACCAATCGTTCCGAGATATCGTATGCGTGATAACTATCTTCTTATTGACTTCTGCTTCAATTTTGTATTGTTATTTATCTGAATGTTTTAAAATGGTAATTTAGACGAGTATCGTACTTGACACGATTATATTGCAACCATTTTATTATACTTCATAGTTAATAATATAACTTAGTTTTATTATATGAATTTATTAACAACTAGTATTATTAATTAATTATTTTATTATTGTAAAGTAATGTTAAGTCGGCCAGGGTGGCTACGGTATGCGCCTGCCGAGGTCAGTTTAGTTGTTTTGTTGTTTGTGCGTAGAATTAGATTATACTTCATAGAATTAGACTAATTAGGACCTTCTGAAGAACGTTCTTCGATAGCTTGCACTTGTGATTAAAGCGATATGACAGTATTAGAAACAGAGCGATCTATACCATGAAGCGATTGACTTTGATCAGAAAGTGCACGTAATGCCATCAAGTTACTCTCAATGTTGAACTGACTTGAGTAAGATTTAGCTATAGGTGCATTCGGTTGCTTCACTGAATTGAATGGATCATGATGTTCTTCTGAAAAATATTCTTCAATACCTTGCAGTTTTATCCAGTACTTTTTACGAATACTATTTAAATACGTTTTTTGTCTTGAATGTTTGGCAAGTGGCGCTTTTTTAGCAGACTGCTGGGAAATGTAATTTTATCATAACTCAAGTCAGATTCAATTGACTGATCTGAATATATCAGATAAAAATCACTATAACACTTTGTCTGATACGGAGGTGGTGATAGCATAGGCGTAGGTATACAAATCTTCGATACTATACTTAAAATCGCTGCTATACTGATAACAATGATGCTTCATAACTGGATGCAGATTGAATTTGAAACGGAGTTACAGGACGCAGTTCAGTAAGAGTCGATGGATCCGCTGGTCCATCACGACAAGTAGAACGACGTTTACAAATGTACACACTGCTACCGTTCAACCTATACAGAATCAGTGTAAGCTGATCTCGCATTTGGTTGTACATATTATGAAACCATTGCTCGGCCAGCTTAGACTGTGTATGTGTAGTACACACGAATGTGTGTACTATGAAGTTAGACCTAGATTTTTTTTGAAACACCAATATAATTGTAAAATTTGTTGGTTTTTATGTAGAGTTAGCCGAAAATTAGATATTAAGAATAGCTGCGTACAATTAATACTGTATTTAATAATTTTATAACACTTTTAGATTTCGAATAATGTTTTACAAGAAACTAATTAACAGAAAAAAGTAGCATAAGTGCTTACGACGCACACTTTAAAATATAATTTGGTCGAGTAATGTTTCATGTGTACGTACCGACGAAAAGAAGATACAATTATGCGTAGTAAAATATAATATGTGCATAAGAAACTACAAAATTAGAGAAACAAATAAGACAAGCTTCATTGCATATTAACATGTTAAGAAACTTATCAGTAAAGTATTTTAGTGTATTACACTTAATTTTAAAAAGATGCGGCAACTTGGTAGAAAAATGTTTTATGTGATTTTAAATACTGTCTTTGTGGTAATGTCAATAATTTTGTGTAATAGACCTAAAACAATGTAATTAACACACTAAAATTGTTTACTTTCCATTAAATATAATTTAAATTTATGGATGTTGTATAAATTTTATAAAAATCCATGAAATATGTATTTTACGTATATTCTATTTTGTAAATAATTTTCTTATTACTAATTTAAACGTTTAATTCTCAATAGTAATGAACATCGTTGTGTATGTAAACAAAATAGCAATAATTTAATTGATTTCTGACCGATTTCTGACCATTTTGATCGCCATTGTCGGTTTCCATTGTTACAACACCTCACTCTTGCCGACTCCGTTGAACAATGTGCGTTGTAATGAAGAAACACGACGCACGGAGCCGGGGTGCGCGTTATGTGGTCGTGAGACGTTATTTTAGGTATGCCGCGCGGCAAAAACTTTATTCGAACTTCATAACTTTTAAAATATAGAACAAAAGTTATAAAAAAAATATATCATTAGATAGCTTACGTCATTATGATAACGAATTTACAATAAAATCATTTTTGTTACATGTATACAACAATATTCTACTAATGGGACGAATTCATTTGAATGTTTAATTTTTATCTCTTGATTAGATTATTCATTCTTCATAAAATTAATTTTGTGCATCTCCCAGCAACATTTAAGCTGTTTTATTGGAAAATATGTCATATTTCAAGGGATTTAAGTAGGATAGGGTCGACTGTCTCACAATGAACCATGCAGCTACACTTAACCAGCGCTATATTTCCAAAATTCGACGTGGCCAGATCGTGTTAATTTGTGCAAAAGATAGGTACAGACGTGTCTCTTCCGCTCAGTAGTTAGCGAGCAGATCGCGCGAGAGGTGTATGTATGCGAACCTTTTTTTTTAAAAACTGTCACAAAAGTAAGTTTTAAATAAATTTTACTATCTTTTTTAGCATTTTTCCTTTAAGAAATATCGACTATTTTATTTCTACACCGAATTATATAGTTATTTAGCTTATCTATGCACTGTAATTTATTTCATAATTATATTTCTTTCAGTTTAAATTTTTAAGGTTAGTTATAAAAAGGTGCTATGTCTCACATTGAACCATGTTGAGGTGGTACTCAATGAATCACGGATTGTGTACCCCAAGAATTGCCTTGGCGTACACATTAAACAAAACGTGGTTCATTTTGCTAGTGTTGTTAGATAATGTATTGAAACTTTCAAACTACATGATATTCTTTTACCTAGCTGTTCATATTATCATTATTAATATTACTTTATTTACTTCCTTTGGTCAATATTTCTATCTGTTACAGAATGGCACGGAATAAAGTAAGTCAGAATAGGGAAGTCAGGGTGGGGAGACCCCTTACACGATGGACCGACGACCTGGTTAGGACGGCGGGAAGCCGATGGAAGAGGGAGGCATAAGACCGCGCAGGGTGGAAACGTTTGGAGGAGGCCTATGTCCAGCAGAATAATAGTCTATAGGCTGATATTTATGATGATGATGAAATTAAGTCAAAGAAAAAAGGGGGCCACACTGCTTCCAATATGTTAAGAGCTTTCAAATTAAATAGAGAAGGTGTAATCATCAGAAAAGCTGCATTATATCCTACTTTGCGCCGCTATGTAGCACAGTATTTACACACACGTAAAGATGATCTTGCTAACAAGAAGTATATACTAAATTATGATTTAAAGACTACTCTATTACAAGTAAAGACTAATTACATAAGAAATAGACGTTTTACTTTTACCTTAATTAATTATTGATAACATTTCTTTTTTTATAATTAAGTGGTTCAATGTTAAAATTAACCCGGTTCAATGTGCACACCCTAGAGTACACATTGATCCAAATATTTATTTTTATATTTATGTGTTTATTTTTAAAAGTATAAATAATATTGAAAATTTGTCAATGCTCTTTTAAAGCTAGATAAATTACCTATCTTTGTACAAAATTTGAATCATTTCGAAGCTTAAACGAGAGAGTTATGCGCCTCCAAATTTTACATGGTTCATTGTTGGACAACTTACCCTATAGTATGTATATAGTATGGGTAGTTGCTCTAAGTTAATAAACACATGAATATTTAAGTTGAGATTCTAATACGAGATGAATTATTTAATGTATTATGTTAATTGAAAAATAAATTAACATGTTTTTTTTAAATCAATATCCGTACTAGGGATTATGCTATATCTCAAAAAGAAAATATAATGCTGGTGAATAAAATCCTCCGACTTTTGGAATGCGGCTTTGTTTATAAAAAAAACCTACTACATTAAAAACTACCTTTTATCGTTACATTTTATTCTACATTCATTCATTCTACATTCAAAAGTTCAGTGCTTTTAAAATCATCTGTTTTTTTATTTTTAAAACACAATCATAAAGTTAGCAATGAAATACCACTTAGTTGTGTGAAGCGGCCAGCATTGTCAAATAATTTTGTAAACGCAACGACTCTGGGAAACGGATGTAATTGCGTTCAACAACGTGTCTATAGACAAAAGTTTAAAACAAAGAGGTTACTATTCTCTGACGTTTACGTCTTACGCCTTGCGTCACAGACGTAAAAAGAGTAAGTAAATAATCTCCGTGTGGTGACGGAGTAAGAATACAGTGTGTCATCACCCCATTTCATCCCATGGGTGTCGTAAAAACCGACTAAGGGACTATCCGTGAATATTATCTTTACGTAATAAAAAGAAGGAAAACTTAAAATTAAACCCTATACCAATCCGTTTGGCCAGCGTGGTATTAGTAGGTAAAGTATCCCTCCGTCACGGGAGGAGGCCCATCCCTGCAGTGGGACATTAATGGGCTGTTATGATGAAAAAGGTTCAGTAGTTTTAGGTGCCAAGCCATCATTGCCTATCTTCACTACACACTACATGCTCTGATAGTTGATACATCCATACTTACTACCTATTTCAGACATGTTTGGTAGGTTACTCAACTTCCTAGACTCGAAGTTAACCTTGAAGTTCAGACCCTAAGAAATGGAACAGAACAGTGTTCCGTATTATTATTTAATACTCTTTAAGATCAATACTACATGGCTACATAATCATAAAAGATAAATAGTTTTTAAATAAAAGTTATCCCTAAATTAAAAGTACCAAGGAAAATTCTACCCGTTATCGACGTCTTGTTTACCTAGGTACTGCTAAACTAGGAAAACAAGACGTACCTAATAGGTAGTACTATCAATTTTAATCTTTATCTCTGCCAATATGCAGCGTATATGATAGTAATATGGCCTCATGTTCAACTTTCTTATACTAATTGAATAACAAGTTTATTTAAATATCATCAGTACGTTATGTCATCTTTGCCTATTAGGTAAATGAAACACATTTTGAATCATGCACCACGTTCTACTGGGGTTTTACCTACCACTGAATTAAAAGTATATGAATATACATAACTAGCTGACCCGTGCCTACTTCCTTCCCGTCCCTTTTTTAAACATATTTCATTACTGCTCCACTTCTATTAGTCATAGCGTGAAACTATAATATAGCCCATGACACTCCCCGATAAATGGACTATTCAACACAGAGAGAACTTTAAAAATCGGTTCATTAGATCCAGAGATTACCCTCTACAACGTCACAAACACACAAACTTTACCTCTTTATAATTTTGGTATAGATTTATTACACTTAGACTCGTGTAGTAATTTTCATAACATGATTAAACATATTAAAGCAGTGGTACTTAACAGTGCTTATGATTAGAGTGAGTTAAGGTGCTTATTAACGGAGTCGATGACGGAGAAAGTGTAATACGTATTTACATGTTACTTATTATACGATATGTATCTAAAATCATGGAGCTCGATAAGAGATACCTATTATGGTATATGTAAGGACATAAATATTATAAATATAATGCAACCAGATCAATGCAACCATTACTGTTTAACTGTGTTACTGTGTGCGTTGTTGGTTACTCGAGACTTCTGCAAAGCAATCATGGAAGATGGTTTTTAACTAGGTACTACGCCTTAGATATTACCATTAGCAGAGGTTTCCCGTTTATTTTAAAAACCTCTTTGCTAAAATTTAAAATGAAACCGTTATCTGTTAATCCACTACATACAATGCTCTTAGGTAATCAAATACATTAGGAATGATATTTTACGAGAGTACGCGTGGGAAATGTATGTTATTCAGAAGTTGGTAAGTATAGCAATAAGAATATTTTGTATTGCACTTAAAACCTAACTTTATTACGACAGATGTGCAGATAAGAAAGATAAGATAATATATTCCAAATAGTGTGCTGTACTTAATTTAGGGAGGGACCTTTTATTTTTAACTTTTAGTTTCCTTCAAACAGTCAATGAAATTATATTTCTTAAAAATAAATAAAATTATTTCAAAACAGATAACTGTTATTATGTACTACTTGCCTATTCAGAATTATAGTAAGAATACTTTGTTTCAGCAAAATGTCGCCTAGGTTGTTACAATCTGCTTTTGAACAGTATGTGTAGGTTTATTCCCACGAGCGCGAGTCGCAGAATGTCGAGTCCCCACTACGTCTACTTTGAAAAATTTTCGTTTTTTATGTCGATTTTATAAATTTAAATTTGTACCATCACTCCCATCAATGCTTCGATTATTTTAATTTATAAAAATGAATAAACGATTTTGATTCAGACTAAGAGTTGAATCATAATTAAACCAGGAGGGGGACACCTTAGTGCGTTATCCCAGTAGTTACGAAAGAAAAAAAAGAAAAAGATAATAGAGAGTTAATCATGAGATTGTAGCTTTTACAATAAAAATATAGGAATTTAAAAAAACGAAATGTTTTAAATTGAAAGACAATGCCAATAGCTGACAACTTAAATAATGGTGTAACAAAGCTTTTCCGCTAATAATAAAATTAAATATAGTAATTTATCTGTTCAATTCTGTTCTCCACCAAAATATTTTGGAATAGATATAAGTACCTGTTAATTTGTGAGACCTAGACGTGTTACCTTATAGAACTAAAGGTAATTGTGTCGTAGGTTATGTATATTTATAATATGTACGTTAAAAATGATCTGTGATTTACTATGCTTTTAAATTATCTTAAGTCAGGTTATTTTTACAACTGTTGTCTTAAATATTATGTTTTTTTTTAAATATAATAAATAAGAATATTATGATTTGACTCACTTGTTTCATTCACTGTACTTTTCTTTAACGCTCGACATAGTGGCACTAGATGAAAGAGATTTTCAACCACTCGACTAGGTGGGAATTAAAGCGAGAATTTTCAAAGTAGACGTAGTGGGGACTCGACATTCTGCGACTCGCGCTCGTGGGAATAAACCGTGTGTAAATATTACTGTGTTTAGGTAGCTTTTTCTCAGGGTTACTTGTACCAGATAGAAACAGAAGAACATTTTGCTTTGCCGGAAGCTCATCATGTGCCATAAGCTGTGAAATCATAGTCATAGCCTGTTATGTAACTAGTTTACCTAATCTTATATAACACCTCAACAACTAAGTCATAATAACTATAACAATTGTATTAGTTGACATTATAAAATAAAACAATAACGCAACGAATAAAAGTATTGACCTTTCGCAAGGAAAAGTTCTTGACATCGATATCTCAAACCTGTCGGAAGTACTCGATTATGTAGTGCAAGTTGTGGGTTACCGGAAGAGTTTTCCAACCATAAACAAGGTTGCATTACTTCATATAGGACAGTATGTAACCTCTATGAAGGAAAACTGGTTAACTCGCCATTTGCTCGATACATACTTGTGTAATGTAAAATGCACGTGTGGTTAATAAGGCCGTTGTTTTTATTCGTGAATGACGAATTAATTAATAATTTATGATTATTGTTAATAGTTTTCAGTTGTTAGTTATTAAAAGTAAAATGTAAATACAATACAGGTAGGTGTAGAAGTCAGACCGGCACGGTCGCGGTAAGGTTGTCAAAGTTTAAGTTAAGTTTTTTTGTTTACATAAAAAGCATAAAACTTTGTCGTAGAAGGTAGGTATGTTACGCGTATTTTTTATTCTTTGATTTAGTACAGGAAAAAGCAGCAGCATAAATTAATAAAAGCAAAAGCATTTCTTTTTTTGAAAAAAGACGGCAACGCAATAAAAAATAATACTAATAATCCTACTAATATTATAAATGCGAAAGTTTGTGAGGATGTATGGATGGATAGATGGGTGGATGTTTGTTACTCTTTCACGCAAAAACTACTGAATGGATTTTGATGCAATTTGGAATAAAGGCATTTCAGGGTGTAGAATAACATTTAAGCTACTTATACAACGTGGGCCGGTGAAGCCGCGGGCATCAGCTAGTTATATAATATAAATATAATTAATAATTGAGTCTCTTAAAAATTTTGTCCGTACTTTGATAGAGATTGACTTCTGTAAGTATGTCTGTTTTGCAGTATAAGCTTCATGTAGCATCATTATTAATGGAGGTGTTATTTCTGACAGAATTAATAAAATTTCAAGTACGAAGTAAACACGATTAATTTATTTCGTGCCATCGAGTACAGCTTCTGTGTTAAATTTTTATAAATAAAATATTAAACTTCTGTACGATTGATTGAAAAATTATATTAAGTAATAATATTAAGTACATAGTTAATTTATGCGTAAAACTTTACATAGGTACCAATTCAGGCATTAGCGTGGTCCAATATCAGTGCAGAAGTCTTTTTGGGGTAATAATTACTAAGTTTCAAATTTTATTTTTGATTAAAGAAGGTAAGCTGTTTTTTACTATAAAAGACTTCATAATGTGCTTTAATTAAATACAGCCACTATCTTTTGTAGCCTCATAGGCTCTTAGAGGAGGGTAAATGTTAGTGTCGTACACCGCGTAAGAACTGTCTTCAAGTTTTATTAACTTGACATTTACTATTTAAAGCCATATACTTATGCCTCAGCTTTCTCTTTATTCGACTGATGAACTAAGTGAAGCGTGACATCGTGTATCATTTCATCCTTTTTGTGTGGGTAGTGCGTGGTGCTATATCCGTGTACCGTTTCTTAACTGTATTGTTGTAGAACTTTTTATAACTTTAAAACATATCACGCTTATAATCAAGACTTTTGGTTACTCTTTGATATTTAAACAAATAAAATACTGTTATTAACCTATGTAAATATGAACCTGATGAAAAGCACGAATGCAGATCATCATGTGACGGGATATGTATACTTAGTTGAAAGATTTCTCGAAACAGTGATAAGACAATATGTACACAGCAGTAGCACACAGTAGCAGTAGATTTTGTTACGATGTATTCGTGACAGTTCTCGTTAAGCTCTCAAAGAAAAAGTAGCGTAATTATTGCAGATTACTCAACGTATTTAAATTATGTACTGTACTTAAATAATAATTATATTTAAGTGTTGTATATTTTAAAGTTCACTAATGTAGACGAGGATAATAATTGTCATTGAAATTGAGGAAAAACTATATATCTAATATTTTTGCTTTTTTTACCATATGGCGACAACAGACTCCAGAGCAAGCGGTCCACCTGATGGTAAGTGGTAATTGCTGCTTAAGTACGCCAGCTATACCAGTCCCCAGCCAGACCGCTGCCTACCTTGCGTAGCAAGTGTGAAAGTGAAAGTGGTGCGGTGATAGACAGGTAACAATGGCACCATTTCGAACAGTTCTTTTGAAGAGTTCCCCGTAAAAGAGTCAATAGAACACCCAAAGAGAGACGAAGTCTCTTCGTTGTCCTAATAACGACTCCAGCCCATCCGTGGATAATAATAGTGAGTAGTGGGGGAGGTGGATAGTTATGGAGACACATGATCACTCAGTGATTTTACGTACCCTGCCCATTGGAGCTTTAAACAGCTTATCCTAAGCACTGATGATCTACTTATTTCTGATTCAATCGTGCATCTGCAAAATACCAATAACTCAAACATAAGGACTCAATAAATCACTGTATAACTAAATAATAAGGCTTAACAACATAAACACAAGATGTCCGCCCATTAATAGTATGATATATGAAGACTCCATTACTGAACCTTGCCCTGTACGTCCCGGAAGCAATACTTGGGTCATTGCGCTATCGACAAGGCCGTCGTCTGACCTTGGATGCGGCGGTGATAGCAAGGGCGATCATAGATTATAGAATACGAAGGTGGGTGTTATGCAAAATAACTTGCTTTAAACAAAAGCTACATATGTTTTTAAATATTTGGACATTTCAACCAATTTATATTATGCATTTCAACCAATTTATATTATGTATCTTTTTAAATACAGGAATCATAAATGGCAAGCGCGAGGCACCCGAATTCGAGGGGCAATGAATTAAGATAATTATATATATGTAGGCGAAGCAAAGCTTGCTTGTAAAGGGAATCAGGAATGAATTTTTTGAATGAATTATGGGATCCTGCCGTTTAGCAAAAAACGTTTCGTCAAATTTCACTTCCCAAAAAACTTATCGCAAAGTTTCATTTCCCAAAAAAATGCTTAGCAAATTTACATTTCGCATTTTATTCACTTGGTCAAATATTCATTTGGCAAATTTTTACTTGGTCAAATTTTATTTAGTCAAATATACAACAAGCAAATGCTTTATTTTGTCAAAAATATATTCCTTAAGGAAGTTCGTTTAAATTTAATGTGGGTGAATAATTTAGGTTAAATTAGAACTGCTAGAAAAGTAGGTTAGGTTAGGTTTGAATTGTGACCCCAACAGAGCGCGAGCCGAGCGAGCGAAGCGAGCGTGCCGCGGCAGCGGCCGGCGAAGCGCCAGAATTAATTTTTATTGTCAGTGCAATTAGACCAAGTTTTTAAAGGAGTGAATTTAGACTCAGTATATCATAATGATGTATAATATTTTGGAATAAATAGAATAGAATATTTATTTATTTTGCAAATATAGGTATAAAAGACATTAAAGATATTAAAAATAAACATAGTTCAGCTATATTTTACCTAGGTAGGCATGCAAAATGTTACAAAAATAAATTAAAAAGTTATTTTGCAAAAGTTTTTTTTAAATGTACAGAACCAAAGTCAATTAAAACAAGAAGTAGAATAAATTAATAAATAAAACAAAATCTAATAATGGAAACTAATACTAATATACTAAACTAATACATTCTTTATTGTAAAAACTTGTTATCTGTCAGGAATTCGAATTATTAATATATTTGCCAAACCATATTTGGTAAAATGAAACATTGCTATGTAATTATTTGCTAAACAAGAATTTGCTAAAAATAGTTTTGCTATCTGTAAAATTGCGAAATGATGGTTTTGCCAAATATTTTTTTGGGAAATGATAATTTGGGAAACATACTTTGGTAAGTGTCACTTTGGGAAACGTTTTTTGCCAAACGTCAGTAATCCATGAATTATATTTCACATAAAATGGCACAGTTCTGGAATGAATTATTCATTAGGTATGTTTATTAGTTGTCTAGTACCAAGTATACGCTCTAGTTTGAAGGACCAGTCAGCGTTGTGTAAATGTATAAGGAATATCAATAATATTCATAACAACCCAATAATATTCAACTGAAGAAGGCTCAAGTGACAAAGGTAAACTTGATCTTATAAGGTTTTATGTAAAGTTTAACTTAGGCTTTAAAGAGTACCTATCGTACTAGAAGTAGTTGTGTTAATACCCTATCTCTTTACTCTATCCCCACACGAAGAATCTTGTTATTATTCCTTCTTTATTTCTTGTGCTAAAATGTTTATAAGTTTTGCAAGATTAGAAACTTATGACAATTTATGTAACTCTTTAAGTAAGGTACGAGTATGTTTTAAACGCAGTTTTGTCTAGCGTCAAACTATTCGTTACATCATAATTACTTACGAATTTAATATTATGTTGATATGATAAATGTTAGGGAGAAATTTTGCGAAGGATAAAGATGAATGATGATTATGTGAAGGACAGTCAGAGTAGGTATATTAATTATTACTTAACCTTTAATATTTTTTAAACATTTTTAGTGTCGGAAAAAAGTATGCCTAACACACTGTTCCAGCGTTTACATAACACCTCGGGGTCGATAGCATATTGGCCAAAATGGAACTGACGGAGAGCATAGATTGCACAATGCATAATGTAGCGAAGATGTATAATAATGGAACAACTTATGTTTTCATCTCTCACCCGTTAAATAGCAAGAATTCTGAGAATTGCTGACACGGATCCGGCGGATTCGGAGGTTCTGCTGCTGTTATCAATATTGCGTTCTTTGCAGAGAGTGGAGGGAGCCATAGAGTGGTAGTAATTGGGGTGTGTTCACAAGATTCAATAACAGTCGCAGTACCCCTGATAATCAAAAATTAAACCAATTATTGACATGATATTAATAGAACCACTGATGAGTCAAAGAACTGAAGAGGCCCCATTAACATAAGAAACAAATAAAACCCAATTAAAATCCTTCAAAGACAACGTCAACAATACTCTACGCACATAACATCACGTAGGCATAAATTCTCCAGGAAAACACCTCCACACTCCATATCAGATACTACTATCTGTGGTCATGGACCTGTCACGGTCGTTCAAGTCAAGCAACGAGGAAAAGAGAATCCAACCTTTTTGTACCTTAGCCTTCGCTGTTAGAACTTTAGTATAGTATTCTTTGCACGAACGTATATTATTATCTTTATGATGAACGTGAGTAGGAGGCTTAAGTTTTATAGTATAGGTGGTATTAACCCACTGCATACAATCTCTGTGTATGGGAGACTAAGTTTTTCTCTTATCAGTGAGAAGCGATTTTTGTGTGAAACTGTAGAAAAGTCACGTGCAACTATTAGTCAGTTCATAAAAAGACGATCTTCTTAGTATAAAAATACAACACGGAATGCTAGCTCAAACTGACACTTAAGTTTAAGAAGTCATCAGTCAAGTGTAACATTTGTGCCGAAACGTCAAGCAAAATACGTAAAACAAGTACATTATATTACCTTTAAGAGTCTTGTTATTTTATTTATTTATCTTGTTGGAAGCTATAAGGTATAAATACCAGAGTTAATAACTACAAGAATGCAGTTACATTATTTTTTTTATCAACACGGATGTTGATTATTAAGGAATTACATGCTTTTGTATTCTAGATTTTGTATTTGACATTGTAATGTTGTCTTGCTATATAAGTTATAACTGTTGGAGTTAAATGTTTCTGAAAACATCACCTATCGCGAGCGTCCAGGATGGACCTATGGCCTGATAAAAAATGTAGTAAAAAGTATTGGCTGAAGATCAGGAAGTGTGTATAAGAAAGGCGTGTATTCTGTAGCTTTTGGTTTAATTTCATTATGTTCACCTGTGTTTTTTGACAAATAAATGAATTCTATTCTATTCTAATTCTATTCATTCCTTTCTCACAAAGAATACATTTAAACACTGTGATTAAATCGATACCTCCCAGGATATGTGCCTTAAAAGAGAGATTTACGAATTATTATTTAATTTTTCAAAAATTAAATGAAACTCTTGCATTAGACATCCCTGTACCGCAGAGACTTTTACATGAAAAAACGACATGAAATTAACGGACACTAAGGGCCAGATTCAGAGACCGCACTTTGACTTTACTTTAGCAAAGTCTAGTTATTATCTCTGAATTTGAACAACATTAAAGTAATCTTTTCGCATGAAAAGTTTACTTTGTAGTAATAAATAATGAAAGTAAACTTTTTCATGCGAAAAATTACTATAATGTTGTTCAAATTCAGAGATAATAACTAGACTTTGCTAAAGTAAAGACAAAGTGCGGTCTCTGAATCTGGCCCTAAGAACATTTAACGACCTCTATGGCGTAATTATTATAAAACATGGCTGCTACGCAGAGGTCTCGGGTCTTCGATTCCCGCTCAATGCAAATCTTTGTGTGCATAAACATGATTGTTTGCATTGATCTGGGTGTTTTCTATGTATAATATGTATGTATTTACAAAAAAGGTATTTAAGTATGTGTATCCGTTGTCTAGTATGCATAGTACAAGCTTTGCTTAGTTTGGGGCTAGATGGCGTTGTGTGAATGTGTGAGGAATATTTATATTTATTTTATATTAATTTAACCTTATGACAATCATTAGCTGATCATATTAACAAATATCTTGGGTAAGATTTAAACATTTAACCACATGCACGACGCTGCATATTATAGGAACATTTGCCATTGAAGTAAGTAATTAGTTATTACTTAGTGATGTACGTCTATGTACTCTCTCGCTGTCACTTTTAACATAACTTTCGCACTAATATTGACGACTGGCTAGCAAAATCATCCTACAAACACGAAATAAAAAAATCCAAACAAACTAAATAATAACACTAGTTTATATGATAACATAACAAAGTAATATTTGATATTCGTCCTTGCCGAAAATATATAAATCGTCGCGTCATAATGAACATTACTGTTAACTTTATTGTGGCTAACCTTTCAACTTTGCTTTGAAGGTGAGATCAATGTAACCATTAATATCCAATTATAAATATATTAAATGTTATGTAGAAGAAGATTTATTACTTGGATTTGGAATTATTTTGGTAAAATAAGCTTACTAGTGACCTAAAATTGTTCAATCCGTGACAAACGCATTTGGACACCTTAATAATAGGGAAACCAATGGATCTGGAAGAGTTAGAGAAAACTTTTTAGAGAAAACTCTCACAAATTTGACTATTGACTATCCCACAACTGTGACTCCTGTGACCAACGGCAAGGAGCAACAGTTAAATATTTTAGGAACCCGCAAGAAATTAGAAGAGGAATCAGTTGAAGAAACTTACCTCCTGGCAATGTGGATAGAGGCTATATCTCAGAAATATGAATGTTTGGTATCGAAGGGCTACATATTTACAATATTTAAAAGTAACACGATCCATGAATAATTTAACATTGATACAAAGGTGAATCGACATACAAAAAACATTCTTAAAACTTTAATAACTTTATCGAACTTTTATTTCGCTAAACTCAAATTTGTTTGAATACTTTCGAAATTTATTAATTATGTTGATCTGATAACTTAAATCAGCCTATTATTCAAAAGAAAATAGTTTACTCCTGAAGTTGCCACCCCCACACTTCAGTCTTTAAAAAATGTACAAACTAAGACTATGGAACTAGATCAATCAAACTACTAGCTTCAAACTAGATCAATCAATGAGTGCCGGTAAACACGTGAGCAACAGGTTATATAACAAGCGTGCTTAAAACAGCCAAGTGCTCGGAACTTGACCTTGGAGTCGTTAAATTTATAACTCTACTGTAGAGCTCTATTATGATAACTGCTGTTGATATAGTATTCTATTTATACTTATGTCTGATGGGGACAGACAAAGAATTATAAGTACATAACGATACAGCCTCTTTTCGAGAAAGTCATTAAGTATTTTGTTACTGTCCGGGCTCTGGATGCAGACCGCAGAAAGTATCAAGAATAAATAAAAAAAAAAAAACAATAGACTTTTTGATTGGTGGAATGAAAAGATGATTGGACACAAAACTATTTATTCTGAATGTGCCCATGAGATTAGGCACTCGTTACAGGGTGCCACTCACTGGTCACATCACCATCCAATAAAGTTTTTCTTCTTTATACATGCAGAACTTTTCCTTCCGCTTTTTATGACACTAACATGTTGAAATGGGGTGCTAGCATTGTGTATTCTTACACCGTCATTACACAGACAAATAAAACACTTAGTTGTATGAAAATATTCTAAAGAATTTAATAGTAATTAAATGTGTTTGTGCTTAACGATGAGCTTCTTGAACTTGAAACCAGTCTTGTATTTATTTATAATTTAAAATAATATTGTTTGTATAATAATTGTTATTTGATAACCATTAGTTATTAACATAAGCTGATGATAATATTTGTTTAGATCTTTATTTTATACTTAAATAATATAAATATAAATACATATAGTAAGATGTTTTAGTTAGTCTTTTACATTACTAGACTGAATTATAATTTTTTTTTCCGTTTAGAAATGAATTTAATCTCAGAATTTTATGAAAATCATCGCCAATTCGGTTGAGCAGCGTTCGCAAAGTTGCAACATAATTTTTATCCGCATAGTCGCATATCAACATAGTCCGCATTAGCACAGAGCCCTGAAATCAAGAACTCTGACCAGGGATTTTTTTCAGTTTTATTTGACCAGCCAGTGTATTAGACATGTAACTATCACGTTTCTGATCCATTAGTCACATGAGGCTTCAGTAAAACAAAACACTGTCACGCAATTTCATCATCCTTTATTCTAATTTTAAAAGTACGTGATCACAAGCTCTGAATGTCAATTAAAAGCGTTCACTTCGTTATTTGTCTACCTTGAATATATTGTTTGTGCATGCGGAATCTAACGTTTATTTGCTACTTGTCTAAACATTAAATATAACAAACTTAGTGAATTGGATTACACTTAAAGTTAGTTTATTTTGTGTTATTTAGCCAATTACGTAAAACGATATTATTGAATTAGATACATGTTACTTTAGTTGACCTTTAATTATTTAAAACTATGAAAGACGATAATTTCGTTCATCATACAAGAAATCTCCCGCATTATGGCTCGTAATCGGCGAGGACTTATAATTAAAAGAAATTTAACGGTCACTAAGTACATCCAGGCTTAAGAGAACCTTTTTCAGATCGGACAAACAATAATAACAGTGTGTTTATCGAATCAGCGACCTCGTCCACCAGACGCAAGCGCCACCGAGGCAGTAATTCCAAGACGTTTGCTATTAATCTTATATAAATCTGTATCAAACTAAACTTTTATGGATCAACGAACAAGTAAATTAATAGTACTTAATTCAAGGCTTGATTTCTTTACAGCTGTGTAATTCTATTGATAAATGAAGTGTACATGAATAAATGGATCATACACGTGCATAATTTTTCAATACCGTCATTAGACACTTGAACAACAACAGTGTTACATGTTTGCATTGACTGTTGGTCTGTACAACCTTCTCAAATGACAGCGCTCGTATAAAAACAACGGACAGTTGGTATTCAAGCCAAGGTCCTGTAATAAGATATGTTTGTAGATAGCTGAGAGAATTAAGTTAAGACAATTCCGCCTGTTTGAGCAGAGCAAGCTGCACAATTGCGATCGTGTTGAAATATGGTTGATCCATTTTTTTAAAATTGATGCGGTAAATAAAATATACCTATGCATCTTGAAAATGGATGCTAATATTGCAACTTTATTTAAGTAATCATTATACAGGGTAATTACAAAAGCACTAACCAAGGTTTACAACAGGGACGTGCAAAACTTGGCCTATTAATGCCACAGACTAAGGTTACATTAGCCTGTATATACGGTTGCTATATTTCAGAGAGATATTTATTAAATTCCTGAATCCCATATTCAGGTAAAAGATTGGCACTCGTTGAAAAACGGTTGTGCGTAATTACGAAATATTATTGAAAAAAATGTGACTGAGATCATAAAATTATGCAATGAGGATTGATTATTTATTGGTAGTTATCGGAATCAAGCAAAATTATGGCTTCCAAATTGTATGTGCCAAAGTACTACTACATGTCGCAGAATGTAGTAGAATTTCGTAAAATACTTACACACATATTAAACAAAGACATTCAGGCCAATACAAACAGTAATTGCTCATACACACAAATCGTCGCCTGAATGCTTATTTGCTCAACCGACCATTTTGACGAATTTCACTTTTTAATGCCATTTTATTAAGGATCAAATTGCGGTTCGATTGGTATATAATACTTGCTGTTTGGACTTAAAATACATTATTTATAAGGAATTTAAGTTTTTGAAAACTAACACAAGAGAATTTAAGCTTAATGCTTAATTGCTCAAAGTCCGTAGAGAAACACCAAACGTGCATCCGAACATCGATTAAGTGCTTAAGTATTCAATCTCCTCACAGGTAACCAATCACGACATCGCATTTTGATGACGCAGTACGCCGCCATTATTAATTTATTTTGTGACGAAGCTGGTGCTCGCACGCATTTGAGTTAAAACTAACGCGAAATATAGAAAAAACTTATTAATTTTAATAGAAAACAGTACCCGAAATGTCAGTGACGAAATATAAATCGGAAAATATAGTCACAACAATAGAAAAGAATCGGTAACTTGTATTTTTGTTAACATTTCTTTGCAGATTATCACTGCGTATCGTTAACTTATAGTACAGGATGTTTAAATTTAATTCTTATAATTTCCGATTTAATTAAATCTTTGAATGAAATTGTGACGTATCTATAAATGAACAGATTGTTTCGAACATTTCGTAAGGTTGTAAAATATAACTAATATAATAATAAAAAATATTGCTTTTGTGCGGCGACTGTCAAAATATACCTGCTACTTGCATGTTTGCTAATTGTTAAATGGGTAAATTTCTTAGCATTAAATGGGTAGTTTTGTGTTTACGTATACCTTACGCTTTGTGTTCGCAATGATGTTAGATGCTAGATAAGAAGATTAATACAATTTTTTACTCGCCACAGATAAATTGCTCACATTGTACATCTATTTTTATTATGTCCGTTGCTTTGCATTTTCTTCCCTGTTTTGGATGAGAAATTCAGAACTAATTACGCCGTTGAGGGATGAATAGCCCTTAAACTAAAGAATTCCTTATGAAAACATAAAGAATCGTCAAAAAAAGGGTTAATTTTCTTAAAAAAAATCCATTCTAAATTGTTTAAATAGTGTCAGTATATTAATTATTTTTTATACGTATAGGTATGATCTTATCACCGTTTTATTTTCAATTTATGTAGTTTTTATTGTACATATTGAAATGAAGAAGTAGAGTCACGGTAATACCATAGTTCCATTTTATGTTGACATTACGTACGATGAATCAAGAATCCGACGAAAGAAGAATACGACGAATAAGGACTAATTCAAATCAGACACTAACCGAAAAGAAAATAAAATATATTAGAAGTACCTACAAATATATGAAAGCTGACGACAAAGCCTTTATGGAATCTCTAAGGTTTTGACAGGATCAGACAACATAAGCAATACCAGGCGAAATAAACGATCTTGTATCGGTACAAAAACAAAAAAATATTGTATTTTTTATTTATACTCGTATTGTATTATGTATAGGTACCTAGTGTACCAACCAACCACATTCTTAATTTATGAAAAAAAAAATCTGCTGGTCAAAAAAAGTTGGGTTTTTATTTATTTTATCACTTTTACCAATATGTGTTGTGAATTATTAATAATTACTACTAAAAGTAAAAAAATTCAATCGATTAATCACATTTACCAAAACATGTAATTATTATTAATAATAACCGGTAATTATTAATAATTTTAAATTAATCACATTTACCGTAACATATATATCAGTGTTTTTTTTTTAAATTCTGTGTTTTTTTAATAATAAATAGCCAGTTAACTAGTTTTTTTTTTTACCACGATACACAAACACACTGTATTTGGTTATAGGGCACTTAAGTACTAAATATATTCGAATGCAAAATGCTCAACCTCCACTCCAGTAGTGGTCTATCTCCAATTGCATAATTTGTTTTGTGTTTATTTGCTCAACCTCCATAAAAAATTGTGAAAATAAACATAACTGTTTGACTTTTTATTGATTATTTGTAATATATCATTTCATAAACACGTTAACTATTTTTTTAATATAAAACTTTTATAAAATAATATTATTTGCTTAAACTAATCAATAAAACGTCTCTGGTGTAAAATGTTGCAAATGGAGGTTGGACACTTAAGTATTCGTGCGACGAAATGTAGGCTCTTTGACAGTAGGTACACTAACTAAAGTCAGTCAACTTAATGATTCCTTAATTTGTTTTGTGGGTATTCACAATGAATAACTATGAATTGAAAAGCAAAGAGACACTATACTTATTTGGTTAATTGAAATATTGTGGCGTTAAATAAGATGCGTGTGGAACTTACCTATAGAACCTTTTATTGCAACGTTTGTAAAGGAACTGTAGACAGTTATTCATCTTAATGACTAGTAAATGCCTAGAGATAATGACGGGATAAATATCAACTTCTTATGTGACATGCCTATGTACTTACCGACGGCTTTGTATATGCATGATTGACAATAATTATTTGTACGCTCTGCAATTTTTTAGACTGTACTCTTTTAACAACATGTTGATATTTAAGTGAAAAAAAAACATTAATTGGTATTTATTTAAAATTCATGACGCTTCTCTCGTAGCGCGTTAATGTTTAAAGTTTGATTATCGCATCACTTTTAACTCAATCTTAAAGATCACCTCACATGTAAAGCAACAAGTGACAAATGCCAATTGTGACCTATTAAATTGGACCCACTATAGTATAGAGGTATCTTCAGGGGTATCGTGGGTTCGTAGGGGTTTCGATGCCCAATTCAAAAACTTTATATTTTCTATGCATCTTCTATGGCTAGGTAACCGTGTAGCATATAGTCAGGGGAGCATCTTATTTTCTTATTAAAAATAAATAATAACCAACCTTTGTATTTTTTGTCTCCATGTTGTTCTTGACTTGTTTCTTTTTTCTATTTTTTTTTGTGTACCTAACACACTCACCACGTAAATATTTTATATTATGTTTGTGTCGATCATAATATAAAGCGCGAATACAGTCAACAACATTGTTTTCAATTAAAAGTAACTCGTGTTATTTTAATTCGGTCGATAATTCGAGGTTGATGGCAGTCACAGATAAGTTTGTCTGCTCTTGTAAATCAGTAACAATAAAGTATTGCAACATGGCCGCGGTTGCACACAATTAACGTGGGAAATATTATGTATTTATCTCATCCGTACATCTCGTGTCTTGAGCGGCATGTTCATTGAAACTGCTTACAACTATAACTCTGTGAGACTTACTCCTTGTTAAGTTTTACGTAAATATATATTCTTCTAAGTAATGCGTTCGATAATATACTCGTAAAATAAATAAATGAACGAGGCTATGCATTTTTACTTGAACGCAGTAACATTTTCACAGTAATGCTTGGAGTGGATTAAATGAGCACAAGCGGTGCTACAGAGCTAGACGGCCCGGCCTTGTTGAAGAGGCCTGTTATCTGATATGTGATACAACTTCGCATAGTGGAAACCGTAAGCGACTGCTGTATAAGCGATTTCGGGATCAACTTCACGCGGATTTATTATTAGGGCAACCCACAAAAGACTGTCTTGATCTGCTTAAAACTATAGCCTCGCAATTGAATAATCGTGATCCTATTGTCCAGCTCATAGAGACCATGTTTATGACAACATTATTACAAAACTCTGGACTTAATCTAAACGCCACCAAACGTCGGCTGATGCGTACCCGGATGTAGTTTGCAGACGAGTCTGTCTACAACACGTACATTGGGCTTTATAAACTGCCAAAACTGTATCCGCTCTCAGTAGCTTCGTGTTCTTAAAAAGCATTTTACTGTAAGTATGTTATATATCTGATTATGTTAGAATGTGTGCAAGTATTAAGTCTTGCGGTTAACAAATATGTGTCTAGATAGTTTTCCTCTTCCTATTTTGTTAAGAATCTTGCTGTGCGTCCATGTTGGCGCATGACGTTGGCTTCGAGGTCGATTTAAGGTCACTACGTAGGTACTGGACCGGAACGAGTTGTGTATTTTTACTCTGATTCTTTTGTTGTTGTTAAGAATAAGATTTATACTAAGTAGATAATAAGTTTGCTTGAACATGAAGTTATGTGTTAAGATATAACAATAAAAATAACAGATTTTGGCGTTTTTTATTGAAGACAGCCAGAATTAATTATACACTACGGATATTAATTGTAAGAAGAAATTATCGAATGAAAGGTGTGTTTAGTTTAGGATATATTAGTAATAAATTTATACATAATGCAATATTAATTTAAAATTAATTGCTTAACATTACGCTAAATAGCGAAGTATGTTTTGACAAACAATATACTATGTAATCATAACAGCTTTGTAGTTAATGTCCTATTGTAGGAAAGAGACTTTTTTAGTGATGGTTTGATTGGTCAGGATTTTGGTTAAGTTTTCATTTTTTCTACGTGATATTTAAACTACTTTCCGCCATTTAATCCATTCGACACCTATGGCATCAGGTTGTGTAATAAGGTTGTGTATTTTTCGTCGCTTACCACACGGAAGATAACATGACACCACGTCTAAGGGTCAAATCATACTACAGCAGAGTCGAAGCGCATCGAAGCGTCAAGCCAAAACTGAACATATCAAATTCAACCTTAACTCCACAGTGTAACACACACATTACTTCTGAGATTTAAAAAAGTCGCGCGCATTCTTTCGAATTCGCGCGTCTGTGCTTGACAAACGCTGATTGGTGCGCGCGCAATCTCAAAAATAATGTGTGCGTTATACTGTGGAGTTAAGGTTGAATTTGATATGTTCAGTTTTGGATTGACGCTTCGATGCGCTTCGACTCTGCTGTAGTATGAATTGACCCTAACGCCTAACAAGAATTTGGCAAATAAGTCAGGTAAAGTCAACAATAAACAAGACTTTGCGCACATCAACAACGCGAGTCAGAAAACATTGTTTGACAAAAAAATACAACGAGAACCACGCACAAGACTTTGATGGACGTCTATGACGGGTTAGGAAAAAGCTATCTAAGCTAATTTGAGCTAAATTGGATGAAGATATTTTTGACAGATGGCACGACAATAACTTTGTTAAGTAAGCTTTTGATCAACGAGCAACTTGTATAATTGCCGGGGTAGATCTGTACATCCTAGTCGTTCCCTTTCTAAAGCTGGGTCCAGACATGTATATTTTGCCTGATTACCGTATCCGTACTAGCGTCCTTCCTATCGGATCAGGCATGATACATATTATTATCTGGACCCGCCCTTATATGACTGAAAAATGAACGCAGTGGGTTTTTATAAGTAAACCGTAACTTCTTCTCTCTTACTAAATCGAGCTGCTTAATTGTAGTAAAGACTTAAAGAGCACGTATACTGATTAAATACAAGATAGCGGGTTCAATGGTACTTGTTTACGACCAATTACGGACATTAAGCTTTGTTGGGTTATATTTCGCAATTAATGATCTTTTTTATGATATATTTAAGTGATCACGTTTACTTACAATTTGATTGGATTAGATTGTTGCTAGGTGAGAGGGTAATTAGTGAATTTATGATCTGTTGTTTTAGTATTTTTGGATCCGTAGGTGGGTAATTATTATAGTGATCGAGGTATATTAGGATCAGGGTATCCATTTGAGTTCGTTGATTGAATTGTTGTATAGATGCCTACAGTACAGATATTATTGTTAGTGCAGTAGTTATTTTTTAAATGACTACTGTACTAACAACTGTATTTATTAAACAACTTTAGTTTAAAAAAATATTTTTAAAAACAATTAAGTACGATTACAAAAGAAGGGATTACAATAACTATTATGGCTAGTATTCTCAATAAATAAACACCGTTTTAGTCACATTTTGTATATAATTAAAACCATAAGAAATCCAGAGTAACAGTTATCTATTAAACTAGTTTATAAAGTTATACGAAACCTTTAGAAATTACTATAATTTTGGTTAATTTTGAAATCGAGATTGTCTGTGATAATTTGACGTTTAATTCCAACGATTTCCTAAATGTCATTTTTGTCGATGTCGACATTTTGAAGGGAAGTTGATTTCACCAATCGAGTTAAAACTTGATTGTATAGGTTGGGAAAAAAACCATCGAACAAGTTTTAATTTAATTAAAAAGTTCTTGTCTTTATGTACAAAGTAACAATTATAGAAAAATATGTGAAGATTGAGATAACATACGAGTCCAAAAGATATTATCCTATGTATGTAATATTTATAAAGATACATTTGACCAAAACATTAGCATGAGAACATTCTTAGCATTACTTAGTCGGTCATCCCCTCACACACTGGACAAACGACCTTTTTAAGGACTTAGTAAAGCACTGGATGTATACGTAGATAAAATATACAAAAAAAGTTGCATAATAGGTATATCAACTCATTAAAAACTAAAGTTTGTTTATAAATAGAACCGAGAGGTAACTACAGTAGCTGGGAATTACATTACATTCGTATTAAGGCAGTTATTAGTACCAAACAAATTGGTCAGAAATTAAGTCTATTATTCTCATTGTCTTAAAGGGATTCCAAATACAGTTGGCTACCATTAAGACGATAAATGCAATAGTTGATGATGATGATGAGAAATGAAGTTAGTTAAAGATTGATGAAGATGGCTTACTTAGTTCAGTTGCGGCATTTGAGAGTTAACTAAATATTCAAGTCATTAGGTAATCGCTGTTTGCTTAGGGGTTCTTATATTCATGTTGTTAAGTAATGTAGAAAACTTATAGATGCATTTTGAGTATTGCGGTAAATAATTAAAATAAAAAAACGTTTTAATAAATGCCTGTTTGTTTTGTTACTACATACATAAAACTCACGCATTGATCTCATAGGGGTTAACAGAGACTACTACTAAGCGTTATGTACAACTATCCTTACCTATGAAACCTGTTTTAATAAATCAATGGATAAGTATGTCAGCTATTTTCTTTTAATTCAATGACATTTTTTTAGTCTAAAGTAACTAATATTATACAATAAATATATTATAGTTCTCAATAGGCTAGATCTATAACAAGTACATACTTATTTGTCATAATTTATTAGATTTTAAAAATGTTGTCTTAAAAATGTGTTATTAGTTATTAAACACTGCAACATAATTATTATCAAAGTAGTTTTTTTGCGTACCTTACTACTGTTTATTACTGTCTTCTTAGTGCAGATAGATTCAGGATTGATGCAAGGTGAATATTTATAAAAAATATTTTTATTAAATTAGCTAATAAATACAGACATTCGTAAATTTATATAATAATTATATAAATTTAAATAAATATGTAAATTTAATGTGAAATTTATGAAAATAAAGGAAACAATAATGTAGAATTTCCTCATACATTAACACAAATGATATCTAGTCCTTATTATATGCAACTAATAAGCATATTTATTTCTTTAATGTTTTTTTGTAAAAACATACCCCCTTACTCATAAACGCTTCTTAAATTTTAGCCAATTGATTAGCTTAAATTCTTACGGTTTTGTTTGGCATAAGGTTGGTTTTGCTAATAAAAATCTCGCTAAACAGTGACTAAATTTAAGAGGCGTTTATGAGTAAGGGGGTACATGTAACTATAACTAGAGAAATAAACTCTTCTTTTTAATATTAGTAAACTTTGATGATTCTTACATAATTAAAAGTACAGTTATCAATTACATTGTAGCATATCACCCAGTCAGTTATAGTGTTAGATTTATGGGGCTGATTTGGTTTGTAATTAAACATCATAATGCCCTTAGTTTTACAAGAAGGTAATAACTTACTTACTTATTTAAAATATTTTTGTGTCATATTTATTGAACAATTAACTTTTATCAGAATTAAAAACTAAAACTTTCACGCAACGGTTTTCGATGACGTCACAATACCTAAATGACAAGTGTGGGTTGCTTTAAAATTTTCCAAATTCACCTTAATACCATAATTGCGAACGTGACCAAAAATAAAACGACAACGATTATCCAAGTCAGTCAGTGTGCCTAAAATAATAGATTGTTACAAAACAAAGGACTGTTTCGATCCGGAATTGCAGTAAGTTTTCATGTTTCACGAATAGTACCGTTTTATTATGACGATAAATTGTCGAAGGGTGTGCAATAGCCGATTGTTTACAAGACAAGCTTTGTCTTACATTACTTAAGTTAATGTTGGTAGAATTAGAACTTTAATTCTCTTATTGCAAAACTGAATTTAAGAATTTTGTTTGTTTTTATAAGGTCAAAGTATTTATTGCTTTAAGCAGGCAGAATAGCAAGGGCTCTGATATTTACTGGTTACCACCGTTAAAGGGCGTCATTAATGCTAAAAACTCATGCAAAATCACCAAAACCAATTCCCAATTTACGAAAACTCCCGTGCAAGCTTGCAACTACTTACTACGAAAATTTAAAACATTAATAAGAAATTCGTGTTATTTTACAAGAATTTCTAAAAATCCGGATATAGAATTAGATCCCTGTATCGCGGAGATTTTCACAGACAAGAAATTATTGAACACCGAGTACATTCTACTCGTAGACTAATTATTACCTCATTGACACCAGGATCAAGTAAATTATCTTGCATAGGAATTTAAATCCGTGACTACACTATAAACTGAAGTAGTAACACGTCATATTTTAGTCTAGTCATCATAACAGCCCATAAATGTCTCACTGCAGAGACGGGCCTCCTTCCGTGAAGGAGGGATACTTGGCCTACTAATACCACGCGGGCCAGACGGATTGGTAACTGTTTAATTTCAAGTTTTCCTTCTTTTTATTTCGTACAGATAACATTCACGTATAGTCCTTTAGCCGGTTTTTACGACACCCATGGGATGAGATGGGGTGGTGAGATATTGTATTCTTACTCCCTCACCACATGGACCGTCTAGTTTAGTCTAGTAATTATCACAAATTAGTCAATCATATTGCTAACTTTTTAAGTACAGCTTTCTTAAAACACGGCTCATCGTTTGTCACATAAATGTGGACATTTATAATAATTACGTGTAAGTATGTTTCCTCATAGAAAATGATTAATCATATTACATTCTTAAGGTTATTCATTACGAAATAGATTATGGTTAAATATTACATCATTTTATCGTCATAATTACTAAGACTAAAAACTGTCAACTTTTTTTCGTTTCGTCATTGTCATTAGAGCCAACACAGGTAGATTGGAATACGAAGTATCATTCATAGCGATGGAACACTCTAAGAGTATGATTAACTTGCGCAGTATTAGTAGTCCTAATTCTATGCGTCAGTGGAGGAGGCCCAAGTTTGCTTCTTTTTTCTAAAGTTAGCACCTATAATAGACGACCTCTGTGGCGCAGTCGGTATATTACATGGCTGCTACGCCAAATAAAAGAATACTAATAATAAACATACATAAAAACTTTTTTTTTGTAAATACATACATATTATACATAGAAAACACTCAGACCAATGCAAACAATCATGTTCATGCACACAAAGATTTGCATTGAACGCGAATCGAACCCGAGACCTTTGCGTAGCAGTCATGTTGGAAAACCTAATTACGTAAGTATCATAATTGGTATCAACACCCTGGAGTAATTATTTATTTAGAAAAAATATTGTTTAATATGGGTGAAATGTTAAATAATATAAAAACAAGTAAAATACTTATATCGAAACACCGCTCAAGGTTTAACGTCGGTACATTGCAAAGGGTTTTTCCCGTTACTGGTATTGCAACGAACCATCTGTTTAGTAATCACTTTCTCTAAAGGGGTTGTGCTGTTCTTAATAAAAGCTATTAAAGATTAACTGGTTTTTGTCCAGATGGGTTTTTGAAGATTATTTAATATTGACGTATAAGTTAAAAATATCAGTGGTATTGAGTAAATACCTTGTGTATGATGTTCTCTTTAAAACGTTAGACGTGCTGTGATCACTATAAAAACTCCGACGTTCATAAATGTCACTGACGTGACTTAGATAAAATAAAATATTTTTTCATTTTCATTTTCATACTTAAAACGTAAGTAACCCTATCTTGTATGTAACCCACTGTTAAAGAAAGAAACTTGACCTACTAATATGCAAACCAGACTAATTGGATAAAAAATATAGTGTTACCATCAAATTCTCCTTCTTATGTTTTTGTAGTTAATCATCATCATCATAACAGCCCATTAATGTCCTACTGCAGGGACGGGCCTCCTCCCATGACGGAGGGATAGTTGGCCTACTAATTCCACGCTGGCCAGACGGATTGGTATATGGTTTAATTTCAAGTTTTCCTTCTTTTTATTTCGTAAAGATAATATTCACGGATAGTCCCTTAGTCGGTTTTTACGACACTCATGGGATGTGACGGGGTGGTGACATATTGTATTCTTACTCCGTTACCACACGGAGACGTGTGGTTATCGTAGTTAATATGTGATACATTTTGATATCGTGCTAAATCTTTGTTATTCCCAACTATGTCTCGTAAATGAATGGCTACATCCTGTTTTCATTTAAGCGATGCTTGTTGAATGGTTAGCAAGGTATGTTTTCCAAAATGTAAGTAAACTCCCTCAACGTTTTCGCGATACATTGAAGTATTTTACATAACAAGAGAATTTACTTTAATAAATCTGTTGCCACATAATTTTCTTCTTCTACGAGTGAATAAAGTAGTATTTATGGTTTGTTTGGTAATGGATTAAAAGTATAGTGTTAACACCTCATCAGATTCACAAGGTTTTGTCTAGATACTACAATCATTATTTTAACCAAAACATTTTACATACTAACCCCCATACTCATAAACGCCTCTTAAATTTTAGTCAATTGATTAGCTTAAATTCTTACGGTTTTGATTAGCATAAGGTTGGTTTTGGTAATATACATCTCGCTAAACAGTGACTAAATTTAAGAGGCGTTTTTGAGTAAGGGGGTAAGAATACAAATGGTGTTACCAACCTATGACCCCGAAGTTGTAGTAAAGGGGTATTTGTTATACTTTTATTACAGCCATTATTTATTAAAACCATTTTGTTACAAGTATGAACAGAAAATAAATTGGAAAAACCTTATAAGAGTCATGGTCGTGGAAAGTGGGTGAATTGGCACCATATCAAAAAGTTCTTCGAAATACATCCTGTTGTATCATCAGTAAAACACACATAAGGAGAAATCTTTCTATATGTTTGCCAAGGCTTGATGCTTAGATACTGTTATTACAAGTAATGCCCGATTTACACATCGACAAGTACAGTAGCGAGTTAACTTGCATCATTGGCGAGTTAAGTCACTTTTTGCGTGTGGACGGCAAAAGCGAGTTAAGTAGTAAGTTGCCGATCAAGTTGTTTTGAATACAGCTCGATCCTATTTTTCGGCGAGTTAAGAACGAAGTAGCCCCCTCTCTCGCGTCTCCCTCACCCCGCCGGCTCGGCGCTCGCGGCGCCCGCCGTGTAGACGGGCGAGTTTAGTACAGTTCACAAGTTCTAATGTCGTATTTATTTTTATTTTTGTCTGTTTTTCTATGTATAATGTGTATCTATTTATAAAAGTATTTAAGTATATTTATGCGTTGTCTAGTACACATAGTACAAGCTCTGGTTAGTTTGGGACTAGATGGCGTTGTGTGAAAGTGTGAGGAATATTTATTTTTTTATTATTCTAAGTATACTTTTTATTAAAATTTCATTTTTAATGTGTTGCATGTTCAGTGTTAATACTATTTCTCGTATAATAGCGCGTAAATGGGTATTCAATTGTTCAATGTCCATTTTATCGATTAAAATAACCGTAAACAATCTCAGGCGACGCACGCACGACGCGACTAGTCTTCGTCTCTGATCGGCAACTTATGAGCTGTACTCGCCTACGTGTGAACTGTACTTACTACTTATTACTTACTACTTATCTGTCTATTTTTTTAACTCGCCACTGTACTTGTCGATGTGTAAATCGGGCATTAGTCCACAAATAGATAGAATATTCAAATAGATGTACAGTGTGTGAGAGCAAGGGATCTGGGGCGAGTAATAAATAGTATTAATATGTATATTTAATCTAGAATAAAATATTCATGTTATTATGGAAATAGTAATTGATAGATTTATTTATAAATAATTACGATCAAACAGGAATACGACGAAAGAAAAATACGACGAATAAGGACTAATTCGTAATAACAATCTAGTCGTTGAGAATCCTCATTGCACAAATTTGGAGCGACTCCAATCGGAAAAAATTAAGTAAAGTTAAAGTATTTTACTTATTTACTTTAAACTAGCTGCTGCTTTGTTCCGTTTTTAAGTCTAAAATATATTAACACTAATGTTTGACAACATGGGAAAGTTTAATTTTGATTCTTTTTACATCTAGCAATTACCGTCATTAAAGCTAAAGCAGCGTTAAATACAATTCCTCAAAACTAAACCCTGTGGTATGCTGTAACTAAGTACGATTTGGGTTACCAATACCGCGTTAACTACACTTATTTCTAAGTATGACAGCTTGGTTTACAACTACCTTATTAAATGAGTAGATTTTGTGCTCAAGGAGTCATATCAAAATATATTTGCGAGAGCCTGGAGAGTTGATGAGATTTTTCCAATCCTTTTAAAAACGCCAGTAGTAATTTTATACAAAATAATGAGACCTTACAAATAGGTAGGTACTTATTTATTTACCTTGCGTAAAAAATAAAGATTTTATTTATGAACTCACCTCTCCAAACAGTAATAGTAAACACAGTAAATTACTCCTAATATGGCACAAGAATTGTTGGCACAATACATCACAATATAACACTACGTATATTAGCCGTGTCACTGCATTCTTTGTACTAAGTAAATACCGGTCATTTCGCGTCACAACTCACATGCTCAATATTAACGCGTGGTTGTATTATACTTATTATTTATCATAAATATCGGTCGTGTTGTATCGTTAAAGGCATAAGCCGGACTGAGTAGTTGATTACTAGCGCGGTAAGGAGCGCGGTTGTATTCAAGGTTCTGGTCGCGGCCGGCACGCAGCATCGACCGAGGCTTATCTGCCGTCCCCTTTGTCATTCACGATTTTTCGCCGCGACTGCCTTGTTGTTACGTGCATAATGAGCACGTACTAATAATATGGTTTTGGTGATCGTTGGATGACCATATCTTTATTATTTAGTGTTTTTAAGTTAGATACGAGTATAAACGTAAATATCTGTTTCAAGATTATGATGTAGTAGTGACCATTTTTTGAATATTTTGGATTGTCTAAGAGAGTGCTGGCTTTTGACGTAGCAGAAAATCTACTATAAACACAATAAATACCCAAAAAAAATTGAAAAACAAATTTCGTGATAAATTCGCCTGGTAACTTTAGATCAAGTACGTTTAACCTCAAAAGGTTATTTTATTAGAATCCTGAATCATTTTACAGGGTTATCAAGGGTGAATTTTGACGTTTTAATTCAAGAGGAAGATGTACGCCTATTTTCTTAGCCAGGCACTACCTGAATCGCTTTATAGAAAGATCGAGAAAGACGGCGCGTCAAAACCCCTCTGCTATTACAGTCTTAAACTAACTATAATTCTATTACAATAAAATTATTTCATCTATTCAGAATATTAAGATGTTCCTCTGTTTGCTTACGTAACATGATCTTTGACCCGAACATTATGGGCAATGAACGTAAATCATAATGAGTTATAATAAATTACTTATTAAATTTATTAGTGGTCATCGCGTACAATCCAGTTGTTGCCATTAAAATGAAGGTTACTTAATGGCTACGAGCTAAGAATTAACTTTATTCAATTAACAAAAGCATTAAAAATAAATAAAATATAAAATATTATTATTAAGTTCTTGGGACCGGTATTGAATTACAATTTAGTTAAAAATAAATATAGGTAGGTACTGTCATCATCATCATAATATAAAACATAAAGTTCATGAAAAATGGGACTTATTAATGATAAGTTGTATTAGTCTCTCTGGTGATTTGCTAGGGATGTTAGGAAACCTATTGTAAACCCTTTTGCACTGTAAGTAGTTGTTTTTATATCAATCATTCAACTAGCCTATTGCAGTCCACTACTGGACAAAGACCTTTCCCAATACACGCCACAAAACACCGTCCTGCGCCTTCATAGCATACTATGAATCAAGCGAAAATTTCATTATTCAAATAGTTGTAATAAGCGCCGATTACACTACCCTACGTGTAGGGCCCTACATCTTATATGGCACTACATGATGTAGGGCGGTCGGGACTCGCCAATCTCCGATATGTAGTGTCCTAACAGCCTACATGTGATTACACTAGGCAACATGTAGTGCCCTACATGTAGGGTAGTGTAGTCGGCGCTTTAGAATTGATGTAGAAACTATTCAAGTTTTGGCGACTGCAATGTTTCGAGTAACATCGTACACGTGACAAATAGAAACATAGACATGTCTGAGAAAATTACGTTATTCATTCGTCACAAGCAAAAAGATACGTGCAGGAAACAAATGAGTCATAATTTGAAATTTAATTCAGTAGAAGTGACCACGGAAATAAAGAGACATTATACATTTTGATAAACAATTTGTCCGTCTTTGCACTTTATATTTGATATCCTAGATTAGTTAGGTGTACCTACAGTTTTTATTATCCTTTTTCTAGCTGTAAATGACAGCTTACTTTTGTATGTTTTGAAATAAAACCATATCAACAAAACACTATCATCATAATTGGTTAGATTATTACACCATTATTCACTAGTAAAGCTATGTCGGAGTGAGATCAATTGAGCTGAATCAGCTCAGCCAGGTCTTTGCTTAGGAATTAAAACAACATTTTGCATATAAGGGATTCTCTTATTATAAAATAGTAGTTACCAAGGAATCTAGGTAGTCTGTATTGAACCAAGGCTAGTACAAAGACAGTACTAATAAAATATAATATATTAATCTATTCGCGCAAAACTAAATTATAATATAAATCATAGACAATTATCAAATAAAACTTTAAAAGTCAAGAGGTTCGCTTAATACATAAAATTTTTAAAGTAGTATTGGGTCAATCTCCAAATCGGGCGTATTCGTGTGATCGCTCTGGTGCTTTTCAGATCTTGATATTTTTTGGTAATTATGTATCTCATTGAAAATAATGATATTAAAATACTACATTTTTACTATTGGCCTTCATTTTTGACAAACAGTTATGGAAATATTTAAGTTCAAACATTTTCGCGTCCAGAGCAATCATGATAGGCGCTAGAGCGATCATAAATGGTGAAACAAAAATAATAAAATTGGTAATATATTATTTATTTAGTCATTTTTAGTCTTGCATGTTACAAGATTTTATGTTTAGGGGATATATCTACAGCTTTTTGAGAGCTCATCAGTTGGAAACTCGTTCATTTTTAGGACAGCGGCAGCGTACCGATTTTGAAACAACGGAACCCTTATAGGATCACTTCGTTGTCCGTCTGTCTGTCTGTCTGTCCGTCAAGACCATTTATCTCAGGAACGCGTAGAGGTATCAATTTTCAACAAATATTATTAATGATGAGACGTGACGTCATAGAATTTTTAACAGATAAGTAAGTCGTGACGTCACATAATTTTGGCAGGAAAACTTTTTTTGTCAGCTGAGTCGTGACGTCATTGAATTGTTGACAGAATCTGTCAAAAACTCTCACATTCACGTCTGATGTGTCGTGAAATCACAGAATTTTTGACAGATGAGTCGTGACGTCATAGAATTTTGGCGGGAAAAATAATATTTAGACAGCTGAGTCCTGACGTCATCACAATTTGGCGAGAAAGTAAATAGGTTTGTACGGAACCCTCGGTGCGCGAGTGAGACTCGCACTTGACCGGTTTTATAAGGGTTCCGTACCGATTTTGGAAAAACGGAACCCTTTGTTGTCCGTTTCTCTATCAAGACTATTTATCTCAGGAACGCGTAGAGATATCAAGCTGAAATTTTTACCAAATACTAAGGTCTGTTGCCTTTTAGTGCTGTAAAAAAATCAAACTTCTAATCTAACGAAATCAAGACATATTATAGCCGTTTATGTCGCAAATTTTCGATGAGCAAAGAGCAAAAAGCTACAGGATACTTCCAGTCTACATACAAACTTGAAATTTGGCATGAAGCAAGGTCTTATAGTGCATGTAAAGGAAATCTTCCGAAAACTTGAAATTTTGGCTTCCATCATAATTATTATGTTTTGATAATTTCGTCATAGTCATAATAATTTTGACAGCTGAGCCACGTGACTAGTGACGCCATAGAGTTTTGGTCACGTGACACGTGACGACATAGAATTTTGACAGATGAGTCGTGACGTCATAGAATTTTTGACAGATGAGTCGTGACGTCACAGAATTTTTGACAGCTGAGTCGTGACATTTGTCGTTGTAACAATCTGGTATTACTCGTATTACTTAAAGTTGTTTTATAACGTACAACATTGCAAAATATCATCGCTCTGGTCTTTTGGACAGAGCAATCATAGCCATAGCGATCAAAAAAAGTCATAAAAGCATTAATAAAGCCCAAAATAAAAACCGTAGAAAGTTGTGTTTACGCCTCATAAAGAACATCATTACTATCACTTAATTCACTTAATAAGCACATTTACAACCTTGCTATTTAATTTATAAAAGATGCCATATCAATCATCAAATTCGAGAACCAAACCCAGATAAATCATAAACTTACCCTCGTAATGTTGTAGTGTGGGACCTTGGCACAAATGTATTTTCCTCGGCGGTTAGACCACTACAGCCACTACCCCGGGGGAGGGGAATAGAGTTTCTATTTCGTAAAACGAGGGATGAGCGCGATGTTTTACTCCAGTGCAGAGCGATGAGATAAAATGCCAGGTCATGACGATAAATTTAAATTGTGACAAAAATATTGTTTATATAATTTAAAAAAATATATTAAAATGAAGATTAACTATTTGTTATGTAATATAAAATAACATCGGACATATGAACCTTCTCAATAAATAGTTACACAATGTTTTCTCAATCAATCGGGAGTTAGGTCAACCCAGAGCAATCAGGATTTTAGGGTGTATGATTTTTTTCTAAATATTTCTAATAAACTAATTCATAATTTCAGCCCTGCACCACATAGATTAGACACCAAAGTATACATAAAAAAATGTAATGAAAACGTTTATCGATTTCAAAATGGGTTTCTCCAGTCCGACACGATAAAAAATGCCTCTGGAGATCTACCTTATTTATTTTAATTTTAATTCAAATAAAACACAATAATTTGTTTACAATAATTACTACAATATAAATCTAACAGTTGGCAGATAAAAGATCTATTATATAATTATCGGTCAAACAAAATGTCGGAAATATACAAGTGTTGCACGCTTGTTGACCTTTCTATTTGGCATATTCAATAGCAACTGGTAGAAGTAAATAGGAATCAGAAATCACTTCCTTGTACTACAAGGTCAACTAACTATTTCCTCTACATAAGTATTTATTATTTATTATAAAATGTTTTGTATTTTTTGTTTTATTATTACACATTTAATGTTTGGTGGTAGGGTCACAATATATTGAGTTACTGCCCTAACTCATCCTGAGGGTGTTCCAAATCCGAGTGAGAGTAATTTCGCTTTTATTTTTATTATTTTTCCTTCTTTTCTTATGTCAGCGAAACGAAAATTAAAGAAGGGAAACTGGAAGGAAACTACTAATTCATCTGGCTAGCGAGGTCAAAGTTTATCTGCGTCACTGGAAGAGGCTTGTTTTTGCTAGAGCTAAGGTCAATTTTATTTTGGTGAGATAAAAAGACATTAATTATCATCATAACAGCCCATTTTTTATTTTTTATCGTATTTTTATTATCGTTATTTTTTATCGTGCGCAATATTCCCTTTGTATAAAACAGTTCGAGCCTTCTTACCTATTTACCGGACCACCCGTTGTTCGTTCTGTGATTCTCAAAGTGTATTGTGACTTTGTTATCTTAATCCTTTAAAATGGTGCAGTGTGCAAAGTGTGGTGAGGAAGCCAACGATGTTGTTCAGTGCAACTCATGTAAAAAATATTATGACTATCCTTGCTCGGGAGTAACTGAGATCGGTTATCGCAAATTTGGAGCTGAAAGGCAAGCTTCTTGGAAGTGCTCAAGCTGCAAGTCTTTACCAGCTGTTTCTGTTCAAGAGAGAGTTGGGTCTCCGAAGCCAATATCGCTTGAGCAGGTCATGGAAGAGATCACTAGTTTGAAATTGACTCTCAGCCCAATAATGGATGTACTGGATGGCATTAATGATATTAAAAACGATATCAAATATTTGAAAACTTCCGTAGCTGACTTCACGGCAAAGATGAAGGACTTGGATGAGAGGGTTAAGGTTGTTGAGAGGGTTAAGGATGATGTGATGACTATTAAAACTCGTCTGGATGAACTTGAACTCAACTCCAATGAAAAAGACCAATGGATGAGGCTCAATAACGTCGAAATAAAGGGCGTACCTTTAAAGGACTGTGAAAACCTCATTGATATTGTTAGCAGAATTGCTTCTAAGATTCAGTACCCTATCACTAAAAATAATATTAACTTCGTGGTGAGGGTCCCAGCTAGGGATGACAGAGTAAAGCCCATCATAGTCTCATTCCTAAATCGATACACGAAGGAAGATTTTGTAGCTGCTGCTCGCGAGTATCGTACCCTTTGTCCAGCTGACATCAACTTGGAGGGGACCGGTCGTATCTACATCAACGACCATCTTACCGTTGTTAATAAAATTTTATTAACTAAAGCTAAAAAGTTGGCAAAGGAAAATCAGTTTGAGTTCGTGTGGGTCAAGAATTGCAAAATTTTCGCTAGAAAAAATAAACTATCAAAATCATTCGTGTTAAAAAACGACAAAGATCTGGCCAAACTTATTTAGTGTGTGTTATTAATTACTATAAAATTATTATCATAATATACCTATTAAATTTATTAAGTCAATCTAACATTAAAAGTTTGAGAACCATATGTTGTTTACTAGTAATCTTTTATGAATTATTTTATTCTTTTGTTATATTCTCGGAATCTGTGCTACACTTGCTAATGATTGCCTACTTACAAACCTGTTTTCAAATACCAGATACATATTTTATGTTTAAATCAACATTGCTTTGTTATGTAATTCACTTTGTAATTATTAATTTGAGTTGTATTGCTGGTACATGGGTGATAATGGGATCAATAAAAACATATTATGTTTTTAAATCACATAATTAGTCAGCTCGATGATCGTTTGTATTTGTATTTTTCATCTTCGTTCACTTATGAAAACATTATAATTTGTCTATCACCTGATTTTATACTATTTAATGTAGTGATAAGATACTATATATACATGCGTATTCAATTTAAATATAATATTTCTGATTGTCGAGAAATACTTTGTGTTCTGTATATTGGTGCTGATTTATATAGCCTATTATACTTTTATTTACTGAAATATAATTTTTTGATGTCATTTAAATACTACACTGATAAAATTAGGAAATGTTATGGCTAGTGGCCTTTTGTATTGCCTTGCATAGTGGCGAAGAGATCAAATTTGTATTTACCTACATTACACGTTACTTTAAGATATTGGAATTATATTTACCTTTGAATCGGATACCTATACCTTGTTTGTTTAAATTAAGAGTATTAAAACTTTGCTTGTTATTTCTCTGTAATGAATGCAACATCGGATTTGTGAATAAAAAATATGTTATACATATATTATATACATAATAGGTAAGTCTTTTTACAGGCTTGGGCGCTTTGGGTGTCTGGTGGTACTTTGTTTCTCCTTATATAGTCGCGAGCTGCTATGTATTTGTTGCTTATATTTCCGTACTTATTTACGTATTGCACTACCGGTTAATAATATCTAACTTTAATTTTTATTATCAAAACTGTCGTGGACTTCGCACTAAAACATCGCAATTCTATCGTAATGTATGTATGAACAGTTATGTCGTAGTAATGTTGACCGAGACCTGGCTAATTGACTCCATAAGCGACAGTGAACTATTCGACCATAGGTACATGGTATATCGTCGTGACCGTGATTATGCTTCTACTGGGCAGTCAAGGGGTGGCGGTGTACTAATTGCAGTTCTTTATCAATATGCTGTGGAACGTAAATTAGACTGGCAATCCAGCGCGGAGGATATTTGGGTGACACTGTCAACCAGAGACAGATCGAGAAACATAATAAAAATCCACATTTGTACTTTATACCTTTGTCAGCAAAATATGGTAATTCCTTCACACTGCAACTTGATAACTTTTTAAGGTCGCTTCGTGCCCATATTGAACTTAATGTATCAGATTACTTTCTTGTAGTTGGGGACTTTAATATGAGTGACATAGGGTGGTACCCCTGTGAAGACGGACTTCGCCCTACTGCCAGAAACATCAATCATATGAACCTCCTTGGTACTTTGAATGAATGCAGTCTCGTTCAATACAACACTCATGTAAATCACATCGGTGGTCTTTTAGACCTAGTTTTATGTAATGAATCAGTATCAGTGTCAACCTGTCCTGACCCATTAACAGCGGAAGACCCATATCACAAAAGTTTAATAATTCATCCGTCGTTTTTTGAATCGGATTCCTTAAAAACCTGCCCACGTTGGAAAAGTAAGGCAACTGGCTCTGATAGTTACAAAACATGTTGTTTTGTTATCGTCGTGGCGATTTCGACAACATTTGTAAAGAATTATCTGCTACGGACTGGTCGAGCCTGCTTAAGGACAATTCATTGGACAGTGCCGTCGATAGCTTCTACAATTGTATTTACAAACTTAGAAGTAAATATATACCTACACGATTGGTAACGAAGGACAATTATCCTCCATGGTATACTCCAGCTCTTATTAAATGTATAAAAGAAAAATTCAAGTACTTCAATAAATATAAAATCTGCAAAAATAAGTCTGACGAACAATCATTTAACCTACTAAGAATTAGAGTAAAAAATCTTGAAGATAACTGTTACAAGAATTACATAAAATTAATTGAAAATTCTATCACTCAAAATCCTAAACAGTTTTGGAATTACATTAAGAGCAAACGGGGCAATACCAACTACCCTTCTATGATGTCCTTTAATGATTGTTCTAGTAACACTGGATCAGGTATCACTGAATTGTTTTCCAAATATTTTTCAACTAACTTTCTGTCTACTAATTCTAACTCTTGCATATTACCGTCTTCGTCCTTTTACTGTTGACTCATCTCAAATTTCAACAATCGAGGTTAGAGCTGAAGATGTCCTAAGGCTCTTGCAGCGGCTTGATATGCATAAGTCTGCAGGCCCTGACAATATCCCAGCTATATTTTTAGTATCCTGCGCCAAGGAACTATCAGAGCCAGTTGCCTTACTTTTCCAACGATCATTGAAAGATGGTTATGTGCCCTCCTTGTGGAAATCGGCACTAGTCACACCGATTCACAAAAAGGGATCTAAAAATGATATTACAAATTATAGACCTATATCCAAATTATGCCTACTGGCAAAAATATTAGAACGCCTTGTGTTTGATCAACTGTACTACTAGATTGAATCAATGTTTATACGTGAGCAGCACGGATTCCTAAAAGGCAGGTCCACTACGTCTAATCTAATTTCATTTAATGAATACTTGTCTAGTAGCATGGATGGCGGTAATCAAGTCGATGTGGTCTACACTGACTATAGTAAAGCTTTCGATCGTTTAGACCACAATATGCTGCTCGTTAGGCTTAGCAAACTTGGAGTGTATGGTAGCCTGCTGTGCTGGTTTTCTTCTTATCTAAAGGGCAGATCTCAGGCGGTAGTTTTAAATGGTTACTCATCATCATGGATCCATATACCATCCGGAGTTCCTCAAGGTTCCCTATTGGGGCCCTTACTATTTGTTATTTTTATTAATGACATAGCTTCTTGTTTCCTTCACTCAAAGTTTCTCCTATTCGCAGACGATATGAAGATCTACAGAATGGTGGAAAGTCCAGCTGATGCTGAGTTGCTGCAGGATGATCTTCAGCGTCTTGACTCATACTGTAGTTCGAATAGTCTTGACCTTAATGTTGCTAAATGTTTTTTTATAAGTTTTACGCGCAAACGCCATTTTATGGATTTTCAGTACAAAATTAATAATTGTGAACTGGAAAGGAAACATATATGTTCTGATCTAGGCATTGTTCATGACCACAAACTATTGTTTGATCAGCATATTTCGCAAGTTGTCAGCAAAGCTCATAAAGCACTGGGTTTTATATTCCGTTGTACGGAAGAATTTAAGAACATGAAAGCTCTGAAAGTTCTGTATTGTGCGTATGTTCGGAGTCACTTGGAATATGGTTGTCAAGTCTGGAATCCTCAATACGACTGCTACATCTCTGATATTGAAAGGGTTCAAAGGAAGTTCATTAGATACCTGGGGTTCAAGTTCAAGCTAAGAGACTTACCTGACATTTCCTATGAGCAACGCTGTGTTAAGTTACACTTATTACCATTGTATGTCCGGCGTAATATTGCTGACATGTGTTTTCTTGGTAGTCTTGCTCAGGGTAGGGTTGACTGCCCTGACCTTTTAAGTGAGCTTAAGTTAAAGACTTCTTTTAGAAGATTGAGATATAATCCCTTACTTTACGTACCCATTTGTCATACTCGCTACAGGCAGAATTGTTACTTGCCCAGAGCATTCGTTGCTTTTAATAAATTATACCGTGACAGTGATATAGACTTGTTCCTAACAAGTTCTATTAGTACGAAGAATACACTTAGGAATAACTTTGTATCTACTGTACCTACTATTCTCTCTGATTGTTAGATTGACTTTCCACTTTTTTTAATTTTTATTTTTAATATTGTTATTGTGTAAAGCTAGACTACTTTTTGTTAGATAACATTTGTCAGTTTTCTGGTAAATCTTTATATGATGTGAATTAACTTTAAGTTCTGTTACTTTTGTTTATGTAAGTTCAACTAATTTTTGAACATTATAACTTAAACTAAAAAGTTTTCTGTTAATGTGTGGATGCTTGTAATTGGCAAATATGTAACTAGTTTTAAGTTCTATTTGTACTACGCTGTAAGCGTCCCAAACAAAATAAAATAAAATAAAAATAAAATTAATGTTCCACTGCAGGGATGAGCCTCCTCCTGTGACGAAGGGATACTTGGCCTACTAATACCTTCGGATTGGTATAGGGTTTACTTTCAATTTTTCCTTCTTTTTATTTCGTAAAGATAATATTCACGCAAAATCCCTTAGTCGGTTTCTACGACGCCCGTGGGATGAGATAGGGTAGTGAAAGATTGTATTCTTACTCCATTACCACACGGAACCAAAAAGGAAAGGCATTAATATCATCACCCTATTTTAATACTAGGGTGTCGTAAAAGGCGATATATAGCAGAAAATTTTACAAGTACACCTCATACAACTGCCTGACGGTCAGAAAAACGATTTAAATGTCTCAAATATCAACTCAGTCATAGCTCCATCACGAAGCTGTCAATGATGTTCTTCAGATCATACATTACTTATTCTAAGTTCGTCACTATTCAGATAAACACACACGCATCGAATATATTATTATAATTCAACACATAAATTATGATGATGCTTTGACAGACTATGACGCATACGACCTTGTCCAAAAAAATTTGCTTACATAACAAAACTATTTAGGGTAATGATTTACCTCTTTTAACGCAATATTTTAAAGTATAGTTAGTCTGTGGTTTGTATTGTAGTCACTATAGATATTGCATTATCTATCATCTGAGTATTTCTCTATATCTATCTCACTTGCACTTACGGGTCTTCTATTCTTATACAATATTTTCGATCTCTTTTTGGAATACTCAGATGATAACTTGTCTTCTATAGTCACTATCTTATTTCATCTCGATCCTATTGAAAATATATCCTAAATGTACGGAATGAATGCCTTGGGTATTTTGCATTTGTTTTTCTATTTGACATCAATGGTAATAAAATTTTCCAAGCTAATATTTTATTATCATTTGATGCAGTCCCATGAATTGGTTTTACCCTAATTATTTGGGTTTTCCTTAAATACTTTTTAGTATGTTCGTTAAATATCGATGACTCGATTTAATTTTATTAAAAACACTTAGATATTATTCGAATTAGTGATAAAGCTACACAATAAAGCTTTTAATAATAACATAATATAACGGAAGTTAGTTATTATATTTATTTGAATCGGAAATCGAAACAATGCACATTACCTCCGCACATTCCGAGCGCTGACCTTGCAAAATCAACTTTCATCGATGTTTTTAGATGAGAACAATTTAAAATTGGAACCTACATTTTTTTTTCAAGTTTTGTGTCATTAGCTCAAGAAGGTTTTAATTAGCGGTATCAGTCTGGAATTGAGCATTATGACTAACAGGCAAAATAAAAAAAACATATAGAAACATAAGCCTTTTGTCCAAAAGGGGTACAAACCTGCTTCGGTTTATCTACAATCACACATATCTACCTATTAGTAGTGATATGCACTAGTCCCTTCTACAGTACGTCAGCAATTTTGGCCCTATAAGTATTTTTAGGGCGTCCCCTACCGATGTACTAATACTTTCACACTAAATTTCCTTTGTAAATATATCTATGAAAACAAACTTACAAAGATTTTGTTATCAAGGAACATTGCAAGTCATATTAGACTTAACATCTGTAAAAGCATTTAAAACATAATTAATATTCATCAGTTACTTTAGTATTTTTGTGTCTACTGTTTACTTCTTAGGTGATGAGATGGCAACACATTTCTGGGCGAAACATTTATGTGTAACTAGTATTGTAATAGTCGTGTTGCAAATAGCACCAGAATTAGATTCGGTATTGTGATGCTAAAATGAAGAATGTCTTTGAAATCTAGATCACAAATTTCTTTGTCTTTTTGTTTCGTTTCTAGTTTTAGAAATAATAAAATTTATTATTACAGAGGTAAAATACGAAAAACTCGTTAGGGAAATTAAATTTTTTTTAATCGGCTGTTATTTATTTCACACGATGTTTTATTAAACGGTGATTAAATAGGTATTTAACAGTTAATAAGTCCAACAAAGATGGATAACTTGTAAAAATCGCGATATCAACACATCTGACAAGACACTCGTAGAATACTTGACACAAACAATATTACTTATACAAAAACGTTTTCCGCGTGGCATAAGTAGACCAAGATTCTTACATCACTGTAGAAGGCCCTGATATAAATATTAATGAGCTGCTATTATGATAGGCCCTTAAATTTATAATTGTTGTAATATTTGCGTAGATACGTAGCACTTAGTTGAAGCCTCCACTCAATATAAGCAATAATGTCGAGATCCTTCAAGTTAATAGCTCTATTACACACAACTTATGAGACACACGGAATTAACTTACCTCTTGTATATGTCGCAGGCGTGTGAGAAAATCAGATTTGTTGTAAAAAACCTAGGATTTTGGTCAAGAAAAATAAATACATAAATACAGCCGTAAGCATTGGTTAAAAATCTTACTGTGTTTAGGTGGAAGGTTACATTTGCTTGTTAAAATGATGGGTTTAGACTTAACAACTTCTGCCTAGGATAAATAGAGACTTGGCTGTGCTATGGCATTGCGCATGACCATGACTGGTTGTTACCAATTAACCATCAGGGTTTGGTTCTTTTAGCTGATGAGATGATGATGATAAACGCTTATAGAATAATTGTTTTAATCATTTATTAGGTTCATTTTTTAAAGACATTGCTTAATAGATAACAATAATAAATACAAAGAATAGATAAAGAAATAGCAACCACCATTGTTCCTATAAACCTGCGACATATATACATCTATAAATGTTAAAATACTATAATAATAATTGCAATGTAATTTACTTGTAGCGATGTTGAGGTCGTTCAATAAGTTAATGCTTACAATGGCCTTCCTGTTAAAGAAGATGATATTACTCTGAATAGTAAGTAGGCTTAGTAACAAAGATAAATACTGCCTATTTTAAATATCAATGAGTTTTTATTCTATGAGAAAACTTACTAACGAAGTTACCTAGTTAGTGCTTTTAAATTTATCACGTTTGATAAACTTTCGGCGAAGCAAAGCATAACTTCTAGCGCGGGATAATGTTTTTTTCAAAGTAAAAATTTTGTTACAACGTGCGTCACTAATACTTACAAGTCATCGAATTTAACCTTAAGGCATAGAGGAATAGTTCTCAATATCACATGGAACTCTCTTCTCCGTGTGGTGACGGAGTAAGAATACAATATGTCACCACCCCACCTCATCCCATTTGTGTCGTAAAAACCGACTAGGGAACTATCCGTGAAAATTATCTTTACGAAATAAAAAGAAGGTAAACTTAAAATTAAACCTTATACCAATTCGTCTGGGCAGCGTGGTATTAGTAGGAAAAGAATCCCTCTGTCCCGGGAGAAGGCCCGTCCCTGCAGTTGGACATTAATGGACTTTTATGATGATGATGTTGATCACATGGAACATATAGCTCTAAATATTATCATTAAAGTTATACTGCAGACGAATTCTCTAACTGAGCAAGCACCCTTAGTAAACAATTAGGTTAATGCATGACTTTAGATAAGTTGAGTCAGACTGCACCAGCCGAGGTTGTTATAACGAAATATCCTCCTTACTCAGCGTAAATGTGGCCTCTAGCTAAAAATAAGTGAAGTGTGCATTCAATTTAATTGTGACAATGAACACTTGTTGTATTAAAATAGCTTTCACAGCTTTAAGAACAGCAAGTGCAAGGTAATGAAAACAACCTTGAAAAGGTTTTACTTTAAAGGTGTGAGATTACATAATAATAAACAGAAATTCCGTGTGATGACGGATTGAGAATTCAATTGTCACCACCCCATCTCATCCCTTGGGTGTCGTAGAAACCGACTAAGGGAATACGAACGAAACGAAATAAAAAGAACGAAAACTTGAAATTAAACCCTATACCAATCCGTCTGGCCAGCGTGGTATAAGCAAATATAAACCCTAGATTGAAATGACAATTACCTTTATGTATACGAATGGAATGTCTAGATAAGATATTGGAAAAAAATTAGCCTCCAACTATACACACTCTGCAAGAATTTCCAAATTTGACAAAGGCATAATACTCGTTACAATTGGTACGTCCAATTTTACATGCCTAATCATACACATCGCAATATTCATTTACATTTTACAGCCTGTCAGTTATACAAAAGTATTTTTTTTTGTAATATAACATAATAATAACGTGTATCAATCTTCTTGGCATTTGTTGCTAAATAATAGCTGACATTTTGTCACTTGGGATTTACGCAATTCGTGAGACATTATGATGTGTTAAGTATGTAATAAATAAATGCCAGGCATATTTGGATGTCAGTACATCACTAACGTCGTTTACCTGACATTTAACAAATAATAATCCTATTAATATCATAAACGCGAAAGTTTGTAAGTGAATGAATGTAATGTAAAAAATAAAATATTAGGTATGCTTTTGTACATATTTCAAGAGATTTTTTTAAAGTAATGAATAGTTTATATGTTTTTTTTTCGGTTTGGTAATTCCTTTCAATAATTAATAATAAGCTTATGGCATGTGTCTTTCTTTTTTACTATTAAATCCTTCTATAAGCGTAGTTTGGAGAAACACATGGCAAAGTGGAAATATCGATGACAAACGTCGGAATTTTTTTATTTGCTATTTTAATTATTGTATCTGAAAACATTTTATCAACTGAATAGCCTATAAGGATAGATTCATTTACATAATTCCCAATTTTGCAGTACATATTTTCCTATGTTCCCAAGTAAACTATGGTCGTGTCTCATAACAGTAAACGTTGTTTAACCTAAGTTATGAAAACATTAAGCGGTTCTCATAATAATTGTAGTACTACTACTACTTAGTGTACCTTATATTAATATCTATAACAATAATATTATAACATTCTACACACATTCACACAACGCTGTTAAGTTCCAAACTAAGTAAAACTAACTTGGCATGTACAGTCGGGGTATTTGCCGCTCGACCACCCTTAGGCGAGAATCGCTTGGCACGCGGCGCATGCGATACGTGGGCGTGCCACGTGCCATTGCCATTTTCTTTACATTTTAGGAATACAAAGAAATATTATGTTAATGTGTACAAATTGAAATGTTTCAGTCTTTTAAAACAAATTTGTATGCAACGTTTAAAAGAGAACGGTCACCATTAACAGCCGTACAACGGAAGATACATTAGCAAAGTGCATATTGCAATAGTCTGTGTGGTAAGTGTAACAAAAGTTACTAAATTTTTACTAATATGGTCGTAACGTTTATTTTTTTGTTGTACACACAGCAACTAATGAACCTAGACACTCATGTACCTTAATACCTTAAAATAAGACACAATTTCAAATGAAAATGTTTAACTTGATGTGTTGCTAATGTCATACGAGAAACCATATCAGACAGAGGGGCAGATATTTGGCTAGAGCAGCTTATCAAATTTATTTATTTATTTTACAATTTAGGAAAACTTACAGCTAGTAAATAAAATACACAGGATTGAACATAAAAAATGAAGGCCAATTAAAAGTTTCCACAGATAACAGAATGAGTAATTAGGTATAAAAAATATATTGGTAGAAGTTTCACATTTATCAATAATCCGAAAATATTTTAGCGTTTTTGAACACTATTCGTGACACGTCAAAATACTTTTTTTCAATTAATATTTTGCAGGCTAAAGATAAAATTAAAAGCTAGAAATATTACAAAATATTAGTAGGTAGCAGAATTCATAAATTATTTCACTTCGGCCACCTACGAAACCAAAGCTACGTAATCAGTCACGGAAGCGACAAAACTGAATAAAGTAAGAATAAAGAAGACTACGAGTAAATAAATAAAATATACGTTTAGGTTTGATGTTACAAACAGACACTCTGTTCAATTCAATTCAATTAATTGAATTCGGAACCAAGTCCATAGTGTTAGTAACAATTTCTCTTAAATCTAGTGTTAGTAACCACAAATAGACAATAACAATATACTCGTAAAGTGTGTGATGATCATATATTATAAATATAAATAAAATAGATAACTAACTGTACTGTACATTATGTAATGACATCCTAGATTGTTTACCTTGAGTAGGTAGGGCGAGACCTCCGAGCTAGAGTTTGAACATGACCTCAGTGACCATAATGTATAGGAAAACGTAACTTCCTGAAACATTTTGCTTAACTACTAACTAATGTTCGGTCCGTTATGTTGGTATTCTTGTGTTGCATATTTTGTATAACTTCCGTTTAATTTACCAGAGCAAGTTATACAGGAACGTTGTATTGTTATTTGGTAAGTATAATAAAAGTAATGTTTTAACCGACTTCAAAAAAAGAAAGAGTTCTCAATTCGGTTGCATTTATTTTTGTGTTTGTTACCTGATTTATAATGCATCTGTAAGATAAAGGTCCTATAAAAAAATCTCGTGTTTGTGGTAAAAGTATATTATTATACTTAGTTGTGGTAAACTTTATGACAGTGTGAATACAATACGATATGAATGCGAACATTCATGTCCGTTCTCACCTAAATTTGACGACCTCTGTGGCGTAGTGGTTATATAACATGACTGCTACGCAGATGTCTCAGGTTCGATTCCCCATCAATGCAAATCTTTGTGTGCATGAACATGATTATTTGCATTGATCTGAGTGTTTCTATGTATGTATGTATTTACAAAAAAAGTATTTATGTATATCCGTTGTCTAGTACCCATAGTACAAGCTCTGCTTAGTTTGGGACTAGATGGCGTGGTGTGAATGTGTGAGGAAAATTTATTTATTTATTTATAATGTTTTGTGTGAAAGAGTAAGGAATATATTTATTCTCACTAACATTAGCATTGTGCGTTGATGTCTTTGCTAAAGAGGTAGGTAACGTTTTTTAGTAAAGGTTTGTTTGCAAGCTATCGCGAGATGCGCAGATTGGTTTTAGCATTCAGAATCATCTGGATGAAGCTTAGACCTAGAAAAATCATATCATTAAAGATTTTCAGCTAGCCATAGGTTAGGCTAGCTGACTGTTCTGTTAAAATAATAGAAATAAAAAAATCATTAATTTACAGCACAACATACAAAAATAAAACACTTAGTAGCTACAACAACTTATATTTAATTTGCCGCAAATCAGCCTCAAGTCAGCAAATACTGGCTAAAAATAACCAGCACTGGTCTTCCCTTGAGACTGGCAACAAAATAACAAAATAAATGCCTTGAACCAGAAACTGATAACCATACTTTTTTTAAACAGTTCTATGCCAGGCCTCTTCCAGTTCCTGTCACAGATCGATCATTATATTACAAACGATATACGACCTCACAATAATAAACTCACATCCATTACATATCCGTGTTACTGATGATATCACAGAACGTGACTGACCCCTGACGGCCACTTACAGGTAAACATATCGGAACTGCATTAGGTACGTGTACCTATATGAATGAGTGATTTCATGTAATTATATTCAAGCATGCATCTTCGTGTAGTGACGGAGTAAGAATACAATATGTCACCACCCCATATCACCCCATGGGTGTCGTAAAAACCGACTAAGGGACTATCCGTCAATATTATCTTTACGAAGTAAAAAGAAGGAAAACTTGAAATTAAACCCTATACCAATTCGTCTAGCCAGCGTGGTATAGTAGGCCAAGTATCCCTCCGTCACGGGAGGAGGCCCGTCCCTGCAGTGGGACATTAATGGGCTGTTATGATGATGCGCTGGGCAGGGCACGTAGAACCGAGGGTCTTTAGGGAAGATAGCAAGGTAGGCAGACCTCTTACAAGTTGGGTCGACGGTTTGGTAAAGACCCTAAAGACCCTCGGTTCTACGTGCCCTGCTCAACGCATCATCATAACAGGCCATTAATGTCCCACTGCAGGGACGGGCCTCCTCCCCTGACTGAGGGGTACTTGGCTTACTAATACCACGCTGGCCAGACGGATTGGTATGGCGTTTAATTTCAAGTTTTCCTCCTTTTTATTGCGTTAATATAGTATTCATGGATAGTCCCTTAGTCGGTTTTTTCGACACCCATGGGATGAGATAGGATGGTGTCATATTGTATTCTAACTCCGTCACCACACACAGATAGGTACCACGGAGTTTTTCCGTGGTACTTATTATAAAAATCGAGCGACAGAGTTTGAGCTTCATATCATTGAAAGGAAAAGAAAATCCTTTCAAGTGGTAAAAACAGATCAAAAGGCCAACATAGTATGGTAAGACAATATTATCGTCATCATGGGATATTAAAGGAATAGTAATAGAGGTGTGGTTTTCCTTTTTGTACGTGTATAAAAAAATAAACATTTTTGTATTAGAATAAGTAATTGTAAGTATAATCAAATTAATATTGCAATTAAGAATCATAGGCTATTTGCACGTGGTGTTAAATACTGGGCGTGGTGAGCTAGTGCGATATTTGGCACTTTCACAATCTGACAAATAGACGAACGTGCTAATCGCGTAAGCATTTTATCATGTAATGTGTTCAAAATTGCGCGTTAGAAAAGAGCGGCACTATTTATTAGTAAATGGTCAGTATCAGTATTACTTGAGGAGCTTCAAGAAACGAGCATACTCCCTTTTTAAAGGTCGGCAACGCATCTGTGATTCCTCTGGTGTTGCGGGTGTCCATGGGCGGCGGTGATCGCTTACCATCAGGTGACCTGCAAGCTCGTTGGCCTCTCATTATGAGTGCGGGAGTTGTCTTTTTAACATTATAGTCAAGGTTATTAACAATCGTTTAAGGTTAATTAAGGTTTGTTAAAAAAATGTAAATTATTAACAAGATTGTTAAAAAGTAAAGTAAAAGTTAACAATGCCTCCCTAACCGTTGTTGTTTTTTCAATAGAAAGTTCAAACTTATTTAATCAATAACAATAATACAATAAAATTGAATCATTACGTAGTCGCCGTAACAATTATAAAAAAAACAATTTCCCACGTTAATTGCCAAAGAGTATAATAATCATTATTTTGAAATAATTATAATTTCTAAACTGATGACTTGCCTGTCATCTAGTTTCGTGTTCTTGTTCCAAAGAGTTTCTTATCATTTGTCATCTTAGCTAGTTATTTTAAGTTTAAATTAGCTTGTTTTGTTTTAGCGTATCTTAAACTGAAATTGTTTCCGGTTCATTCTAGAATAAAAGATTTAAATTAGGGCAGTTATAACGACGAATACTGTTTACATTATTCTTAAGCTGAATTATCGAAGGCAAATGTAATGAATCAAATCAATTTCCACGAGTCTTCCAACCAGGAAACAGTGTAAGCAATAAGTACTAAATAATTCCACAAGCTCTTATTAATCTCACTGGAATGCAGTGATTAATATCGCACTTTGGAGGTTAGCTGTAGAACCAGTTAGGACAAACGTCACCATATCACGTGCACCTAGTATTCCATGACGGTAAGCCACTCCAGTTGGCCTTAAGGAACAGGTATTGCATTAACGAACTGTGCTGTATAATTTAACAAGTATCCGCTTTATATTAACACAGATTTTATTGTTTAATACAAGTGGGAGGGTATTTATTATATTGTTGTATTGAAATTTATAATAATAGATCCGGGTAAAGGTTTTAGCCCTAGGTTAACCTTTGGTTTTGTATATTTCAACTAAAGACAAACATCGGTAGCGTAACGATAGGGAATCACCTATACTAGTTTGTGGTTTCGTTAATTCGTAATTCTTTTATACTTAAGTCTTTTTATATAAAAAAAATTATTAGCAAACTTTATACCTATACCTGAGGCACAGGACCGCACAAGGTGGCAATACTTGGAGGAGGCCTATGTCCAGTAGTGAGCGTCGATTGGCTGATATGATGATGATGCCTATACCTGCACAGCCACAGAGTGAAAGTGGTGGAGTATGCGGTTGCCATGTAAGAGGTCAATATGATAATTATTTCTATGATCCACAAAAGTCTCTTAATTTCATGTTTGTTATAGTCTCCCTCCCCGCCACACCAGACTCAGTCTTTAAAAATAATATGCGATTTTAAAAATAAATGCATAAAATACCTGCCTGTGAAACCTGCCTAAACCTTCTCCATTTGGTGACGGAGTAAGAATACAATATGTCACCACCCCATCTTATCCCATGTGTCGTTAAAACCAAATAAGGGACTATCCGTGAATATTATCTTTACGAAATAAAAATAATAAAAACTTGAAATTAAACCCTATACTAATCCGTCTGGCCAGCGTGATATTAGTGGGACAAGTATCCCTCCGTCCCGGGAGGAGGCCCGTCCCTGCAGCAGGACATTAGTGGGCTGTTATTAAACCTGCCTGGCAGTTTACAGTTACTTCTCCGGCAGTTTGGTAGACCAATGTTTATAAAATGGTTCTCTAAAAATTATATTTAGTATTAACGGATTATTTTAATTATGTCATCAATTATGTTAATTATAGAAGATGTTATTTAATAAAATTTTAATATATAAATAGTTAATTATAAAATTAATAATTTTAATATACAAAATATCAAAACAGGAAAATATTTTGAGATATATTTTTGGCATTGTAGAAATGACCCAGCATTCCATTCTGTACACGTGTCTTTTACCAAGTAGGTACAGTAACTATCATATCGATAATAATAGTATGTATGTAGTTGATATTTCCGGCACCCTGACCTACCCTCTGTGTTGTGTCGGAAGAAGGATACATAATGTTGCCAGAACATAAAGGTGTCGTTAAAACCGACCAGGGGAAAGCTTGGAGATATAAAACAAAAGAAGGAAACTTGAAAATACCTTATGCCTTTGATTCCGTTATTCAAACTCAAACTTTTACTGCTTTTCCACAATGTTTTTACAGGTGTTAAAAATAAATGTAGGTATAAATTATGGACCCTGTCGGGCACAGCATAAAGTATATTTAATATATTTACTGTCGGAATTACTTCTTTAATTTTTGTCATTAAAAATGACGTCACCAGTTTCCCAAGTTAACTATTTTATAACCGACAAAACAAAACATTCAACAAATATTTCGTAGCAATTGCTATGGTGAGAATAATTCAATTACAAACACTTGAATTGTTTACTTAAACTATTAACAAATTGATTGAACAATTCTGTGTGGCCAGCACGCATAGGAATGTGCGTTTATTGTCTTTGCAAGCGTTACAGGTCAATTACAATTTGTTGGTATTAATATAGTATGTAAAAACAGGTGTTATTTGAATATTACATAAGTGATGTGCATGTATGTAGGTTCGTGTGGTGATGGAGTAAGAATATAATATATGTTTTTATCACCCCATCTCAACTCACACAAATGCGATCATTCATGTTTATGTAGGTACACTATGATTTCAATTGAGAGGGATTCGAGTCAAATAAACGATGTAACGTTATTCTATGTTAAGTAATTCAGAAATCAGTTATTCACCCTAAATAAATATGAGATTAGGTATTCTTACTTATAATTAATTTGTTTTACCGCTTTCTATTTGGCTGTGTTTTTGACGTGGATTAAGATCGAAACAAATTATCGGACGCGTCCATCAGCCGTCACTGAAATGGTTCCTTTATAAATAATGAATAAATAATCCTCATTCACACATCGCCACCTAGTCCCAAACTAAGCAAAGCTTGTAGGGTATTAGACAACGGATAAACATACTTTAATACTTTTTTTGTAAATACATACATATTATACATAGAAAACACTCAGAGCAATGTAAACAATCATGTTCATGCACACAAAGATTTGCATTGAGCAGGAATCGAACCCGAGACCTCTGCGTAGCAGCCATGTTATATACCGACTGCGCCACAGAGGTCGACGATGAATTGGTCTCATTCATAACTATACAAACAAAGTAACATCAACCATACTAGCACAGAGTACTTGGTACATTTATATTGAAGAATTTATAAGTACCTAAGTACTTTAAGTTGTAGAAAGGAATAAAATTTACTTAGTCATGTGACGATTTTCTCGGTAGTGTATGACGACACTTTCTTCATAAATACATCATTACATAATACAAACGCTTAAGTATTTATCGTAAGGAATGTAAAATACTGCATGACTAAGATTTTTTTATAATGTTTACGACGGCAGACAAACAAGCATATTTATATGCTGGTCTTTGCTTCGATCTTATTTGAATCCAGGTTGACAAATATTATCGTAGCAAATGCCGATCTCTTTAAACCTCGTTCAAGAAGGTCGTAAGTGTTTTTATTAAATAAAAAGACAACTCCCGCTCATGGATCATGCTATGTGTAGCAGGTACTTTAACAAACAATAATTTAACGGATACAAAGATGCACACACTGGGATGATATTGAAATTTATAAGGTGACCGCATCATTTTGCCCTGTTGCTTTAACTTAACAACTTAGACCTTTGTCATTACGTAATTACAACAAAAACCTAATCCTTTTTAGTAAGCATGTGCCTTATGAATAAGGTCAGATAAATAATTGTTTTGTTTATTTCTTGTAAGTAGCTTGTAACAATGTCATCGTAGCATTGACATTTAAGGACATTCATTCTTCGTAACTATATGTAATTTACTACTGGAAATAACAATAAAAAATATTAGAAATATTGTTATTTGTTAAGGTATACTTGCTATTTACGTAATTTAAATATAAGTAATGTACTTCATACATGGCCATCATGGCCATCCAAGCTAGGTAGAGTTTATCGTACGGTACAAGACTTGATTAGACCACAGACAAAAATACATTTCTTTTTCTATAACAATAGTGGCCACTGTTGTGATTCGCAGGACAACATACATGGCTTTATCCTATTGTGAATCTGACGGTATTTACCAAACAAACTTTTTGGCGCTAAAAAGTGTGTCTAGGTGAATAAAATGTTGAAATTTAGAATCTTTAATATATTTTATTCCTGACATTAAAAATGGTTGCCATTAAGGAATTCAAAAAGGTTAGTACCTATCATTATGTAATAATAAACAATTTCATAAGCTACGTAACCTCTGCCATAATAAGTGTCAGCGATTACTGATCTACAGGATGTTCAATTGTTTTGTCGATGTTAATGTCAGTAAGCAGCTCGATCATTATCTATGATTGTTTCCTGCGTCGGGATAAACAATTTGATAATCACGCGATGAATAAATACATCCGCACGTTTAATATGATACCTAATTTGTTTATAATTTAGACGATATTAGTACTAAAGAGTTGTGTACAGAAGTCTTGTTTTGGTTTATACGTTACTTTTAATTCGACTGCTAGAAGATTTGGATATGAGAACCTCTAAATCTTTTAATGTGGTGGTGTTTTTTTTATTGTTTGTTACCTCAGAACTTAGTCACTTCATCATTTTTGACAAGTCCCGTTAATTTCGAAATTTCATCCATACAGTAATTTCATTTTAATCTAAAAAATACAAAAAGTATAATCTTTTTAGATTCTTGGTTCTGTACCTATATTATGTTTTGCGCTACTAGTTTTGGTCGCGAATGAGCTGACGTCATGCTTTTCGTGGTAGAAAGTTGCCTATGTTTTTTGTACTTAAGCTATTAGGCTGTCTATCAATTGAAACGAAACAGTAAGGTATCGGAGTGGAGAATAAAATAATTTGCCAATAAGTTTGGATAACATATTTCCATCACTTTAGAGCGGAGATTTTAAGATAGATTCTATTGGCTTAATATTTGTTTTTTTTTAATTTCGCTATAATCCTTGCGCCTCTTCAATAGACTAGGATCTTTAACACCTTTGATGATAAAGAAATGAATTTACCGAAATGAGGTATAATTCGATATTTCTTTCTTTACCATTTTTTTTCTAGTAATCAAACCTTTAGTTCAAGACCATCATGTCAGATACTTAGTTCAGGCCTTCAACAATAAGTTACGAGTATAAATATTTATGTTATAATTTATGTTTTCACAGTTGACTAAGCCCTAGCTTCCATTGTCGAATAACCTCTTTGCTTGCGTGATCTCTAAAGGACGCTATCGAGGTGTGGTTTATGGCTATTAAGCGGTCAGTGAGCAGGTAGGTCAGACCAAGGAGTTCGTATCACGCACAGCTTTGCCATTTAAAATAAGAACAAAGACACTGGCCAGTTGATTGTCATATTTTCTTTTTTATTTATACCACATAGTTTTAAATTGAGGAATCTTTTACACCCTTCCAAAGAGGTCTTAATTTTTTTTTATTAAACTTCCCTCTTTTTATTCTCTTAAAATGACAAATCTTACACTAAAAATCGAACGCTGTGTCGCGGGGACTTTTAACAGACGTGAAATTACCGAACGTAAAAAGAAAACAAGCTAAGATAATAACTTGTGACTCCTACTTAAAAATAATATATTGCCTGGGTTTCAAAGTCGAGACAAAGCAAGTATTCCCATTGAGTCATTTGGTGACGCAGTATAGTTTTTATCTCAATAAATATAGATATTCTGGTAGTATTCATTATTGAGAAGAGAAGTTGGGTTTTTAATGAGAAAATTATTCCAATAGTTGCTTTTTATTCTTCGGAAAATCTTGACTTTTTGTACTCTTAATTCATCACTACTACTTACTTATTACATCTACCACGGATGAGTTTAACCTTAAATGGAAAAACTCAAAAACTTCCGGATCCGGTAGGTAAAACCCACGTAGGCAATGATGAACCCAATTTAATTTGTTGCGCGTGATTTCATTTATTTTTTGTTTAGCTTCATAAGGATGTTATTACGATTATGATTTCATATATAAAAAATAGTGATTGGTTAGGTAACGCTTAAAATTAAATTGCATTAACGGTTTCCGGCATTACTTATATTTGGAATGTAAGTACTTACTCATTTTGATGCAGGCCATATTAAATATTTGAAGACCAAATTGTGGAGAATTATTAAAATCGGAATCGTTCGGTTCACATTTGTGTGGATTTTCCTGATTTTGTTATTTAGTCTGGGTGACAATTTTTACTAAAAAATAATATGATGTCACCAAACTATCCACTCCTATCATTTACCCATCTTCTCATGAAAGTGTCCTGAAATGCGTTTAGAGACTACTCGTTGATACTGACTGTAAAATAGTAACAGTGATTGTTAAATAGTAACAGTCAGTATTACTAGTAAAGGAAGAAAACTTAATAAAACTCGCTATCAAACCATCTGGCCAGTGTAGCATCCTTCATCGGTCCTTCGACAGATATGACCAGCCCATTGCCACTTCAGCTTGCTAATACTACAAGCTATGTAACTTTGGTTCTTTGTCGGATAACCTCGTTCCGGATTTTATCCCTTATGTATGTCTTATCACTTATTAGATATGTCTTATTAGGGTAGGCAGACTACCAAACGCCATATATGTACTACGATCATCACAAACCTGCTTTACTTGATCTACATTCATAAATTTCTTCATAAATAAATTCGTGATATAATTTATATTCAAATTAGATTACAAACATTAGTTTAGGTTCTTTCCTACGTTCCATTCAATGATCATATCGGTCATGATTTTTGCGAGACTGTTCAGCATTAACGCATTTTGCATTAAACTTAAAATATTTAAACCGCTTGAGAACTTCAATGTTGGTTTGTAAGTCAGTTTTTGCAGCAGGCAATATACATAAGTATATTGCTTATTAAAGCAAAAACTTATGGACACATCTTAGCGAGAAATTATTAATATCTTTTTAGTAAAAAGACGTCTATGGTGAAAGGGTGCCTGCTTAATTCACCATCCGCAAATTTTACTGTACTTATCCTTTTACCAGGCCTGAGTTAGTATTAAATTAATTGCTTTTAAACTTTATTACTTGTAGGGTAAAATTCAAAATGATGTAGGAACATCATTCCCATTGCCTGATAAATCGTTAAACTAATCGTTAAACTCAGGGTCATGGAATTGAATCTGTCCCCAAGCAGAAAAGCGCAAACTAAGCAAAGATATATTAAGTGGGTTAAAACCATATTGTTTCCAATATATACCAATACTAGCTTTTGCCCGCGGCTTCGCTCGCGTTAAATTCGAGGTAGCACTGTTCCCCTTTCCCTGACATTCATCCCTTCAACTAACTCCACTTAAAAAATCAGGTCAATTCGTCGCTCCGTTTTGCCGTGAAAGAAAGATAAATAGACACACTTTCCCATTTATAATATTAGTATGGATGTACCTACCTATATCCTTTCGACACTATTGTCCATGCGATAGGACATAAAGATCTGTTATTATTCAAGCTGATTCCAAAAAGCTTGGCATGTAATTATAAAATTAATCTTTCACAGTACATAACTTGAGGTTAAAATGTAATTTAGTTATGGTCATTACCACTCCTACTGCGGCTTTTAGTACGCAATTCATTGTAGAACAAAACAAACCGTTCGTCAACAACGACGACCTTGTACAAGCTGACGTTTGCGTTGTGCAATACGCCGATAGAAAGCGCACTTTCTTCGGCAACGTCCAAAGGAGTCATTTCTCTTGAATACCTATGCAAAGGTCACACGTTAAGGTGTTAGGTTATCAACTTGGAAATTATTATTGTTGATAAATATGTCAATAACTTAATATCGTTTGATCATATTTGCTGACTAAGGTCGCAAGTTACTAATTTACGCAGAAAAACGATCAACTTTGATTAGTATGTTGAAGTGACTGACATCGCGCTTATAACACCCAAAACTAATACATAGTAAAAAGGTTCTGAAATAGACTACATTACTGTTATGTCTTATTCTTACTTCCAACTCTTCAATCTCCTAATGTAGTGACAAGCCTTCATTGATATAAACTTGGCCTTAAAATACACGCTAGTCAAACAGATTGGTTTCAGGTTCCTTTTACGCCAAACATTGACAACATAAGTAATGTTGAGCCACGCCTATATTAAAAAGCGGTAATCCTGTATGACTGCAACACTCACACTATGCGAAAATAACATTACAGTGACAATATTTAGATACTATACCAACCGTAGTACTCCTGTTTACGCGTGTTTCCTCTACTTGTCAAAAGCTTTTGACCTGGTTCATTATGACCTTCTATGGGATAAAATGGACTCTCTTAACTTACCTAAAGAGTGGGTCAAAATTTTTAAATATTGGTATTCACATCAGACCAACTCTGTTAGATGGGCGGGTACAATGTCGGATGCGTATAAGCTTGAGTGTGGTGTCAGACAAGGTGGGTTAACCTCACCAACTTTATTTAATTTGTATGTAAATGCCCTTATTGGCGAGCGTAGCAATAGCCATGTCGGTTGTCACATTGATAACACATGTTGTAATAACTTTAGCTATGCCGACGACGTGGTTTTGCTTGCTGCGTCAATGGGAGGCTTGAGAAAGCTGGTTCAGATCTGTGAGGATTATGTGCGTGCGCATGGCTTATTGTTCAATGCCATCAAGACTCAATACATGGTCTTTCCAGCCACCACCCAGTGCTCTCTTTATAGTCCACCTTTATGGCTTAACGGGATAAGCATAGAGAGAGTATATAAATTTAAATACTTGGGACATTGGATTACGGACGACTTGAAGGACCTTGTGGATATTGAGCGCGAACGGAGAGCGTTATCTAAGAGAGCTAACATGATAGCCCGACGGTTTTCAAGATGTTCAATAACAGTAAAAATTGCACTTTTTAAAACTTACTGCACATCATTATATACGAGCAGTCTGTGGGTCGATTACACGTGTGCTAGCTATAATGCTCTCCGGGTGCAATATAATAACGCGTTGAGAGCGATAGTGGGGCTGCCCCGTTACTGTAGCGCCTCGGGTATGTTTGCCACCATGCGCAAGCGGTGCGCGTCCTTGGTGCGCAGGGTGCGGGCCAGCTCCAATACCGTTCTGGCAATGATCGCAAACAGACTGGACTGTCCCTATGTTACACACTGCAATAACAGACACTTTAGACCTTAAATACTTTTTATTATTAATACCTAAATCTAATTCTTAATACCTAATATTGGGATAACAAATAACAATATTTCAATTTCATTCAATAATTTAGCTTGCCGTGATTCATAATTAATTGTAATAAGTTCATTAGTAGATATATAATAATTTATAATGTTGCAATTTAATTTATAACTTGGTTTTGACATATTATATTTTTATTGAAATGATTTTAAATGAAATTAATTAATAATGTTTCTATTTAATTTAATAATTTAATGTCTATAATTCTTCTTCTGTGTGTACCTATGGTTGTGTTTGTGTTTTGTGTGTATGCTTCTTCTGTGTATTAATTTAAAGTATGGGTATAATTTGCCTGAAATAAAGATATTTTATTTTATTTTATTTATTTAATATAATATATGCAAGTTATGTAAGCTCTACTTTATGCCTACGTTTTATCTATGTACTTAAATATTGACGATAGCATGTGATGTCAGACAAAAGTACCTATTGGTTGGTTTTCTAGACTATGATTATTTATAATTGGAATAGGGAAAATAATCGCATCTTACTTTCAACGAAGCAAGGGAAAATATGGATCACATAGCAATTAAAACCTATAGTCGATAGGAAAGAAAGGTTTTGGAATAGCGTCAGCGTATTACGGGATGCGGAAAGCAGACCCTATGTTAGAAGAAGCCTGTATTTAGCAGTAGACTGCAACAGGCTGAATTGATTAATGCAATGGATGAATTTGTATATTGAGGCAATACCATTGATGACCTATAAACATCGTGCTATAGTGTGACCACAGGAGCTGTGCACCCCCTGAGGTATGCGCGGCGAGGTGGGGGACGAAGAAAAAATAGGTGTCCGTTATGGTGGCGTACACGTGATAGTTCTGATAAAAAGGGAACTTTTCTTTTGATAAATTCTTTATGTAAAAATAATGCGTGAAATTCTGACTGAATTAATGTAGGTAAATGCTTTCTGCGAATTCACAGTGGAATATGTCAAAAATCCATGTTAATTTATGTTCATAGTACTGGTACAGATAATATCCTGCCAAGTGATTTGAATATCTCGAGAACTACAAAACATAGGTACAGTAATTCTGTTAATATAGTAGAAATGTAACCCTGAATTAACGCCTGTGTAACACTTTATTTCAATACAAAATTCAATATTATCGGAGATATTAACGGTTCTTAGGGGCCGGGCTGGAGTTATTTCATTACGCTATAATATTAAAACTACAACAACTATTTTTTTTAAATGTAGGTACACTCTGTCTATAAAGTCCTGGCAAAAAATTAGGGCCCCACTGTGCTACACGTAGCAAGCCTATTTAGTCTGACAAAATAGTTTTCAAAACAATTATCTTCAAATAACACTACACTATTAGAGCACTTATAATACTAGGGCATTTCTTGTAGGTAAGCCTATTGCATTTAAAGTTTTGCGTAGAACTTCAAGACTACAATTAAAATCCATCTCAGTTCTAGCTATCATCTGCAATTTTCTGAGGGTTGGAACTCGAAATTTTACAAAAGTTATGGAAATTGAACATTTGATTATACCTAGAATAAATTTAGGCATAACTAGAAAAATGTTATATACCTCTTTTTTACTGTAGAACATAATTGTATTTTGTGGGGGAGAGCAGAAATATAGAAACATACATTTCTTTCTTTGGCCGGCCTTGCCTGTGTGTACCAGGAGTTTTAAGCTTTTCATTATATTTAAATCTGTTATTTTTAAATTTAATAATTCTAATGGAATGGAAAGAATAACTACAATACCTAACTAAATCATAATTGCTTTCAAATTCAAATTGGGATAAATCTTGACTGAATTATACTAATGCAACTGATAATGTATCAACAGAAATGGTCGTACTACGATTTTTCTTACTTACAATGAATATCTAACCTAAAAATGTGCTATGTTACACAATGTCTGTTTTTGGTCTCTAGATCTCAAAAAAGTTGCAGTTCGCCCATAAACATCATCGCATAAAAATCGCATAAAAGTTGACCAGAATCGTGCTCCGCTAAACATCGCCATAAAACTTTAAAATTCACTTCCCGCGTGCCACTTTGATTTACTGTACTCATTGTTTACATTGTTCTTCGTAAGTCAGTATTAGTTTATTGTAGATTAATGAACTAATAAAAATCACAAATTTGACAACTTTATAGACATATCTGTAATATATTACACTTACTTAGTTGTTCACAATGTAACCCAAATATACTCATATTTTATTAAAAATATGCAGGTGATAAATAAGACCTCACCCCTTACTCATAAACGCCTCTTAAATTTAATCACTGTTTAGCGAGATTATTATTTGTAAAATCAAACTTATACAAAACCGTAAGAATTTAAGGTAATCAATTAACTAAAATTTAAGAGGCGTTTATGAGTAAGAGGGTAATCTGTATAATGTAATTCCTAGGAATAATGTAGTTTTAAGGATTTCTAATTTCTCATCATTAATCTTAACAATTGGATTTTTTTATTTTATTTATGCAGAGTTTTTTGGCATAGTAACCAACTCGATATAGCTCTTGTATGCTACCATAACGGACACCTACCTGCCGTTACGAGTTTTGACGGCAGTGTCATAACAATTCGAACATTATATTTTACTTTAAGAATTTCATGTTCTTAGAGTATTTGATACATTCAGCTAGATGTCATTTTTCTCAAAGTTACTTTATAAAAACACAAATAATGTTCCTATTTACGCTTAAAACTATACAATAATGTAAATACTTTCTTGGAGTTTTAAAAAAAACTGTCTTTTAAAAGAAAACTGCTACAGCCGCTCGTGCAGCGACCCGTACCAGCTAAATAACTTAAGTATATTGCGTCAGATGTCGCTAGTAGCTACATCATAGACTGTTTATTCTATACCAGTATATAACATGTACTCTATATGTCCACCCCCCTCTCGCCGCGCGCATACCTCAGGGGGTGCACAGCTCCTGTGGTCACACTATAGGAACGCTTACCATTTGCTTTATAAAATTAAAAAGAAAACGGTAATTCAGTATGTATCTTGAATCTCATAAATTAACCATCACATTAGTCGAAAACAGCACAGCAGTGACGTATATACTTGTCACATACAAACTCTACAGCTATATAATTACGTTTTATATGTAGTTAAAGATTGGCGATATCGTGTGCCGTCAAACGAATCGGTCGGTGTCAGGGTCCGCTTTATCCACTATTTACACTTTCACCTGAGTTCGGACTTTACTCAAATTTACGTCATCGTACGTTGCAATTATATCATCAAGAAATCAGCTGGTGTATAAGTGGAACACTAGCACACGGCTTTGAGCCAGTGTCTCACTTTTCTTGTTTAGTTATTGTACGGTATATTGCGATGTTCGTTAACGGCCATTAAGTTGTGTAATTCTATTTTGGAATTCACACGTTTGTTTTTTGTTTTTATGGATTATTTTATGGTGTTTAGATGGTTAGTTATGCGATTTGTTTCGTTTTTTTACGTCTATCGATTCTTAATGAACTTTCGAGTGTGAATTTAAAAAGATTTTACTGTCTTTATGTGTTATTAGTTTTGGATCGTTATGCGTTTACCTAATTAATTATACCAGTCCTAAAAGTCATCTTCAGTGAAAGGAAGTTAGATTAACGCGACGTTTACGTTTAATGTTTCATGTTGTCTTTGAATTCAGCTTTTTTATTAGAAATTTACACTTATTTGGTACTTATTTAATTATTACATTACGTAGGTAGCTAAGTTATGATTCTTGAACCCTACACTGCCCCAGGCGGCCAACTTAAAAGCTGGTCATAGGTCACTGTTATTAGATAACATTCAGTAGAAAACGAACCAACATGCCGCTGGCATACAGCAGCGACCTTTCATAATATAACTTCTGATATTTTAACTAACATTACATACAAAATTTTTAAATTATAATAGGATAATCTCTTAATTGTAATTAATCAATACGTGAAATATTAATTTGAAGGATATTTTAAAAAACAATTTGATTAATCATTAGTGAGCGTTTGTTTCCTACTGTTTGTGGCCGTGATCATTGTTGGTCATGGTCGTAATTATGAATACCTTTATGAGGGACTTGATGATCCATACAACTTCATTTGCTTGACAAAAGGAAAATTATATTGTGTAGGGATTAGCTTATCTGCTTGCCATGCTGTTGATCAGGTTTGATCCAGCCTTTGTAACCATTATCATTACTGTTTTTTATTCGGCTTTAAAAAGTGTTAGATTTTGTCGAATTGGATGTATTTTTTTAATGTTTGTTACCATCGATTTAGCACCAATAAACCCAGTAGATAATCGAATTTGACTACACGAAATCATCAGCTGAATAGTTTTTTTTTTTAAATCTCATTTATTTAAAAATAGCCATACATCATATAGATTAAGTCGGCTAGCTGAATAGTTTGTATAGTTTCAAATTGAGTTGAGTCAAATTCATTTGAGACCGTAAAGAAGGCTTTATAATATTAACGTCAGACTGACAAGAAGACTGCGGCGTTGGTACAACGCGATAAACCTAAGCATAATAAGGGTCATAGCACATATAACGTAACGTAAACGGATCGGCACCGCCTCGCCTTTTTCCTCGGTGTCAAACGTTAAAAAACCGATTACGTTACGATTCCGATTAGTGTGCGTTGCAGTAAGGAGTTTCATACAATACTAAATGCTGATACTCAATACTGAATGGCTCGAGTTGATACGGTGACGATCCGTTTACGTTACGTTATATGTGCTACGACGCTAAAAATCATTTATGTGGCTATACTAGGCAACCACAAGCAGGTGCTGCATGGAGTGCGCAAGTCATTCACGCCATAGGTATTCAAACAAGTGTGTGTGCAGGTAATACAAAGAACTTGCATTTTTCGGCTTTTTGGAAAAAAAGGTTGACAACTGCACTGCTACGGCGCCTTACTGCCAGTGTGGCCAAGCGTTAACTGACAACATAAGTCAAACATATTTCAATAGGGTTTTCTGATTACGCACTTTTGTTCTGTGTAGAAACAAAGCTATTGTTTCTCGTGGTTTCTCTTTACCTAGTCGTCCGTCACCGCTATGTCGTTTTATGTGCGAGTACTGAGGTGTTTTGCCTTCAACAAGTCATTTGAAGTCTTAGTGTAGGTTCTATTTTACTGACATTTATAGCTAGAAAAGTCTTAGGTAAGGTGTAAATTCGTAGAAAGTTTTTGATTTTCTGAATTGTGTGGTGATGAAATAAAAGTACATAATGTATACGCCCCTATCTTTTCGTGTATGTAGTTAAAGATCACATTTTGGCAAAAATGTAATTACAAGAAAAGAAAATGCAGTAAATTAACTAAGGTACATCAATCTGCTAGCAGGCGAAGTATTCTTTCTTCTAAGATTTTTTTAAACACTATTTATTGTAAGTACAAGCTAAAAGTTATGATTTGTATTTCAATAGCAATTAAAGTCAGTGCAGAATAATATTAGTACAGAATATTAATTTTGAGTAATAAAATTTATTCATATTTAATTTTAGCAATTTGATCGTTAGCAGTTTGTTATTCCCACGGATTAATTAACAAGTGTACTGCGCAAAGTTATGCATAAAATTACTACTGAATAATATGTACTTGTATAATTATTATCTAAGGTAATATTTCTTTCCACTTTATGCTAGGTTTGCCTCAAAATATTTAAATAAACTGAAAGTACATAAGTCGAAAGCCCTTTGCTATTTTAGAGAGTCAAGCCCGATTTACACATCGACAAGTACAGTAGCGAGTTCAGTTGTAAGTTGTTGATTTAAATAGATCTCCATCTTATTTTTTGGCGAGTTAAGTTGGCGAGACGCGACAGAGGCTACTTCGTACTTCGTCAATGTGTAAATCGGGCTTTAGTCATATAATTTTTATCTTATCTAAGCTGTGTGTTGTTCTGAGTATAGATGTTGTTTATGTTCATTAAGTTGATGTATGTGAAGTCCCCGTGACGAACTCTTGCACTAAGGACAAGGATCATGCCCTACATGATGCATAAAGACTAGGGATGTCTTTTAAAAAAGAAAAATGTACGCATCCTTAATTTCTGATTTTATAGACTAATATAGACAACAAGCGCAGACAATGAGCACAATAATTAGCAATGAGTAAGTACATAGTTATTTCTCGTCAGTTTTCAAGGAGGTTTCCCAAACTAACTACATAACTATTCAAGCCAACGAACAAACAAAAGATATTCTTTTGTTTCATCTTCGGAGCTCTTAACTAGCGAAACCTAGGTTACATCTTGTCTATGATAAAAGTAAAGATTTTGTTTATGCCTTGTCCATTTGTCAAAGAAAGCTAAAAGTGTTCCCATAACGGAAATCTCAAACATATTTTCAAAATACCTAATGAAAAAGTTTAAATTCCATTACCTAAAAGCCCACAATTGTAAAAAGTGGGTAGAACCCGTGCGAAGCCGCATCAACGATAGATGCGGGTAAAATTACCCATTCTACAAATACAACTTAGTGAATATAATATAGAAAAATTAAATAATACTCACTTTTCTTTATTGTTTGAAGGTGCTTGACCCAGAATCTAACAATTAAAGTTAACTTGAAAGCAAGTTAATTCAAGTTACTATTTGTAGAATGCTATAAAATAAAACACTTGTGGTGTAACAATAGTTAATAATAATTTTATTATAGCCTCAACTACGAGTAAAATCAGTTTTTAAAATACTACTAAACAAGGCAATAATTTTAGAAGAAAAAATGCCTTAGTAAATGAAATCATATTTTATTTAAACGAGGTGCAAAACTTGGTCCCAAAGTTTAACAAAGTTGATTAAGTATTAAGTTCATATCTTAAAAATATATTGAAATCATATTAAAATATTAGTTAATTATGCAATTTCGTTCACATGGTATCAACACTTGGATTGCAGTAGGTTTTTTAATTAGAAAATTATTCACAATACGGCGTCTTTCACCGCCATATTGAATAATGATTTCTGTCATGTCATTAATGCTTAATCAGCCATTAGACGGATTGATTGACGTAAGAATGAACAATAACGTCCCACACGTTTGGAACTTCACACGTGGGAAACAAGAAAAAGAGATAAGCACATTATTCAATTAACATACTAAATGCGTTCAAGCAACGCTTATAGACACGCTCAAATATATGATATCTCGGTCCGGACCTTCGCAACCATGAGATCCAGCAGTTTGAAATACCGTCGCCTGAATGCTTATTTGCTCAACCGACCATTTTAACGAATTTCACTTTTTAATGCAGTTTTATTAAGGATCAAATTGCGCTTCGATTGGTATATAATACTTGCTGTTTGGACTTTAAATACATGATTTAAAAGGAATTTAAGTTTTTTTAAACTAACACAAGAGAATTAAAACTTCATGCTTAATTGCTCAAAGTCCGTAGAGAAACACCAAACGTGCATCCAAGCATCGATTGCGTGCTTAAGTATTCAACCTCCACACAGGTAACCAATCACGACATCGCATTTTGATGACGCATACGCCGCCATCATTAATTTCTTATGTGACGAAGCTGGTGCTCGCACGCATTTAAGTAAAAATTAACGCCAAATATAGATAAAAAGTATTAATTTTAATAGAAAACAGTACCTAAAAAGTCCGTAACGAAATGTAAGTCGGAAAATATAGCCACAACTATAGAAAAGAATCGGTAAGTTGCATTTTTGTTAACATTTCTTTGTAGATTATCACTGCGTATCGTTAACTTATAGTACAGGATGTTTAAATTTAATTCTTATAATTTCAGATTTAATTATATCCCTAAATGAAGTTGTGACGTATCTATAAATGAACAGATTGTTTTGAACATTTCGTAAGGTTGTAAAATATAACTAAAATAATAATAAAAAAATTTGCTTTTGTGCGGGCTTGTTTAAAATGCCTTATTGTATGGTTTTTTGTCAAAATATACCTGCCACTACCATATTTGCTAATTGTTAAATGAGTAAATTTCTTACCATTATAAGTTTTGTGTTTACGTACCTACGCTTTGTGTTCGCAATGATGTTAGATGCTAGATAAGTAGATTAATACTATTTTTTACTCGCCATTGATCCACTCACATTGTATCTAATTTATTTTATTACGTCCGTTGCTTTGCATTTTCTTCCCTATTTTGGATAAGAAATTCAGAACTAATAACGCCGTTGAGGGATAAATAGCCGATAAATCAAAGAATTCCTTATGAAAACATAAAGAATCGTCAAAAAAGGGTCAATTTGCTTGAAAAAATAAATCAATTAGTCTCAGTATATTAATAATTTTTATACGTACCTATAGGTATGATATTATCACCGTTTTATTTTCTATTTACCTATGTTGTTTTTATTGTACATATTTAAATGAAGAAGTGGAGTCACGGTAATACCATAGTTTTATTTTATGTTAACATTACAACGAATCAAGAATCTGACCAAACAAGAATCCGACGAATAAGAACTAATTCAAATCAGACACTAACCAAAAAGAAAATAAAATATATTAGAAGTACCTACAAATATATTATGAAAGCTGACGACAAAACCTTTATGGAAGCTCTAATTAAAAAGGTTTTGACAGGATCAGACAACATACACAATACCAGGCGAAGTAAACGATCTTGTATCGGTACAAAAACAAAAAAAAAACAAAAAAATAGTCTTATGTATTTTACATATTAAACAGTATTTTTTTTTAAATTCTGTGTTTTTTTATTAATAAATAGCAAGTTGACTACTTAGTTTATCTTTTTTTTTATCACGATACCCAAACATACTGTGTTTGGTTATAGAGCACTTAAGTACTAAATATATTTGAATGCAAAATGCTCAACCTCCACTCCAGTAGTGGTCTATCTCCAGTTGCAAAACTATTTATGTGTTTATTTGCTCAACCTCCATAAAAAATAGTGAAAATAAACAAAACTGTTTGACTTTTTAATGATTATTTATAATATATCATATCATATACACATTAACTATTTTTTTAATATAATACTTTTATAAAATCATATTATTTGCTTAAACTAATCAATTAAACGTCTCTGGTGTAAAATGTTGAAAATGGAGGTTGGCCACTTAAGTATTCGTGCGACGATACGTATCTTTTATTTTATTTTAGAGCAAAAACATGGTATTATTTTCTAACGTTTTATTGTATTGAAAACTCCATACATGGCCTCAATTAGAGTTCAGACGAGTAGAATGCTTTTAGGAAAGAAAATTTGTTTAGACAATGGATTAAACTGTCAATTACACTTGTTCGTATATTGCAAATTAACTTTCCTAAGTACTGGAATTTTGATGCGGTTTTGTTTTACAATGTCATCCTCAGTCAAGTCGAGTCAAGGAACTTACATTCTAACTGGAATGCTTACGGTCACAAAAAATCCGTTCCTAATTTACAGCTGTATGAGTGGAGTGTTGATCTCTAAACGAGTAACCAACATTTAACTTACAGTTGCAAGAGAGAGATGCAATCCCCCTTTGTAAATAAATAATATTAATATTATGAAACTTTTTAAGTTTAACTTACACGTGCTTAGGTAAACAGTTCTTATACTTTTCTCTTTTCATCTCCACGTTATAGATGTTCGTTGAATGTCACTTTCATTTCACAATACACAGCACTACACATACACTATGTTGATTATGTAAACAGAACTAGTTATCACCTTTTCAAATTCACAAAACTGTCGAGTCCCATGACGCGATCTGAAACAAACAATGTATATGTGATTAGTTACGTATAGGTAATAATGTGTTATGACATTGTACTAGGGAAAGTGTCAAATGATTTGAAAATACTTTTGCAAACAAATTTAATACAGTAAGTAGGAGCTTCTAAGTTGACCGGCCTGAAGTTGCGCATGTACAGGAACAAAGAACATACGTGTTCTCCACGTTGCCCGCCTTTTTTTCCAAAAATGACCTCATTGTAGTTGTATGCAACAACGTCAAGCCTGTCAATGTAGTGAGCGTGTGCTGTACCTTGATTATTATCATATTAGTCTATGGATGTCCACTGCTGGACATAGGCTTCCTCCAAATATTTCCTCCGAACCTTTGCAAAAAGGTTATAGTTAAAAAGGTAAAGGTTGTGGGTCATCATCATACCAGCCCATTAATGTCCCACCGCAGGGACAAGCCTCCTCCCGTGACGGAGGGATACTTGGCCTACTAATACCACGCTGGCCTGACGGATTGGTATAGGGTTTAATTTCAAGTTTTCCTTCTTTTTATTTCGTAAAGATAATATTAACGGATAGTCCCTTAGTCGTTTCCTACGACACCCATGGGATGAGATGGGGTGGTAACATATTGTATTCTTACTCCGTCACCACACGGAGAGTTAGTCATCAGAAGTTGTTTTACCAATGCTATCTGTATTTCGTTTTTGGGTATCCGGGTTGTCAACTCGGTCATTATTCTGATGTCGATATCTAAGCGTTTAAATAACCTTTAGCAATAAAATAGTCTACCATTTTATAGTTTAAACTTTATACATTATCTAACATCTATCGCGTGTTTGATATTAATCGATTGTCTCATTACTTTATAAGGTATTTAGATATTCGAGAGATTGTCTAAAATGTCTGACGAGCTTATTGCAATATCTCATAGTTTTACGCAACGATCTAGTATTATTATATGGAAGATGAATTGCTAATATAATATGTTGGTATTTGATAGAGACAGATGTAAGATAGGTAATTACTTCCACCTTTGTGATTACAAAGAAATATTAATTGCCTTACAATTAATTAAAGAGACACGACTATCGTACAATGTGTGGGTTAGAGACAGATAGGAATTATGAGTACAAAATAAAATACATCCGATTAATCTACAATTATTTATGAATCACCAATAATTAATTATTTGGGCTTGGCGCAGCATCAAGTGATCTTTTATGTGACTCACATACATCGCTTTGACATCGACGCAGTTGAAAATTTGTTGGGTTCATTTTTATATTTAATAACCGAAGTAGGGAAATTGGAAGCAAACTATGTTCGATTCGAATCCACCCAACTACTATGGTATTACAGAAAAAAATTAATAGACTGCATAGCAATCTTTCATCTTTTAATTTTGCGATTAAAATGTACCCATTTACTATTAAGAATGAAGGTAGAGTACCTATCATTATATCAAATATTATTAAAGGTTAGGTTAATGCTATATATTATCGAAAACTAGGTTATAAATTATCGACCAGGTGCTAGATCTATTTAGCAAGAGGCTGTCGAGATAGGGTAAACCGCTTGTTTGTCAGCCACTTTATTCCAATTCATAGACAGACATTCTCTTGTCTATACCTACTAATATTATAAAGAGGTAAAGTTTGTGTGTTTGTGACGTTGTAGAGGGTAATCTCTGGCTCTAATGAACCAATTTAAAAAATTCTTTCTGTGTTGAATAGTCCCTTTATCGGGTAGTGCCTTAAGCTATATATGATCACTAATAGGAGAGGAGCAGTAATGAAATATGTTTAAAAAAGGGCAGTGTTTTTTTCGAACGAAGTGGGCACAGGTCAGCTAGTAGAAAATAAAGATATTTGACATTTAACTCCCAAATTTTACGCAGGAAAACTGTTTGAATGATTTACATCATTCATTACATATACTCTCATGGGTGAACTTTAGTAATATCATAACATAATGTATTAATTATATTATTATTTCAAAGCATGGGTAACAAAATGCCCATAACCAATTTGTATGTTTCCAATTTATAAACCCAGCGTGTTGAAACCTATCGATATATTCATCAACAATAATGTACACAATATGTTTGGACAAATAAATATATTTGATTTGATTACAATACCTACGTTTTATTGAGCCTGGAATATTTATCTATATGTCCGTTAAACATTTCAGGCAGAGTTTTAGTTCATACTCATAGTAATTAATAGTTTATCGATAATTCTAGAACTATATGACGTCAGAGAACAAAACATTGCGTCTCTTAATACTAGATCGTGAGAACTACATACATGTCGTGCTGTTACATTGTTAGTAAGGAAGGCTTCTACTTAAGATTATATTGTGATCAAATTGATTTTACCATCGATTGCTTTATTGAACGCTTGAAATTTAACAGTTACCGTTCGCAGGCTTACTGTTTTAATTAGTAGTTATTCTTTTATAAATATGTGTCATCTTCCGTGTTTAGATCTATCGCAAGTCCGCATTAGGAACCCGTACCATCAATCGTAAATAGGTACTTAAGTTGTCAGTTCAAGACTACAGCCAGTGTAACATATGCCGAAACGTCCATCAAAATTCCACGCCACGTTAATCTCCCGTTTACGTTTGATCGTAATGTATCCTCAGGATTTTCATAACAACTTATTATTGTTTCACCGTAAGGCTGAGGAGATTACTCCTCAGCCCACAGAGAGAAACTTGGTCTTAGCAACCGGACAATATCTAGTTCTAATACAACGTGTTGTCATGTTTTAATATAATAGAGGAACAGTTTACTTTAAATGTGCCTGGAGGGTAATAAATATCATTCAAAGTAGGCAACATTTTCGATAAAACATTTTCAAGATACTTGTACTACAAGGGTAATTAGGTACAATTCATTGCAAATTTGTACGATCTATATTTTTGACTTTCTTAAAACTAGTTTAATCTTCTATGTATGTTAAAAGCATTAAGTTAACACAGAATCAAAATAGGGAAAAAAATAAAATGAACTAAAAATCAAAACATTTAAAGATCAAAACATACATAAATTATTGTACAAAGAGATCACAGTCCTTCAATTACTCGAAGCATCATAATTATATAAAGTATATAATTTATGTACTTAGTATAACCTAGACATAGGTATACGACCTCGTTCTTAAGAGCTTTATCTTTAAGTATTGATGTTAAATATTAATATTATAGGGACTTTAAAAACTGCGTCAAATACTATATTAATTAAACAATTATCTTAAACATGTAGGTACATTCAAATCCTTGAGTACTCCTGATCCTAATTACAAGCTTTATTTATAGCTCATATATGTTATCTGTGGGTTTGCGAAATAAGACCTTCATATTAAAATCCTGGTGTGGACAATCACTCGACTGCAAACGTCTATAATTACTCATTACGGTAATGGATCTTCGATATGGCATTATATGTATTGTCACGACTTTTATAACTACGTTTGCTATAGTACAATATTATGTACTATAGTATAAGATATGTTACGATAGTACCAGCCAGTTGATATGTATAGATTTATGAGCACTAAGTCGTGATTTACTTGAGGCATCTGTTACCTTTTAGGATTACAAGTTTATGTTAGAGAGGGTTCATGACAAGCATTAGATTGACGATTTAAAATAAAGTTAAGTTTGTACTTTTTATTATAAGCACTATTTAAAACAATCAAAAGGGTACATAATTATCACATACCTAATAGACAAAATAACGAAATTTATTACTACTTACAAAGTTATACAGTCGCGGAGAAAATTCCATGTACGAGTATGAGCAAAACGCGTATAATCAGGACTACTACATAAGGTAGGGGGTATTTCTGGCTCCTAAATTATACTATTACTTAGTTATTAAATACGTGTTTGGGAAGTTAGGTTTGTTGGAATTGGGGCGTCTATCTATGTATATTGAGGCGTGTATTATGATGAGACACTTCACAGCCTCCATGTTACAATATAATTATAACCAAAACTCCCATATTTGTTTCGTAAATTAAAGATATAAGTAAGCAGGATTTATATTTTAAAAGTCATGGTAAACAAAACTTAAACAAATGTTATGTTGTATTATAATATTTACACAATTTAGTAGGACATTGGAAAGTTGTGTTCAATTGAAAACTTGTGAATTGAATGTTGTAAAGGCATAAAATAGTGAAACAACGTGTTATAAATCATGTTATGTTGGGTAATGTTCAGTATTAAATAATATTTTAGATGCTAATATTTTTTTGTAGCGAATCTTTTTCTTTTTTATTGTTTGGTTAGTGACTAAACTTGGTATCGAGAGGTGTACAAGCAGTTCATAGTCCTATGACCTGGCGAAGACCCCCTTAGATGAAATTTTCATCTTTAAATTTAGGACTACAAGGCTTGAGCCTTTTCGACCGCTAGCCAAAAGCAAATTAGCCTCGATAGCTTAAGAGTTATTTAGCCTTTTAGCCTCTAGCCATTGGTATAAGGCGGCGAGTCTTAAAAAAGGGCTAAAAGGCTCGAGCCTTTTCGATCGCTAGATGAAATACTTCAAAACTGTCACCTATCTAGGAAATAAACTCGCCGTCGTTACTTCATCAGCGTTATCGTTCATGAATGAGTGATTACAACTGGCTGGCATCGCGAACTTTGTAGTGAATTGAGTTCAAGAATTATTACACTTTATACATGCCATCATAGCAAACATGATTCCTTGGCTATCAGGTAACTTTCAGGAAGTTTTCATCAGAACTTCTGATGGAAAGCTACCTATGAGTTCTATCAATTAGTGTAATAACACCTTAACAGTAAAGGGGGTTTACACGGGTTACTAAAGCCGCACGATTTTTGCCGCTCGGCGTAAATCGACCACCTAAATGCCAATTCGGCTAGGCCGCAAGGGAGAATTTGCAAGGCGGTTTGGTGAGGCGATTAGTCAAGCGATTAGCCGCACAACGAAAATCGACCCGTGTTAATCCCCCTTAAGAGACAAAACAGATAAACAGTTTTGTCTCTGTTACGTATTATTCATTAGTAGGGAATGTCTCACACAGGGCTTGACCTGTTGTCGTGCTGTCGTTCAAATGCGAAAGTAGTTATAAAACAAATAACTTGTATAAGTTTCTGCATAACAGTTTAACGAGAAAGTCGTTAAACATATTTATACTACTGCAGAATTAAGTGTTGACAGATTAATCAGGTGGTAATTTTCCCACCTAAAAGCGAGAGTGCCATAAAAGTTAATATAATTATATTTATTAGTTGCAGCAAAATATATATTGGAGCACCATATTTTACACTATATTTGGAGCTAAATTATATTGTGACTGAGCCTATTATAATGATACTAATGCATTTTTTGTACGCCAAGTTCACTTTAATAGCGAGTTTCAAAGTTCAAAATAGCGATGAATAGTAGTCCTAAAGTACTGTAAAGCGCTTAACGTTAACTTCAAACTTCAAACTTGAAAATGCTTTATTTCATAAAATTTATCACAAATTGTTTGAAATCGTCTTTTAGAATTTACTTGAAATTGAAGCTATAATTAAAAGTGGAAAAGTGCGCAACATCAATACACATAATTTCTAATGTTTTGAACCATCATGCACAACAGTGCGAAAGTATTCCAGAATTTCTTAAAAGATTTTTCCTAAAAAACAGTAATGATAACTATTCCATAGTGACTTCCATGAGTATTTACCAGCATGCCAGTAGTAAAATTGCAACTATAACATGGATATCCCCTCTATGGCGTCTTAGGAGAGGTCATAGCTTCTTAAGCAACTCACGAAGCCATAAATTTAAGGATGGCTCCCACATCTTAGCTGCCTATTTAATGCACAGCGCTTTCTACTAAAGGTCGTGCCACAACTACTACTGTAAGTCAGCAACGATCTTACTCCAGCGTTTCTCAAATGAACTCTGCTGAACACGTTTGGGCAAAATTCTCAAGTTATATCATCCATCTACCAATAATGTACATTGTTGTTTGCATGTTTGCATTGGTTTCTTGTTTTGTAGTAGGTTCGTCTTAATGTGTTATTTTGTTTATGATGGAGATGGAGTGTTAACTATATTGGGTTCTATCTTTATCTCAGACATGACCATCGGAGTACCTACTTACAAAAATTACCGTGTAGCCATGTTCTATTTTTAACTATTGATGGGAAAAGGCATAAAAGTAGAGTCGGAGTCGATCTCATATTGACTATGAGACCAGACACACTGGTCGCATAGTCAATATGCGACCAGTGTGTTTTCTTATGCAAAAGAAACCAATCACCTTGCAATTGGTCACGCGCAATCCTTCTAATCATTAGATCAAATTCTAAACAAAGCATGTTTTGGATACACATCTACGGCATAAATAACCAATCTTTCGCAACAAAACTCCTACAGGCTTACGTTTTTAACTAGAATGACTTGCGCTAAACAATATAAACATACTTTATTAGAAGGACGTTGGTATTAACATGTATTAAAAGTAAATAAGAGGAAAATCGCACTGCAAACATCTAATGACAGTGGCATCTTAGTTCGATTTGCGCATGTGCGGTACACACGTGATATTTGCGCAAGATTGGTCACACAAACGTCGATCAGACGGCCTTGCCCGAAATTCTTCTTTGACCGTTGACGTCATTTGTTCCATTATGGAGCTTATTATTGAAATAACAACATTCCAGGTGACAGATGTTAGAATGGTGATGCACATGTTGCTAAGGAACCATTTTGTGTGCTAACAATATTATATTTGTTATGTGAAGTGTTGTAATAATATCATTGTTTTGTGCGTTTGTTATGGCAGCACATAAATGTTTCTCAAAAGATGCCTCTTCTCTGTAAATAGGGAAACTTGACATCCAAAAAATAAGCTGGTCGATCAGGTCGATATTCAATTTTGTCAACTTTTCGTTATTTATGCAATATACTCCTAAGTACGACACCCATCCTTTTACAACATACTCGAGATGAGATTAGATGGTGACTTATAATATTGGGTGTTTTCTAAGTCCGACATTGCAAGGATAACTCTTACTTGCTCGTGGCAAGCATTCATCACTCTGTGGGTTCCAAAGAAAAGGCTGGAGACTTTTGAATGCTAATCAGCTTCACCTACAAAAATATAATATACTTAGTAAAAAAACCTTAAGTGGCTAATACCTTTCATACATCACTCACAACAAAGTAAGATGTTGACCTAAAAATGAATACAATGAACCTACGAAATATGCTAATGGCGTCTCACGAACTTTGTTTCCATGATGCAAAATAAAAAATTTACGACAAAAGTGATTTTTTGTCAAAGATTTTAAGGTTTCGTGATTAGCCTCTTTTATTGAGAGCGGGAAACTACTTGGGTTTTTCTTCTTCGGCTTTTCCGACGCCCTTGGGATGAGATGGATCAATGACTACATGTCACAACACGAAAATATTGTGATTCGATTTACTTGGAATTTATTTTTTGACCAGACGAATTTGACGACACCCGTAAAATATAATAAGGCGGGTCAACATGAATTCGAACTTTGTCACTAAACATACGGAAAATGTTTATCAATGAATCGTCCTAATTTGTGCGATCTATGATCTATCTGTAAAGGAGGTTCTCATTTGTTTGTTTATTTTATTTTCTCGCGAATTACAAAGTTAAGGCGAGAACTATACATTACACAATAAACACTTTAATTAGAAATACTGTATTTTGTAACATTCCAACAAATAGTAATTAATCGATCACAATAATACCTACGTCGAAATAAAAAGAAAAGGAATTTGCCTTACTGACATGCAAATAACGTAAGTTGGACATACGTAACGACATGTATGCCTCTTTGCTTGTATTAGTACTTATACGTGTGAAATTAAAACGCATTGTTTAAGGAACTGCTTGCGCCCATGTGAACAGCTTAACAATGCTTATACAATAGATGGCTTGAACATATTCACGAGGTACTCTCCAAGCCTCTAACTCTATTGTTGAGGGATTATAAAACAATAAACAATCAGCTGTCGAGGACGTTAGATATAAAACGTCTGTTGTTGTCGAGTTAGACAATATAATATTAATTACAGATGATAGTTGCTTAAAGATTATATTTATAAGCTAATATTTCTCTTTTACACAATGAACATTCGATTAGTATGTTTAATGGATAATATTTTTTACCACACCCTAAATATATGGTTTTGTCTTTGGTGATGAATATGAGTTACATTAGATAGTTATCTTCTGAACCCTATCTTAAACATTATCGCGTCGTCGTCTCGTCTTCTTTTGTTAACAACTAAACACTAAATATTATTTCTCTTAATAATTTAAAAAGCAGTCCTATATCCGGTATTCAAACTTTTAGTAGTGTGGTATAACGTTAATCTTAACAACTCTTCAGTGACAGCTAGCTTCTAAGACAAAGGAATAGACAGGTTTTTATTTCGTAAGTGTAGGCGGACAATTGATATGCCTCATTTGACTTTCAACCATATCAATTGCCTAAAGTGCTTATCTTTTAATTAAATGCAAAGGCGTTAAAACCTAACTCAATTAATTGCATTATGAAATCGCTAATGGGGATTAAGATAAAGATGCCAAATGTATGATTATTATGTATGAAAAGTATTTGATTATTACCAAATCATAAGTGCTGCAGGCTTAATGAGAACTTTGGCAAGAGACAACTTGTAATTACATTCAAATACAGCTTAATTTCGACTTAAATGATTTGTTATTTGTGAAATCATTCGCAACATAAAATTATAAAAAGTCATTCGCAAGAATTGTAAGTAAGCTACCATCTAAATAAATAACAGTCTTAAAAAACTACGCAAGAAAACTACTGGTGATAGATCTATTTCTTCAACAAGAGGCCGTCTAGCTAGACTGATACCTCCGCTGTGCTTGCTCTATCCACCTCTATCCAATAGACTGCAAATAATACAATGTTTGCGGGAAAAAGTAATTGTAATAAGTAATTAATATTATTATAACACAAGCAGGTTAAGCCTAGCTTACTTTGGGAACAGGTGGCGCTGTGTACAGATGTCCGTGAATATTTATTTATTTAATAACGTACCTAGCTAGTGAATTTAGTGAGCAAAGGGGTTTAGCACCTGTATTAACACTGTCTAACAACCTGTATTTAAGGGTGACGAGTGCCGTAACAGAGATTAGTGTGTAGTTACTACGTAAGCAGTACAGGTGAAATATTAGATTTTTATTAGACGACCTCTGTGGCGCAGTGTTTATATAACATGACTGATACGCAGAGGTCCCGGGTTCGATTCCCGCTAAATCCAAATCTTTGTGTGCATGAACATGATTGTTTGCATTGGTCTGGGTGTTTTCTTATGTATTTATTTAAAAAAAAAGTATTTAAGTATGTTTATCCGTAATTGTATAGTACCCATAGTACAAGCTCTACTTAGTTTGGGACAAGATGACGTTGTGTGAAAGTGTGAGGAATATTTATTTATACATATTTATATTTGTTTCTGAACTTATCGCCTAACACTTCGGTTTTGGAGTCGATTTTTTAATTGAAAAACATTCTTCAAGCATTATTTAAATGTAGGGCCTTGCTTAGGATATTATCTTTTCTATTTCAGAATCATCCAATATGTAGTACTTAGTATAATTATTGTAGAGAAAGTGTCAGGGGAAAAGTAATTGTTTACACGTACGTCGACAAGCTAGGCGTGTACGTGAATATTGACACTATTGACAGCTAACAATTACCATAGAGGTTCAAATGTATTGTCAAAGCTTTTCCTTGTCACCGTGAGTGGAATATCAAAGAGTATTGTTGTATTGCGCTAATGGTATTGTCATAGGGTACCTAAACACCTTAGAGTAAATATTAAATGGCAAATCAAATCTACGATTCTTTGTTTAGATTTGTCTCATACGACATAGTCTTTGACAAAATTTTAATTCATAACATCTTAAAGTGACCGTCAAGACGGGACCAAGTCTCCTATGTCTGTCATACATTTTTAAATAAATAATACCATTAATCTACAATTCTCTACTTTTTCTATAATTTTAGCTACCTCACCAAATCCATAGTATTTTAGCAAAATGATTGGTCCCGCCATTATGACATCAAGATGGCGGGACCAAACTGATTGACTGCTTCCTGGAATATTCAATCATATTATTCTTCCTTAAATATATATTAAATACCTATTTATTGGAGATAAGTTTCGGCTACACAGTGGTGTCGAACACAGCGCACCTCTCGTGATGTAAAGGGTACCACACGCTGGCTAAACGTAGGTATTGTTACATAGTTTTATTTATCTTCTTTTGCTATGTTATTGTACCTATCTGTCAAAGTACTTAGTCTTGCTGTACGAACAGAAGAGGTAATAAATATATTAGAATAGCGTGCTAAATAGTCGTTTGCGTGATTTGTTAGTTTTAATGTTCAAATCTACACTAATATTATGTGATTTCGTGCTCTCTTTCTATTTACAATTTTTTTTTTTATTGTTGATGACGAGTGTTTTGTCTCCTGGGACAGTTCTTTACTACTTTACAGGGACTGTGGTGGGGCGAATGACCCTCAACCAAACTATTTACTATAGATAGTAACAAGTATTTTATATGATACCTATATCTGCTGCGTGCTCATTTAAAGTAAGGACTTCTCTTAGATCTGAGACTAGACTTGTTCGACTAACTTCCTAGCTTTTTACCTAGTAAGTTAGTCGAACAAGTGAAAATTCATGGCATTTTTATGCGGGTAGGTAACATGCGCATATACATTACGTTCTAACTGGCATTTGTATGTTATCTAAAAGTAATTAGTGGTTGCTATGTGTTGCGGAATATGCTGACAAATGGCCGCTCTATAGTTATATCGCATTTACCTGCATGTCAATTCTCGTAGCTCTCGTTAATCGTTAAAAAATCGGCTAAGTTAAGTTTAGTTGTCAAATTGTCACACAATAGGTAAGACAATTTGACAACTAACGTTAACTTAACCGAATTTTTAACGATTTTAAGGTACGAGAATTGACATGCCGATGTAAGACAGAAAATAATAATTTTCTGCAAAAGACATATTATTTTACTAAGATACAAGAAAACGTTAAATAAACTACTGCGATGAAGAGATTTGAATAATATTTGACATCGTCAGAGAGTTCTGGCTAACGCAGACCTGGACGGCATGGCAAAGTATTTTAATTTTTACTAATGGAAATTCAACCGTACTGTTACAGAAATACGACATAAATTGCTATGCTTTAAAATGATAATGAAGGGATTTTTCAATGCCGCGGCATCATTTTAAAGCATAGCAATTTATATCGTATTTCTGTAACACTACGGTTGAATTTCCATTAGTAAAAATTAAAATACTTTGCCATGCCGTCCAGGTCTGCGTTAGCCATAAGTCGACAAATTGCTAAATATCCCCGTTTTAATGGTAAATCAGCTATTATTTACTGATATTTATGTATTTATCCTTATGATTGTTATTTTCAATTATGTATTTAGGGACGAAAAAGCTATTAGCGACAAGATAATAGATCTTTAAATATTTAAATTTATGTTTAATTCAAATATATCTTAAGCAATTGGTTTGTAACATCTCTAGAATGATTCTAAAAGAAGCAGGACAATGGAAAAAATTGGTACTCAAGGCGGGACTCGAACCCGCGTCTCTGGACTATATACGCGTCCAGCGCCATGACCACTAGGCCACCCGAGCATCCGTCTCATATGCCTAGTGGTCATGGCGGTGGACGCGTATAGTCCAGAGACGCGGGTTCGAGTCTAATTTTTTGCATTGTCTTTCTTCTTTTCGGATTTTTCAAGCTAAGCTTTATAGATAAAAAATTATAAGTAATTTAATCCCTAGAATGACACGAGGCTTGAATCTTACGGATTACGTTAGGAAACCGCCCTTATAAAGTCTTACTTAGTACATTATTGTCGAACTTATGAAATCTCAGAATTATGCTAGAAATATTGAATTCTATAATTTTCTATTTAAAAAGCCGACTCCAACTAGAATGTCGATACCGATTATAATTCTTTCGTAATTTCCTTTACGTTATTAATTCTCAGAAATTACACATTTTTTTAATACAGTATTAATGATAGCGAGTAATTTTTATTGCTTAACCAATTGTAATAAAACATCTATCGGAAGCAACCTGAAAATATACTCTTCCAAATGAAAAAAAAAAGCATTTTTAAATTGCTCAAGTTACAACTCAATTCTCAACTATTGAACAGTCATCCAAAAATATATACTTAAGTATTAAGAACCTCCTCCTCCTCCTTAAGGCGTAAGTTATAAATGTAAATTGTAGGTAGCCAATAATCTAGAATATTTACAATATTTTTATATGCAACTCAATAGTATACACAGCGTCGACTCTATATTCGACTTGCAATTTTATAGATAAAAGCAGGCTAACTCACAAATATTATGAGACATATTTATTATTATTCATGTTTTAGTAGAATAATACACACCTGTATATTTAGTCTGGATATATATGTATATTATACAAAACTGGGTAGGTTGCGGGCGTACGCAACCTACCCAGTTTTGTTACGACAGTCTCGGACCCATTGCGTTCTTACAAAATGACAAACTAGATCTAATCTATGGACAGTCTTACGACAGTTTGATTTAAATCATATTAGATTCGGCTGCGGTCAGTTTACATTGACGCTTTGTCACTATAAATCTTAAAATTCTGCAATGATTGTATTGTTCAGTGGGATATTTATTTGCACGTAGCACGAAATATAGTCGATTAGGAAGAAAAACTTTGGAATTGTAATCGCGGACCTTTAAATGCATAGTGGGCTGTTTTCTATTTTTGTATTTTAATTGCTACACTGACTTCAGAAGTCATGAGAAAACTCCCACAGCTGTGGATAGCTTCATTTTATAGTTCCTTTTGAGAGGGTAGGCATATGGCCTCCCTGGTCGACTGGATCACCACTCTGTTCTCTCTCCAAACAATAGCATATATAATTTTATAACATTTTCTGAAGTCCCATCTATCTTTATATCAACCAGTATTAATATTATAAGGCAGTTCAGTCATCAGTATTAATTTCTGTAATGTAATAGACAGAAATATAATTAATTGTGGCATTAGTACAAATTTTCATATTAAACTACTTGTTGAGTGTAATAATTTTGCGCAAATGGTACTTACCTACATTCAAATCTAATTTACGTATTTAATTATATTTATCGTTTCATCACGAATATTATTACGTGTTAAGAAGTTAATGGACAGTATTAATTTTATAATCACATCGTCTTTCAAAACTTCTGTAACTTTTGTACTATTTTTGTTTGTAATAATCGTCGTTCGTCATAATGCTTACTTGCACTATAATCATTTACCCTAATAACGCTTTTCATATCAACTTTTAAATATTTTTTTACTTTTACACCTTTCCTATAAGATCAGTTTCTGTGTATCTTAAGTCAGTGACACACAACTTAATTGATACTTCACGTAAGCAACATTTGATGAATGAACATACACCCCCTTACTCATAAACGCCTCTTACTTTAAATCACTGTTTAGCGAGATTTTTATTACGAAAACCAACCTTATACCGATCAATTTAAGAGTCTATGCTAATTAATCAATTGACTAAAATTTAAGAGGCGTTTATAAGTAAGGGGGTTAATGTTTAGTATAAAATAATTGTGTTAACTCTCTGAAGCTGCAATTAAAGTGTAGCTTACAATAACCTCGAGGTTATGTTTTTGTCGCACTGTAACCACAAACATGGATTAGCCCAATTTCTCAGCTCAAATGAGCTTGTGCCAACAACAAACCTTTTCACTCAATATTATCCAATGTTGTTTATAAAACATTTAAACAATTTTATAACATGTTTTTATGTTTTGACCTCTAAGAGGTCAAAGAATCTCGTAAATCTCTTACATCGTAGTCTAGTTTGAAATGCCAAACAAAATAGCAGCATTTCTAGGTTGAATGACACTCAGACTTCTGATTTAATCTTAAAAGATAAGAACTCTCCCTCCATTATGTCATGATTTCAGTTTAGTTAAATAGTTTTGACTAATCATGAGAAAGTTGTTGAATCTTTTTTTTACAATCTGACGACGGAATCAATAAAGAACGTTGGAAAAGTTTCCGATAGGGTTTTCTCTAATACAATCTTTTTCGTGGAGATTCTTCAACCAAACCTATGAACATAGTGTAATTTCAATAATAGTTATAATAACGGTCTTAGCTTAGACAAATAATGCCAAGTGCCTTACATCATGAAGCATGAAGTTTTCTATCTATGTATTTCCAAAAAAAGTAAGCATACGACTAGTCAAGTGCATATTGTACAAGATAGTGCTTAGTTTAGTAAGTGATGTTATAGAGATGCTTAGTTTGGCGTTGTGTGAATGTACCTGACATTTTTATACTTATAAAATAAAACTTGGAATGGCTTATTTTTCAAATAATTTACTGGCTTGAAGGTAGAAGTATAGATGAACGTCTAATTTATTGAAATATTCAGATTTCTAATCTTTTTATAAATCTAGACCAGATGCAATGTCTTTAAACTGTATAAACCTATCCCATGGGATCACAAACCATAATATGTACCTGCTTATAATCATTAAACACAAAACTAAGAAACAACCTAATAAACTTTTATTTGTTTTCGACGGCTTAAAACAAATACAAAGTAATAACAACTTAACAAATTAATTTAACATTGATTTAAGTAGTTTTATATCTGAATACATGAGCGTAGTTCCTTGTTACGTATGTGTGTATCTAACAATGTATCGTACCGTCAATGTGAGCTGTTGTTTATAAATAAATTACATTATAATTATTTAAAAGATTATTATAATTGCTATGTCCTTATGTAAATGTCAGATTAAGGCCATGGGTACCTGCAATATCGCATTTTATACTCAAAGTAATCGTATATTACAATATTTATTGCAAGTATAATAAGAATCCGGACAACAATTGCAATATTTAAACAAGATTTGCTATAAATTGTTTTAATTGAGGACAAGGATGTCGAGCTTGGAGCCGCGACGTGTGACTGCGAGTCAAGCAACATCCACAGATTTAATTGATCGTATTCACCTGCGCTCATCGACGAAACGTTGCCCTTGCAGAGGCTCCCGATTACGTCACAACACTAGCCGTATACTTCCGGCGGATACTCGTATTAGTTTAGCACATCACTGACACTAGGAAATGTTGCAAAACTCCGGAGGTCGCCGGCAGAAAGCGCCGCAGCCGCGTGATCACTGAAAACTAAACCTGCGCTCAGTGTCGCGTCGCACCACACAACTCAGGCGCCTCCATCGCACCCGCGTTCGACGACGAAAGCGAGTTAGAAAGGGACGACTAGTCATTTCTTTCTTTTAGTCGTACATGTATAAATAAATGGCAGCTTTCATATTGATAGCTGATAGCTAATAAACCAGTTGGGTACCTTATAATCTTGTTTTACATGTCTTATAAAACAATTTGAATCATTTGAGTAATTATAGAGGAGCTCACATTGAAAGTTGTTAATCAATTATACGATTGCGGTTCTTTTGATCGAGTGCTGCTGCATTTTTATATGTTGATACTTTATTAGTTACCATGTGCATTTGGTATAAGCCATCAAAAGAGGCCGATTGCATTGACGGGTCTTTCCCAATAGATAGATTGAAACTCTAATGAGCAGCAGGTATAGCGTTTCATGACAAAGTTAACTTTATTTCGTTTTAGGAGAGAGAATGTCTCTGTAATTTCCCTTAGTCTGTATTACGACACCCCTATTATGAGATAGGGTGGGGACACAAAGTATTCTTCAACACGTAGAAGTATAAATATAAGTAGAAGTTAATGTTTATTTTCAATGAACTTCCTAGTATAAGATATCGTATAATCAGGAAATACGAAGAGTTTTATTAATGCATCGCCGCTTGTGCACCCGTGCGGAACACTCGTCTCGATAATTTTCCGCCAACTTTTCACTACCATATAACTCGTTACAACATCTATGAATTAACACTGGCTGGTTCTATGCTGATTGTTTATTTTTCGATTATTGTTGCGTTCCTTTATGCTCTCTGTGACAATATTATTTGAAAAGTTCCTATGACGAGATATTTGAATATAGAATAAGATGTTGGATTTTAAAGATAAATATGTCTTATGCAATTATGTTTTAGTTGCTTCAGATGGAAACTAAAAAAAATTGTAGATGGTTTCTGAACTAGAACTCTTGGCAACAATGTCTTGAAGAATTCAAGACATTGTTGAAGAGTTGAGTTGAGTTTTAGATGAGTTGAGTTTGAGTATTGAATGGCCTTGTTGATAAAGAAATAAAGAAAGAAAAAAAGTTTACTTACGAACAGACACAAGATACACAAAAGGTACGAAGAAATATACAATTAAAACTTAAAATACTAACTTACAACTACATACTGTTGTAAGTTAGTATTTTAAGTGTAGGTACTACATTTAAAAAGAAAAATAGTTACAAAATAAGTCTGATTAGTTAATTTAAATAGAGCACTCGTGTATGCGTCTCCGCCGGTGCACAAAGTCTGGAATCCTACTTCCTTGAATCTAAGCCTGTTATAGTGCCCGCGAGTTTTGGTCCCTAGAAGCTCCTTAATAGCCAACTCCTACAAAGTAGTCTTTTAAAAAAATCAAGTCATGAAATCAGAAATCATCTCATTGAGAGAAAATATAAGCCTTGCTACGTATTTTACTATATTTATACTGGAAGATGTCATAACAATTTGGGGCAGTCTTGATAGTCAGTCAGTCATAACAATTTGGGGCACTATGACATTTAAAACTATTTTTTTAAAAGGTTGACCCCATCAGAGGTCATTATGAAACTAAAAACAAAATTTAATTAAAATGTCTATTAACTATTATGACATAAATCGCAAAAAATGTCGCGTTATATAATAAAATGCTCAGGGCTATGTTTTTGAACCGGTTGCGAGATTACAGTTTAGTGCAATATTGATCCCATCAAAATATAACATAATATAACAACAGTGGGAATACATAGAGTTTACTTTTCAAATGACTTTAGATTAGTTTAAATACAGATGTAGATTCTGAATTCCAAATTCGAATCTGAATTACTTAATCCTTTTATCAGAGAGGTTACACATATCTGCCATCGTATCCGACAGCAATCAGATTTTAAAACACCCTTGGAATTAGATTACGCTGTTAAACTATTAAACTATATAAATTCTTTCTTTAAACTTTAATAATGAAAGCATTTTGATTTAAATTATAAACACAATTTAAACAAAAATTTTCCGTGTGGTGATGGAGTAAGAATACAATATGTCACCACCCCATCTCATCCCATAAAAAATTAATTTTCACAAAAAAAAAGAACCACTTTTCCACCACTTTCGAATGTGAATTTTAAGTAATTGTTAGTTTGTGTATAACAACGACGCCATAATATTTGTTTAAGTTTTCAGTCAGAAATAAAAAATGGTATAAAAAATAACTATCGTGGCTGACACCGACTCCAAAAATAACAATAATATTACATTATTTGTAATAATTTGATTATCTTTTAAAGAATCTACAAATAAATATACACACATCAAAAAAGTCTAAGCAACATGCATGATATTACAAATTTACCATTTATATTAATTTATTTTACCATTTATTTTAATTATAACGTTGTATTTTATTTTTAAAATAATATTTTTAGGGTTCTATGATGTAAAAATAACAGCTGTTTTCTTTATAAGTTCTTTTAATAACAGAAATTAACAATATTAGAATATACAGGTACATAAGAAACTAAACTTTTTTTTTACAAATTGAAATTTCTTAAGAAAATGAATTTATTGTGAAAGAATAGGACAATTTAATACAAAGTATGGCCTCCTCTGCTATTCAGAACTTGTCGGCAACGATTATTCATTGAATTAATGAGACTGTTTATGTCATCTTGCGGTATTCGCTCCCAATGGAATTGTAGCAAATCCTTCAGCTGTTGGGTTGTTGTCACTCCGTCCAAGTCCTTCAAAACACGTCTCTGGAGCATGTCCCATGCGTGCTCGATGGGGTTGAGGTCTGGCGATTGTGCAGGCCAGGGCAATACCTGGATGTTCTCCGTTGCCAAGTATTCACTGGTTCGCCGAGCTGTATGTGAACGCGCATTGTCATGCATTAACGTAAAATCGGAGCCAAAGGTTTGTGCAAATGGATGGACATAAGGTCTGAGAATATCCTCAACGTAATTTTCAGCGTTCATGTTTCCATTTACAAAAACGAGCTCAGTTCGCCTGTTCTTCATAATACCCGCCCATACCATAACTGTTGAGCCGCTGTATGGATGAACTTCCTGAACGCACCTGAGTCTTTCAGTATTTCCGGGTCGACGGTACACTCGCACCCTTCTTGTATCAGGCCTAAACCAGAATCGCGACTCATCGGAAAACATAATTTTATCCCATTGTTCCTGGGTCCATGTTATGCGTTCTCTACACCATTCATTTCGACGAGCGCGATTCCCGTGACGTATCGGTGGGCACCTGATAGGGCGTCGAGCTCGTAGGCCGTACTCATGCAGTCGATTTCGCACAGTTTGGGGACTTACATCAACACCACTTGAATTTTGTAGCCTCAAACTTATCTCTCGAGCGGTTAACATCGGCTGGCGTCTTGCAGTCAGTTGTATGTACCGGTCTTGCCGAGTGGTTGTACTCCTTTTACGGCCTGGATGCTGTTCAGCGGGTTCCCCTGTATTATTGTAGCGCTGCCAAAGACGACAAATAACACTTCTATGAATACCAAAATGTCGAGATACCTGAGATTGATTACTTCCCGCTTGCAACATCCCTACAGCTCTTTGCATTTCATCTGCCGTCAAATGACGTCGCTCCATGACGTAAAGAATATCTAACAATTCAATTTTGTCGCCAACTGTATTTAAATGGTTGGTAAAATTATAAAATCAAGACTAAAACGTAGCAATTAACATGCACTTAAATTCAAACAAATTCGCAGTCATTTGAATTTTATGAAAAAAAACAAAACATAATCGAAATTTTTTTTTTACAACCAGCCAGTATGTCATCAATAACAAAAAAGTTTACTTACCTATACACTTTGAGTGAGTAAATACTTAGAAATTAATTAATATAAATGGTAAATTTGTAATATCATGCATGTTGCTTAGACTTTTTTGATGTGTGTATTTACAGACTCTTCAAGAAATATCCTTAACAATACTTTTACAATAAGGAAAAGAACCTATTCTTTAGATTAAAATTAAGTGGAAAGAATGGCTGATTTAATGTTGTAAAATCAAAATAAAAGTAATTATTTATTACTTTTTAGTGCAATTTTTGTCTTTGAAGTCGGTTCTTTTTTTTGTGAAAATTAATTTTATTTCTAAATTTTTAGTGAATTCCAAATCTATAAATCCTTGTGGTGACGGAGCGAGAACACAATATGTCACCATCACCACCTCATCTCATCCCATGGGTGTCGTAAAAACCGACTAAGGGTCTATCCGTGAATATTATCTTTGAGATATAAAAAGAAGGAAAACTTGAAATTAAACCCTATACCAATCCGCCTGGCCAGCGTGGTATTAGTAGGCCAAGTATCTCTCCGTCACAGGAGGAGGCCCGTCCCTGCAGTGGGACATTACTTTGTCTGAATATGGGTAGACCTACGAAACGCGGTGCTTATATGTGACAGCGCCGATTGAATGAAACAAACGAAGAAAGGTAGAAACGCCTTTTAATGTAGGAAATCTACCTCCAATGTCATTTCAAAAGAGAATAGTGATCAACGTATAAATCAAGTTTCACAAAGAAGTCGGTTGAAAAGGACCTACATGCAAAAAGTTTTAAATAGGGAGAACATCGAAAAGCGTAGCCACCGTCTCGGCTTGGTTAATTGGTAATAATAATTAAGTTAATTAAAATAAAAATAAATCAAATAAATATAATAATTATTATTATCAATTTGTTATATCCAAAGAATAAGTTTAAAATAAATTAAATGCAATTCAACAATTTGTTTGTCTATGTATAATCCGTCATTAATTCCTATTTTAATTTTAAATAAGAACTTCATTCAAGTCTTAAACCATACCTGCGATTACATTCATAATGTTAGTGTTAAGTTTTTATCAATTTAATAAAATAAGCGAATAATACAAGGTAGCTGCTATATACCGTTGAGGAGTTCCCTCGACCCTCAGTCGTCTTTACCATGAGATCATGTTTGTGTAAAGTTATCAATACGAATAAAATAAGCCCAAATACTCGGTAGCTGCTATATACCGTTGAGGAGTTCCCTCGACCCTCATTCTTCTTCATCATGAGATCATGTTTGTGTAAAGTTGTGTACAGTTTTCATCAATACGAATAAAATAAGCCCAAACACTAGGTAGCTGCTATATACCGTTGAGGAGTTGCCTCAACCCTCAATCTTCTTCATCATCAGATCATGTTTGTGTAAAGTTTTGTAAAGTTTAGATCAATACAATTAAAATAAGCCCAAACACAAGGTAGCTGCTACATGCCGTTGAGGTGTTCCCTCGACTCTCTCTGGTATCCAGGATCTGGCCAGTTCTAACTCTTGACTATTTGGTAGTGACGTCAGAGATGCACATGTACAATTTTCAAGAGATGCCCTCGATTTCTCTGAGATCCCGTCATCCAGATCCAGAACTGGTGACAATGGGACCAAATGGGAAGCATAACTATACGAACAAAAAAAAATTTTTGAGATTCTCCTCCGTTTTTTGAAGTCGGTTGAAAACCGCCGTGATTATTATCTTTACGAAATAAAAAGAAGAAAAACTCGAAATCAAATCCGGCCAGCGTGGTATTAGTAAGCCAAGTATCCCTCCGTCCCGGGAGGAGGCCCGTCCCTGCAGTGGGACATTAATGGGCTGTTAATATGATGATAAACACAATTATGTCCAACAGCAGTGTTTATCATCACAAATTATATCAAGTACGTAAAATTTATTTCTGAAAGATTTTTACAACAATATGACACTGAACCAGAACCTGGAATCCTCCTTGAACCAAATGCTTAGTTTTTAATAAGGTCAAATGAACCTGGTCTTATTCATTACCATGTTGTGTTTATATACAAATCATCTGGTTGTATAACCAGGCTAAACAGACCGTAGAACACGCTAACAGAAAAGATACGGTTCGTTGCTCAGTTTGCACACACTCGCTTTTAAATGATTTCGAAGATAAAAGTTTTATAATTGGGGAACGGAAGTCTGCAAGGAGTTAGAAGTATTTATAATCAAAAGAGGATATATAGTTTTATTTTGCGTAACAATAGTGTGTAATTGTAATTTGTTTTAGTTGTTTTTGGATAGTCTAATTGAGAACGTTTTATCCGATGGTTAGTAGAAGGTTATTTGTGTCTATAATTTAAATATTACTTACCCGATTGGCTAATCCTTCCACCACGATATCGAAACGCTAACAAGAAGAATAGAAAATTTGTAACATTCACTATATTATTATTCATCAAACCCAATAATGTTTCACTACAGGGACGGGCATTTTGCAGTCATTTTACTTACCTATTCATCATCATGATGATAACAGCCCATTAATGTCCCACTGCAGGGATACTTGGCCCACTAATACCACGCTGGCCAGACGGATTGGTACAGGGTTTAATTTCAAGTTTTCCTTCTTTTTATTTCGTAAAGATAATATTTACGGATAGCCCCTTAGTCGGTTTTATGTTTTATGACACCCATGGAATGAGGGTGGTGACATATTGTATTCTTACTTCGTCACCACACGGAGAGTACTTACCTATTGCGTACATAATATTTATTAAGTCGGCTACTATAGGCTAATATATAAATATCTTAATACTATAGCTTGACCGCTGTTGTGTTGTGTGGCCCGTCTAATGGCCCGCGGTCTGCATTAAAAAAATGATTTTTTGAGATATTTCAAGATAAATCTTCATTTTCTTGATTAGATAGAATTCTCTGGCAACAATGTCGTGTGTACTCGTGGATACTCCTCGGCCCGCATCCCGCAGAACAGCGGGAAGGAGGACTTTACAACGGGGGATAAGTTCTATCATAGTCAATCTATCATAGTCTATCATTATCAAATCAAGTTGACAGCATCACACATAATTCCTTAATACACTGTCAATATGCTACTTGACTGTTGCTATTGCAAAACCAACTATATTTCCTTGTCACGCTTACGACTACCTTTGAACTACTATTATTTTTGTATATGTTATCTTATGAGAAAGCGGTAAAATGCTTATGCTAAGAGTTTTAAAATCATTGATAAAGGTTATGAAGGGGTACCTTAAAGTGCTTTATGTTAATTTATAACGAGTCTTTATAATAAGCAATTTTTAAATATACCAATTTTGATCAAGTTTATGTGAAATCATTTACACACATTAGTACCGCAAAATAAAAATATATCTACTTTCAATTATGCTTCTAACTCCTTGTACTAGACTTCCGTTCCCCAATGTCTAGGTAAATTTTGAGTAATCAAACATTAAAACACATTAAAACAACTTAATTTCGAACCTCTTACTCTTTTTAGAGCTGCATGTCAATTCTCGTCCCTTAAAATCGTTAAAAATCGGTTAAGTTAACTTTAGTTGCCATTTAATTAAATATAAATATGATAAATAAAGCCTAATACGTTTATATTTATTACGCCTAAGCCTTAACATCACTCACCCTGACTAATGTATGCCGTAATGGCTATTATAATCTAAAGGGCATTGGTACAGAATAAATTAGACATAAATTATTCATCAATACAGCTATTGTCTATAGAAAAAAATCTTAATAATATAGACAAGTTATTACGAAATGCAAGCATTGATTTCAACATGTTTGAGGTTTTATTTTAACTAAATAAAAGTTCCAACACCTTATGTTTGTTTTAAACTAGTTAAACGACGCAATTTTGTCTGCGTCACAAAAGAAAAATTTGACCTTACAACCTCATATTGTCGTTAAATCCTTGATATAAAACTATACTATCAAGCTTTGCACTTGTTTTTCCCCGGGATTTACAAAAAGTGTGTTATCGAGGTTACGCCGTTTTCCTTAATTAAAATGAGTCTTTATAAGATAGTGTGTGGTCCCAGTAATAAAATAGATTAAGCTAGGTTTAGTACTAGCTTTTTCTCGAGACTGCTCGGTTTTTTCAATTACGTTACACAATTTGTGTGAATTGTAATTAAAAATAAGTAATTTAACAACTAGATAGTGTACTATTTTTTTCCTAAAAGACAACTACTTACAAATTACATGAAGGGTTTACTTATATATTTACTCTTTATTTTAAACTAGCTAACCCGTGCCCACTTCGTTAGGTGGCGATAAAAACGCGTTTCTTTTATAAACATACTTCATTACTGCTCCACTCCTATTAGTCATAGCGTGATAGTATATAGCCTATGACACTTTATTTTATTTATTTATTTTATTTCAGTAACAATGTCTTACAATTGTGTTTGAACATACAATTATTACACAGGAAATTAATATTATTAGTTAAAAATAAAAAAACAAAATACATGCATTTGAAATAATAAATCAATATTAACATTAAACATGCTTGGAATTAATTAAAATAAATTATTTAATATGTCAACAATAAAATAATGGTAACATTACAAAATTAAATTAATAAAAATAATAATTAAATGTATTTAAGTTATATGTATAAGCAAATTTAGCCACCAGTGAATTCGTCCACCGAGTAAAAAGATTTATCCAATAGGAAGGCTTTTACCTTTTTTTTGAACAAAAGTGTGTTATACACGTCTTTTTTTAATTCAATTGGCAATAAATTGAATAATCTAACACTCTGGTAAAGTGCACAATGTTTTGCTATATTTAATGTTGGAGTAAAATTATTATTTAAGTGTTTCCTTCGCGTGCTTTCCCTGATCAGTTTTTCATCTTCAGTCTCATAATCAGTTATGTGTTTTGACAATTGACTCAATACAGTTAGAATGTAAAGCCCAGGCACAGTTAAAATACGTAGACTCTTAAAATGTTCCCTACAAGATTCCCACTGTGGGATCCGAACAATAGTTCTGACTGCTCGTTTTTGTATTATAAAGGCTCTTTCACAATTGTATTTATAGCTGTAGCCCCAAAACTGAACACTGTACCTAATTCGTGACTCTACCAATGCGAAATACACTGTTTTCAATTGATTAACGCTAACTTCATCTCTTAAACTTCTAAGAGCATAACACGCGGAAGATACTGATTCCTCAATTGTAGTGATCTCCTTTTGCCAGTTTAGCAGTGAATCAATGTAAACACCCAGAAATTTTACTGTATCTACGGGTACTATTTTATCTCCCATAAATTGTATATCTAATTTGTCAGAATTTCTCGATGTTGATTTGAATAGCAAAATGTTAGTTTTTTTTGTGTTAATTATCAACTTATTTGCACTAAACCATCTACTAAAATCATAGAGAGTAGTGTTAATTTTTTCGTTAAGCGTATCTATATCTTTTGCACTTATAATTGCATTACAATCATCTGCGAAAACTATTAGCTGAGGATCTGAACTTAAGCTACTCGAAAAATTTAGAAGGTCATTTATGAAGACCAGGAACAGAACAGGACCAAGGATAGATCCCTGTGGTACGCCTGTTGTGACAGAAAGCAACTTTGACCGATAAACAGTATGGCAATTCGTTTTATCAGGAGCCTTGATTTCTACGTACATTTTACGGTTATGTAAATATGATTTAAATAAATCTAAAACCCCACCTCTAACACCATAGTGTTCCAATTTCAAAAGAAGTATCTCATGATCCACACTATCAAATGCAGAACTTAAATCCAGAAAAACCCCAGCCACTTTAAATTTAGAATTTAATTTTTCAACAATTTCACTAATCAAAGCCTGCAAGGCATCAGAGGTTCCAACACCGCTCTGATATCCAAATTGCCTCCTATTAATAATTTGATTAGAAACTAAATGACTAACTAAACGCGATTTTAATATTTTTTCTAAAATTTTGGACAGTACTGGTAGGACGGAAATTGGCCTGTAATTTTTTGGATCAGTTGGTGAACCTTTTTTATGCAGTGGTATCACTCTAGCGATTTTAAACTGTTCAGGAAAGATACCCTGCTCTAAACATTTATTGAAAAAACAAGTAAGTGGGATTGCCAATATGTTAATATGGGTTTTTATAATTGTTATTGGCACCTCATCATAACCGCAAGAAGTCTTAGAAGGCATTATTCTAACCATATTCGTTACTTCCCTAGGTGTAACGGAAGATAAAACCATATCCTTTGTGATTCTTTCGCAGCTATTTTGTAGGATGTCTATTGCTTCAATTTCGTTGCTCACGTATACAGGTTGTTGGTAATTGAATTGATCAACACTCCCCGGTAATAGTCTATTCAACACAGAAAGAATTGTTAAAATCGGTTCATTAGATTCAGAGATTCCCCCTACAACGTCACAAAAACACAAACTTTACCTCTTTATAATATTAGTATAGATAGTTACCTATAGGTTTTGCCTGTCTTATATTAGATTGAGAAGAATAAAGATAGAGTTCAACTAGGCTTTAATAATCGTAATCCTTACCAGTTTTTTTTTGACCCGAGGTAATAGAACGCTTGCATCTTATTCTGGAGGCCTTAGGTTCAGTTGGCCCTGAGTTTAATATCAGTGTTGTACATAACGGCTATGTAAAAAATAATAATAATAATAAATTTTTATTTTTCATAAACACAGAAGTATTTTTACAAACAACTAGTTGACAAAGTCACCTTTTAAGCAAATGTATGCCTGTGCTAGGTGAACTTCGCTCTTCAGTATCCATTTACAATGAACTTCTTATCATAAACAAAAGAATATAAGAAAATAGAAAGAAGTTAAACAATTAAAATGTATATATAGCATGTATGTTTGTGTATGTGCGTGTGTGTGTGTGTGTGTGTGTATATGTATGTGTGTGTGTGTGTGTGAGTATCATGAATGTTCATTAACTATTATTTTTTTTATTATATTTTTTTCCACTTTTTTATATCTCTATGTTAAAAACATATTTTCAATATCATCATAAGTCTTTAGGTTTAGCCACTCCATTAGCGCCTTTTTGCATTTATAGTATGTAAGTTTATTTATACTTAGGTGTTTGTTAATTTTATTGTATAACAGAGCTGATCGGTAAGTGAAATGTCTTTTTGCAAATGTAGATTTTATCGAGACTACTGGCGCAGCGCGTAATTCTCTTCTTTTCTTAGGCAAGTGTGGATTATAAGGTATAGTTCTATGTAGCCTGAGTACAGTGTGCAGGATATAAAGCTTTCTCACCGTAAGGAGGCCGCATTGTTGGTACAGTTCTTCAGTGGGGAATCTACGTGGTTTGAAGTGCATAACCTTTAACAGTGCCCTTTGTACACGCTCTAACTCTAACATTTTCATTTTTGTAGCACCACCCCACACAGTAATGTTATAAATTAGGATTGATTGTGCCAATGACGTATATACTTGTTTTAATAGAGATCCCGGAGTGACATGTCTCAGCGTCCTAAATATCGATGTAAGTTTCCTAGTCCGAGTCATAACCATTTCAATGTGTTTATGCCAAGATAATCGCTGGTCTACCATAACACCTAGGTATTTGAGGTCTGTTACTTTTGCAATTTGATAGCAAGAGCAATCAGTACTATCTAGATTACCACAGCTATGTATTCTGAGACTGAGTTCTGATCCTGGTTGACTACTGTTATACTTGCTAAAGGCAATGTATTGGGTTTTTGAGGTGTTCAGCGTAAGAAGATGATTACTCAACCACTGCGATACTTGAACGAGACCTTTCTCAGCCGAACGGTAAGCTGATTCCCACGATTTCCCGAAAAAGGCAATCGCCGAGTCATCAGCATAGCAGATCACTCGGCCATTCTCCAAGTTCATCTCACAGAGGCTATTTATGTAGACTAGAAACAACGTCGGCCCCAATACACTGCCCTGCGGAACCCCATAGCTGAGGCTCGCAGCATCACTAACGTGGTTGCTTACTTTGACAGCCTGTTTTCTATCACGGAGATAGTCAGCCAATAACGCAAGGGGAACGCCTCTTACACCTACGCATTCAAGACTGCGCAGAAGGATGGGAATCGAGACGGTGTCGAATGCTTTTTGGAGATCAAGGAACACAGAGAGGCATTTATCGTTTGCATCAACCCGTTCAACGATATGCGAAGTCAACGCCATCACTGCGTCCCCCGTTGATAAGCCATGTCGGAATCCGTACTGTGCCTGTGATAATACATTATATTTATCAAAGTAATCTAATAATCGTTTGTTTATGAGCTTTTCTATGATTTTCGATATAGCTGGCAATACAGAGATTGGTCTATAATTACTGGCATCGTCTCGATCACCACCCTTGTGCACTGGAGTTATGATAGCTTGCTTTAATGCCTTTGGAAAGATTCCTTGTTCGAAACATAAGTTAGCAAGATGAGAAATGATAGGTACTACAAACTCATGTGTTGTTTTTAAAAGTTTAGTCGGTATATTATCCCATCCAGGTGCACTATCAGTTTTAAGGCTCATCAATACAGTATACACTTCAGTTGGGTCAGTTTTATATAACACGAATGACGACGACGATCCAGTTTTGCTCAAAGTTAGTGTGTTATTATTTAAAATTGGGTTTCTAGAAATTATCTCTTCTGCAAGGGTTTTACCTATACTAGTGAAGTAGTTGTTCACATAGTTTAGTGATTCGCAGGGAGATGATTTGATTTGCAACAGTTCTAAGTTTTGTGTTTTATTAGGTTTCCTGTTAGTAATTTCATTGATAGCGGCCCAAGTTTTTTTCGGATTTTTATTCGCTTTTAGTATTTGTTCATAATCAAATTTTCTTTTTAGTTTTCTAATAAGACCATTTATATAATTACGGTATCTTCTGTACGTAAGTTGTAGGATAGCATTATCAGGATCTGAACGTAGCTGTTTTTGCATGTTGTTCCGATTATGGATACAACGAAGTATTCCCACTGAAATCCATGGTTTAATTGTCCGGTTATTTCGTGGGATTAAAGTTACACGGCTATTTTGCAGTTGTGAGTTCTTAAGGCTATCTATCAAAAAATCAGTTAACGCCACGGGATCCATAATGGATCTAATTTGTTCGTCAGTATATTTCTCACTAAGTGTGGTCAGAACTCCTTCGAAGTCTATTGATATTTTAGTTTTCTTACACGTGTATAGTTTTTTCATACAACTTAACTTTAGGAAAATCATAAAATGGTCCGTAATTGTAGTATGCAACACGCCTATAGATGCTTTTTGTTTATTTTTATTTATTTTTAACATGAAATGGTCTAAGCAGTTATCCCCTCTTGTTGGTAAATTATGACCGGGCAATAGTCCGTGCATTGCTAACATGTTTAAATAGCTAAGTCGATTAAAACGTTCAAAATTTGACTCATCACTTTTATGTCTTATGTTTATGTTAATATCGCCCGTTATCAATATATTTTTACGAGTTTTAAGTGATAGTAAGTGACTTTCTAAGGAATTAATGAATTGTTCAGCGTCTTTATTAGAAGGAGAGCGGTAAATGCACAAAACAACCAAGTCAGGCAGATTAATCTGTATACATGAAGCGTGTATTAATATTACTTCTTTTGCCTTTACAATATGAGTGTTTTTGACATATACTACTACCCCATCGGCACGATTGAGGTGATGACTAGTTGAGAAGGATAAATAATTATGTATGTTCGGAATTGTTTTGTCTAAGTCCAGCCAACATTCACTTAAAACGATTATATCAATATCAAACTTAAATTGTGTCAGTGTAATATGCAAGTCATTTAAATTACTGTATATACTCCGTATATTTTGTGCTATTATTGTTAGATCTGAGTGCTGAATGCGAAAATGTTTATGGAAGCCTTTTATTTGCAAAGCCTTACTTTTAGCAATTTCCAGATCGTCCAATTCTTGTAAAATATTTCGTGTGTTATTCATTAATAAATAAATAGAGTCCAAAAAGTACAAAACAATTTCACACCAATGTAATTAAAATTTTTATGTAAACTAATATATATTATTAGGCTTATATTTTTTTTTGTATATTGTTTATAATATTTAGGCCAATTAATGGGCGAATATATTATTATTATCTTTTTGAGTTTATGTGAATGTATATTGTTGTTATAATGACAGTTTTGTAATAGAAAAATAACATATGCGAGAGTAGGCATGTAGTAAATATAAAAATAGTGAATTTTGGGGAAGTATGTATTGTGTGTACGTGTTGCATTTGTATGAACAAAAATATTCGAATATAATTTTATAATTTGTAGCTTAAGTGTATGTTTATTGATGCTATTTTGACAGTATTTGACTGCTGATAAAGTATAGTATGTGAGAATATGTATGTAGTAATTATGAAAATAGTGAATTTTTTGTGAGTACGTGTATGTATACGTGTATGTGTCCTTCTTATGAACTAATCCTAAAATTAAGTAATTTAACAAATAACTGAACATAAGCAATAGAAGTATCTTACTTCGTGATCCTAGTCATTTTTCTTGCATAAGTTGTTGAATCTGACTTTCGCTCTTGATAACGTGTGTAGGTGATTCGTCCAGTTTTTTGACATAGATATTCCCATACGCTGTCCAGCAGTACTTATAGCCCTTAGTTTTAGCAAGGTCTCTCGCTAGAAAGAATAATCGTGCTCCTTTAGTGGTAAGCTGTTCAGACACATAAATGGGAGTATCCTCTTGGTATTTTAGACCTAAATGTTTGGCACTTATCTTTGCTTTTTGTTTCTGATTAAACGTTTTACAGTTTTTCAAGATATCAGTCTTTAGTAAAGTCGAAGACAGTTCCGACTAAAAAGGTTTTACACTCGGTTATCGGCTATGAGCACTAATGAAAACATATTTGAATATTATTATTGGTTATTTGTATGTTAATAGAAATAGGTAAGTTGATCTCTACCATAAATTAAACGCAATACAAACAATATTCATAAATTAAACTTATTAACACAGAATTAAGCTAATAAACAGACACATTATATTAAACAATAATTAAATATTTACATAATTTTTCAATAAGCATACTATTTTCTAAATAAATATACATCATTTATTCATGCCAGCCCTTTTATAATTCGATGCAAGGACGCAATCTCTCCCAGAGTCGTGTTTTGTCAAGATTTTCTTCTTTTGTTTTTGTAAATCGAATCGAATCGTGGTTCATGTGAGAATTTTCCGTGATACCACTTTGAAGACACTTTTTAGAAAAGATTAGGTGGTTACATTCCACACATTGTCATCCCACTGATAATAATAATTTATTATTATAATTATATTTTGTTAATTATTTCTAACTAGGTCTTAAAGGTATCTCTGTAGTGTCTTAAAGACTGTAACAATACAAGATGTCATGTCATCTTACCCCGATGGTGTCGTAGAAGTTAACTTTGGTCTGGCTATTTACCAGTTAAAAACCAGAAAAAAAATGCAAAAACTTAAAACAAAGCCTATATCAAACACGGTTTCTGTAGACCAATGTAACTAAACGTATAAAACTATCCAAATGTTCAGCGTAGTATCTAAAGTCCGATTTACACATCGACAAGTACAGTAGCGAGTTAAGTAGTAAGTTGTTGATTAAGTTGATTTAAATAGATCTCCATCCTATTTTTTGACGAGTTAAGTTGACGAGACGCAAGTGAGGGGGCTACTTCGTACTTAACTCGCCAAAAAATAGGATGGAGATCTATTTAAATCAACTTAATCTTAAAATACTACTTAACTCGCTACTGTACTTGTCGATGTGTAAATCGGGCATAAAGGCGCAATTTCTCCTTACTCAAGTAGTAAGCCTATCCCCCCGTTGTAGGACGATCGGCTGATATGATTATTATGATGACACAGTTCTTCAAGTAAGCCTCGCGTAATTATATCAAAAAAGGTTATTTAGTCACGTAATGTTTTTTAATGTTATCATTGTGCAATTATCGCGTGTATGTAAGTGAATCATAATAAAATTGAGTTATTTGTGAGGTACTTAAAACTATTCGTGCCAATTACTTGATAATTTATTTAATCTGACGCCACGATCTAGAGAACGTGCTCTTTTGATTTAATGTATCAATCAATCATAATGTAAGTAGGTTTTGTAGGAAAATTAAATAACTATGGTAACAAGTAATAGTAATATGCATGAGGCGGTGAGGTGTACTATTTTCTTAACACGTTACCAGTGCAGTGTACCATATATGGTACACGTGTGTTGTTTTACTATTGTGTCTGCTGGCGGCACTATGAAAGGGTTAAGTTGCGAGTTAGCAAGTCGTTTAACAATTTACATACCATTGTAATTTTTATCATAAATAAAAAGAAATAATTTTCCTCACGTATACACAACGCCATCTAGTCGCAAACTAAGCTAAGCTTGTAGTTTTGGTACTGGTAAACTCCGAAACATAGTCTATTGATTATTGTAAATATATTTATAGTTCATGCACACCAAGATTTGCATTGAGCAGGAATTGACCGCATATTTTATTCAAAAAAAGAATACTTTGTTATTACAGTGCAAAATTTAAAACAATACGATCAAGTTACCCAAAGAGGTATATTGCATCAGTTAATTTTATTTAAATTCATAAAAATAATATTAATAACTTGCAACACTGGTTATAATATTTCGATGAAACCGCATAACGTATTGCACGTGACGTAAGATATTATAAAGGATTATGATGAGAATTATTTCTCTGTAAGTAATCATAGACACACCCACAAGTACTTAGTAATGTATCTCGGTGGTGTAGTGGTTATATTCAATAGCTGCTATACAGAGGTCTCAGGTTCGATTTAAATGTTTGTGTTTTTGATCACTGTTTGTATTGGCTTTGATGTATATTATTGCATGTATTTTTTATTTACAAAAAATAGTATATAAGAATGTTTATCAGTTATCTAGTACAAATAGTATAAGCTTTGCTTAGCTTGAGACTATACTGGAAGGGTCTGTCCCTCTTTTAAGCTGCGAAAGAGGGCCTTTGTGAGGTGACTGTAGAGATTCTGTAGGCAAAGACAACGACGAGAATGAATGATAATTTAGCACTATATAATCCGGCTTTAGTCTGCTGACGAAACGGGTTGATTGGCCAACTAACACGACGTTTAGTTAGTAGACCTTGTTTCCCTCCGTCACTTAGGACATCTTAGTAAATAAACGAATTCTTGGTTAATATATTTAATTAACTTGCAACACTTATAATAGTTTGTGGACGTTGTCAACGACGCCTTATTTAGATGACATCTACGTAATTATTATTAATTACTCTAAAGTGTAGTAACACAAAGCAGTAAAGTACAGAAGTTAATATACCTACTGTATTATTACTACTACTGTATTTAATAGAAAACATCTAGGCTTTAACGAAACAAAAAGAAGGAACTTCAAATTAAACCCTATACTAATCCTTCTGACCAGCGTGGTATTAGAAGGCCAAGTATCCCTTCGTCACGGGAGGAGGCCCGTCCCTGCAGTGGAATATTAATGGGCTGTTATGATTATTCAGACTTTGAGAAATAAATTGAAGATCGGCTAAACAATTGTTCTGCGTGGGATTCGAATTGCCGACTTCGTGTTTAGCAGTTCCTGTCGCTAGCTTGTATTAAGTTTGTAAAGTTTTTTGAAGGTATTGTAAATAGCTGTTAAATATAAACATTGTTGTACAGGGAAAATTAAAATATTTTTACTCTTCCGTTATTATTATGTCACTGTTTTTAGAGAAGCAGTTTATTGAAGCTCTCTTCCTGCTGTCCCAGATATGTGCGTGCGTATACAGTGTCTGCGCGCATCAGGTATTCATGCACCTTATGTATATAGACTTCTGAAGCTATCTCTATAGTAGCGTCACGGTCCAAACATTACCAGTTACATAAAATCGTGGTACAAACTGTAAAAATCCCCACTCACACCTAGAGGGCTTTGCCGGTTCCATCTATCATACATGCAATTATCTACTTGAATTAACACACTTTCACAGCCTAAGGCACACAGTTTCACACAAAAGTTTGTAATAAAATTTAATCAAACATCAAGGTTGGTCAACAATGCACCGTTTGACCTCTGACACAATAAATCCTGTTTTTATTAGTTACGCAGATATTTGAAAATTTCACTGCTTTGGTTACGTTCTATTACACAATGCTCTGTGTGAAAATTTTTACATACATGTATTTAACTGGTCCTGTCCGTGTGGTGACGTGAGAAGAATACAATATGTCACCACCCCATCTCATCCCATGGGTGTCGTAAAAACGACTAAGGAACTAATCGTAAATATTATATTTACGAAGTAAAAAGAAGGAAAACTTGCAATTAAACCCTAAGTATACCAATTCGCCTGGCCAGCGTAGTATTAGTAGGCCAAGTATTTCTGTGTCACGACGGGAGGAGGCCCGTCCCTGCAGTGGGACGTTAATGGGTTGTTATGATGATTTAACTGGCACAAAGTCCTTGGTAGGGTGGTCAATCAGTAGGCCAAATTTCTGTTAATCATAGAGGAAGCCTGGTTCGGTAACTTTATTCAAGGGCAGAATAAAGAATTTACAATGAACAATGTATTATATCTAAATAATCATGTTTTATTATAACAAATTAGTTAAAATACCTTATAACTTTACTAAAACTACGACTTAATGAATAGGTGAGAGTAAAACGAAAAGGTGACATTATTTTCTAGATTTCCAGTTAATTGGGAAGTTAACGCAAAATGAAGAGAATAATGAAGGTCGGTAGGCATCGTGCATTATGAGGCAACATTGCGATTTGAACTAAGAGCAGGCGGTCACTGGTGCAATATGATATACTAAGTTATGGCCTTAATTACCGGACCACGGCGATTTGTTCGCACGCGCTGCTCATTGATACACACTGATGAATAATTCAAAAATATAAGTAAAAATAGCCAAAATATGTGGAGTGTACCGTTGGAGAAACCTGTGTCTCCCTCAACCATTATACCTAACTGTCGAAATTTGACTGACTTTGAACTTGCTTAAATGTATAAATAAATAATCCTCACCCATTCACACAACGCCATCTAGTCCCAAACTAAGCAGAGCTTGTACTATGACAACGGATAAACATACTTGAATACTTTTTTAAATATTTTTTTTCTGTAAATACATACCTACATATTATACATAGAAAACACCCAGACCAATGCAACCAATCATGTTCATGCACACAACGATTTGCATTAAGCGTGAAATGAACCCGAGACCTCTGCGTAGCAGTCATGTTATATAACTACTACGCCACAGAGGTCGTCTCGGCTTCTCCGGACTTTACGCTTCACCGTCTTGACCACTTGGTCACCCGAGTCACTGTCTCGATAACCAAATCAGACCATTGCGTGAAAGTTACGGGGTGGGTAAAAAAGCGATGGTCTAATTTATAAAAGCCAGTATAATAGGTACAAATGAAAATAAATGTTTTATGGTGCTTTGCACTGCGCTAATCAACATGACACAAGTTATAAGTTCTATAGCTCTGAATTTTACAAGCCTTAATCAAAAATTATATGAATCAAAGTTGGCTGGTATCTTCTCTTTAAAAACTTTGAGACATAATTATCTACAGAAATCATTCTAGTATATTAAAACATTATCTTGTCATCATCATATCAGCCTAAAGCCATAGGCCATAGGCCTCCTCCAAACGTTTCCACCCTGCGCAGTCTTGTGCCTCCCTCATCCATCGGCTTCCCGCCGTCCTAACCAGGTCGTCGGTCCATCGTGTGAGGGTCTCCCCACCCTGCGCTTCCCGGTACGCGGTCTATTATCTTGTCAAGTTGTCACTAAAATACAAAATTATAGTACTTAAATCGGAATAGTTGAAGTTTATCGTGAAATTATAACAAGAGACTATAATCGCACGCGACGTTCGTGTGTCACGAGTTCGCAAGGCTATTGTCTGTACCTTTTACTTTGAAATTAAGAGCGTGGGGCCTCCAATTACTCTATATAATACAAATAAAGTGCCATTTAAAATGTCGGAGTAATCAAAATGATATCAAATTGTAATTAAAATTGTACTTCCGAGACTTGTAGCTGTTAATTTTTGATTTAATGATTATGCATTTTCATTCTTTGATCTATCGTGGTTTTAAATTGAGAAAGGTTTTAGAAGCCGTCTACTTGCCTCATTAAATTGGCGCCATCAAGAATTTCAGTGTGTTTAAATATCAGTGAACCTATTTTAACTCAAGGTTTTCTTCAAGGGGGTACAGAGTTACGATATGTACCCGATACCTAAGCATAAAGATTCAACCCATCGTTTTTGCTTGAATTTTCCTCTCTTATCTTTTTAATATTGACCTTACTTCGCAGATGTTCTTTTCCCCGTTAGTGTAATAGTTAGCTCCTTAAACAAGAAAGAAAAGCTATTTTTTAAAGGCATTGTCAGTAGTCATTTGAGCTCTCCAAATCAAAAGGTGAGGAAGGGGCCGCTCCGCGATTAAATATGGGTATACAGCCGTAGTTCCTTGGCTGATGCGGCTCCATTGGTGCTTTATACACACATTTTTGCCTATACCCATTCGCTACATTCGGACGTGCTGTAGACACTGCAAAAGATCTCAACGCGTCCCAGCCTCGACTCCCCGACGCACGTGAGGGCGGATTTTATTAGTGTTTTTTGTAATATTAGTAATAGTTCATGCTTTACAGTTAAAGTCGACGAATTATCGGGAAATAACTCAAAACGTAGATGTTATTTTCCAATTTATCTGTGTCTAAGTTGGGGTAAGTGGCAGCAATATTTGACAACTCTATAAGAATTTAAGGCAAAAATTCACCAGGGGACAAATGTTCCACGAGATGTGTCGGCGACATGTCTGATTTAGCCTGACATTTCAAGCAACATCGAGCGATTATGTACATGACAAAAATGTTGCCAGACATGTCGACCGAAGTTCGGGAACGTCGCGTTACTTCACCCGACGTCGCGTTGCTGGCGACGCGTGGCGTGGGACATTGGTCCCCTTCTGATTTTTTTTGCCTTTTAAAAAAGAACGCGACTGTATAGCTTATAACTACTATGGCTCACTATCTTTCTCAATAAATAAATAAACCGAAAAACTTTTAACTTATCCTTTTAACTTAAACTTCCGTTTACTTAAACTTCCCTAGCTTGTGCAGTATTAATCCTTTTAAGTCAGTGAAGGTCACTTTTAAAGTTTTATGTGCTCTATTTATTCTCAATCTTTACAATTTTCTTCTCATTCTTTTATTCTCCAAAGGTAAAGAGACTGGTCTCTCTTATAACAGACAAGAATGACAAGGGAAGTGAAGGTACTTAAACTTCCCTTGCTTGTGCAGTATTAAAAAACGATGCCATTGCTCAAATTAGTCTTCAGACTGCTTTCTGTGATGTATGCAGTAGAAAATGTTTGATTTGTGCGCTCTACAACTATTATTTTAATGTTTATCGAGTACGGTACGCTGGGACTTACAGATCCGTGTAAGAATTGATTGTTTTTTTTATCGAATCAAGACAATCAACATTAGCCATGTCAGACAAAAGTCCCTTAATAGGATTTAACGACAGCGCAATTCTAGAGAAATAAAACACAATACAAAATTTAATTATTTATTTACACTACATACAATTCACAAATACTAATCATTCAATAAGCCAATACAAAATTTTCATACATTATTTACATTTTAATTTTATTTAGAACATCACATGGAATAAATAACAATTTAGTTCGCATTGAGTATTTTATTCTATAAGTACACTATATTAATGGTTTTGTACATTCAAATGCTTGCTAGCTGTTTTGTACTGCCATCATAGTTATAAATTACAATTAAAAAGCGTAAATTATACAATAAATAAATTGAAACACTCTGTATCAGGACATGTTTATATTATCTGTATTATAGCTAATGGTTAACAAACTCTTTTTATTTGACGCTTGTAAAGACATAACTTATTAAAAAGAAAAAAGATTAGGTATTGTAAAAGTTTTAGGAAACAGAAGCTAACTTCATAACTATGGTAACTAGTTGAACTTACTTATACAATATGTGGTTTTGTTGATTCAGAGTAAGAGTACCTAAAAATAGACTTAAATAAAAAAATGGAACTTATTATATTAATATTGACAATTTTCTGTTTCATCCTACTTTCTTTTCAAAACGATCTTTTTGGAGATCTTTGACTATAAAACAGTATGTGTACAATAAGAAATAAAATATTGAAATTATCCAAAGTTTTCAAAGTGATGTATGAAGTATGGAAGGCGTCTAGTTCTGTTGACTTCTTCGCACGCAGACATTACTGATTTTGTAAGCGGCCGCGGACCGCAGGAGAACACGCCTATCTTAGATACCTGAAAAGATAAATACAATTATTTTGTATAGAAAAATCCTTATAAATATAAAAAATCTCACACATTCACACAACGTCATCCAGTCCCAAACTAAGAAGAGCTTGTACTATGTATACTTGACAACAGATAAACATACTTAAATACTTTTTTTTTGTAAATACATACTTATTATACATAGAAACACTCAGACCAATGCAAACAATCATATTCATACACACAAAGATTTGCATTGAGCGGGAATCGAACCCGAGACCTCTGCGTAGCAGTCATGTTATATAACCACTACAACACAGAGGTCGTCAAAAATAGAAAATAATTCATTATGTAAAACAGTTAACCATGCTAGCCCAAACATATCGGCTTTTGCTTCCTTGACGGAGGTGTTCAAGTACCTTAGACATTTTTACTAATCCGCCGGGAAAACATGGTTTAAGTCAGTGATAATTTGTAATTTTAATCAGTTTTACAAGGATACATAAGCAAGCGATAACCACCGTATATAGACCGTATAACGACTTCAGCAATGCCATAGCACAGTCAAGCTCGAAGCGGCTAAGTCTCATAACCTCCATAATCTCCGTGTGGTGACGGAGTAAAAATACAATATGTCTCCACCCCATCTCAGCCCATGGGTGTCGTTAAAACCGACTAAGGGACTATCATCTTAACAAAATAAAAATAAGGAAAACTTGAAATTAAACCCTGTACCAATCCGTCTGGCCAGCGTGGTATTAGTAGCTCAAATACCCCTCCGTCACGGGAGGAAGCCCGTCCCTGCAGTCGGACATTGATGAGCTGTTATGAAGTTTCATAACCCAGTAATTTTATCACACTACTGCTCAGATTTTCACTTTTTTTTTTCTAATTTGGATAAAAACAAAGAGATTTCATTAGTTACTTACATAACTATGTTTCTTCTGAACAAACTTAAGAAATGAAGACATGTCTGGTCTTCCAAAATGGTTAACTGCTTTCAGTCCAGTGAACATTGACGTACGCGATAATCGCTGGAAATGGTTCTCGCAGATGTACTGAAACAGATAAAATATAAATATAACTATACATAATGATTTACTCTATACATAATGCCTTACTCTGTACATAATCACACCCATCTCATCCCATGGGTGTCGTAAAAACCGACTAAGGGACTATCCCTGAATATTATCTTTACGTAATAAAAAGAAGGAAAACTTAAATTAAACCCTATACCAATCCGTCTGGCCAGCGTGGTATAAGTAGGCCAAGTATCCCTCCGTTATGGGAGGAGGCCCGTCCCTGCAGTGGGACATTAATGGGCTGTTATGATGACACAGTTATACACATACACGGAGTAGAGGTAGTTGAAATTCTAGGATAGAAAAAGGATTTATAATGTTAATTTTGAATGTATAACAATATTTAATTTGGTTACTATTATTATTAACTGACTTGACAAACAAAATTTATTTAGTATGTTTTCATTATTTAGACAGTTTGTACTTTCTCCGCCATTAATAACTATTGAGTGACTATTGATATCATCACGTGAAATGGCAAGCAGATAAAGAAAACATTAAGCAACGTTGATTTAGAAACCATTGATTTGTAAGAAGTAGTAAAATAAATAAGTAAAGATTCAAATAGTTAACAAAAGTATATTACCAGCATTGTAGTCCTCAAGTCGAACTTGTGGAAGAACTGCGTGATAAATATATGTATCTCCAGAACTGACGTGACATCTTTGCGTTCAACGTCTCGTAGTACATCGATGAACCACTCGAAGTGTTTGTGTGAAGGACAGATCCATAGGAAGTATACCTGTGTGTCATAGAAATGGTTAATAAAATGTGGTAAATTATTGCGTTTAGTTTTGTTATTGGCGAAGAAAGGTATGGGCCTTATCGTAAAAGGCAATAACGCACTCAAAACACATCCAAAAGTTTGCAATGCATGCTATGTTGCGCTTATCAGAAACCCCTTTACTCTTAAACGCCTCTTAAATTTTAGTCAATTGATTAATTAGCTTAATCTCTTACGTTGTTTGGTATAAGGTTGGTTTTCGTAATAAAAATCTTGCTAAACAGTGATTAAATTTAAGAGGCGTTTATAAGTAAGGGGGTAAGTGTTTAGACGTCCGGTTATATTTAAGTTCCATATCAATTATATAAAAAATAAACCTAAATGAAACTATATTTTTCTTACAACGTTTCGAAAAGAACGAAAGGAAATTGCAAAGAATTTGCACCTGTGATATCTGTGACTTCTGAGCTTTTCGAAATTATGAATGAGAATATTCGAGATTTGAAAATTAGAATAATGTTTTAAATAACTTACTTTCTTGCAGGCGACTCCAGAGTATCTATTGGTAGAGGTCCCAAAAACGAGATCATTCAGTATTGAAGCATACGGAGTAACACCTATTCCTCCGCCCACCATGACAGCTACTTCGAACTTGTACCAGTCTTGATTACCTCCGCCAAATGGACCCTGGATCCTGTAGATATCAATATAATATTTCACACACATTCACACAATAATAATTAGATCTATATCCAAGTTAGAAGTATGCGTTTTAAAAAAATATTTAGTTAATTTTAATTGCTTCAGACAAAAATAAGTTCTGACTAAAAAACCATTAAAAAATCCTTAAAAAATTAAGAAAGGTCACTTATTATAAAGTAGCCATGCTTGCGACTTCGTCCGCGTGGAATAGTTAGAACAAACTCTTCAGCTTTATATATTAGTATAGATATAGATAAATGATAAAATTAATTGTTCTAAATAAAAACATACTGTAACCCCCCGCAACGCTATAAAAGATTCGTACAAATGAAGTTGGTATAACAGTAACACAAATACATAGCGAATATTTACCTAATCTTTGGATGATCCTCAGGGTTATAATTGCAAGGATCAAAGTAGTTTCTCAACTTCCAAGTCCAAGGTCCTTGAGCTTTAATATGACACGATAAGAAGTTTTCATGAGGAGCTGATGTTAAAGTAAAAGAGTGAAACTCTTCTTTCTTGAACGCTGTACAAGAAAGCCGCACCCATTGACCTGTAAAAATATTTTAATGAATAACAGAAAAGCAGTGAATTGTGGTAGAAATTCAAACTTAAATCGATCGGGGTTTTAATATACATACAATGAATGGAAAAATATGCCTTCAGGGACAAGACAATTATTTGTGATATGCGTGGCTTTCGATGTGATCTACTACAGCAATTACCTACAGCAATTGCGTAAACAAACAAGGAACCACCGAAATGAGAAATCAAAATTTTTAGTACACGTATTTGAGAAAGTGCTAAGTGTAACAAGAAAATTGAAAATTACTAAGCGTCATTCACTTACCAGATAAATATTTTAGATTTGGTGGTCTGTAAAACTTTATTTTGATGACATCAGACGGTAGCATTTCTGTTTCTAGAACGTCCAGCGCTAGATATTTAGTTCGAAGTGATACAACCTGAAAATGAAAATTAGTTGAAAATATAATTTTGCTGTAAGTATACCTTACATCCGCGCCGATTAGTCTCAAACTAATTTGAGCTTTTACTATGCATACTGCATGGGTCGATTAGACAACGGAAAAACATTTTTTTTTTACAATTCATACATAACAAACATTGTTAACAACACCCAGACAAATTAAAATGTTCATGTACACAAAGATTTGGATTATTCGGGAATCGAACCGTCTCAACGCTAAAAAGCTCATCAGATCAGTTGCAGAGTTTTGACACGATACTATACTTACATTGTCAAGCGTATAAATAATAGCAGGCCCCAAAAAGAAGATCCAAAATCTCGGTGCTCCGGTCAGCCGCGCTAGTCCATGTACTAAGCATAGTGCGTACAACGCGACATGTAAAGTGTGTGCGCGCCAGAACCACGGGTACGCACGCTTGCGAACCACCGGGTGAGCGAACACGAAGATTATGCACATTATCACGAATAACAGGACGCCTGATACTCCTGGAGAAATACATTTTATTGTTAATTTGGCGTTCATTAAAAAAACTTATGTATATAAAATAAATTTGGAAGTAATACGAGTACATATGAAATGGAACTTCAAAACTATGTATTTCTATTTCGGTCACCTTTAAAGCGGAAATTCACACAAAGTTTGTCATAATGTTGCGCGTCATGATTAAAAGTTAAATGTCAGTTACCAACAGTTGACTCTCAAGCTCTATTGGCCCCCGAACCGCAACAACAAAACTCTACCTATTTTCCCAAACATCTTCGTTCAGGTGATACGATGATTGGATCAATGGATTTATATTTTTGTTCAATGATCAAACAGTCTTAAGGTAAACATAGATAATTATGGAATAAACGACCTCGTATTTTAGTTTTCAATACCTGTAACAGTCTGGAATACCCAGTAAGTAATTCCCGGTCTGAAGTCTGATGTAAAGTGGACTTCCTTAGTAAGACAGCGCAAGTTCTCGATAGGCTGTGTAGAGACGTGGTAGAAGTTCACCATATGTCCAGCTGTGTGCAGTAGAGAGAAGAACAAGGCGGTACATGCTACTATCTTGTGGAACTGTATGCTTGAATCTAGTGGTATGTATTGTTGTATGCTGAACTCCTGTGAAAAAGAACATTTGTTAATATTGTTATTACTGTTGCTTTGGTAACTAGCGGCCATCAAGTCACGTATAAACCTATCACGAATAAAAGCATAGTCCTCTAAGCGCAATTGTTCAACGACGATCTTTCTTTCCATATTTTAAAAATATTACGACAAAAAAAACAAGTTATTCGTGGCTCGTGCTTGGTTCGTCTAGCGTAGACCTATCTTTATCTTCTTAAATCTTTGATAGCCCACTGTAGGGTAGGTTCTCTTCCAGTGACGGAAGCTAACTGGACCTTTTTGCAGAACGCTGATCAGACTAGTTGCTAAGGGGTTTTAGTCCAGTTTTCAATATCCTATCTCTATATTAAATTAACGACACCCTTAAGAGGAGAAGAGGGTTATAATATATATTGGATATAATAAAAATAATTGTTACAAAAACTTACCTTAAGCTTAGTCAACAAATTCCTCGACATTGTCAACAGCAATAAACTGTAGCAGAATGACAACGATGCTGCTGATCCCCTAGTAATCGCTATTCCGACGCCCATTATATGCCTCAAATCCAAATGTTCAGACATGAATGAGTAATGAGCAAATCGTTCAACAAATAATCCAATTGTGACAACGTAGAAGACAAATAAGTAAAATATATTCTGTCTGTTTTCTTCGAGAAACGTTGTTAGGTAGTCCCATTTTAGGAGGAACCAGTGTCTGAAAGTAAAAATAAGATGTAATTAACATGTTTTGGTACTGTGCGGTGGAAACTAATTCATTTAAAATATTAAGTCAAATTGATCTCAATGGATAATAAAGTATCAGTGCAAAATACACGCGACAAGCACAGAGGAAACTCACGCAGGGAGCGACAGGTAGTTTTCTTTTTCATCTGACTTTTAATGACTTGTAAGTTGTTTCAGGCAAAGTGTTGGTCAAGAAATCGTATGAAGTCTACGGAATTTTTAGTTTCAAGTTACCTGATGACCTCAATAACTTATGATGTGTTTGTTTTCGAACCGTATATTTAAGCATATCATCAGCAGAATCATAAAAAAAAATACAGTTTGTACCTTGATTGTTCCATGGAAGGTTCTATGTGGAAGCTCGTCATTCTTGCGACGTTGGTGGATGTGTCCAAAAAGTTTTGCTTAGCACCTTTGCAATCTAAGCCAATTGCTACAAATTCCCCTTTGTATTCTTTCATCATTACTTTGAAGTCTGAATATGTGAGATGGTCTTTATGTTGCAGACCGGCATCCTGTAATTAATTTTTAACAGCATTGTTAATTATAATATTTGGTAATCAAATGGCATTTTTTTACGTCTAGATATAATAATGGGGTTTCTATGGATCTGAATCATAATGTAAGTTGTACGTGACAATGCATTGTTAAGATATAACTACCACAAATAATTCCAATTAAAGATTATTTTGAAGATATTTAAAAATATAAATATTTTTACATTTACACTACACTCGATATAAAGTATTTCTTGAAGAAACTTACTTGGAAACCGTCGTGAAGTTAGTCAATATTTTCATCTTTATTCAGTAAACATAAACCTTGGAATTTCAAGGTACAAGAATCTCAGTAAAGTCATTCATAATAAGCAAGTATAAGTACTAGTCATTTTAGAAACATGAATTGATACTTACAGAAAACATACCGTCGATAAGTTCAGTTACATGTTCATCTCTTAATGAGGTAGTTCTGGCGATCTCAACAAGAGACCTTAACATCTCACTCAGTTCTCCTTTATCAATAACACCGTTACGATCATCATCACACATGTCAAAGATTATTCTTAATTTGTCTTCTGTTGCGCCACGGGAAAACAACACTACAGTGTCTAAAAACTCCTGTAAAGGGAAAGATGCAAATTTAATAATTGTATCTTAATTTGGGCATATTTTTGTTGATGCTATTTAACATAAATAGAAATTTGTACAAAAATCTTCTTTTTTTAACGATAAACTAGTCATGATTAAAAGTAAAATAATTTATTTTATGTATTTAACAGCTTAAAAGCCGTGTGTAGTTAAAATTCATACAACACACTACTCATGATTCATATTAAATTATTAATGGAAATAAATATGCGGGAATCGAACCCGAACCTCTGCGTAGTAGTTATGGTGTATAACCACTACGCCACAGAGGCCGTCAAATAATGTTCTGGAGTTTACTATACAATTAAATTATAAGTAAAATAGAAAATACCTGGAAAGATATTCGGCCATCACCATCTTTGTCGACAATGTTGAACATTTTTTTGACGAATACAGCATCAGCTTTCATCCCAAGAGCGCTTGCGAATTCACTTTTCGATAATGACGTCCTCATAACTATGGACTGTAACAACAAAAAATCCAGTGTTATTAAAACCTTTTATATTTGTATAATAAATAACTTAATAAACATTCATAGCTTTAGACAAAATTTCAGGCAATAATACTACCCGAGAAAAACTTTCTATATTATAGAAGAGTCTTTAGGCATAGTTTTAGGTTTTATGACAAATATTATCTTCTTTGTTATCTAAATATTTATTATCTGCGTACTCTTGTGGTTTAATTATAGGGCGATGGCATTTCGTATTCCGAAAAATGAAAAAAGATAGCATTCTTATAACAGCGATCAACATTAAAACATAACTTACTTCAGGATCAGCATCTTCTTTTCTCCTTCTCTTCTCACCTGGCGCCAAACCGAAAGTGATTGCGTAAGCTTCTCTGAAGAAATGTTCTAATTTACGTTGTCTACGTTCTCTTGTTTCTGCTGTCGCCAAAATTTGTTCACGGTGACCCTGTAAGATATCAAAATTGATTATCCTGAAGAATTAAAGCAAGCTATATTATGGTCCCTGACTAGTGTCCGGTTTCTGAGTCTCACTTAACTGTAGTTTCTCTATTCGATAACGCTATTGGTTCGATAACTGTCAAAAATGCGTTTCCGAACCACCCAAAACAAGATAAACTAGGTTTAAACTTAGTTTAACTTAGCTGGCCAATTATCACCGTTTATCGGTTCCATAACTATATTTGACGTTAAAATTGTCAACGCGTGTTATTTTATTTCAAGATTATTGTAATTTTCTTGTTTGTTTGGTGTTGGAGTTTATTATTTTTACAAAGTTGATATTAAATATAATAATACAAGTGCAATGTATTCAAGCAGTTCACCAGAATCTGATATTGAAACGCTAGAATTTATTGCTAACATATCAGCGCCTAGAAACTTAAGACGTAGGAGAAATACGTATGAAATGTTCACTGATGAAGAGTTCAAGTTACGGTATACATGTGATAAGGAGACAGTTTTATACCTAAATGATACGATTAACCCTAATCTTGCTCCTGTTACCAATCGTAAATACTTTGTTTGTGCTAGAAATAAAAAATATTCGTCACATTGTGAGTTTACTCTACCGGTAATTTTTAAGTAGCCATTGGTGATAACATGAATGTTCGGAATGACTGCTTCTCTGTTCTAACACCAGTTTCCGAAGTAGCATTATATTGATTAGTTAGGGCATGCCAAGCTTGTTTTTAAGCCTCTACAGATTTACCATCAGTTTTTTTGTTATCTACTTATAATAGCAACAAAGTCTTTGACTACCTCGAATAAGAAGCATCTCCCTTTCAGTAAAGTTTTTACAACTTTTTATTGATGATTCCATATTTCCGACACCTGATTTATTAATGGAATAAGAATAGTTTGCACTGCCGCTAGCTGACGCACGTGCGGTACGGGTGCGGCTATCATACAGCCGTTTAAAATGACTAATTATCATGATATTTTGATTCATAATATTGCGTATTTATTAGTAGAAAAATTTAATTACGTATAACTTCTTAATTATGTGGCATTTTATAGGAGTTAAATAGTTCTTAAACACTATTTTTATAACAGAGCCATCTAGCGGCAAGAGGAGCTGTTACTTATCTGTACGATAGTTATTGAACGGTTTAAAATGTAGTCAGAAACGCAGTGTCAGTTAAACTACAGTTATCCTTTCGATAACTTTATTGAATCAATAGCTATTGAGAGTGTTTGTGGGAACCTCAGAAACCGGGTATAGGTCGTTGATCCACCGTGTTAGGGGTCTCCCCACCCGGCGCTTTCTGCAGAACCTTTCTTTCTGTTAGGACGGCGGGAAGCCGATGGATGTGGGAGGTACAGGACCGCACAAGGTGGCAATACTTAGAGTAGGCCTATGTCCAGCAGTGGACGTCGATTGACTGACATGATGATGATTATGCTTCCACGAAGCTTATAGTATAAGCCTACCAAACGGTTTGGGTGAAAACACATACCTACATAATTTGAAATATTTTTTATGAACACAATATTACAAATTTAATAAATCCGTTTAGTAACCTCAGCTACGATAGTTGTTGTGTTAGATAAGGATCGTGTAATTATTGTAATGTATAAAAACACAAATACTTTACCTGAGTTAGATTAAGTGCTTTCTTATGTTGTGCCAAAAAAGTATCAAGTTTAACTAGAAACTTGCGTCGAGATGCAAGCGAGTCCATTTCAAGCACCAGATCATGTTCACGTGGAGCTCGTATAAGTACTAACGGTCGTTTGTTTTGTCTACTTTCCTGCAATCAAATTATGTTAAGTTATAGTCGTATTAACATAAGTGGTATGTAAATATCGTAGTAATCGACTTCGGTATGCGGTTTACTTAGGGACGACGAAAGAAAAACTCAATACAAAAATTTATTTAATCTTTATTTAAGGAGCTTTGTCACAATTTGACTATGTTTAAATTGTTTTAACAACCTAAAATTAGACTCTTACTAAATCAATTTAATATCAAGAAATAAAAACAATGACTTGCTTATGAGTTTTTATAACTGGCATAATAAAAAAAAGCTTTCTCAAATCATTTGAATTTAGAACTCTAAATAAAATAAGGCTATAGTTAATCGTACCTGACTTTCAACAACTGTGAGTTGATCTGTGTGGTCCAATGGTACAGTACGTAGCTTATCACCCTTACGATCTGTGACATGTAGAGCCGGTTCAGGCCCCAAACGAAGTTTTACTAGACGTTTGTAAGATGCGTGCACCCACTCACGGCATACCATTTTATCTACAGAACCTAGAAAATAAAATAAAAATAATTGATTGGTTGGTTGGACCATTTTTACAACATATTTTTTATTAATTAAACAAAAAACAATTTATTGTCATCAATTGTTTCTTTATAAGCAGTTTCATAATACACACCTCAACAAAGTCTAGGGATATTTGGTATTTACTCAATTAACTCCAAAATTATTGAAGATAACATACAACATGTTTATATTTTTATAAAGGGAATTTATCAGGCTACAATTCAGAATTAAATAAAAGTATTATTTTTGCTTAAATTATTTTTTATTCAAATAAATAAAAAATTTGGAAAATTAGTAAAACTTACAATGAATGTGTTTCTTAGGCAAAAGTAAAAATAAGCTAAAATTAATCTGTTTTTAACTGTTATGCGAGTAATCAGTAGTCAGTACATTAAAAAAACCGTAAATAACGGTCGTGAAATGGTTTTTCATGCTTGGATTAAGTTATTCATGTCTTGGTGCGGTATATTGTTCCAGGTCCGACTAGGACACAAAAAAAGTTGCCCTTCCATCGCAATTTTATGCAAGAAAATTCATCAAAGCCCTTCTTTTGAACATGTCCTACGCGTACTTTATGGTTTTGAGGTTAGGCGATCGAGTGGTTCAGCATAAAATGGATACGTCGTGCTCCTGCAAGCAGCTCGTCATCACTCTCGCTTTATGCGGACGGGAGATATCGTCCATGAGCTTAAACATTTGGCCCAATTGTAGTCTACTGGGGTAGATTATTAGTACCAGCACCTTGTTAAGTTATTTTTCAGCCGTCATGGTGATTCTGATCAAAACGCGCTCTGTTCTTCGACCGACATGAATTCCCGTCCAAACCATAATTGTTCCATCGTGGTATGAATGGATTTCTTGAGGATGTTGTAGACGGCTATCACAACCAGGAACTCGCCAAGCACGTTCTCTACGTGAATCCGAGTGGAAACCAAACCGGGACCCAAGTGAAAACACCTCTACAGACAACAGGATATCTTTGCAGTGCAAATGTTCACGAGCCCACTCTAGTCGTCGTGCGCGTTTCGCTCGGCGTAGTGCTGGAGTACTAAGCGGTATGCAAGCATAAGGGTGGGCTTCCTGCTGACTTCTTCTAACAGTTTGGTCACCCGCAAGAGGCTCCACCAAGAGCTGGAGCCTCTAAACCAGCTGCATGGTAGTAACATTTGGCTGTCTTTTCGCGGGAATTTGCAAAAATCGATCATTTCGTTGAGTGGTGATAGACTTTTTGCCGTGGTATCTTTCAGTCACTTCACCAGTAGCACGATAACGTGACCATAACCTTGATTTCATATTTTGTATTGTTCCAATCTCTTCAGCAATACTCCGCTTAGTACCCGCAGCTGGGAGCATGCCTACTGCCCATAACATTTTGTTTCTGATGAAATGGCGCCGCTGCTTGATGCACACAATATCATTCATTCGAAATAAACGTTTAAATTGTTATAAAACTTAAATTTTACACAAAAATGCAGTCAAAACTTACTGTTGGCAAATTAAATTTTCGAACTTGACTACGTTTAGGCCGCGTAAATCTTTTATTTTTAATTTTATTTTTCGAATTCAAATTTAGAATGGTTAAAAAAGGTTATCAAAGTAAGTTTTCATCAAAAGAATTAAAAACAAACCAATTTTTTTCGAGTTTCACAACTTTATACAAAATATCCCTAGACTTTGTTGAGGTGTGTATATCATGTTAAATTATGATTCGTATGAAAGAATTCGTTACATGATTGCTATGTCTGTGTTGACTTTATTTCTGACTAATAAATACTTTTAACAACTTTAATTTACCGTCTCATTATAAAAATAAATTATTCCTACTTAGGAAAGATTGTGTTTATACAGAACATTTTCAACAAATACCGGTTTACATTTTTTCTCTTGATTTTAGTCAAGGCTTAGCTAACTCATATTATGCCCCTATCAAGTATCGAGTATCCCTCAAATCTTACCTTTGTACTGTGCATTTTGCAGATGTTCCTGTTGAATCTTCAACTTTCTGCGACGACTGTTTTGTAACTTCACCACACCATACCCAGCGCCAGCGCACAATATAGGAACAAATGCCAGTATCAGGCAAGTGTAGATGTATGCGAATTCGTTACCCTTAAAAATGTAATTCGAATTATAGTTAAATGACAGTATTATCATTAATTTATTTATTTGGTAAGTATCATGGTTACAATGTATTTTTTTTTTCAAGACAAAGTTTATTAGTCAAGAATAAAAAGTCGAAACAAAGCTAGACTGCATTTATTTAAGTACTACTCAAAACAAAATAGGGCCCACCATGTATTGACCCCGTATTTTATAGGCATGGCAGTTTAATAGGTTTTTACTTTTAGTCAATGTTAAATTAGGATATTGCTCATTCTTTAAACACAAAGTACCGTTTAAATTGTTGAATTTGATCACATTACACACACAAACACATTTAAAAAGAAATGAACACTAAGAGAACTGTCAGTGAAAAGTTTGTTGTTGTTTTGGATTTTTTTATTAACTTGCCAGATTTTTTTCTTTAGTATCGAGTAGGACCTCCTCTGCTTCGTAAGCACTCTCTGAGCCTATCTGGAACACTCTCGATCAGATGAGTGATGTTTTGATCGGGTATTCGTTCCCAACAGAGTTTCAGAGTGTTTATGAGGTCCTGTTGACTATTGACTTGGCTATGGGTTTCTTTGAGGCTTCGTTTCAATTGATCCCATAGATGCTCAATATGGTTGAGATCGGGACTCATCGCTGGCCAAGGTAAAACCGAAATATTTGCATCGGAGAGTGCCCTCTGAGTGACACGAGCTGTATGTGGACGAGCGTTGTCTTGCATAAACACAAAATTATCACCTACTCTTTGTGAAAATGGGATGACGTGAGGTCGGATTACTTGCTCGACGTAACTGGCAGCAGTGACAGTCCCTTCACTCAAGATTACCAGCTCCGTTTTACCCAACAAGCTTATGCCACCCCATATCATCACACTTGGGCCTCCAAATTGATCAGTTCCGTGCATGCAGGGTTCAGTAAATCGTTCTCCTTGTCTTCTCCATACACGTACACGTCTATCATCGCTATAAAACTTTACTTTACACTCGTCTGTAAAGAGTACTGTTCTCCAATTGTCCATGGACCAGTCCAAATGCTCACGTGCGAATCTCAAACGAGCGGCACGATGAGCCCTTGTCAATTTTAAACGGATATCACGCATCCTAGATCGTTGTCCGTCCTCATGGAGTCGATTCCGAACGGTCTGATCACTAATGCGTGTGCTCGTGGATTGCATTAGCCGAGATTGCAAGGTACGGGCGGTTATTGTGCGGTCCCGGCGCGCAGACAATCGAATGTAGCGGTCTTCTTGTGCGGTTGTGGCTCGAACTCTTCCTGATCCAGGTCTTCTAGCAACGCTCCCTGTCTCCTGGAACCGTTTCCATACGTTTCGAATAGCTCGCCTTGACACACCAAGATGAATAGCTACGGATCTTTGCGATTCTCCCTCTTGAAGCAATACAACTGCCCTTGTTGCAGTTTCCACATCCATATGACGACGAGAACCTGGCATTGTAATCGGGAATAATGATGTAACAATAAAACAGAGTTAGCCAAAGTGTGTTCAAAGTGCTGCGCTTAAAGCAAGACTGAGAACACAAATTACTAAAAATCAGAAATATGGGTAAATTCACGCACTTCACTTTTTTGGGTGCCCACTTGAGATAAACAAAAAAGTTTAACTTTCAAAACATCATTATGAACTCTTAAGCATGTGTTCTACAAGTGGTAGTACTTAATTTTGCCAATCAAGACTACACGAGTTATTTATAAACAAGATAAGAGACAAAGTTGCGGTGGGCCCTATTTTGTTTTGGAATTTTAAGTCTTTGATAGAGTAAATTTTTAGGCTTTTGAGGCCAGCTATGGTTTCTATAACATAAATAAGTTACCTCAAAATAATCGTATCCTCTTAGATATTTACAAGGTGGTAGTTTAGACGCATTGAGCTGATATGGTTGCGGGCAAGGATCGCCGCTGCTCCAGTGAAAGACATCACGTTGTAAATCACGAGGACCAATAGCAGTACTGTTCACTATAATATCCCACATTGTTATGCGTCGAAGCTCTTCAATTTCAGCTTTCGTGAAGATACTGCAATAATTTAAATAATTAAGTAATACAAATACAACATGTTTGTTATAGTATGTGCTAACACTTTCAAAAATATAGTACCAATTAATGATACCGGTGTTACTATTATGCAACATAAAGGGTCAACATCGTGAATTCAAGTATTGGATATTTTCAGAGTAATTTAATAACCATATCGTTGAAACAACAAAAAATTTAGAAATTTATAAAATGTATTAAACAGGCTATCCAATCAGATGTATGTGTCTAATAAAGTGTGAATGCTTACCCATTTTGATCATTTTCAAACCAAAACCTATCAGCATCTCTTATTCTAGTAAATTGATCTATAATGATGGCTCGGAACAATTCTCCAGGATGTCCAGTAGATTCAAGCATACCACCTGAAACATGGCATTAAATTGTTGTTCACATAATTATTTAATAAAAGAATATCATATCGGCCAATAGTTCTCTGTGTCGTGACGGAGTAAGAATACAATATTATGTCACCACCCTATATCATCCCATGGGTGTCGTAAAAACCGACTAAGGGACTATCCGTGAATATTATCTTTACGAAATAAAAATAAGGAAAATTTGAAATTAAACCCTATACTAATCCGTCTGGCCAGCGTGGAATTAGTAAGTCAAGTATCCCTCAGTTACGGGAGGAGGCCCGTTCCTACAGTGGGACATTAATGTGCTAGTATGATGATGATGATATCAGCCAATAGACGCTCAACATAGGGCTTTTCGAAATATTTTCACTTGGTCGCGGTAATATAGCTCCCTCATCCATCGGTTTCGTATTGCCACGACCTGCTTGCTTGTCGATTATCTGAAAGTACTGCCGTCGCTCGTCCACTTTAATAGTGCAATCCTGAGCGCTAGGTCGGTTACTTCTGTTATGTTCTATTATAAAAAGACGAAAGCCGTATGAAGTTTTTGTTAATGAAATTTGACGTACTTACCAATATAAACATCAATGTTATCCAGTCTGCCATTATAAGCTTGAATTAGTTTTTGTAATAAATCAGGATTTCCCTCAAATAGTTCAGGATTTATTTCATTGAAAGTTTTAACTTTAGGCAGTCCGTAGTATTCCCTGCAATTGAAACAAACATTACAATTAATTAAACCTAAATGAACCAGTAGTCAGATGAAATTTTGCACAAGTTTGAGTGTTCCACAAAAATATTGTCTTGGGTTTTTTTAAATTTATTTTTATAGGCTGTGTCGCTTAGCGACCACATCGCCTAGTCATATCATCGTCTTGAGCTTAGACCTACTTTGATTTCATGTTTTTTATTAAAAAAAATGTTTGTTATGCAGCCAATTTACCTTGCAGTATTATAATCAGGCAGTCCGTTATCCCTTCCTCGCATAATATTTAAAGCTCCCAAATCTCTTCGTGAAAACTCCATAGGTCCAAACAGATTGTCTCGTACATCTGAACATAGTAGAGCGTCTTCACGTTCCGAGACTTGCGACGCCATGCCTAGTAGAACTTCTTCTATTGGTACTTGTGACATCACATCCTTTAGAACAAAATTTAAGATTTTTATTAAAAAAACATTAATAAGATGCAGAACTACGTTATTCCTGTTTTCGTCAACCTTTAAAACGGCAACTGACCTCTAAAATTTGAGTGTTTGTTCATATTTAGTTTCTAGTTATATTTGTTTTCATTATATTAAATACGATAATCAACGCAATACGTTAGAATAACAATTTGAAAGACAAAATGGTTTGTTATACTACATCTTTCTAGATGTGACCTAAAGTGAAAATTTTACAATTAAAAGTTACGAACACCATAGTCTCTGTTTTATCTGTCTAATAGATACTTATTATAATAGACTGCATATACCTACATTATTGATTCATAAAATAAATTTAACTTATACTTACATTTCCATCCCACCAAGTCTGACACAGCCTAATAGCATCGTGACCTCCAGGTGCTCTTCCATAACGGCACTTTCTGTCTCTCAGTAAAATGGCTGGAGGTACAAGCGTATGTCCGAATCTGAAGGCAGCCACAGCAAATGCGTGTGTTACACCTGGTGCGACGTCGGCTCTGTAGCCTTTGTATGATGGTAGAGGAGTGCCAAGGAATGCTGGCACGTACTCGTATAGGATGATGTTCTGGGGATTTTAGTAAAGGTTTGATTAGAAGCTTGAAGTATAATTTGCATTTGTAACAGATAGATTGAAGCCTTGCAGCTATACTGCACATCGTAGTTTTACCATGCCATAACAAAATAATGAATAGAAAGAGAGAATGATGGTTATATTCTTCTTTCAATGCCTCTCCACTACTGGAGGTTGGCCGTCAGCTCTGCATATCTCTTGCCATCCCTTGCCAGACGAAACAGTTCTTCTACGTTGGCTATACCGGTCCATTGTCTAACGTTTCGGAGCCAAGACATTTTCCTTCTTCCGACGCGCCTTTTCCCCTCAATCTTTCCCATCATTATTGCCTGGAGAAGATGGTAGCGCTCATGTCTTAATACATGTCCCAGATAGGCTACTTTTCTTCTCTTGATGATTTTCATGAGTTCTCGGGATTTCTTGACCCGCCGAAGTACTTCTTTATTTATTAGGTTAGGTTATATAATACTTATAGGTATTCTTATTCTGACTTTATATTTAACTGCTTCAGTATTCGCAAATTGACAATTTCTTTTAATTAAGTGGTAAGTTTGAACTTCCCAACCTCCTTTTTAGAAATAGACAATTTGCGAAAGATTGCTATTTTGTTATCTATCATCATCATATTAGCCCTTGGACGTCTACTGGTGGACATAGTTCAAACATTTCCACTTAGTGAGGTTCTGTGGCTCCCTCATCCATCGGCTTCCCGCGCCGTCCTAACTAAGTCGCCAGTCCACCGTGTAAAGGGTCTCCTCGCCCTGCGCCCTGCTATGCGAGGTACCCAACTTAATAATAAATATTTTTAAGAATCACCGTAATTATAAGATTTAATTTCTGAAAAATTTATGTGTTTCTTTAAAAAATAAATAAGAAAAAGTGTGTATTTTACCTGTAAACTAGCAATGACGATCCTTCTAGCTCGCTGAAACAATTGCTCATCACTCCAGTCAGGGTGTTGTCTATGTACACGTGTAGCTACAACGTTGTGCCATCTCAGAAGAAGAATACCGAAAGTCACCAAAGCTGGGTTCTGATTGGTTCGTGGATCTCCGAGTACTAAACGTGACATGATAAATAAATTTACTTAATATTTTATGTCAAACTTTAAATTTGCACCTAGATCATCACGCTAGCCTATTGACGAAAATCCATCTTGTCAACTTCTACTACTGCTCTAATTCGCAGGAGAATAAGACGGGTTAATAAAGTTTTAAGTATTTTGAAATTTATAATTAAAAGGGCATTTCAAAGGTATTAACGTTATTAAAGTACCCTCACTGTACTTACAAATCATTAATCTAAAATAATCAGAAGAGCTTTAAGACAGGACTTTTGAGTCCGGCCTCATACATCTGTCTTCCTCATAAGGAATGTCTCCAAGAAATAAATTTTAAATAATAAACTAATAACTTACAAAACAATCTCTCAGAGCTAAGCATCCTCATGTAGTGTGGTACAGGATTATTGAAGAGCGGCACTCGTTTAGTATTGCGCAACGGCATTCCACCTTCACTCGCCAAGCTTCCATTCTGTGTACATAGTGCATATCGTTAGAATATTGAAAACAAAATCTTTATATAAATTATTAATAGTAATTTTATTATAACAGTGAAGTTTTGAGTTTATAAATAAAGAAATTAAGTAAGTAATTAAAGATTTAAGTAATTTAACTAAGCTATGTTTGCGAAATTAACTGATAATTTATTATAACTAAGGTAAGTTAGCAGAAATGTTAAAAAATAATCTAAGTCTAAAATACCAGAATCAAAAGGTAAGGTCGTCTAATAAGTAAAATAGGTTTTGTTTTGGTTAGGTTTATGATATTATCTACTACAAACATAAATACAAAAGTAAATAACGTTAGTATGAGATGAGTATTTGACAGGTGTAATAAATAAAGATAATAATTAATATAATATTTGAAAGCTGTAAATATGAGCTACACAACCTTAGATACGAAGATAGCAAACTAAACTGTAAATGATGAAACGAATGAGTGATGTGTGATTTATATGTACTGACAGCAACCGCTGATTGTATTAGAAAAAGCCAATCTTGATCAACATGTCGTATATGATCGTATATATTTGACAGACCTGATTTTCCCTTACGGTTCAGTGTCTCAGTCATGATTTTATTGGTTTATACGAGCAAACGGCAGATCATGTGGTAAGGGTAACATGAAGTCAGCCATGCCTGAGCAATATCAAGATTTCACTAGCTGCTTGATTAAGAGAACCGACTTAGACAGACTTTTGCTAAAGAGCTACCTCTACACTTTGTAGTACTTTGTATTTTAAGAGAACATTTCTGTTCCGTAAGTAAAACGTAACAGAAGTGAAGTCAAAAACATTTCACACGAATCAAAAACCTACGTATAGCAGTAATCTGATCGAGAAAATACTCGTCAATACTTTTAAGTATCTCCCCGTCCCAAACGAATTGAATTATCGGTACAGTCACGAGCAATAATATGTACACATTTTCAAATTTTCTAAACTATCTGCACGTTTATCTAGACATTACAATATCAAAATGAATTCGTAATTTAGAAGAGGTTCCGTACAGTTTTGAATTAATCTTCGAATTTTCAATTTTGGATTGGCAGAACTTTAGATAACTGGTTTACAAAATGCGAAAATGTGTACATATTATTGCTCGTGACTGTACACATTGGAAAATTTAGTCTAGATCTCACATTAGCCTTTACTGTACTCGTATAATATCTTAATAATATGTATAATGTTATGTACTGAGTTAATGAAATTGAATTAATTTATTTGTATATGTATTTATTTTGCGGAGAACTGATAGCCGTTGGGGCAGAAAAGTTCTAGAATGGCGACCGGGAAGCGCAGGATCGGGAGACCCCTCATACGATGGACCGACGACCTGGTTAGGACGGCGGGAAGCCGATGGATGAGGGACGCAAAAGACCGAGCAGGGTGGAAACGTTTGGAGGAGGACTATTTCCGTCAGTGGGCGTCTATAGGCTGTTATGATGATGATTTGTATATGTATGTGTTATATATGTATAGGAAAGTACGTAAAGACGCAGGCGTGGCTGCTGGGTGGCACCTGAAATGACCTCATTGCATTCACCCACGCCTCGCTAGTACTGTACACGAAGCTGCCATCGATCCACGACGTTATTTGGTTTATCTGAAACAAATATAAATAATGAAATAAATATTTCCGGGGCAATCACACAACGCCATCTAGTCCCAAACAAAGAAGCTCGTTGGGTAATAGACAGCGGATAAACTAAACATACTTAAAAAAATTTGTTGTTAACACGTATGTACAGATTATTAGAAATCACCCAGACCAAGGCAAACAGTCATGTTTATGCACAAAAAGATTAGCATTGAGCGGGAATCGAACTGGAGACCTGTATAAATATAATGATTACGCCACAGAGCTCAAACAAAATATCATATGTTACCGTTGTTATAGAGGTCGACCTTATCTTGTACGAAGTTTTTGTAGTAATTTAGTCGTGTCATGGGTTGTGCTAGATATTTCTAAGTATTGTTTTTGCAACGTATAGTACTGATAAATTATGTATAGAAGTGTTATTGACATACAGTACAGTCAGTAACACTGGCAACAATGAACATTTAATTAAATATATTTTTTAATTATCAACGTCCAATAAATGAGGCCCAGAAAAAATACAAATCTATTTCTTTCTGTGTTATGTGATTTGCACTTAGTTATTCACGAACCGTCAATTCCAAAAAAGTTTTCGAATACTATCATGAACAAATCAAAATATTTATGTAGGTAACAGTTTTTTTAGGTATAGATTAATTTATGTAACTAATAGAACGAACTGCTTGAAATATGTTAAGTAGTTTCTACCACTTCATACAACATACAATTCGAAAACTTATATCGATTTTAAAAACTCCGGCTAAGATTTACCCTCTTAACAAAAAATAGATGGAAACCACCAGAATAAAAATTATAAAATGGGGAAAAACGCAAAACGCAATTAGTAAAAAAATTCTTAGAGATTAATACAAGAAGTGTTTCTCTTAATTTTACTTTTCTGTGTTGCTGATTGTATTATATAAAGATATTTGACCAATAATAGTAGACAATAAGGTGACCTACATTACAGAATTCCTAATATATGTCTAAAGTATCGACCATAAACAAGTTTTTATGATTAATGTAATTTGTATTTAAGCGTGGCCACCTGGCTGGATACAACAGTTGAGTGAATGTGGTTTCAACTTTGGGTAAAAAGCTTGCTGAAATCCATGACCTAAACTCAATGTTTATGAATATTTTCTAAATGATTGGGAATCACGAGTGTGTTGATTAGGGAATAAGAATTTCAAAGAAAATGTATCTTAAATTAGGCCTATGAGAGTACTCAGAAAGAGAAAATTTTTATGATATTGTGGTTTGAAAATAACTACTATGTTACTTAAATTGGAAATTACGTCGGCGTATGTCTAATCAAATCTTGCAACTGCGCATGTATAAAAAGTTTAAGGGAAACACAGAAACTGCTGCAATAAGAAAGAAAGTAAGAAAAATTTAATTTTGTTGCATACAATAAAAACATATAACAAATGAATTTATAGTCAAATAGTGACAAAGCTCCTTAAATAAAGAAAAAAAAAAAAAAAAAAAAAAAAATATAAAACATAAATCTACACAAAATAGGATCTAACTCAGCTAATTGCTGTAGCGATGAGACATTAAGGGGCTGATAGAGGCTATAAGCATACATCGTAGTATAATCATCATCATCATCATATCAGCCAATCGACGTCCACTGCAGGACATAGGCCTCCTCCAAGTATTGCCACCTTGTGCGGTCCTGTGCGTCCCTCACCCATCGGGAGACACCTTACTCGATGGACCGACGACCTAGTTAGGACGGCGGGAAACCGATGGGAACCTTACTTAGGGAAGACGTATAAGAACGTTTTGCCACCGAGGCAGTAAATATACAACAATATTGATCTTTTGTAGATACAACCATATCAAATGAATCGTTAATAATTAGAAACACCTGATCTTATCTCAGATAATTTGCACTCATTAATCACCGATTAACATTCTTTAAGTATCTAACAATTTAAAGGTAAACTTAGAATCATGGTGACATATTATGATGCAGTTGCATACATTGATGGGTGTATCTGGGTTATACAACCATTTAATTTTATTGCCTGGAATTTGGCCTTCGATGTACTCGGCCCATTGGAGGTTAGGTATACTTACGTAAATCTATGAGATTTCGTAATTCAAACTTGTTCATAATGAGTCTTGTTTAGTAAGTAAATAGTATTTTGACGGCAAGATGAATTGTTTGTTTGGTTGGATATGATTTTGACGTATAAACGTCATCAATCATCTTTATTTTGAAATGGTTCACGTTAATAGATAGCCTCTGAGGTGTAGTGCAAGCATTTTTGCTAAGTAAAGATTTAGATTACACGGTCAAAGCAAATCTCTTTGCGAATCTAATCGTTCCCGTTCTAAGCCCAATACAGTTACCGTTCCAAATAAAAGCTCCGAAATGAACAATATTATGTATTTATTATAACTCTTATTTGTTGAAAATATTACATACTAGCTGACCCGTGCCCACTTCGTCGGGCGACGAAAAAAACGCTTCCCTCTTTTAATCATATTTCATAACTGCTCCACTCCTATTAGCCATAGCGTGATATTATATAGCCTTTGACACTCCTCGATAAATAGTTTATTCAACACAGAAATAATTTTCAGTAGATCCGTGGAATACAACGTCACAAACTCACAAACTTTACCTCTTTATAATATTAGTATAGATACATTTTCCTTATGAATTTTGTCTAGTCCTCCCAACGAAGTGGGCACGGGTCAGCAAGTAGAATAATATATTTTACTGTTAGCTGTTATAATAAGTTACTGTTTCCATGGCAACTACTATCGTAATTATAATCTTACATAGGTAAAATGTCGGTGACCCCAAGCAGGGAAAACCACGTAAGTTACGAACGTGACGAGATAAACCTCAACCTACGCATATTTTAGTATGTATATGTAGGTATATATATATTCTAAAAAAAATATGGTGTATCATACGCATATTTGGTATCACCACCCCATTTAATTGTCCGTGTGGTGACGGAGTAAGAATACAATATAACAACCCCATCTCATCCCACGGTTGTTGTAAAAACTGATTAAGGTACTAGCCGTAAATATTATCTTTACGAAATAAAAAAAGGAAAACTTGAAATTAAACCCTATAGCAATCCATCTGGCCAGCGTGGTATTAGTAGGCCAAGTATCCCTACATCACGGAAGGAGGCCCGTCCCTGCAGTGGGGCATTAATGGGCTGTTATGATGAAGATCAACTTAATAATAGGTTTATGTTATTACAATACGATATAATAAAAACTTGTACAACTTTACCTGCTCCCTGGGACTATTAGGGCTTTGCCCCGTACTTCGATCGTACGCAGCTCTTAGAAAGGGCATATATTTAGCTCCATTACACTCTGGATCATACATGTGGTCACATTTGTCGACTGGTATTCGATGGTGTTCGATAGGACACCCGGATTCTGATGCCATAACGATTTCACCTGTCACGATTTGACCTGTAACAAATATGATTTATACTTTCTATAACTAATTACTATTAATGATATTTTTACAAAGATACTAGCTGATGCCCGCGGCTTCACCCGCTTGATATACGTAGCCTAAATGCTATTATGCACCCTAAACTACTATTATATTCCAAATTTCATCAAAATCCATTCATTAGTTTTTGCGTGAAAGAGTAACAAACATCCATCTAAACATTCTCACAAACTTTCGCATTTATAATATTAGTAGGATTTTAAAAATAATTACAATTTTAATGACATTTTGGCCGCATCCTTTTAAGGAGGACATCCTTTTTTTGAGGAAATGAGGAGTACAAAATTAATGTAAAAATAAATTATACCGTATTTTGACAAATTAATTACATTGTTATTAAAATGTTTTAGTATACTTAGTATCGATTTAGCATTTAAAATTTAAAAAAAATTATCTATAAAAGTTTTTATCTTTGTTTTTCGCTTTTGAAAGTTTGTTTTTGTAGTAAGGGATAAAACAAATATTCAACATAAATAGAAATACAAACCAAAAAACGCAAGTAAAGCTGTCCTGTTAGTTAGAGAAGGTAATCCATCTTGACCCCTCATGAACAGCTTAGACAGCGACCTGGCACCAGGCCTGTCAGCACCTGCCATCATGTATACTCCATCGGCGTAACTTGCTGGTGTCTTACGTGTCAGTCGGCTACCTAGGAAAAAAAGAAATAATTATGTAACTAAAGCCACTATAAAGAGTTGTTGTAAGGTCTTTAATGTAAAACAAAGTCGAGCAAAGTAATTATACTCCATTTGTTAAGGTATTTAATTAAAGGTAATCAGTAGCTGGGAATTTGACTAAATTGAAAAGTAAGCTTGCATGATAGCGCGGCAACAATTTTGACAATTGGGTATTTCATTCGGTCGGATTTCCACAGACGCCATCCGTGACTTGCCATTTATGTCATTTTTTTGTTTACCTTTAGTTAAATACCTAAACAAATGGAGTATAAGTTTTCAATTTTGTAAATAAAACCTAAATGTCTTAACCAAGTTTAATGAAATTATCAACTTAAAACCCTTTCAAATAAATACAGATGTTTTTAAATTAATAAAAATATCAGTGAGTTCTTAGATACATTTTCAAGCAAAACAAGACTTTCCTTTTCGAAGTCAGTCAAAAGTTAAAGTAAAAGTTTCAATTTATAAAAACATACTTTAACTTTAAAAATATTTTATATACACCTAGATTATAAAAACATTTATCATCGTGTGTAATATACTTATGGTGACGGTGACGGGAAAAAACAAGAGAAGGTTTTGCATATAACTATTTGGATGTAAAAATCATCCAATTACATGAAATTACGTGTTTTGATTGCAATATCTTAACAACGTGTTAATCCGTGTGGCGACGGAGTAAGAATACAATTTGTCAGCACCTCATCTCATCCCATGGGTGTCGTGAAAACCGACTAAGGGAATAACCGTAACTAGGTACTATCTTTACGAAATAAAAATATTGAAAACTTGAATTTAAACCCTATACCAATCCGTCTGGCCAGCGTGGTATTAGTAGGCCAAGTAACCCTCCATCACGGGAGGAGGCCCGTCCCTGCAGTGGGACATTAATGGGCTGTTATGATGATCTTAACAACTATTCCACATTCTATCATAGATTGACTAAGTTACATTTTTTACCTTAATTTGTTATTTGAGTAAATTATATATAATTAATAAATTTTATTTTCTTGGTTTCCTTCAATATAATTTATTTTTAGTTGTAATCTATACATAAAATGAAGTCGCTTTTTCTGTCCCTATGTCCCTTTGTATGCTTAAATCTTTAAAAGTACGCTACGGATTTTGATGCGTTTTTTTAATAGATAAAGTGATTCGAGAGGAATGTTAATACCTATGCTTATAACACATGCATAATGTAGTATAGAACCCAAATTAAATTTAAAAATTTCTAATGAAGCTGTATTTAAACGTTGTTTAAGGACATTCTGTAGTAGGTGCCCGTGCGGAGCCGGGGCAGGTCGCTAGTACATTATTATAAAATAATTACTGTATTCGTCATAGGTATGTTGTTGAATTCCTTTCTCGTCCCATATAGGTTTAGCTAATTGTAACTTTGTTAAATGTAAATTAGTCGTGCAAACACAACTTATTGCTGTTAACACAGTAATTTATTAATAATCTTTATTTAATTACATTTATTTATTACATCTGATATGATTATTATGTAGTAATATAATTATAATCGATTTACAATATTATGATCAAACTTAATTATAATATTAAAGCATGATAGCAATATTATGTATGTGATCGCAAATGTATTGCGCTTTGAGTATATTTGACCCATAACTAGATGAAATATGTGTTGTTTAAATGCACTCGATGTATAGAATAAGATATACAAATATGTAAAGAGTATAATTTGGAGGACAATATCATTCGATGTCGAATATCAAAGTGTGACCGTTTTCTGTGGAGCCCACTTGAGTTGTCTTTTTATGCAAATAGCTGGATTCCTCTACTCTCCTGCCGTGGCCCATTTTATCTATCTACTTAATACCTATTAACAACCATCCTCCACAGTTAGATACTTTTAAGTCACTAGTGAATTAGAAAAAAGCTGACTTTGTTTTGTCAAACAATACACTATAGTACAGGCGTTATCATCCGAGTGCTCCAAAAAGAGATAGAAGATATTATACAAGAATAGAATACCTACCCATAAGTGTAAGCACACAAGACATAGAAATAGAGAAATGATATGACCCTAAGACTCAGATGGTAACGCAATATCTATAGTGACACTTAGTCCTGATAATTAAAATATCATTTTTGTCTGTGATATTTTTTCTCCTGTTGTTTATTTATAATCGCAGACGCCAAGAAGATTCTTCGGATATATCTAATATATATATATACATAGCCTCTATCTAAGTCCATAGAAACAAGGCGTGCTTTTATGTACGTGCATATTATTTTTGAGATACTCGCGTAAGTAGAATTTTATAGCATGTTTAATTGGGTGAAATGTTTTTTTGGTAAAACAAACACTATTATTAAAATTGACGAATTACGGTACCAAAAAATAACTTTACAGGTTTCAGAAATATCCATAATCGTAGTCTCCGTGTAGTGAACGGTTACATTCACTTAAAGTGCTTTATGAATGTTCTGTATTGGGTAATATCCTCTTAATAACACTTCTATAAGGAGCCTTTGTTTGATAACTTTACCTTGCTATTGTTTCGGTTATTGATATCGTTATTATTGACATATTTATCTATCTTTGAAATCGGTTGCAAATCTGAACGGCTTATGTCAATTAGTGTGTTTTATCGCGTGTATTTTGAAGGGTGATCGGAAGAATGATTAAATACTGTCCTTTGCTCTTTTTTTTCGACAACTCTTTCATATCCCCATATATTTTAACGACTTGGTAACAGCTGTCACAATTCGGTTGACCAATGATAAGATTCCCGCGTACACTTGTCTGCCCTTGATGAAGAAAATCACGGCGCATTACAATCGTTGTTTTCTCTTTTTTCGTGACATTGCGTATTTCAAACGTAAACTACGTTTGAAAATTAGGGAGTGTAGTGATTTCATGACTAGCATTCGTTTTAAGTATCCCTCCGTCATAAAAGGAGGCCCGTCTCTACAGAGGGACATTAGTGGTCTATTATGATGATGATGATTCGAACAACGTCTACTATTGCTTGAATATAATCTCGGATTCTATAGCAGTTCGATACAGGCATTTTGCCATGGAAATGAATAAACAGTAACGTGATTTTCCTATATGAATACCAAAAAATATAATAATGGTTTTTGTAGATGACAATGAGAACCAACATCCACAAATGCAAGGGCGCGGTCCTATCTCATTTAGCTTAAAGGTTTAAAAACATTTCTAACGCAACAAAAAAGTACATAATTATATAAGTCAGCATACACACTGTATTACACACCTACAAGTAGTTAACAACTCGATATGTCAATAATTATAATTATTTGAAAGTGACATCAGTCAAGATCAAAATGCATAAGATAAAATAAAACACGATCCGAAAAAACTTGTTCATTGTAATTGGAGCATATTAATGGAAAGCGACATGAGAAATCTTTATATACAAATATGGCATTGGCTTGTACTTGAATAACCATATAAATATAAATTTGAAGGGTTTTTTTTAATTTGTAGCTAGGACTTGTGTAATTATAATAATGTAGTACAAAAATACGGCACTGTAATAATAGAGGCTGTAATGCATAAGGCAGAGGTCCTAAATGGCAAATAAGGATTTAAAAAAAAATACATTATTGTGCAGCATTAAAAGTTAAGAACTGGTTGCTTAAATAGGGTTCGTAACTTCATGATAGACATAAAGCAGCTGTGGGCAAATACAGACAGCAAAGATAGCAAGTTGAACACTCTTCCTTTGTAAAACTCGAAGCAAGAGTGTTCAACTTTGTAATTTTTTTTGCTAATGGAAATAAACTCTACGCTTCTCCTTCTGGTCAAGTTGGTATTAGTTGTAAGGTAAGACAGATTATCGGAAATCTGTCTTACCTTACAACTAATACCAGTGGAAAGATTTTCATTATTGTAAAAAGCTGCTACTAAGCAGGCATGGAGTTGTCCACTGTAACTATAAATTTTCTTTGCAACAGGTACAAGGTAAACGTCACGAATTTTCTTAAAGCACGTCTAGCTGTTTGAACTCACGTAGGTACCATCTTGCAATTTAATCATGATTCATCAATTATGAGCAGAATTATAATTTCGCATTGCCGTTATAAACTGCTCATCATGAAGATTATTGCTAATAATTTTGTGATGATACATTTTAGTCACGATTAAATAATTATTTTGATTATTATAGAGCCGATTTTATAGTAATAAATGATTCGTTTCTGTCTGCATACTTCTGAAATATAGTTTAAAAACTTAAAAAATGATAATTTGCTTTGAATAGAGATTATAACAATGTATAGTTTATTGTTTTTGGGATACAAATTGATGTATGTAGAAGTCAAGTGATAATTAATTTGTGAACAAAGCAGAAGTTTTAATTGAAATTAACGTCATTTTGATATCATCGTCATAGTACATGCTGTAATTTATCTAAGAAGAGGCGTCCGACGATCGAGAAATAATTTTTCATTACATAAACATAATGCTAGGTCTAAAAGTCGCCTGTGTATTCTTCACCTTACTTACTCGAACGAAAAGCCCCTCAAACAGTTTATACTTGAATATTGTGTACGGGGATCAGCCACTGTACGATTCATCACACAAGTATGGTCAAACTGGGATTGTGACGTAACTACATGACTACCTTCCATTGTTTTCAGTCTGAATTGCATTCGCTTGTAAAATTAATATTTTGGAATCTTGAAAGTTGTTTTATGATGAAACTTTAATTATGTATCTTTCAATGTCAACTTATTTTAGCAAAAATACATTAAGTTTTATCATTGCTAAGGGCAACCATAAATCAGTAATGAAACTTAACTTGATAATAAAACTTAACGTAAACCCTATACCAATTCGTCTGGCCAGCGTGGTATTAGTAGGCCAAGTATCCCTCCGTCATTGGAGAAGGCCCGTCCCTGCAGTGGGACATTAATGGGCTGTTATGACTGTGATTTAGCGCCTTGGCAGTTATTGGGGGTGATCAGAAATGCGAATTGCTCCATTGCTGTATTCTACAGATTATCGTAGTTTCGTTTGTCTTCTTATTATATTTTATATTCATTACTGTTAAACCATATGGAGTAGTTCCAAATTAAACTTTATTTTTAAGCAATTCTACTTTCTTTGCAATTATAATTTGTTTTTTAATCTACGCAACGAAAGTCGTTTTTTCATTAAAAATAGTCTCATAAGAAAGATGATTAATACCAGTATTGAATTATTTTTGTTTGTCCCATCATCTTCCAACTTTTTCCTTTCTGAACTTTCACGACACCTATATGGGGTAAAGCAGAATACACCATGTATTCTAGCTCTGTCGTCACGTGGACTATGTCGCATTTATAATGCTGAATTAATATTCACAGAAATTACTATTACAAAAACAAAGTATGATGAAAATATAAAGTAATTCGGCAGTAGTCACCGACAGCATTATGATTGATGTTATATACTTTTTAATCTATGACGAATGACCACATAGATAAATATGATAGATTAGTAATTAAATTCAATCTATTATATTACAATAGACGAATTACAAAATGACATATAGGTGACAAGTTTAAAATATATTATTACAAGAAGGCCACCCTTCCCATATAGTGTGGCTGTTACTTTTGTGATAAATCCCTACCTTTACAAATATATTCCTTAAAAGTCGAAACCTGTTATCTACATTTACTTAGGTTACAAAGGAACTTTTTATCATCATCTTCTTGTTAGCAATGTGCCCTACTGCCTAAGCTGTGGACGTCCAGTGAATAGACCTTCTCAATTCAAATTCCCCACCCGCGATCCTGGGCCTACCACATATCCATTGACTTCCCACCGCATTTATGAAGAAACACGAGCTCTAAAAGAGAAAATCTATGCTAAAACTACTAGACTACTACTACTCTCGCAGATGGCTGTTACTAATGGTCAACCTTTACAACATTGACAATACGAGATATAAGTGGACAAATAGTACTGTGAAAACTGTGTACAGTTATACCTGAGGTTTTAAACTAAGAAGTTAGATTGCTAATACATCCAGTCAATAGAAATCGATTGTGAAATATCGAATGACAAATTCATATCGATGTTTGTTATCTTGTAGGTATCGATTTACAAGTCGACCGCTACTGCCTTACGCAAGAGGTCAGCTAAGCAAGATATCTGACAGTTATATTACAAAATAATATTATTATCAAATTGTATAGTCTATTCGTGTGTTGGCGGAGTAAGAATAAATGTGGTTTATTTTACATTAAAGTCCTACTGTAGAGATAGTCCTACTCCAGTGAGTAAAGTAACTTGTAAGCGATATTTGTTTTATGTCAAGTTGTTTTTTCTACCAATATAATATTATGAGCAAATATAAAATAAACGTTTGGAGGAGGCCTATGTCCAGCAGTGGGCGTCTAAAGGCTGATATGTTGATGTTGATGATGAAAAACCCTAAAACCCCAAACCTCGAATTAGGGATAACGAACGAACTAAAATTCACGTTTTATACCACGATCTTTTTCTTACAGACTGTTCTTTACTATATTGTTCTTTATTATATTCTTTTTCGCCAGACATATGACGAATAGGTCTGAGGATAGTTTGACATATTTTAATATTATAAATTATGAATTCCAAATCAATCGGAGATAAAAAATACTAAAACAAAAAAATAACTATGCCAAAGAGAATACAAAAGCTCATTTGTAAAAGATATCAACGCGCGACATGACTTCATTATTTAATTTTGTTACATACTGACAAGTGTTAACGCAGTAATAATACGTGGTCTCCTTTCTGTCTCATTGTATGTGATGTCGTAAACATCGACTAAGAGACTATTATTTCTTCTTAAACAGAATAACTTGATAGAAAAAGTTGTATTTTCTTTGTTTATTCCTTGAAGCAGGCAGAAGTGGTAGCTGCCATAACGCCATGCAACTTTGCTAAAGCACAGCTATGTCTCCCCTGTTTTTTTTACACACGTGGTGACATAGCTGTGCTGTGCTGTCCATAGCATTATTATCTTTTTTCTTAACGAATAAAAATATCAAGCAATGTAACTATAACGGCGGGAAACCGATAGAACGAGGGAGGCACTGAACTACACAAGGAAATATTTGGATGAGACTTATGATCAGTAGTGAATATAAATAAATATATAAACACCCAAGTAACACAAAAAGCATTTTAACAAACAACAAGTGAACTTATATAGAGCTTAAGACCCGTATCGACGACAAACTCTTATATAAGTTCACCGAGCGTCTTGAAGCTGAACATTGGCATTTGAAAATCATTGTAATGCTCTACGCTGTATAACAGTTGGATAATGGCATATCAGAATGCAGTTGTACAGCGTTCAGCTGTTTTTAGTGCATTTGGTTCTACAACGACATTTTGAAGTAGGTAATAAGTGTTTGAAGCTCTTTTACAGCACAAACGTGAACCACTATATTGCCACGTAAATCCGTTATCCAGCTTTAAGCAGTTTTTCGTGCCTTTTGCTGTGCACAAAAGCACTTGTAAGGGGTAAGTAAAAGCTTAATGCTGCTGAACAGCATAAATGTGAATCAATATAATGCTTGCATTCAAAAGGAAGAACTGAGTGCTGCTGTGTAGCTAATAGATCTTTAAACAATCACACGTGAGTAGTTGTAATGCTGGCGGCATTAATTGGGCTCACCGGGCTGCTTAAGGCTGACCACCATTTTGTAAATATTTTATAACCAAAAAATATTTTCTTTCGGACCTATTTATAAAAGGAATTGTCATTTAAAATAATTATATAACTTAATTTAATACAGTGCAAGCAATACTATTATTGTATGTATTCAAAACTTGTTCTGTACTAGGAATACTCATTTGTTTTGGTTTTACACACATTATATTTATAAAACACTAGCGGTCCGCCCCGGCTTCGCACGGGCATTATTTTCCCGCTTTTCTGTTCAAATTTTTCCCGAATTTTCTTTGCTATAAACCTCACGGAGCCCGAGACCTTTTCAACGAATGCAAAACCGTGAAAATCGGTTCGTGCGTTCTGGAGTTATAGCGTCAGGAAGGAAAACCCGACTTATTTTTATATAGAAGATTTTGTATGAAAACCACAAATTATCGAAGGCGCGTGAAAATTTTCCACGAAACTTATATAAACAAGTACAGTAAACTACACTGCGCAGTAATATTTGAAGGCAAGAAATAACAAAAGAATCAATAACTTGTCCGATGAATTTGTTTTGATGCAAACAATAATATGGCGTCATTCACTGTTATATTTTGACCGTCAGTACTTATTCTTTTTTTGATTGCAATAATTTACACGCAATAATATAATTATAAAGTTTAACTGTGAACACTTAAAGTGCTCCAATAATTCTTTTAGCGCATTTAAATGCTAGTCTAATGCTTTTGTAATGCCGTTGGCATCTTCACTATCAATAATATTGCTATTATAATGCTTCTGTAATGCAATAGGCTATCTCATAGACCATTATAATTCTTTCTTCATGCGATTGGCAATATTATTGACCAAAATGATGCTTTTTTAATGCGATTGACATCTTTCTTGACCACAATAATGCTAATATAATGCGCCAGTAATGCTTTTAACCAGCTACTGTGAACCCATATAGGGCCTAAAGCTGTATAATTTGTGCCCAAATAAGCATTACAGCAGCCATATAAACGTTTATAATGCTACTGTAGAACTAACTCAAAATGCTAAAAGGATACAAGAATGCTCTTATTCGGCCCTTATAATGCTTTGATGTGTTACTTGGGCATTCCTCACACATTCACACGGCACTATCTAGTCCCAAACTAAGCAAAGTTTGTACTATGGGTACTAGACAACGGTTAAATATACCTACTTAAATACTTTTTTTTGTAAATACATACATATTATACATTGATAACACTCAGACCAATGCAAACAATCATGTTCATGCACACATGATTTGCATTGAGCGGGAATCGAACCCGAGACCTCTGTGTTGCAGTCATGTAATATAACCACTACGCCACAGAGGTCATCGTGAATGTCCATTGACTGGTATGATGATGACGATAAATGTATGTCTGCCAGTCTGCTAATGGTATACACATTATACGCTGTTATTGTTCAATACCCCAACTAATTGAGTTGCCTTCTCTCATCTTTATTCCAAGGTAAATTCAAAAACTTTAACTTCCAATTGACACTAATGACATAAGTATACAGTATAAAGACATAATAATGAGTTTGTAAATCAGAATGCAACAATACTGGCTGCTGACATTACGTAACTATAACACCATTAAAACAAGAGCAAAGAAAAAAAAAAATATCAGGCAGTTCCCACTCACATTGAAGACAAGTTTCCATATATTGTGTTACTGATATGATTTTTATTGAAAGTGGTTCATGGCTTCATTGCCCATTCTCATCAGATAAACAATATGAACCAGTGAGTTAATTAGTTTATATACGTTGTAATTTGGGCGTATCGTAATTTGCTACTGTTGTTTTTGAATGCATTTTTAATGTGGGAAAGCCCCTTTTGTTCATGTAACTGAGATTGAATTAATGAATTGAAATGTCTTAGTAATAAAATTGTTGGCATAGTATTTAGATTCCTAATACTAACAAAAAATTTAATATAAAAATAATGTACAATCCTTATACAGACCTGAATTAACTATGATGTACATGTAAAAGAACCTAGTCGTTCACTAGTGTAAATCTCTGAAGAGACGTTTTAAGCGTACCTATATTTGCTGCTGTGACAAAGAACGATACAAAAACTCTATCTCGCCTTCTCGTGCTTGTGGTAAGTAGAGGCTTGACAACCTTAAAAATACTATCATGTTTAAGAAAGTACTTTTATAACAATTATTTGGATAGGAAAAATCATCATAACAGCCCATTAATGTCCTACTGCAAGGACGGGCCTCCTCACGTGAGGGAGGGATACTTGGCCTACTAATACCACGCTGGCCAGACGGATTAGTATAGGTTTTAATTTCAAATTTCCTTCTTTTTAATTTGTAAAGATAATATTTACGGATAGTGCCTTAGTCGGTTTTTACGACACCAATGGGATAAAATAGGGTGGTGACATATTGTATTCTTACTCCGTCACCACACGGAGAAGGAAAAATAATATTTACTTTCTAGCTGATTAATTCTCTGTATGATTATGAAGGAGGAATGCCATAACAATGAGACTTTAATATGCTATTAGGATGATATTTTATTAACTGTATGCCTAATTGGGAATAGCTAACTTCGTTTGGATTAACGACAGCTTAAACAATGACAGCTCACAAACGGCCGAATATTCTGTTAAATTAAAGCGGCGCTTAAACTAGACATTTGTTTGAGAATTTCAAGTTTAAGCGCCGCTTTACTTTAACAGACGTTTGAGTATCCGGCCGAAAGAATTTGAATATAAGACAGTTTAAATTACGTCACGGATTTTAATTAGATACGAGTACTAAACTGCTATGATACTATTACAAAATTGAGACTTGCTTTCTTTGTCAAATAGACGAGCGTGGTTAATGTATTTACCTGTCAGGCCAGAGTTCGTGGGAGTAACCTCTACAAAAGTCCAACGCTTGAGAGCATGACCTTTAGCTATGTCATTTAACTTGGGGTTTTCCATATATAACAAAGTAGGTGCACATAAAAAAAGGATTTAAGAATGTTAGGTAGAAGATGTTAGAACATGTGTGAATGTGGCAGAGAGATAGAAGTATAATACAAACTGTAGCGTCATCTAGCGACTTACTCAAGCGAACACCTACACTATCTCAGTACAGTATGTGGTTTTATACATATAAGTATGTCATTTTATCTTTTTACCAATCCCTATAAGTCTTGTTTCCTCTTAAGAGACTAAGGAAAGCTTTGTTTAATTACATCACGCCCAAAAGCTATTTAAATATAGGAAAACGCTTGTCTCTGAAAAAGTAAAGAACAAGAAGGGATTAAATTAAAAAATGTGTGCCGTACCAACAGATCCCCAATCAGGATACGCTCTATTGTTGAACCAGCCATCATAACGCTGTTTTTCATAATATACCTCTGAAACAAACAAAACAAATATTAAATTCAATATTATCTAGCACATAAGCACTACTAATGATACAAATGGCTTTAATTATTTACTCAATCAATCGAAATGTGTCCCCAAACAAGATGCAGGAGATAAGAAACATCCATTTAAGGAACCTCTCAACTAGGTACTAATATACTTATTACCATTATATTAACTCAGCATATACTTGCAAATAACACTATTATCGGCACACAGACCTTCAAAAACTTAAAAGGCATAAATCTTGTTCTCAATTACCACATTAGTTAAGGCCAATAAATTAGATTCAACACCTCAATGAGTGGTTTAGTCAGGCTTTGCTGAATGGCTAAGAATTTTTATTGGTTAACATTTTAATTATGCCTTATTAGTTCATGGATGGTGGAAGTTGTATCTGTATATTGTAGAAAATTAATACAAACAGATCGTCTGTTCATTAATTTGCCAGTATAAAAGTATGTTTCATAGATTTCTATCATAATAAATAGCTACTTTTTGAAAAAATAACCAAATCGGGTCGTGGTTTCATATCAGTATAAATGACGTCAAAAAATATAAAACGAAAATTGTATTAATTTTGAAAATATATTATTGACTTTGACTTCACACGGAAAATAATTATTCATGGTATTCACAAATTGTAGTCTTGTCCAGGAAATACTTTGTATCCGTTAATTTTTATTTATCCTAATTCCACGGGTTCCTAGTCACTATTCCTAGAGTAAGAATTGTCAAATTTGAAGAAAAAAAAGAAATACATAGTATATATAAAAAAAGGTTTACTTTATGACTAATGAGAGAAGATGTTTAATGTTTCAAAATGATCAAAAACATAGACTGATTTTCTATCGAAGTAGGTATATCAATATCTTAATATTAAAGCTGGTGATATCGCGAACCACAGTTAATATACAAATATGCAATCAAACGTATATGTACTTCAAAGCTCTAAATGCGTAACGATCACCTCATTTGCAATGCATCTCGGTTACAACGATCTGTGCAAGGCCTCCAACGCACGACCACGTAACTAGTACAATCATTCGCAAAAATATATAGCTATTACCACAAAACAGATAGGTGCAGAACTCAATCTTATTTATGCTTCGAATATCGATGCTACGTCTCAAGCAGACCCCACTCTAGAGGGTACTTCAGATGCTTTCCTGGTGCCACTTCAGACATCGCTCCAAACACCAGTGGCCTTTCTAATTGCCTTTCCAGACGCTGCTCATGACGCTACTCCAGACGGCGCACAGTGAACGATAGGACCCGATCATGCTCGACAAAAAGGGTCAACGAATTTCTTTCATTGCACTAATTAACCTTAACTAACATGACCTCGTAATTTTTTTTTCTAAAAACCCTCACATTTTTTTATATGATTCTTTGAAAGTCAGAAAGTGTTTAAATGATAATAAATTGTCGATTTCGTTATGCGTGTTTATTAACATCTCCGAGTTTTATTTATAAATAAATTGAAATTATCTTTTATGAATCGTGAAGTGCAAGTAGTATTTTATTTATATACTAGCTGCTGTGCCCGCGACTTCGTTCGCGTGGCGGATGTTACTTACTTCGCAATTCGATTTAATACTGAAAAATCGTTTTTAAAACCTTATAACGAACAGATATACCTACATTACAAACGAATTGTAAAATTAACGAACGAACCAAAACCTTTTCAAAGTAAATAAATAGTAAATAAAATATCTATGAAGACTGCGTCTAAACTTATACTGAAAGACATGAGCGAACGTCATTCTTTCAAGGAAAATCTTAACACCGCGATACTGAAAATGACGTCACAGGCACAATGCCATCTGTTGTCAAATTTGTAAGTTAAAATAAATGACATCGCTTATTTCATCATAACTGCAAGGACGCGCCTCCTCCCGTGACGGAGGAATACTTGGCCTACTAATACCACGCTGGCCAGTCGGATTGGTTGATAATATACGGATAGATTGGAAGATAATATTCACCGATAGTCCCTTAGTCGGTTTTACGCCACCCATGGGGTGAGATGGGGAGGTGACATATTGTATTCTTACTCCGTCACCACACGGATAATCGCTAATTAATTATGAATGAATACATTTGCACGCCACGTTATGGTGCGGCAGAATTACCTGCCTCGGTGGCGCGGCGGTCGCATTACATGGCTGGCGTGCATGAGGTCGCGGGTTCGATTCCCATGGAGGACAATTGTGATACACAAACTATTGTCCTTAGTCTGGATGTTCTTTGTGTCCGTTAAATTTAACGGACACAAAGAACATCAAGAACATCAAGAAAATATCAATTGATATTTTTAAAGGCTAGTGTGGGATTTGTCTTTTGTAAAAAAAATGCTGAGATAAATTATTGTACCTCACACCTTTTTACCATCTAGCAAAAAATATTTGACTAAACTTAGACTCGACTATATTATTATTATTATCTATAGATAAACTGCGTGCAGTATTTTTGAATTACTTAATAAAATAAACACAAACACTTTGAATAAAAATTTAATGTTTTGTGATTGTATTTCTATATTTTATTGTCAGTTTTGTATTTTTTTATTGTTGACAAATAGCAATAATGTGTAAAATGATTTTATAAAGAAAAAACGTGTTACTTATTATGTTGTCTGTTATATTATACCAATATATTATTAATTATTAAATAGTTATATAAGTGTGTTATAATTGCAGTTATAATAAGATTGTGAGAAAAGGAATGTTATTTTAATTCAATTTAATATTTATGATTAAGTATAGGTATAGTTTAACTTTAAAAAATGAAGTTTGTACGCCAATATTAGCAATACAGGAAAAGACTATTTATTTTTGTCAGATGTTTTGTATCTGTGATTAACTAATAAAGGTTATTTGTATTTGTATTTATTTACATTAATAAAAACAGGTGGAGTCTGTTGCATACTTTTACGCTGACCAGTAACTACTACAGTTTAAACTAAATGAATACTTACCAAAAGAATAATTTTACTTTAGATTAATAGCTTACTAATACAATTTATATTTAATTAAATTGTTTCAATTACGAAAAACACAAAAATATAACAATCAAGTAAACTTATAATTGATTCAATTTAATAAGACTTATAATTGATATTACACATACGATTCATGGTTAATTTTATTAACATTTAAAAGGAATAACTTATTAATAGCACTTAATAATAAAATAGTTATAGATTATTTAAAAACTCATTTATTTTACGATTACTACTGGTAACGCCATCTCGTGAACAAAAGAAACGAAATTTAAATTCATTCAACATTGAACAAAATCCATTTTTCATGAACCCTGATTTGTATTGGACTGTTCTAATAAAGAGATCTAGCGATATCTCGAGTAATACTTATCCGATTTTGATAAAACATACCTCAGTTTAAGCCTAATAAGAAAGGCTACAATACAATGTATTGGTCTTAAGATTATATTTTAATTCGTTTTAAAGATGTGCGGTAACAAACAGACAGACAGACAGATAGACATTAATTCTAAAAATTGTAAGTGTGTAGTGTTGTTGCTTTTTGACTTTTTTCTAGATTTTATAGATAATTTTTATCTGAATTTTCGAAAAGAACAGACATTTCGACCTCTACAGTTTTATTATAGTATAGAAGATAGATAGATTACCTACTTTAAACTTAATACCTAAAAACTACGTATCTATGTATTTTAATATCTAAAGCGCGCTTATTCCAAAAAGAGTCAATAAGAACCACGTCCGTTCGCATTAAGAGTCAATGTGAATGAAATTATATAGATGCACCGGTTGGCCGTTTCGGACGTTAAACAAAAATCAACCGTACAGCCGTACTCATACCGGCGCGGCGACATTTGGAAATTTTCTTTCATCTATATCTTGTGTGTTTATCAACCGATTTCTATAATTTTTTTTTTTATGAATAAGATATTAAAGTGTACTTTTGAAATATGGGAGATTGAAAAAGATATGTCTATGCAAATTACAATATATTTATGTATTTAATACACTTTGAAGAAAACCCTAACGATTAAACACGTTATTGTGGCTAATATATAAAATATAGATATATACTATTCATGACTTTTTTGTACATCTTTTGAAGACCATTATTTTTGTAATACATATTTTTGGCGTATGATCAACGTATGCGATGATAAGAGCTAGAACGCGCTTTTTGTCAACTGACTTGCTTCAAATTTTTCGTCACTGCTCAGCTCCTATGTGTCTTAGCGTTATGTTATACAGCCTATAACCTGCCCGGGAGTATGGACTACAATCGTACCAAGTTTGGTTAAAATGCCTTCAGTAGTTTTTGACCCATGCGTGCACATACAGACAGACAGACAGACAGACAGACAGACAGACAGACAGACAGACAAAAAATTTATTGATTGCATTTTTGGCATTAGTATCGATCACCATTCATCCTCCAATATTAATTTTGAACATATATTCAATGTACAGAATTGATCTCTCTACAGTTTTATTATAAGTAGTATAGTATATAGATTACAAGTGTAAAAACATGTTCGGTTATTGAGATATGTACAGTGGAACTCGTGAGATACTCAAATTTTCTACATCTTCTATGTTTGTTAGAGCGAAACTTATAATTACCCTCCGGTACCCAGGCTGCATTTTTTATGTATTATAGCCACATTCATGCTTTTTATAAAATAATAATTTTAAGCAGTACACTGATGTTCATCATATTTTTTTTTCGGAACACAGTATTTACCTCACGAGATTTTTTTTTTTTCGATAAATGGGAACAAAAACAGTTTTTTAATTATCTAATAATAAGGTAAGCTACTGAGGAGTCGATCAGGCGTTTAAAAATGGTGATAGCACAAAATTCCAACAAATAAAACTAAAAATGTTTTCTAAGTGGAAAGTGTTATGAACGTTTTTTTGACTTCCAATGCATGTTTTTACTGGTTGAACAGTGAAGCCATAAAACTAACTGTAAAATGTTTATTATGATAAAACATACGCCAAGATATCGTTAACACATAATTACAAGCTCTAAATATTTTTGTCGACCATGCTTGTATGGGGATCGTTCAATGTGCGGCGGTTCTGACGGTTTTCCAGATACCGCTTTGAACTTCGCTCCAGACACAGATTCCGACACCAGACTACAGATGCCTAAGTATATGCATCTATATTTTTGTGATATTGATTTCACATAAGAAAAGGTATTTATATTCACATCTGAAGCTAGTTCAAATTACATTAAACCATAAATCACTATCATTTTTTTGACAATTTAATCATTGAATCAAGAGTTAATGTTCAGTATCAATTTTAACTGCCCTTTTTATAGTTAACTTATATTGCACCACACATAGCTTGCAGCCATAACTGTTATAAAATACCAATGCACTATTATTTATAAATTATATGAACATATACTATAATTACGTTTGGTATAACTTAGAAGGTTAATTCTTAGAATTTTATTTGTTGAAATACCGTTGCATATTAAGGAAGTTTTCTGTAATATATCTCTTATATATGATGACCTATACGTGTGATGACAGAGTAAAAAAACCCGGTATCATCACCCCATTACAGGCATGCGCGGGTTGTTTATGCGGACTACGAAAAAGTTCGCAGATTTCTCAGAGATTAAGTACGAAAACAAAAGACGGAATACTTGATTTAAATATGGAAGCCGAATTTCCCTCTGACATTGAAAAAGATCTTTACGATGTTGATTAGGTCATTAGTAGGCTGTTTTGAAGATTCTAGTTTTAAATTATTGTTATCTTCAAGCAAAATAAGTTATCTTCATATAATTACTGCTTCTTATAAATATGTTGAAAGTGAACGGTAGATTGGACCTTGAGGATGCGATGTTCCTGACTACATTTTACGCTTGAGATCTTAAAGATGACCATGTTGTACTAACTATAAGAATTTTAATCATCTTCGTTCTTTTATTGGTAAACTAATGGGAAGCAATCAGGAGAGGATATGAATCGTGACCACCGTTCTAGTAACAATAATAAGGACATAATGATCATTCCTACTGTATGATGACACGGTTTTGCATGCATAAATTGTAATGCAATTTCACGCCTCTTTTTATGAAAGCAAAATCGTAAACAGAAGGAAATATGCGCATTCATCATAACAGCCCATTAATGTTCCACTGCAGGGACGGGCCTCCTTCCGTGACGGAGGGATTGTTGGCCTATGAATACCACGCTAGGCAGACAGATTGGTATATGGTTTAATTTAAAGTTGTCGTTATTTTTACTTCGTAAAGATAATCACGGTTATCCCCTTAGTCGGTTTTTACCCACGGGGTGAGATGGGGTGATGACATATTGTATTCTTACTCCGTCACCACACGGACAATGCGCATTAGTAACGAGTCAATCATTGTACTATACTTTTTGATATCTATACTTTATTAAAACTGCAGAAATAATAAAGATTTCCTAATAAAAATATTTTTAAGAAAATTAATATCATTAAAATTAGCACTTGGTGGAGTTCCTTTACATTCGAAGTTTAAATATAGGTACGCTGTAAAATTCTGCCTTATAAATCTTATAGGTTGCTTTGTATTTTTTATTGTTATAGTATTTATGGCTAAACTAAATAGACAATCTTAAAGAAAAAATAAAAAAAATATGCAAAACTCTATAATATAGAAATCCATCTGGCTAGAGTTGTATTAGTAGAGTGTCAAGTTTGTTGTAGAGGACCCACAAATATACTACCTTTTTTTTGGTTACGCTGCGGTAAAATACCTACGCATCCCCTCTCGTCGGGGGACGGGAGGGGTATGTGAAGCTCCCAGGGGTAATCCCCCAGTACACCCACTAAAAATCCTCGCCGACACTCCTTCATTGCCTACTTGGAGGGGGCCTGGGGAACCGACAGAGCCTTACAAATACACTACCTAGCATCTTTCGTTTCAAAAGCCATACTAACAACCAAGAACACTACTAATAAAAAGTAGGTATGTTAGTAAATCACAAACCAATCGATTTAAAAGGCACCTGTACATGTTTTTACTGATCTACGTTTTATAAACAATTTATAAAGGAATGATAGTTAAAAAATAGTTTCTATACGTTTATGTAATAACTTATATTAATTACTACAATTGCATCATGACATACTTGTTACTTTATTATGTCATTAACGAGTTATAAGGTTAAGATTATAAAAATCGCGAGACTCCTCTTGATACTCGAGGAAATCAAACTGGGACAGACTCTGCAATCTGCACGACGAAACGCGTCATGATTTTCTACCACAGAATATTCATTTCTGTTTTCTCAATTGTAAATTGTTGATTCAGTTGACGCGTCACTTATGTTGTGAAATTTGCCATAAACCAAATATGGAATATCTTGTTTCCTACGTGACTAATGCAACTGATGCTAAAATGTTTCATTCCAGCAACGGGGATGGCAAAGGCATATACATATTTGACGTAAGTATTATTTTCCTGGAATGGACAGGCTCCGATCTTGCTTTAATTGCACTTCATAAATTATTTTGCTGTAATTGACAGACTTGTTTCCTCCCTTATGTACTCAGTCCTTGCCACAGATTTTAATTCAGTATCATGATTTAGTACTACATTGTTACATATAAAATAAAAACACATAGTTTATAATGTGTTAATACACACATAGTCTAGGCCAACAACGCAGGTGTGTAATTTGAAATCAGACAAGTCTGATTGATGAATTGAAAATAAAATTGATATTCAATTATTTATGTCGTGCTAGAATAATTCAGTGAGCAGAAGATATTAACATTTAATTATAAACGCACAAATACTTAAGCCGAATAAATAATTTAACTCACGAATGAGATAACCAGGAATAATTTGTACAATCAAGTGCAAGGGGTAGCCCTAGTTATAGTAGGTTGTAAAATATCTTATACTAGGACTAGGTTACAGCGGAAACCGACTCTGAAAATTGCTAAACTGAAATGAATAAAACGGGAAAATTACGGGACCTTTATTCATAGGTTTAAAGGAGGCTTCAAGAAAACTACATTTTTAGAAAGTGTTTGTCATAGTCACAATAAATTGAGTGCTGTACCTATTTTTGATTTGCACTTTAAGTATCTAAAACATTTATCTAAAAGTTACATCTCTATCAAGCAATTAAATTCGTTCAACAATCACTTTGATTGTTACTTAATTAGTTCTCATATTTATCTGTTGTGGACATCTGGACAGAGATTGGCGCCAAAACGAAAGGTACATAATTAAAATGACGTTAACGAAGCAAGCTGTCACTGGCTGTTTGATAGGCAGTGGGTGTTGACTGAACAACTGTTTCTGTTCGTAGATATACTCTGATTTCGTAAGTATCAAGAATGCTATGTCACTGTATATTCTGATTGTGTCGATGTTGCAATGAAACTAGTATAGAAGTAAAATAGGTACACTTGTTGTATTTTTCATTTGCTTAAGGGTCTGCTTAGTATTTGAAGAAATGCCTGTAGATTTTAGGTTAAAATTTTTTTCTTCTTTTACCTACAGTTTCGAACTTCTAATGACTTTATAACAAAATGTTTCATTTTTAATTATACTTTTTTTGCTTAAAAAAGATTACTTCCTCACTAGGGATCATGACAAATGTGTCAAGAGGTATTTTATATCGATGCAAGTTTAAGATAGGTTCATGAAATATTTAATCGTCTTCGCTGATCACACAAACTTCTCTTCTAGGTGGCAAAGCAATGCGCAACCTTCTCAAATAGTCCTTTAAGTAAAAGAATTGTATCATTTTTATGCCACAATGATGTAAACCTATGTGTAAGCTTTTGGTAATAAACAAACATTATTATTATTATTAACCATAATGACTTTACAAAAATATTTTGTGACACTTGCATTAACATTATTTCATGACATGTGTCTATGTGTGCGATGCTCAAGTTCATTTCGTAGATGGCCTTCTGTAGGTACTGGTCTATGCTGGGTCTGTATAGTTACACTCAATCGAAAGCTTGATTTGTTTTTATGTTAATACGAATGTTGTTTAGACCGGTTGAAAGATACGATCAAATATTTATTGATTTTTTTCCTTAATTGATGCGTCAAAGTCAACGCAACGGCTATACCAATAGTTCATCGTAAGTATAATTTTCTAGTATGAATATAAAGTGAATGCATTAAAGAAAACGGCTGATGAGACAGACCTATAACTTCTATTTAAAAAAAGAGGTAAGTAAATGCTCCTAATTGTGACGGACCCAGAACAAAAAATAAGTTCATCCTTTTTCTTTCCGTGCGTGAAGGATCATCATATCAGCCAATCGACGTCCACTGCTGGACATAGACCTCCTTCAAGTATTGCCACCTTGTGCGGTCCTGTGCCTCATCCATCGGCTTCCCGGCATTCTAACTAGGTCGTCGCGTGAAGGATAATTCAACTAAATGAAACCTTTCAATAATAAAGACTTGTTGCAATTTGTCCTACTTACACCAAGATATCAAGACGTCCTTATCAGGATACAGTAGTACAGGATGTAATGCAATAAACATACAAGGATTAATTGGACAGCATTTATTTTATTTATTATTCGGTTCACCAACAGCTATTTACACTAAAACAGTTCTTCCTTAATTAGCTACGTTTAACATTGTAAGTGTAATAACTACTTATAGGCGAACACCGCATGCATTAAGTGTTTACAACTATACTCATAATAATATTAACAAAGATAACTGTGAAATAATTACATTTCTCCTAATATAAACCAAAACTAATTAAGTGACATGCATAAACCAAATTAATACAAAACATTGCTTAACATTACATCATTTCTGCCTTGTTAAAAACTACAACTGTCCTTTTAAATGGTCACGTATACTTTGGCGGAAAGACAACAGTGTATCATGGTGTATATCAACAAGATCACTGAGACTGTTTAAAGTCCTACTAAGTCTAGGTACAGGTGAGTTAGAACCCAGCACAGTAGACCTAAGTGGCAAAGACAGTGGCGTTATCCGGTATCGAGGTAGTCGTGCAGGCGCGGTAAAGCGAAAAAGTTTAAGTAACTGTGGACAATCAATTTTGTTGCGAAGGATTTTGAAAAGCATTACGGCGTCTAATGTATATTCATTCAATACATTGTTCTGTAATATCAGTACTCTTTTCTTTTAATAATTGACGTAGGTATTTCCACAAGTATTTCTCACAACACAAAAACCTATCATCGCCTAATTGCCCTATTAAGTACAACAAAAAGTAAGCATGACTGCTATACCCATATATAAAAAGTAAATCCGGTATTTCGAGGAGTAATCAATTTAATACTTGAGTACAATTATGTTGGTTTTTGTGTTAGTGTAAAACTTTTTACTAATATGTGAGATCATAGCGTGTAGATAGGCTAGTTGTAATTCCATCACATACATCCACTATCTATCACAAACTATCACAGTGTGTGACCAAAGTGGTCTACTAAATACTGTACACGTAGAGATTATTTGATACTATCCTCGTCCATCCGTAGGCGATATGGTTTTAAACAAAAAAGAATATTGTGCACTTATATCGCCCATTCTTGTTCACATTTGTATCTCAGCAAGTTACAGCTTAGGGCTATGACAAATGATTTTATATTTCATTCTTACACAATGCACTGCAATTGCACAACGCAATGACTTGCAAACATTTTTTTTGTAAGTCTAACTCAGCCACTGCTTAGAATTATTTTAAGGATTTTGCAAGTATTAGCTTTTTCTATTCTTGCACAAAAACACCCTATTATTTTAACTGGGCCAATTATATTCAAAGCATGAAGATGGTGCGTTGCTCGAGGGGACTTTTTATGTCTTACCATTCTGTGCCTACCTGTATATTTATATAGCAGTTGAGTTGTAACAATACATTGTCCTACTCATGAAAGCAATCAGTCCAGCACCAGCAGTATACGATATATGAATTGCCATGTTAATTACGTTTTGCACCAGCAGTTGGTTGAGCTCTGTAACCTGCCTAAAATGATTACCTAAACAATTAGTTTTTTGCAGCTAATTCAAAAACATATTATAAAAAGTAATTGACCATAGGGTCGTCAGTTACTTTATTAAGGCTTAATTTACCTAATTTAAAACGTGCTAAGGTTTTTTTATTTAGTATCTACTTAAATAAATAAAGGTCACTCGTTCATCCGTTTATTTGTAACCTGATTATTGTTAATTGATACTGAGTTTTTTTTTGATGAAGTTATATGCCAACCGTATTGAACTTAAAGGAAAGTGCAGATACAGATCCGGTATGAAGGCTACGGAATGGCCTTGAAATAACTTCACTTCTGTACTATCACTTTGTCGGCAAAGAAAGAAATTGCCGTATACAGGTTCCTGTACTATAAGTAATGGTAAGGTGGAACTAAAAGTTTTGAAGCTTTTATTGGGAACTGGGAATTCCCGTTACGAAAAAGGAAAATTATAAGTGTGTTGACATCGAGCTTGAGACCACGTGTTTCTAACAGGTGGTATAACTTGTTATATTACAATCTAAAGATGAAAGGACGGGCAAAAATCCTTCACCATCATAACAGCTCATTAATGTCCCATTGCAGGGACGGGCCTCCTCCCGGGACGGAGGGATACTTGGCCTACTAATACAAAAAAAAATCGGTCAAGTGCGAGTCTGACTCGCGCAACGAGGGTTTCGTACAAACCTATTTATTTTCCCGCCAAATGTGATAACGTCAGGATTCAGCTGTTTAAATACTATTTTTCCTGCCAACGGCACGACTAAGCTGTCAATAAATATTTTCCCGCCAAAATACTATGACGTCAAAACTGATCTGTCAAAAATTATGTGACGTCACGACTCATCTGTCAAAAATTCCATGACGTCACGTCTATCTGTCAAAATTGACAGCTGTCAAAAGTGACAGGTTTCAAATATTTACCCGCCAAAATAATATGACGTCACAAATCATCTGTCAAAAATTCTGTGACGTCACGACTCATCTGTCAAAAATTCAAAAACGTCACGGCTCAGCTGTCAAAATATATTTTCCCGCCAAAATTCTGTGACGTCACGAATCATCTGTCAAAAATTCTGTGACGTCACGACTCATCTGTCAAAAATTCAAAAACGTCACGGCTCAGCTGTCAAAATATATTTTCCCGCCAAAATTCTCTGACGTCACGAATCATCTGTCAAAAATTCTGTGACGTCACGACTCATCTGTCAAAAATTCAAAAACGTCACGGCTCAACTGTCAAAAAATATTTTCCCGCCAAAATTCTGTGACGTCACGACTCATCTGTCAAAATTGTATGACGTCACGGGTCACGTGACCAAAATTCTATGACACGTCACGTGACTCAGCTTTCCCGCCAAAATTCAATGAAATCAAAATATAATATGATTGAAGTAAAAATTTAAGGTTTTCGGAATTTTCCCATTACATGTACAGTAAGACCTTGCTTCATGCCAAATTTCAAGTTTGTAGGTAGACTGGAAGTACCCTGTAGGTTTTTGCCTTTACCTCTCTAAATTTGCGACAAAAACGGCTATATCTCTTGATTGCGTTGGATTAGCACTTTGATTTTTTTACGGCACTAAGAGGCAACAAGCCTTAGTAATTGGTGAAAATTTCAACTTGATACCTCTACGCGTTCCTGAGATAAATGGTCTTGACAGACAGACGGACGGACGGACAACAAAGTGAGTCAACAAGTCCTATAAGGGTTCCGTTTTTTAAAACTGGTACGGAACCCTAAAAAATGACAAAAGTCCTTACTATTTAAAAATTTAGAACTTAGCGACTCAGTAGCTTTATACAATAACACCAATCCTTTAGGTCCTAATCCTCTTTCTTTGTTTTGGCTTAATCTAACTTTACTTTTCGTATATTTTACAAAAATCTAACGTAACTATGGTATGTTCACAGGTTTATAAACACAAACACCTAACATAACAAACTTCTTGTAATGTAATTAATAACGTTTATGCATATGGCAACACTGATGAAATAAAACTATTTATCACTGTCACTTCTAGGTCATTCAAAATCAGTTTTTACATTGTGTATTAAAGATTAGTAAAGACGGTGCATTACATTTCAATAGATCAAAAAAACTACCTTATTACTTCCGAGTTTGCTTTTGTACACAAATCAACTCACAAAGCTGTTCATTTTCATTGAAATGTATGTCTTATTACAAGTGAATAAGATATAAGTCAATTGAATATTCGATTTGGTAATCGATATACTTATGCAGGTACTGGTAGCTGGCAATGTATTGAGTAGATGAGGAAGTAAATAGTCAATGACAGGTTTGATAAAAGGATGGTTCGCAGAGCAATACATCAAGCTTTGCGTTTTCAAATGATAATTAATCTTATTTCACGTATTTAGGGTATAAGTTGCGGTATGTACAAGTAGTTCATTTTAAGCTAGCTGAAGGATATCTTCATTAGAGTGGGTGTCGATTAGCGCGACATCTTAGCATTCAGAGCATTAACTTCCACGAAAACGTTTATTACACAGTCTCATTATCTAGAGACCTCGCTTGAATGCGAACCTCGCGTACCGTTCTCCTTTCAAACCCCGCGCTCGCCACGTCACGTGACCGCATCGACGCCAGGTCTCGAGATAATGTGGCCGGCTTATACATGAACTTTAAAGTTCAACTTTATTCTAACTATGTATTAAAAATCATATCCCGCTCTAGGGATCAAATATATTCCGCTCGGTGTCGATGTCGCGAAGACTGTTGTTGTATCCGTGGCCTAGCAAATTTGACACAAAGTACATCGAAGTCTTGAGTCAGGACTCAAGCCGGAGGGGACTGGACGCAAAGGCTCTGCCAGTTTCCCAGGCCCCCTCCAAGTAGGCGATGAAGGAGTGCCGCGGGGGACTTTTAGTGGGTGCACTGAAGGGTTATCCCTGGGAGCCTCACATATCCCCTCTCTTCTAGGGACGGGAGGGGTAAAAAGGACTCAAGACTTCTTCGTTTCGAACCCCTCGATTTCTATAGCCGCATACAAGACCATTATTTTGCCTATGCAGTAATTCATAATGTTTAGAACATTAACTAGGTAGTTATATTAAACATTCAGTCAAGTAATTCTTTTATTGCTATCTCTATTTGATTAGATTCTATCAGGAAGTCGTAACTATGTGTTTACTGATAAAATTAACGGCAAATACTAATTATATGAGCTCACCATCTAGTCATCCATGTGGTACCTCAATGATTTCTGCTTCTCTACTTTAAAAGCCGATAAATGATTTTTCTTAAAACTATTCTCGCATTTTAGATCATGCTCTGTGTTGACGACTTTCACATAGGTATAGTCGAGAACTAAATGGCTTTATCATCTCTAGAGTTAATATTAGTTGCATGTCATAAAACTATTAGGTTCAATATCGCACAACAAAACATCAGCTAAATCATGACGCTACTTTGACATATCAGTTCTCCTGTATTAGCAAATAGTCGTTAGATATTTATAAAAACAAATGGTAAAGTCAACATTATTGACTGTTACTAGAGCATATTTTCGGTAAAACGTTTTATTCTTATGAATTTCTCTCTTTTTTCCTTCTATGTCCATCCCTATCATTTCTTGCATGACGTCATTGGCACATATGTATTTCAATTTAAAGTTTTCGTAATTTTATAATATAAAACAAACTAGGGTAAACCAGCTAATCGTTAGAAGTCCTACAATTATTGGAACTTAAGAGTTAAAAGTGAGGAAAAAGAAAGAAAACACTATAGATTATTCAAGTTCAGTATGATTATTCAAGTTCAAACATTATTTATTTAATTTTTATCATATTTTTTTTTTCGTGTGTCAACATAGCAACAATAAATTTATCCTTTTATTGGCATTAGTGCCAATAATATTTATTTAATACTATTCAATCACATAATAATGATTAAGTATAAGCAAAGACTAAAGTATTTTATCATTTTATGATATATTATATTTTAGTCTGACACGAAGTCCACTCTTAAGGTGCCAACAATTGGGTGGCTTACCAGCCAATATTTAAATTATACATTTTCAGTTTTTTTGAAATGACAAGCTTGTAATGTCACAAGTAACAAGTTCACTTTAGTTTTAATTTATTTAATGGTTTTTCATGGTTTTTCACATACAAACTCTACAGTTTAATATAGTGACATTTGTATTGTGTTAGTAGATATTATTATTTATTGCGTTGAAGTGAAAGTTTAAAATAGATTGCACTTTTAATCTAAGCATATTTTTGATTACGGTCAACTAATGACGTCAAGCTCACGCATAAACATTAAATAACGATCTTAATGAATTTGAATTATGATAGAACTTTTTGTCAAAACTGATAAAGCCATTTCGTTTTCGGGTATACATAAAGAACATCGATGCTGGAGACAATATTATTGGTGGCTTGAACGTGACCTTGTGCACAGCAGCCGGGTTTTTTATAAACTCAAGTAGCGGGAAGGCCTTACAATAAGGAGGCACAATGTAAACTTTTGACAATCCGAATCTGTATTAAAATGGTGTATAGGTACGTATTTTGACCTTATTACACGGAATATTATAGAAGAGTTCCAGATTGGAAGACTTTTTCCAGTATGCTTACGATTTGATTTTCCCATTTTCGTAACATTTAGTTTCCGTATTTTTACCGCGATGTTATTTAACCTATGCCTTCCAATACAATATCCCTACAATAGACAGGAGTTAACAAGAATAGAACTTTTAAACAAACATACAGTTAAGTTTTATAACATTAGTACAGACACAAGGCCGAATACATACTCATATTACATTAAGTGTTTATTTACATTAACACCTTATATCAAGGTGTGTTTTATACTTAATGTAATACCAATTGAAAATTAGAATAAGTATAAGAAGTAGCAAAGAATATAGGAGTTTTGTGTGTACCGCAGCTGTTTTAGAAGGTGAAGATGACATCATTTAGTTTTTAAGCTTTAAGTAATTTGGGGACTTTTAAACCGGTAAAAGTATTTTATTCGTATTGTGCCGCATTAAAAATCAATGGCGTCACTACCCTATCTGTGTAAAAGACGATGAAGTAAAATTTGACGGAGATTATTCAAATTCATATTTTTTTTTCAATTCAAATTATTTATTTGCGAATAATGGGCTTACAGAGATCTTACATTAAATAAAGGTATCACCATACTCAGCTTACAAGGGTGCAAATTTTATTATTATATGAACAAAAGATGTAAAACTTAACATTGTAATAATTCCGTCCGTCTGGCTTGGTACCTAAGTAAACAACTTTCCCTCTGCAACTGGAAGAGGACCATATCTATGCAATTTACATTTAAAATTTATCTAATTTTACTATATTTAAACAAACATTAACTTCAAATAGCAAGTAAATGTAAATTCCTTACGTAAAATGGGTTTAGCAAAGGGATTTACAACTTTTTTTGTTAGATTTATGGATGAGCAATTGAGAATATGTAAAGTGATTGCTATGTTAACATGTAATTATGGCAAGTGAACCTCGATTGCACATGCTTCCATTAGTAAGCGTTGTCGCCATGGTCGAATAAACGATTAATGTCAAGGTGAAATGTAAAAACAAACAAGGAAGAGAAAATAATTGTAACATTCTAATTTGTTACGGTTTAAATTCGTTTGCTAGTCAAAATTCAAAAAGGTCTATTTTGTTTTTCATTTTTTTCTCGTTCAGTTACAAAAATCACCCTTATAGGTGCTTAGATATTTATATAATAAGTCAAAACTTATAGAATAATTCTATTGGTTAATCTGTTTCTATTACTTTTAAATAAAGAAGTAGAAGCTCTAGGCTATTATGACATTGGTAGTCTTTGTCCGTTTTTAACACAGAACATTTATACTCAGTTTTTAACATTGAGAGGTCACATACCTAAGTTGTTTTGTGTTTTTTTTTAATTATTATTTTTGTTATTTTTGCTTTGATTTTGTTTGTTATCATTTACTTAGGTGTCAAATAATGTTTTTTTTCTTTAATTATTTACATATTGAGAAAAAAATGTGGGGTTTACCTCATAGTTTGTACATCTTGTTGTAAAACCTCCTTGGTTGTGGTTTCGGTGTATTACTTAAGCTTGCAAGCTAGTGCTAATGTAATTTATTAGTCTATGTAGCACGTGATTTTGTTTAGGCAGACGGTAAAAGAATTCATTTTAAATATTTTTTAGATAAAAAAGATGGCGACGTTTGTGGCGTAGTGGTTCATGGCTATTACGCAGGTTCTCAGGCTAGATTAAGGTTTATTACTTCTTTTGTGTCTGGACTAGATTGCGTTGTGTTAATGTATGAGCAATATTATATTAATATAAGTAAGTACTACCCGGTCACATTATCTCGAGACCTGACGTCGATGACGTCACGTCGCGTCGGACGAATCACTGATGCGCCCGTGGCGAGCGCGGGGGTTGAAAGGAGAACGGGACGCGAGGTTCGCATTCCAGCGGGGTCTCTAGATAATGTGAGGAATAGAAGTTATTCCACAAAAACATAATGCACAAAAACAAAAGATTTGCATTTACATCGACAATAACATTCTCTGCAATGCAAAGAATGTAAAGAATCACAATAACGATCTGTAAGAGGATACGTCCGCGATGTTGGTACTCATCTAAATAGCGCTTGCTGTTGCATAGTTACGTTAGCGCGGCCTTCAGCTTTCACTATCGCGACATGTATACGACGACGCGGCCAGCATTACTGTACGGCTCATCGTTTACTTTATTACTTAGTTTATTTATAAGATGGATATTTTGAAGTATATTACGAGGTTCTCTATTTTGTCTCATAATTTTCGTATCCATAACTAGCGTGTCAGAACACTTTTTGTCCGAATCATCATGTGTCCGAATGGTAACTACCCCTAAATTCATGTCTCATAACATGACTTGTCCGAAAACCTAAATCTCTAACCATAACATGACCTAATTTATTTTGCTATGAACATCACAAGCTATAATATTCTTCTTCTTTCGAGTCGTAAAGGCACACAATGCAGTACCATCGGTGGTCAAATGCAATCAGCCCAGAACTTGGCCACGTTGATTGCATTGTCAGTGGCGTCTATGAGGTCTTTTTCTGTGCAGCTATCTGGGCACCTTGGACAGTTCAGTAGGTGTGCCATTGTTTGCTGTTCTTCCCCGCATTCACAGCAGATATCTGATGAGTTTGTCATACCCCATTTCACCAGGTTTTGTTTGCAACGGCCTACCTGGGTCCTTAGGCGGTTAAGGGATTTCCAATCGGACCAGTTGAGATGGGAACCGGGTGACAGGCGCTCCTTGCATTTCACATAGTTGGGTGGTGGGGCATGTTTCTCTTGCCACAGTTTGACTCTAGCCGCAGATGGTTCGTCTTGGACTGGTGTGGTTTTACGCAGAAAGCTGTGTCGACTCTTTAACCTCCCTGGTGCTGGGCTATACCCATGCAGGGAATGGCGTGGGTCTACCTCCTGGTTTTGTTTTTCCACGGCACAGCAAATTTCCCTTCTGACACACGGTGGAGCGATACCAACTAGGGGGTAAAGCTTGCTCAGCGGCGTTGGCTTTAGACAGCCAGATATTATACGGCACGTTTCATTCAGTGCAGTGTCCACTTGCTTAGCATGAGCAGACCGATGCCACACTGGACACACATATTCGCCAGCCGAGAATGACAAAGCCAAACCTGTGGTGCGCAGCACGTCGGGTTTTGCCCCCCACCGAGTAGAGGTCAGTCGTCGCAGTAAATTGTTCCGCGTGTTCACCTTCCGCCTTGTCACTTCACAGTGTTTCCGATATGTAAGGGATCTATCCAGAGAGACACCCAGATACTTGGGGTACTCAAGGTGTTCTATCTGGATTCCCTGCCACGTGATGTTTAGTTTCCTGTTTGCGTGGATGTTGTGCAGGTGAAAAGCGCAAGCTTGGGTTTTTGAAGGATTTGGTTTGAGGGAGTTAAGTTCGTAGTATGGACTCAGATTTTCGAGGGCATTCGACAAGCAATATTAAAAAAACATAAATACTTACTAAATTCTAGTTTAACATTAAAAAGAAGTTTCTGGTTAAGTCCTTTGGTCACCATACTAACTACGAAATTAGCGTTTAAAAAGAGGAAGTAACTGAACTACTTATGCTTCACAGTGGCATTTAAATGTCAATTTTTATACTTGAGTTAATTGATACAATTATACGATTAGCATATTCATTTTGTAAATCTTACACTTAATTAAACTGTATCCTTTTATTATTGTTAACATGCCATGCCTTCTTTTTATAGATATGGACATTTTACTTATAACACCACGCTGTCTAGGCGGTTTTGTTAGTTTTCCATGTCGAAAAAGAAAAAGGAGCCTATGTTACTCTCCATCCCTTCAACTATCTCCACTTAAAAATCACTTCAATTCGTCGCTCCGTTTTGCCGACAGACACACTTTCCCATTTATAATATTAGTATGGATATATTTGTAATTTATTTTCTATGCTTATGTATAAGATACATTTTTGTAAAGTTTTATTGAAATCCATTTCACAACAAACATCCTTCCATACTTACAAGTATTCGCGTTAATAATATTAATGTAATAGAATCTCTTCTTAGTCAAACCCTCAGGAGCAGTTTAACAGATTCTCAATTTACCAGATTGGCACTATCAAACAGAAAATGAGTATGATAAACTATAATATTATGCAAATTCAATATACCTAAGTATTACAATTAATTTTAATAATAATATAATAATGGAGCAACAAAAGAAGGAAGAGGGATTTGATATTTTGCAATAAATAAATAAATATTCCTCACACATTCACACAAAGCCATCTAGTCCTAAACTAAGCAAAGCTTGTACTATGGGTACTAGACAATGGATAAACATACTTAAATACTTTTTCTTTTTGTTAATACATACATACCTAATATACATAGAAAACACCCAGACCAATGCAAACAATCATGTTGATGCACACAAAGATTTGCATTGAGCGGGAATCGCACCCAAGACCTCTGCGTAGCAGTCATGTTACATAACCACTACGCCACAGAGGTCGTCATTTATACAATAATGTCGAAAAACATCAATCTTTCTTATTCTTTATTCAACGCTAAGCAAATGTTTAAAACAGTGTATGATGCTAGCTTATTTACGTAAGTTCAACTCAAGTCAAGGGTTCTTAAAGTAATTATCAAATTATATATTGCCTCACGTAGTTTTAACTTTATCTCGTGGAGGATTGTATGCGCTTGTAATTGTTTAGGTATATGGAGGTTTGCGAAACAAAAGACTGATATTTACATTGTTTGGTTGGCTTTGGAGCAGCCTTTTATCAAATTCCTCTATGACTGTCATAATTTGTGTCCAAATGGTGCTTATTTATTTGAACTATATAATTGTATACCTAATTATAAGTTTGTTTTCATGACATACAAACCTTTTTCTGCTTGCTTGTGAATTTGAAAAAGGTTTTCGTATACTATTAGTAATATTTGTATATTCATATTTATTAGAGTAGATAGTAGTATATTATAATGTAGCTATCAGTAGAAATTGCTATAAAATAAAAATATCCAAATTATTATACAACATAATATTTTTTGCAATTCCTTTTATTTTGTTTCTAGAGTTTGAATAATAAACTCACACTCCAAATAAATTAAAATCCTGTTCGAAAACTATCTTTATATTGTCAAACTTTAATAAGTCATAAATTAAAAAAAGGCAACCAGAGGGTAATAAAAAAAATGCTCTTTAGTTATAACTTCTGGTAAAGTTTGTTACACACTATGCGGAATCATCATTACTATCATATTATTATCCAATTGACGTCCACTCCTGGACATAGGCCTCTTCCAAGTATTGCCACCTTGTGCGGTCCTGTGCCCTGTCACCCTTCGGCTTCCCGCCGTCCTAACTAGGTCGTCGGTCCACCATGTGAGGGGTCTCCCCACCTTGCGCTATGTGAAATATTTATCTAAATGAATTAAATAATTCAACTGTTTGTTCTAATATGCAACGATGATGCACTATAAAATTAAATTATCATCTTAACCTTGACCTGTAGGAAGCGGAAGTGCAGTCAAATGAGGGGAAATGTGAGGTGTCGTGACTGTAAAGCGCACGCTTTTATAATGTCAAGTTTGTGACGTCACAGAAACGAGTTCAAACGATATTCTATATTAATATTAATAAGGAAGGACAAGCTTATAAAGGTGGCTAGAGGTCGATGGCTGAAGGAGCAAAAGTTTAAGTAAATAAATAAATAAAATTTCAGATAACTAGCTAACTAACAATCAAAACATAGAATTAATTAAAAACTCAAAAAGCAGCATACAATAAAATAAAAAAAATAAAAACAATACTATATACAAACACAAAAATATTTTTTTTATAAGATCAGCGAGTATAGTTTAAGCAGGACTATGTGCCGAAGTGGACGTCCTTGGCTATGATGATGTTTCTTACACTTTCCCAATTTTTTTGAAAGTGCTCAGAGTCTGTGGCAAACTTCTCCAATATGTGTTCTATTTAAAATGTATCCGTGTTTCGGAGACTACAAAAACGTCACCCCCAGTTTTTCTCTCAACCAGAAACAGTCGCTAAGCCAGTTTAGATGCTTATAAAAAAAAACATTCCCACTATGCCATCTTATAATATGGTCTCTGGTGCCAAAATTATACAGAACCTGAATTTTAAGATGTCACACTATGTTTCAGGGTCTGTGTGAAGGGACAGGGCAAGCCATGTTTATGCACACTAATTTTTGACATGATCGGGGGTCAAATGTGCGACCTCTGCATACAAATTAAATACTAGAGCCTCTACACCATACCTAGAGATCGTTTATTACTAATATACTCGTAATACAGTTTTCCTCAGTAACCTTAATTATTTACATACCGTAGATAATGTTATATAATATTATGTAAATTTAGGTGAACTATTGACTCGAAGTAACGATAATATTATTGCTAAACAGTATAAACGGATATACGAAGCGGGCGTGCAGACAACCACGCATATAACCGGCAGCAATATTTATGTCATCTTACGCAATATGTATAAGGAATTACCGACCTTCTAAACTATGAAATAAAGTCTTAATTGCTATATCGTGTATAGGATGGTTTGTGTTTGCAACAAGGATGTGGTTGCTATGTGTTTTATTGTCACCAAGTACATCCAACGTGTGGATCGGTCACGAATTACGATTGTTCATGGAACTTGAACAGGATATAAGTTGAATTGGCTAGTAATGTAATCTAGGGCTATATTAATCAACAATTCTACGTATGGTGTTGAAGTTAGAATGCCTACGTGGTTACCACTACATCTAATCCTAAGGGGTTCGCCGTAAAAGGAGACTGAGAATAAAACATTCTAAAAAAAATTGCCTTCCACATTAATGGTGCATAAAGGTTCTGGAATAGCGTCACTATCCTCCGGTTTCTGAATGACTGATCAAGTAAAAATCAACTAATCAAGTGTCAAAACTGTCATTTTAGTTCCTGAACACTTGATTAGTTGATTTTTACTTGATCAGTCATTCAGAAACTGCGGGTTAGTAGCATTCTCCCGCAATGAATGCCGAAGAATGCATTTTCCTTCTGTTTCTATTGGGGCTATGATAAAGGAAGAAAAATAGTAGGTGCATGGTGTAACTTGGAAATCCTTCAAATGCATTTCACAATAGAATCTTTTGATCTGTAAGTTGCACGATGCCCTCTGGGTCTTATTATAATCACGGTTTAAATTTATTGTATGTACTTAAGTAGTTGTCTATGGGCTTGATTAAGGGCCTTCGCAAAAGGTTTATGATTCGCCAGAGGGCAATGGAGAAAACTACTCGTAAAAACATACCTATTAGCTTGAGACATTCATGTACGGTCGGGGTATTTGCCGCTCGACCACCCTTAGGCGAGAATCGCTTGGCACGCGGCGCATGCGATACGTGGCACGCCCACGTATCGCATGCGCCGCGTGCCAAGCGATTCTCGCCTAAGGGTGGTCGAGCGGCAAATACCCCGACTGTACATAAAAAAAATCTCGTACAATGTTCTTGCGGAAAAAAACTTGCAATACACGAGTATTGAAACTGAGACCTCTTTGGTTATATTATTACTTACGTGTGAAATTTATTTCACATAACCCTGTCTAGTCCCAAATCAAATCGAATCAAGTCAGTTTATTGTGGGCATAGGTGAATAAAGTTCATACATAAAGAATACAGTTCCATCAAATATGTCCTAAATATTCCAAACTAAGTTTAGAGTACATACTTAATTTTTTTTGTAAATACCTACTTATAAACAACACATAGAAACAAACAGAACTACAAACTTTCATATTCATGCACACACAAGATTTACATTCGAAATATGTATTTGAAGGGTCGGCAACGCGCATCTGATGTTGTAGGCGTCTACAGGTTACGGTAACCACTTACTATAAGGTGGACCACATACCTGTTTGCTATTAAAGTGGTTAAAAACCCCAAGCGTAGCGTAGCAACTCGAAACAAACTACTACATCTACCACTACTGAACATAGGTCATATTTGAAATACGAGTAAGTGTAGTATAAATAATATATAGTACAGTACCCGGCCGTTTACATTACACATCGACCTATGGAAAAAAACTATCGGTCAATTTCGGCTTCGTTAGGCTTCGCGTAGGTACTAAGCAAGTTCGTGTATGTGAAATGCGTACCCTTAACTTAACAGTTGCTAATAGATATTGTATTTCGTGCGACAGAGATAATACTCTACGAAGCCGAAATTGACCGATTTTCTCTTTACAAAAGTCGATGTGTAATATTTACGGCCGGGTACTGTAAGTAACTTTCGCTAATGTCAGAATGAACTCTCGCTTTCCTTTCATCTCATAGTATAGTTAGATACATATCGCGACTGGAAAACGAAAATGTCTAAACGACCATTTTCATGAAATTGAGTTATATACATATTTGTAATCAGCGAATTTTTTTTTCTTCGTCGATCTGTCTAGGTTAGACAGCGATCCGAGCACTTTTTTGGTGCTTAAGCAAACCGAAAAACCGGTATTTTACTGCGATCTACCTGTCTAAAGCGACACAATTTTTACCTTTTTACTAATCATGACTGTTTACACATTTTTGATTTCACTTGTTTACGCATTTGTCAACAGTAAGCAATTTCACTATAATTTATTTTGTTAAATATAAAATAATTAGCATTATAGGTAGTGTTGTAAAGAACTCGAGTCTTTGAGTCCTAAATTTAGAGCTCGACTCGGCATTACACGACTCGACTCATAACAATAAGACTCTTAAGAATAAAGAACTCAAGTCTATATGGGCTCTTGAACGCGAGACTCGAGACTCGAGTCTTCTTTAGCGCTCGAGTCCTTTTTACGCGCCGAGTCGCGCTCGAGTTCTTTTCCGCTTTGAGTCATTCTTTTTAAAGCAGCCAATAAAAGGCTATTTTTGTGAGATATAATCATGTGTAACCAGGAGATGTCGAAAAATAAATGAAAGAATTAAAGTTTTAATTAACATGAAAAATCAGTTTAATTAATTATGATTATGAAAATTATTACAAAAGAAAACATTAATTAAACAAATGTAATTTTAGTCACATTAAACATGATGATAATTAAAGATGATTAAACAAGAGATTATAATTGCATACAAAGATTTATTTAAAAAAATCTAGCCATGATGCAAGACACATTGAAGCTTGTATGGTCTTATTGCCAAGTCTGTTTCTTCTTTTGGTAATTAAGTTACCGGATTTTGAAAATGCCTGTTCGCTCGGGACGCTCGTTGCGGGAATACTTAGTATCTGAAACGCTAATTTCTGAAGCTGTGGTAATCTATTAGCTTGCTGTGTCCACCAGAATATAATATCGGTGTCTTCAGTTTCTACTGGCATCATTAAATATTCTTGAAGTTCATCCGTAAAAAATGTTTTTTTTTTATAAATTGTCGAAAATATACTTTTCCTTGAACTGTCTTCTGTTTCTTCATTTGTGTTACGAGTACAACGTTGACCATATTCTGTTTGGAAAAATGTAGTCAACAACTCAAGTGGGTGACTTTCCTCTTTTTCAGAAAAATAATGGTTTTTTAGACGGGGGTCCACAATAACCGCGAACATTGCATATTTTGAGCGCAAAAGTGGGATGTATTGATTTAATTTGTCAGCCATAGCATGTGCACAATCATTCAAAAAATTACCGTCGTCGTAATTCTTACCAATATGATCCAACAGTACATCAACTATAGGTATCACGTATACCAAACTAGGGTATTTTGATTTCGATAGTAAAAGAGTAGCATCGTAGTAAGGTTTTAAAAAATCTATAATTTTTTTTACTTTTTCCCAATCCTCGATTAGATACTTCTTAAATTCCTCGAAATGTTTGCACATATGATCCAAAACAACTCGCATGTTATAAGCGCGTTCCAACATTAAAAATGTGGAGTTCCATCGTATGTGCATTTCTTTAACTAGTGTTAATCGTGATACTTTCAACAAATCACAAATTTCAAAGAACAGCTGCTTTTTCTTGGGTGAAAAATTAATAAAATTTACTAGTTTTGATATATCTGACACGAGGTTATCTAATTTTTCTAATCCTTTTTTAACACTTAGATTCAATATGTGTGCTAAACATCTGGTGTGAATGACGTTTTCATAATCACTATGAAATAGTTGCAACAACTGCATAGTTTTTGTATTGGTGGCCTCGTTATCTGTTGTTATAGACATAACTTTATTTCTCAAACCGTAACATTCAAAAATGTCTATGATTTTTTTTAAGATTTCGTTACTTGTATGCGGAAATGGTATAAGATCGAAATCTAGTATAATAGCACTCATTTTTGATTCATGAACAAAATGGGCTGTAATAACAATGTACGGTTTGTTTGTTACAGATGTCCAAAAATCAAATGTAACCGACAATTTATTTATTGACTTTATGCATTCTATTACTTGTGTTTTTTTGTCCATAAAAAGTGTTTGTGTATTCAGATTTAAACTGTGACGAGTTAGTCCTGGGTAATTAGAGTTTAATCCTTTTATCATTTTAATAAAATGTTCTTCCTCCACGATACTTAGAGGGTGAGCCCCGCGTATTATAAAATTTAGGATCAGGTTGTCATACACTGGGTACTTACATGTTCTGTTTTGTTTATTTTTTTCTTCGCCATGTGATGTAGCGTGATTAGCTGTTACATGTCTTTTTAAAATCGTATGTGATGTTTTAAGTGAAAAATATTTTTTACACTTTTTGCATTCATAATGCAATGGCGTTTTATTATAATTTAGCTTCTTAATATTTTTATCCTGTAAACGCTCCGAATCCACAATCATTGTTGCAGTCGCCGAATCAGTACTAGAAACCGAGCGGAATGAAGTATTGGGTTCTTCTTCTACTGAGTCCATAATGATTCTTTAACACAATAACTACACAGGTAACTCTATTTTAAGCAACAGGGAAACTACTACACTTCAAACAACTACACTAGCTGAGGTGACATGACAATATATTTACTGATACCCACAGTTCTCGTCATATTATATAAAAATAAAAACTGTTTAGGGTATTATGATAAAAGACTAAATCATTGTACCTTCATATAAACGAATTATTTAAATATGTTGATCGTATGTAATACGATCATTTGAGTAGCTACTCAACAGAATAAATAATTAATGTAGATAACTGCAAAATAGTACAAGGAAACTTAATCCACAACTTTCCGTATCATAGTTAGGAGTTCCTTTAATTACAAGTGACAACATTTTGTTCTACGAGAATTATTTAATTAATCTCAAAGGTGGTGTGTTATTTTTTTGATAATGTCAAGTGCTGGTGGTGAAAGATCTACTTCTCCAAGTATTTTAACAGGATTGTATCGGGAAAAGAAGAGAAAATTATCAACAACTTCGGTAAAAGTCGATAAAGGAACGCAGGTCACATATGGAGACATTATTGACTCTAATATTTATCAAAGAAATCGTTGGAATTCGTCTGATGTACGACCCCGTACAAGCTTACTAAAAGATATTGATTTTGGTTCAAAGAAACCGTGTGACCCAAGGAATCAAGAGTTTGCTAAACTTATAGCATTTGAGATGGATCGAGTACCCGAAGAGAAACGTACTATGACTTACTCCAGAATATTAGAATTTATTCGAAAAGTACGAGAGGAGGATAGCTTCAGGAATGTTAGTTTGCCTAGTTTCTCTGATTCTGAATAGATATTCACTCGATTAAATCTTTCAAAATTATGGATGTTTATTTAAAATTTGAAAAAAATACTATTAGAATAAGAGATAAAGAAATAAAAATAATACATAACTGAGGGATGATTGAAAATATTATTTACCATAATAAAATATGTCTAACCTGTAACTATGTATTTAAACATTATTTAACCCTGGTATGCTCAAATAAGGTTGTTATATTATTATTATATAATAATATAATATAATATATTTCTTTATTTCTCTCATAAGGTACAAATATTTTCTTAAATGTAAAATACAATAGTGTTCCTTGTGAGAGCTGGAGTCTGTACTAGGCTCGGGGCCTGTATTACTGATCTCCAGGCCCTCCTACTTCATAATTACAAATCGAGTACAATACATTTAATATGTTAACATAAGTAGGTAAGCGATAAAAACATCATTAAAATACAAAAGAAATAAAACAGGTAAACAAATTGTAAGTGTGTGTGTTTCCGAGTAGAATTTGTGTGTAATGTAGTAAGTAGAATGTGTGTTGTGGTCTATGATGATAGTTAGATGTGTGATGTGTATTAGATGCTGATGCGTACGTGTAAAATGTTTGCGTATGTGCGTGAGTAGCGTGTGGCCTAAGTGATAAGAGTAAGGAAATTCTTTTCATTTTATAATAAATAAACAAAATAGAAACATGACTATTAGCGTAGGTAAATATCAATATAATTATTATTATTATTTTTTTTTTATTTTTTTAAAAGGTCTGCAGTTTTTTACCTTTATTTTACTATTAGCAACAATTTTTCAATTTCATCATAGGTAAGCTCAGTTAACCAAATGGTTACTACGCTCCTACATTTTTGGTTAGGTAACGGATATATATAGACTACTTTATTTATTTTGTTATAAAGGTAGCTGCTCAAGAAACAATAATTACATAAGTTTAAATAATTATATATAATAAATATAATAATAATTATATTAATTATTTTTGTTATATTAATTATATAAGTATAACTTTTGCTCGTAGAAGTAGTACTTCGTCCTCGTAGAAGTTGAAAATTACACTATTTGTCATAGCGTGATGTTAAATCAAAAAAAAGAAGGAAAACTTGAAATAAAACCCTATACCAATCCGTCTGGCCAGCGTGGTATTAGTAGGCCAAGTATCCCTCCGTCACAGAAGGAGGCCCGTCCCTGCAGTGGGACATTAATGGGCTGTTATGATGATGTTAAATACCCTATAGGCTTCCTCAATAAATATTAGGCAAATTGGACCAGTGATTCCTGAGATTAGCGCGTTCTACCAAACAAATAAACTCTTCAGCTTTATTATATAAGTATAGACATTTATTCTAAATAAATCACTGTCAGCATTTCGAAGACCAGTTTGAAGAAGACTCGAGCTCTTTTAAGACTCGAGCTCTTTTAAGACTCGAGCTCTTTATAAGACTCGAGTCTCTCGAGTTCTATTTAAGGTTTCGAGTTCAATAATGGCGCTCGAGTCTTCATGATAGGACTCAGACTCGGCTCGACTCAGGACTCCGAGTTCAGTTAGTTCACTGAGTCTTAGAAAATTGAGTCGAGTCTATCAAATAAGACTAAAAGACTCGAGTTCTTTACAACACTAATTATAGGCTTTCTGTAGTTACTATAATTTACGGTTTGTTAGCAAACTCGCTGTGCAATAAAAATAATTAACATGGCTTATTAGAAAAACCAGCTGACGCAATATGAAATTATAATGGAGGTTAGACAAAATTTCTAAACTCTAGCTTCTATAAAATGTTGATTTTTGGTACTTTAGTAATATATCTTTCCAAGCACTTTATCATTTTTTATCTTTACATTTTCATTAATGTTAGCAATTTTACTATACTTTTTCATATAAATAAAGAGTTCATATAAATAGATTGTTCAATATTGGCTTTCATGTCCCCCGGAAGAACAGATGCCAAAAATGTATAAAATATGAGAACACCACACGTGATTCCATGGCTGAAGAGAAGAAACTGCACCTACAAGATAAAGAGGAGACATACGCCAAATTTAAGATACACCAATTATTCGTTAACGTATTCAAGAGAAAGAAGTGTTTAACTTACCTTTCTATGAGTCAGTAACCAGAAAAGGCTATTGTTATTGTAAAATCAGAATTGCTATATTAAAAAAACAATGCCAGACAAAGCGCAACTGAAGTACTCTATGGCTTTTGGTGCTGAAACTGAATTTGCTGTTGGTGCTGAAAATGAATTTATAACGATCACACCCAGAAGCGATAAACATAATCAATTGTACAAGTCCTATTTATTAATATCAAAACCGAAACACAACGATTTGCTCAAGTTATGCACAAACAAGACAATACCAGTTATGTATCATAAAGAATACAAGAATTTTCGGTACCACAATAGTGTTATTAAGGCTTTGCCAGAAAGTGATATTGAAGATTCTGATTCAGATTAGTTTACTTAAAGAACTTTTTGTTAAATTTTTTATTACTGTTTTTAGATTTTTTCTGTAATTTTAAATAAAAGTTACTTAATTATGTTTTTCAATTTTAATTATTTGTAGGTACATACACAAGGGCAAAGTGATGAGACTGACTAGATACGTTGCTAAATTGATTAGTTTGGTCTGAAGTAACTACTTGTATTAACAATGGACATTTCGGCGTTGGTTAATTGTGATCTCATTTATAAGAACGGGCTCAAGCCGATACCACCACTTTTTTAAATTTTGTTTTGTAATATTTACTTCAAATAAATAAATAATTTTAATTTATTTAAAAAAAAATAATTATTTAATTAAAATTTTTAATACCCTTTTATAGGAACTTAGAGAGAAATGTTTGAGTTTTATACATTTTTATTTTATTTTAGCATTTTACATTAGCTGTTTCCTATTTCATACTACCATATTAGTAATTTAAGGATTATTTTCATATTAAGAAGATTAACTGTTAGCCATCTAAACTGGTCCTGAAGTCGAATATAAAGTTACGTTAATCCTTTTACTTTAATCATTTTAGGCAAAATATTAGCAATTAGCGTTTATTTATATTTGAAATATATTATATTCGAGCACTTCAGCGATTTTCACCTGACCAACATTTGAACAAATTCTGTCTAAAGCGACACTATCTTCTAAAGAAGTAGACGGAAAATAAAATTTAATAACTTGGAAAATAGAAAACAAATAAATGAATCTACACTGTAAATTTTATGAATGTGTGTCAATTATTATTAAAGTTATGAATTTTAAAAAAAAAAAAAAATCTTATATCTTCTCTCCTGAAAAGTAGGCAAAGTGGAGATTAGACATTTTCGTTTTCCAGTCGCGATATAATGATCATGATAAGCTGGCTATAACAGGTATTGCTGCTTCTATTAAACAAAACTTGTTTCCGTGCTCTATGAGTTGCTATAACCTTAAAATAAAGTTATTAAAACGTAACTAATAACGACAAGAAAGTAACTGTTATATAAGTTTATTATAACAGCCAATAAATGATCAGCAGTTGGGATAGGCCTTCTCTAGTGACGAGATTATGAATTAACGAATAAATAAGTCCACTCACATGGTGATGATAATAATCAATGAAGAAGTAAGAAATCAACATAACAGCCCATTCATGTCCCACTGCAAGGACGAGCCTCCTCCCGTGACGGAGAGATACTTGACCTACTAATACCACACTGGCCAGATGGATTGGTAAAAGGTTTAATTTCAAGTTTTCCTTCTTTCTATGTAAAGGTTATATTCACAGATAGTCCTTTAGTCGGTTTCTACGACACCAATGGGATGAGATGGGGTGGTGAGATATTGTGTTCTTACTCCGTCACCACACGGATAAGAAATGTTAGAGTAATAATGAGGCCTGAGGTGTTCACCAGGCTTTCTAATTTGGTAAAGTCTTAGCAGACCTTGAAAACGATTTACAGCTCTACTTATTCAGGCTTTATGTGTAATGCTGCACCAGCTTGGTCTCTGTTTACCTCTGGATGTAAAGTCTAAAGAACAATTACCTAGTATGGAGAGATACCCCCTTACTTATAAATGCCTCTTAAATTTAATCACTGTTTATCGAGATTTTTATTAGCAAAATGAACCTTATACCAAACAAAAATGTAAGAATTTAACCTAATCAATTGACTAACATTTAAGAGGCGTTTATGAGTAAGGGGTGTAGTTCCTGTAGATGTTTAATAAATTGATTTTAAAGCTCACAACAACGTTCGGCTGTGTACTGGACAACGCGAGATATCATTAAACCAGATTCCCTAGATCCGCGTGATCATGAAATGGATGTATTATGAATGGATTGTATTATGATCTAATAACAGACATGTATATTTGTTGGGATTTTTTCTACTAAAGGGAACATCTATTAGTTTTTCACACTCTTTTGCGGGTGGTTGGAGAAGACATGTCTGGTGGTAGGCCCACAGAATGTTCTCTTCTTTCCATGTACTGATGAAAACCGCATGTGCAAGCTGAGCATTCGCTAAGGAATAATTCGTTATCGCGATTATATTATACTAGCTGACCCGTGCCCATTTCGTTAGGCGGCGAAAAAAACGTGTCGCTTTTTTAAACATATTTCATTACTGCTCCACTTCTTTTAGCCATAGCGTGATACTATATAGCCTATGACACTCCCCGATAAATGGTCTATTCAACACAGAAAGAATTTTTGAAATCGGTTCAGTAGATCCAGAGATTACCCCCTACAACGTTACAAACACACAAACTTTACCTCTTTATAATATTAGTATAGATATAGATAATTTTGAAAAGTTTAAAAATATTTGTTGATTTAAATTTTGTTCTGATTTAGTTTATTTTTCACATAAAATTAGAACATGTATTAAAAAATATTAATAGCATTCTACTCACCAGGGTCGCAGAGACTTGATTTTATTATTAGTAATAACGTAACTAATAATAATTGAAGCCATATTCGGCTGCCCACGCGACATTGCGTGGCCATCTTATGCATGGAATCTGTAACAAATAAATACATTTTATATCAATAAATATTATGATGTTTATTTTGGAATATTAACATGGAACAAGTTTTATTTATTTATTTTAAAATACCACTACTTTACTAAAAACCAAGTCCTTTACCGCTGGGATTTTATAAGCATTTATTTAACAGACTCAAAGAACATCTAAACAAAGAGGAGTAATTTATGAATTTCACAAACCGATAGATCTGCGTGGACTTCGTATCCACGATTTCGTGAACGCAACACCGATCGCAGCACCACTGAGGCAATTAATAATATTATAGCGACTAAAACATTGGTAGCTGCAGAGATTATCTGGATCCCAGTTACCTAAAGCAGGATAACTTGTTTAATAAGGTGACAAGACAAAAAGGTCCTAGATTGATGAATGATAACATTTAACTTTTGTTCATAAAAGTAAAAGAATTTTATGTTTTTTTGCTACTAAGTAAAGTGTTATCATTTACTATTTGTAACGTAGTAACATTAAATAGCGAAGGACGAAGAAACACTAAAATATTTATATTCGCAACTCAATCACAGCTGCGCGACGACAGTTCATTGAACTTTAACTTAAATATTTTTTTGGTTATTTCCGCGGAAGTTCACGAGCAAGGTAACACCTTGTTTTGTCAACTATTTTGATGTTAATTGATATATATTTGACTTTTATACGTTTTTTATACAACCAAGAGTATGCCAATGTCAACAATAACATGTTAATACTATATATTTAAATGTCATGATATTAATATAGAACCTTGTATTCAACCCCTGCTTATGTCAAATAAAAGTTTTATTATTATCTGTCTAGGATGTGGGTACCTCCTTATAGTTAAAACTCAGCTTAGTCCTCATTAGAATTAAATGGCATTGTGAATACTTTGAATGTGTGATGAATTACTTTGGCTGGTGACAGAGTTAGAATACTTACACGGTGTCACCACTCCAACTCATCCGGTGGATTATCGTTAAATTTGACTAAAGAATAATTCCTATTTCGTACGGAAATATAAAAAAAACAAGTGGAAGTAAAACCTCTATACCAATCTATCTATTTAGCACAATGTAGGTAAGCTCTAAGTTTCTCTGAATCACTGAAGTAAGTCCTATATGCAGTGGGATATTATTGCGCTGTTCGATGAGGAATATAACAGTACTCGCCAAATAACCGAGCCGACCTGATCTTAGCTATCAGAGAAGTTCGCGCATGACAGAAACAAAAAAAAACGCCCCTTCCTCACGCCCCCGCTATGAAGTTTCAAAACTGACAACTGCCCAGCTATCTGCAATAACTTCGGGCCGGCAGAATACAGGTACAGCAATATAATACGTTATTATTAATAACTACACAGGTATTAACACGATTAAATATTAAATATGAAATTATGTAGCTTTGAGGCTCTAATACGATTTTAAAATATTGCTTACGGTCGTAGTAGATATATCAAAACGTAAATGGATCGGCACCGCCTCGCCTTTTTCCTCGGTGTCAAACGTAAAATCCGATTACCTTACGATTCCGATTAGTAATTGCAGTAAGGAGTTTCATACAAATAAAATTGAACGGCTCGAGTTGATGAGGTGACGATCCCATTCCGTTTTGATCTGTGTGCTACGATCCTTAAAGTTACTACTTACTATTGCCATTGCTAACTTGGACTAAGTCGTGGTCAAAATCCAGTTATACAAACAAGTAGAGCACTTAAGCTTCAACCTTAACTTAAAACATTACAAGTTATAAGCAGTTAACCTAATTATATTATAAGTTGCAATACCATAAACACGGTATAAGTATTCATTTCCATACTCAGTTATCTTATTTGTATTATTTATGTGTATGTAAAATCTCGAATCTAGATCAAATCTATACTAATATTATAAAGAGGTAAAGTTTGTGTTCGTGACGTTGTAGGGGGAAATTTCTGGATCTACTGAACCGATTTTAAAAATTCTTTATGTGTTGAATAGTCCATTTATCGAGGAGTGTCATAGGCTATATAATATCACGCTATGAGTAATAGGAGTGGAGCAGTAATGAAATATATTTTTTAAAAAATTTTTCGCCACCCAACGAAGTGGACACGGGTCGGCTAGTTATTTATAAATTCATTTGTACTTTTACATCGAACTGCCTCGGTGGCAAAGCCACTTCTACGCAAGACAATTTTGCTTCAAATATTATATAATATATATATTATAGTTAATCTACCTATATTATTATCTAAGTATGTACTTTTTACTTCATCGCCAAACGGTCTGTCCTCCGAACATTTCATCAAAATACAATTCTATATTTCTTTTTCAATTTTTAATTACCTACATTTTACACTTAGTATTATCATCATCATAACAGTCCATTAATGTCCTACTGCAGGGACGGGTGTCCTCCCGTGACGGTAAGATACTTGGCTCACTAATACCACGCTGGCCAAACGAATTGGTATAGGGTTCAATTTCAAATTTTCCTTTCACAAGGTTTGATAATGCACATTGTCGAGTCCTTCTAAAATAGAACCTAAGTTGTGTGGGTACTAAGCCCCTGATCCTTCAATTGCAACCGGAATTACGTTAAAACTTCTCAGAAATCAAAGAAGTCCATCAATGTCCCACTGCCTGCCAGGGACGGGCCTCCTCCCGTGACGGAGGGATATTTGGCCTACTAATACCACGCTGGGCAGACGGATTGGTATAAGGTTTCATTTCAAGTTTTCCTTCTCTTTATTTCGTAAAGATAATATTTACGGATAGTCCCTTAGTCGGTTTTTACGACACCCATGGTATAAGATAAGGTGACATATTGTATTCTTACTCCGTCACTACACGGAGGAATAATATAAACAACAATACATCGTTTTTAATATATAAAGTTTTACCACACTCAACAAATTAGCTATGATCATGCTATACAATGTTTTGGAAACATGTTAAAACAACACAGACACACGCAACTTCAACAATGGAGATTGGGTTAAGTTGTTGAATAAATAGAAATATTATCAAAACAATATAACGACGAGTTAAACGTAAGAACAAATCTGTTGGTAATTCGGTCATGTGAACTCATGTATAACTAACCTAACCTTTATTACTGTGTGAATAGACCTTTCCGTCGTTTAACTGAGACTTAAAACAATTTAATATAAATACAAATTATGTTTGTTTTCGTACCCAGTGGCATGCAGTAGCTTAGGGTCCTCGGCACACAAAGATCAGCGACGCAATTTCCGTCAAGTGTTCCGAGGACCAATGATTACTTTGTTTGGTCAGACGACAGAGATCACGACGACGTCAGAGATCCGAGATTCGATTCATGAATCGAACGCGGGATCTTTGTCGTCGTCGTATGTGTGTGTGTCGATCAATACAAATTTTTTGTTCGTATGCCTAAACATGAATGTTTTAGCGTTATTACGCAGCGACACATCAAGCATTAGCATAAACAGATCGTCGCACGAATACTTAAGTGTCCAACCTCCATTTGCAACATTTTACACCAGAGACGTTTTATTGATTAGTTTAAGCAAATAATATGATTTTATAAAAGTTTTATATTAAAAAAATAGTTAACGTGTTAATGAAATGATATATTACAAATAATCATTAAAAAGTCAAACAGTTATGTTTATTTTCACAACTTTTTATGGAGGTTGAGCAAATAAACACAAAACAAATTATGCAATTGGAGATAGACTACTACTGGAGTGGAGGTTGAGCATTTTGCATTCGAATATATTTAGTACTTAAGTGCCCTATAACCAAATACAGTGTGTTTGGGTATCGTGGTAAAAAAAAATAACTACTTAACGGTCTATTTATTATTAAAAAAAACACAGAATTAAAAAAAAAACACTGTTTGATATATATAAAATACAAAATACAATATTTTTTTGTTTTTGTACCGATACAAGATCGTTTACTTCGCCTGGTATTGTTTATGTTGTCTGATCCTGTCAAAACCTTTTTAATTAGAGATTCCATAAAGGCTTTGTCGTTAGCTTTCATATTTGTAGGTACTTCTAATATTTTATTTTCTTTTCGGTTAGTGTCTGATTTGAATTAGTCCTTATTCGTCGTATTCTTCTTTCGTCGGATTCTTGATTCATCGTACGTAATGTCAACATAAAATGGAACTATGGTATTACCGTGACTCCACTTCTTCATTTCAATATGTACAATAAAAACGACATAAATTGAAAATAAAACGGTGATAAGATCAAACCTATACGTATAAAAAATAATTAATATACTGAGACTATTTAAACAATTTAGAATGGATTTTTTTTAAAGAAAATTAACCCTTTTTTGACGATTCTTTATGTTTTCGTAAGGAATTCTTTAGTTTATGGGCTATTCATCCCTCAACGGCGTAATTAGTTCTGAATTTCTAACCGAAAATAGGGAAGAAAATGCAAAGCAACGGACATAATAAAAATAGATGTACAATGTGAGCAATGGATCTGTGGCGAGTAAAAAATAGTATTAATCTTCTTATCTAGCATCTAACATCATTGCGAACACAAAGCAAAGGTATAGGTACGTAAGCACAAAACTACCCATTTAATGCTAAGAAATTTACTCATTTAACAATTAGCAAACATGCAAGTAGCAGGTATATTTTGACAGTCACCGCACAAAAGCAATATTTTTTATTATTATATTAGTTATATTTTACAACCTTACGAAACAATCTGTTCATTTATAGATACGTCACAATTTCATTTAAAGATTTAATTAAATCTGAAATTATTAAAATTAAATTTAAACATCCTGTACTTTAAGTTAACGATACGCAGTGATAATCTACAAAGAAATGTTAACAAAAATACAAGTTACTGATTCTTTTCTATAGTTGTGACTATATTTTCCGATTTATATTTCGTCACGGACATTTGGGGTAGTGTTTTCTATTAAAATTAATACTTTTTTCTATATTTCGCGTTATTTTTTACTCAAATGCGTGCGAGCACCAGCTTCGTCACAAAAGAAATTAATGATGGCGGCGTATTGCGTCATCAAAATGCGATGTCGTGATTGGTTACCTGTGAGGAGATTGAATACTTAAGCACGCAATCGATGCTCAGATGCACGTTTGGTGTTTCTCTACGGACTTTGAGCAATTAAGCATGAAGTTTTAATTCTCTTGTGTTAGTTTACAAAAACTTAAATTCCTTATAAATAATGTATTTTAAGTCCAAACAGCAAGTATTATATACCAATCGAACCGCAATTTGATCCTTAATAAAATTGCATTAAAAAGTGAAATTCGTCAAAATGGTCGGTTGAGCAAATAAGCATTCAGGCGACGAGATGTCGTAGGTTGTCAAAACAAATCCACAAGCTATAACAGCTCACAGCAAACAGACAGCACTCGCTTAACCAATAACAACGACAACGAAACGCACAAAGGTTACACAGTTTCTCTATGTTTTTTTTTGCTTGGCTTCCCAAATGTGACTGCGGCAATCCAGAGCAATCGATGTCGCATTTGCTGGTGTGCCCTTTGTGTCTTGAGAGGTGTACGATGGCCGATCTTTACGCGGCCACTTCAAATGCTATTGAAGTGGCCGCTCACTATTCTAAAACTGTTTGAGTTTCGACCATTGACACGAGAGAAGAACAAAGTTTCTCAATTTAAGAGTACTTTCATGCTACTCTTCCATTGACTTGGCTGACACCTAATTTCCTTTTTTATATACCTAAAGGACACAAATGCAAATAACTGGGTCAAGACTTTTTTATAAGATTTGATTATTAGTTTAATAAATAAATAATCCTCACAAAATTATCGCCACCGCAAAGTACTATGGGTACTAAACAACGGATAAACATACTTAAATACTTTTTTTTTGTAAATACATAGGTACATAGGAAACACCCAGACCAATGCAAACAATCATGTTCATGCACACAAAGATTTGCATTGAGCGGGAATCGAACCCGAGACCTCTGCGTAGCAGTCATGTTATAACCACTAACCATGCTACTCTTCCATGGACTTGGCTGACACCTAATTATCTTTTTGTATATAAAGGACACAAATGCAAATGACTGTCTCAAGACTTTTTTAAGAGATTTGATTATTAGTTAAGTTGATCTATTTAAAAGCAAAATGTGATCATGATTACTCTTTAAACTCTTGACCTCAGCGCGATATAATTGATGTGTAAATATTTACTTATTGTAGAATTATTTAGTTTTGATTGATTTTTAATTACTGGTTGTTTTATTAGAGGATTATTGAAGTAATAAATATTTTGATAAAGTTAGAGAGCATTGTAAACAGCACAGGGATAAGACCATTTTTATACAGGAATTTTAAACAGTCTGTTCTGTAAACTATAGAATAGCTATTGTCACGCCAGTTTTTCCCTGACACTTTTATGCTACAAGACTTGGAAGAAACTTCTGGTACCGCGGTTGAAGTGAGGAAACTTTGTGTTGGAATTATTTGCAACTGCCACTCGCTAAGTAAAAGACAATATTAGAATTGTATCCCCCACCCATACCAATTCTATATTTGAAAGGTCAAAACTAAATTAGTCTTGATCCTTTCTTAAATACCTACTGACATAAGAGAGAATCCTAGACAAAGGAGACGGTTTTTTTTGTACGGCGAATAGGCCCAGTCACAAATTGCGAGTATAAGAATGAAATGCATACAGTTTATTCCTTATAATCTCTAGATAGACAGTCTGCATATATCAAAACTCCCTCAAGAGGGAATACTCTGAAATAGGACAATCAAAACATGACTCTAGTGACAACCTAAAATCTCACAACAGCGATTGTCTAATGAATATACACTAATAAGGCAACCAAGACCTCTCGAAATAACTCAGTCTTTGCTGGCTATTGCTTGTAGATCTAAAATAATAAGGTAGTTAAAGAGAAACAATACACTATACATATGACACAAGAAATATTTATTACTGTTCACAATTATAATAACCACAGTCATCTCTTAAAGCAGTATTTCATCTTAAATAGACGCAGGTGGCTCAAGCTCACCTAAAAGCAGAGCCCAAGATAAAAACCACACTTTACACATCACAATGCACAGCAGCTAACAGTGACTGTGCTTGTGCTTAATAAGCAATAACAACAGTATCCTGCAAGAACAGCTTTAGTGTGTATTATGCACTCTATCTAAAGATGCCATTTTTACAAAATATAAAAGTACAAATAAATCATGCATTTATCTAATAAAATCTGAAACAATAACAACGTTGTCATGACAGTGTCAAACTGATTGAAACTGTACTACAGAGTATCTGCTATTGGCTGTTATTTACGTTTCGTTCTACGATTATTTTTAAAGTACGTTACTTGATAATTTGTATTAACCATTAAAATAAACCTAAGAACGTTCCAAAACAAGCATTTTTAGGTGTAATCCTTTTTTATTATTATTTCATTATTTCATTATTCGTTTAAGTATAATTTGTGTGAAAAAAAACCGTCTCCTTTGTTCACTTGAACTAATTTAAATACTAAATGCAGATACATCTCACCTTGGTAAATTAGAAACAATAGTCTAAACATGATTGTTTAAACTAAAACTCGACCGTGTGCACATTTAATGCATAGACAATGTATTTAGCTCCAAGGTGTACCTAACTAAAGTGAATTAAACGACACAACTGTATGTAGGCACAATTGGTGCGAAATAATGTTTAAAGAGTATCTAGCTCGACTTTATTGTCATACAGCATAGGTTATCCGTGTGGTGACGGAGTAATAATTCAATATGTCACCACCCCATCTCATCCCATGGGTATCGTAAGCCCGACTAAGGGACTATCCGTTAATATTATCTTTACGAAATAAAGAGAAGGAAAACTTGTAATTACACCCTATCCGTCTAGTCAGCGTGGTATTAGTAGGCCAAGTATCCCTCCGTCACGAGTAGAGGCCCGTTCCTGCAGTGGGGCATTAATGGGCTGTTATAATGAAGTTTCTCTCATGCCCGATTTACACATCGACAAGTACAGAAGCGAGTTAAGTAGTATTTTAAGATTAAGTTGATTTAAATATATCTCCATCCTATTTTTTGGCGAGTTAAGTACGAAGTAGCCCCCTCTCTCGCGTCTCGCAAACTTAAATCGGCAAAAAATAGGATGGAGATCTATTTAAATCAACTTAATCAACAACTTACTACTTAACTCGCTACTGTACTTGTCGATGTGTAAATCGGGCTTCAAGCGATCATTACAAAAGTACACACAATAATGACGTTTGAATATTAAACATAATAGTAATTTCGGTCGCTTCTCAAGATGTACCGATAAGTGTTTGAATGATTAAATAAAATAATAGTTGTTGATGTATAATTGCGCTTGGGCAAGCATCGCGTGAATCTGACCTATTTGCTGACAAGGTCGACTTACCAAACGCTGTCAGCGTTGTATGACCATTGATGCTTACAGTGCAATAAGCATCATCTTCTGACGAATCAGTTATTTGTTAGTTTTGTATTCGATTAATTATGTATCTATAGTGTGTATATAGGTAGTATGTTGTCTACTTTTGCGTTTCCATGTCCACTTTATCAATCGTTTTGTCAAAATATTTTGATTGTGAATATTTTTTTTTAGTTTTTGCTAGTTTTTTTTCTATCGAAATTAATTTTATTATTTCATCAGGCTATAGTAGACGTATTATAACTTTCACAGTATTAACTTCTACCTGGCTACTATCTTTTTTACTAAAGGGTACCATACAATTTGTTACTTGGTAACATACAGCTAAAACCACATGTTTTCATGTGTCAGAGTCTCATACCAAACCATCTAAAGGATGCGATATGAAATATCTTTTATACGACGGGCATTGATTTCCTAAAACGCAACGCAAATCATAACATCAACGGGCATCTTATAGGACATCTAAGCTCGTCTGGCCATATCACCTTATACGTAGATTTAACTTTATTTGTTTACTTGGATTAAAATCCTTGAAAACTTTATAGATAAATACCTAGAAACAGTAAAACGAACCGGCTTTACGTTCATACATTGCGTAATATTACATATTTAATTAACTTTTCTAGTGAATAAATCGCTTAATTCTTTATTGATTTACGATTATTTGCTTCTATTACAAATTAAAAAAAAATGCGCTGAGTTGAAACTTTTGGAGGAGGCCTATGTCCAGCAGTGAACGTCCATAGGTTGATATGGATGAATGGATGGATTACTAATTTCTTTGAAATAATGGGTTTTATGACAACGCATACCTACGTGTTCTACATCACTAGGTTTGTTAGTTAGGTAAAAGTTAGTTAGAATATAATCACATATAGACCATTATAAGTATAACATTATAGATAATAATTCCCATGACGGCACTAAGTCCCAAACTTCAAAATCTATAGTTATAATTATTTCGCAATTTATTGGGTAAAAATACTTAACATGCGTTATTTGTTTTTAGAATGTGTTTTTTTAAAATGAAATGAATGTGTTTGTTTCACATTCTAATCGTCAAATTAGTCTAGAAGTTACTAAGCTAACAAACAAACACACACACACACACACAAACAAATAGTGAATTGATAACCTCCTTCATCGGGTTTACAAGACTAATAATTACTAACCAAACCTATAATGAGACAGGATAATGACACCAGTAGTCTTACTACGTCACATAATTTATGCAAGAACTGCAACAAAGTTAAACATAACTGTTCCATACATTGTTTGTACGAAGTATGACCTCCAACAAGTTGTACCGTTTATTGTAATAGGTCATTGGCAGGATGTCAACGTAGATCCTGTATTGTGTGAATCATAAGATTTCGCATCATTATGTTTACAAAGTCTCTGTTACACGTAATGGCGGGTAATCATGAAGAGGTTTTTTGTTCTTAGTTTACTCACGCGGAAATATCCTCACGGATATTCGGATACTTAATGTCACGTATCGATAAGTCCGGCTTTTTAATCGACTACATAATTTTGTTATGTTTTCAATTTAGTTTAGTTTTTCATGGTAGTGTGTTATATATTTTTATTTCAAAAACCAAATTAAACTTTAAAATTATATTTTTTTTTTATGAATTTTTACCCCGCAAAAAAATGGGTAACACAAAGCCCTAATATTAGCAGCTACCTAATTGTTAAAGCCTAACATCTTGACAGGGTCTCAATAATTAAATCTTAACAGACCATTAATTCTCCGTGTAGTGACGGAGTAAGAATACAATATGTCACCACCCCATCTTATCCCATAGGTGTCGTAAAAACTGACTAAGGGACTATCCATAAATATTATCTTTACGAAACAAAAAGAAAGAAAACTTGAAATTAAACCCTATACCAATCCGTCTGGCCAGCGTGGTTTTAGTAGGCCAAGTATCGAGACCGGAGGCCCGTCCACGTCCGACATTGGTGGGATGTTATGATGAACACATCATGAATGACCCACTTCACATGACAATGAAACAAAAATACTAAAAATGTTTGTCTTGGTTTTAACCTTCATAGTCTTACTATGAATACACATCTAAAAGCTTTTTAATATTAATTTTATTCATTGTAATATGCCACTGACCTATACTTTTCAAGTTATTTGTCTCATTGTCCATTACCTTATCTTAATCTGACAAAACAGCTGATTTCTGTACCAAATCGTGATAAAACACGAACGGTTCATAATTTAACTGTTATGATAACTGTTTAACTAGACAATGTACTATTTGGAGGATAAATCTGTAAAGGCGATAATGAGAAAAGTATTGTTAGAATATTTCTAAACGTTAAGTTTCGCGTTTTATCTTTATGTGTGGTAACCCCGGTGTCACCACCCCAACTTAGCCCGTAAATGTCATTAAAGCTGACTAAAAACTACACTAGGAAGTTTCGCGAATATTATCTGTATGAAATCAAAATGAGGAAAAGAGCGTGTTTATTATGTAAGCCAAGTTTCACTTTGTCACTGAAAACAGCCATTCCTGTAGTCATAACAGCCCATTAATGTCCCACTGCAGGGACGGGCCTCCTCCCGTGACGGAGGGATACTCGGCCTTCTAATACCACGCTGACCGGATTGGTGTAGGGTTTAATTTCAAGTTTTCCTGCTTTTTATTTCGTAAAGATAATATTTACGGATATTCCCTTAGTCGGTTTTTACGACACCCATGGGATGAGATGGGGTGATGAAATATTGTATTCTTACTCCGTCACCACACGGATATCTAATTTTATGAGCATTTTAATATCATACTTCAGAGACAAGCTTCCTCCAGTAACAGACAGTAACTGAGTCTACGCTAGATTACAAACAATTCAAATACAAGTTTCGTTTCGAATATTTAAACTAAGACTGACAAATGATAAGCGTTATTGTAATACATCAATTCCTTATCAATTACCAAGGAAAATTTTCACCCTGTGGGATCATTAATGTCACTTATTAACATCCACATTCCTTAAATATTACACATAACACAAAATGAATAGACGCGGAACAGTGATCAGAACTCAGAACACCAGAGCGGTCACTAATCGCGTCCTTGCATTCACTAATAAACTAAAACCTTATCATCTAATGTCATCTCATACAGAATGTACTATTACTAATAGAAAGGTACCGAATTCACTCACCTCTAATTACAAAGAAAACACATCACTCGATTATAAAAATTAATAATTTAACGACACTTTAAACACTGTTCAAATCAAACACAAAACTGTTTACGGAGCGAAAGCGTAATATTTTGACACGGAAGTGGGTAGATAATAAATAATTGTGCCAACATTGAAGGCGTTTGACTCGCGCGCGGTTGTATGAGCAACTCGTTGCGAGCGACGTTCGTTTCACCGGCAGAGGTGTCGCGAGGAGAAAGTCTCGGCCGTGGTACGATCGCGGCGGTTGGACGATGCTGTGGTGGGGACGTGACGTTGCTAAGTCAACTTGGAGCATCATTGCGTATGAAGCAATAGGTCAATGAAAGACTAGTTGCTTGGGATGAGCTCCTAATGAGGTGTTACGTACTTTAAGTACCGCTTGCGTTATGGTGTTAGGTAAATGTTGTTAAATCCAAATAATCATGATCATTCATCATTTATTTCTAAAAAGGTATAAATATTTTAACAAAGCTAATATTATCTAAATGTGTACAAAAATAGTGGGTGCCTGTTTAATGGCACAAACGTTAATCGAACTTAATTTAAAACTAGTCATTCACTACCTATATGTTTATTTTAAAGGATAAAAAGGTCTGTAAATGGGAGCTATGTGCTTGTGTTACATACTATCTCGGTCTCTAGGTAAATCAAATATGTAGTATGCCGATGTATAGGTTCTCAAATCAGGCTGGGCTTTCTCATAATATAGTATATTCATAATACCTCCAAGATTTTCACACACCCATGGGATACAACTGAATGGTGGCATTGTGTATGTTTACTCATCATGGAAATAATTTGTTAGAACTCGTTTATAAAGTTAGACTCTCAAAAAATGTTTAATGCCATTAATGTCCCTCTGCAGGGACGGGTCTCCTCTCGTCGTGACTGAGGGATACTTGGCCTACTAATACCACGCTGGCCAAACGGATTGGTATAGAGTTTAATTTCAAGTTTTCCTTCTTTTTATTTTGTAAAGTTAATATTGACAGACAAAAGATGTTTTAAGTAAGTAATATTGTTTATGTTGTGTTAGTAATAATATACCTAGTATTACCTAGCCATAATATATTCGTCGATTTAACCATTTTTAGTATATACGATATACATATTCGCCCACATGATCAAATTCAAATTTTTATTTGCTTTTCCACAATGTTGTACAAAACGAGTCCTCTGGGTAGCTGTCACTACGACGACGCATAGTAGGTAATTGCCACAATTCGTTATTACCTCAAAATTAATGAAATTTCTGTGTATCTGTATCTAAACGAAATTCTACAAGATATTGAGTCGGTTTTTTAATTAGAAAATTATTGGTATGTTAAACTGTATTAGTGTGATCTCTAGTAATGAATACAAATGCGTAACGAGTAGGCGACGGTCGACAACGTATTAATTTAAACCAATTAAAACTTGTTCCCACGAACGAACAACACCCGCATCCCCTTGAGACCTGACTGTACGCAAAACATATTGAACGAATTGAGATTAATCTTCATCTTTCTTGTAGGATGTAATCCAAAATATGTGTGTATTGGGGTGCATGAGGAACCCTAGCGATGCCAAGGGTTTTAACGTCCGGTGCGCCTTGGACACTGGACTAAGCACTCTATAACACAGAGTCTTGGTGACTAATCATCGCACCACAATGGTAACTGGTAACAAATGTATTTTATTGCTCAGTTGTGGCATCGAAGAAGAACAATGTCAAAAATTAAGCAAGTAAGTAGGTACCTAACTTTTTCACTTATTTTCTTTCGTTAAAATTATTTTAATGAATTAGAATATTCTATTAATTCTAATATGTATTTATTAAAATAATTCCACTTTAGAGATTGGCAGAATTGTTTGCATTTTCTTAGCATGTCAATAAAAAAAGAACAATAACATTTGTCAAAAAATGCCGCCAAAATTGATGATGAAAGATTTAAAATACTAATGATAAACAAGTAGGCCATAATTCCTCATGCATTAACAATTATTCTTTGATTAATTATAGCCCAGGGGCCTACCATGTTGTTCAAGTTTGAAACAAGAGATCCAAATCACATGTATGTAACATGTACGGTCGGGGTATTTGCCGCTCGACCACCCTTAGGCGAGAATCGCTTGGCACGTGGCGCATGCGATACGTGGGCGTGCCACGTATCGCATGCGCCACGTGCCAAGCGATTCTCGCCTAAGGGTGGTCGAGCGGCAAATACCCCGACTGTACATATAAAGAAAACACGACTTGTTCTAATGTTTCAAATTAATGATGTGATTCAGTTAGAACAATCATCGCTCCTATTAAAAATATTTATTGCGGTAGTTAGCTTAAAGAAACAGAGACAAAGCTCGGGGGAATGAGACGCGTTTTACATTCTTGATGACAAGTCACCCATTCGCCATAACAGGGACGGATTTAGGATCGGAAATTATTGGAATATGTGCTTTTTATTTTCAGATTTTATTTTAAAGTAACAACTCCCTCTATTGATATCGCAGGAACTTTTATAAGCAATTATTTTACGGAAATAAATATCATCCACGCACAGAAGGAGTAGGTACGGAGGTCCGCGACATAAGTTCTGAGGCTTAAAGTACATTCAAGGTCCAATGGCTTGACTTAAAATTGTATTACTATTTAACTTAATCTTGAATAATAAATTTTATTCGTAATATTATTCTCTTTAAAAAGATTCCTTGGCATATTTTCTACTCCTGACTGACTTAATTGGTTAGATTAAGTTTATTTCATTACAACTATACCGAGATTACGAAATATTTATCAAAATTGAGAGCATCTTGAGAGAAAGTGTGTTATACACAAAAAAGACGATGCTTACATTCATCAAAATGATATTCTGGGGAAGATTTGTTTCGCTCATAAACTTTCTAACACTTCAAGTCCGCTCCTGTGAGACCGGGAGCCATCTGTTTATACAATTATCGGTTAAGAACGGAGCAGTGGCGCGCGCTGTTCTTCCTAAATGACTCCTTCATGAGCGATATCCATCGGAATACTTATTAGTGGGGCCAAACGAACAAAGATTAGTACGCATCCTGCATCCGAACACACAATAACTGAAAAACAAAACTAAATTCTTTAAAACAAAATAAATATTTGGTACTTTTGATGTAGCTTTAACTAAAATAAATAATTATACTTTATACTTAAGTAACGTTAACAATATTTAGTATGGAGAACTTTTTAAACTATCAGTGTACAGAAGAAGTTTGGGAGAGGCATAATAATATGTTCTCAGTGTCGTCTTATAAGAATGTGGATTCGCAACCAGCAGCAAAACAGAGATGCCAGGCGAACGCTCGAGAAAGAGATCGGACACAAAAGTTAGTATACTTAGTTTATAGAAGCTACTTATCTTTAGTTTAGTAGTAATTTGGGCTTACCTCATTAGACGTATTTTCGATATTCAGTTGGTCTTGACAAAACTTTATGGAAATAGGGTTTTGACAAATCGATTTCCTTAAATAAAACATAGTTGAAAAAACTCCATATTATTTATCGTCCTGGGTATTCAATTATAAATAAAGCTCTTCCGAACTAAAAAACTTATGGTCTTAGTTCTGAAAGTTAATAATCTAAGTTTGATAGTCATAGATAAAAAAAAGATAATGGTGCCTGAAAACACTTTAGATCGCCTGAGTTCGAAATTCAAATTTGTATTTGCCTTGAACAGATTATGCACCCTTCCACCTATAAACATTTTCAGTAGAGTGGTTGTACCGACTACTGAAAACACTTAAATTCTGATGATTTTTATTAAAAATTCTAAAGTTGTCGGGTTGTAAGGAACGAGCTTTCTAGAGCTTACACGATAGTTCATCATCATCGTCATAACAGCCCATTAATGTCCACACTGTATTCTTACTCCGTCACCACACATAGACGATAGTTAAATTAAATAAATTTCAACTGAATACTGCGTTCCAAATACTTTGGTAATACTTAGATAAAAAACAACCGAGTATTTTTTAACCGTACCTAGTAACATTTACTAAGTAGCAAGACTGTATTAAGACTAGATTTAATCTGATCCATCATTGTACGTCTAATGATAACTGTATTTTGAAATAGATAAGAGATCATTTGTAAATGAAATTCGTAGCATTCGTTACTGAGTAGGTCAGCAAAGTGAGATTAGAGTGATAGGTATACTTATTTCTTGGTCTGCTATATTAGAGTAACATATTTCATCATCGGTTCTCCTACCGTGAAGGAGGGATACTTGGCCTAATACCACGCTGGCCAGACGGATTGGTATAGGGTTTTATTTCCAGTTTTCCTTTTTTTTTTATTTCGTAAAGATAATATTGACGGATAGTCCCTTAGTCCGTTTTTACAACACCCATTGGATGAAATAGGGTGGGCCATTTTATTTCAATCGCCAACTATCACACCCATCAATGTTTCACTACTGAGAAGACAATTCTCCTCTAGAGACAAAAAGAAACCTGACTGACCTGAGGTTTATATCAGTGTTTCTCCTATCCTTTTCGTGAATATACTATTAGAATCTGCTGTTCGTTGACATAGAGGCTTCACAAAAATGTTCTAGTTTTTGTCTTACTTAACGAAATTGTGATTATACATTTTTTTAATAGGACCAACTTAGATGTTACCCCTTTTAAGCAAAATAAATGTTTTAAATTGGTTCTGATGTATGAACATTAACAAAACCAATCGAATTAAAATATTCTACTCTTTAAAAAGCTTTCCCAACGTCGTTTCTCTGGGAGAATGCGTGAGTTCCACAAACCTACTCCGGCCCCAAAAGATTGGCTCCTCCAGCTGGATATAGATATATAAGGTTCAAAGCAGAAGACATACGTAATGATGATAAAAATGCTTCAGTTAAAAAGGATGATTAGCTTTGCCTTGTTATCGAACATTACTTGACATGATTATAAAATAGAATTGTTATCAAAATACTGTTTGTATTTCCAAGCAGCGTGAACATGGCGTTCAGCACGCTGCGTCTCCTCATACCGACTGAACCACCTGACAGGAAGCTCAGCAAGATTGAGATCTTACGTCTAGCTGGCAGCTACATCACTCATTTGGATAATCAACTGTATACAGGTATGCCTACTTAACTACTAAAATGAAGAATATGAATCCAATCAATCAACTAGCCTATTGCAGTCCACTGCTGGGCATAGGCCTCTCCTAACACGCGCCAAAGAACTCGGTCCTGCGCCTTCCGCATCCAGTCCGACCCAGAGACTGAGGTCGTCGGTTTACCTAGCTGGAAGGAATTATATTCTTATAAATATATATAGATATTTAACTCGTCGGTAGCAATCGATAGTATGCCTATGTGATTCCTGTGTGCGAGATCGTGGTTTCGAATCTTACGCAAGAAAATTATTTGTGTGACCCACAAATTAGTATAAACCCTGGATGTTTTTTGTGTCTGTACCCAAATATGTCTAAAACAGTCCTCCTCTACCTATTTATCTGAGCTTGGCGATTAGATGTGTTGGATCCCTAAAAGTAAGCGGTCTACCAACTTAAAACACAGTGTTGTTGTTTCCACTCATTTCCTTACTCATTTAAGTGCAAGTCCCAAAGTGATACATAACTCCATCTAGACCAATCAGGTAAAAAATTAAGACAGTACGCCGACAATAAGTGAAATAAGAACACTGTGTTAGTTTAACGATTAATGCACATGGCATTAATCGTTGACCCGACATGTGCTTGCTCATGTTAGTACAAGTCCCAAACAGATACATAGTTCTAGATCAATCGTGTAGAAATTAAGACAGTTTTTTATCTTTCATTTTCTACTGCACCTCCATGTATGAAGGAAAACTGGGTCTAAATATAATGCTGGTCACTTAATATTTGATATGAGTAGATTTTCTGACGCAATACTTACCAGTTCTTTGCTCAAACAGTTGACCTCAGCGCACAATGTTACTGTTCCTTTCTTTATTTGTATGTACTAGTAATAAAACACATCATTAGTTTGGATCATGTTCACTCTTCCGTATTACAATCATTATTGTTATTAATCATAATTAAATCATTAACATACCTAAATCATTATCGTTATTAATCATTATCATTGTATTGTTGATTGGTTACTCGTCTATTTGATTATGTATTAGATGCGTCTTGAACTTTGAAAGTTGAGTTTGTTAGAGTTTGAGTATTTCATACTTGCAAATATAAATTCACGACTTATTCCCGTTGGGAAGGGCTGGGCTGGGGGTAATGTACGTTATTTTCTACGATCCTTATAAATTAGTTAATTTTGGAAACTACTACTTTGACATTATCTTTTTGTGTCAAGCTGTCCTTTGATTGAGTATCAATGACAGTACAGTTATGGAATAAGGATATAATACTATCATGCTAAAACTGTTGAGAGCGAAACATTATTATCTCCTCTAGGACAAACTGTGGGTGGCTACCACTTACCATATAAATAAATTAAATTAACATATCAACATAGATATAAAACATTTACTCAAAATAAGTGTTATTTATTTTTGTTTGTAATTTCCACAGGAGAAATAGAACAGCCGTGTTTGCAAAAGAATCATGTCAACGAAAGAGATAGTACTTTATGCACCTTCTGCTGCTCAGCTATCAATACTGACGTGAGTGTTTGTTATATATGAAATAACAAGGGTACAAGTCACCTAAAGTTAAGTTATATACTTTATTTTAAACTTTTTGCACAATGTTGTACAAAGGCGGGCTTAATGCCTTAAGACATTGTCTACCAGCCAACCTTTGGGTGATGCACAGTAATTGAAATGGTAGGTGCAGCAAATTAAAATAAAATTATTAAACATTACATTTGAATTAATAATAAAATACACACTATACATAAAATAATAGATATTTATATTATTATATACAAGACAAAATATATAAATAATGAAGGAAGAAGGAAGTTATTCTAAGTTCTTTGAATCTTGGATATTAGCAATCCATTAAAATGAATAGTATTTTTTTTGACATCGTATAACGAAACAAGTGGGATTATAAGGATGAAATAGTAGGCTTCTTAGGCAATATTGGTAAAATAAGTAATTAAAGATTGATATACCTTTGTTTCAGAAATCACTTCCTTCCAACAAATACTATACGAACTTACCGATGACGACGACGACGACGACGCCTCGTTAAAGCTTGCCCACCAAAATCATCCTAGTCTTTATCCATTTTAAGTTACAACACCTTATTTATTATTATTAATATACCTACTTCATTATAATAATAGTCATATTGTTTTTAATAAAGCTGTATTAAAAGATTTTATAGTAATATGTTGTTTTTTTATTGCGTAATGTCGATACTACCCTTGCTGTTCTTCGAAAACTTTCATCTGTTTTCGAATTTGCAAATTGTAAGAGGAAGATGGCGATTTGAGGTTTAAATAATATTTATTCATAAAAAGCAGCTTACGCAGCACACATCTATTTCTCATCATCATTACCTATATCATTCTCCGTGTGGTGACGGAGTAAGAATACAATATGTCACCACCCCATCTCATACCACGGGTGTCGTAAAAACCGATTAAGGGACTATCCGTGAATATTATCTTTACGAAATAAAAAGAAGGAAAACTTGAAATTAAACCCTATACCAATCCGTCTGGCCAGCGTGGTATTAGTAGGCCAAGTATTTCTCTGTCAAGGAAAGAAGCCCGTCCCTGCAGTGGGACATTAATGGGCTGTTATGATGATTACCTATTTCATAAAACTGCTAAATTCTGTAATACTTTGATACCTTTCATGTTCATACAAATCTTTCTATAAACAAAAATAAATGTCTACTTTGGTATTGGTATATTATTCTAAGTAAAATATGAATAAAAGTGAAATTGAATTAGACATTATTCTGCGTAGCTGTCCTATGGATATACATCTGCAATCTGGGTATGAAACACAAGTTAAACCCATATCCCTGTTATTTCACTAGCTACTTTGACGACTGCTACGCAGAGGTCTCGGGTTCAATTCTCGCTTAATGCAAATCTTTATGTGCATGAACATGATCGTTTGCATTTGTCTGGGTATTTTCTATGTATAGTCATCATCATAACATCCTATTAATGTCCCACTGCAGGGACGGGCCTCCTCCCGTGACGGAGGGTTACTATGTATATTAAGTATGTATTTACAGAAAAAAAAAGTATTTAAGTATGTTTATTCGTTGTCTAGTACCCATAGTACAAGCTTTGCTTAGTTTAGGACTAGATGCCGTTGTGTGAATGTGTAAAGAATATTTATATTTATACTTTAGACATCCACTTAAACTACTTGCAAATGCTTGTACTGATTCTAGACATATTTTGTGGCGGTTCATCTAAACTTTAAATGTATAACTGTAGATCAATAAAATACAGCATATAAAAATGGCACAATTTTATTCAAACTATGTACTATTAAGTAGGTTTCAATAACTATTGTAGTTTTTATTATAACAGAAATAATCACAACCAGTGTTATTTAGGTGGTCAATTTTTATTTAAAAAAGTATAAAATAGACTAAGTGGTACCTCATTGGCAATGTTACTGGGCGACTGTAAGGTAAAGTGTGTTAATGTACGTACACGCGCAATCTTATTTGACCGGCTTGAAGTTAGCTTTAAAAAAAGTTTGTGCATATACAGAAACTAAAAAAAACATTTGCTCTGAACATCTGAGCCGCCATTAGCAACAACTTTAAGTCGGCCATCTTAGATTGCGCATGAACTTATGCCTCTACTTGCAACTAGAAAATTTGATAGAAAAACTAATGACATTGAAACTACAGTATTTACAATACTAGTTTATATCTTAGACACTAATAACGAATTAATATTTTAACTTAAAAATGTATTTAAACATATTTATATTTAATTTGATGGTGGACAATGTTAACAGTACGTATTCTTAAGTTGAGTTCGCCTATACGAAAAAAATCTTTAAGGTGTCTAAACGATAAATTAAATTAAAAACCCACTCCAAAACCAAATCCGCTAATCACAATATTATTTAATTTACTTGGAGGATTAAAGGAAATTTTTCAGGATTTTTATAAACCAAATTAAAATTACGAAGCCAATTTTGATGACATTTATTTTCCTTTCATGCCTTGAAAGGAATTCCTTTCATGCCTTGAAAGGAAAATAAATGTCATCAAAATTGGTTTCGTAATTAAACAAAAATTATTAAATTAATTAAATAAATAAAACGTAATTAAATAAAAAGTTTGTTTTTAATCAGTCAAAAAATTATTGATACTTATTAGTATTTTTTTTAATAAACTCTTACTGTAAGTATCTTTTTCAATACACTAAGGGAAAGTGTTTTGTTACATTTCCTGTTTATATAACAAGTACGTAAACTTTTTCCGTATAGACAAACTCGGCCTAAGGTCCTACTGAAATTGTACAAATAAAAATATTAAAATTATTTAAGTACCCAACAGTTTTTTAAATGCTATTTTATATATTTTTATTCATTTTTAATGTACAAAATTGAAACCAATAATCTTAAATTACACGTGGACAACGTATTACTGTAACACTAAAATATTATTACATTTATGACTAGTAAAAAAATCTAGTCGAATTAAGTAGCCATTTATACTATTCATAAATAAAGAACCTATTTACAGGGAAATAAATGAAAAAGGACTTAGAGAAATCTGGAGGCACATATATTCAAGATTAACTCACAACAATTTTAGGTCTGGCAACTATCGTAAATGTCCCAAACAGAGCTACTTAATACTGTAACGTAATACGAATGTACTACTTCGTTCTTATTACTATAATATATTTATCGTATTTAGTTTGACTCTCATATTGGTAGACTCTGACGATGATCATTCGAAAGATTTGGCGTACTCTAGTAATTAATTTACCATATATTATAACCATGTCTCCAGATTTCTAAAAGGACTTTTCATCAGGATATATATAAACAAACATTCTAAAACATTTTCACATTACATTCTAGAAAATGCATTAATAATAAACAATATGTCCGTGCTCAACATCAACAAAATATAGAACCATAATTTTAGAATCATCACACGAATTTTCCTCTAAGAAGACATCACAGTCAAAGATATTACATACTAACACTTGTGCACAATCAAAACAACCAACGTAGTTAGGAAATAATCTGGTGTCTAAAAGTCTAAAACGACCAAAGATATTTAACCAAAAATAATCTTTATCGACATCTCAATAAGTACTTTAGTCTCACAAACAAAAAAGGACAAGATAATTTTTCTTCGTTGGCTTTGAATTCAATCGGAATTTATTTACACTTGTACGGCATACATGCCACATAAAGTTCTGTCCACTATGTGAAAGTCTCTTAAAGGCTATCGAACACTGTTTCTATCTCTGCCTATGAAAGGACTGGACTCGTGGTTATTTTTCTCCAAGTTACCCGAGAGCGTAGGATCGGGTCTGCTTCGTTTAAAGAAGCCTAGCTTCCATAGCGCAATGATAAGTAGAACAAGCACTATTAGTCCCACTATCACTGAGATGATAATAACCCAAAGTGGAACTTCGGTTGGTTCACTTATCTTGAGGTCTGGGTATGCAACCGTCTCCACCTGTAAATAAATTAATGATAATTAAGATTCTATAAGATAGAAAGATAGAAAAGATTTAATGTTCAAAAACATTGATATGATAATATTGAAATTGCTTTTGGTTGTTATAAGGTTTTCATCTGACATAAGGCCAACTTGAGCTCCCAAACACACATTTCCATTTACTAAGCTCTCTACTTTCAACTTTTATAATACTTGTCTAACTTATCAAGAGAGCAATTTGATTTTATCAAATTACTTGGTAAGTATTGTTTAGAACTTTGTTTAGCGAGATAGTCGAAATACTAAAACCAAAGTAAGTAATTTTTGGGTGAGTAAGCAGGTACAAGGTCCATTACGTGGAGATCCGAGGAATACCGCAGAAAAAAAATGAGAATCTCTACGACTTAGCACAAAAAATCAGTGATCTGTGCGATTTTCCCATAAAAAAGGCAGACATAAATTACATTGCTCGAGTGCCCACCTTTGTACCTAACGCTGAGAAGCCAATTATTATAGCATTTAACAATAGGTACACTAAAGAAGAGTTAATTGCGTCATCCAGGAAGTGTAAGCAACTTACTCTCGCTAACATGGGCTTCTCAATAGCCGGAAACGTGTACATTAATGATCATCTGACACAGCGCAATAAAAAATTACTAACCAGAGCGAAATCGTTGGCAAAAGAACGAAACTTCCGATACATATGGGTCAAGCATGCAAAAATCATGGCCAGGAAGTCAGACAGCTCACCAGTATTTTTTATAAAAAACGAAAACGATTTAGCGAGGATCGTATAACTTATTTTCTATTAACTTTAATAACTTTGTATTCTAGGTTTGTCCACAGTTTGAGAACCACAATTACTTTACCTGTCTTTTGTCCGATGATTAGTGATGTGCAATATAGAATTGTTTTGAACCAGTTATCGAAAGAAATTGTAAGTAAACAACTTCTTACTTTATTATTGTTTGAATATGTACGCTCGTGCATAACAATAAAGTTCAATGTCGTATGTGTATATAGTTACTTGAGTCCGTATTTCTTATTTAATTGCCTATACATAATATGGCCTGTTATAAACAGTTGTGTGTTTACTATAAATGTATTAATAATAAGGCATTATTTACTACTAACTGTGGTCCATACGTTCTGCATTGTTGGTATTTGGATGTATCGAGTTTACAAATGTTATAACTTATTATTATTCATACAAGATATTAATTTTAAACTAAACGTACTTAACGTAATGGTGTCTTCCTGCTGGGATGTTGCTACTACTGAAGGGTCATATTGTGTTTCCAAGAGATTTAATTACGCAAATTTATTTATTTGTTTTTTTGTTTGTTTTATGCGAGTATATGGTTTAAATTGCTTAAATGGCTACCACTAACCTAAACATATATTACCAAAATGCTCGGGGTCTACGCACTAAAACACACTCATTTAAACGTCAGCTTCTACTTTCGTCATATGATATCGTTTCAATAACAGAGACTTGGTTGCTAGAGGGTGTATATGATAGTGAGTTGTTCGATGAGAGGTACGTTGTCTGGAGACGGGATAGGAATTACGCGACGACGGGCGAGAGGTACGGGGGGGGGAGTACTTTTAGCGGTACGTCGAGAATATACAACAATAGATTGCCCAGAATGGCGTTCTACAGCCGAAGATATTTGGATAACTATCACATTAAAAAATAAAAATTCTGTTAATAAGTTAAGTCGACTAAATATTTGCACTTTATATCTTTGTAAGGAAAAATCTGGTAATTCTTTTAATACACAACTGCAAAACTTTACTGATAGGCTTTCGGTATTGGTTAGTTCTCGACCACATGATTTATTTTTAGTATTAGGAGATTTTAATCTTAGCAATATACATTGGATTGATAGGTTAAATTCGCTGCACCCTAGCGGGATCTCTGGTGAGTCTCAGGTATTACTTTTTGATACCCTATCTGAATGTGGTCTTAATCAATACAATTTTAATAAAAATATTAATAATAGACTATTGGACTACGTATTATGTAATCATAATATAACGGTGGCGTCATGCAGTAACCCGCTGGTGCCAGAAGATAGTCATCACAAGTCCTTAGATATAACATTAAACCTTACCCAGGAGTCTTTACTAGAAAATAAACCTAGACTAAAATATTTTTACGTAAAAGGTGATTATGAAGCCATCAACTTAGTATTAAATAACATAAATTGGCAAACGTGTTTAAATAGTATTCCTTTGCAGGATGCAATAGATTTATTTTATAAATACTTATACAACGTCATAGAACAATTCATTCCTCATAAATTAGTTACCCCTAACTCTTTTCCACCTTGGTATAGCCACCCGTTGAAGAAAATACTTAAAGAAAAATATAAATTTTTAAAGAAATATAAGAAGTATGGAAACTCTTTGGATCATGACACTTTTTGTCTTCTTCGTGAACGGGCAAAAAGAATGGAACAAGAATGTTATTTTAAATACATAAAACATACAGAAGCTGCTATAATTAATAGCCCCCGGTCATTTTGGTCTTACATAAAATCTAATAGAAAGGGCTCTAATACATTTCCATCACTGATTCATTACGAGGGTCAATCAGCAGATATTGGTGATGAAATATGTAATCTTTTTGCTTCCCATTTCCATTCAAACTTTCTTGCCGCTTCCCGGCACCCCTCTCCTAATCTAACACTTGAAGTCAATGTACAGAATTCCATAGGTGACATAGAAATTAATCAGGATTCACTCCTAAGGCTGCTGAAATCTCTTGACTTAACAAAAGGAGCAGGGCCTGACAAAATAGTTCCACAATTTATTTCATCATGTGCATCGAGCCTGATTGCACCTCTTACCATTCTTTATAAAAGATCAATTGCTGAAGGACTTGTACCTAAAATTTGGAAATCCGCGTTAATAACACCCATACATAAGCATGGCAGCAAAAACGATGCAAAAAACTACAGACCCATATCCAAACTCTGTATTTTTGCTAAAATTTTAGAAAAAATAGTGTATAATCAAGTATACAACACGATATCTTCATCTTTAATCACTGAGCAGCATGGCTTTTTAAAGAAAAGATCAACGCTATCTAACTTACTTTCTTTTACAGATTTCTGTACTTTAAACATGGATGCTGGTGGTCAGGTAGATGCAGTCTTCACTGACTTCAGTAAGGCATTTGACCGAATTGACCATCAAATTCTTCTACAAAAGCTTCTCAACGCTGGTATACATGGCAATCTTTATCGATGGTTCGTCTCCTATGTTGAAAATCGATCTCAGGCAGTGGTACTAAATGGTTTTTGTTCTACCTGGTGCGATGTCCCTTCTGGCGTGCCGCAAGGATCCTTACTTGGGCCTCTTTTATTTAATATTTTTATCAACGACCTTAGTCAACATATAAGACATTCGGAATTTCTACTATATGCTGATGATATGAAAATATTTAGAAAAATAAATTGTTTGGATGATTGCCGGCTTCTTCAAAATGATTTAAACAGCTTTCAACATTATTGTCATATTAATAACCTAGATTTAAACGTTTCCAAGTGTTGTTTTGTTATTTTTACCCGCAAAGTAAAAGTAGTAAAATTTAAATACACTCTTGAGGGGCAGGAGTTGCAACTGGTGGATGAGGTACGAGATCTTGGTATTTTTCATGATGCCAAGTTAACGTATGAGAAGCATATAGACCACGTTGCCAAAAAGGCCAACAAAGCGTTGGGCTTTGTTCTTAGATCCAGCTCCCAATTTACCAACTTAAAAGTAGTGAAAATTCTTTACTGTTCTCTAGTGCGTAGCATCCTCGAGTATTGCTCTCAAGTATGGAATCCTCAATACAAAATCTATATCGACCGACTTGAGTCAATTCAGCGTAGGTTTATGAGGTACCTGCAATACAGGTCTCAAACCTATGACCCTTGTTACGAAGCAAGATGTCGAAGACACCATATCTTACCACTGTGCGAAAGAAGAAAGTTTTCGGATATTGGATGCCTAGTTAAAATCGCCCAAAATGAAATTGATTCTCCCGATCTATTATCTAAAGTCACACTTAGGGTACCTAACAGGATGACCCGACTTCAAACCTATGTAGATGTTCCCCAGAGCTCGTCAAACTACAGGCAGAATGCGTTTTTTGTTAGATCCGCCATAGAGATCAACAAGCTAGTGACCCAGTTTAACTGTGATTTTGATTTATTTAACACAAAACCACATGTTTTTCTTAACAGCCTAACAAATTCCTGGTTTGGTTCTCAAACTGTGTAGATATCTTATATCTTATATGTATGCTTTTTTGTTTACTACATTTTTATATTATTATGTAACTTTTACATGTAACTTTTGTTTACCTAATAGTATAAGTTCTTATAACGTAACATAGATGTTTAACTGCGAAAACATCTAAATGGTGATTAGTCTTTAATTAGTTTATAACATTAGTTAAGTAACACTGTATGTTTTCCTAATAAAAAAAAAAAAAAAAAAAAAAAAAAAAATTACAGAATCATCTATTGCTCTTACCGTAGTACTGTCATCATGCTGTTTATTTTGGTGAATATTGAAATGGGCAGGTATGCTAATATACGCCGTTGATGCGATGTTGACTCTTGCTGCTCTTGCGAACTCCTCGACAAGGGTCGCGTTCCATAACCTGGCGCGAACAGTGATCGTGCTGGTTTTCATTCGACCCAACTTATATATCACGCATTGAAATTGTATGCATTTTGCTGTTTTTTGCTGACAGTTCTGAAATAACGATAAATTAATGTTATTAGTGAACCATTCCTATTTTTGATGTGGTCATTGTCTCCAGGGCATGCAGGTGGAACGCGGTCGCTTCCCTCTGCGAGGTGAATTTTGCTGGAAATTGATGAGAAAAACCGGTTGAGTGAGGATTATAATGTAATTGTGGACCTTGGTGGGCGGTGGGTAGTCTGCCCTAACATAACTAGACCAAGATAACAACTGATGCAATTGTTTACAATCATGTCATCTATTCCTTATAATTTCATTCTGTTTTAATCCGAAACAGCATGTAGACTTGGTTAAAGTCTCCTATCTATTCCTTCTATTTGATCATTTAAAACCGAATTTACCACTTACCAAATTAATAACATGTTTTCTATCAGTATATGCTTCAGCTTTCACAGCATCTTCTTCATCTCTTTTTCTTCTAATTTTATTACTACTGCTATACTCCAGATAATTTCTTCTGGTTTCGTTGTGGGATTTTTCATTTGAACTGACACTTAACTTGCCATTAGTAAGAAATGGATCCATTTCTAAATTCTCCATGTAAAGTTTTGCTGATCCCGGCCTTGCTGTTAAGTTGAGTGGGTTAGTCTCTCGAGCAAAACATTCACCGTTTTGATCTGAAATAAAATGATATAACGCCACATTATATTTACTATGTTGAAAAACTCTATTATATTTTTTTTACTCAAAACACCATATTAAAGGTTTGTCTTGTTCTTCTACAATAGTAGAGGAAAACGTAGACTACTCTGACCAGATGGATTTGTATAGGTTTTGCGCCATGATTTTTTCTAAAATTAATAAATTTCAATACAGCTTTTCCCTTAGCTGACCTTTACAACATCTACTGAATGAGATGGAGAAGATCCCATTATATTATTAAAAGCCCTTATTATTGTTAATTTTGTAAATCAGTTTTTCAATAATTACCTGCTTCACCATCGACAGTCGGCACATCTTCAGGATACAACAGCCATTTGCCTTGAGATCCATCCGAAGCAAGTTGGTGTGGCCACTTAATCACCACCTGAACTGAAGACACATGCCATGGCCCTTCGTTAAATACCTGAAATAATAATAAAAAAGTAATTATGTAATCATATTATATACTTTGAAACAGCCAAATCAATGCAAATATTAATGTTTATGCAAACAAGGATTTGCATTGAGCGAGAATCGAACCCGAAATCTAGGCTCAGTCATGTTGTTATAATATTTATATCTGAAAGTTAAAAAGGTTTTTAACAAAAATACTCTTATTTATTTTTCTAAATTGACTAGTATTACACATTTTAAGTAAAAATATAACACGTAGTTACCTGGTAAGTATGAACAACCCTGGTGCCGATATCATCGAAGTACTCCATAGCAGACTCTCCTTTAACTTCACCTCCGTAGAACACTTGTTCAGGGCGCGCCACACTAAAAAGAGCAAATATAAATAATTTGTGTATTAAAATACAAACTTTACAAATCTGCAGTACAGTCTATGAACTACCCAATTCAAGGACTGCCAGCATCCCTGATACTTGGTTACAGATACCGCTCCGGCACGAGTTGTTTCGGATTTCGTTTCAAGTTTCTTTTTTTTTTAGATCTTTAATAGAGATAGAGCCAGACGAGATAATATCACTATATGTGGCGGGATAAGATGGTGGTGTAGATATTAATAATACTTCACCCTTAAACCCTCTAATTCCCTACATTAAGATTCTTTTAGATTTCTTCACTTACCCTTTTATCAATAATTCTGCATTTTTAATGACTAGAGCTTCAACTTGAACAGGTTTTTTTCCTGCATGCAGTTCTTTAGATGTTGAATTAGCCCATACAGTGAACACAACAGACTGATCGTTATCTTCAAGTGCACGTGCATCAAACCTCATTGTAATCGGCGGAGACCCTTCGATCTGCTTTCTAAATGGATTCTCTAACATACATGTAACTGTCGTTTTGTTCAAACTGGTGCAAATGACGTGCTTATCCTGTAAAAAAACAAGTTGGAAAAACTTAGTTTGATTTCAGACAAACAAATTACAGCAAAAATATAATTAGATAGCCTTGTTGGCTAACTAGCTTCAATTCCATTTCTGCAGCAATCTATACCTAGACTCATAATAATTATTTGACTTGAAAATGCTTCTACTTACACTAATATTAACAGCGATATAGTGCAGACTGGGTGGATGATCAACAAATAGCTGCGTCTCATATGCAGACTCTCCATAGTTGTCAACTTCGATAGATAGCTTAATTTCATCCTCCTGACCCAAAGTCAATGCATATGTCTTGTTGTCTTTCGCTGAAAAACAATAAAAAACTTCTTTATCACGATCGAAACAACGGATTAGTTACTTTAAAATTCGGAGATTTCAAAATTAATAGAGTTAATACACTAAAGTATCCTAACATTAGACATAGAAGATCATACATAAAATTAAGGATGGCTGATAACCAAGTAACTATAAATATATTCTGTAGCTAAATCTACTTACTTAGTGGCAACAGTAGTTTAGGATCCACAATTAGATCACTGACGCATATGCCATCAGTACCGCAGTCATTCAAGAAGTTTGCGCTAAACATCGTCGTGGCAGTGGCATTTAGTACTGGGTATTGATCTACGTCTGGCAGGGTACCACGCGGCGAATACTGCGGCTGTGCATGTACCAGCATATATGTTACCTGGAACTAGAAGAAGAAAAAATATTGATGGTCTGTATAAACTTCATTAACTGACTTTAAAACCGTCATTATCATCATCATCATTATATCAGCCTATAGACGCCCACTGCTGGACATAGGCCTCCACTAAACGTTAAAACCGTAAATATAACTAATTGATAATTTATAGTAATCGCATGACATGCTAATAAACCTTGTTACATAATTCATTAGTTTGTCACTGTTTTTCGGTAACAATACAATACTATCAATTTGAGTTACTCCCCCTTGTTTTGGAGTTGTTTGAAAAATAGAATTTTCAAACAACTCCAAATCTTTATTTCTTCGTACTTTCATAATATTTGCTGTATTGTTCATTATTTAGGCCATAAAATAACATACCTTTATAGGTGTCTGGATATCTCTAGTATTATTTTTCAAATAAACAATATGTTCTCTGCAATCTTCAACATCTCTACCAAGCATAATGGTTTTATTAACACTGTTATTTTTATCAGCGTCGAAGAACACTCTGGAATATTTTCTACCACCAGGGTATGTTTCAGCTTCAATCACATAATTCAACTTATGTGTGGTCGTTTGCGATGTTTTCACTAAAGATTCGATAATACAGCATGCTTGGAAGTGAAAACATGTGTAGTTGGAACTAGGGTCTTTCTCACAGCCACGTTTCGTTGGATCAATATTTATAATCGTGTTCGATGGTCGTATTGACGTTTTGATGTCGATTATCGGTCGTGTTCGTATTAAAGCCACGCTACTCTGAAATCATAGGAAAATAAAATTAATAATTCTTTCACAAGCGATACTTAAGCAATTCCACTTCCTAAATAGACAATATTTTGTAAATATATTTCTTACTCATTTGTCATTAACAAAACAAGCAATGTTGTTCCGAATGCTTTCTTGTAGATCTTAAAGATCATTTTGCTGAACACTTAAGGTAGTTATATTTCTATATGTTTAAACTAAAGGGTGTTTATACTTACATTTTCATAAGCGCCTACTAATAAGTCTGGGTAACCATTGCCATCCAAATCCACTCCGCCTGACAATGCATATCCGAACGTCCGCATAACTACAGGTAACGCTTCAGCGGCTATCACTTGATCTGGTTTAGAGTTTAAACCTTTTTCTCTATCTCCCATATAAATATAAACAACGCCATTTCCTTCATACGGACTGCCAATAGCAACATCCTGGCAACCATCTTTGTTTAAATCACCAGCGTTGGCAATCGCAATGCCAAATTGGGACTCTTGTTTTCCTGTCAACTTAACATTGTAGTTTGTAGGAAGACTCTGGTTTACATTGAGGTACAAATAAACTGCACCACCCACGTCTCGTGCGAAGAAGAATGGTGCTCCCACTAACAGGTCTGGTAGTCTGAAATCACATTCAAAATTGTCAACTTTAGTTATTGTGTATAGTTTTAGTAAAAATACACGCTGTGACCACTTTAACTTATCCCTAGTATACTGTTAAAATTAGTCCAGGTTTAAGTCTAGAGTATCGTTGGTAGTATCGCATTAATAGGCTGATTTAGTTCGATAGGTATATGTTACCTTAGGTATAATATAGATGTAAGAAATAATGTAACAACTACTGTTTGTCCAATAAATAAAATAAAAAATAAAAATAGGTACAGTCACGAGCAATAATATGTACACATTGTCAAATTTTCTAAACCATCTGCACGTTTATCTAGACATTAGAATAATAAAATTATTTCATAATTTCGAAGAGGTTTCGTACAGTTTTGAACTAATCTTCGAATATTCAATTTTGGATTAGCAGAACTTTAGATAAATGTTTTACAAAATGTGAAAATGTGTACATATTATTGCTCGTGACTGTACTTAATCACTATAACTTTGCAAAATACCATGCAATTTATTATAGTACTTAATTATTGCCTAACTGCAGAAGACATCCGTGTAGTGACGGAGTAAGAATACAATGTCACAACCCCATTTCGTCTCACGGGTAAAAAACGACTAAGGGACTATCCGTGAATATAATCTTTTCGAAATAAAAAGAAGGAAAACTTGAAATTAAACGCTATTCCAATCCATCTGGCCAGCGTGGTACTAGAAGGCCAAGTATCCCTTCGTCACGGGAGAAGGCCCGTCCCTGCAGTGAGACATTAATAGGCTGTTATGAATACAACTTACCCATCTCCATTCACATCTGCACTAGCAACTTCATATCCAAAGTTAGAACCAAATTGTTCTCCTTTCAATAGTAAAGTGAAATTGAGTATATTCAAATCTGTTCTGCCCCAATCTTCAGTTGCAAGTTTACTAAAAATCACTACTTGACCGGTACCATGAGCTCTTGGTGCTCCAGCAACGTATGATGCTTTATCACCGAAAAATTTACCACTGGTAACGGACATACCTGGAATTAAAATAGATTTTAGATTAAAAAATAATCCTACAGTTACAGTATGAGCCAATCATCTGGTATTTGATATTGTGAACTAGATCGATTTCTATATACCTACAGTGTTTTCTTAAGGTTTTTTTATCTATTTAACCACGTGATGGTAAGCAACTGGCTACCCCTAGACATAAACTGTTAAATCGTATAGATAGCCCTTTAATTTCACTACTACACAATTTCATACAGCGCCCGTCACGCCACCAAGATTAAATTATTCAAAACTATTAACTTTTTGATAGGGCGTAGTTCCAACAAGTTCTGAACACTACCGATAGATGGCATTAGTTTGGAGTAATATTAAAACGTGCTGTTTATATGGGTCATAATAAGTTACGCTCTTGATTCTTTATTTTATAGCTGTTTGAGAACAATAATATTTTATAGCTAGAACATAATACCTATGAATAAATTGAAAATGTATTTTTTATTAATATATTAAATATTACAACCAATCCAGTTCGATGCGCTTTAATCGAAAGGTATAAGATTATGGGTCATAGCACATATAAAGTAACGTAAGCGGAACGTCACCGTATCAACTCGAGTCGTTCAGTATTCTTTGTATGAAACTCCTTACTGCACCGCACACTAATCGGAAACGTAACGTAATCGGATTTTTGACGTGACACTGAGAAAAAAGGCGAGGCGATGCCGATCCGTTTACGTTACGTTATATGTGCTATGACCCTATGTCGGAATATGTTCAAAACTTTACCCATCGTAGTCATTAGTTTAATTATAAAATAAAAGATGGCATTGCTTGACTATCACCAAAAGGAGAGGATGAGCATAAATACATGGATTGTAGTTGTCTCCCTCAAAGGCGATCGCATGTGGCGTCTACTAACAGACGTAGTTCCTAGCACCAATTTAACATGATCTTGGCGCACTAAATTATTATCTCCTAATTCAATAAGGACAACCAGACCAGCAAAATTCATACTGAACTGGTAAAACACAAAGAGTTGCTTATCAACCATATTTATCTATATAATTACTACATATTTACTTATATATATAACTATCAACTACCACTGCGATACAGATTCTTTTCCAACCACTTAACATTTGGTTAGCTTCTCTGAAACCTAAATATCTACCCTTACTCATCCATTTTTCCATCCTTCCTAATCCTTTATATTGGCAACGTTCCAAAAATTTCTGCGTTATCGGACGTCTATATGCCGCTCAAAGCATTTGCCTTAGTCAATAACAGTAAGTAGAATACGTACCTAAATAACTATACATTTCGACAGGACTCGCACCATCCTGTACTGGAGCCATATAAACAATGTTATCTCTTTCCAGTACATCATCTCTGGTATCTTCTGCGAAAATGGTCCCTCTCCATGTATAAGGTCCTGGACTGCCCATTATGAGTGTGTCGTCTTCCAAAAGTGAACTGCTAGTTCCAACTTGACAGAAACCATATTCTTCGTGTTCTCTGAAATATTATATCAAAAACTTTAACTAGGTACTAAATTTTTGTTTGTTTTTTAAAAAGACCCCTCCAGATAATAAGCAATATCTCTATTACTACTGCCTTCATAGAGCATGTTACGATCTTACTAGCTACCGTACTGAGTTTCAACTGTTGGCTTAGTGGTACATAACAAAATAAGGAATATAGTTACTTTTCTTTTTATTATTATTAAAAGGCTTGATGTGCCACCCTTTTACAAAGGTGTAATAGAATCTGACTTAGCCAATTATTATTGGACATATGACTTTTCCCAATCTGCATGAACTTTAGGTCACGGTAAAGACCCCGCGGCATAAGACTAAAGGTCATGGCACATTATACCGGCACCGCAACAGCACCGCTCCACACCAGCATTTAACTTGTCATTCAATTTAGAGCATTAAATCGTGTGTAGTATAATATTTCATAATGTCTATATGAAAAAGCCAACGGCGGGCAGTCAGCGCGCTTGCCGCTACCACACAACTCGACCCGCAGCCCGCGTGCTGCAAGCGAGCGGAACTTATGCGTACAGCGCGCCGACGGCATGCTCATTACGCGCCGACTCCGAGTCGGTAGCGAAACAACGTCATTGCGTCGTCGCAAGTCGCCCGCGCACCACTGTCGTCTCTCGCGCCTCGCTACACTGCATTCCTCACTCCAGTCTCGAATCAGATATAAGGTAGTGGATACGCTTTGCATACAATAATATGAATAAAGAAAAACTAATAGAGGAAGTACGAAGATACCCATTTCTTTTAACATATTATGCACCCAATATCTTCTTCTTCTTTTATTTTCCTGTTCTTCATCGAGAGCAATAGCGATTATTGCTAGTAGACTCATAGAATATCTAACTAAATTCAAAATTTTATCTAACTCTCAGTACGGTTTTCGAACAGGATTATCTACACAGGACGCTATCAAAGCACTAACCGATGAAATTATTACAAATGTAGATAAAGGAAAAAAGTGCTTGACAGTGTTTTTGGACCTCAGGAAGGCCTTTGATACTGTTTCTGTCCCCATCCTACTGCAAAGACTTGAGGCCGTCGGTATTAGAGGTATAGCTCTCTCCCTTTTTGAGAGCTACTTAACAGGCCGTAAGCAACAAGTAAAAATCAATAACATCAACAGCCGAGTTGAGGACGTTACTTACGGTGTCCCTCAGGAAAGTGTCCTTGGCCCGACGCTGTTCCTAATTTACATAAATGACTTATGTAACCTTGGGATCAGCGGCGGGCGGACATATTCCTACGCAGATGACACTGCAATTGTGTTTATTGGGACTACTTGGGACCAGGTTCGAAAATCGACAGAAAAAGGTTTGGCTAACGTAAATGATTGGCTTAAAAACAATCTTTTAACTTTAAATATTTTAAAAACAAACTATATCTGTTTCACCCCAAGCCAATCATCACAACCAAGCACTGACTTTCTTCTCAGAATTCACAACTGTTCTACAGACTCTATATTATACGATATTTGTAACTCCTGTGATATTGTAAAACAAGTAAAAACTGCAAGATATCTGGGATTAATACTTGATCAACGGCTATCTTGGCACAATCATTTGGAACTTATTATGACTAGAACAAGAAAATTAATTTATGTTTTTAAAACCCTTCGACATGTAATGACCGTAGAACTCCTAAATAAAATATATGTGGCACTTGCACAATCGGTAATAACATACTGCATACCTATTTGGGGGGGTGCCACAAAAATGAAAATGCTTGAAGTAGAAAGAGCACAGAGATCTCTGATAAAAGTCATGTACCTCAAGCCTTATAGATACCCCACTGAAAATTTATACCACATGAGTGATTTACTGACCGTCAGAAAACTGTACCTTTTAAATATAACTCTAACGCGACACAAATCTTTAATTTACAATAGAGATACACAAAATAAAAGGCGAAAAGATATAGTGGCCTACTCACCTACAGTGCGTACTGCTTTTGCACAAAGACAATACGCCACACAATCCACCTACATCTATAATCTAATAAATCGTAAGCTAAACATTTTTCCTATGCTATTATACGAGTCCAAAAAATGCATAACAGGGTGGTTAAAATCATTAACGTATGAGGAAACAGAAAGGTTGATAATTAGAATTTGTTGAATAATCACACATACCCATATATCATACTCTTACATATAAAAACACACACATGCATAATCACACCATACACTACATTCACTTATAATCATACACAAACATACACTCAACACACTTATATAAAAAAGATCAAATTAACTTTGTAGTATACTTAACGAAATTTAATGTATGTAAAAAAAAAAAAAAGTTTAATTTAGTATATTTTTAGACCTAACACTTATTAATTTAATATAAGTTAGTATTGTACCTTATTTTTCTAATGTATTCTCTGTAACGGACTGAAAGTTTGCGAGACAACCCCAATACAAGTATACTCATAACTTACTGGGGTAGTCTCAGTTCATTTATGTATGCATTTTATGAGATACAATAAAAACATTTTTCATTTTTCATTTAAGATATTATGAAAACGTGCAAGTCCTAAGCGTGTTCAATCATAAATGTCTTAAAACAATATTGAGTTCGCGGTGACAGCAAGCTTACACCTCGCGGCCACCGCGCGGACTGTGAGCTTACACGTCGCGGCCGGCGCGCGGACTGCGAGCTTGCACCTTGCGGACAACGCGTAGTTAGCGCGCTGGCAGCTAGCCGTAGTCTAAATTCTAGGCGACGCCGTGCAGCAGCTGTGCTGTTGCGGTGCCGGTATAATGTGCCATGACCTTTAGTTATCTTATAAATATCTAGTAAGTTAATTTCTAACATCAACGCTGTCCAAACGAAAAAGAAATATTGTTATCCAGATTTACAAATGTACTCTGTGTTATCCAGGATGAAAATATTTTGTTTTTATCTTCTAAATTACCATAATGGTAAAAGGGTAACATAGCTGCAATAAACCCTTTTTGCTAAATTATTTATATCTGTTATCGCATAATACTATTCCTTTGAGTAGTTCTTCAAATTATCCTTTTACATTGTCTTTGTAAAAAGGCAATACAAAACTACGTTCATATTTATTTCTATCTATTAATTACGAACAACAAAATGAGCAATGAACAGAAAGTACCATCATGTCATTGAAAAGTTCTACTAAGTAAAAATTAATGATCGAAGCTTCGAAAATAAAAATGATGAAAAACTTTTAATTGGCAAAAATTCCAAGACTCTAATCTTAATTATTATGCCATAAAAAGTGCATCATTTTTAAATTATATGTTACTTTTTTTCACCATCTACAATATTTATTGAAAGCCTACAGTTGATTCTATCACAAGCACCATGCTTACCTTACAACAGACTGTCCTCTGCAAGGCTCCAATACGTCAACTAGTTCAAGTTCGTTACTAAGTGTATAACACAATCCTTGTCCAAACTGCAGCTCACCTTGCTTGCGTATATATCTAAAATATTTAAAACGCCACCATTAATTACCTATGGTTATTCTAATCTTTGAATAATTTGGTCCTCAAAGTTGATGCTTCTAACTTACCGGTGAGCACAAACTGCTGCCTTTTTGCCTGGACCCTGACTTCGCACTGAAACTCCAAGCCATTGTCCCTCTTTGATCTCATCCGAGTAAGGAGCGGTCAAGTGGTCAGAATCCAAATCTACATATTACAATATAATTAGTATTATCTCACAACTACAGGCGTTCGAATGTTAGGAAGCTTTATTTAATTATAGCAAAATGTAATTAAATAATTCAGATAACAACTTTAAATTATTATTTACGTTGTGTTATTATTTCATAAATATTACGATTACAATGTTTTTAGCACAAAATCTTTCTCAAAAGCTTAATTAGACACAAAAACAAAACTTTAAAAATTTAGTTCAAAACCTTGTTAAGAAAAATCAACCCAAAAAGGTTACAATTGCAAAATAAAATGCCTTATATAAATGCAGACTTGGAAATAGTGCCGGAAGCTTTTGCTTCCTATCCATAATTAATACCATGTGATTTAACAGTAACGATAATATCGTCGGCAAATGCAAAGCATTGCAACCAGGCGTGTATAATGCAAAAATATAGTTCTCAATGCTAACAATAAAATCTTAAAAGTAAAACTTTTTATCCACACTATACAAACATCGTGCGTGTGGTATATAATAACATAGCATCTTTCATATAACATGCATTTCTTACTCAATAAGAGAAATTGCTTTTAAGCAATTTATTTAAATACTTTTCTTGTCGGAAACAATACCACTTACTACGTGCTGAATTACTAAGTGCTATACGATAAGAATATGTTAATTTAAAACAAAGTTACGGGCTTGTCTACATTTTATGATCTTACAAACATATTTTCATGAAGTTAAACAATATTAAAAATGTCAGGTGTGAAATAAATAAAGGTGTGTATGCAGTAAGGTGACGATATACTCCTGCAACCTGTAATGAATCAATGTGACAACAGTGGTGAAGATACGGCTCAAACTTGTGGTCTCGGGTTAATAGACGTTATCGAAGACTACGATGTTAATCAATAATTAATAAGTTATTTTGCCCAGCGTTACTTGTAGTCTCATGTTAGACATTTTATTACTCAAAACCAGACATAGATTGGTTTTGACTAGAGATTAATTTATTAGAATTTTGTTGTGCATTTATAGCACATTAATTAACCAATTGTTATAAGTTAATAACTAAAATTTAGATATAGCCAGTCACCTTTCATGTTAAAAACGTGTCAGTTTACTTAAATAATTATAAACTATTTGTTGTTGATTAAAATTTAATTAAAACCTTTAAAATCTACCTCTTTATTAAGCTATTTCGAAAAAGCTCTAAGTTCATATTTCGAATTCCATTCTAAGTTCACTTTCACTTATAATACTAAGCTCAATATAATGATCTAAATCTATTAAATGACGGTCTGTACTTAATAAAATTATACCATTTACTTACATTACGATTATACTTTCTAAAGTACTGTGTAGCTCAAGCAAGTGATCGGGTGCTTCGCAAGCAGTTAGTGCTTTTATTAAAGCGTATTAAGGTTACATTTTCTGTGACAAAATATTAGTAATGTAAAACTGTTATAAGATTTTAATACAGAAAATGTATCCCAAAAACTATTTATGTGATGTGTCGCAAAATAAAATTCAAACCGCAAAGTTAGTTCATGCGTGTCAGCTTTATATTATGACGGTCCAGCTGGAACTTGAGCAGACAGAGTTGACAATTAGTAAATCAAAATGTATAATACAGCGATTAGTCGATTAGTCGAAGAGCAATGATTAAGAATAAAAGGAGGTTGAGACCACAGCTCACTTACTCGTGTCTATCTTGCCGTACATCGCTGTTTGGGGCACCACCGACAACAGACAACATTTTAGTTAAAATTTATAATCGATACTTTATCGAATACATTGGGAATCGATGTTCCAGGATTTCCTTCTTCTATTGTAGTAATAAACTTATAGTTATTAACGGTTCTACTCCTAGCTACAATCTAATGTTGATCATCTAGATTCTAAATTGTGTTTAACAAAAGTTGTTCTCTAAAGTGATTTTCACTCGTGATATCTACTAATTATACACAAAATTAACACTCAAATTAAACCAAACCTACTATTGATACTAAAAATTTATCAGTTTCTATCGAAGTATGTACATGTATATAAAGAAAACATTCAATTGATAGAAGAAATTGATGGAGATATCCCTGATTGTCAAATGCAATGAAACATTATCAGTATTTATTGCAGAAAGTCGAGCTGTAAGACGGTGTTCTGTAGCATACTCACTCCTTTTTCCATCCGTAATGACTTGTATGCAGTCGTCTGCTGCTGGACTGACTCCACATTTCCATAGCGCTCCAGATTTTGTTGTGTTCGGTTGCAGATTTTGTCCTAGAGGTGCTCCAACTAGTAACCTGTAACAATGAGGAAAAAAATCAATGTTTGAAGATATTTTATATTATACAGGTTATGGGTCGTCATTATTAAGTTGGAATAGTATACCATAAATTTTAGCATATTTTACCCTCAAATGGTTGATAAACTAATCAAATATATTAAATAAAGAATTTTTGAATGCTTTCTTTCTTTCTTTTACTAAACTCCTTTCCACTTTTTTTTTGCATAGATACAATTCTGTAACGCATTTTCAAAAACCATACTTCATGTGTTTTAGTACTTTCACTTATAGAAGCACACGTTTTATGTGTGTAAATATTTCAGACCACATGAAGTTCAAAGAGTTCATAAACAATCTCATCCTTTTTTTATATAGCCCAAAGCGTTAGCTTGTTAGCTTGCAGATTATTTGTAAACCATTATTGCTTTTGATCATCAAAGACAATTTCATAATCTTTGGCTTTTTCATAAGAATTAAATTTCATAGAAGCTGAATGTTTCACAGCTGTATTTGTTTCAATGAAGTTATGACTAATATTGCAAAATTATTAAAACAGTCAATTGTGTTCATACACTGGGCGGCAATGAAAACGGGTCGCTTACAAAAACCTTAATAACTTCCAAAATATTGGAGCTAGCTTTATGAAATAAAGACTAAATGATAGATAATTTAATCACAAATAATGCCGCAAGTAAAATCTTTCAAGTTATTTTTGATTATTGTATTAAATCCATAAATTAAAAATAAAGACACAATTTTTAAATTTTAACAACAGTTTCGAAATCATTTTTTTACTCTTTTTTATTGTGTACCATGAAAAAGACGCATTTTATATACAGAAATTCGATATTCTGATCAAATTAGCATAAAAACATGCCTCTAACCCCTGAAGAGTCTACAAGGATTCCAGAAATGCTAGAAATATGACCTAGTCATCGTTATACAGCAAAAACTGTTAGTTTATAGCTCTCAATCGTTCGAAAAGTACTCCAGCCATTAGAAGACACTGTATCCAATGCGCGCAGACCAAGATCAGAACCAACAGCGTGCACAAAAGCACAAGAGGATCGTTACATGGTGTCGAGAATGTTGAGAAATTGATTTCAAATGGCTGTTAAGTCAAAAAATAACTTGCTACGTGCTCGAGAAAGCAATCCAAGCCCTTGTATAGTGAGGCAGTGTCTAGATGAAGCAAAATTACAGTCCTAGACCTGAAAATATTCGTTAACTTGAAAGACAACATCAAAATTCCAGATAGAGTAATAATAAAAAAACTCGTGAATAGGATCATGACTGATTAGTTAAAGAAAATGCTTCCGATGAGTCGAGGTTTACGTTATACAAGCACGATGGAAGGCTAAGATTCTGGAAAAGTACAGGAAACCTGTATAACCAAGCTAACATTGAAGTGAAAGTACCTTATGCCGGAGGCACTGTATACGTGTGGGCTTGAATTTCTTCTGGAAGCCGCACCGAGCTAGTAGTGATATAAAATGGTACTTTAACTGCAGAGAGGTATTTAAATGAAATCATTAATGAGTATGATGGCCCATTTTTGGTAAAATTCGGCGAAAAAGTCACCTTTATGGAGCTCAACGCTCGTCTTCATACAGATTTAATAGTGTTAAAGTTCCGTAAAGATGTCGCTATCACACGTATGAAGTGGCCAGCACGCAACCCAGACTTGAAACCGATGCAGCATGCTTAAGACGTATTGGATCGATGAGTAGGACATCAATATTTCCCTCTTATCACCCTTTGTGAACTCAAAGAAGCAGTGATAGAGAAATGGGTGTATTTTCCTCAGAATTCAATTAAAAACCAAATGAAAAGCATCCAAAACCAGATGACAGTTGTATTAACAGCTTCTGATAATAATACAGTGTATTAAATGAATGAAAATTACATTTCTGATACCTTTTACCTGTTGTCGACATCTAATGAAAGTGTCAATTTTTATTTAACTTACTTTTGTCCAAAATAAACTTAACAATCTGTAATTTTTATCAATTCCATTTAATGACTGTTAAATTATCTTTATTTTAGTGTTTATTTCATTAAGTTAGCTCCAATATTTTGGAAGTTATTAAGGTTTATATAAGCGACCCGTTTTCATTGCCGCCCAGTGTAGTAACTCTAAATATAGTCTGAAACTCGTACATTCGTAAGTCGTACTTTCAATTAGATCTCAAAATATTTCCCACGTTCCAGTTCTTTAATGTAATGTAATAATGTTAAATTTAATTTTAGTTTTAACCTAAAAATGATTTATTCTTGGTGACAACGGAGGAATGACGTCAGTTTATACAGAAAGTTATCTTTTATTTTAAACAAAATAACTGCTGTTATACATTTAGAATTAAATTGAATAACTACAAATAAATAAAAGACTGCACTCCAGTAACGAAAAGGTTGTAAGAAAACCATAGAATTACAATCATTATCCCCTTACTTATGCATCAAAGAACGTATATGAAAGCCGTCATCGAGGAAGAATGAGGGATAATGAGACGAATATGATTACTTTTGATTACAGTGCATTTGTGAGTCTTCATTACGTCATTATCACGATAATATGATGACGTTTGAGTGACGACTTGACGAGCGAATGCGACACAAAGATTCAATAACGAGAATTTAACTGAAATAATTAATCAGCATTCTTCGCTTGCTTTTTTATGTTTTTGATATTATGTGTACTGTACATTTAGTTCAGGTACTGTGTTGTCCTGTCTTGTCCAATGAGCATGATCCCGATTCAAAGAATAAACCGTTTTACTTTGAATGAAATTTGGTCTTCTATTATTGTTTAAGAGCGCTTGTACACGCTAAGAAAATTTGCCGTGTCTGCGCCAGACAAGACAAAACTTCGTGTAGACGTTAAAAATTTTGTCTTTTTCGCACACGAAAACTTTTCCTGTCTTCCGCAGACAAGACCAATCGAAACGTGTACACGATAGGATTTTTTTCGTGCAGTCGTCAGACGGGCGTAGGGCGCGCAAGTAATAACAAGTGTGATAATCAGTGTGAGTTTCCTTTAGTAAAAATGTTAACTAGACAGTAAAAAAGTATGATACCCTACTACACCGCTCCCCGCCCCTCCGCAACAACGTTCACCGTGTCTTGTCTTGCGCAGACAAGAATATTTTCTTATTCATCGCCGGCGCTGTGTACACAGGTCGTGCTTAGAAACGACACGAATTCTTGCCTAGGCCCGGGTCTTTTCTTACCGTGTACAAGCGCCGTTACGCTAAACAATAATTAATTATATCTCAACGCGTAGAGCAATAATCATAAGCAAACAAGGAATGCTGATTTAATTATAATAATAGTATTACTATAAAGAATAATCAAGTAAACAACAAACATTCATGACGTTGATGATAAAAATAAAACATAATTATACATAGGATTACAACCTTTAGACGCTAGACACGGCTTAATTAGAGCCGGCATATTTGCATGCCAATGCTGGTTGAACACTCATTGTTTTCCCGATAAGGCTAGTTAACATTGCAAGGATCTATGTACCATACATCTAGTATCCACGACTATTTCGTTAGAGGTCTATTCCAAGGAATTTATTGATAACTTTATTACTTCTATTAAACTTTAGATGTCAATATGATAACTAAAATTATTCATAATGTATTCGATCAATCGATCATGTTCGTTGAAATCGATTTGAGGCACTCGGTTCGATTCGATAGCAAATAACCGATTCATATTCAATTTAACATTGGTCACGGGCAGCGGTCTCTGTGATTCTACATATTAGATGCGTCTACTACATGCCCTTATGCATTTCAATGAACGTAAATCATTGCTAACCCCGTTGCGTTCTCATTCCATGTTATAGTTGTTCGATACTTTAAGATAATAAGTAAAATGGTAATGTTATTTTATGTATTTTGATTTACGAAAATGGCTGCTATTTGAAACTTCTAATATCAATTTGAAATAATATTGGAAAGAGGTATGTGCCTAAATTTAATATTGCCACAGTGCTACCAGTCCAGTCAGTACGGCCAGTCTTTCGAAACGCCTAAAATGGTAACCTTAGAGAATGGAAGACAACTTATAATTGAATCTTCTAAAACTCCATTTTAAACAACATTTTTTTCCTGATTAAATAAGTGGCAATTCACTAAATGCTCGTTGCTTTTGCTGGTTTTTCCTGTTTACTGAAAATATTTAGGATTATTCGCATAGGAATCTCAGAATGATATAAATTTACAAAATTAATGTTCAATAACTGCCATGGCGAAATTCAAACGTTTAATGTCCACCGAACAATTTTAGCCCGTTTGCTTTCAGGAAATACCGCTAGTGAGTTAACCTACAAACTCATAGTTACCAACCGAAATGTACAATTTCTCTATGATTTAAGAGCACAACGTTCAGTATTGTTCCACCCACACGGCAGAGGTCGATATCCGGTTAAACAGGGAATAAAGTTTTGTCAATTAAGAACTCATTGTTTTGATGTTGTAAGATCGCCTTATCGAAATTAATGCGCTGTTAGAAAGCAACGAGGTTTTTTAACTTCACCGTTTTTTGTATACAAATCCTTTTAAAAATGTATACATCCCAAAGCTACGAACATTTTCCTTATTACGTGACCCAATTCAGTTTACTTAATATTTAGTATAAAATAATTACTTTTTAGATACAGTAGTGTTTATAGCGTAAATCACAGGATAACCAGTAGAGGCAGTAGCCTCTTATTTTTAACCGACTTCAAAAAAGGAGGAGGTTCTCAATTCGGTTGTTTTTTTTTTGTTTTTGTTACCTGATTTCTCGTAAACGGCCAGACCGATTTGGTTTTTCTTTAATAATTGTGGTATGTATTGTGCTTGATATCGTCTTATTGATATGGAGGGACATTTGGATAATTTGGCTACAGATATCCCACAATGGTTATGTGCATATTGAATAGGTTGACTATTTGTGTTTGTTAAATCGATGTCTGAAAAATTCCCCGCCTTACAGGGCATAATTCTAAAGCTGAAGGTGTTTTAAAAAAATATAAAGTGTTTCTTAGAAATGTTACTCGGTCATATACTTAGTCCTACCTTATAAACATAGCAGTTCGTACCAAAATCACGTATTACGAATCAAACACAATTTATTCGAACCAAACAGTAAGTACTTTGTGAGAAGTACGTGCTTCGAAGAATGTTTTTAAATTACCTTTTTTTCTGTAAAGTATTCTGTTTTTGAAATTGTCAACACACACGCTCGTAAAGGAAACAAAGGGAATGTTCGTATTCAATGAAACTCCTTAGTAAATTAAAGGTGAAAAGGTTTTACTTGAGTTTTGTTCAGAGATTAACAGAGTGACTCATGAGTTTTTTTCGTACCTATAATACCAGTGCAGCACCTTAGAAGTGTAGCTTTTTTTATATCTCGTTAGGACAATTTGTTTTTTTAAATATAACTTCCGGACATTATGCCTAATGTTGCGAGGGCTTATGAAACATCAATTTACCGGATACAAAGAACATCCAGACTCTGCACATTAATTTTTAAAACGCACAAATAATTGTCCCGAGTGGGATTCAAACCTATAATTACGAATATAGCAGCTACAAACGCGATCGCCACACCACTGAAGAAATATAAGAAAATAATTTCGTTTTCACGTTACATGGACGTACTACTAGTTTCCATAAACGCCATATTTCTCGATTCAAAACGTTAACAAAGTACCATTTCACGACAACAGAATAGAAGTCTATTTATTATAATAATTGCAAGAGACGGTCGGTCAAACCCTCATGACCAATTTACGGTACAAAGGGCTTATTACAGTGAAACGGTACGCCCACATAGTGGGTATCGATCTTGCCCTCATTGGGGTTACCACGCGCTGTGCGCCTACGCAAAACCACACAAATAATTAACATAATGGAATTAAGAAATGTGGTACATCAACAAATCTGTGCGTCAGAATACATGCCTATTAGACCACCGCAATAATTTAAGCTTTTTAAACTAGCAGCAAAGCAAGTTCTTTTATCACAATCAATATTTTATTTTGCTGCTTTAGCAACAGCATCAATGCTCAAACGACAGTCAGGTAACGAGCTTTATGAGAAGTTTTTCGTCTTTTGTTTTTTCTTTACTGCGCTCTTTTTTAAGTACATATGTATGCTTACTTCGTTACCACAAGCAGATCATTTATATACAGGTACTCTTCAAACCAAACGCTTATTGTCCTTTCCTCTTTGTCCATCACCTTCCACCGTCTTTCATCAGAACGTTGGTCTAATTTGACATAGCTGTACATTTAGCTTCTTACAGTACCAAACGTAATCTCTATTACAGAAATTTTCTTTTACTAAACCCATTAAAACTTGTTTGGTATTACAAAGAACAGTGTCAAACGATATTTACAAAACGAAAGTTCTTTCCATTTACCGGTGAAAAGCAAACAGACGCCGCTCCTTGTTTGCGAGTCGTATATCGTATCCTTGGCCGCACCCACTGTGAAGGGCGATAAATTCCCATCAACTACTATCTATCCTTGATATAGTACCACCATATTGCACAACCATTTAGATACCCATTACAATAAAAGTGCATTTCGTGGGTGTTCATCAATCTTGTGTAGATGGTTTACGGTTTCTTAACTTGTTAGTACTTTGAAATGTCAAACCGATTATGTTTCGGTAACTATCGGTTTACTTACTGTGTGGTGATTGTGTGTTCTGGAGATAAATTTAAAATGTGATTGTTACGGTGAAAATTGATGGAGCTATTAGTCTTATTAAAATTTTATTTTGTTAATTTATTAGAATCTCACACAGAAAGTCGTGTTTTCAATTTTTTTTTTTAATAAAACACTTGTTGGTGCAATCATCCTTCTTCTCTCCTCATCTTATATTAGTTTAGCACAGAGTTCTTTTGCGTCTGGTATTGGCTAACGTGAAGACCAGCAAACGACTTATTGATCTCAAAAAAGAACGAATATATCAAACATCGTTTCTAATTTTAAATGACACGTAATTACGTCTACCGAATATGAATTACACGAACTTAAAATTAAATTGACATATGATATACAAGTCAATTAAAATTGAACGGGCGACTAACATTCAATTACTGAGTTCAATTGAATGACAAACTAAATTAAATGTAGAACAATACATGCATACATAGATAACGTATTAGTAATACATAATTTTCTGATTTAAAAAATTACTTCATAGCTAACTAAATCGACTTACGCAATTTCCTTTCATTATTTTTGAGATAAAAAACCCCTAGTTAATTTTAATAAACTGTATATGGGACTAACTTGGAATTTACCATTGCCAATCATAAAAAATATTTAACATTAGTCAAATAGTGAGTAATTTCTGAGGTAACAAACATTAAGCAACCTAATGAATATACATAACTCCCCCTTTTTTGACAGTGAGTGATTTAAAATGACACCTTTTTTGGTAGTGTAGGATGGCCAAAATTGAGAGAGATAAACAGGTCGTTTAAGCGTAGTAGTGCACTTGCTTTCTTTTTTGACGCCGAAATCGTTTACGCTCACCTACCGTCAACAGATAAGTACCATGGCAAACTTACATAGATAACAATGGATATTCGCTATAGGGTGCCCTTTATTAGACAAACATCTTATCTGTTACAAAAAAATCTGAGCAGAATTATAATATGGCTAAGATAGTTGCTTAAAATAAAAAATCTAATATTTTTAATCACATATAAGACAAGAAAGTCTATAATATTATAGTCCAGTCAACGAATGACTCAAAGGGGGGTATAGAGTGCGTGAGCGGGAATCTAAGTGATTTCTTCAGAAACTTATTCAGGATACTTAGAGAGATAACATACTAAAAGTCCCCACCTCTAGGAGGTGAGGCGGAGGGGAGAGGGAGGGTCAAGGGTCACAAATTTGCGTTTTTTGCGTATATCTCTGAAACTACGAGAACTATCGAAAAATCGTTTAGACAAAGTTTGTAGATCGTAAAATTGTCTACAAAAAATATCTCAACACTTTTCTCCTAAAAAGCATCTCTTTCGAGATATCGTGACTTTAGAGCGCAGGAAAGTCGTATTTTCGACTATATGCACACACTAGCTTTTTCCCGCGATTTCACTCGCGTTTATAAATATTATGAAAAATAAGGCTTATTTCAATATATAGTAGCATATGCATGCTTGGTCTCAGCCTAATCGGTTTGAAATTGACAAAGTTACATACAAACTTCCATCCCCTATCTTACCCCTTTAGGGGTAGAATTTATCAAAATTCTTTCTTAGCAGGTGCCTACGTTATATCATCTACCTGCATGCCAAAATTCAGCTAGATCTGTCCAGTGGTTTAGGCTGTGCGTTGATAGATCACTATGTGGTAGGAGTATTCATAATGGAGAAACCACGTTAAAAAAAACCTTATCTACCTCAGAGGTAGTGCGGAAATCTTCTATTTATATAAAACTCAAAGCTGACTGACATAGTTATCTATCAACGCACAGCCCAAACCACTGGACAGATCTGGCTGAATTTTGGCATGCAGGTAGATGATATAACGTAGGCATCCGCTAAGAAAGGATTTTGATAAATTCTACCCCTAAAGGGATAAGATAGGGGATGGAAGTTTGTATGTAACTTTGTCTAAGTATCCTGAATAAGTTTCTGTAGAAATCACTTAGGTTCCCGCTCACGCACTCTATAACTACTTTATTGATTGGACTATTAGTTAAATACATTTCTTAGTAACTGATATGTGTATAGTGGTTAAAACGAATCATTATAAATGACTCGTTATGTGGTTCATGTGGTATGAAACAGGATATACCATCACATTATAAATACACGATCAGAATGGCTTGAACAAAAAAAAATGTATGAAACCGGAATCAAATTGTCTTTTTTATTAACTTCAACGGTAATTATAATAAGCTCTTAGTTGAGTAAATTCGCGTACATAGGTTTACTTTTAATTAAACTTGTCATTATTTTTCTTTTTAATTTTAATTAAAAAATGTCGCAACGTGAGTGAAGGACTAAGGACTATATTTAGAACCTGACTGTAAAATTACATGTACTATGGAGATTACGTTTCTTGTCAATGACAATTTTTTATGCAAGGCACAGTAAACTTATACCTTGACTGTTCCAAGCGCGTCTGAGATGTCGCCTTCATTGCAACGCAGACATGTTTATCAATAGACTAAATAGACATGTAGAATAGACAAAAAGTCTTAAAAAGAGGAGCCTAGAAAACAACATTTAGCCTACTACTTTAAGCAAAACCTTTACATTTTGAAATGTAATGTTTTTTTATTATTTTAAGTGAAACATAGAATTATATCAATATTGTTATATTAATTAATTAGGATAAGTAGTATGAACTAAATCGAAACAGATCAACAAGCATAAGCAAACTTCTTACATTCGTACATTGATTCGCCTTCCATTTCGATTTATATTTCGTGGCTCATACGTTCCTTACGTGGTGACAGGGACGGCCAAGTGGTTCGAGAGTGAATCTCCGCCGGTGGTCCCTCGGTCCACCGCAAACACTACCGCCCATTGTCCAAGTTTATTGTCATAAATGTCTACATGAGGTTGCTTCTCTATCAATGAAAGTTCGAATACGGGGCCAACTTTAATTTAGTGGATAATAAACTATTGAAAAGTAAAAAAAATAATCAATTCCTTGGCACCTTATGTAACACTACTGAGTTTTTGAGTTCTTTAGTGGTAATTATTATTTATTTATTTATTTTTACAAGAAGCTTACAGACTAATAACTTAGTAACATATTTTTAAATAAATTAGACAAGCTTCTGCAAGTATACAACCTAATGTTGGTGTGTATTCTTTTAAAATAAAAATAAATGCAATCGCTATTATTTAATTTCAAATAAAATATTTTTGCCTGCTTTATAAAGTAAAATGCAAAAAAATATTAAAAAACTAACTGCCCACTTCGTTGGGCAGCGATAAAAACGCGTCCCTTTTTTAAACATATTTCCTAACTGCTTTACTCCTATTAGTCAGCCTATGACACTCCCCGCTAAATGTACTATTCAACACAGAAAGAAATTTAAAAATCGGTTCAATAGATCTAGAGATTACCCCCTACAACCTCACAAACACACAAACTGTACCTCTTTATAATATTAGTAAGAAGAATAGATATATATATATATAATGGGAGTATTTCAAATTATATCTACATAATATATCTATTGAACTTTCACATTAACCTATAAAAGTAATACTTTTTACTGAAAGTTATCTTTGAAATAGACTCGTCATGGATTTTAGGAAACTTGGCATTTATTTATTTGTTCAAACTGCAACTGATTCTCCTTAGAATATAATATGTATTTCGTACCTAAAAAACATTCCAAGTGAATAAAATGCTGGTTACAAAACATTTTAAACGGATTACAGAACCCAGGACTTCGACTGCACACTTCGTTGAACCAGAAGGCACGCCCCAAGCGTTGTGTGGCGCAAATTGTATGGAAATAAGCTGACAAATGCAATGAGATTTGTTCACTACCCATAGGAGTTGGTACAAATTGTACCAAAGAGGTCGCTTTATTCTTATTTACTCGTTACTTTGATGTTGGTGGAAAAATGTTGTAGAGTAAGCTTTGTACCTCATCAGTGTCAAAGTTAAAGTAGGTACTTTGCAAAAGTTCTAGTTACAAACGATTCCTAGTGGAAGTTGTCATTAAAATAAAAGCATGTTAAGTTTTAAATAAGTTTAGTGTAAGCATATTCAACTTTTTTACCTCCTCTAATGGGTTATTTTTGTTTGAAAAAGACGGGTGTAATATGTGACAACGAAAAGTGAAACAACGAATACCACGACCCCGTAAGTTTACAACAACGAATCACGTAACCACGAATGTACGCCACCACGAATATCTCAGCAACGAAATAATGCTACCTCGAATAACAGGTATTAGAAAATAACTCTTGTACTTGAAAGCCCAGTTCACAAGTTCTGTGGCACGTGTTGGGAGAGGCCTATGTCCAGCAGTGGACTGCAATAGGCTAGTTGATTGATTGATTAAGAAGACTGCAACGTCAAGAAGGTATTGCTCTAACGAGACCACTTTTTAGGTGCTTATTATATAATATAGAAATAATAAGCATGTTTCCTTCACAGCATCATAAAGTCACAGTATATTAAATATAATGTGTATTTATGAGTTTATAAACAATAGATTTTATTACCTCTTTTCGTTCAGTAACAGCTTTCTCCATTCGTTTGACATCGGTGTGAAATTTCTCAATTAACTCAGTTAAATAATTGTTTGAAATGTCACGAAATTATAGTTTAAAATATTTCTATGTTTTGAACATTATTTTTAATTAAAAATTTTAATAAGTAGAAATTATTGCAGATGTTTTGTTTTGAATCTTTATGTTAGTAATATTAAATATTTAAAAAATAACTTGGACTAAACAAAGCCAATTACAATAAAATTACTTTTAATTAATTAACACGAGCTTGGGAAAAGGAATGAGGCTACGTAACGTTTTATTGTAAAAGCAAAATTTATATTATTACTTATCTGCTTTTGTAAAATAAAATACAAGAATTACCTAATGAATTAAGATACAATCATTATAATTTCAATCTCCGCCTTATACGATGAACGGTCATCTTTCGGGGGAGTGATCCATCGGTTCCCTGCCGTCCTAACTAAGGATTTGAAGGAGGCCTATGTCCAGCAATGGACTTTCTTTTACAAATATGATGATGAACTAAATCGTGATTTATATTCTGTACATTATCGTCGTCGTGCTCAAAGACAAAGAGGTCATAGAAAATAATAAAATAGTATACAAAACAATAGCAAGTTTTACTAAGTCATAGATAATATAGAATACCTTTGATACTAAGGCGACACCTCAGGCTAAGAACCCATTATACATCATCTTCAACGACATTTAGAATTTATTACCGTTGTCTGCATGATGGAGTAGGCGTGTTCATACAAAAGTGACGAAACATAAGAAAGTATGAAAGTGTTTATATTGCAATATCACGATGTACAATATTTGTGTACGGATCGATGTGTTTGTCTTTGTCACTAGCTTTGAGTAGTACAAAGTAGGCAATTTATTATCATGACTGGTACTGTGTAAACGCTTATTGCGTTTGAAGTAACTATCTTCTTGAAATACAGGTCATAGATTTTGTAAATGTGCTGATTGAGTAACTAAGAATAGCTTTAAAATGTTGGTGTCGTAAAAGTCTCATTAAAAATATATCTCAAAATATCTTTACTAAGACAAAAGAAGGAAAACTTGTCAAAAAAGCCCTTTATCAATCTGTCTAGCAAGCTAGCTTTAAGAGGAAAACAAAGGTATATTATTGCAGAGGAACATAAATATAATTAATAGATCTCAGTGCGTTGTACCTTAAAAGAAATGGCTACAAAAACATACAAAAACTCTACCATTTTTACATACCACAAAGAAAATTGAAATTTCTAGCTAATATAGTCAACATAATAAACCAATTAACAAAGTAACTACACACAAATAAACCATATTCCTGGTACCATCTTGCAGTGTAGTGGCACCAGATATCAGACGCCGCGATCTCTCATTAGCTGTTCCCTGACGCCATTCGTGACTGACCCATGTTATGTACCTTGTCTTACAGCTACAAGTGTCACACCATGTTTTTTAATCACTCATATTTGTTTCTAGAAAGAAATGGCTTAAGACACAAAGTCACTAAGTAGCCTTAGGCAAAACTTTCACTTACTTTTATAACCCCGTCTCATTCTAAAACTTTACAATTTTTGACATTTCACAAAGAAACTAAAAACTCCAATTTACTTTTTATAACATGGTATTTTAACAAAAACATTCTAGAATACACTATTTTTACATTCGACAAAGCAAAATGAAAACCCAAATTAAAATAGCAAACATAATGAACCAATTACCTAAGTTACTACTAATACCATCTTACTTTGAGATATCAGACGCTGCGATCGCTCATTAGCCGTTCCCTGACGCCATTCGTGACTGACCCATGTTCTATACCTTGTCTTACAGCTCTTGTCACACCGTGTTTTTTAATCACTCATATTCGTTCATAAAAAGAAATTACTTTAGACGCTAAGTCACTACATTTTCTTACGCGAAAACTTAATTTACTTTTATAACCCCGCATTCACTTAAAAACATTCCAAAAACTTGTTATTGTTTACAATTCACACAGAAAATTAAAAACCCAAATTAAAATAGCAAACATAATAAACCAATTAACAAAGTTAACCATATTTCTGGTACCATCTTGCTTCGAGATATCAGACGCCGCGATCTCTCATTAGCCGTTCCTGACGCCATTCGTGACTGACCCATGTTCTATACCTTGTCTTACAGCTACAAGTGTCACACCGTATTTTATAATCACTCATATATCATACTCGCTTCAATAGGCTTTGACACGCTTTCTATGCCTTAGAATGTGACGTAATGAATTTTCAATTGAGAAAATTTTATTATTAAGTGCCTGGTGTTGCTAAATTGCTGTTTAACATAATTGTATACTATATTTCATTTAGTATTATACAGATGTGTATACGCCATATCATCTTAAATTATGCCTCGTTAAAACGTCTACTTTAAGTCTATTTGAACCCCAATGAAAATAAGGTACGATACTCCTTATTTTCATTGGGGTTGAAAGAGACTACGGAAAGGCATGTAGTATCTTATCTGTTAGTTAGTTCAGTATAGAGATGGGTCAGCGATTTATGGTTTTATCTGAACAATGTCTACGATTTCGAAGACAAGTGTCGGTCCCGATTGTTTGACATGAACCAGTTTTAGTATAGCAACAGTTGCTGAGCTATGTCAGATAGTACAGGCCAATACGCAACTTCTTGATACCGAAAAAACAAAGTACTATGAACATAGCGTAAGCCTTTCACTAAGCAGGGATAAAAAATAACAGAGCTGTTCAAAGGGAAACAAATTGAAAGAGTTCCCCGTATTCAATGGGGAAACAAAACTAAATAAACTTGAATAACACGACACTACACATGAAGATAGGCGATGCTATTTGTAGAACATTTTGTCTTCTAAGAGCTTGCATCTTTTATAAACAGCCAGTGACAGCATTGAAAATAGTTTGCGTGATATCTGACAGGTTAAGTTTGCAGTTATGGTGCTTGTAACACTTGGATCTATTTTAAAAAAGGAATTGGCAAAATTCTTTTTTTAAAAAACATTGTTTCTCTATGTATCTTGTTTTGAATTGAATAAAAATATTTGAGTGGGATTTAAAATCACGGTTTTAACCGTAAGGAGGTCGCAGTCTCCTTGTTGTGTTGTGTGAGTTCTATGGTAATAAACAGTAAAAGAATCACCGAATAGGTAAACTCCTCCCTTGGAGTCGGTTAAAACCATATATTATGAGACTTTTCTAACAAATACTACTCAAAATATTTGGTACATGTGATATTTAAAGTTTTCCTTGTACACACAGCAACTAATCAAGCTAGACACTCATGTACCTTAATGAAAAATAAACCACTTACGAATGTTTTATTACATTGTTGTAACACAATAACAATGAACACTTATTAGACTTCACATAACACCACTCACAATCACAAACAAAACACAAATACAATTTAAACTTCAATGTTTATATAACGCGTAACACGACTCACATCGTAAACAAATGACTGACAGATTCAAAAATAAATCTGTCATAGCTTTTGTTCCATAGATTAAATGATTTTTATATGAGAGGACTAGAAATATCATGCATAGACGATTTGTAATGCGTAAGGACTAGAACAAATAAGAAATATTTTTTAAATGGCAAGAAAGTAATACGATGTTTTGACCTTGTCAAAACGCCGTTTTTTTGGCGCCGTTTTCAGGCGCCTTGCCAGACGAGTGGTTAATGTCCCACTGCAGCAACGGGCCTCCTCCCGTGACGGAGGGATACTTGGCCTACTAATACCACGCTTGGCAAACGGATTGGTATAGGGTTTAATTTCAAGTTTTCCTTCTTTTTATTTCGTAAAGAAAATCAATCAAGTCAGTTTTTACGACATCCATGGGATGAGATGGGGTGGTGTATATTGTATTCAGTGGTGTATGTTGTATTCAGTGTATTAAGTGGTGTATATAGTAATATTGTATTCTTACTCTGTCACTGCCTGGACACAAAAAACAAATCTTATTTAATCAATATTTAAGCATAATTTGTACTGGAGTAACATAGTAAGAAATTCTCGGTAACAGTCACCACTATATTTACTACGACTTTTACACGCAACCATTTGCAAATCCCATTTACTGTACTTATTTAGACGCCTTTTAGCGATACCCTTGCAAATGCATTGTTATTATCATTGTAAGGCTTAAGTTACAGCAGAAATAGAATTTATATTTTAATTGAATGCACAATAGATGCACTTAAAGTTCTAGAACAAGTTATATATTTTATTGTTGGACTAAGTAACGCTATGTTATGCTACAATTTGGTATGTAAAGATTGTTTTTAAAAGTCCGTATATAATGAAATATGTAAAGAATTACACAAAACACAAACTTCTTGAAAATTGAATCTAATAAAAATATGGAAGAGTTAGAGCGAATGAAGAGTGAAATTTTTCTCCGAGGAATGCTGAAAATCAGAATACAAAAGCACACCAATGTAGAACGAAATGTATAATCATTTAAAATGTTGTAGTAACCCATACTTAGTTTTGATTTCACCTAAGTGTATACTTTTTAAACATATTGTATATCAAATTACATATAATTTTTTACCTATAAGGCTTAGGTATAACTAGAAACATCCGAAAAGGAAAAGACAATGGAAAAAATTGATACTCGAGGCGGGACTCGAACCCGCGTCTCTGGACTATACGCGTGCGCGTTTAGTCCAGAAACGCGGGTTCGAGTACATCAAATGAATTACAGTGTAAATCCAGCTTAACCCATAATACTGATTATCGTAAGTCCGTTATGTCTTCGTAAATAATACACCATGGTGTGCATTAGTCAGTACAGCGACGTGGGCGGTGACCGCTCCGGGGAAGTAAATAAGCCTTCATAATCGAAATACTGCTCACCATTTAATATTGTTGCATCTTATTTCTGCGTACGATACTTTATGGTAGCCTAACTTTTTTTTTAAAAGACAACTTGCACACTAGCATCATACATACATACATAAACCCACGCCTTATCCAGTCCGGGGTTAGCAGAGATGACAGAAACTAAGATCATGTCTACACAAATAACATCCAGACTCAGGACAATAATTTGTGGATCGCAAAAATAATTGTCCTGCATGGGGATCGAACCCGCGACCTTGAGTATGGCAGCCGCTTGCGCTACCGATGCGCCACCGAGGCAGTTAACTATATTGCTTCAGGATTATGTATCAGTCAAACTTTGAGTGGCAATGAATCACGCCTTTTGCACGTATAAGTGCACTGAATTACGCCTACTATGGGTATAAGTGAACTGATTTACGCGTACTTTAAATATAAGTGTTGTGAATTACGCCCTCTGTTGTTGTAAGTGCACTGCATTACGCCCATAATAACTCTATTGGTATTAAAACTGCATGAAAATTAACTAATGACTTGAAATTAAGTACTGACAAAATTAGTAATAATTTTCATGTGCTGTTAATGGTGTTATAATTAATTTAAGTGATGTCATGATGTGACTAATTATTTCCATGGATATTGTAAAAGCTTCGGACTAAATAAAGGCCAAGGTCGTAGTTATTTACCCTATAAAAACAAAATAAAATAAACTTGACATTGACTTGTATTAATCAGTCTTAAACCAAACTTTAATTACTGTCCCCAAAGCAATATTTAAATATATATTCCTCACACTTTCCCACAACGCTATCTAGTCCCAAACTAAGCAGAGCTTGTACTATGTATACTAGACAACATAATTATACTTATGAGTTGTTGATGCAGCTATTATTTAGCAATCTATAATTAAACTAAACCTTGTAGAATCTATAATTTTAAAACTACAGATGAAATCATCCGATAAATACCAGTTTTAATCAATACTTAACTGAATAATTTACTGTGTTGGGTACTTAGTTAATTTATTGCGAACGATCATGGGCTATTTAACGTCGAACTTCAACTAAGAAGAGCACTACAGTCTATAAAATATATGTTACAAAAACAGAAGAAATGTAACATTCGATAGGTCTTATTAAAGCGGTTAAAGTCAGCGATTAACTAATAAAATAACATAATTATTTGACATCTACTGATAAAATAACATCAATATGTATAAGAATACACAAATAGTAGACATATAAAACCATAAAAACGGAAACAGAAGCACGCACCAAACAATTATTTTTGAGATAATATGTAACCTTTTTAAAAGTCAACATTCGGTTGCAATGCACCCTGGGGTGAATTCTTGTCCACCGTGTATTCACCCACGCATACATTCTACCCCACATCGAGTAACATGGTCAACCGATACTATTTATAATTTTATTGTTATTACTATTAGTACAATACAAACGAACGCACATTATCCTACTACGAATCCTCGTAAAACTGAGAGCAAGCAGGAAGGGATTATTCAGTATTGGGAGTAAACAGTTTGTTCTTAAAAAGGGACATAAAACACAATTAATGTGCTATAAAGTATGTTTTAGAGAAATGTTTTGTGGGTGAAACAAGGTTAGAAAACTTTGACCGTATGTGAATACTTTGAGTGTTAAATGATAAAATAGCTTTTGATGGTTGATAGTTAAAGATGTAACAATGTCAAAAGAAAACTTTTTACTTTGAGGATGTTACAACTATTATTATTTTATAATTTCCACGTAATAAGATTCATCTCCGTGTGGTGACGGAGTAAGAATACAATATGTCACCACCCCATCTCATCCCATGGGTGTCATATAAACTGACTAAGGGACTTTCCGTGAACATTACCTTTACGATATAAAAAGAAGGAAAACTTGAAATTAAAGTCTAAGTCTAAGCATCTTTTAATCTCAAGTTCTAGTAAGCTTCCTACTGATTAACACTTACAAACTCAAACTGAAATGTACCGGTGGCTTATTAGTGGGAGAGATGTAAGTTCGCGTCGGTATGCACTCCAGACCAATATTTACCTAGGTCAATGTATTCTCACGCTGCACATGGGAATACTGATCAGTGAGTACAAATAGTCTGAAATATTGTTTAAGTTACTTTTTTGGTTAGCTGCAGTTATTGAATGAAATGTGTCATTGAAGGTTTTTTTAGAGTTTTATAATAATCTTGTTCTGTGAGTATTTTGTTTTTATTTGTTTTTAAAATTCGAAGTGAACTATAACAAACTTATTGAGTATGAAATGGAGCAACACTATCTACAATCTGTAAAATGTATTATATAGAAATGCATAGAAAAATCTATTATGAGCCTTAACCCGCTTTTGATTTAGTTGATAGGAGTCCCGAGAAGACAGAAGTCTTGTTTATCAGCTAAAAACGCCAAGCTGCTAATTATTACACTTAATATGTCCCTTGGGTGCTAGTCCGCCTAAGCTGAGCACGAACACCTGTGGGGCAGGTCTAACCTCCCACTCTCTGAATACCTAGCACATACCATAAGCTGGTAAGATGAATAGATAATGTGCATAAATAAAAAAATATTAGGTAATAAAAACATGTCTTTATTTAAGTAATCTAGTCATTCATATTAGGACGATGATCATACTATGAGTCATAATATTATAAGTTTCATTACTCACATCCTGTGCTGCATTCCTCTAAATAACTATTACTAGGAATATAAATAGGTACTTAGAACGCCTCTTCACTTATAAAGCTATCGGCCAAACATTGAATCAAAGTGATGACTTATTTAAATATAAATAAAAGTTAATATTGTAAGATATCTTGAGGAAAGTAAACTAAGTATAGTACTTAGTAAGGGTTAAGTGACTTATGTTAGAAGAATTTTATTTTGCTCTTTCGCATAAATATTCTTTTTTGTCTAGCAAAAGTCCAAGACATATCCCTTGAGGTCTTAGTTGTCTTAAACTTAGCCCTAGTTAGTCAATACCAACAAATTTTATCATATAGCCTTCTTGAAACAAGATTTTATTCTGAATTGGTATAAACATTCTAGCAGCATTCAGCTCTGTATCTATATAGAGAAGTTTTAGAATGCTACTTATTAACTTGAGAAAATAAAAAAAAATCACATTTACATAGTTTTGTATAATTATTTACTAATCACCATATTATACCAACTATTTCTTGCTTATAATTTTATTTCATGGAAAGTAAACTAACTTATGAACACTCGCAAGCATGTAAGCAAACAGAGTAAAGATTAACACAACTCTAAAACCAAAACAAGACTAATGTTCCCAAACATAGATAATGCAGATAAATTATTGGCGCGATTCCATATAACATCTGCAATACTTCTGATACCTACAACCGCATACGAATATACTGCGAAATTAATTTTAAACATAACTCAGCGCTTTACAGCTGCTGCAGTGACAAAAATACATCCCCAGTTTATATTTCAGCGTCATCCCTTCATGTTAAATATAGCAGTTTAAGAACTCGCGATTCAGGTCGAGATGCGTGTACGTTTTAAATTATACACACGTGCATTAACCATATCATACTCAGCTGAGCTTGTATAATATCTTTATTATATAGAGTATGTTGTGTATATATAGTAGAATTTAAAGGTATACAACCTTTAACCTTAAAGCAAGGTCTGTTAAGATTGTAAGATAAATAGACCACAGGTTAATAGAACGTCTATACAATCCAAATTGGTAAAAAAAAGGAAAGTTAGCGTTTTCAGGCTCGACAAAATTTGCAATGGATTTGCAGCCGATTTTTCTTTGTATATAGTACAAAATGCAATTTGTAACTAAGACAAGAGTTTTTTATACAAAAAATTGAAGTTGTATCAGAAATGATTTCTGTTTTTGTTATTTAGAGAGTGAAATTAGTAAATTATGTTAACTGCAGCCGAAGGTTCGAAAAAAAACCAAAAATACTTATAATAAATTTAATAAAAGAAATTAAAATTAATTACAATTAGGTGAAACCTATTCGATGCTAGAATATGGAATGAATTTTATTACATTGAAATTAATACACGGGTTAAGTAATTGAGGACAGGACGGACGTCATCGGTGCAGCTGCACGTTTGCTGCCGCTGCGTCGGCTAATACCTTCTTGTACGACGTCGATGCACACCTGCATATTTGCTGCGTCGACGTTTCCTTCATGTTTTCAGAATTGTAATAAATATGGGGAGTTACTGCGTCGGCGATATTCTTTAGGGTTCCGTATTTAACATCTCCATCCGCAGAACAGCAACTATTTTGTCATATTAAGAGAAAATGTTGCTGGTGCCTCCTTATGTTTCTTAGTCACCTCTTCATAAGTATGGATCTTGAGAGTTTGTGGTATCTCTTTGGTTTCTGAACATAAACTCCAACATTTGTATTTTCGACTGATCATAAATGTAACAATGATGGCAGCGAATACTATGATGACATAAAGTGGTATAGTTGTATGATACAGGACAGATGATTGAGGTTCCTCTAATTCTATAGGTTTCTGTAATAAGACTCTGTTCTGGATGCTGTGCAGTTCTTCTAAATTTACTGCACTGGAGCCAACGTGAGTGAAGACGTTGGTATTGTTCAAGTCATCGTAAGGGATTCTTGAAAGTTTCATTGGTTGACCCTTTATCTCGTTGCCGTCGTTAACTATGGTGAATTCTGGTGTTTGGATATAGCAATCTATGGGAATAGTAATAAGATAGCTACCTTGTAGCGTATTGATGTCTCTTCTGCCACAGGTCAATTGTACTTTTGTGGGTTGCGGTAATGAAAGTACGTAGTGCTGGTCGTCCAACTTCTCTATTGCTTCTCGGGTTAATAAGATCTTAGTTAGTTGGCAGGTGCTTTTCAGGTTTTGACGGATGATCAGTTCTTGAACGCAATCAGGTGTAGTACGAACTTGATGGCTTATCTTCTTTTCGCAGATATATATGTTGCTATACTTCGGGCATTCAGCCTCTATGTACACGAATGCTTTCTCTGTTGTTGCTATGTAAGGAGAAGGAGGTAAGAGGGCTAATTGTTTTTCATTAGGGACAATGGATAGCTTATATAAATCGTATATATCATTGGAAACAATAGGAAATTTATAAATTATTACTATTCTTTTATCTACAAAATATGAACCTGGTTTGATTAAATCATAGTATTCTCTTAATTCTAAATTTATTATTTGATCTGGGTTGTATAAAGATTTTAACTTAGCTATTATAGATTTTAAAACTCCAATTTCTATCATCGAATGATGTGTACTAGAAGCATGGATAAAAGCTAAAATATTTTCTATTCTAATTATCTCTAACATTATATCTTCTACATTATTAGTTATTATACTTAAAATTTGGGAAAACTTAGTAAATCTTACAAGATTATAATCTTTGAGGGCGTCTTTTTCTAAAAGTAACTCTTAGGATGCGTTGATCTTTGCCTGATTCGATACTAGTTGTTCTAAGACGTTATTGTGTTGAGACATCCACTCTTTGCACAAACTTATATGATTATTGTATTCAGAAACTATCCTATTATCATTTTCTTGTAAGGATTTAATAGCCTCATTGTATTTTACAGCATCTTGGTAATCCAAGTTGCCAGTAATACTTTTTATTACTGATCCTAAGCTATCTATCAGACCTCTCTTAACCCTTACTGGTTCTAATGATTTTATTTGATTTAGTACTTTAGTAAGTTTGTTACTAAGGTATTCAATTTGATTTTCGTAAATAACGTATGCTCCTCTACTAAGTTTAGCCTTAAAAATATCAAGTTGGGATCGTACAGACTCTATCTTGTCTTCAAAGTCAGTCAGTTGTATGAATTGTATAAAGGAATGATAATGTGTTATTAATCTGGTTGTTCCTAATTTGTATGGCAATAGTCCAGGTCCGTCAGCTAAGGTCTCAAGTCTTATGTCTTGACAGTACGTCGCTGGTAGTAACAGTAGAAGTAGGCTCCTGTAACAATTGGTTACTTTTAGGTACACGTTTTAATCGCGATTTAGCAATAGGGCCACGTTTTTTAGAGGTATAAATGTGGATTGGTAGATCGGCTAAAACCGTGTCTTGGGTGTATCGCGGTGCTGTTTTCTGACGACTGGCAAGAGGGTTATTAATAAAAACTTGTTGCTGAGGTACGTACTCTATTTCAGGTTCACGTGATTTATTTCTATTCTCGATTATAGCGGTTCGGTTTGCAAGAGAGGTTTCATTAATTATATCATACACATGTTTCATCTGTTGTCTATGATTCTGTGCGTATTGCTGTAAGATATGTTCAGTCATGTCAATGTTGATAGGATCTCGTGGGTCAAAATGTCCATTCAACAAGTCAAATGGTCTGCACTTGGTAAAACTATGAATAGAGCTATTATATGCTATAATAGCGTATGGAACGAGATTAACTACTGGTTCATTTTTATGCTGTAATTTAAGAATTCTAATGTGTTCTAATAATGTTGAGTGAAATCGTTCAATATTACCATTATCGTTTGGACTGTGGGCTAAGGTCTTGTGGTGAACTATTTTATGAATACGCGTGAATTCAGAGAATAGTTGGTTTGTAAATTCTGTGCCATTGTCTGTAATAATGGTCATGGGTAGTCCATGGTGAGTACAGAATTTTAACAATGATTGGATTATACTAATAGCTGTGCCATCTCGCAAGTGATATGCTTGACCGTATTTTGTGAAGGTATCAATGAATGTTGCGTATTTCTCTGATTCAACTGTGAATAGATCCATGTGAATAGTCTCTAAAGGTTTTGTAGCCGGTGGTACTATATTAAAATATGGTCTAAGTGGATTTCTATCATATTTCGCATGACCACAGATGGTACATTCGTTAATAAAACGAGCGATTTGTTCCTTCATCTTTGGCCAGTAATATTTTCGTGAAAGGGCTAAATAGCATTCGGTTATACCGCGGTGATTTGTCTTACCATCATGATAGTGCTTAATAATATCTTGCTGTCGTAAATATTCCTTAACGTTTTCTAATTCTATTTTAGCTAATACTAATTTAAGAGAAGAGCTTTTAAATTTCTCCTGTAATATTGGTACTATTGAATACATGGCCAAAGGTGGGTTTACTAGTATAGCAGTTTTAACCTTTGGGTTAACATATTCTTTAATGGCATTAATAACATCTGACTCTAAATTTGATTCTGAAATTTGAATTGCTGTTCTTGTATGTCCTTCGAAAGGTTTAGTCACTATCGGTCTTCGTTTTATGTCACCAACTATTGTAAAGTGAATTTGTCTATGAAATTTGTTAAGCGGATCGTCTGTGATAGGGATTTCTAAAATGGGATGTTCGTTACTGGTATGTACGGTCTCAGTGGAGGAATTAGTCGGGTTGTCTGGTAGCTCTACTTGATTAAGACTTGCTCTTCTAGAATGTTCATTACTGACATGTGTAATCTCTGAAGGGCTATCACGTTGAACTGATGGTTCTGAAGGGTTATTTGCCACTGAGCTTAACTCTATGATTTTTTCAATTATTGAGTTAATCTCTTCGGTCTCGTTGTTATGTATTTCTATGCGTGAAAGGGCATCGGCGTTGGTATTAAGCTTGCCTTTCTTATAAACCACAGAAAAATCGTACTCACTGAGCTTAAGCCGCCATCGTGTTAGTCGTGAGTTTGGTTCCTTTAAATTTACCATCCATTGCAAAGGTTTATGGTCGGTAAGTATTTTGAACTTTCGGCCATATAGATATGGTCTAAAGTATTTCGTAGCCCATACTATAGCTAACAATTCTTTTTCGATTGTGCTATAGTTAAGCTCACTTTCATTTAGTGTACGAGAAGCGTAACACACTGGTTTATCAGAGCCTATGGTTCCCTGGGATAATACCGCTCCAATGGCAACATTTGAAGCGTCGGTTGTAAGGTTAAAGTCTCTGGTAAAGTCGGGATACTGGAGTATTGGATCATTGGTTAATAGGGATTTGCATTTATTAAAAGAATTAATATACTCAGGACTATGGATTACTTTGTTACCTTTCTTAAGACAAATGGTAAGGGGCTTTGTAATGCGTGCAAAGTCTGGTATGAACTTTCGGTAATAACCGAGAAGGCCTAAAAATTGTTTAATCTCTTTCGGGGTGTTAGGTATGGGATATTTTTCAATAGCTGAGATTTTGTCGGGATTAGGCTTGATGCCGTCTTTGCTAATTATATGTCCAAGGTATGCTGTTTCTAACTTCAAGAACTCTGACTTATCCATCTGAATTTTGAAGTTAGATTCCCTAAGTCTTTGAAAAACGCGTTCCAGGTTTTCTAGGTGTTCCTGAAGGGATGAACTAAATACAATAATGTCATCTAAGTAGACTAAACAGATACTATTCTGTAGTCCTCTAAGAACATTATCCATGACTCTTTGAAAGGTCGATGGAGAATTCTTCAAACCCATAGGCATTCGAAGGAATTCAAAATGCCCATGTTCTACGTTAAACGCGGTCTTAGATATGTCCTGAGGATCCATTTCCACTTGGTAAAATCCACTTGCTAAGTCTAAAGTCGTAAAATATTGGCATCGTCCTAATTTGTCTAATACGTCAGTAATATTGGGAATGGGGTATTTGTCGTCTATAGTCTTTTCGTTAACTTTGCGAAAGTCAATTACGAGACGCCACTTTTGTTTGCCTGAAGCATCCATTTTTTTGGGTACAACCCAAATGGGTGAGCTCCATGCAGAGTCTGAGGGTCGGATTATGCCTTGCTGCAACATCTTTGAGATTTGCTCTCTAACTTCCTGTCTGTGAATGAATGGGTACCGATAACTTTTAGTGTACACAGGTACCTCGTCTGTTGTACGAATTCTGTGCTTTATCTTATTTGTAAAAGTTAACGGTTCTCCGTCGATATAAAATACATCTGCGTAACGTCTACATAATGTCAAGAGATTAGCCTTTTCTTCCTTATTGAGATGGTCTGTACGCAATCGCGATAAAACATCGTTTACATGGTTTACGTTTCCAGTCTGTGTGCATTTAAAATTAAATGCATCTGCACAAGCAGGCTGATCTAAATAAAATATAATGTCGTTGGGTGTTGGATTTTCTATCTGTACATAACCACGACCGTTTGTTACAGTAGTAACACATTCATGCAAAATACAGTTACAGAAAGTCTGTTTGTCTATAAAAACTTCTCCTTCTGGGGCATTAATCGGTATTTTAATAGTTTTAAAGCTGTTTGCTGGAATAATGTCTTCGTATAAATTGACATTACGGGAATTATACAATTTAATCTGATTTGTAGCGTTTCGTGTAATTAATTTGAAGTCTTTTAGGTTTATATTGGCTTCCCATTTAGATAAAATATCTAGACCTATTAAGCCATCAAAATAATCATGAAAACGGTATACGAAAAATTTAATACTATCATTCTCTTTAAATTCTTTAAAACTAGGCAAAGTAATTGAATGGTCACTTCCGCTAACACCATGTATATTTGTAATCTCAAAAGGGTCATAATTAAGTTGATAATCGGGAAAGAAATTTTGTACTGCCTCGGGGCTTATAAATGACTGGTTAGCGCCAGTGTCTATCAGAAATTTTAAACGTGGACAAGAAGTTTCTAGATACGGTAATTGTCGTTGAGTTTGCAGGTTAATATCTATTTTCGTTCTTTTGACCTCTGGTCTGACCGAAAATCCTGGTTCTGGCTAGCGTGGCTAGGCCCTGCCTGCGGTTCTATCTCATGTACTATTTGATTATCGTAAGTCGTGTCACTATAAGTCATGTTAGTATTATAGTCATAGTCATAAGAGTAATTATAATCGTTGTAGTCTGTGTTACCTTCATATTCGGGCTCATAGCAATACTCGTCAGAATAATAGGTATTATCGGGTAATGCAAATTCGTTTAAATTTATTTCGCGAGACTTGAAATAATTATTAGGTGGTGGATTACCGGATTTCCGCCAATCATGACTAGTCATAGGTAAAGGTCTAGGTGTAAAATGCTGTACACCACTCATGGGTTTCGGACCGGTATTCATAGGGGCGTTATTTCTAGATTGTAATCTAAACGTATTACTTTGAGGGTGGTAATTATTAGGCTGAGCACGGAACATTTGCTGTGTTCGTGTAGGGAAACGGTTTTGCTGTTGGTTGTGTGAATTAAATTTAAATGCGGGGTTTGGAGTATGATAGGGACGCTGTGCCATAGGGGCTGGCCAATTAGGTACTAGGTGTCGTGGAGTACTCTGGGTATTTAGCGGTACATTAAAGGGAATAGATGCCTTAGGGGCATGGTGTGTCTTTGGACCATCATTCCGCTGTTGCAAGTACATGATATTCAACTCTTCTTGCACATACTCGAGGGCTTTTTCTATCGAATCCGGACGCATGCAACGTATACGCGAACCTAATGGTTCTTTTAAACCACGTACAAAAGCCTGCATTGCTACCTTTTTGTAAAGTGTCCGTTTAGCGTCAATAGTAGTCTGTAAAGTCTCATGCAATGTAACATATGTCATTATTGTGCTAAACAAGGTCTGACATTGGTCATAAAACTCCTGCGGGGTCCTACTACCTTGTGAGGCTAACGAAAGGTCGTTATATAAAGCTGTTTCATCCCACTGATCTGAAAAATTGTTAATAAGGGCTGATCTAATACCAGCCCAGGTTTCTGGTATGCCGTTCGCATTAATAGTCGAAGCGGCGGAACCTGTGATTTTGTTTAAAATCCCGTTAAGTAAACATAGATTTTCTAGCTCGCTACCTGGCTCAGGGCTAGCGTACTGCGTTACAACTCGATCGCATATATTAATAAATCTCGTTAAAACATTATGGTTACCATCAAACTCTGGTACCATCCGTATGGCCTTGTAAATTACATCTGGGTCGTACGGCATTTTTAATTCAAATAAACTACTCAAACTATCTAATTCTAGAACACTATCTAATTGCCTAGTACTATCTACTATATGCCGGCGAGCCTGTCGCGATGCAGGATCCCGGGAATAAGATTTCTCAGGTCGGAAAATCTTGGAAATGATTAGGACACAAAAGGAAGCAACACGAGAAAGATTCAAATGCACTTACATATAAAATTTCATCTCTGGTATTTCTTCGTGAATCGAAGTCTGGATTCTCCACTCGGCGCTGCAGCTTCGTAGATTCAGGATTCTCGTACTGGTGCTTGATAGCCGCCCGGGCGACACGCGATCGCGAATTATCGATATGAGATGCTTCTAACCGCTCGCGTACCGGCCCGCGAGAATCCTACCGACTGCGCCAATTATGTTAACTGCAGCCGAAGGTTCGAAAAAAAACCAAAAATACTTATAATAAATTTAATAAAAGAAATTAAAATTAATTACAATTAGGTGAAACCTATTCGATGCTAGAATATGGAATGAATTTTATTACATTGAAATTAATACACGGGTTAAGTAATTGAGGACAGGACGGACGTCATCGGTGCAGCTGCACGTTTGCTGCGTCGGCTAATACCTTCTTGTACGACGTCGATGCACACCTGCATATTTGCTGCGTCGACGTTTCCTTCATGTTTTCAGAATTGTAATAAATATGGGGAGTTACTGCGTCGGCGATATTCTTTAGGGTTCCGTATTTAACAAGTATTTACCTGACCCAATACAATCACCAATATTAAAAGGATCAATAAAACTGATAAAGTGTAATATTTTTAAATAAAATGATGAATGTTTACGAATCTATACATCAAGAAAGCATTACTGTACCATTTCGATAAAGAAGATATAAATTTCAATATCAAATTGATTTGCATGTCTGAACCCGTGCAATAATAATAAATAATTATCAACTCCAACAAATAAGCCTTTTAGTGTTGATTTTTTTCACAATCTTCTTCTCTCTAAGTACATAATGTAAAATTAAGTTACAAATTTAATTTCAATAACAATTTTATCAAGTAATATTATCTAAATACCAATTTGAAAATAATATCATTATTAATTCAGCACTGCAATTTATAGCCTTTTGTAACGTTGTTCTAAATAGTATTTCTGCATAAATATACTTATACTTTAACCTTTGAATATTGACCTCTGTAAATGTTTTGACAATATCCCCAAATAATTATACAAACAAATACTTTATGCATGAGATATTATCCATTTACGAGACCGTAAAATTTATAGTCATCATCACAACATAATCTTAGGTCAACAATAAACTGGAACTCGGTCAAGTCCACAAATAGGTACAAAATATAATTGACAATATATATGTCATACATTCGGCCTTGCCAACATTGTCAAGCAGGAAGAAGTAATTGAGCGAATGAACAAGCTTGTATCTAATACGTTCAATGGTCTCTATGATAAACGTGTGAACTAGGCTACTGGGACAGTTCGATGACCTCTAGATGTGACGTACAAGGATATTGATATTGATGCTGCAAAGAAAATTGTTTTCAGAGAAAATTGATTAGAGTTTCTTGGGGAAAACGTTGTCTAGATTTTATCGCGTTCTAGCTACGGAACTTGCTTTAGAATCGGTTTTTGTTATCCTTTAGCGCAGCATATTATATTGTATCCATATTTATCCTTATTGCAAAGTAATAATAATAAAGCTCCAAAGCGTGACCTTGACAACATTAGTAATAAATAAGTAACTGTCATGACTAAATACGGGGCTGGTACTATTATGTCGGAAACTAACACTTTAGGCACACTTGTGTCTTACCTTCAAAAGCTGGCTATAGAACTCATCGCATCGGCCACATACGTTCTCGACAGCACCGGCCAAGATACACAATTCTTAGCGCGCTTGCTTGCTCAAGAAGGATTACTGGAAACCTAGATGGAAGTTTTAGACCTCGAAATCATCTGTTCTGTCCGCCATATTCTTTGCCCTATTCTAGCAGGATTTGGTTACATACATGCCGTGCATATATGTTACATACGCTAATTTTAGTTCCCGTAATGCACATTTTATACGTACCATCTGCACACCATTTATCAAGCACAGCATAATGACATTTCAGCCAATTAGTGAATGTTTTGTGCGCACTCCCAAGATAATACAGCGAACCTTATACGGTGCATCCTTATTGGGAGAAATTTAAACTGATTGGTTGCGAATCTGGACAATACGCTGCGAGAAAATTAACCCTTACTCGTCTTTCATCACTAATTGGGACCTAACATGGATGTGAGTTTACTGTTGAAAATACTTAATTAAAATTTCCTAAAAGGTAGTGAAATTCTTACGTTATTTCATGGTAATTATGTATTTACGTGAGCTACTGAATTAACAAGTGTCAATGTCCCGTTTCATCTCACAGGTGATGTAATATCGGTCTAGACTTAATCCTGTATAAAACTTGTCCAATCTCTGTCACTACTGTAACTGGCTCCAGGAGTAGAAAGAAATTAAAAATAAGAATCTGCAGCTTTGCAATTTTTAATAACATACATATTAGTAATAATGTTAAGTGCCAATCAACACCTTTTGGTTTGAGTTTTGTGTTGTATTACCCTAACCTAACATATAGAATAAGAAGGTTACAGTGGATAAAAACGCGTATCATTCCATTATAAATGGAATGGGACCTTTATTAAATTTAGAGGCCCTCCCATAATAATTTCAATAACAGTCATCAATGTAACCGGGCAAACACTACCAACATTTTTGTCTGTTCTACAACAATGCCATATTTCTGTAATTTCACACGTATTGTAAAAGCCACTAATTCATCAAAACGCCAAAAACAAGGTGTACTTCGGTTTCTAAATCCTTCGGCGAGAATTGTTAGTCACGATGCTATTACCATGACAATAGCAGGTACAATCTTTTACTACAAGACAGTAACATCGGCGGGACATCCTCTATAATTTATGGAAATGACCGCAAACAAAAACTCATGACAAAGGTGTCTACTCGAAATTAAATAGATGGGTGATCGTGTTCACTATTGTTTAGCTATTGTTAAAGTACCACGATCGTAAATATCATCCCCGGACCCCTTGTTCGAAACTTTTTACGATCGCACGCATTAAATATTACGATGTTCAAATTTGACCGTATAAATCGAGATAGTCTTGTTATGTCGGCATTAAAAAAGTAAGAAAACAGCACCTCGCGGCTTCTTAATTAAAGTATCGTTGTATAAAATATTTCTGAGAAATGTTCAATCGCAGGGCTAATAACCTTATCTTTTTATTTTTACCGGTTTCCATATGTATGCGAAATAGTATGGCTCGCATGGCTCGTGTTGGACCCATCGCATCGATGGGGCGTTACAGTGAGTACTCGGCATCGCTTTGTCGCGATAACGCGGCGCGACTCGCTAATTGGACACGATTTATTAGCCAGCGCGTGCGACGAACTCAATCGGTACTCAAGTTTAATTTTAGTGGCTACTACGGCTAGTGTATCGTTAGGTATCAGTTTTAACTGCGACTATTAGGTTAATTAGCTATTAACACACATTATTTACTGTTATATTTAGTGGGTTCTATTCTCATCAGGCCACATTAATGGAAAGTTGGCTTGCTTTGCTTTATGTTTAGTTATTATGGTAATGTTTACGGCGCCATTTTTTTAAGTTTTGATGTAATTGTTTCTCTTCTTATTTTTTTACAATTAATTTAGGGGGATGTATGACAATATTTTTGACAAGTTTAGTTACGGTTAGTATTCTCTTATCCGTCTTGCATAATATTTTACTCCAGCATGTCAATTCTCGTTCCTTAAAATGGTTAAAAATTCGGTTAAGTTAACCATTTTAAGGAACGAGAATTGACATGCTGCTATTAACTACAAGTTGTCTAACATACAATGCCATTGTTAACTTATGGTATAGGTAAATGTTCTATGGTCACGATTGTTCAAAATTTCCTAACAAGCAAGATGTCTTTATCTACCGCCATTAGTTATGAAACGCGTTCGCCCACGTCCGAATTTCGAATAGACTTTGCTATCGAAAAATAGAAAGTCATAAATTTATCGAAGGGCCCGCTTTCCCAGTTTTATCTGGGTTAATGTTGACTACGGAACTATATTGGAAGGAAACGACTTGTGATGTTAAGTTATTTTCGTTGGGAGCGATGTGAAAAAAATACATTTGTTCCGGTTTGTGGGTTTACACTGACAGGCTTGTGTAAACAAATATTGTACCCTGACGGTTTACACTTTTTTGCGGAATAGATTACCTAAGATAAAAATAGTTCATGTGGTGACGGAGAAATATTAATGTGTTACCCATAACATAAGGAAATTTTAAAATGATTTTTTACTGATAAACATCCCATGTTTAGAGACATAATTTATTTATAACCAACTTAAACTAACAGTTGTAAACTTAAATTTTAGCTAACTAATAATTAGTAAAGAGACTAATGTCTGTATTTCTATGATTATATAATGTCTAGAAATAATAATTATCCCGTGGTTACAGTAAAAACAGTCTAAGAAAGAAGTTCTACAGATTCATAACAGCCCATTAATATCCCACTGCAGGGACGGGCCTCCTCCCGTGACGGAGGGATACTTGGCCTACTGATACCACGCTGGCCAGACGGATTGGTATAGGGTATAATTTCAAGTTTTCCTTCTTTTTATTTCGTAAAGATAATATTCACGGATAGTCCCTTAGTCGGTTTTTATTACGGATAGATTACTACAGATTAGTTTCAAAAATTATCGTTATAAACATGAAATGGAAAACGTGACACATTATCTTTTTCCAATCTGTCTGGTCAGTTCAGTCATCAGTTATTAGTATGCGAAATTTCCCTCTGAAGTGCGCATTAAAGCTTTTAACAACATACAAATGAACGATGACAAAATGATGCTCAAATAAAATATGACAAAATAATACAAAGCTCTTATTTAATTAAGCCATACATCAGAGGTGTATGGAAATTATTTGTGTGGCCATATTTGCACACAATAGTGACGCTTAAAAGAGCGCATGTTTTGAATAAAATTGAGTGTCAATATCTTAGTCTTAGAAGGATAACAAAATAAATTAACATAATATAGCAATAAAACTATCAATGACTTGCAGTGTGATGAATAGTCGCTAAGCTGCAAAAAAGTTTAAAATAAAAGTACTTATAACAAAATACCAAAAAAAATCGTTACATACCGAATTAAGGCAACGAATGATAATCAAATAATGTATTCACTCCTTTGCCCTCAGTTTGCTTAGAAAAGTTAAATTAACTTGTATATTGGTAAATCGTTTTGATTATTTAATGATAGTATTCGAAAACTTTTGTCGTATTTATGAACTGGAACCTACAGAGTAAGCTGTAAACAGCTTTTGTTCGAAGTGAACCTTACTGACGCTGACATTTACTTCAAATGTCATAGTGTTATTTAGAAGATTGATTATTCACATAAATGTCACATTAAAAGACTTTTAATACTGGACGCGATCTATAAACAGGACAAAGGAGAACCCGGCATTTATTTAAAAGAAACAATGTCTATCTTTATGTGTTTTAACAGAGTCTAAACAGAAGTGGAGGTCCTTAATATTCTTTAATGTTCATAACTCTGTCATTTCTAAGTTGAAAGAAATTTAATGGCTTTAGTTTATGTTCGTCCAAGTAAATTTTATGAAAATTTTGATCCTAAAATATTAATTCTTATAAGGATTTTAGGATTTATTTAAATCATAAAATAATCATATTAGACAAAATATGAATCATATTTTCAAGTTGATTCAGGAATCAGGAAACAATTATTTTTGTCCTCATAACACATTTGAGATTAACCACAAAATTCAAGTAAACATCTACTTCATTGCGGTTTCATGATAACAACTAATTTAAATAGCATTACTACTATTTTAAACTTTTGGTTTATTTTTGTGTATTAGTAACAAAATATAATGGTGATTCAGTTGGTTGGCGTATAAATTGTTTGCGTTTAATTTTGGACTTCTTCGTATCTTTTTAAATGAGTTGATTTCCAAGGCTTTATGACTATGATACCTGGTAGTGTCACTGGGCTATCCGCGGATTCCTTAAAATGACATTGTGCTTTTCCCTGTTTTCATGTGCCTTGTATTTTCATGAACTACTGTAACTTTCCCTCTAAACATAATAAATAATAACATTTCCACACTACTGCGAGGAGAGAGCTTAGTCCTCTTGCTAAAGTGTAGGTTTCTGTAGCTTGGTAAGATTCCTTATTATCGTAAATAAGAGAACAAAATGATAAATGATGGGGCGACATGTTCACTATGTGATCAAGCCCTTTTGTGGCTAATAAAGATAAAAAAAAATTAACAACATTATGATTAAGGTCTTTGAAATTACATGCTATGTGACAGTTGCTACATGACCCTTATTACCATAAAAATCACGCTGGATATTTACTATATAATAATATTATAGTCTATTCCTAGACTTTGAAACGTCGGGTCGTGTTTAAAACAAATAAAATTATCACATTTTCCAGTAAGTTCTTCGTATTCAACATAATCACTATAAATTTAACTTTCACATCTATTTGTTTAGTGAAACACTCAATTTGCTTCGTGTTGATAACGTCAAGCGCGCGTTTCCAGTCTCAATAAATTTTATTCGTATTCTGTTCCTGTACAGATAGTATCTAGAGTTTAACTATTCATAGTATTTTCATGTACCGTTTCAGATAAATATGATGTATTGTAATAAAATTCGTTTTAGTAGTCTTGGAAAACATTGGTGGAATATTCAAAGGTAAATGGTATTTTCGCTCCTGTTTTTAATGTCTTACTGCAGGATAGGATTTATGCAATGGCCTGAAGGCAAGATATCTTACTAGTACCACTGGCCAAAACAATTAGTCTAGGGTGTATAATATCTCAATTTTCATTTTTTTTATCGTATTAAGTATATTCCAAAGCAAATAAAAAAAATGTAAATAGATCACTAAAGAAATAAATTAAGCATAAAAAACACTAAATGACATAATATAACCCATAATGTCGACACATAAAAAACCGTTGAGCGCGACCATCTTTAAATTTCAAAGCAAAAGTATTCGACATTTGAATTGTAAAACTGTTAGAATGTCAGTAGTAGAACGCTTTGACCTATGACCTGAGCCATACACCGCGCCAGATTACGTTGTACATATATCTGGACTACAGATGTTAATCGTAGAACAACTCCCTTTTATGGCCGGTTTAATGCTGCCGGCCAGTAATACTTTGTTTTGATGTCATAAATAGTTTATATTAGCTATGAAGATAAAAAAGGCGGACGGAAGGTTACTAAATAAAATGTGAAGCAACCGTAATTTGCGGATACATAGTAGCAGTTGACTACAATATTTGGTATTTTAAGCGGCTTGTGAAGAAACATAATTATCAGAAGAACGGGATTACAATGGTGATAATGGAAGTAACATCCTGCCTACACTTCTTGATCTTTAACCGCGCTTACAAAACAATTGGAACACAAATTGTTAAGTCTTATAGTAGGTACTCCAACTTCAATAGCTACTGTATTCTTTCACCTAACACGTTAGCATGCATTTAGGTGGATTAAATGGATACAGCAGTAGTACCAGCCTAGACAGATCTCACTAAAGAGTCCTTCTCCTAGTGCCAAGAAATCATTCAAAATTAATTTGCTAGAGGGGGATTGTCTTTTTAAAAGAATAAGAAGAATATAATAAGAATTTACTATAGAAACAAACGAAGAGAATGAATTGCTGTTAAGGTGCATCTGTCGGGATATGACGAAACTTCGTCCATATTTTAACACATTGAAGATTATGGCAGCCATTAGTTGCAATGAAAAAACATGTAATAGAAGAAAAACTGTGTCAGTTCCGTGTTGAAAATATTACGTTTCTTTCATCAGTACAATTTAATGGACATTGTTGCACAAGTCTATGTTGTCAGAAGTAACGTTTTTGTCCGTCAATTGTGAACTAATTAGAGCATGGTTTGGTTTTGAGATCTGAATCCGGATTCGAATCATCAGCCAAGGAATGTCTATACCTACAGATCTTGACTGTTATAAGATACTTAGTATAGGGTTTTGTGACAGTTCATTTATTTATCTTTTGATTTTATTAAGGTAATATGTGGGTTTTCCGTAGCCAGCATACATCACACCTCTGACATGAGATGAGGTTACGACTCTACATATTATTATTCCGTCGCAACACGCAAATCCTCACAAAGTGTTTAGAGATAGAAATTTATCGCATTCATATGTTATTTACTTTCTACCTATAAAATTACCTAGGTTACGTACATTATGTTCTCATAGAGATTCGGATTTATATTTTACGTATATCCGAGCTTCAGTCTAATTACAGAGCTCCGAAAGATCTGTATAATTAATCACTTTTGTAACGGCTGCTGTACGTTGACGCACAGTTTAATTAAAACGACAACAAATAAAGTTAAGTGAACACATATTTTTGAATAAATCACTTTTGTGAGAAAAATGGTAATTATTCTTATTACTAAGTATGAGTCATGGGGAAGTGAAGTGAAATATCACATGTGCCGATGGTGGCGTGATATTGCGTTTGACGACATACGTAATGTCTAAGAATTTTAGGGAATTCAAATTTATTTTGTGAAGGAGAACGCTTATTATAAAGTGATTGAATAAGTAAACTGAAACATTTCTTTGGAAGCATACCTACTATTATAGTAGGTATTAGTGACATTTAACCAGAGCAGAAGTCCTGCAAGTCTTAATTCGTTCTGCAATTTTTATTTAATACTCTTGATAGGTTTGAGCGATGATTTATTTCTTAGGTGTTAATGGACTCTTTAGAATTAGTTAATATTATCTTAACAATGGTCGCCAAATCAACATTCTTAATATCGACAATCTCATGATACAAGTCCAAATATTTTGTTTGTTTGTCCTTTTCATCGTTCACAAAACTCTCGTCATTTAGAATGGTGATATCGATTATCATTACATGGCGCTCTGGCCGATCTATCACTATAATAATCTGGCCTATTGGCAACAATAGTCCGATCTATTACTAGTAAAATGACGTAGCATTTTATCTCTTGAACGACCACCCACTTATTATATCAGAGTATCGAGATCCAGTTTCCGTATTCCTTCAATGAAATAAACAAATGCATTGTGTACTGTTGTGATTAGAACGATCTGTTTGTCCGTCTATACATATCCGTTCTTAGTGTTTGAACTAATCTTATAAACTCTTGCTCAAGGTATTCATTGTTCTATTACACTGCTTTAGTAGGTAGTACAAAGCTAGGCTTATTATAGACGTTCCAATTTTAAATAGAACTCAAAGGAGTCTTGTCAGAGCCAAATAAAGCTGTTATCTTCAACATTAAATCAGATCAGAAAAGACGTCCACTACCACACATCATTTTAACAGCCCATTAATGTCCCACTGCAGGGACGGGCCTCCTCCCCATGACGGAGGGATACTTGGCCTACTAATACCACGCTAGCCAGACGGATTGGTATAAGGTTTAATTTAAATTTTTCCTTCTTTTTATAAATTGTTGTAATTGTAAAGATAATATTCACGAATAGTTCCTTAGTCGGTTTCTACGACATCTATGGCATGAGATGGGGTGGTGACATATTGTATTCTTACTCCGTCACCACACGGAGAGACCTTTTAGACCTTCCAATAAGAGGCGTACAGTTATTAATAAACAAACACACACTCAAAATCTCTTTATTATATCATGAGGATATTAATTTAAATCACTTAATACTTCAAAGGTCATATCTAAAGTATGATTCAATAGTATATAATAATAGTGCCTCTATTGATAGAACAGATCATACAGTAAGTGATACTTGACCGGAAACACTTAAGAGCTTCTAGCCAATACCAATACCACTCGAGATTACTCCAACACCTTAAATAGAAGCCGCAGCTTCAACTTATTTGATCTTACCACTTGAAAAGTTATAAATCAGTTTAAGGGCTATAAGCTTTGGTTATTCCTATAACCGACGCCTTAGCTCTTAAGCTAAGGTTAAACCAAATGGCCCTAAGCATTGAGAGAATGTTCAAATATTTATGATTATTTACATCTAGGTATATGCGTTGTAAAAGGTGAATGAGGGATTGATATTATTAGCACATTTAATGGAAAAAAATAAGGAAAGAAAGGCTATCAAAACATTTTGAACATGAGAAATAAGAACGCTAAGTCCTCGTTCTTATGGTAGGCCGATGAACAATTGTAAGCAACTGAAATAAATTGTACTGCGTGAGTGAGAACCCACGAGCTCGTGTTATACAGTGCCGCGACAACTAGATTAACGAGGGAATTACATACTCGTATATTTAGAAATTAGGAGAAAGAAGAATGCAATATCCTGTATCTACCCATGTAATAAATTCAGGTGACAGTTATTTTTCTTAAACATGCATTGTTCTAAAAAAATCTAGCACATTAGATTTTTAATTTCAAATTAATAAAACATAATAAAAGAAAATAAATAAATCTAAATCTCATAAGAAATTATTATAAGTAAATCCTCTACTTTTGTAAATAGCTGCATTTTTAAAGTCTCATTTCAAGTTATCTAGTCAATTCTCGTATCATCTTAACATCCTTTAGTTTATTAAAGAAATTACTAGATTAACAAACAAACAAGTTACATTACTTTGCATGTACTAAGACATAACTTGAAAAACCCGTTGGACTAAAGAAGTCATCATACATTGACGGTTTTCTCTTGTTAGCAGAAGTAGGCGCAATGATTTAGGGATAATGGATGTGTCTATATCCGTTATGTTCGTTATAGACGTAAGGCTGGGTATCAGGTCAGTAACTGTGCAAAATAACAAGAAGTCGTAAAGTGCGAAGTATCTTTTATGATCGTGTTCCCACAGTGATCCGGTGTCAGAATATTTTTGTGTAGAATGTCAATAAGATAAGTTCTGTATACTGAAACATCAATTAAATTGTATCTTGGAAATGTTATACTTTAAGCTAAACACTGAGTTTTTAACCGACTTCAAAAAAATAGGAGGTTATCAATTCGATGGATTTTTTTTTGTTTGTGTTTGTTACCTGCTGTTACCGAAAACGACTAGACCGATTTTGAAAATATTTTTTTTAACGAGAACACTTTGTAGTTTTATTTTGGCAAAAAATATTTAAAGAAAAAGAAGTTATAAAAAATAATATGCCAAATGATCCCTACGTAAAAAGACATGAATTTATAAATGTATTTAAGCAAAACTATCAAGAAATACTTTTTTTTATTACTAAGCATGCCAGCATTTATCTTTATTAAAATACGAGTACTTTACGCTTCGGTTGAAGGACTTGTGATCGTAAGTAAAAGGAAACACGTGCGTGATAAAGAGCTTTTAATTTGTTTATAGAGAAAGGAAACTAAATAAAGACTGTACAATCTGCTGATAAACAAAACCATAAGATTTTTATTGACACTTATTGTAATATATAGATATACTAGCGGCTCATCCCGTCTTCGCACGGGCATTATTTTCCCGCTTTTCTGTTGAAATTTTTCCCTAATTTTCTTTACTATAAACCTCACGGAGCCCTAGACCTTTCCAACGAATGCAAAACTGTGGAAATCGGTTCGTGCGTTCTGGAGTTATAGCGTCAGGAAGGAAACCCCGACTTATTTTTAAATAGTAGATTTTAGGGGTAAGTCTCTTCAGCTTGAGACCATCTAAGCTAGTACTACCGCTATGGCGCTATATTAATCCGATTCGGTAAACTTTATAGTTCACTGAATAAAAGAAATTATATATTAGCAAGCAAGTACAATCTAAAATAAACCGTGTTGTCTAAAATGATTCATCATTTAATGTCTGATAGAGCAATGAACTGTATCAGATTTATGAATATTGATACAATCAAGCGCAAAATTTAATCAGCACTTTTAGATTAAATACATAAACACCATCAGCTAAACTGTGTTTTTTAATTTAACCCGGAGACGAAGAAGGCGCTCGTCTAATAGTAAGCTCCACGCTTGTCTATACCTGATGTTAAAAAAAGGGCTAAACAAATAATTAAGCATTAGTGCTTAGCAAAATGGTGTTTTCCATGTGGTAGTAAAACGAAGGAAAACTTGAAATTAAACCCTACACCAATCCGTATGGCCAGCGTGGTATTAGTAGGCCAAGTATCCCTCCGTCACAGGAGGATACCCGTCCCTGCAGTGGGACATTAATGGGCTGTTATGATGAAAAGGCCGAAAGCTTCTGCACCAAGAATAATCAAGACCGCACATAGTGTAAACATCCAGAGCACTTCCTCTTGATTTACACAGTTGTGTACAATGTTAATCAGTGGACTTCCTTTGCCTGACATGATAAACTTAGTGGTCACTTAAGTCCCCTAATAATAAATAAAAACAGGGAATTTTGAAAATAAGAAAGAAAAAAAGATAAAATATTTATTTTGCACCTCACTGCACAATACAAGAATTAATATTAAAGTTACAAATAATATATATGAAGCTGAATTAAGCTAAATAAGCTTTTGGTGACGGACAAATAACATAAGATATAACGTTTTTGAAATAAAAAAGACAATTTCAGCTCTTTATGTCAATCCTCTGCTGCGGAGATTTTTACAGACATCTATTTAAGCGACACAGATTAAATCCATGCTAAAGACCATTATTTGCAAAACGCTATTCCGTGATATTTTGACCCAAGACCAGCAAGCATCCATGGTCGCATCCCCATAGGACTTTATGACCTATAAAATGGCCGATAACCAAGTTATTAAAAAGATCAACTTTTGTAACGAACTGTACATATTTTCTCAACAGAGCCTTGCTAATATATTAATCTATTTATGTACAACACAGAACGAAAACCGGCGTCGTTTGCTAATGGAATCTTATCCGTCGCACTAATGAATACAACATCAAGAAAGTTAATTACTTGCATTATAGGAGTGCAATACATTGCAGAAAGAAAGTTTTCACGGAATTAAAGTGGCAAGTAAAATATCCGGTGATACTAATAATAAAATCCGTGTGATGTATAAATATGTGTATCTTCAGAACTGACGTGACATCCTTACGTTCCACGTCTCTTAGTACATCGATGAACCACTCGAAGTGTTTATGTGAAGGACAAATACATAGGAAGTATACCTGTGTGTAAAAGAAGTGGTAAATAAAATGAGGTAAATTAGAGTGTAATACTTAGTTATTCTCCGTGTGTGGTGATGGAGTAAGAATACAATATGTCACCACCCCATCACATCCCATAGGTGTCGTCAAAACCGACTAAGGGACTATCCGTAAATATTATCTTTATGAAATAAAAAGAAGGAAAACTTGAAATTAAACCCTATACCAAACCGTCTGGCCAGCGTGGTATAAAGTAGGCCAAGTATCCCTCTGTCCCTGCAGTGGGACATTAATGGGCTGTTATGATGAAAATACACCATCTAGTCATAAACTAAACTAAGCTTGAAGTATGAGTAGTAGACAACAAATAAACATGCAACAGTAAGGCAATGTCGGAGCTCTCAAGACAGGTCCGATATCGAGTTAGCATTTTATAGATAACTTACTAAGTCTGCACATTAATTAGCCGTGTATCTACACTATTAGTAAAGTAGTTCATATCTCTTAAATGAATTTAATGGGTTTGGCTTTAGCATTTATTTATTGCGAAGATGTTTGATTATTGTGGTGTACACTTTTTGTTTGTCATCATAAGCATAACACGTTTAAAAGGTTACGATTAAAATTTTTAAATAAATAAATAATCCTTACACATTCACACATCGCCACCTAGTCCCAAACTAAGCAAAGCATGTACTATAAGTACTAGACAACGGATAGAAAAAAGTAATATACCAAAAGATCTGGACATCTTTAAATTACTGAAAGAAAGTCGTCTATGCTGCATGGCATTAATTAAGCTAGATACGTATAATATAATATGTTTGTATAGACGATATACAATTCTTAGGAATATTGTACAGAATATGGCGCCATAGTAATGATGCACTACAAAATTCTTTACCGACACTCGCTCATATTACAGGCGACTATTAAAGAATGCATTCTAAGCGTAAGCTGTATGTTAACTATGTGTGACAGTTATTTAATAATAATATTATGGGTATTATTATTAAATACAACATATCACACGGTGGACCGACGACCTGGTTAGGAAAAAAAGCTGATGGATGAGAGAGGCACAAGAGCACGGAGGGGGGAAATGTTTGGAGAAGGCCTTGTCCAGCAGTAGACATCCATAAGCTGATGATAATGATGATGATGATCACAATCTATACAAAATTATTGAATGACGTACCTCTACAGGCATTTTGTAAAACTCTGTTGTTTTTGACATTGTTGATGTTTATACGAAGTTCAACTTACCTGAAAAAGAGAAAAAAATCATTATTAATAACATTTATGAAAGTTTTTAATGATTGCCATAAAGATAATAAACTATATAAGGAACCAATACTTGACATAAAGCCTATAACCTCTCTGTATAGAATGGTAAGTATTAGTAGGCTAAGTTACCCTTCATTAGAGATTAGGTCGTCCAGTCGGATAGTTCTGACAGACCATTGATATCCCAAACTATGACTTTCTATCTGTCGAGTCTCCTCCAGTGACAGCAAAAAAATTACGACAGCAAATTTATATAAGAGGAGCCTAGTCCTCTTACGTTAATCTGCTGTCGTAGAATTGCGTTCTTTGCTTTAGTCGAATATTACGAACCCCGTAAAATGAGATGAGGAATGAGCATGCTCCATATTGTTACTGCGTCAAGCAAAGACCGTAAAAGTCGGACATTCATTAGCTGTTCAAAATTATGAAACGTCAATAGTTTACGAGAAAGTCTGTGCATGCTACTATAATTGCGATATCTAATAAGCTATCGATTATATTTAATTAGTAAGTTCTAATTATTACGGTGTTGTAGGTAACATTTAAAAAATACATAATTAACAGTTCTTCTTGTTAATTAGGAAGTTTCGATGAGTTGAGAGATTCTTACGTTATTTCGTTTACATTGATGATTCAGAGAAACTTAACTTTGATGAATAGAAATCATACTTCCTTTTCCTTTTGTATTCGTTTTATAAAAGTACCTCCTTCCATAGATATGAATTTTAATATTACAGCCCTCCAGTATTATTTAACGCCATTGGTGGATTACCACACACAATTAGGAACACAATATTAGAAAAGTCACTCACCAAACATACAAATCATCAACTATCGCGTTGCATACTTATAAATTCGAAACTTAAACTGCAAATATACGCGGAATGCCATTGCAGTGCCTGATGTTTCGCCAAAGGTTTCACTAGTGTCAAGTTGACTGGCGTGTTCCAAATAGCTATGTTTTACATTGATTATTATGTCGGACAATGCTATTGACCTGTTTGTAATTAGGTTTAATATAGTCTTAATGAAGTATCACACAGAAACGTGTCAAAAAGTCAAGGGTTATCAACGTGTACGGAACGAATTCCAGTCTTTGTTGTATATAACAATAATTTTGTTTGACATCTTCGTAGAATATAATTACACATAACTTGCTATTATGTTGTGGAAAGTATTTGTTGGAAATGTACTCAACTGCAAAGGTAAAGTTGTTTCGGTGTAAGCAATTTTATATACTTTTATCCAAAAGCTTTTATTTTAAGTCCGTGCGAGATCCTTTTTGCGCCCGGAAGCGCCCACGTAAATAGACAAATACATTTAAATAAAAATTAATTGGTAGTATTCAATACCTTTTTGCGTATTCAGCAAATACATAAAAAGTTTTTACGTAGATCATACTGTAATGAATTTCTATACAGCCAGTCATAAATCCACGGACATGGTGTAAAACATTTTCGCAATAAATCCTCTTTTTATACCAATAGCATGTGGACGTTAGCTATAAAGAACGCTATTTCACACAACCTCTTTAGCTTAAGTCGTAAAATACCTACTTAAATTGAATGACCGTTTTGTGTTTAGCCAGCTCAACTATAAAATGTTTTCACAGGCTTTAAGAATGAGATTAGTCTAAGTCTCCTTATAAATAGAGAAATAATTTACGAATAACTGTGTTACACAAATTTATATTAAAATCTTATTCACCTTCATAATATTCACCCTTTACAATAAATACCTCTGAAAATCAATAAAATATCATATTATACAAGTGAATAAGCCAATCTTAAATTCCAAAATCAGATCTGAATTGCAATCCATTTAGCCAACTAGCTGCCAGATCTCAGCTAAGTAAGTTTAAAGCTCTAAATAAAGATGGACAAAATCGATCTGACGTTAGTCTTCAATACCTTAATACAGACTGTATTTTCATAATTACATGCCACTCCTAGACAAATACCTCTCCAATACACGTCATAACACACGCTCATAGCTCTACTTCTGAATAGCTACATCCAAATATTTGTAAGGAGCTATGTGTGTATAATAAGCAATTCTATTTTAATCTAAAGTGTTTCTCCGCTTATCACGGAGCCATTAATTACAATTGAATGGAGCCCGACGCCCACTAGACATACTTGCAACACAAATATAATTATAGTAATTGATTTAAATATAATAATAATAGGGCTGTCGAAGATCTAATCTATGAAATTTGATAAAATAGTGTGTAAACAGCGTAATTGTACCACTTAATGCTTACAAAGTAAATTGTTAAGGTCTATTGCAACGGATCAAATGTTGCGCCGCTATAAGCGATGGCTATCGGACTTGTTATTTAATAAGAATACTTTACTTTGGATTATAAGTGCATTATAATGCTTGTGTTATTGTTTATTTACATTTTTTTTTAAATATTGCTTTCGGTGTTTTGGAAGTCTTGAGGCTTTGAAAATTAGGGATTGTGTTTTATAAAAGTGATTTTGGAAGGTGGTGAAGCATGAATGGAACATAAACAAACGTTGTTTAAAATATCACAAGCCATAAAGAATTCACTGTTTGATGTGGTCATACTTATAATTTGATTGTGTCTGATTCACATTAAGATAAAAATTGAGCTAAAGAAATTGAGTACTTTTTGGCATAGATTGGCGCGTGTAATTCTGCCGATGGGTTAATTAAAAATACACAACGTTACCATCTCTTACCGTACAGTAGATGGCTCTTCTTCGTGGTGAAAGAGGTAGACTGGAAACTGGAGTCGGTAAGATAATCATTAGCTCTATCTAACCGACATTATGTACGAACAAAGTCACACGGGTAAGTCAGTTTCTAATAACACACGGTCATGTAGATCAGTTACACATAAACAACCGCTCTTAAGTGCAACCTATAACATTTTATTAGCGACAATGTATTTGTGATACCGTGAACCCGTATTTTGTTGTAACGACACATAACTTTTTACGATTTTACAACTTTACAGGCCATAATAATAAGCACCAAACTTTTTTATACTTGACTTCCTGCACCAAACAGGCTTAATACCTCACCTTACCGTAAGTTAAAAAAAAAGAATTCGATTTTCAATATTCGGGGTGCAATCAAAGTATTGTATTACGGTAGCTCATTAAAACCTCATTGAATACTGGCTGATCCATACATCCGTTGGATTAATCCTGTTTTTTTTTTCTAACAAACACCCGCCGTGGAATGCAACGTGGAATAGTTATGACGCGAGATGAAAGACAACATTTATAAGCGCCCGGTGTAGAATTACTAAGGGTACAGTATGTTTTTACTAAAGCTAATTTAAATATTTACCCATTAGATTTAAGTAAATATCAATAGTTGGTGAATAGATAAAACACGCGTGGGAATACTCATGACAAACATTGTGTGAAGTGGAAATTAGTGTGGACAGTCGCGCTCATTAGTTTTATAAGATGTTCGAGTTGTGCCGACAAATAGAGAGGTACAATGAAGTTCCAAAATAGACTTTATTACATTGAGTTAAGGTATAAGGGTGAAGGTTTAGGTTGGTATGAATAAAGCATAGGTACGGTTATATATTCTGCCATATATGACATGTACGATAAGAAAATGGTACAACGAAATATGAGAATAATGGCGTTGCTGTTAGTTATCGGGTAAAGGTTGATAGATACTATTTCAAAGCAAAGAATCGTTTATTATACCTACTTTATGTGGTTACCAGTGTTGTGTGTTTACAAATATTATGCAATTTTAAGTTGCTACACCCGTTTGAAGTATTCCTTGTTTTGTTTTCGTAGATATTCTCTTAGCTTTAACAATACTCTGGGATGATATTGCACTATGTTTCTCAAAATCTTTCAACTTTATTGGTAGATTAACGTTTGTTCCTTTAGCTGTTAGCTTTTTAACTTGCCCTGCTCATACGAGTTTCATTAAAGTATCAAAAGATCTCAGCCAATTGCATGTCCTATTCCTCATGCCTTCACTCCATTTTGTCCAATAGTGCCAGAGTCATAAACTCGGCATAAAGATCCACATCCAAAACTAAATTAAAAAGTCTTTATAAAGCTTTGAACCCAGCAATAAGTAATAAACCAAACTGATTTCACCAATAAGAAAACCAAGAAGTGGATAACTGTCTTTTGATCCGTTTTAGCAGTGGAAACCGGCGGAGCCTTGTCTTCTGCTTTCCTGATTTTCAACGACAGAGTGAAATGGAAGACTTATTCTTTACTCTGCATGTCAATTCTCGTTCCTTAAAATCGTTAAAAATTCGGGTAAGTTAATTTTAGTTGTCAAATTGTCTTACCTATTGTATGACAATTTGACAACTAAAGTGAACTTAACCGCATTTTTGATAAAATTCATGGATAAAAACTATCACTCACTTTATTTAAAATGCCACTATCGTTTACTAAAAGTAGCTATGAAGGAATATCTTCAAAATATATGCGTTATAAATATGTATTCAATGGTAAATATATTTCATTAATATACTAGCACAACGTCCTTTCAACTTCACCTGAAATAAGATGCGATGGGGCTGCGTTGTACCGGATGACGTCACGGGACAACGACCTCCCTGCCTGTAAAAGTTTACTAAAATTCGCAGTCAAAACAAATCTTGGTTTAAGAAATGTACAAAGAAAATAGAACTTTACTATACATGTTTTAAAGATGAATTTTGTGTAAAGGGTCATTCCTCTACATCATTATTTTGTGTAGTTTCCATTGAAGCACAAACACTCCATATTTTCCTGTTACTACGAAATGGACCCACTTGGATGTGTTTATTCAGAGAGCAAATTAAGAAGAGGTTTTGATTTCTTATAACCTCAATAGTGAACTTTATTTTATGTCACTACTCTATTGTTAACTTTATAAGAACTTTTCAAAATTACAGCCATTAAATATCATAAACTTTTGAAAATTAAAGCCATTAACCATTAATATAAACCGAAATTTAACCGAAAAAAGGTTTTCATCTCGAAGGTATATCAAAATATGTACTTCTGAAGCAAAGTTGACCTCAACGTTGAAAAACTGCACTTGTATTTTCCGACCATTACCAGCCTTAACCATTTTTCATCTTTGGATTAGTTACAAAATTGACCTGAGTAACAGCCAGTTACCCAAGCACACATTTCTCTGACGTTTCTATTGACATACATGAGCCGCGGCTGGACAGAGACTGTGTAATAATAAAAACAAAAGTAATAACCCACTAAATAGCTTAAGGGAAGACACTGCGAGTAAGACAAAACTGTATGATATTGTGTGTACTTGCAATAGAAACATCAATCTCAAATCGCCCACTTACATTTCCACTTATTTAGTAACCGTCACAGTATGAACAACGCCTTATGCCCACGTCTGTTTAGAAACAAGTCACTGTTCTTGTTTTGAATACATCACGTTTCTTATCTAACGCTACTCATAAATAGAGTACTGCTGACTTCATTGGAAGCTGAATTTATATGGTTGTATTTACATTCTGTTTGTTTACTTACTTCGGTTTTTCTTTTAGTGATGGGCTGGGAATACAAAATTTCACCACTGTGGGGGTTTTTCTATTATAGGATTGAGGGAAATTTGAGAATGATGTAATATTTTCTTTTTTTTTAAGAAATAAAATGGCTAAGAAAATCTCTTTACAAGTATATCAAACTGTCTGACCAGTGTGTTTAGTTTCTCGTTTCTTTGAAGGATTTATCGCATTTAGGCTTAGTTAAGATGTATTGTATAACTTAGAGCGGCTTGCGTAACATACGATTTAAACAGACGCTAAATGAAATTAGTTAAATATGTTTAACCCCTTAAACATATTTATCTTAAATACATTTAAGTTTCTCTTGCACGACGTTGTTTCATTGTCGATTTAACTAATCATATTTAGCGAGACCATAGAGGCGTTTTTGCGTTCCATTTCATGGTAAAACCGAGATGTGTTTAAAATTATATGAAGAACGGGCGTACAAGTTGCGTAAAACGAATATTTCTACAGTTTTGATAATCTGTCACATTTGTTTATAATTATTACAATCGTGGTATTATTGTTTTTGTTTGTAATTAATTATAATAAGACATTACTTCTTTCATCTGTTATCCATTGAATTAAAATACGAAAAAATTGAAAGTAACAATATGAGTTGTTGGGTTCCATCTGGTTATCAGTTAGGTTTTATGTGTTTTAGATCACTTTTGGTTTACAGTTAGGTTTTTTGTGTTTTGAGTCGCACCTATCACAATTGTTTGGTTACATCCCTTTATTAGCTTAGCCATTAGTAGTACGAAGGTCCAAATCTGGTGGTTGATTTGCTTAAACGAAATCGTCTTCTAAATTTGTCTTCAGAGAGGCTGTTAAATAAATCAGGTCGCGGAAATACTTGCCGTACTATTGGCCTATTTATATAACCTAGAATTTCTTCATCATCATCAGATCACAAATCAAAGAGATCCATTACAATCTTTTAAAATAAGATAACAAATAAATGTAAACAATATAGTACCTAACCTCAAATCTTAGATGAATGACAGTCCCTAAATGCGTTTAGCGGCGCTAAACACCCGTTCTTGGCTATTTAACTTTGACAGCTCGCTAAACGTATTTAAGAATGAAAGTTTGGTTGTGCAAGACGTTAATTTTGTTTAGGCCTTAAAAATGTGTTTAGTTCTACTTAAATCAAATTAAGATGCGTTACGCAAGCCGCCCTTAATATATTTGAACCGCACCAGCCCAATTCATAGTTAATGAACGATCACATTTCTATAAATAAGAAAAAAACTTGTCATAAACGTCTGCGCTTTTTACTGATTTTTATAAAGATGTCATTAGTTTGCCTTGGCTCTCTAGGATCCTAATAAAATTTTACCCTGAACGACCTTTGTCAAGAAGAAAAAGATTCGATGCATAAGTCAAAAAGATCTACACCCTGAAACACATGATATCAGAATTAAATATAATTACAGTTTTCAATTCATGCTTAATTAATTAGGAAGACAAAACATATTCAGCCATATATAATACTACCATGCTATGAAAACTCGGAGATAACTTGGGTTTAACCAACAATGAGTCATACAAGATAAGCACTGTCTTGAATCACATTGTAAATAAACTGCAAACGCTAGGACGCTGTATCGAGTAAGCGAAACAAAAGACTGTGTAGCTTTGTTGTAGCTTAATGATTCGTACATTCGCGGAATCATTAAGTTTCTGGCGCCGGATTTTAATGACATTACCATACATACATTATACTGTACGTGTTTATACTGATGTGTGATTTCAATTCAGTCATTTAACATATCATTTTGCTAATATGTTGCATGCTTAAAGAAATTAAATGTATACTGGAGCTAAGACAGAATTTAAATTGCATAACGTTGCAGCACAAATTAAGAATGGCTATGTTCTTTCATGCATGATTTTTAACTAAGAATAGGACACTTAAATCAATATTATTCTTCTTATGGTTATGCAATAAAGTAATGAATTTAATATTCTGAACATTTAACTGCAATACGTAAGATGCCAAACTACCCATTATTCTTTCGCCAGATCCACTTTACCTTAAACCCCGCAAAACAAAGGAAAAGCATCATTGAGCTCCTTGAAATGTTTTTAAATATTGTAACAATGACAACCTTTTTCTTTATAATTGACGATGCTCAGTGCATTTCCAACAGAAATAAAATCTAAAGATAACGCTTGCAGCCATTAGAATACATACAACCGTATGTTAAATTATTTGCAGCTTAAAATGGAAAGCATACATAAATTCCAAGTAAAGGCGGTTCTTGTTGCCATTACTATGATTTACGTGGGCTGTAAAATACTATGCTCACGGTGTCTCACTGTCTGTCTGTCTAACTTCACACTAATCTGATTGTATGGACGTAAATAGAATGTTACTGTATGCTATTGTCATTCAAACTTCTTTGTCGTATACATGCGATCAATATCTATCTTTATGGAAGTTATTTTGACGTTTAAACTTTTTAATATTTCAAATTTGAATAGGTATTCTTTTGTGTTTGGCTAAATATACCGTTTAAACTACGTACTCTTCGTAAAGTTGGTATATTGAGGTTTCTTGATGACACCGTTTACTCGTATGAATAGAGTTACGGTCGTCGATATAAATATTTTTCAAAAGCATACGTATGTTGGCCGGTCCCTGCAGTGGGACTTTAATGGGGTCTTATGATGATGATGATGATACGTATATTATTACGATCATTTTTAGATGGTATCAAATTTAGGAAAGCATATTCGTTTCGTTTTCAAATACCTACGTCTTATAGATGTTTGTAAAAGGCAAAACTAGTAGGGCATAATGCAGCATTTATTTAATTACAAAAATATATCAATAAGCCCATTTATATTTCATATCAATTAATAATTTAACAAAATCTGTAATTACGGCGTGCATAAATCAATTAAAAAATAAAAATTGACCAACAAAATATCAGTAAAAATGTTTTTAAACGGGAAATCATTGAATTAAAATTACAGTAAATAAGGTAACGTAGGTAGTTATTAATAAATATAAACGTAGAGCACGTTTTACGATAATTGTAAGTGGCCACACAAGTAGAGGACTGTTTCTTTGAGCGCACTCACAAAACGCCTCAAGCCACTTACTAGCCGCGCCCATACAACGAGTGCATGCTTCTACTTATTAACAAAATAATAACAAAATATACTATTTAATTTATTTTTATTTACTTTAATGGATGTGTCAGCAACTAAATTATTACTGGTCTTTACCGCACAAACTCTTGTTCATAAGTGGTACCTAAGAAAATACAGAATGTAACCAGTAACCACTCTACATAATATCATTTTTTAACTATATACTCGTAATTAAGTATGTATGTATGTTTATCGTCACTGTTGTTAGAGTTTCAGTCCAAACAAATGATGGACCTTTGAACAAGACCAGGGCTTTTAAAGTTTTCGTTTATAATAAAACGCAACTTAAAATAACTTGAAAAACACAACAATAAGTTAAACGTAACTCAATTCTTTATGCTTAGCTTTTTGTAATCTCAGAGTCAGCGGCTATTCAAAAGAAAAAAAAAGGAACACTCGTGCCTTAACGCTTTTTTTGTAAATTTCCTATTTCACAGCTATTTGAAGAGTTGCTGCCATCCGTGCGTGTCGGCCATTGTAATGTGTAGTGACGGCTGCGACTGCACACGATCCATTTCGCGGATCACTGCCCGCCATAATTACAAAGCGCATTATAAATCGTTTCATATACAGATTCATTCATATTTAATAACCTGTTGATTCGACTCATCAATAATCGAATCGGTATCGATACAATTTGTGATATGATGACTTATAATCGAGTGCTATTGAACCTTTTAACCTTGAATTATTGTCGGCGCAAGACGATATCGTTGATTCGACTTCATTCGGCTGCTGTTTGAGAAATCAATTTGTTAGTTACGGTTTTATTGTAACTTAATTATTTACAGATAAAGTGAGATAAATGAATTTGTATCTTAATATTTTTACAACACTAGGGTTTTAAACAACGTTAAGGTTATATTATTTTGTAGGCTACTTTCAGACTTATCAGTCGAGAATGTTCTTAGCTATGTTTTCTGAACATCGGTTCAGGTCATCAGGTGATCTTTTTTATCAATCAGGGGTTTTATTACAATTTTTAATTTGATCTTATCTATCCTGTGTAAGATTCAAACATACGCACTCTCAAGACTAAGACAATTGGACTTTAGCAATATCGTTGCAAGAATAACTGTCATTGTAAAAACAGCACTAGTATGTAGTACCTAATCGTAGACTAAATTTCCCTTCGTGGAATTTCTTCATTACAGTGGGATCTTATAGCACCGACAAGAATTTTCAGCATTGAAAAGAAGAATAACTTTTTTTTCAACTTTGTATTTTTGCTGCATGTTCTAAGACTAACGTCAAACATTCTAAAGAGAAGTGCACTACTTTCCCACAACATCCTTTTGCTTCAATTTAACATGATCTACAATTTAAAAAAACAGTCGGTTAATCAATAGTTATCATAGCGTTGATCAACAATACCGTGATTAGTTCCCCCGGCAACAAAACCGGGTAATGATTAGTTTGCCCACAAACCTTCTTGTTAGTTAATAAGATAAGAGTTAATTTGTAGGCGTTCAAGTTTGTTAACTTTTATTTAGTGAGAGTTCAGCTTAATTTAATTACGCAGCATTGTTCTATGTTAAACAATAGTGTGTAAAGTTAAATTGTTTTTGGTTTCGTCACACAGACACCTGTGATTGTTCTCTGACTATGTTTTACAAAGTTTATTAGCTAGGATTCAAGTGATGTCCATCGTGAAAAAATAGATGGGAAAAGATTCACAGTAGGTAGGTATAGTTTTGCATGAACATAGAACAGAAGGATTGATATGGTGTTTGAATGGAATGTATTTTTTTTCCTATCTACTAGTTACAATTGAAAAGTGGTTAAAGACATAATGTAAAATAAATAATTTATGAAATAAACTTACATACCTTTACATTTTGACCTAGTAATTAGAACCTTCTGATTAGGGAGAGGACTATAGAGTTCTTAAAAACTTAATTTAATTTTCTATTTTAGAACGTTAAATACTTTACAGATAAGTAGTTTTAAATCAGTTTGGAACTAGATTGAATTTAGACTCATAAATATTGTTACAATTGTAACAAAGTGGCAAGTATGTATTGTAACAAATTGGCAAACGTAAGTATCGAAACAAAATAAAGATATAAAGACAAAAATACTTCATTCATAATCTAGATCCATTCTTCAGTTTGATACGATACATCAGCATAATACCTTACCGGCCAGTACGATTTAAAATTTTAATACGCTCATACATTGTCGGTGGAGGACAAAGTAATATGTCGGGGAAAAAGTCTTTTCGCATAACGTAGGTATAAACTTATTATAAAATTTCTTTGACTGTACTACTTGTGTCTGGCTGGTTTTGGTAACATTAAAAAGGTTACATTATAAAGAAAAGAAAAAAATAAAAAAAAGTTGTTTCCCGCTATTTTTCATTTGTTTTTCTCTCCGTAAAAATGAGTGAATCTAATGAAGAAATTCGATACATTTTAAAATTTTATTATAAAAAAGGCAAAAATGCAACTCAAGCAGTGAAAAAAATTTGTGATGTTTATGGACCTGATGCAGTGTCAGTAAGAGTAGCACAAATTTGGTTCAAACGTTTTCAGTCCGGAAATTTTGATGTTAAAGCACCTCGCTCTGGTCGCCCTGTTACGAATAAAATGGACGCCATTTTTGAAAGAGTGGAGCAAGATCGGCATATTAGTAGTTACGATGTAGCTGAAGAACTGGGAATTGACCACAAAACAGTTTTGACCCATTTGAAGAAAGCTGGTTATACAAAAAAGCTCGATATTTGGGTGCCACACGAGCTCACTCAAAGAAACTTAATGAACCGTGTACTCATTTGCGATTCATTATTGAGACGTAATGAAACCGAGCCGTTTTTGAAGAGATTGATAACTGGCGATGAAAAGTGGATCACGTACGACAAGAACGTGCGAAAAAGGTCGTGGTCGAAAGTTGGCCAGGCTTCACAGACTGTGGCCAAACCTGGCCTAACACGAAATAAGGTGATGCTGTGTGTATGGTGGGATTGGAAGGGCATTGTTCATTATGAGCTTTTACCGCCCGGCAAAACCATCGATTCTGATCTTTACTGTCAGCAACTGATGAGATTAAAGGAAGCAGTCGAGAGAAAACGGCCGGAATTGATCAACAGGAAGGGTGTGGTCTTCCATCACGATAACGCTAGACCACACACATCTTTAGCCACTCAGCAAAAATTAAGAGAGTTCGACTGGGAGGTCCTAGTGCATCCACCATATAGCCCTGACCTTGCGCCTTCAGATTTTCACCTGTTTCGGTCTCTTTAGAATTCTTTAGGTTCTGTAAGGTTGACCTCAAGAGAGGACTGCCAAAACTATTTGTCCCGTTTTTTTTATCAGAAGTCCCAAAGTTTCTACAGTAACGGGATAATGTCTCTGCCCACAAAATGGCAAAAAGTTGTTCAACAAAACGGTACATATATATTGTAAATAAATGTAAATAAACTTTGAAAAAAATGTCTTGACTTTTCATACAAAAATACGAAAAGACTTTTTCCCCTATTTCTTAATGTTTATTTATCATACGTAGGTAGATATCGTTCTGAAGAGACAGCTGATGATTGACATGTCCTGTACATAGTGACGTTGTTTAAATGTATCACAATAGTGACAATATGGTTAAAACGTCATATTATACCTATATCGGTCATTTGTGTCGATAGATATCAAACTTGCCAAAGTCACGTCTAAAGATTTTTCGGATATTGATGGTTTTTTAGAATTGGAAGTTTTAGGTACTAAGAAGCTGAAATTATTATTTTATGGTATGAATATTAGCTTAACAAAACTGACGACATGATAAATAAAATACATTCAATGAGTAAATATTCATATTTAGATGAATTTTATTAGGACTTAGGCGCTAATGATGTAATACTTATGGACAGACACTGGACTTTGGAGAGTTTGATATATTTCTTTAGGACTTTGGCGACTTTGGAGTTACAACTTGTATTAAATTGTCCAAGAATGGCGGCCATGGCCGAGTAAAGAGGAAGCGTAATTGGTTGAAAGGGACTTTGTCTTTTATGATTTGAAAAGCGTGTGTGACTTTGGCGGGATTGAAAAAATGCATTAACTTTTGCCTTGAATTTCTTAGGAAAGACGAAGACTTAGGTTGGTTTGGCATAAACGAAAATAATCGTATTGTTTTGCTAAACCGAATAATTAAATAAAACTTTAAATGGCCGGTACTGGACTTGGGCGAGTTTGATATCTATCGACACATTTGAAGTTACTATGGCAAATGTTTGGCTAATTAAAAAAATATTTTTTTTCATATTTTTTTTGTATATTGTTATACGGATTATTTATTTTTTTACTTACGGGATTATTTCTTCACAATTTTCATAAAATGAAGGACTGATAATTAATTACACTAAGGAATGGTTCACGCGTTATAATATTATTAACTGTACGAAAAGAAAAAAAAAGGTAAACTTGACAAAAAACTCAATACTTAACCATTCGACCAGCAAAGAAAAACTTAAGCTACTAATATCTTGCTAGCCAGACGAATCACTATTGTTTATGACAAATTTTCATTTTTATCTTTGTAATGCACAGAGTTCTTATGCAGCATCTGTCATGGACAAGCGTGAAGCTTACATAAATATGCGAGTGATTTGTCTTGTCACGATGTCAAAAACGACGTCGAAAAAACCTTATCCCAAGTATTAAAATATACATGTGATTATTTGACGTCATACGATGTCCTCTATATTTCCGTCCCTCTAACGATTGATAGCTACAATGTGTACTTCTACAATAAAATATGAAGCAAACATCCTGTGAGAACTAACATTACCGAGAGATTAACAAGTCATTCATATCATATGGCGAGTTCAATTAAACGATATTCGATTAATTCTTATTTTTTTTATTCCGCATGGTGACGGACTAACAATCATTTCGTCAAAAAGACGTCAATTCATCGTAACAGCCCATTAATGTCTCACTGCAGGGACGGGCCTCCTCCCGGGACGGAGGGATACTTGGCCTACTAATACCACCCTGGCCAGACGGATTGGTATAGGGTTTAATTTCAAGTTTTCCTTCTTTTTATTTCGTAAAGATAATATTGATGGATAGTCCCTTAGTTGATTTTTGCGACACCCATGGGATGAGATGGGGTGGTGACATATTGTATTCTTACTCCGTCACCACACGGAGAGTGGACGCGTGGCACGAACACGTCAATTACAAAGCAATATTAGCTAGCAAACAAATGAAACCAGGCATAAAAATGTAGCTAAGCCATATTTTCTTTATACGTGAAAGAAGATGATGGGGTAATGGGCTATATTGAGTAGTTTTAAATTGTATCCTTTACTACCTTAATGAAACTACTCACAGCTGATTGGTAAAGGCTTTCATATCTAATGTTCCTTATTTTGTTGCTATAGAGAAAAGCATTTATCAAATTAATATTTTTGTTTTTAGAGTAAATGTACATTATTAATTTCTCTAACTCATCTTTTACATGTGCACATGGAGAATGCCTATTTCAGTAGTTTACGTAACATTGTGAAATTTCTTGGCTCGTTAAAACTGCATGTAGCTTAAGGCATTATCCACTCATCTTGCATTGTTGCAGTTATTTCATAAAGATAATTATGTGATTATAGGTTTGCCCGACTAAGTATATCATTAAACCGTGGCAGACACTATAGTCTATTATTAGTATTATTTTTTGTTATTAGTAGTTTATTAGCAGATTAAAAATACATTAAAGTATATAATTATGTAATGTATATTTACAATATTCTTCAATCATAATATTAGAATGCCACCTAGTCCCAAAGCAAGAATAAAGTATTCGAACTTAATTATGCTTTACTAGCTGACTCGTGCCCACTTCTTTGGGCGGCGAAAAAACCATGTCTCTTTTTTAATCATATTTCATTACTGCTCCGCTCCTGTTAGTAAAGTCGAGATATTATATAGCCTATGACACTCCCCGATAAATTTACTATTCAACACAAAAATAATTTTTAAAATCGGTTCAATAGATCCGACAGAGATTACCCCCTACAGCGTCACAAACACACAAACTTTTTATAATATTAGTATAGAAGTATAGATTTTGCATATAATCAAAAGCGTAACAGTTACCTACTCTGCCGCGTAATAAAATAAAGAGCGGATTGTCCCTGTAACGAGGTTAAGCTCAATCATCCTCCTTCGATGATGTAGTCGAAGACGGCAAAGAGGACTTCCTTTTCTTCTTGCATCAAGATGGCGGACGAGCAGGCCTAGCTGATGGTAACTGGAAATCACCGCACATAAAGACCAACAATGCCAGAGCACATGCCCTACCTTTTGCCAAGGATAGACAGAAGTAATTAAGTCTTCGTCATAACACCCCATTAATGTCCCACTGCAGGGACGGGCCTTCTCCCATGACGGAGGGATACTTAGCCTTTTAATACCATGCTGGCCAGGCGGATTGGTAGGTATAAGGTTTAATTTCAAGTTTTCCTTCTTTTTATTTCGTATAGTTAATATTCACGGATAGTCGCTTAGTAGGTTTTTACGACACCCGTGGGATGAGATGGGGTGGTGACATATTGTATTCTTACTCCGTCACCAAACGGACAATTAAGTCTTATAAGCCAGTAATTCAATTAGTTATTTCTTCCTTTATCAACGGCATTTTAATCATACCAAATAATTGTTCACAATACACTACGCTTGAAAGTCTCGACGTATTACAAAGGAGGAAATACACGAGCCTCGATCTTTAAAAATGGAACTTTATTTACAACAACAAATTTAAGAGGGTTAGAGTAAATACCTCATCATTTTGGTTATCGATGCTACGGTGGGACCATAAATAAAGTTAACGTTAATTAAGTGCAGGATAGCCATTAAGTACACGGTTACTAAGTTATCTCAGTACATCGCGCGTGTTTAACTATGTGGTTAACTTAATAATAAAAGGAAACTTGTAAGGAATTTGTTAGTACGCTTACTTAGTAACTGATAAAATTTGCTTGAGGTTTTATGAAATATTTTTGTTTAGTTATTATTAAAATATTTCAGAAATACTTTATTTTTCTAGCTAAATGTATCATCATCTTTACCATTAAATTATCTTCCCATAGAAGTCGCCAAATTTGAATACCAAGGCTTACCTGGGTCAGGCCACCGGAGCCCAAGAGTCTGGGGCATTTACTCAGAAGACACAATGTTCGAACTCTACCTCCAGCTTAAAATTATGTCAATTGTACTTTGATTTATGGTTAAGTTGTCCACAAAGTGAAGACATAATCAACACTGGAATAAAAAAAATACCTATAAATAATAGGTGGAAACCAGGTCTAATAATACTACGCCAATCGAGCAAGTTTGTACCAAGGTAAGGTTCTATTTGAAGTTTTCTCTTATTCACAATCAGAAAGAGAGAGAGAGAGAGAGAGATTCGAAAGTTTTGGGAGAGATAGTAGCATATTAAACCAGTCCGTCACTACATGGCCAAAATGGGTGGTCAAAATTATAATAATTACAGAATATTCTTTAATTCCACAAATATAATTTTTGCACAGTACAAAATCGCGTGTTCCATGAATTGGTTTTAATATTCGCATTAATTTTCGTACAGAGAGCATGTAAAATGATACTGTGGTTTTGTTTCTGGGTGTGACTGCCAGGCTTGGCATCACGCAATGCTACTAACATTACAAGTAATGAATATTTTGATTTATGGTGTTAATGTCATAATCACTTACGCTTAAAAAAGGTTAAGTTTTATTGTTTGACGAAGGAGGTTGGTATTTCTTTTTTTGGGAATTAAGTTGCCATGCAGATAGCTTTTAATAAAATATTGTTCATGTATTAAATCGGGTTAAGTATAAGTGCCGGTGGACTGGACACATGGAGTGCAGAATCGGAGGTCATTGAAGCAGCAAGATTCAGAAATGGCGAGTTGTATACTTTTACACGCAGGACTGACTGCCTGATTAGAGCGGTGGAAAAACGATAAATGAGTGTAGGTACAGAATCATACAAATTGGAAATACTTGTGCAGCTTTGAAAGTTCGTTTCTTGATGTGATAGTAAAAGTGATAAAGACTTAGTAACAATTTAAGAGCAGTCCGTCTCTGAAGAAAAATTAAATTTCATAAGCATTCAATAACAACAGCAAACATTTGGGAACATAATATAACAACAAAAATACGGTACTCTTTACTGCATTCTTATTTAACTATACCCCTTCCAGCGTAAGTTTAGCTTTTTGACAGTTCACGTCCAGGAAGTTTCATAATACTTCCGCTTATTTTTCCAACAAATTATATTGTATTTCATGGACGTACCCATGTTTTTTTCAGTTACCATGGTTACTTAGTGATGGACACTCATAATGATTACCACGATTATGAAACAAATTACAAATAATCGGTAGAAATAAATGCTATAAATAAACCTGAACTCTGCATAATACGTTTATAAAATGTAATATGATATTTTAGATTAGCTATAACCCGCGGATGTGTCACAATAAATTATGTATTTTAAATAATACCAAGCTAACTATAATTTTATCATTTTAAGCCATAGGCTAATTCTCTTAACATAGAAGAAAGAAACAATAATGAAATGATAATGTAAGTTGATGTAAGGATCCAAATGTGTAAAATAAAGTAATTTGAAAAATCGCGAAATCGCTTACAATCGAATGGCATTACATTCGAGATACTGCTGAACGTCACTAACGTCTATCTGTCAAATGTTGTTAAATATAGTGGAAAGGGTATAAACCAGATACACTTCAAATTTAATAAAAAGAAAACACTAACGCGTTCCAATTTTCATCATGGAGGTTAATTGAAATGAAATTAAAATCAATTTACAAGATAATAAAAAGACCATAAATATAATGTATTCACGGTTTTATTAACCTAATCTACTTTCGTATACTAATGCATTTACAGAGTCATATATAAACTTTATGTCTTGTGCCGCTACGGGCCTTAGTCGTAGTTGGTCAAAAAGAAATAAAATTTCGGAAACTATCTTTAATCTGTCAAAACAATAAGTTAGAATAAGTTAATTTTGCGACTTATTTTAATTTACTTCTAACATTTTGTTTTATTTAGAACAAATAAATTTTAAGAATAAGGTAATTTTTACATTACTTTAAAAAGTTGTTATTTTAAAACTTTTTCATATTGTTAAACTCTAATATCTACGATTAATGATTGCGCTAGGGTTTCAAAAACATTTTGCATTGCTACTTTTGATCATTCTGGGTATTATTCGAATACTGTTTTCGAATTAACAAAAGTACTATGAGTTTATCAAATATTTACCCATATCTACATCTTCTGATATTATCCAATGCTTTAATACTCAAGCAAAAACGAATCCAAATCTAGAACTCAAACCAATCGCAAATTGTACACACCTATATGGCAATGGGTTAACACCTACCACCACCACCAATTGTAGGTGTATTCTATTTAGTTCGCCTTGTGAACCTGTCAACTGACACTTTAAATTAGTCGGTTGTTACTGACATTAGCATCGGTGATAATTGTCGGCTGACCCGGATTCTAGGGCTTGGATTAATTAATAATTGGAACTGAAATAGGCGCTGACAAGCATAGCGACCTTATATGGTAAGTTCGAGACTTATCCACCATTTTAGTAGTTTAGTGCTACGATTATAAATTGATTTAAATACGAGTATAACTAGAACATAGTTATTTATAGATTTTAATTGATACTAGTCCATACAGCCTGTTTGGTATTAGTAGATACGCAAAGGTCTCTTAATGATGATTGAAAAGTATTATTGGAAACACGCGCATCAGAATCTATGTAAGCATTAACGGCAGGTTAATGTTTTTATTCAGTTTCATACTTAGAATCTTTTGCCATCGAGACTTTAAGAAGAAGAAGTGTTTGAATGATGCAGCAGATATAAGGATGCGGTTTTAGGGACATTTGTTAGTGTAATCCACTAATAGTTTTTTTGCACTAGAAATGCCATGCCTTTAATCTCCGGTGCCACTGTCAGACTTTTTCTATTACGCAAACGTGCACGCGGCCTACTTCACGGTTAGTTGTTCATGGACAGGAGCAATTCCAGAACATAAGCTGCTGCCAACCGTGGGACACAAGCTGCTATGTCCCAAGCTTTGTAATTTGACTAACAATGTCGTTGAATAACTTCAAAAATAAATTTCATCTAGACATAGATGACTAAAAAAATTTATTTTCACACCTAAAATGGTAGCATAGACAATAATAGTTTACCATAGGCGTAGGTCATCCGGTCACGTTTGTGAAATATTGGCAATGGTTACTTTGAATGTCAATCAGGCAACACGCGTAAGCAAATGTTAAGCTACATTTGAATTATTTAGAGAGCTAAGCTTAACAAGTTCTTTAATTTTATGTATGTAAAAGACCTTAAAAGAGTTAGTGTCAAAGTAGTATTTTATGTTTAACATTTCGGAACAAGTAATGCTGGCTGGAGTGTCCAGTTATCTGAGACACCAATAAAACTAAAGCGTTGCAGCTGTAGATACGTCTCATCGTCATATCAGCCAATAACATCCACTGCTCGACATAGGCCTCGTTTACGTTGACTATTGTCTATACTTACTTATTGATGATTTGCAGGCAATAACTTAATAAATAAATTGAACTTCATTAAATTAATACAGAACCCATGCGGTTAGTGCGTAAATATGGTGCCTCTTCGATTAAAGATATCTCCGTGTTTAGGCGTCAATATCTCTTCAAAATAAAATTAAAAAAAAATAAGTAGATACTTGACATGAAAACCTATATGACGCCCATTACCCAGCGTTAACAATTCCCTTAAATCACTATTTGGAGTCTCAACAGTAGAAGATTGAAGGACTATTAACAATAAACCATGATATATGGTATAAAAGCCATCAAAGTTAAGTGTAACGGTAGGCGTCAAGTGGCATGCATTGTTGTTATAAGTCTATTTTTTTATCTCAGATACTAAAATGACATTTCATGTGTTGCCTGTTTTTTACAACTAATAAATAGTGATGCGGTACAGCCGGTACTTACCGATAAAAATATAGGTTAGTACCGCCGATTACGGTAAATAGAGACTATAGGCTGTTTTTTAATCTCGAATACTAAAATATCATTACTGTTACCTTTTTTTGTGCAATTTATGTATGGTGATGTACCACCACTATCAACAGTTAACGATAAATTTAAATTTTATACAGTTTTTTGGAAGTAATAATATAAAATGTGCAAATTCTAATTTTAAACTCAGGTAAGTAAATGAAACAAAATTTATTTTTGGTACATAATTTATTTTTATTTGGCTGTAAGTACAATTAATCTTTGAGTCTGCATAATAAAATAATAATAATCTTGTTTCATAATAAAATTAATATATAATTCATAATTAAACATCAATTCTTTTATAGAAACGAATCACCATCCCTGGACAAGGTTATTCTTGTACTGATATTTATATGGTTTTCATTCTTTATTCGTTAAAACTAGAATAAAATGAAACTATTACTTGAAGACATAATTACTTTAACCAACTCTTTGTTTTCAGATACTGCAAGTTGTAAACAAAGACCCTGAATTTCCATCCTTTTCTAGAAGCACATTATAAGTATAAAATATTAAAACACCTGCAATTTAAATATATGACCAGAAAACGACGTAGCGCGTTAATCGACCGAAAAGATATCATTTTATGGCGTCAACAATATCTTCGAAAAATTAAAGAATTTAGAAGAGAAGGACGCATCATATACTATCAAGATGAAACGTGGATTAATGAAGGTATGTTTGGTTATTGTCTGGTCAACCATGTTTGTAATTATTTAATTTACATACCTAATAATTACCCAATAATTTCATAATAAAATTAAATTCCTATAGTCATTTTAGGTCATACTGAGAATAAACACTGGGTGGATAACACTATTCAGTCATCGCGTCAGGCGTTCCTAGAAGGCCTAACTACCGGATTGAAAGGGCCTACAGGAAAAGGAAGGCGACTGGTGGTCTCCCATATAGGAAGTGAGGAGGGTTTTTTTTCCCTATTTTGTCATCACAGCCAACAGTCATTAACTGTCGATTCCAAAAGTATTTATAAATTGTTTTAATAAAACCGTATAAAGGGGGCAGAATTTTTTATTTCCCGAAACCCATACATGGGTCGGTCGATCCAACTGGGTTAAGTGCCAACAATTGTAGGACTTCTAACGATTAGGTGGTTTACCCTAATTTGTTTAATGTTATAAAATTACGAAAACTTAAAATAGAAATATACGCCAATGACGTCATGCAAGAAATTATAGGGATGGACATAGAAGGAAAAAAGAGAGAAATTCATTAGATTTGTAGGGACACAACATTGTAATTTGAGCGACTGCTGAGAAATCACTTTTACAGGCGCGCGACTGTACACACAGCAACTAATCAAGCTAGACACTCATGTACCTTAATACCTTGAGATAAGAAACAATTTTAAATGAAAATGTTTAACTTGATGTGTTGCTGTGTGTACTAGCGTTGCCCAGCAGTCGTCTCCCCGCCATCATGTAGTTAGGTCGTCGTAATTATACAGGGTGTTTGGTACATCGTTTGCCAAATTAAAGTAGCTGATAGAAGCGGTCATTACCAGTCTTTCCTCACTCCCCTAGCTGGTTTTAACCTCAACATATTTTAGATATCGATGTAAAGCTATTTTTAAAAGAAAAACCCAATATTTACCATGAACACTTAAATTTTAAAAAAAAATTGTTCCGTGAGTCCTCATAATTATGTTTTGTTTTAAAGTTTAATACTAGGAGCATCAAATAAATTCATAATAGCTCACCAAAAACGTCAACTTTTTGTTTATTGACTTATTATAAGAATAGAGACAGGTAAAATTTAAAGATATGATCAACTTCACAGTACAATAAAAAAATAAATAAAAGAGAGAAAGTTCTTCCATTTTCTGAATAAATGCCTTACTTTATCCTCTTTCCATTGGTATACAACATCCTATAAAATAGTAAATAGTTTTTCTACAAAACATGTGTAATAAATAATTCAAAGTAAAGAAAACACGTTTGATGAATAAGCACAGGTAAATTTACTAGCTATAATTGCTATAATTGATTCATTCTAGCGTACTTAGGTACCTAGTTACTTTAGCTTTTTTTGTCACTGCAGTGGGTCTACCTTATCACATTAGAGTTAATTTTAATATAATAAAAAAAAAAAGTCATCATTTACTATAGCGTCAATAATTACTTCGAATTATTTATTTATTTGTTAAGCACACCAACAGTATGTATGTTTATGTATTACACATGTTTTGTAGAAAAACTATTTACTATTTTATAGGATGTTGTATACCAATGGAAAGAGGATAAAGTACCTACCTCTTCTATCAGCAACTTCTACTATTTGTTTTTATAAATATCTAACAACTATTTGCTAATACATGAGAACTGATATTATGTCAAAGTATCGTCATGATTTAGCTGATGTTTTGTTGTGCGATATTGACCCTAATAGTTTTATGAAATGCAACTAATATTAACTCTAGAGGTGATAAAGGCATTTTTTCTCGACTATACTAACAACCGTAAATATTTTACAATAATTACAAAACGAATCGAAACACAGGGACAGCACTGTTTCTTAAAAGCTGGCTATATTAGTTTTACGTTTGACATTAGTAGTTGTCATTTTAGTGTCCGAGATAAAAAAATAGACTTTAGTTTATAGCCGCTCCTAAATATCGACCGGGAAGTGACAAAGTGCCTCTGTTAGATATCATGTAAGTACTTTCGTACGTAAAACTGCAATATAGTCTTTTAGCAATGAATTACTATGAATATCACTTACTGCTTTCATATCATATTTAATAATTATTACTTCGATCAATTAATGAATCAATCAAGAAGCTATTACATTACTTAATTAATAGCATATAGCAGTACTTACGTACCTACATATTATAAAGAGATAGCTGCTAGACTAGTTTAAACTAGAAAGGACTTGGTTTTGTTTTCTATCAACATTTAGTACACGCTGAAGTATAAATGAAGTTATGATTTTATGTATTTGCAGACAATCACTATACAGATAATATAATTGACAAATGATAAATGTCGAAACTATAAAAGATACAAATATGATAATTTAAAAAATCAAATTAAAAAACTATTAACCCTCTACTTCATATGGGCCCATATATGGTATGCCGATTTTATTGTTGTTTTATTTCCAAACAAATAATAATTAAGTCATTCCACATTGTTAAATCCAGGTAATGGTTAAGTAACTAAAAGAAAACGCACTCAGTTTGTCTATGATTTGATGACATTTAGGAAAAAAATTACTTTTGTGCGGGTAGTCAGTGAAACAAAAGACGACTGCCTGACATACATTTTTGAGTATCAAAAACAAAAACGAAATGTCAATACTTCCTTCTTTACCTATAAACAATGATTTTCTTACTTTTTACGTATTTACTATACTTTTCATCCACTTTTATGTCAATACCATATATGGGCTCATATGCAGCACGACGTAAATACGTTTGGACATATATGGTATTGTATGCATTCTGACTTATATTCATAACGAATAAAAAATTCAAGTGCTAATATTCTTTTAGCTTTTTTTCTATTGCCCTGTTTTCACTCCTGTTTTTTTTGTTTTTGCTTTTGTTTGGTAGAATAGGCTTTGTTTGTTTTTATGAAAAAAAAAAACAAATATATGCTAATCCTATTGCGGGTGACGGTTATCTTAGTGACGACCGTGTGTTGGATTCCGATAGCAAAGTATCTTTTATACCTGTTTCATTCAGAAGACCCATTATTATATCTGAAACTGATGATAAAAGTTTGGATGAAGACAATATTCCTCTAGCAAAAAATGTGACTAAGAAGCCTCGCAAAACGTCAGCTGCTGACGGAATGGGACTCCAAACATCTGGATCCATACAATCCTGGCTACTTCACTTTCACGGGCGATATTGATCTGCCTTCATGCATTTCAGAGGTGAATACACCAGCTGAACTTTTAGTTTTCTTTTAATGGTGGTTCGCTGTCCAAACCTGATATACCCGTATCTTCTAAATGGATGACAAAAAATTCCAGAGCGATGCTAAGACATTCCTTTGGGCTGTGTCAGAACAGATAACATTGGACATTGGCCTATGTGGCAAGAAAACGTCAACATTGCATAGTATGTTCTATGAAAACATACACTAAATGTACAAAATGCAAAGTTTTTCTATGCTACAATGATAAAAGAAACTGTCTCGTTACATTCCACGACTAACAATAAAATATATTATAACCTCCTTAGATATTATGTAGGTAATGTTCCTTTTCTACTTAGTTATTGACTGCATACGATACCATATATGTCCGATCGAGATTTTGTCTAAGTGCATACGAGCCCATATATGGAATATTAGTTTTTTTTCTACATGAAACTACTTTTTTCTTTTTTTTCGATTTTTTTGTCTTAATATTATTTAAATAAAGCAATATCCACAAAGAAACATTTTTTTATGGGTTAAAAAGCATTTGAACTGTGTTCAAAACTTCCAAAACAAAAACGGCATCAAAGGAAAACGTTTATCTAGCCATATAGATATAGAACGCAGCTGACATTTCAATGTTTACCAAAAATAACATTTTCATTGAAAAACATAAATCAAAAGCACCGCTTTTTGACGAAACAATGCTAGGCATTACATTTATGACAAAATAGTCGACTATGCAATCATAGACTAATAAAGAACTAAGGCAGGTATAGACAAAAGAGTGTAAAACAATAATGGAACACGCAATCAAAATTCAAAATTGAGGCGCGCACAATTAGAGTGTATTCACGCCCCAACGCTTGTATTCAAATTTCGAATACGTTGAACGTTATGATGAGTGGTTTATTTCATGTCCTTTGTTTCCATTTTATTTTATTTTGTTAACGTCCTACACAGGAAATTGCTTTCGTAGGTATTGTTATTGTAAATTAGGTATGTTTTCTGACATGACGTTTATTTACCGGGCACAATTAGCTGAATGATGAGCTCAATGCTCATAGAGTAAATTTGCTTCGTTCATCTCTTGACCGTGCCACATTTTGAATATCCCGGTTTAATAATTATGATAGAATTCAAAATATTCATAAACTTTTTAGACTGCGTGGTTATGTGTTATGAACATAAACATTTCGTAAAGTTGGCTAAGGAAAACTCGACCAGCCTTAAAACATAATTGATTTATATTTAAGTACAAGGCTTTTAAACTTAACAAAACGAAGCTACAAAACTTTGTGGCCAATATTTCAAACAGAAAAACGAACTTGAAACATGAAAAACATGACGTTTAATTTATGAACTGTCAATCATAATTTTAAGTACGGCTGTCAATGTGGGCACGCGCAGAAGTATGACAGTCTGCAGATATTTAACACATGTGTACTGATAACCGGATAACGTAAGCATCTGCTACATATAAATAGCATAACTCTTGATAAAAAAGTAATCGCTTAAAATTAGTTAAATATTACATATATTTTTTACCTATAAAGCTTAGGTATAACTAGAAAAATCCGAAAAGAAGAAAGACAATGGAAAAAATTGGTACTCGATTTTCTTCAATTGCAACATTGAAAGTTTACGGCTGTCGCGCCTAGATGGCGTTGTACAGTTGAGTTCTAAGTTGCGGCCCGGTGCCGTATAAAGCAATGGTTAAATTTGGTAGTCGAGACGGTTACTCGGTTGGCCTAGTGGTCATGGCGCTGGACGCGTATAGTCCGGAGACGCGGGTTCGAGTCCCGCATCGAGTACCAATTTTTTCCATTATCTTTCTTCTTTTCGGATTTAGTTAAATATTGATTAATAAATTAGTTAATCTATACTAATATTATAAATTGGTAAAGTTTATGTGTATATATTATGTTTGTGTGTTTGTGACGCTGTAGGGGGTAATCTCTAAAACTACTTAACCGATTTAAAAAATTCTTTCTGTGTTGAATAGTCCATTTATAAGGGAGTGTCATAGGCTATAGTATCACGCCATGACTAATAGGAGTGGAGCAGTAATGAAATATGTTTAAAAAACGGATTTTTTTCGCCGCCCGACGAAGTGGGGGGACAGGTCTGCTAATAAAGTTTGATGCTTGAAGCAGGATCGGGGTTTTTCTTTTGGAGAGGTAAGTAGTTTAATATTCTAATTATTTATGGCTAGTATAATTATTATCTAAACTTAATTGGAATGACTGGTCATAGAAAAATCCAGGCTCAAGCTGTTTTTTTTGTGGATAACTAACACTATTAAATAATTTGAGGAAGATTCTAAACCATGATTTTAAGTACGATAGCCACATAACCGCAGCTGTTTACTTACCAAATATAATTATCATCATCATCATAACAGCCCATTAATGTCCCACTGCAGGGACGGGCCTCCTCCCGTGACGGAGGGTTTACTTGGCCTACTAATACCACGCTGGCCAGACGGATTGGTATAGGGTATAATTTCAAGTTTTCCTTCTTTTTTTTTGTAAAGATAGTAGTTACGGTTATTCCCTTAGTCGGTTTTTACGACACCCATGGGATGAGATGGGGTGGTGACATATTGTATTCTTACTCCGTCACCACACGGATGATATTATGATATATTTATGATGATAATTATAATGTAGAGTTATTAATATTGACAATTAAGTTAATAAAGAAATAAAAAATTAACCCAACAGTTAACCTGTCTTCGAATACACAATATCCAAAATGGATAACAAAGACTGTACTAATTACCCAATTAATCTCAATGTGTCTTTATAATTTTAAAGAGAGGTGATTACCTTACTATACTGAGACAGTAACAATCATACACACTACTATATTTGTATGTAAGAAAGATAGTAAACAAATGAACTCCAAATACAGACAAACTAACCCGTTAGTTACAAATGATGATAAATGCCGAAGTTTGCCGAAGAATACCGAGATATACCGAATACAGCTTGTATGATTTGTGAACAAACAATGATAGGGGCGGTGTCGTGGGATAGTTTATCGAATCGCATTACCTATTCGATGTCCGTGCATTTCCGTGGCGTCGCCAGGGCCGTGTTTAATTTCACTTAGCGATCGCCTCTTGTTATTGTGGCCTAGATGTCGAGGAAAGCGGCCCTGCCCATTATCTACGAGTCCCCGACACGACAAACTTGTATATTCAATATAATTGATTCGAATATCAGGCGCAAACATTTTCAGTTATTTTAGGGTTTAAGAAAACCTTGCTAATGGATTTTTTGAAATGTTTTTATATGGGTTAACGTGTAATTCATTTTTCGAAGCACAAAAACATTTATCCTAATGTCTTCAAGCCTCGGGGAATATGTAAAACAGCAGCCGATTGTTTTTCTAGTGCCAGTAAGCAGTTAGCGTTAAAACTATCATCAAGCGAAACAGGATCTTAACTAACAAACGGACCTTATATTTTCTCTAGGCAACTATCGATAGACAAAACATTAATACCCAAATTCTAATTTTAAATCGGATCAAAACGAAGCTAACTTAAAATTATAAACAACGCTCAATAAACACGTAAACAACAAAAAAAGTTGTATTCTAAATTCAAAATAATAGTAAACAAAACAGAATAGCTACCGTAACATCCCAAGATCCTACAGATAGTAATAATTATTTACATTAAAACATTACTAAAAGCGTCTGTTCAAAGTTTGCACCATACTATTAGCAAACATTTTAAACTGATGAAGAAACTGCAATATGTCGACAAAGTAATTTACACGCTCATATACACTGCTGTTGAATGGCTTAAGAAAAACGTTGTCCAGTATAAGATGCCTTGTGAAACACTCTATCTATATTACGCGATGCGTTTTAAAGGCGATTACCATAAACATTTACTTCGCGAACATCAAACGACTAGTACGGTTGTAAAATTTTATTTAAATTGTTTATACATTCATTCTTTCGTTGTGTAGTTGATACTGTAGATTTAAAATATACCTACGTTTTACGTAATACTATGTCCTTAAACCGAATAAGGTATCTTCTTAAATAAACCTGTGGATGTCGTATAAAAGCTATTAAGAGAACTTTTGCAGATACAATACGAAAACACAAGAAGTAAAATTGGATCCCTATACCAATCCGTCAGCCATTGTGGCAAAGGAACAAGTTTTCTTCCGTCTCTTTAGAAGGCACATCCGCGCTATGGACTATTAGAATAACGTATGGATATAGTTGGTAAAAGTATGTCAAATGCTACAAAGTTCTGCAAATTATGTGTGTGTATTTTCGTGCTCTGGTTTTTTTCTATGTTTATATTCTTCTAGTAGTCAGCTGAAAAATAATCTCAAAACTGATACGCATATGCGCAAGGATGATACTTGGCGTGACGATAGTAATAAGTATAATTAAATATGCGGATGCACTTCGACACGTACAGATATGCGGAAGAAATATAATAACAATATACATTACAATAACATTTTTCTATTAATCCGACTAAATAAATAAAATCCTCCTCCCATACACGGCACACATTACGTCTCCGAAATCAATCCGAATAATCTGGACAAAATGTTTACGATTTCCACATCATTGGTTCCCGCCACGCGACCCTATAAGCACAGGCACGTGGTCTTATATTCGTTGGAGCGGAAAGTAGGACGTTCTTCAAATAATGTGACGAACCCTACGTGTTCGGTTGTCCCATAGAGTCCTATACTTAGTTCACTCATGCATGAACAATCTCGTTGCTTATTGATTGCTTATCAAGCTTTCTTTTTTTATTTTATTTTTGTTCCTAAAAAGCCTACTCATTAGGGACCATGCCCTGTGTCGCGGGGACTATAACAAATATCAATTTAACTGATATAAAAAACACCTAAGCTCAGAACAATAATTTGGGGTTTGCTGCGATAATGCCGCAATCTCGTGCTCGCCAGCCGCTTCTGCAATTGCCGCCATCGCAGCTGCAGTTTCTTTTTGTTTGGCTAGTGGCTAACCTAGTGTTGAGAGTTATGCAGGCCACAAATAGGTACCTGACGTAGCTTAACAACTGTGTCACTACTACGACAGCCGGGACTGACTTTGCGCCCCAAAGCACGGAAAAGCTCAGATGGTACCACTGAACAATCACCCATCTAAAGATTGACTTCATCAACATGGCTTAATCAGCGTTATCGTTTTTGAATCAGTGATTGCAACTGGCTGTAAGCGCTAAAGACTTATCAACCAATAACGTATCACACAGTAGAAAGTGACACAACGAAATGTAAACTTCACAAAGTATTTGCTTGATTGAGATTTACTTTTGCTGTTAAGTAGTTGTTTATTGTATACCTTCATATAGGTAGAAAGTATGATGTCTGGTTGCTTTTGTTAATTAATGTTTAAGCACTTAGTTTTATTTAAGTAAATGTGACATAAATTTTGTGTGTTTATGTTTGTTGATAATCATTACTTTGCTTGTAGTGGATGTCTTTAAAAATACAAAAACTAACTATGATAAGTCAAGAACAGTATTATTCTTGACAATCTATTGTTTATCATTACATTGTCATTTTAATACAATTATAAAACAAGTCTTTATGGATACCTTATGAAGCTTAACTTGCTGAACTTCTAGAAACATTAATTTAAGGGGTACAAAGAACATCCAGTTAGAGAATAAATTGTGTGGATCATACAATAAGTCTACCCGATGGATTCGAACTACCCCATAATATTCGTAATGAGCAAAATATTATTTACTTAAATACCAAACAATAAGTTCACATTGTTGGCAGATGTCGAACATTTATATTAACGAACATCTAAATTTAGCTCCATCTAGGACTTGATATTAGAGTTAGGTATAAATTACAAACATTATACAAAAATATTGGCATCAAAAATGATAATCGGGAAAATTAACAAAATATTCATTTCAAATTCAGGTGTATTTTTAGTAGTCTTCCAACCTCGACTGGGAGTAGGTTTTATGGTTAGTTCAGTTAAGAGAAATAATGTAAAATAAACAAATGATAACTGTTGAAAAGACATAAAAATTTATCTATTTACTCGTTACTATACATATAAATACCCATACTTTGTATTCGCGTTTATTGAAATGACAATAGCCTACGGCGTCTATGACAATGTTCAAGGACTTCCATAGAAATACCTTTATTGCGAGAGATATTCAAAGATCTTTTGTGTTCCCCACTATCGAGTACTTTGTGAATCAGAATAACATTGCGAGCGATGAACCGAGATCCGAGCGAGTAATTCGATATATCAACTCGACCCATTCTCACTGAAAGCCGATAAATACATACTTTATTTGGAACTTTCTCATATTTTAAGGTGAACTTATCGGTTACATAAATAAATCCAACAGATAAAGGGTGTCGACGTGTTTACTCAACTAATTCGTCTTCCTCTTGACGTCGCTCGTATATTGCATCATTTGTACTTTAAAGCAGCGGCTTTGATTTGTTTAAAGCTGTCCTCATATTAAGCCACGAACTTATTACTGCAGGATTTGATTCTCTTGTATCACTTCTTGATATGGCCCAGTGACTTGTACATTATTGTTTGATTCATCAACTAAAGAAAAATAATATGAAATGAGTTTTAACTTATTAGGAAAAAATGACCATGTTTTTAATCTCGTGACTGACAAACGCCTTTTAAAAGTCTCGATAGAAACGTCAAACCAATTCAATACCGATCTGTTTGCAAGGCCTTGCTAGCATCTGATCAATCCGGATAAGACCTATTCCTTTATATAGCTTCAACAAAGAAGTTCCGCTTCCTAAATTATGTTTACGCTTACTAACGTAATAAATATTTAGTCTGTTTTTACTACACTGGGATGAGTAGAGTAATAATACTATAAATATGTTCATACTCTATCACTAGGCCATACTTGCTATAATATTTCAACGCGTGTTTCGACAGAAAGTAGGTTATAATTCTTTACTAAGAAAGGGCAACCTAATTAAATTTTCTCCGTTCGACTTAACGATTATAGCTCTGATTATAATAAACAGTCACGTTCTATTTCCTTACTAGAATATTTAAGATAACATTTATAAGCTACTACTAGTCATTTATTGATATTGTTAATTTACCACGTATAGTGATAAATTTATAATCAATGATAACGATAATGATAATTTTAACACATAACAGTAATGAATTTTGTATTCGCATAGAGAATTTAAGAACAATGGAAATAAAAATATAATAATTTACACGTACACAATGCCATCTAGTTTTAAACTAAGCAAAGTAAAGTACTGCAGATGTATGCCAATGTAAGTTAGAGTTTTGTTTGTTTGCTTGGTTAAATACGCTAGTCTCAGTAACTACTGGTCCCAATTGAATTATTTTCAATGTGTTAGAGAATTCGTTTCGCTATTTTGCAGATATCATCCCTATGAAAATGATATTTATGTACTATGTAATTTATTGTGAGCCTATATTTAAACCTAGGTATTGATAAGCATAGCAGATATTAACAACTATACATAAATATCGTATCTATCTATGTGCCAAATATCAAATCAAGCCGCGCGCTCTGCAAATAGAAATGTTATCGCCGATTAATACTAACACATCCTTTCCTCTTTGCAAAACCAGCCTTCTGTATTCCAGCCAGGTGTTTATAAGTTTCCGAACAAAGAGGTTCTATATTCCTACGCCTATACAAAACAGTTTAATACAAGGAGTACTTGTTCCTTTCAGCTATGGTTAAACAAACCAACATGGATGCTTAAAGATATGATCAAAATATGTTTATTAATCAAGAGTTGTTTATGATATATTACTTACGATTATTTATTACGGGCTTGGTGGAGTTTAGGAATGGCGTGCTTATGATCGTGGTTTCAATTACTTTATGTGATCCACAGATGATTGGCTTGGGCTTCGATATGCAATAAGTTGACGTTTGTAAAAGCCTTTGCGAAGCAGAGCATCATCGCTATTGTTAGTGTTATAAATATATGTAAGTTAAGTAGGGTAAATAGGTAATGTCATAGCGCTGAATTATAATAAACTAGCTGACCCGTGCCCACTTCGTAGGGCGGCGAAAAAAACGTGTCACTTTAAAAAAAAAAATCACTACTGCTCTATTTCTGTTAGCCATAGCGTGATACTATATAGCCTATGACACTCCACGATAAATAGACTATTCAACACTAAAATAATTTTTAAAATCGGTTCAGTAGATCCAGAGATTACCCCCTACAACGTCACAAACTTTACCTCTATATAATATTAAGTACAGAAGTATAGATATATGTTTTAAAAGAATATAATCGTAAGTCTGGGCAGAAAACAATGTCTACTAAGTGCAGAACATTTAGTCTCTCTTTACGACACCCCTCCATCATTTTACGCCACCCTCCATCATTTTACGACACCCTTGCAGTTTGACGACAACCTTGCAGTTTTACGACACCCTCCATCATTTTACGGCACCCTTGCAGTTATACGACACCCTTGCAGTTTTAAGACACCCTTGCAGTTATACGACATCCTTGCAGTTTTACGACACCCTTCCATCATTTTAAGACACTCTAGCAGTTTTACGACACCCTCCATGAATTTTACGACACCCTCCATCATTTTACGACATCCTTGCAGTTTTACGACACCCTTCCATCTTTTACGACAGCTTTCATCATTTCACGACACTCTAGCTGTTTTACGACACCGTCCATCCTTTTACGACACCCTCCATGCAATTTACGACACCCTCCCTCATTTTACGACATCCTTGCAGTTTTACGACACCCTTCCATCTTTTACGACAGCCTTCATCATTTTACCCCACCCTAGCTGTTTTACGAAACACTCCTTCATTTTACGACACCCTCCATCATTTTAAGACACCCTCCATCATTAGACGACACCCTCCATCATTTTACGACACCCTTGCAGGTTTACGACACCCTTGCAGTTTAACGACACCCTAGCAGTTTTACGACACCCTCCATCATTTTTCGACACCCTCTATGCATTTTACGACACCCTCCATCATTTTACGACATCCTTGCAGTTTTACGACACCCTTCCATCTTTTACAACACCCTTCATCATTTTACGACACCCTAGCATTTTTACGACAATCTTAAGTTTTAATAATAACACAACATAATTATTATTTAATGTTATTATAATTTAATAATAACATTAAATAATAACGCACTTGTTACTTTCAATTGCAAATCTATTAAAAGGTCAATTGAAGATGTTAGAAAATTGTGTGGTATAGCCGACATATTGGCGTTGCAGGAAACATGGCTGTTGCCTCATGACCTGTCTTATCTTTCGTCTATACACGAGGAATTCGGGAGCACGGGTACATCAGCTGTTGATACGTCTGCGGGTCTGCTGACTGGCAGACCGTACGGAGGAGTAGCGCTACTGTGGAGGAAGAGTATTTTTGAATGTGTTACAGTGATACCGTGTAATAACCCCAGAATATGTGCTATTAAAATATGTCTAAGTGGATGGTCGTTTATCGTATGTAGTGTGTACATGCCGTGTAATAAGCCGGACAATCTTACGGAATTCACTGATTGCCTCGGTACGTTGAGTGCCATCGTGGAGGAAAATGCAGTGGAATCAGTTTTCTTATTAGGAGACTACAATGCTCATCCGGGTGAGTCATTTTATAATGAATTAACTGACTTTTGTTGTGAAGAAAAATGGGTATGTAGTGATATTAAAAAGCTAGGTTTAAATTCAGGAACCTACAGTTATATTAGTGATGCTCATGGGTGTGGGAGGTGGTTAGACCACTGTGTGGTCACGGAGGCCGCATGGGAATTAATAGTAGACTCAAAGGTGTTGTATGACTCATACTGGTCTGACCATTTTCCTCTTGTAACTACTTGTAACTTAAAACTTAGTAAATGTAAAACAATGCAAAGCAATTATAAATTTAATAGTGTAAAGTGGGGGTTTAGAACTGATAAACAAATAAATAGCTACATGGAAATATGTAATCAACAATTAAAATTATTAGATTTTCCTGAAATGTTTTCTCAATGTTGTTTTGATTTTTGTGAGGATTATTCACATCGAAAAATTGTAGATGCATTTTATAACGATATTATAACTAAACTGTCGACAGCCGCCAGTGAGACTTACCCGGTAATTCAACGGCGTAAGAAACCAGTAAAGGGATGGAACCAATATGTTTCAAGTGCTCACAGGGAGGCCAAGTCTAAATTTCTTATGTGGACGTGGTTCGGGAGACCTACCTGTGGATCTTTGTATAAAGAGATGGTTGCTAGTCGAAAAGTATTTAAGAGTAGGCTTAAATGGTGTCAAAATAATCGTGAACAAATTGAAATGGATGCCCTGGCTTCTCTGCATTCCAGGGGTGATTTCGGTCGTTTTTGGAAATCTACCAATACCATGAATGTTAGACCTGGCCTCCCTTTGAGCGTGGAAGGTGTTAATGATCCAAAGAGTATAGCGGATGTTTTTAAAGATCATTTTACTGTAAAGTCTCCTCTAGGTCTGTCAAAAGGGGTGGTCGGTGCTGGTGTTCCGCGAACGGGCCACCTTACTACACTTATTAAGGCAAAGCCTATTGATGGCATTATAAAAACGATGAGCAAAGGAAGGTCGCCCGGTCATGACGATCTCAGCATCGAACATCTAAAGCATGCTGGTATTCACCTTCCGAGAGTATTGGCTCTGTTATTTAATATGTGCTTAGCTCATTCCTACTTGCCTGATGAAATGATGAAAACTATAGTTGTTCCAATCATTAAAAATAAAACTGGGGACATATCAGACAAGTCGAATTATAGGCCAATTTCTCTAGCGACAGTAATCGCAAAGGTGTTTGATCGTGTGCTTTATTCTCAGTTAGAAAATGTTTTAACTCTACATGACGGTCAACATGGATTTAGACGTGGATTATCCACGGAAACCGCAATAATGAGTTTAAAGCACACGGTGAAATACTATACGGACAGGCGTACTCCGGTATACGCATGTTTCCTGGACCTCTCAAGAGCTTTTGATCTTGTCTCATATGACCTCCTCTGGGATAAGCTGCATAGGACTGGTTTGCCAGGAGACCTACTTGTAATGTTTAAGTATTGGTATGACAGTCAGGTGAATCTTGTAAGATGGGCGGAGGAGTTTTCTGAGCCATACAAGACGGAATGTGGGGTGAGGCAGGGGGGGCTAACTTCGCCTGGCCTCTTTAACTTATATATTAATCAGCTGATTGAGGAGCTCAGCAGCGCACGTGTCGGTTGTCATATTGGCAAAGTATGCGTCAACAATATCTGGTATGCTGATGACGCCGTGCTGCTGGCCCCCTCAGTCAGCGCGCTCAGAAAGCTCTTAAAAATTTGTGAGTCTTATGCAGGTTTGCACGGTTTACTGTATAATGACAAGAAGAGCGAGTACATGGTATTTAAGGCAGGTAAAAAGTGTCCAACAGTTGTACCTTCACTAAAACTAAATGGTCAACCTCTTAAGAGAGTGAATCAATTTAAATATCTTGGGCATTTTATTACCGACGATTTAAAAGATGATGTTGATATTGAAAGGGAACGCAGGGCGCTATCGGTTAGGGCAAACATGTTGGCTCGCAGATTTGTACGTTGCTCAAGTGCAGTAAAGATTACTCTATTTAAAGCATTCTGCACGTCCTTGTACTCGAGTAGTCTGTGGGCAGACTATACGAAAAAATCGATTAGCGCCCTGCGGGTCCAATACAACAATGCCTTCAGAGCACTGTTAAAGTTGCCACGTTTTTGTAGCGCCTCAGCCATGTTTGCACATGCAGGCGTGGATAGTTTTGGTGCCCTTTTACGCAAGAAAGCAGGTTCGTTGTTGCGCCGAATACGGGGGAGCGATAACAGTGTTCTGAGGGAAATAGCCGAAAGCGGAAATTGTCAGCTTGTTGGCAACTTAATAAATATAAATTTGTCACTAATAGAGTATAAGTACTAACAAAATTAGATGTAAGTTTACTAACAAATTATGGATTGCGTAGTTATCCGAAAATAAACATTTTTATTTATTTATTTTTTAAGTCTCTTAATTGTAAAACTTTTTTAAAGGTAACATTCTCTAATACATTATTTCAGTATATCTCCAGACGTTTAAGCAGTAGACGCAAAATAAACGTTTTTAAGCGTCCCTTTTATAAACATATTTCATTACTGCTCTACTCCTATTAGGCATAGCGTGATACTATATAGCCTATGACACTCCCCGATAAATGGACTATCAAACACAGAAAGAATTTTTAAAATCGGTTCAGTAGATCCAGAGATTACCCCCTACAACGTCACAAACACACAAACACACAAACAAACAAACACACAAACTTTACCTCTTTATAATATTATTATTAATTATTAATTATTAATTATTAATTATTAATTATTAATTATTAATTATTAATTATTAATTATTAATTATTAATTATTAATTATTAATTATTAATTATTAATTATTAATTATTAATTATTAATTATTAATTATTAATTATTAATTATTAATTATTAATTATTAATTATTAATTATTAATTATTAATTATTAATTATTAATTATTAATTATTAATTATTAATTATTAATTATTAATTATTAATTATTAATTATTAATTATTAATTATTATAGTATAGATAAATATAAATATTCACGGACATCTCTACATATCGCCATCTGTTCCCAAAGTAAGCTAGGCTTAACCTGCTTGTGTTATGGGTAACAGAACAACGGATATTAGTACTTATATACTTTTTTTTATAAATACATACATAATATACATAGAAACACTCAGACCAATGCAAATAATCATGTTCATGCACACAAATATTTGCCTTGAGCGGGAGTCGTACCCGAGACCTCTGCGTAGCAGTCATGTTGTATAACCACTACGCCACAGAGGCCGTTAAAATATCTTTATTAATAAAAACAACGCCATCTGTTGTCAAGAGAACTGTATAAAATACTTACCACATAGTAGTTGTTGTAGTTAATGTAGTACAAACAGTAAACACTCACCTAAAACAAAGGAAACAGAATTCATATTATTATATTAACAAGTTATGCACAATTGATTTAAATAACAACTCTATTTATTTTAAAACAAACTAACTATGTTACTGGTTTCAATACAAGCATAATGCATTTAAATATAAACATAATAATACACATAATATACTAATACAGAATACATTATATAACAACGACCCTATCCTATCGATATCTTAAAAAATGCCGATAGCGAGTAAATAGCATAATATTATCTCTACAAAAAGTTATTATATAGCAATGAAGTTGTCGTCCTACATTTCGACCCAAGTTGAGTCCTTCAAACATAGTGTTTAGAAGGATTTAAGCAGATATTCATATCTGGATTATAGTTCTTTCCATCAGGATCGCTACAGTCTTTATTTTTTCAATTAATTACCTGAATTAATCATTGATGCAACGTAAAGTGCACACCAAGACCTATATACCTTAATGACTTGCAATAAGACACATTTTAGAATGAGAGTAGACGTGGTTACGAGCATACGATCTGTTACAATCCGAATACCGATTCTTGAGCCAGTTGTTTAGCTAAACACGCCGCCAAACTATTCGACCTGATTAACATGCATTACAAACACAGAACATTAAAATACATTAGAAAGGTTATCAAGCGCAGTTTGCATCGGATCCGCTGTAGCCACTAAGCCCCCACTATTTCTACAACTACGTAAGCAACGAAAGTAAATACAGTGTCACGCACACACGCACAACGTCAAACGAAGCGCTATGTTTGGTCACACAGCTCACTCACACAGACGTAATCTTACTTACGTATGTGCTGTGCAAAAGCAATTTATTTTACATTTACGCTAGTGATTGACAAACGATAAAATTGCATCGATTATTACATTATAGAAGGTTCATAATTTGCAAAGTTATTTATTTATTGTATCTGAAATGGGTCTAATGCTTATTTCAATGATATTTTTTATTTAATCATAATATACAACTGTATATTAGTTATTTTATTTATAATAAACTTATTATAAATAAAATAACTCCTTAAATAGTAGATCTGAAACTAAATTAATAATAATCTATTTTCGTATGGAAAAGTCAAGACCGTTTTTACCGACTTCAAAAAGTAGGAGGTTACGTCAATTATATACACTCGAACAAAAATAAAGAGTAAGTACTTAGTAATAAAACGAGTGACTGTAAATTACAGTAGTAAAAGTAAAATTTTTAAATGAATATTAAATAAATATTTGAAGAAATACTATTTTAATAGGTAAGAAATTTTGTTCTTGGAATTTAAGGGTAATTAAATAAAACAATATTCTCCATAAAAATAAATTGATATGCATTTACTCAAATGAAATGAACCATAAATAAATTATAATCAGAAAAATCTAATGAATAAAATTTATCGATAAAGAGCGCTGTTGAGGTACATCACTGCGGTCGGATGTATCAGTGGAAAGCGCGCGTGGCGTTATGCATTGCTTTTCGAATAGGCGAAACTAAGGTTGCATAGCAAACAATGCCGGCAATGAATAAAAACAATGCAATATTATGATTTCTGTTGCCAAAATCAGTTTTTCGTAAATATTGTCATAAAATCAAGAAATTTAGGTGAGTCTAAATTTGTGGTGGAATGAAATTCCTTCTTTTGTCATACTTGACACTTGGCTTCTTGCTTTGCAAGTAATAATAGCACAACTCGGCATTTTTTGACGCTTTCTAAACTTTTTCACGCTGATACGCACTCCATGAAAGTCCGCGGACGACTACGCGGGGATGCGTCGCTTTCGAAACAAACTATGAGCGTTTGCTCACAGTTGAGGCGCGCGAGCCCCGCCTACTTCGCCTTTCTAATGTATTTTAATGTTCTGTGATTACAAAATTAGGGCACTCTAGTGTTGTCAGTCAATGGTTTATTGCCTTAGTATACTCGTAGTATATTTTTATAGATTACTAGCTGACCCGTGCCCACTTCGTTGGGCGGCGAAAAAAACGCGTCCCTTTTTTAAACATAATTTCGTTACTGCTCTACTCCTATTATAGTCTTGCTTATAGCCTATGACACTCCCCGATAAATGGACTATTCAACATAGAAATTTTTAAAATCGGTTCAGTAGATCCACAGATTACCACCTCACAAACACACAAACTTTACCTCTTTATAATATTAGTATAGATTAGTATTATAGAAGTATAGATAAAATACAAAGTATTGAAGGTAGATTATGCGGGCACCACGGTCGTACTAACCAAGACTGACTCTTAAGAGTCTACCATCAGGGGTTCTTACCCATGGGGGGTTCTTACCCATGCGTTAAATAGTACTGTAACTTTAGGTCACTATATTCAATGCAAGTTTTACTATCAACTATCGTATTTGATAGATTAAAAGGAAAAGAAAATAAAGAATCTATTCTGTTTCAAGTAGTGGACATAGCTACAATATGACCGTACAATGATTCCCTAGTCTATTTCCCCTTCACGTCACGTTCCTCATTGACCGGTGTCAAGTACAATAGCTTGGGGATAAATCACGTAAACGAAAGTAAATCTGACAATAAATAAAGCACAATTTAATTATTTTCTATTGATCGTCTTGCTATTCAATTGTAACTGCACACATCAGGGAATTACGAAGTTCTCTTGATTTAAAATTGTCTGCATGACCCGAGGTCCGCTATTATAAAAGTTTTTTCTAAGATAATAACTTATTATTTTCGTCCATGTAGAGATAGAGTCCCTAAGAATGCACAATACCACCATCTTATTCTATATGTATTTTAAAGCTGACTTAAGAGAAAGTAATGAAACAAACTGTAGTAAAATCTATACTAAATTACACAAAATTAGCAACAGCAAATATTAAGCCTCACTAACTGATCCAAGAAACTGTTGCAGACTAAGCTTTTACGTGACATATCCAATGAAAATAACTCTTAACTTAAGTTATAAATAAGTTAAACAAAAACAAATAAAAGAAACATATTAAATTCTTCCAATAAACACCAATAAGTAACTTAAAGCTTTATAAGTAGCGACTCGAACATAAATCTCTCTATCTAAATGAAACTCATAAAGGGCTGCCGTTCAATAGCTTTTAAATAGCTTTATTAAGAAGCTTTTAGACTAATTATTGATCAAGCGCCGGTTTATCTGTTATAGAGATAGATGGACCACTGGTAAATCAGGAAAGGCCCGGGCCTTGTCCGTGGCCCGCTTTGTAGTTAAAAAGAAAAATAAACTTTATGTATGTAATTAACTTAACGAGTCCGATGATGTCATATAAAGCACATTCTTTGTGATAAAAATAACTAATGGCACAAAAGAAATAAAAGAATATACTTACGTCTTTTGTAGGCGTTTGTACTGCTTCGTTTAAAATAAGAATGTAATGTTAGCTTTTTTGTGATTAAAAGATATTATGCAGTTTTTACTTCTTCTTAATAAAAAGCTTGCACAACCGGCCCTTCATTACGTTTATTTCTTCACAAATAAGTTGTTATAATATCATTTTACTTACAGCTGAGCTGTTATCTGAACCTAGGATTCTCATAAAACTTGGAAAAAGCACCAGACTCTTGATAAATAGTTTTCTGTCGCATACAAGACATGTCTAATGCTACTTTGCAGAAATTTTCATCCACATCAAAGTGTGGATCAATGTAAAAACTAGTGAATTTGCAAATTGTATGGTATATAACGTCATAATGCTAAAGATAGTTTTCGATACATATTTGGTTACATATTTTAACAGATCCGTAGGTATATATTTATTACAACGTAACGTTAGATATAAAACCGTAATAGGAAAAAGTCGTAAAGTCGTCAATAAAATTGTAATGAATTGCACGCATGTCCAAATATATTGCGACATAACACCCAACGTCATGTTGCAACGTAACTATAAAAATCAGCAATAAAATTGTGCTGTAAAATAGTAAATATATTTATATTTTGTTTCGGTCAACAAATACTTATAGTTAAAGTTTGTGTGGTGATGTTTTAATAATCTATTAGGTTACCATGACAGAAATGATGTTTATGGTTACTATCCTACCTTACTAATGGCATTGAATTTCTGCTCAAGTAAAACATGTGTGCCTTCTATGTACAAAAAACATCATTTTCATTAACGTGTATTTACAATAACATATTAGTGTGTTAATTAGTTCTCTAGTGCTTATAATATTAAAAACTCTGCTTAATTTGGGCTTGGATGGCGTTGTGTTAATACGTGTGGAATATTAATTGTAATGGACTAAGCAGACCATTAAAATAAATTCCCCGTGAAGAAAATCTTGAACAACAATTGAATTTAAAAAAAATAAAATTTGCAATTAATTTAACCCGTTGATCAGGAATACTACTTTTGAGAGCTCAAAGAATGACCAAATTATATTAAGACCAGACGAACCTAACTAACTTAATCAGACTAAATCCTCTTAATAGATGCAACGCACAAACCATATAATAAAATATATTTATAGATAATTTGACAGTGGCGTGCAAAAACAAAATAAATTCCATCAAATTCAATTCTATTTTCAGACGTAGTAGGCGTGTAACATACACTCATTAAGACGAAAAACCGCAAAGATTCATAAAACACATGTCGTGTTTTAAGTGTATGAATATCAATGACCTAATAAAACAAGATGTTTGAGAGAATGCCAAATGTAAAGAACCACTACAGTTTACAATTGTAATAAATGTACTGAATAAAGCAATATAAACATTAGTATATTAGCTTCATACTATGAATATTATAAACGCGAAAGTGTGTAAGTATAGATGGATGTTTGTTACTCTTTAATGTAAAAACTACTGAATTAATTTTATTGAAACTACAATAATGTAGCTTATACATTAGAAATTGTCCGTGTGGTGACGGAGTAAGAATACAATATGACACCACCCGATCTCATCCCATGGGTGTCGTCAAAACCGACTAAGGGACTATCCGTGAATATTATCTTTACGACGTAAAAAGAAGAAAATCTTGAAATTAAATCCTATACCAATCCGTCTGGCCAGCGTGGTATTAGTAGGCCAAGTATCCCTCCGGCACGGGAGGAGTCCCGTCCCTGCAGTGGGAAATGAATAATGATGATGATAATGATACATCAGAAAAACATTATTAAGGCTGCATGTAGACTGTATTTATAACTCAAAATAACTATACTACCAGCAGTGGCCGTCTTTAGACACCCTTTTTTAAAGCACACTTTGGGTAATAAGAGTAAAAGTTAAGTTCCCAATTTATAAAAAGCTTTTGTATGACAGCAATTTTATTAAATATTGTTTTAAGTACTACTCATTTCTCTACAAATTGACCTACATTTTCGGTCCAAAAACAGCAAACTAGTATAAAATTTGTAAAATTTAACCGTAGTGAAGCTATTAAAGAGATTTATTATAGCAATAACAATACCCAATTCTGTCTGTAATACAATGAGAAGTCACAGCTCAATGTGTGGCCGTGTCTCGTCTATTTTAGTCCAAGTTCAATTATTTACTATATAAATCGTGCCGGGACGCATTAGGCCGTCTTAATTTAGTTTTAAATTTAACTCGCCACGACCAAAGATATCTTGAATAACTTCTGTATAATAGAATAATAAAGATTTATTTAGGTTTGTTTATAATTTATTTTCTTTAATTTATTACATTGTTTATTCTCTTTATATCTTTCTTATATCTAAATACTTACCCTAATATATCGTAAATGTCTCTAGATAAATTTGGCTTGCTTATACCCTAAACCACGTCGGTGACCACGATGTGAATCCTTGTACGTCTAGTACAGGGATTCACATCTAGTCACTTATGAACCTAAAGCAAATTCATTAATTTTTGTTCTTTACAAATTTTTATAATAAAGCTTTCTAGGTCATTTATATTTAAGGATGTTGTTTTCGTGAGTTGTTTTCGTTATTAAAGTTACAAGTATTACATACTCATGTTTATTTATTATTTTATTTTAAGCCGTTGCAACTTGCAACAGCTCAAGTTAAATCATCTCTCAATCCGTCACACTGAATCATATGAAGAATTCTCTCTGACAGTTTTCCTTGAAGAACCTTCATGTCAAACAAAAAGCAACATTTAATTATGAATGCAATTTACTCTTGAATGTTTAATATTATCACCTTCATTGCAATTTTTACGGCTTTTGCTTAAATAAAAAGCTTACCGTGTACCAAATGTATTTTATGTTGTTCGTGTAATAAATCGATGTCTGCGTCTTATTACGGTTGGTAATTTCGTTGTGAACGCCTTATAAGAACTTGATTAATTATCAGATATGGTGAAGACCACGCTTCTTCGACAATCGATTATTAAGGCAGCCACCATCAGAGCCGGAGGTGCGTCTTAATGGGGATTCCGAAAGCTGCGGTGTCACTTTTTGCAGAACACTTAATCATTAAAGTGGCGGGAATACATATGCCCATGTAATTTTATCAATTATAACTACACAGTCTTCCGCATTTATCTTTACGAATATCTTTTTTACGTAACTTGGTGTATCATAATAATTAGCTTAAGTACAAAACATTTATAGTAATTGCAACTGAAATAAGAACATCATAAGAGCATCGACCAACCCAAAATGGCACCTTGCTATCTAGCGTTGTTTAATCCTTAATAATAAGAATAAGTACAGCATTGACGTTAGAAGTACTAAGATTAAAATGTTAAGAGGTTAGAAACAAAGGAATGTGAAATACCTAGAAACCAAACTTATTTAAATCAAGGATGTTTGATATACAGGGATATAAAGAAACGTGACCCAATAATGTCACTCTGAATACGGATTGGCTTAGGAATTGTTTTCGACATAATGTTTATCGAATACTTTTTCACCTCCATGTCAATTTTCGTTCCTAAAAATCGTTAAACATTCGGTTCAGTTAACTTTAGTTGTCAAATTGCCATACAATAGGTAAGACAATTTGAGAACTAAAGTTAACTTAACCGAATTTTTAACGATTTTAAGGTACGGGAATTGACATGCTCTTTTTACGATATCTGCGGCATGCAAAAAGTGTTTTTATAATAAATAGCTATTCCGACACCACACGAATAATAATATTAAATTATCCTCCTATCGGAAGTAAAGCATTATCTTAAGAATACTCTAGGTACTCAAAATTATAACCTTTTGCGAATACAGTGGGATGTTGCTAGGGCGTAAAATAATTAGGATTGCACCGGCCATTAAAGCGAAACGTGCCAATTCTAACGATATAAGACATGTAATTATGACGGTCAAATCAAAACGTGATTTTCGTATCTGTGGGCTGTCTTACTTCACCTAACGATGCGTGGGATTAACCCTACTAATGTTTCTCTTAACTTTATAGAAGTACAGATAACTACAAAAGTGCATTGGCACATGCATTTTACCTTGATTTTGTTTGATGCGTTTTGCACTGGCCGCGGTTGCAAGTTGACTATAGTATAGATTCGATAATGCAGCTGGTGCCGAAGCGTCAACCAATATAAAGATAAATAGCATCATTAAAAATTATGGATTAACACATCTATGTAATATTATAAAACATCTCAACACTAAAAACTAAAAGTTTCACAGTATTGAAATGAAAATAATCTTATCATTAGTAATGTCCAATAAACACTGATAACCAATTTTCCATCAATCGCTGTGGACGAAAAGCGACCTCCTAACATTGGTTCTGTTAATCCACTTTTAATGATGACAGTACATGCATTTGAATTTTAGTAAGAACAATTTTGTATTTTCACGCCGGATACAATCTTTGATTTTATCGTAATGTCTGTTTTAGCACATGAATGATTTACTTTTATTGATAATAATGGCTTACTAATATCATTTTACAGCGTTTATCTTTATTTTCATCAACAACTATTTAGACTGCTATTGGTTATTACATGACATTTATCTTTTATTTATTTCGTATAATAGAAAGCATGTTGAAAATTTTATGTGTCATTTTATTTGTTTCTTCTTGTATAATGATGTGTATTTATTGATCTCAAGAGATGTGTGACTTATTAAAGTTCTGAGATATCAAAAAAGCTCCATGTAATGATATAAAACTAATTCAATATCAATCAGACAGCATGACTTTAGTTGATTATATTTATCTAAATCTGCGTACAAAGCCTTTTGTCATTGCAGTGAGACATCCTAAAGCTGATAAAACTCAAAAGAAACCAAACTACTTTATTAGTTAGCAGAATGCGTGCCATAAAATCAAAGCCCGGAGGCATGATTAAATAAAACGGATATGAAATTCTAATCTTGAATTTGACAGATGACTCATGGAGGACATCGACCTTTTCAGATAAGTGTCAGGATGTATTATTTATATACGTAATGTATTTGCATAATACATTTTAATTAAGTTGCACATCAAGTTGGTTCAAGTCAATTTGAATATCGACCTCACGACCGGCTCTTCCGCGGAATTAAACTAATGTTTATATTATACGTTTTTGTTGTATTATATAACAAATTCGATGGTGGCCTAAACACCTACACGCTTAACTTTTCCCGAAAAATCAAGCTTTCACATATCAAGTTTCTATTTCTCAATATTTGTTTATTTATTTACAAACTTACTGGTTATTAAGTTTTGGTTTAACTTACTGGTTATTAAGTTTTGGTTTAAGTCTTTTTAATATCACTAAATGCCCACACCATGAAAGCATAGAATTTCCTTTTGACTTTCTTCGAAGGAGGGGATTAGTAGATACCTACGAGTACCTACGAACTCGCTAATTTTTTTACCCACCTAATAATATCTGAAAGGGTATAACTATCTAGTTGGTCTTATAGACATATAACATAGTGTTTATGATTACATAACTAATGCATAAGGAATACCTATACATAATATCTATTTTGTCTACTCTACATACTAACTATACCTACCACAGTTTCAATATAAGTTACACTAACACCATACTAGAATGCTATTAACATTTAACAGCTGGCTCGAGCAGAATCCTAGTTAAATTTCATACCATGTACTTTGAATGGTATAATGTGGTATATAAAACTGTTAGTGGTGACGATAAAACGTGTGCGGTTGTCCTATTAAAAAGCAAGTACAAGGGTGTGGCAAAGGCAGGTGTCGCGATATTCTGCCATGCATTGTCGATGTAGCTATAGCTGTTGGCGACGATTCTGCCCTGTGTGGAATTCACGTGGGAGAACGCGACCTGTTTCTGGTGCCTCGGATTTTTGAAACGCATTCGAATATTCGGTTTCTTACCTTCTGTTGTATTCTTTATTGTTTTAGGGGTCATAAAGTTGACGCCGTTTTTTTTATAGTAATCATTTTATGTTTCTAAATTAAAAAAAAAAAATACATAAAATTTATGAAATCGATACCATCTGCCAAACAACGTCAGTGATTTCATCAAAGAGGTAATCCTCTTAATAAATTCTACATAAACATTAACATGTGAAGTATCCTTACATAAAATAGTTATGAATAGTACAGCTATAGTGCTTCCATTATGTATGAGAAGATTTTATTGTCATGGTAGAATATTAATGCCCCAAGGGCAGAAATATTTCATACATTCTCACCACGGTATGTGGACCCCACATCTTTATCTTTATATCTTAAATACTGATTAAGATGAAAGAAAACAATAATTCAAAGTTTGAAGCTCTTTTAATTTATTTTTTATCTCGTGAGCCCATGAATTAACTCTAAGTATAACATTTATCGTTTATTTTACTGACGACCTCAAAAAGGTTTCTGGGTCGGACTGGATGCGGAAGGCGCAGAACCGAGTTCTGTGGCGCGTGTTGGGCGAGGTCTATGTCCAGCAGTGGACTGCGATAGGCTAGTTGACTGATTGACTGATTGATTGATAACATTTATTACATATTCACACAACTTTATTCAATCCAAAACTTAGCAGAGGTTGTACTGTGGCTTTTGACAGCGGATAAACATTCTGTCATGTAACTTTTTATTGTAAAACATTTATGACACCCAGGCCAATTTGCAGTGCAAGCAGTAAAAACATTGCAGTACATGCAGATTTGCATAAAGCCTAATACTGTCCTTGGTTGCATCACATTCAAGGCATGTAACCACTTTGCACAGACGTCGCCGTCGTCGTCTAATTTTAAATATTTTTTTATAAAGAATTCTTTATTCATGATAAAGAATTTCAATATCATAATTATTATTTATAGCGCATAACGCTAACATCGAACTAGGGGTTAAAACTAGAAGATAACTTTCCAGTAGTTGAGAAAAGGTTTATAAATAAATAAATAAATATTCCACACACATTCACACAACGCCATCTAGTCCCAAATTAAGTAAAGCTTATACTATGGGTACTAGACAACGGATAAACATACATAAATAGAAAACACCCAGACCAATGCAAACAATCATGCACACAAAGATTTGCATTGAGCGAGAATCGAACCCGAGACCTCTGCATAGCAGTCATGTTACATAACCACTACGCCACAGAGGTCATCGGGTTATATGTAAGAACTATAAGTTTGAAGCCTCCGGAAACAATTATTAGTTTCATGAAATGTATACTAGCTTCATAATTCTTCAATATTCATTGCACTAGCTAGACGCTAGAATCCAAAAAGTCGTAAAACTAGCAATAACAAAGGTTATTGTCAATCATAACGTAGAACGCCATTCCGAGGTGTAAAATTTTATTGTAAAGCACTCATAATGCGGGTTTAAGTTATGACGGTCTTTGTAAAAGAAATTATGTTTATAATCCTGTTTTACGTAACTTTGTGATATGATAACAGAGCTGGGAGGTTAGATGTGTACGTGTGTACAATACTTATCTTCCAGTGTTTAGGATGACATAACTGTTTTAACTACAAGTACGTACATTATTTTTACCTTTACAAGAATCATCATAACAGCCCAAAAATGTCCCACTGCAGGGACGGGCCTCCTACCGTGACGGAGGGATACTTGGCTTACTAATACCACGCTGGCCAGACGGATTGGTATAGGGTTTAATTTCAAGTTTTCCTTCTTTTAATTTACAAGAATACCAAAGGTTAATTAATTTGTTTTTTTAAGGACGTATATTATTTTTTACTAAAGGAATTTCTCGAAATTAACAATTTAATATAAAGGCAAATTAAACCTTATTAATAACTACAATTGCATTAACTTTTAAAACGTAAAGTCAATTTTATCGTTACATAGTTTGTATCCATATATTCTATAGTCCCTATCAATAAGAGTGAAACTTAAGGATTAAAGCATTTCAATGTCACCTTAGTTAATCGAATGCATAAGTAAGAAAGATAGAAGTTTAATAAGTTATTAAGAACATGTGTAAAAGACAGGTGTCATATATCAAAATAACTCACTAACCACAGCACGTTTAACATTAACTTATAAATTAATACAAATAAATGAATTATTTTAATAGAAATTTATGCCTTATATTAAATAATATGAATATGTACCTACTATAAATCTGATAAATAGGTATTTATTACTTGTATGAATAACAATATTTCTCCGTATTACACTGAGTAAGCCAACGAAGTCATCGACTGCCTAAAATAAACGTGACGTCAAAAGACAGGTCTTTTTAATTGCAACATTCTTTCAAACATGTCCTGGTGTTATAAATACAACATTTACAGAAAACATGACATGTCTTAAAAAGTTTGTATGTATCCCTTCTGAGTTGCCGTTTTGTGTTAGAAACTACATTTATAATCGTAAAATAATACATATTTTACATAATGTATAATTCTTATTTCTTTTAATTGGTAAATTAAAATAACTGTATAAATAATATTTTTATACAATTGGACGAAAAATTTTGTTTTAAAAAACCACAGATTACAGAATTATATAGTTACAGTGATATGATTAGTTTAATAGCAAATTAAACTATATCCCCCTTACTCATAAACGCCTCTTAAATTTTAGTCAATTGATTAATTAGCTTAAACTCTTACGTTGTTTGGCATAAGATTGGTTTTCGTAATAAAAATCTCGCTAAACAGTGATTAAATTTAAGAGGCGTTTATGAGTAAGGGGGTATGTGTTTTAAAAAATGTCACAATGGACGCAATACCCAATAAAGGCGGCAAGAATGCGACGCATGAGGGAAGCAAAGGAGTGCATTGCTTATGGTAGATGATTTGTTATCAGTTATCACAACTAGATCATTAGATTAATACATTGAGATACTATTTTAGTCATATCTACATCGCCTTTACAAAATCGGTAAAAGATACTTAAGCCCAGGACTTTCTTTTTAATACCTACTTTTAGTGTTTGTTTTATCCCTATTTACGAGTATTAATATTGTCGAGAATGTGCATCTTTCGATATTATTTCACTTAGCTTTAGTATCCAATATATTGTTAAAGAGAAAGTATATTCAATAAAACCTCACTCAAAGTTAAAGTTGCAAATTCCTCTCAACTTTCTCATGTTGTCATCTGCCTTAATCCAATTTGAATGCAAAGGATTTATAAATGAACCCACTTTTATTAAGCCACTAGTTAAGACCGCAGCTTCGTTCGCAAACTATTAAAATGTGGTTAAGTATAAAAAGTGTACTTATCTGAATCCGTTGCGTTGATGCCAATAACAGTTAAGGAACTTTGTTTACGCGAATGCTACACAAAAACTCCATATTTTTTACAAAACCCTAAAATAATTAACCAATTTTGGTGAAACATGTATTTTATGAAATTGATTAAGTAATTTCGTGCCAACTAACATTATAAAAATATATACAACCGAATTGGGAACCTCCACTTTTGTGAAGTAGCATATAGTGACGATTTCCACACAATATTTCTTAATCAAAACATAGTGTGTAAAATACCTCTAAACTAACAAAGTGCATAATTATTTCCTAATCACTAAATCGATACAACTCACCATTATTGCATTATAAATCAGCCCCCATAAAATGATATCATACACGCATCATAATGAATAACTAGCATCAGTAATGCATACTAATCTAATATAACCTTGGGCCCCATTATGATTTATTTCATACCGTTATACAAGTAACATCGCATAGGTTAATAATATACATTGAACATTTACTGTACATCGTATTATTACTACAAAATAAGTTTGTTTAGTTTTTAGAGTTTGAATCGTTGAATGAACATGCAAATGCCTAAATTGTGGTAGATTCAGACCCGTTTCAACATAACTGACAATTATTACGTGTACTTATATTATTATGAAACAATCAAAGACTTATAAAAACAAAAGTCTCTATCATGAAAATGCAAAATGAATGTAAGGAATCACTGAAAATCGAATAAATTCAGTTGAATTTAATGGTTTGAAACCAACGCAGGGCAAGTAGGCGAATTCTATTATTCAGACCATAAAACATTATTATAGAAACATTAAATTACGCTAACATAATTTAGTCCTTTACCACTTAATGAGAGCTACACTCATTTTATTAACCCAAGGTATGTCTTGGGTTAATAAAATGAGTGTAGCTCTATTAAATTGTAAATAGTATACCGACACACAAATAAATTAAAATAGACACACAATAAACAGTTCTATGAATAAAATTAAATACATTATACCCTTTCCACTATATTTAACGACATTTGACAGGTTGACGTTAGTGACGTTCAGCAGTATCTCGAATGTAATGCCAGTCGATTGTAAGCGGTTTCGCGATTTTTCAAATTACTTTATTTTACACATTTGGATCCTTACATCAACTTACATTATCATTTTATTACTGTTTCTTTCTTTATCTATGTTAAGAGAATTAGCCTATAGCTTAAAATGATAAAATTATAGTTAGCTTAGGTATTATTTAAAATACATAATTTATCGTGACACATTCGCGGGTTATAGCTAATCTAAAATATCATATAACATTTTATAAACGTATTATGAAGAGTTTAGGTTTATTCATAGCATTTATTTCTACCGATTATTTGTAATTTGTTTCATAACGGTGGTAATCGTTATGAGTGTCCATCACTAAGTAACCATGGTAACTGAAAAAAACATGGGTACGTCCATGAAACACAATATTATTTGTTTGAAAAATAAGCAGAAGTATTACGAAACTTCATGGACGTGAACTGTCAAAAAGCTAAACTTACGCTGGAAGGGGTATAACAATGTTATCTAATCAAGGACGCTCAATCGATCTACAATCAGATTATAAATAAAGTAATGAATTGAATGATACCTCTAACAAAAAATACATTGAAACGGTACAGACAAGGGCACTCTTCACAAACGTAGACCATGTGATTTATAATAGATACCTATGCCCTCGATACAACACAAGAAAAACTAAGAGTCATTAGACACACAGTTATAATACGAATAGCATTGTACATTTGTGGTGAAATGCAGTTAAAAACTGGTCAGTTGTATGTTACTTTAGTTGAGTAACGGACGATCAATGAGAGGGAAGAACTAGTTTGAAGATTACTGTTGACCGGAAAATGTGGCCGTCATGCTAACTTTTTATTTTTCGTAATGTAAAGCTTTTGATATGTGATGTGAAGGGGATTAGTGTTTCTGCTAGCAACTCCCCAATTCGATTCGCGCGCTGTCAAACAATTTGGGCAAAATTAAACTAATATTGTACAATGTTGGCATTGTAAAAATTACATATCGGTTAAACTACTTGCATGGTTTTACTTGTCCGAATTTCCCTTTCTAACTACAGGAGTTTGGTATTAATAACTGATACGTACATAAGAACTGGTTAAAGAAAAGATTGATACACTTTAATTAAAAGCCCTAAAAACTATTACAATGGCAAACGAGGACCCGATCACCCGACATTAAAAATTTCGTTTAGAGCTCCGTTTTGCAACAGCTTGGCTGCGCTCTGAAGTCAACAAAGATAGCTCATTTTAGTCCATAAAACTAATCGTCGAATTAAGTGAAAAAAGACATCATTTTAGGGTGCTTACTCAAGACACGTGGGTAGTTATGTTATTCATAGCTCATATAGAAGTCGTATTGCGTTGCCCGGATTACTTTCTAAGTGTTTATGTTTTGTAAGTCAAGGTGAAGGGAACACCTGTGTCAATATCTTGTCCTTTACTTGTGAATCATTATTTGGATAAAGACGAAGTGTCGGTGGATATGTCGAAGGAATATAACCTCATTTGTACTGACATGTTTGATGATGCCTTGGCATCGTTTAAAATTGGAATGACTTGTGGTATGTTAAACAGCAATTTTCTTTGTTAACGATACGGCAATATAACTCTATTGAATTTGATGGAAAGCGCGAAAACAGTCAAATAAAGGCAACGGATGGTATCACGGACTTTATCCTTTTGCTGGTTTGACCACACGTGTGCGCTATTTGTATACCGACTAATACCCAAATACGTTAAGAAAATGAAATCTATTTAGCGCGAGCGTTACTTGGCTGCCTCCTCAGTACTGGGCTATATTCGCCTTTTCCTATTAGGTGAAATACAGCCATATGTAAAAAAAATAAAAAGGCTATTCTGCATAAGGCTATAATGTTGACATTGTAAGATTATTGGGGCAATGTGCATTTCTAGTATTAAAGTTACACATTTTATTGTTGTCGTGTTAAATTGTGTCGAATACCATATCATCATCATCATAACAGCCCATTAATGTCCCACCGCAGGGCCTCCTCCCGTGATGGAGAGATACTTGGCCTACTAATACCACGCTGGCCAGACGGATTTGTATAGGGCTTAATTTCGAATACCATATAATATACTTAAAATCTATTGGTAGGAAGAATACAAACACAAACATAGAATGGGTCTTGTAATGTCCATAGTATGCCTAGATAGAAGTGAGTGTGATGACATCCAATCCCTAGTTACGGTTAGCACCGTTAACCAAGTAACTGTACATAATGTGACCAAGTTATGGTGACACCACTCGCCAGGCTAACTTAATGATAACATACATCATAATTGTCTGTACTAGGTACTAATACCTAGCTTGTCTAGTCGCAAACAGTTAGCGAATTTTGAACCTATCAAAACAAGCAATGAGTTGAAAAATATAAAATTATTATTTTATTTAAATTTTCGTTCATTTTATTTTTACCTTATATCAGGTGGAAAAAAATGTCATTAACTCATTTTGGCAAGATCAAGCTAGAGGTCAAAAACTCTTTTCGAAACAAAAACTCGAACTACTGACGTGTACTTATCATCATAACAGCCCATTAATGTCCCACTGCACGAACGGGCCTCCTCCCGTGACGGAGGGATACTTGGCCTACTAATACCACGCTGGCCAGACGGATTGGTATAGGGTTTAATTTCAAGTTTTCCTTTTTTTTATTTCTTAAAAATAATATTCACGAATAGTCCCTTAGTCGGTTTTTACGACACCCAAGGGATGAGATGGGGTGGTGACATATTGTATTCTTACTCCGTCACCACACGGACATTTGTCACGAGAAATAAAGGGAATTTCATTTAATTAACGAATGTAAACTTTTTGTCCATTTATGTCTTTTGATCTCTACAATACAGTGTAGGTAAAATAATGTAATTGGAAATAATCATTTCAGCAAAACAACAATTTGTAATTTCGCAATCGTCCATTGTGATATTTAGTTAGTACCGATGTTTAATCTAATTGCAAATTATTGCTAGATAAGTTCATGATATAAACATTAATGCCGGCTTTGATTCGAATGTTAGCATAATTACCGTAAATTAAGCAAGCTTAATGGTTTAGTGGAACTAAATCTTGTATCGCTTAATTTATCAGCGACTTTCATTTAGTTGACATAAGCTAGTATTTCAAAGTGTGTGTGGATGTTTGTTAGTTGTTAACGCTGAAACTACTAGGTCATTTCGGATGATATTTGGTGTGGAGGTAACTGAAAGACTGAGTTAACACATAATTGAATTTCGTAAATCTAGAATTGCAAAATGGTAATTTGTCGTCAGATTTAAATGGCATAATTATAGTGACGGATACAAAGCTTGATACCAATCTATCTGACGTATTATTAGTAGTCTAAGTGTCCTACAAGGGACTCTCGTGTCTTCAAAAGGACGTGAAAAGCCTGTGATAAATCAACAAACAGAACCATACAACCTTCAATATAAAGCTTGTTCCGACATAAATATAATACCAACTATTACACTACCGTTTCGTGCTATTTACTAGTGTACCCCGTACTTTATACAGACAGACAGGACAAGAGTACTGTACTGACGTGTGGTCAGTACAAGCATTACATGCGTTTACCGTCTTTAAACTACTGTATTCTATGTTAGTTTAGTGCTTGATTGGCGATTTACTTCGTTATTATTGCGGACTATTTAATGTTTGAGATGGTTAAGGTTTTAAGCTTTGTGGCAGTTTATTCTGTTTCATTTTATATTTGGTGTTGCTTGTGGTTCCACCCTCACGGAGCTCGGTTATTGCGACAATTAATAGGCTATGTGTTATTTTGTTGTGTACCTACTTACTTAATAAACTCAAAATAAGGCTTGCTAGGATTAATATAAAGCTTTGCAAAGAGTCACCATCTCTCGGTAGAGATTAATTAATCGAAATCAATGGTTACATTTATCTCTATTGCTGTTTAGTTATCTGCGCAACCTGTTAAATCTAATATCTATGATTACCTTTTGGCGCCAGTGGCCTGTTTGTTAAATGTCACTTTGACGTTAGTGACGTAAACACTAGACTAAAGCAAGAATAAATCCTTATTGGAGCCATAATTTAAAAAAGAAAAAATTCCTCTTGTGAAACAATACACGCATTCGAATACAAAATTGATGGAGTATATTTTGAAATAAGAATAACAGTTTAACGGATTTTACCAATGTGTAAAATAGGTTTTTGAACTATGACATTACATTGAGGTCAGAATTACTATAACATTTTATAGACATACAAAACCCGTTTACTAGATGTATGCGAAAGAAATGTGATTTTTATTAAATAACGTTCGTTCTAACGCTTTTATTACATAAATGTACTAAAACTACCTCGGCTGAGATGTAGTCGCTATGCGGCTACCATGTATGAGGTCCGGTTACGAACCCCATTTGATTGAATCTGGATGTTATTTTTGTCCAAAAAGAACAACGTTTGTAAAAGTCCATGTTACCCAAGTTATCTAATAGATTTTTGTTTTTATATACAGTAAAAGTTCCTTATTCACGGTTTCTTTATTCGCGTTTTCATTATTCGCGGGTAAAAAAATTGCAACCCAGTTTCTGTATTCGCGGCTGAAAATTTCACTATTCGCGGATGCAATCGGTACCGGGTACGGTACGGTAGAAGAGCCTTCAGCAACCACTGATAAGGTGACTTTTAACTTAAAAAATCTGAGTGAAAGTTTACGTAGGGCAAATGATCTTTGTGATTTCTTCGTGAATATTGATCCATCTATGGAAAGGAGCCTTATTTTTAAACGGCAAATTATTGATGCTACAGCTCAATATCAATCAGAATTTAATGACCTCTTAAAAGCAGCAAAGCAAGAAAAAATTACTAAATTCTTTAAACCCTTGCCTAAATCTGACGAAAATGATTTATTTTAATTTAGAATTTAGCAATAAATTTATATTATTTTCATACATATTGGTTTCATTTTGGTACCTTGGAACGTATCCCCTATAATTCCATACTAATTACCATTCCATATTCGCGGTTTCTGTATTCGCGGCATATTTACGGACCGTATACCCCGCGAATAAGGAGCTTTTACTGTACAATAGGAGGCCAACGAGCCAGCAGGTCACCTGATGGTAAGTGATCACCGCCGCCCATGGACACCCGCAATACCAGAGGAATCACAGATGCGTTGCCGACCTTTTAAAAGGGAGTACGCTCGTTTCTTGAAGCGTTCCCCAAGTCGTAACAGTCCGGAAATATAAGAATAACGAAATCTAAAGTTTCAGTTCCCTCAGTTATAGTTTTTAGTCGCGGTATTATCAGCCTTTAAAAATCACATTAAAGTACTACGTTGGCCAGATTATTACAGAAATTTGTATCTTGTTTCCGTCGTTTCTCGTATAGATAAAGTTTGCTTTGTGCTTGGAGTCTTCCAGTGAACTATTTTAAACATTACCATCATAACCATAAAAACAGCTGCACAGTAAAATGTGAACCAACAGAAAAAACAAAATGCAGATTATATATTTAGCGCAATTTCTACAGAACACATTCTCGTTTCTGCTAATATAACAACCTGTTTTACCAGTTTATTTCCATAGACTAACATCTAGTACATCGATACTACTTTTAATATGAAATATGTTACACACTCTCTTAATTCCCCCGGACTTTTACACTAAAGTTGTCTTTCAAGTATATGCAAAACTAGCGACTGGCCTCGGCTTCGCACGGATTTACTATTATGCATCTGTTATAATCACCCTATCTATTTCAAAAATTAGCTTCGAAATTCGTTGCGTAGTTCTAAAGTTATAAGCCAGGGACGGATAGACAGCGACTTAGTTTTATACTACACTAGCTGACCCGTGCCCACTTCGTTAGGCGGCGAAAAAAACGCGTCACTTTTTTAAACATATTTAATTACTGCTCAACTCCTATTAGTCATAGCGTGATACTATATAGCCTATGATACTCCTCGATAAATGAACTATTCAACACAGAAATAATTTTAAAAATCGCTTTATTAGATCCAGAGAATTCCCCCTACAACGTCACAAACGCACAAACATACAAACACACAAACTTTACCTCTTTATAATATTAGTAACTGTATAGATATAGGGACGGACACGCAACAACTTAGTTTTATATACTACTAGCTGATGCCCGCGGTATTACCCGCTTAATTGTTATTTTACACCATAAACTACCTATATTCCAAATTTCATCAAAATCCATTTAGTAGTTTTTGCATGAAACCCCTTCAACAAACATCCATCCATCCTCACAACCTTTTGCATTTATAATATTAGTAGGATAGGATAAGCAAAGGTGTGTCACTTTAGTGCCTAACAAATAAGGTGAATATTATCTTCACTAAATAAAAAGAAGGAAAACTTGAAATTAAACCCTATACCAATCCGTCTGCAAGCGTGGTATTAGTAGGCCAAGTATCCCTCCGTCAAGGAAGGAGGCCCGTCCCTGTAGTGGGACATTAATGGGCTGTTATGATGAAATAAGTTGACAATTACGAATTTAGGCTCTCTAGAATATCAGACCCACAGCTTAAAAAACCGGTCAAGTGCGAGTCTGACTCGCGCACCGAGGGTCCTGTACAAACCTATTTATTTTCCCGCCAAATTGTGATAACGTCAGGATTCAGCTGTTTAAATATAGTATTTAAACAGCTGAATCCTGACGTTTTCCCGCCAAAATTCAATGACGTCACGACTTAGCTGTCAAAATATATTTTCCTGCCAAAATTCTGTGACGTCACGACTCATCTGTCAAAAATTCTATGACGTCACGCCTATCTGTCAAAATTGACAGCTTTCAAAAGTGACAGAGGTATCATATATTTTCCCGCCAAAATAATATGACGTCACAAATCATCTGTCAAAAATTCTGTGACGTCACGACTCATCTGTCAAAAAACCAAAAACGTCACGGCTCAGCTGTCAAAATATATTTACCCGCCAAAATTCTGTGACGTCACGGATCATCTGTCAAAAATTCTGTGACGTCACGACTCATCTGTCAAAAATTAAAAAACTTCACGGCTCAGCTGTCAAAATTTAATTCTGTGACGTCACGACTCACCGTTCAAAAATTCAATGACGTCACGACTCAACTGTCAAAAAATATTTTCCCGCCAAAATTCTGTGACGTCACGACTCATCTGTCAAAATTCTATGACGTCACTGGTCACGTGACCAAAATTCTATGACGTCACAGGTCACGTGACACAGCTTTCCCGCCAAAATTCTATGAAATCAAAATATAATATGATTGCTAATAAAAAGTAGCCTATGTTCTTTCTCAGGGTCTAAAGATTGTCTGTACCAAATTTCATCGAAATCCGTTCAGCTGTTTAGGCGTGAAAGAGTAACAGACAGACAGACAGACAGAGTTACTTTCGCATTTATAATATTAGTATAGATATAGATAGTGATAGTACACACTCTCTAAGTTGTCCACCATTAAGTTGTCTTTCAAGAGCTTAATTATAACTTTAATGTCATGTTTATTAGTGCAGCGGATATTAATTCATTAAGGCCTGTCATTGATAAGTAAAGAATCTTGCTATGTGACACAAACTGCTTTCGTAAAAGTAAGTTCTTTATTTCAATAACTTGTTCATGTTATGGTGAAATAAATAAGATGTTTTGCTTTTTCTATCTGTCTTATAGGTCGTTGTCGTAAGAGCCGGCAAATTAATAGATACATATTATATAATCTATACAGTATAAAATAAAGTCACTTTTTCTGACCCTATAGTCTCTTTGTATGCTTAAATCTTTAAAACTACGAAACGGATTTTGATGCGGTTTTTTTTTATAGATAGAGTGATTCAAGAGGAAGGTTTATGTGTACATAACATGCAAAATATAGTAGAGAAACCCATATAAATTTAGAGATTTCTAATGAAGCGGTTCTGTAGTATGTGCCTTTGCGGAGCCGGGGCTGGTCGCTAGTTTAGTATAGTTTAATGAATTTAAAATTATTTAAGAAGTAAATAAAGAGACAAGTATTTTATCGAAACAGTGACCGAGGGATTTTTTTCTACTCTACTACGCTTAGCAAAGTGATTGGTATACAATGGTTTTAAATCACATATTCTTTCTTTTGTTTTTCTAGATATAATATCCATGACAAGATGACCATGTCTGTTTTTCAGATAATTTCTTTTAAACAGACAGTGCGTAATCACTAGTAAACGCATAAAACTAAAAATTAAAAATACCCGAACTTTTACAGTACGAATACCTCTCACCAAAACGATGCCACATGCAGTAAAACTTGATTTATATAATCGTAAACATACTTATCAACATATGAATCACATTAAGAGGAATTTTATTAAGGAAAACTTATAGCACAGATGAATAAATAAACGAATCCTTCGTTTCCTGTGTACGTTATCCACACATGCGCAGGAATGAACGAACGAATGAACGAATTCATGTATGAGTGCACACATAATGTATGTACTAATCTATCTCGAGTGCTGCACTAGTTTGTTTCGATTCCACGTATGAATAATATGATTGACAGACATTTTATTTATTGAATAAGATTATGTTGGTATAATTATTGTGTAATTATTAATGTAGCTATGTAAATAAATTCATTATGCTCCAAAAATACCTGCTATTTTGATATCATTATCTCTGTCGCGGGAATTTCCTCACACATCTATTAAACGTTCAAACATCAATAAAACGAAGATAAAGAAAATGCAGGCTCAGGATATTCTTTTGTAGACCGCATCAAAATAATAGTAGTAGTAGCCAAATTAAATTCATAGACATACCGTAAGTCAACAGTCTAATAAGCGATAAAACGGGGCTGTAACCTACCTCCTATTATTTTCAAGCAAATTATTTATAAATTATTTATTTCTACAACATATGCGTATTATTATTACATTTTATTCAAATGTACTAAAACTCTTTCACTCAAACGCCCGGGTAACTAGAGCGACCCAATCCATTGTAGCGTCTACCGCCCAGGTAACTAGAGCGACCCGTTCGCTAGACGCTATACTAGCGTATTTTAAACTTATTTTTATCTGTGGAAGTCTTCTAAGCATTTTTAGGATTCGACAATAGATGGTACTGTATTAAAAAACGCGTCTTTACATGTATAACAGTCTGACACTTGACAAGGAGAATATAGACAATTTTAATTTAGTTTCAACACGCGCGCCGCGAGTTGACAAGGTATTGCGATCTCTGCATTTAAGATGTAATTATTGTTTTATTTATTACTAAAGTCTAGTAGTGTTATATATTAAAATGATCCTCAAGATTATTGCTTATAGAATATCTAAAAATGCAATGGTTTGCGAGTCTTTTGTTATATTTTTACCGGACTTGAAATGGACACGTAACAATTTTTTATGTTGTGTTTTTCAATGTTTCAATTTTACAATAAAATTACTTTATTTTACTAAAATATTTGTTGTAATAGGTAGTACAGTTAATTTATTAATATTATTTCGTTTTTATCTGAAGAAAATATGACGGATCCATTAATATTTTCGTTGTTTTAAATTTACGGTCGGCCATATTGCCGTAATTTTATTAGCAAAAGTGGCTACAGATATGTGGGTATTTGTAGATTGTTTAATTATTGTGCTACCCACTTATTATTTATTTGGTATCAAAATAAAGCTTATATAACCTACAATAATATGACAGTAATGATTTAATAGAAATATGATACCATAGATTCGAAAATACGTGTTAAACAAATGTTTTGCCTAAATTTATCGTAGTTTTGCAACTTTATATTTTTTTTTTGAGTTTCGGGCTGATGGGTCTACTTTAATTTAAATATACCTAGATGCCTTATAGTTTTAGCTTTATAGTGGAATTTTTATTTTGCTGTAGTTGTAGTAGTTTAGGAGTAATTACATTTTATATCGGAAACGGCATGACGCGCGGAACGCAGTTAAGTCGAAGTCGCGGCGCGGGCGCTTGACGGTCTAGCGGTCCGCGAGCTTGGGCGCTTGAGTGGTTAATCTGACCTCCACAGTTGTAAGCATGGTCGTATAATTTCCCCTTACTCTTTGTTAAAGATGCTTGAGACGTAATAAACCTCTCAGGACCCTCTAAATACTGTTGTACTTGTAACAGACTACCTGGCTCCTATGAAGTGAAGGTTTTGTACTTATCATTGTATTTTAAATATTATATAAACGGGATATTAACGCGCATTTAATTTACCTTTATTTTACTTGACGTTTCGGCACAGGTTGCACTGGCCGTGGTCGCAAGCTGACTGGTGATGCGACGTCACAGCTTCGTCTTCGTGATAGATAATATATTATTATCATCTACCCTCGCATCTTGAGATGTTAATATAAAGTCCCCCTACACACAACACTGACCGTATCGCTGTTCTGTACGTTAACCGACCGTTAAAAAAGGGAGGTATTGTTTTCGATATCACTGGATTCCACGTTGCTGACAACTTGAAACCGTCATCCCGGTTAAAGTTTTTAGGGAACTTTTTGATTTCAATGGCCTCGCGCACAAGTCTTGAGTAATGGTGGCGATCGGTGGAGATTACCCGTGGCTTATGAAACTCGATCCAGTGATTAGCGCCAGCGTTCACCAAGTGTTCGGCGATAGCTGACTTGTTGGTCTGTCGGTTCTTCACAGCAGCTATGTGCTCTTTGAGCCTTTCAGCAATGGTCCGCTTTGTTTGCCCAATATAAGAACTGCCACAGCTACAGTCAATTTTGTACACGCCAGGACATTGCAGAGGTAGGACATCCTTTGGTGAGCGTACTATGCTATTAACCTTGGCCTCCGGGGTGAAAATGGTGTGTATTGAGTAGTTTCTCAACACCGAGCCAATCTTATCTGTCACGCCTTTCAGATAAGGTAGGTACGCAGGTTGCCTGTTCACTCCAGGATGTCTCTCTCTTTTTATTGGTCTCTCTCGCGTATTAACCTTAAATCCATTGTTCGTAAGTACCTCCTGAACATGGTCTAGCTCTCGCCCCAGATGGAACATTTCGAAGAGAAGGCCCTGAGCCTGGGCCCAAAAACTATCAGACTTTGGAAACGTTATGTTGATGACATCTTCAGCATAGTCAAAGGAAGCAAGCAAGAGGTAGATCAATATATTGCACATCTTAATGCTCTCCATCCAAAGATGCGTTTCACGTATGAAATGGAGGTGGACAGGTCATTGTCTTTCTTGGATGTCAAGCTAGCCGTAAGACCAGATGGGTCCATATCACATAGTGTTTACCGTAAACCTACACACACGGACAGGTATTTACACGCAACGTCTCATCACCACCCGCGACACCTTCAATCTGTGATAACATCATTAAAGAACAGAGCATATGATCTCTGTGACCCTGAGCACCTGGGGCGAGAGCTAGACCATGTTCAGGAGGTACTTACGAACAATGGATTTAAGGTTAATACGCGAGAGAGACCAATAAAAAGAGAGAGACATCCTGGAGTGAACAGGCAACCTGCGTACCTACCTTATCTGAAAGGCGTGACAGATAAGATTGGCTCGGTGTTGAGAAACTACTCAATACACACCATTTTCACCCCGGAGGTCAAGGTTAATAGCATAGTACGCTCACCAAAGGATGTCCTACCTCTGCAATGTCCTGGCGTGTACAAAATTGACTGTAGCTGTGGCAGTTCTTATATTGGGCAAACAAAGCGGACCATTGCTGAAAGGCTCAAAGAGCACATAGCTGCTGTGAAGAACCGACAGACCAACAAGTCAGCTATCGCCGAACACTTGGTGAACGCTGGCGCTAATCACTGGATCGAGTTTCATAAGCCACGGGTAATCTCCACCGATCGCCACCATTACTCAAGACTTGTGCGCGAGGCCATTGAAATCAAAAAGTTCCCTAAAAACTTTAACCGGGATGACGGTTTCAAGTTGTCAGCAACGTAGAATCCAGTGATATCGAAAACAATACCTCCCTTTTTTTAACGGTCGGTTAACGTACAGAACAGCGATACGGTCAGTGTTGTGTGTAGGGGGACTTTATATTAACATCTCAAGATGCGAGGGTAGATGATAATAATATACCTATTATCTATCACGAAGACGAAGCTGTGACGTCGCATCACCAGTCAGCTTGCGACCACGGCCAGTGCAACCTGTGCCGAAACGTCAAGTAAAATAAAGGTAAATTAAATGCGCGTTAATATCCCGTTTATATAATATTTATAATAATGAAACGCGATAGTTTAAAAGTTACATTGTATTTTATTCTAGGAAGTCATGGTTCCGTATCTTTTTATATGCTTTTTATTGTGGTTGATGTACATGGCGAATAATTTAGCTTTCAAAGTTTTGCGAGTTTTATCTTGTACAATTTTCGACTAATGAGGTAGGTAATAAAGTTTTCTTTTGGTGATGAACTCGTTCGCTGTAATACTCTACCTTTTACGTGGTTAAAAAAAATATTGTTGTGACGGATTTATTTAAAACTTAAACTTAGGTAAACCTATTACTTAGTCTAAACAACAAATAAATAAATAATAACATATATGGAATCTTTGTTGACTGTATATCTTTGCAATGAACTTACGTGTTTGTTTAAATACTTAGTCATCGTTATTTCATTTAGTCATTGCATAACAAAGCCCCTTAAAAATTGAATATAACTATCCAGTATGCCGAGAGGTAAAAAATCCGTGTCTTGCCTTCTCACACCTTTTAGGGTGTGAGATGCAATAATAAAATTATACTCATCATACCTTTTCATTACTTTCTTTTTAACTTCTAAATAACTAGCTTTACATTTTAAGCAACATCCATTAACACCTTAACGCCATGTCATAAGGTACATTTTCCAATAAAGATATGTTGGCTTCTACAAGGAAGCATGCTGAATGATACGGTGAGGTGTTTAAGTTAGCAATTATTACAATGAGATGTCTGTGCCGTGCCTCCTTTCTTAACATAAAGACATTCTTACACGGCATCTGTCCACGCAAACGGTCAGTTAAGAAAAATATATAAATTTACATTTAACTCGTAAGAACTTATCAGAGAATTGTGACTTATCTGTTTACTATAAGGGAAAAGCATTTTAGCGTAAAATAGAGTAGGTATATCTATGGAAATAAACAAATCAATCAACTAGCCTATTTCAATTCACTGCTGGCAATAAATAGGGCAAATAAAGTAGAAACAAATTAATAATAGCATGCCAATTGTCTTTTCTGGTTTTCAAAATTTTTTTAGTTATACGTAAGCTTTCTATTAAGTATTTTTGAAAGAAGCTTGGTGTACTTCAAAACTAATTGATTGGTAATTTCGATATCTCGTATGAGATCTAGAAAATACCGCTTAGATGAATAATTATTCAGGTGCCTAGTGGTCTACAAAAGGTAGTTCGAATACTATCATTAACTTGTCAAAATTATTGAATATAGCCAATCTAATTAATTTAACTATTCTATTAACACAGATAAGTACATTAATTTATTCTTTTCGTACAAACGTAGGAAAATTTGACTTAAATCCTCATATTAGTCCGTCACAGCAAGAAAATAGTCCCTACAACTAGACAATAATGAACTATTACAATAATAAACAACATCTAAAATCCACAACGATAACCAATAATGAACTTCCTTAATAATACCATTCAAACACTAACAAGACTTAAATACTCGCATGATGATCAGGAGTTAGCCCCGGGGCAACTATTTACCATAACAAGAGGGGCATACAATAGCCCCTCAGTAGGAGAAGCACGCCTAACTAGGTGTAAAACGAGTTCATAAGCCCCTTTGTACAGATTAAGTTCGATATCTTATTATGCATGGTTTTATTGTTAAGTATATACCTACTTGTGTAAATATTTGTGTAGGTTTAGTGTTAGAATAGTTGTATTGCTTTGCGGTATGCAGCTGCTAAGTATAAGAGTTTGGGACGAAATATTATCACGCAAGACAAAGTGGTGTATTCTTTAATTTGATCTGCGGCAACTGTTGAAATGATAGTTAATGGCTGACATATTTTTAAAGTTTTTGAACTCCTTGACTAAATCAACTGTCTTGTAAGTACACAAATGTTTAACTTGAGCTGAGATCGAGCTCGTAAGCTCTGGTGCCACATCGAAAATCCGCACCTTCTTGTTGTCAATTAGAAAGACTGATTACAAAACACAGTTTTAACTACCGCAGGAGTTAGGGCATCTTTTACTATTATGTGTAAATGTATAAGGCAATAAATAAATATGGCAATAAATATTATACTTAGTGCATTTTATGAAAAATTCCTGACCGGTATGATGAGTAACATTCTTTGAATACCTATTTGCTTAAGTTTTTAAACTGAGACTGACAGTTGAAGGACAAGAGAAACTACTGTTATACTAAAAGTAATTCGTTGAGGACATGCCAAAAACAATACGAGAACATGATTTTATATACTCTGTAAATTTATTAGTAAATAACTAATTCAATGTTTGGCAGCGGATATAATCTTATGTTTTGGGAAGTCAATGACTTATATAGAAACCTTGAACTAATACAATTGAATGTGTTGAGGAGAGCGTAACAAAAACTCTTTACAATAACTTTGACGCAAGCTCAACAGTGGCCGCTTTCAGTTACTATAATAATATGAAACTCTTGTTTCTTATTCTCAGTTTTCTTCACACAGGTTATAACAAACCACCATAGTATACAAATTTAAAAAAAAGTTATTGACATTCTGTGTTTAAAAACATTTACCGCCAAAAAGAACTCCAAGTTTAAAATTTATTGACAAAGAAAGTTTTTTTTTAGTGGTTCTAATACGAGGCAGGATTAAGTATTTATTGTTATTCTAACTCTTAATGACATCCAGAGATTCCTATCTACAATTTTATAGCATTCCTTTCATATCCCATGTTAAAACACACGAAATGTATAAGTTGTTTGATTTTAATATTGATAAACGATCATAAAAACATCATCACCTGAAATTACATCCATGTTTAAAATAAAGATAATAACAAAGTAATAAAATTGATAATTTAGCCAGTTTAATATCTTGCGCTATACACCATGAATATTAGAAAAAGATAAAAACTAAAGTAGTTTTTATGGGTCAGTAAAAATCCTGTTTGTCCGCAAAAGAAACCGAAGTATGATAGCGAAAGTGGTCAGTGTCGTACAAAGGTTTGATACCATACAGAGTGTAGCATGGCAGACATCCAATTAGAGGGAATGTTCGCCCCTCGGCACAACGCCGGCGAGCCTTCACAGGGAGTTACGATTTATACCTCACGGAACACTTTATTACCCTTGCAACCTCTAACTCTATACCGAAGATTATAAGGTATCCTCAAATCGAAATGTAACCATAGGCGCCATAAAACCTAATTTAAGACAGATCAACGCCCTTTCTCACAAGCAAAGATACTAAACATTATTATAGCCAGTCGATTGCCAATAATGTTCGATACTTTACTTGTAATAAAGTAACATGTAATTGTATAATTATGTAGTAATTTTCGACATATGGTATCTACTGATTTCCATATTTGGATATAATTACTACAACGCCAAATCAGGGAGTAACTACTACCACGAATACTTTTCATAAATAAAGTTATCAGAGTTAAAAATTGTCCGAAAAACATGGGAGATTAAACTTAAGAATCTCGTTTGAGATCCGCCTGTAGAGGTACACTGGCTCTCCATAAAAGGCGGCTTGTCGACAATAGCCTGGGAACTCAGCTCATTTGAGGAGAAAATATCATGTCGCGTCGCTTGGCTCGCTAAATCGCTTTTTAAATGGAACTGCGCCGAAGCTCGCGACCGTGCGTCATGAACAAATATGAAGTGAAGATGAACGACCATAATCAGTCTTAGCAGCTTTATCTTTTTTTACAATTGTTTGACTTTATTATATAGTCAATGTCAATGAAAATGTTATGCGATTAAAAGTTTGAAAGGCAGTCGTAACTTGTATGAAATAAGACACTAATTATAGGTAAAAAAATATGTAACTATTTATATTCTCTGTTAAAGTAAGTTTGTAAATAATTAGTTGGTATTTAATTAATTTATCTTTTGAGCTTTTTTTCTAGTAACGATGCATTCAGGAAGTAGGGTAGAGTATTTTTTTTGTTTTCAGTAACGTCATGTAGGTACATATTTTAACCTTGAATTTTATTACAATCATGTTACCGTAGTATACTCACGATATCAGTAGTACTATCACTATTTATCTTTGTATGATAACAAGGTAAAATTAACGCAAATTCCGCTTTTGTATCTTTATTACCTACTACGGACTTAACACGCTGAACTAGAAAGATTTAACACAATTAATAATCTAAAATTAAAAGTAACCATAATTATAAGATCATCGGCGTAAGTATAGTAAATCTTTATGGTTTACTTAAGACCTTACCTTACTTATCACGTTTTAAATTATTTAATTAAAGTGCAACCGGTTTTTAGAAGTAACGAGCTAGGTTAATGTATTGAACTCGTATGATAAATACAAACTCAAAGTTGATAATTAGAACAAGGCTTGAACTTTAATTAACATTACATTAACTGTACAAAAACTTTAGAATAGCTGGAGTAATCAAGCGGGTTTGGGAAAACATTTGTGGATCATTCGAATTTTGACCAGATTCGCAGCAACAAGATTTTGCAATATATAAAATTTACACGCTTTAAGAATGTAACGTCTTACTACAGGCACTATATACATATAAATTGGGCTAAAACAGTGATTTTAAACAAGATCCAAGCAAACTATGGTAAAATAAGAATAGGATAAGGCAATAAGAAATGAAAGTTCTTTATGGAATATGTACATCAGTTCTACCCGTGATAAGAAAGTATTTTACAAATAAATTTTATATAAGTCCAATTTTCATTACCTAAAGTAAAACGCGGGAATAGAACCAGTCAAACTATAATCGCACTTATTAAAAAAAACGTTATAAAATGATTACAGAATGTAAAAGAAACTGCGTCGGTGACCTTGCAAGCGCTAACGAAGGCTACACACCATACAAGGCTGCACAACAAACAGATATAAAAGTCCTGCCGAGTAAAGACCTGCCACAAAAAATAAACTAATAAAAGAAACGAGCCGTGTTCTGAACGCGAGCGTGCCGACCAAATTTTTGTTCTCTTAGCATTCGATTTTGAACAAAGGGTTTATGATGAAAACCTTTTATTTATTCATTGACAGCTTCGGTTGAAATATAAATGAAGTTTAATTGTAAATATTTTTTAGATTATTTGAATTGTTAAAATCTTGAGGGTTGAGTTTGGGACACAAAAATTAATTAAGTAAGTATATTGTTTGATTCAAAGATTACAAGTTAAATGATTTTGTTGTTCGCCGTTCAAAATTTTGTTTTGAATAGCCATTACAATAAAAAAAATTCAGGCTTAAAATATACAGTTTACGGAAAGTAATTTCGTTAAATATGGGTAAATAGTAATGATAATACAGATATCACGTTGCTATCTGTTAAAATAGGGGCAGATGGTACGAATTAGGTTACTCCTGATAACATTATCGACAACAACGCGAATCAACCAAACATACAGACCAACATCTATGTGGGTTTAGCGTAACTGTCGGTTATTGTCACTTCTGTTTGCATCATTAGTATAAGCGCCCTTCTGTAGGCCAATGCCTCTTCCCGTATTGTAGTGTTTTTAACCATTGCTTTGACATAAGACAACTCCCGCATTCTAATGCGGGAGTTGTCTTATGTCAGAGAAAAATAAACTACGAAACTGTAAAACCAGTTTCGTAGGATTTTTGACACACATAAATTGGGTTAGCTGCATAAGACCCTAGTTACGATTTTCCCCGAAAAAAATAAACCTAATAAAATAGAAGTTTGTACAGGCAGTGTAGGTGTTTTTTTCGGGAAACACAAAACAACTAAGCTCAGGACATTTTTGACGGGTGTTAAACAATTGTCCTGCGTATGATCCGAACCTTTGGAACCTTAACCTTGTGCAAGGGAGTATTATTCCGCGACCAGCACGGTATTGAGGTAGTTTTTAAGTTATCCCCGATACTGCTTTATGTACCTACCAGTTTAATATAGATTAGTTGCCTAGTACCCTACAACTACATGACTTTGTTAGAATATGGGAGAAACATTATAATAGTAATACCTACTGTGAATTATACAAACCTTTACGTAATTTCACGGTTACCTGATACACTTTGATGGTTACGCAATTATGTTTTTAATGCGCAGTATATTAACTTTTTTAACTCTATTAAATTTTAACTTCAAACTAAATACCTGTTTTAATAAAACTAACAGTAAACACACGCCATCATTGAATTAAATTATTCATTATACGGTACATACATCCCGCATTTAAGTTGATTAACATCTGTAACTAAGTTCATAAATTAAAATTTGAAATAGCAAACGAGTTCACCTGGTACTAATCATCAAATCATCGTATCGTCTCATTAATTACCAACTATTGGGATACGATTCTTTCAATGTTGAAACTCAGGTTACTAACGATGGACAAGAAAACATGGATTGGTATTAAGTTCAATAGTCTTCTTCTAATTTCCCAGAAGAATCGGATCCCAAAGTGATCCTATCAAAGTTAGACTTCGAGAATATTGTGCATACCAATCCCTTGTTACGCACAATTTTCTAGAAGACTTTTAAGCTTTCAGCACAAAAACATAAGAACAGGAGTAAAAAAAAATCTTAACGCGGCTATTCATGAAGTAGCAGAAAAAAAAGCACTAAAATTAACCAAAAACTTTTGTTTATCTAAAAAGTTTTAACTTTACATGGCGTGAATAATAGACATAATTAAGCCGGAGATTGCAACACAACTACTGATCGTTGTTCTACTTCTTTGATAATTTGAATAAATAGGTGTCGTTTATACTAGTTTACTTGTTGTAGGTTCGAGGACTGGTTAAGTAAACTTGAGAAGTGGAAGTGGCACGATGGCGTCTTCGCCTACGCAGTTCTGTGGGCGGACACGATGCCTTGATGCACTTACTTGCTCTTGAATTGTACACATTGCTTCGTATTAAAACTTTATTGCGGGTCTACTCGTACTAAATTCAAAATAAACTATGGTTTTTGTGAAGAATATCAGGATCATAAGATACTTTATTTCAGTGGCGTCATTCTGCCTATTGATTGTCCATGTTATTGGCCTGCAGGCCTGACACTGCATGGACAGGTTTCCCAAGGAAGAGAAAATTGGACTACTAACAACAATCTGGTTAAGCGGATTGGTGTTACGTCTCCTACGGGTTGGAACGGGGCGTTGACATTATGAATAATGCTCAGTAGAAACATGCAAACTTAACTCCGCCTAAAAGAAAATCTTATTGGGAAACTATTACACCCATCAATTTCCTGACCTCAACTCGCATTGCTTAAGAGCGTTTATAGGGCTCACTAGCGCCGCCAATAGAAAAAAAATCATAATTCGGAAATAAGATAAATAATGTTAAATGTTGATAACAAAGTCTTGAGAAAAGGCAATAAAGTATTTGTATAACACACTCTCAACACTTTAAATGTTTTTCAATTAAATAAATATTGCATTATTAACAAAAACGGCCGTTTTTTTTTCGAATGCGAAATTTAACTAATTAAAAAACATTTAAAGTGTTGAGAGTGTGTTATACAAATACTTTATTGCCTTTTCTCAAGACTTTGTTATCAACATTGAACATTATTTATCTTATTTCCGAATTATGATTTTTTTTCTATTGGCGGCGCTAGTGAGCCACGTAAAGGCCCTTAAACTTATCAGTAAAATCATCGAGGCAACGAGGGCTCCTTACAAATAACATTTAGTACAAGAACAATGTAACTGTTAAGCATTATATTCGTTTGATAAGTGAACAATACTGGCTAGTCAGAGGCAATGTGTAACAATAGTAATCTCAAATGAAATCTTAATGTTATCTCAGGTATCAGCTATAAACAATACTCGATTCGCGCACAGATTGTGGGCGAATCTACTGTAGTATGGGTGTACTGTAGCTTGGGATTGCAAATCAAAATCCTGTCTGGGTAAAAACATAAATACTTTCTAAGTTCAGTCGTAGGCGTACCTTAAGTATTGTTACTATTTCTTATCTTTTTCCTGCTTTCGTATCTTTTTTAGAGCCGGTGTATTTCATTTTAAGAGATATTTTTTTTTTGTTTAAATGATATTTTTATAGAGCTGATCTCTAAAATTTATGCAAAGACAAATTTGGATAACGAGACAATGACCCGGCTGGCCTACGTTTACTGAGAGTATCCTGTTCGAATCTAGAATTATTAAATCCTCCTTCAATAAGACAAAATTACTGTATGAAAGTCAGCAAGTATACTAAATTGACTAATTAAGTATCAAATATGAAACCAGCGATTTGGTGTCAGTTTTTTAAATTATAATATAATACTTTAGCTATCTACTGAGGTAAAAAAGCTAGATGTTAGAATTATACAACAATTTTAATAGTACAAAGATTCAACTAAGTACTGGATTATGATAGAAACTTATTTATACAGCGCGACCCACAATGTTCTACGAATACACTGACCAATAAGAATGTCAAAGCATGACTTAGGATTTATTACTAGCTCGACTGTGGCTATAAAATCTAAACTTAAACGATTTTATGCGCTAAGATTCTTCAACTTTAGACTCTCATGTTTCGTAGAAAAACAATTAACTAAGTACCTAGGTAGATATTACGTGGGTACCTACTTATTAATAATTTTTTACAACGAGTCTTCTGACAACTTCTCATCCCCTAAACACCTAAGTTTAGGGGATTAGAACTTGTCAGAAGACTCTTGGTGAACTTCGAATATAATCTTCCTTAGAAATAGTTCGAGGAAAATAGCCGAATAAGAATAGGGTCTAAGTTGGCCGGCTTGTATTTATTTCTGGACTAAATTTGAGCCAAACAAGTCAGCTTTTTCCAAAAATACCCTATGAAAAATATTACAGTTAGTTTAATCCACATAACATTGATTAAAAAGAGTAATTTAGATACGTTAGACTTATTAAAGTGTTCATTATTCTCTACAAATATCACGGTTTTACTACTAACTTAATTACCGCTTTATTAACATAACAATGTCTAACACAGCAGGGTACATAATTTCAACCCTGGCCAGGATAATAAACATTCAATAAAAACCTTATCAAAAGAATCATATTCTAATGAACATAATAAATCATTCAATTAAACCCATTAACATTAATATTATTGATCAAAATCTAGAAGTAACAGACTGACTACATTTGCTGCACATAATAATTATCAATATGATATGTCATAAAGATAAATAACAAGGCAAGTATTACATTGCTCAAAACTGGATATAATTGCCATTTGATATAATAAACGTTACCATTGAGTAACATTACGAGTAACGACGTTTACTTTATAATTATTTTACATAAAATTTATTGTAGTTAATCAGTATTCTTAAGGTATGGTAATTTTAATAGTACGGTAGCTGAATAGCAGTTATGTTTTAGGTCTTATGAAAATAGAAATGATATAATCGTAAAAGGATATAGCAAGGGCTAATATTGGGACCCATTTTGTCCTGATAGCATTTTAGTGTAACATTTTGGGGACAGGTCTTCTCCAGTGATGGAGTTGGGCGTTTTTTATTAATCTAGATGCTAAGCGGTGTACTAGTACGCTTAGGTTAATGCTCGTCCCTGCAGTAAGTTTCGGACTGTTAAAACAATCAGTTCAGTACTAATTGGTAACTTAACTACTTCAAAGGCGTCAGTTGGCAATGCGTTTCAAACATAAATCTCCTTAACAGGATGATACACTGCTTGTTGAACATAAACAACGAGGAGACATTTTAAATAAGCAATAAATTCATCACTAAATTCTCTCATTTGTTTATACACGCAGTTTTTTATACATTTCTTCCTGTTTGACAGTTAACCGGCTGTTTCCTATTTCTGTATACGCTATAATAGGACTCATTTCATTCTTGTCATTTTGTTTGCGACTATGTGGTGATGAATTAGGTATATTGTTTTGTCGCCACCTTGGAATTAGGTGGGTGTCGTAATTAGGTAAATGGTAGGTAATATTACTTTAAAAAAAAATGAAAGGAAAGAATTCCATTAATACTACTAAGCAATAGAATATAATGAATCAAAAATTCATTACGAAAATGTTATTTTGTAAATTAAAAACTTTTTATATTGTCTAGAGCTATCTACCTACAACCAACTTACGAGACTATAATTCAAATAATACTAACAAACAATAAAAGACTCATTTACAATACGTTAACAAAATACACTTAAGCGTTGAATAATACATTCTAAACAAATCGTTTTCATAAAATATTACAAATCGTTCCTTTGCCTTATATTCAATTCCCGCGTTTCCCTAAATATATTCGCTTTACAAACCATCGAATATCCCGCTGGGAGCGACGTGTGAACATTTTAATTGGATAGTCGGGGGACAACCCCGCATATACAAGGACTATTCACTCGAAAGCAAACCTATTAACCACAATTTACATACAAACTTCATACACCAAACTTTTTATATTTATTTTAAAAAACATTAAACGTCAAATGAAGTGTCAAAGCTACTTGATTTTTTTATTACCATATTAAAAAGTTCGAGTGGAATTTGACTGGACGCCATGACGAGAGGTTGAGCTGTCATTTATATATTTTTTACAAATTGATTTTTCGAAGATTTTGTGATGCAGAAGAGATGCAGTTTTGTTTTGCAAGTTCGTCGTCAGTAAATTAATATGAATAAATATGCAAGTGATTGGTGAATAGCTGGTGGCATTGTGGTCCTGCTGTTCCTGTCTCCATTTTACGCGTTCCCGTCAAGTTCTCAAGAAAGACAATGAAAAGTGAAGCATCGACTTTTTAATGTTATTTTTTATGTTACTTTTATACTTACTTTTACTTATACTGAATGTAATATCTCTCACTTGACACTGGCAAAATATGTAACTATGTTCATGAGGCCATTAATAAATAAATACAAAATACAAAATACAAAAAGTTCGAGTTCACCTAGTACTGACGTTATTTTTCAACCAAATATAATAAAAAAAGAAGTGTAACATGTTAGAATACATACAAATCTACCATTTTCATAAACAAACACGTAGAATACCATGTCAACCCGTGATAAAATGTCTATATTTGTTAGTAAACTAGTAAAGTTACGTATTACACCCACGTATGGGTATTAGCGTCGAAAACATCGACTTTAGAGTTCGAGGAGTTGTGCCCAAACGAAATACTGACATTTACATTCAAAGTACAGACTTCGGTGAACTCGCTGACGTATATTTGTAGTCCTTATTTACGATCTTGGCATACATCGAGATTGATGAATGTGCAACACTGGATGAGGAATGTGGAATGTGTCTGGAAATATATAGATATCTTTATTTTGAAGGATCATCACATTGTTAGAGATATGTAATCTTTTGTTTTGTTTGTGTGCCTATATGCCTGAATATGAAGTGGATAAATACTCCTCACACATTCTCTCAATCAATCAATACCTACGCTATCTAGTCTAAAACTCAGGGTGCAAAGAGTCATATTTTTATTTGTATAAGGTACTCCACATAGCTAAATTAATGCAAACATTCAAGTTAATTTGCACAAATATTTTGCTTTAGGCTGACCCGAGTCAACTTTTCATTGTATCTCCATAGTTTTTCTCCTTTACGGAAGTAGACCGAACTCTGCCTTAATAGGCTGTTATGAACACAGTCAATAATAAGTAACGAAATAACTTCCTCTTTTGCAAAAACTATTAGGCAAAAGCTCATTCAACTTAAGTACAGTAATTTGCGATCTAGACACTTATACACAACGAAACGGCCTTAACAAATTATAGCTAATACATAATGTAATTTCTGTACTACTAATGGCGGCTAGTATTACAAACTGAACTAAATTGCACACATGTTGGACAAGCTGTGCATGCAGTTTCGTTCGCGTCAATTTGTTCAATAAATTGTCTCTTTAATGTCCTATTGCAAAGATGACTATCCACTAGACTTACCAGCACGTTTTTAAACTTTTGTGGCATATTTTATACTTTTTAAAGAAACGATATTGGGCATTGTCGTCCTTTGAACCTTTTGAAGAATTTTCGGCTTAAGTGTAAGGCGGACGCTACCCAAGCGGTCTTTAGTTGGCCTACCAAGCAAAATAAGCATATTTCGTTTGAAAGGAAGTCTTCTTTAATGTTTGGAAGTTGTATAATTTGTCTAACTTTTCCATTTTCTTCTGATGAATGTCGTTCGTGACAGGTCCCAATACAAACGTCTGAAAACCAGTAACGTGTGCTGAGTTAAATATCATGTTTCGTTTTTCCTAGGTCACATGCTTAAGGAATCACAAATGGTACCTGGTCACCTTTTAATATTTAAATATTCGTAATTCTTATTTCTCTATTTATAAAAGAAACAGTAACAATAATTTATAAACCTTTAAATAAAAATAATCATAATAAGTTGAAAATACTGCCTGATAATGTCTACCTACATACAAACAATCTGTTTACACTACAAGATACAAAATATCTAGCAAGAAATGATAATGTACATGAACTGATAAATAATTTATACAGAATCGATGCTTATAATGTAAACGATATATCCACTATAAAAGTTGAAACATCGATAAGGAATACAAATATTATCTGATATCGATACAGCTCAGATTTATGATACTTCAAATGTAAGATTATGTACGCAAAGCATAATATCTAGCTAAACGTTGTCAATCCAAAATGTGCCTTATTGCAAGCTGTTAAGGTGTATGGGAGTCTATTTTGGTGGGTCGGTATGTACTAGAACGTTGACAGTACGGAGTAAGGCTGAGCGCAGACTTGGAACACGACAGTCTTAAGACAGACTATTGCTTTACAATATGTATGAATATGCGCACACTTGGAACAAAACGTCGTATAGACAATATTGTCTCAGATAGACAGTTTTGTTTTATGTGTGCTACGTATCGTAGTCAAAACTGTTTCGTTTTAGTTTTAAGACAGACTTGTCTATATGAGGCAAGTCAGTCTTGAAACAGTCTAGTCTCCAATGTGCGCTCAGCCTAATATTATGTCAACGATGCATACGTTTGACTATGTTGTTACATTGCACTGTTTTATTTTTATGCTGTTTGTGTTATTTATGATGGATAGGAATCTATTAGGTAGTTAAAATATGGCGTGGTGGATTGTGTTACAGTAAACAAACATTACATTGTGAATATGGTGTCTTTATTGAAGTATTATATGTCTATGCATTGTATTGTCTGATGCATTGTATTTTCCTAATAGCAAATAGTAATCGCTCATCATAAATATCGTAAGTTGTTAAGTCTCACAGCCCTATTATTGTACTAGATACTATACTCTTTCACCTAAACATAGTAACATTTTTACACTACTCCTTAACTTTGCGTGCACAAAAGTGACGATCGTCCCTTTTTGTCGTTTTCTCGTAGTGTGGCCAAAGGCAAAAAAACAAGTATTGTCAGACGGATTAGTGTTTGATAAGCATCGTATTATTATATGAATATTAGGTAAGTATTAGTAGCTGTGTCGCGTCCCTAAGGACTTACTTACTTCAGAAAAAAAAATAACAATTTCATAAAACTGTATCCCCATAACAAATCGTGTGCGTACGCCCAGCGGAATGTTGTTGAATTTAAAGATTTTAAGTATGCAGATATTTAGTGTGATACGTAGCGTAATTGTGTATGGTAAAAAAAAATTTGTGTGCGCAGCCATTGTGGAGAAATTTCGTCAAAACCTGATTCCGCTGGGCGAACGTTGTAAACGTTGTCCTGGCGGCACCTTTTTTGAATCCATGGACTTAGAAGAAAAGAAATGTGTCTAAAAATTAGTTTGAATTTGTGTACGATTGTGTATGTATGAATAAAATTAGTGTATGCATAAACTTCGGAGATATTCAAGTTTCCGCTGCGCGAACGTTTGGCCATTTGCTAGTTTTCATATAAAGCGCTTATATAGAGAGCTGTAGATTTTTACATACGTTGTTTTGAATTTGTTTACATAAGCGCATAAAACAGATTTAGAAAAAAGCGTAGGCTTTAAAAGATAAAAATATAAATGTAAAATACGCTTATTAGGTCCTAGTTCGTATAGTATGCACTTTGGGGTTTAGATTTTCACGTTTATACAAACCTTGTAAGTGTCTGCAACATGTTGCCAAGTATCAGTGATTTTCCGTTAGTAATTAAAAAGTTATAGGACTATTCAGCATAAACAGAGCACTGTTTACAAAGCAGTCAAATAGCACGATGTTCTGAAAGTTCTCTAAGGAATTGCATAGTAAGATGTATTCTAATTATCAGTGTAATAACTCAACTACGCACATGCAAAATTTCATCTCATTAAATTCAGTAATTAAAGAGAAATAATTAATATACTGACAGAGCTTTGAAAACCTACATAACCCGACCACGTTCGGATGGTTATAAAAAAGCGGCCGTGCCATATATTTAGGTACCATTTTAACATTTACAGTATAATACCGGTTTTGAATTGGTACAGGTGATAACACAATTAATTGTTGTTTCGATATAATCTAGGTATATTATTTATGACAAATAAAAATCATACAGCTAATATTTACTGAATATTCCACGGATTAGGATTCTAATTATAGACCTTAGGTAAATTAAATAACTACCACGTGTAAGTACTACTGTTTAGGTAAATAGTTTTTATTAATGGAATCGGTACAACTCGGAAACAATAAATAGTTGTGTGTTCTAAAATAATGCCTGCTTGTCGTGCTGTAAATAGCTGTTAGAAACGGTCTCCAAACTGTAATTTGCAAAACGCCGGCATGACATTTAATGTAAGTGTTTTTATTTCTATTTTATTACATTTATCTATTATTTTACATTTATCGGCTTTATCCTTAGCACTGGGTATTCTCAGATAGTCTTGCTTGTCTTGACGCTGGGCTGGATGTTCTGAAGGATGGAGAACACATTCAATGGGGCTGAAATAATTACATCAATTAGTATAATTCTATTAGGTACAACTCTTAAAAAAATACATAATTAATATTATAAACTATTGATATTATTATGTTATAATAAACTAATATACTTACTCCACATTAAATAAAAGTAGTGTCGTTTTAATTATTGTCACTAGATTGTAAAGCCGTAACATTAGATAATTATCTCTTGTTGTTCAATCGAAGGTCAAACGAACGTTAATGCAAAATCCACAATTGAAACAAACGTCAAATAAGAGTAGAATACCGAATAAGTTCATAATCGACTTGCAATTGCAATCGATTTTAAAGCAGAATAGGAAATTATCCAAATACGTTTCAATCGAAGCGTAATCGTTCTTGTAATAATTGCAGAATAGCAACTATGTCAAAAACTGACAATGAGACGCAATTTCGATTCTATTGAGTCATTTGTAAATAGCGGAATTGGGCCCCTGTTAGTGTCGTATGTATGTGAGCGTGTTCCCCTGCACCACACCAAAATACCTATGCAGAATTATTATGTTCGGTTAAGGTTAAAATTAACTACAAGTTATGAATTGCATAAAAATATTCAGAATACAGAAAATAGGCAGACTCAAATCTGAACAACTGAATAGTCTAGTAATGTGATCTGTGATTTTAATTTTAATGAAGTTAGAAATATTATACTTACCTACCTTCATAATCATAATCGTTTATTAACCTTTGTATTTTAGTTAAAACTCATTTTAGGTTTGTTGCAATATCTAACCAATGACAGTATGATTAGCCATTTCGCCAATTTTTTTGTCTAAATACATAAATATTATGTGTGATTAAAAATATTTTTGTTTAATTAGAGAATTACTTGTTAATCAAAGATTTTTTTATCGTAGTTAGTGTCGTTTTTATTAAAAAAAATATATTTATTAAAGAAATAAAATTGTTTTATTTTTTTCTAACGCTTGTGTACGCAACTGTACCATATCAATAAATACTATACTGGAAGCTTAGAAACGGTACTTAGATGTATGGCACGGCCGCTTTTTAATAACCATCCGAACGTGGTCGGGTTACGTAGGTTTTCAAAGCTCTGTCATTATCATATTATTTCTCTTTAATTACTGAATTTAATGAGATGAAATTTTGCATGTGCGTAGTTGAATTATTACACTGATAATTGGAATACATCTTACTATGCAATTCCTTATAGAACTTTCAGAACATCGTGCTATTTGACTGCTTTGTAAACAGTGCTCTGTTTATGCTGAATAGTCCTATAACTTTTTAATTACTAACGGAAAATCACTGATACTTGGCAACATGTTGCAGACACTTACAAGGTTTGTATAAACGTGAAAATCTAAACCCCAAAGTGCATACTATACGAACTAGGACCTAATAAGCGTATTTTACGTTTATATTTTTATCTTTTAAAGCCTACGCTTTTTTCTAAATTTGTTTTATGCGCTTATGTAAACAAATTCAAAACAACGTATGTAAAAATCTACAGCTCTCTATATAAGCGCTTTATATGAAAACTAGCAAATGGCCAAACGTTCGCGCAGCGGAAACTTGAATATCTCCGAAGTTTATGCATACACTAATTTTATTCATACATACACAATCGTACACAAATTCAAACTAATTTTTAGACACATTTCTTTTCTTCTAAGTCCATGGATTCAAAAAAGGTGCCGCCAGGACAACGTTTACAACGTTCGCCCAGCGGAATCAGGTTTTGACGAAATTTCTCCACAATGGCTGCGCACACAAATTTTTTTTTACCATACACAATTACGCTACGTATCACACTAAATATCTGCATACTTAAAATCTTTAAATTCAACAACATTCCGCTGGGCGTACGCACACTAACAAATCATTTTGTCTGTTCAAAAGTCGCTTACACAATAAGGGTAATACTTATACAAAAATTAGTACGTTGACATCTCGGTCAGCGTATAAATAGGAGTAGGTCGAGGATATTGTAGCCAAACACGTTGGATCTCGTCCAGACGACCTAACTCAAACATGTGTTAAAGTAGAATAAACTCTGAATCATTCTCTCTTGCACTTCTTTACTCTACAGGAAACATTATCTTTGCACTGAGTTCTATAAATATTGAACTAAAACTTATCTCGGAATCAAAACAACTATCGTTATGTTATCAGGAATTCGCAAACATGGGACCGTCCTTAATTTTTATGTAGGTATTCATATTTATATGCACCGTGTGGTGACGGTTATGCACAAATAAAATTATCCTTGCAACACAGGCCAAGATAGCAAACAATAGATTAACGCGGATTATATTATAAGGTAAAAATAATAAGTATGAGTTTTACAGTGCTATGTTTTTACCTAAATAGAGTAGAAACACTAAGAAAGATGCATTAAATTGTGATTGTATTCTGTACTTCAAACCCCTTTACCAGAGTTTCGTAAAATTAAAACGTTAAACCGTTGCTATTATTTTGGTACTTATTAAATGAACACAAGAGTGTAGTCATTTAAAATTATTTACTCGTTGATGCATCAAATTCCCACAACGCTAACCATTAAGCCTTTTGCATCTCGGTCACAAATCACAATTCCTGACATATATCTCAGTTAAATGCTGAAGCAGTAATATTAACTACTGCATCTGAGTGCAATGCTCTACACCAGTGATGGCGCCTCTCTCACTAGGTCACCGATATATCTACCTACTGATCTTATAGTTATTAATGTGAGAAGCCATTCATTCATTAAAGGAAGCGATGATTTAATTACTGCTATTAATAACAAGAGTAATGTAATAACAACGAGAAAAACTTATAATGAAAATATGAGAACTTTAAATTACAACAAAGTTAACTGTAGAGATTATGTCAATAGTAAAAAGACTACAGTATGAAAATTGACTATAGTCAGTAATAAGGTAATGATAAAGATAAAGGAAATATGGGTACGAAATTGAGTTACCTACTTACGAATGTAAGTAGGCATGTACGACTTAAAAGAAAAAAAACTTTTGCTAAAGAAACTTGACACAAAACCAGTGGAGGTGCCAACCCGTCTGGTCAGAATGTCGTAAATAGACCAACATTCCATTCATTACTGGAGGTGGCAAGTCCTTAACGTAGGACTTATGTGGGCCGATATTATCGTATAGTCATACTTTACAAATTAGCAAGCAAATAAAATCAAAAAGCCTTAAATTATATTAAAAATAACTTTAAATTTAAAACAACCGACATAAAGATAATACAATAAACCCAACTTTATGTAATCGCGTAATCTTAAAAAGTGACGTATATTATAATACTTAAACGTAAATGGCAAATGAATAAACATGGTATTATTACGAGCCGCACTACAAACCAGCTGTAACTAGGAGATAACATTGTTAACGAAAGGCAAATTTGTGATGCACAGGTAAATAAACTACCTTTTGTATCCCTTTGAAAAACACTCAATAAGACAGGTAGAAAGGGTATAACAGGACACCTCACTAACCCGTGTTAAAAGGCCTGATGAATATTTAAATTTCTTAAGTCTTTACGAGATCACTGGCTTCTAAGATTATACAGTCTATAAAGACGATAAGAGTATATTAAGTAAATCTTACAGATTTAATAGCGCAGATTGTTTTATAAACAATGAACACTGGCAATATTGTAGCGTTAAATAGTTTCAAGAAGTGAAACATGGTTAGAACTCGACCTTGTTTTAAGTACAATAACTTCATAAATTCTTGATAAGTGTAAACTTCTGTTGCTACTGTAGCAAATTCCTAAACATTAAAAGAACAAGATCAACGTACAGATAGACATGGAAACGACGACCTTCACATATGACATCATTACGACTACTAAGCGAATAATTAAAATATTTAAAAAAAGTTTTACTCACTCACCAACTTATTTGTGATCCGTCACCTTTGATGGTGAGATGTTCAGCTACAGAAAATCCGAAATACGAGCCAGGCTCGCCGAACTTTATCACAGGAATCCTTGGTTCCAGATTAAAACTTGTGACACTATACAAAATGCACATAAATAAAACACTAGCGCACGTAAATATCGCCATCGTTTACACCGTTCGTTAAAAAATCGTGTTAGATATCGTATTATCGCACCAATTCACTGTTTCCCAGTTATTATTTGGCACATCGCGACTTTCGATAAACTTAAAATTACAGAGTACAGTGACAAGACCCCCAGCGTGGTTGCCGTCCGCCGGCCGAGTATCCGCTGACTGTTCCCGCTAAACTAGGTTCGTATCTCTGACTCTACCTAGTCATAACTTGTTCTACTCGCTTGAGCTCTACTTAAAGGCAACTGAACTCATTAACAGTGGAATTTTAAAACAGCGCCATCTAGTTTATGTGGTGGAACTATTAATAATGCTTAATGGTTAACGCGCTTAATTCAAGGGAGTACAGCAAGTATTTCATTGATGGCGCCACAATCTACAGACTTTTTAAACCACTACCATTAACTTTCACCATTAACTTTCACCATCCACTTGCCCTAGTGGTACCCATTTTTGCCGTCATTCATTGCATTAACATTTTCTCTAGAATATTCTCTGGAAAAAAATCATTTGACAGATATACCAACAAAAAATAACACAAGCTACCTCTACCGATTTAACGCCCCTTTATTCTTATCATCATAACAGTCCATTAATGTCCTACTGCAGGGACGGGCCTCCTCCAGTGACGGAGGGATACTTGGCCTACTAATACCACGCTGGCCAAACGGATTGGTATAGGGTTTAATTTCAAGTATTCCTTCTTTATATTACGTAAAGATAATATTCACGGATAGTCCCTTAGTCGGTTTTTACGACACCCATGGGATGAGATGGGGTGGTACACACTGTATTGACAGGTGACCACAAGGAGAAAAAAAAAATTCTTATAGTTATGTAGATAATATTGTATGTTAGCTTAGTAACAGCAAAGTATCGCAAAAGCAGTGTGTCAAATGTCGAAATACCTAGTTCATGTTTCAAATTCTTAGCATGTCTTAACTTCTAATAAAAGATAAACAATGAAAGCCCTGGATAATCTCTATTAGTTTCTGGTTTAACTTATCCAGTGTCGATAGTCCTAAGTATCTCATTGTAAGTACCTACAGATTTCCTTAAAGTGAGAAAGCAGAAATTCGATATAATCATCAGAACACTGTGACAATACCACACATTACGGTGTTAAAAAATGTCATCGCTTTGTTTCTTCCGTGTTCACTTTACAGTAATCCTAACATGTAGGAGATGATTTATGATGTATGAAAATTTGCTTATACATATTCAATTTGGATTAATGGACCATATACTTTATTATATACCCAGTAAACGAGTGCCCTCAAAATAGGTGTCTAGATGGAAAAGTCGAAAGCAGAAAGCTTGTACAATAAAAATTCGTAGGACGCACCGTTTCCGAGATTGAGCCAAAAACCAAAAAACGGGACCTTCTTACCTTCCCCTCCCCTTGGGCTCGAGTCGGAAGGGTGAGGACTTTTAGTATATTTGTCTCCTTACTAGTCCCAATGTCAAACTTTCTGCTTTCGACTTTTCCATCTAAAATCATTCGTTGCCTGGACTATATAGGTAGTTATAAGCTCCTTAGCAACAGCTCACGAAATAAAGACGATACTTTTTCTATTATTTTACAATTTGTCTATAATGCTGAATTATGTAATGAAGTTTTCAATTGACTATTAATAACTAATTTATTCTGAACTAATCAGCATTTTATGCAATTGTGTTGTAACAAAGTAATAATATTGTTACACTGACAAAGGTCGTTAGCAAGTTTTTATTATACATACCTTCTTAACGTATCTTTCATAGGTACTTACCTAAATTAAAATCATATCTCTATGTGTCCATAAATCAGTTTGTTGTTTCCTTCTTACTTTATATATCATTTTTTTTTGCATTTTAAACTTGAATTGAAAGTAAAACATATGATTGTTACATCAATTTGTACTTGCTGCACATAGACATTTATTTCCCCTAAGTTTATACCGTCCACACTCCTGTGCCTCATTTAAATTTCGACCTCCGGCCAAGTATTAGGTTGATTATAATAAAAAATAAAATAGACCACATAATAAGCAACAGATTTATTCATTAAAATGTAAACAATATTCATATTTATTTGGAAATTAATAAAATTATATAATGTCGAAATGAATGAAGAAAATTTATCATACTAAAGTCTTTTTCTATTCTCTCTGGTACAAGGAACTTAAAATAACGATGTCATTATGAATAAAACAAAATAAATAAAATTACAATACTGATATTTCCTTTTATTAATCCTAGACCATTTCAGTGTAATCAGATCTTGCTTGGTGGGATTAAGAGAAAAACTAATTTTGTAACTTTACTAGTCACAGAAATAATCATTACATAACAAAATAGTTTGATTTCGTAAGTGTTAACTATTAAGAGCTTGATGTTACGAAGTAACTTCTTAGTAGTCACCAAATCGATTAAAACCTTTGCTGCCTTCGTAAGTGATGACTATTTGAAGTTTGATGTTATAGCCAGCTAGATCTCGTAGCTAGTAGGCACAATAACAACCTTATTTGGGAACTGTACCTACTTCCGTAAGAAGCGAATATTTGCAACATGGTCTTACAGTTCGCTAGTTCAACTTTTCAGATGACCTTTGCAGAATATACGAGTGACCGAATAACTAGCGGCATTGATTCAACTATTTTTATTTTAGTTGTCCGCCCTTCGGCTGCAGACTCGAAAACAATGATGGGCTTTTGACGGAACCTCAGTAGCGCCAGGTAGTTTGTTTGGTATTGCAACACAGCTCGTGCCAGTATTGCAACACCATTCAGACCTCGTAACATGTTTAGGGGCAAGGATGGAAAGTGAGCTCGGTTTGTGAGTGGGCGAACATCAAATTCAACTGAGAATCCAAACCAACATTAAAGACTTTGGTTAGTTTTGCAATAGACTGTCCGGGCTCCTTGCGAAGGAGGGCTACTCCAGACACTTTCATCAAATGTACCTCTGAATCTACAGATCCACCACCAGTGGTAGCTAACTTAACATGGCATGTGACATCAACATGAACGTATTTTTCAACCGCCTTGCCTTTCTTCCCTGGTACGTCTACGTATACTGTCTTCTCTTCTACTTGAGGCAAATCAGCACGAAATACACTAGCTTCACCCAACAATCCCTGAAAAACAAAACAAATCTTAGTTAATTAATATACACAAATAGATTTTAAAACGACTGCCAAGGTTATTTATATACGACGTGTTGGCTGAAAGCCAAAGGCAGCTGCAATTAGAAATTGTCCTTCTGCCAATGTATGCTGAACTATGACAAGAGTATGATTTACAAAAAACAAACAAATCAAAGTAGAGAGACACCCTTTGTCATCCCCAATTAATGTAGGTATGTTGTAGCTGGCTACTAAAATATATTATTATATATCTCAGCCTTGACTGCCGGACAAAGGCCTCCCCAAGTTCGTGTCACTCCTTTCCCCTGCCTGTTTTATCCAGTAATTTTTCCACATAAAGATTTTAATCATTTTAAACTAATTGTACGATAATATATTTTAATCTGTAAAAATCTTAGTTTCGACAAATAACTTTGGACACCAGGTTTTGATTAACCTACTATATAATCATCAAGACACTTACCCCATTTCCAGTGATAGTGAATTGCATGCCAGGATGAATAGCACGAGTCTCCATTCCAAGACCTTCTGGATGCGAATCAGACCAAAAGTAATTTTCAGGCGCATTTAGAGTATCGGGTTTGAAGGTTATTCTTTTTCCATATCCCATACCGATAGACTGCAATAACATACTGCGACCTTGGAATAAATGTCTTCGGCTGCCAGCGGGACGCACGCGGTAATGGAAGCCAGGAATAATTCGGGGATCCACGTATGTTCCTAAAAGCAAAACACTCGTTAGATTTGTGAATTTTCCAAATAATCATTATCTAAAAAAGAGTAAAAATATTTACCCATAACTGGAAGTTCATATCTTTCTAAGCCAACAATACAATATTGGCACGGAATGTCTTTAATATCACCACCGTTTACTTTCACTCGCCTTGATGATGATTGCACACCAGGCTTAAGTTCGTATCCCTTCTTAAGCTGCTTAATCCCGATAGCTACATTTACTATTCGAGATACAGTTGCGTTTCCTCTTCCTTTCTTAACAATAGCAACGCCGGTGACTGGCACTAATTTAGTAGCCCCATCATCTTCATACCATTCTACTTTACAAAGTGTATTAATTTTGATTCTCTTGTCAATGAATCCATTTTCGTGTATCGTCTGGTCAAGTTCGACTTGGTTTTTCTGTAATTAATATTTTATGGTCTTACTATTTTTACTTTCATTAATATATAAATTGTTCTGCGGTATTTTTTTATTTTAAATATATTTACCTGTTGCTGAACCACTTCAAGGACACCTTGTGGTTCATGGTTTGCATCATAAATGGTGAACTTCTCTCCAACAGACACAACCTCAATCTCAAAAACAAAACCTTCAGGCCTAGAGTCGGTCCAGAAGTAATTGTCATTATCATTGAGTTTGGAATCAAGTGGTTCAAATGTAAGGCGACGAGCGAATCCTCTTCCAATTGACTGCAGGGTCAGAGCTTTGCCTCCGAACAAGTACCTCGGCTTCACTGACAATGGAGGTGCATCGAGAGCCTGAAAAATCAAGTACATTGTTACTTCTTCTATTCAGATAAGCAACTAAACAAAACATTTCCTCTCCGAGCTGAATTTAATATTTAATATTGAAAATATTTTAGTAAGTTAAAAGATAAAAGTTAATTACATTTACTTGATTGAATTTACTGAATTTTGGTTCTAAACAAAATGGTGTAAACAATTACGTGATCCTATAAGATTATTTTCTCGAATCATTGTAGCGATATACTGAATTTTGTTTATGACATGTGTTATGTAGTGAATTCATTCAATGATGCCACGATTAATATAATATTTTCCCATAATAACATAACAATGAAATGAAAAGATAATCATATCAAGATCACCCAAATAGCAAGTTTTGAACAAGAATATTGATATGATTAATAACGGCGTAATGCCCTTATGAATGATACTATGGTTTACCTATTATGGACATAACATGCGGCCAGCCAGTATGTCACTTTCGACCTGTCGGGTCTCTCCGTAGTTTCTTGAAGTTTGTATGTGAACGCCGCTCTGGGCGAGGTTCTGAAAAACTGGACGATCCACATACCATCGCCTACAACGGCAAGTGCACACAACCAGAGTGGCGAATACACGCGGAAGTTAGCAATGTTGATCGTTGATGAGATTTTCACTCTGGAAATATCAGCAACGGACACCGCTACCCACTGAACTAACACCCGGCTTTTCTATTCTGATCAATGAATCTGGACTGCTGAAACCGACTAGCAAATACTCCAGACTTTGTATTGGACTTGGGCAATTTTAAAGATCAACAATGAAAGATTAACAGTATCTTTAAACGTCTGATATAAGGTTGTTCTCACAAAACTTTTCGCATTATTTACTTATAGAATTTTTATTAGCCAGATAAAAAGAAATTAAGCCAAAGATGCTAAACTATAAAGAATAATACAATTCTAAGGGTATATTGAATACAGAAAATTGTAGTACAACTTTATTTTTAAATTAAATTTGGTACAACCTTATGTATCGTGAGGTATGGAACTAAAACAAATCAAGAGAAATATATCTTAATAATAATCTAAAAACTATTGGTAGTAATATCGATTGTGGTTATGAGATAATGGAGATTAGTGTATATTCTTTCGAATAAGTATTTGTGGTAATATTAGTATTGGATTGATTTTATAATATTAAGTTCAAACAGCATCCAAGAATATTCACTTATTCCATGAACATTTCTGTAAGACATGAAGTAACTCACCATCCTCTTGACTCTGTAAAGGATTATTCTTGCAAAAATGTCGTAATCTAACCACAACCGATTTATTGTGTTTGTATTTTAAATCAATTTAGTTTAAATAAATATTGAATCATTACTTCAAATATTTTCACGCAAAACGAATCAATAGTTGAAAATTTAAAGATAGGAATGTTTAGCACGATACTACATCTAAAGAATACTGTTAACACTATCCATAACCGAGTCTGCACATATTTATAGGCTTAGTCGTTTCTTTCACAGTCCAGCTACAACTTAATTTTGCCCGATTTTTAATGGATCTTCATGTTTTTCTGCTTTTTCGAGGTAAATGCTCCACATTGATGATACAAAAGCGATGCCAGGTTGGTACACAAAATTTTTCGATGATAAAGCAACATTCAACGTGATGTGAGAAATAGTCTTCATTTTCTGATCTTTATCTTTAAAATGATTGTTGGTAATGAGTGTAGAAATGTGGAAGATTGCATGCATATGCTCGTAGTAGACATTGCAATCATCAACACTTCTTGAACGATCAATCAGACGATTCCTCACAGACCCTGCGTTTATGAACTATCGAGACATGTTTTAGATAGTAAATTATATTACTCGTCTTACCTGCATCGGTCTAACTTTGTATCTGAAGCCGGTTCGTACACGGGGGTCGATGTACACGCCAATAACGGGTATCTGATGAGGCGCCGGTGCTGGCACGCGATATACGGCAGGGACATCGCCGAGGGTGCTTGCATCAAGCAACACCTCGTTATTGTAAGAACTCCAGTATCTCTTGGTAGGAATTTCAGTAGCCTCCTAAAAATATTTGAGAATTTGATCAATCCTTCTGATGAGTTTAATGATAATAATTATTAATTTGACAGATTAAGTATACATGATGTCACCCCAGTGGTTATTAAAGAATTAACGACTGAAACTAAATAGACGATATCTATTCAGAATGTAAAGTTTTTAAAGCTGATCTCTGCTATAACATAATTAACTATCTCTTTATCAGTAAGGAATGTACAAACCAGCTCTTGATCTTCTATTTCCAATAAAACGAACAATTCATCACTTTCAAAGCTATCAGGTTTGTTTGCAAACATATTTACGTTATATAAAGTGTTCTTAGTTGGGAAAATAATAGGTACAATGACCGTACTAGTGGCCGTCGCGTGAAAGAATAAAGGAAGTCGTGCTACATTCAAGTAACAGCATTTTTGGCACAATACTGATGCTCATGTGATATGTAATAACTCTTGCCAATATTTTGTTGAAGAATTATTACGTCTCTTTTGTAATTTTTTTTGTTTCATGTCGTGTCATTGTTTTGCGTCTTGCGTAACGTTGTCCATGTCGTTCGTGGTGTGTTAAAAATATTTAACGCAAGTAAATAATGTTTGTCCATTACGTCGGAAGGGTGTGTAATGTAAGAATAACTAACAGATTTTTGTATAATACTTTCACTATTATTATTTGTATGCAATTTCATTTAACTCGTGATATTCTGTTTCTGTTGTTCAAACAGCTGTTGAAAAAAATTATACGTAATGCATGAAGTACAACTAGTCCAAAATATGTACTACATAGGACTTGTAATAAACAGTAAGGCAGGATAAAATGGTTTTCAAATGATATCATTGCGTTTGCAAAACTCGTTTTTACTTGAGCGCACACTCGAAAAAACTGTTGCAGAAAGTTGATACTAATGTTTCGTCAACATATTTATTTAAAAATAATTGAATCAACCCCTCATGAAGGCATGTTTCCTAAAACCTGGCTTCTGAGCTTAATATCATAGTCGATAGACTGGATAGTTCACATAAACAAACTTTTCTATACTTATTTCTTCCTTTAGATGTAATTTAATAATTGCAATTTATTGAAACCTATTAGTCCCTATAAATAAAGTTCAAGTGGCAGAGCGTCACGTTGAAACGCAAATAGTAAATTACACCAATTGAAATGTTTACAGCATCTTCAAACCGGAGGCAAAGTCCGAAAGGCCAGGGATATATCCATCTAATAATAGAATATTCCGACGTAGTATTCGCAAATTCTTTACACCAACGCAATTTTTTACCAATGACGCGTCGTTTCTTAAGCGTGAATGCCCAATTTTTTGGGTTAACATCGACCTTACTAAATGCTTCGCCGCCCTAAGAAACCTTACAACTACTTGACCGTAACTTTCGTGAATGAGTTTCCGAAGCGCTATAAACGCTTAATTGGAAAGAATACGATAAAGTGCTTGGACTTTGGAATCTGTAATTTTTATTACAACGTTTCTGAAATATCTGATTACACAGACGTCTAGACAAATCAAACTTGGAATTCAAGTATAAAATATGATGGAAATGTGATGCTACTGTTTGTACTTTGTAGTGAGTTGCGTACGCTTGCAAAATGACACATATCACCAAAAATATGTCAACAATAAACGTACGTAAGAATGTTGATAAATATTTCACATTGTGCACCTACTGAGTACGCAATGTTCTGTTTGGTTTCCTTTATTGATTTAAGTATTTATATGAAAATTCACGTTTGAGCATAAAACGTGACGATTCCCAAGCGCCACGACCTATATTCTTTGCCAAAATTCTTGAGCAATACGTCACGTTTTAAAATAAGAACTTTGATATTAAACCTTTTAATTACTCATGTACACCCCCCACAAATCTCATTGCAAAACATACAGTATACAAAAAAGGTGATATACGTAAAGCAAACAACGTTTTCAATGTTTAAATAATGATTAGTGAAAGAAATTACCAAGAAGAACAGACTTTATTGCATAGAAATAGGTACAAATGAAAGTATGAACACGTATATAAGTAAAAAACTGCACCATAGGCAAACATTAAATCTATTTATTACTACTGGCCAAATGGAATGGGTTTCGATTTTCATCGATCATCTATTTCTACGTTGTTTGCGTAGCTTTTACTTCTGTCGGATTACGTAAGAACAATGCGATGAAATGTATTTTTAATTCATCATTAGTCATAACCCGTTTAAATCAAAACTGTTCATTAATGAGCCATTGCAGACATTGGCCCTTAGCCTATTAATACTACGCACATGTGCTGGGCACACGTTTTGTATATGTTATGATTATCTTGTTTTAATATCTGTGAACTTTTCTTTAGTTGATTTTTACCATTTGATGTGGTAGGGTAGTGACATCAAGCGATCTTAGTCCGTCATTACACGAGTTAATATCAATATACTTACAGGTATCTCTACTAGTTCATGGAATGCTTCTTCACCATCACTCTCGATGTCACTTTGTGATGGGATAAGGGATTTAGGCGTCCCTTCAAATTCCTACAACAAAATAACGAACATTAAATTCTGGAACATTCTTTCAGCACATATTTTTTTGTCTAACGAAGGTCTAATCGTCATTATTTAAATTATTGACAATGAATGTATACCTATTGAGTAATGCATATCTTAATTATGAAGAATGTATGTGTAATATCTGATAGGAGAAATAGGTCAGAGTTATACATAGTAAAACAGTGCCCTTCACAGACGATAATACACGCTGAGGTTCATTAATATGTATAATGATAATTTTAATTTCATTAATTGGTTTCTTTATTTACTTGATTAATTCTTATGGGTAGTATTTTTTATGAAGTTCTCTTGTAGTATAAAAACCAAGCCGTATTTTAAAGTTTGAGATTAGCTTATATTTTTCCCTGAAGTTTCAAAGACTGTCATCAAAAAATCAAAATGGCGGACATAAACTGTCAAACATGGCGCACTTTGTGACTTCCTCTAACGACTTGACCAAATAAGAAGTTTCTAGATGCCATTACGTCTATAGTTAATTCTCGAAGTTTGTAGAAGAAGCTTTGTATTGTTTATTCTAGGTGTTTCCTTTCAAAGAAATAAAAGGGCATGAAAAGCCTCAGTTGTTTCTTTAGTTTCTATGAAGCAACTATAAGGACAGAAAAGTTCCTAGAAGCCCCCTCAAAGGAACTGCCAAATGAACTACCACCAATTATCACTGAGAGATGTTAATAAATTTCAAAATCTTATTATCTATTAGTAATATTGTTTCACATACACAAAAAAATACCTGAGCGGGAGGTAAAGTCTCAACCAGTTCGGGTTCCTCATCCAAAGCGGTAGAAGCGCCGGTAAGACGAGCGCGAGTTAAGTTCCACATGCGTTGCAGTGCCAGGGGAGTCTCCTCTACCTGCAGTTCCATGGCTGGGCTTGCGAGCATCTTGGTTTTTTTAGTCTTCTGTCTGAGTCTGTTGGCAAAATATTTAAAATTCAGTAAACGGGAATAGTAACTTACTTAGTACTCGTTAATTAAACATTATAACAATGCCATCTAGTCTTAAAATACTACTAATAATCGTCATACTTCTAAGCTCAGATTCGTTTGTGGATCAAGACGTAACTACTCTACTGATCCAGTTGAAATCCTCTGCATCTAATTATCCTAGCCTAAAGTATCGAGAGTCTAAGGGCCAGATTCAGAGACCGCACTTTGTCTTTACTTTAGCAAAGTCTAGTTATTATCTCTAAACTTGAACAACATTAAAGTAATTTTTCGCATGAAAAAGTTTACTTTCATTATTTATTACTACAAAGTAAACTTTTCATGCGAAAAGATTACTTTAATGTTGTTCAAATTCAGAGATAATAACTAGACTTTGCTAAAGTAAAGTCAAAGTGCGGTCTCTGAATCTGGCCCTAAGAAATTATTTAACTGGAATTGGATAAAACTGAACGCATTCCATTTATCGAGTCTACATTCATTTAGAAAATAAAATATTCTAAAACAACAAGATTTAAATAAAACTTTTATGGACTATATTCATGACGATATTCAATTCGCCCCTGACATATTGTTTCCATACTGGAAGTGTCAGGGGCGAATTTTTAACGATGTCACGAAACATTGTTTTCTTATTCCCAAATATTGTTAAAACTGTACTATCTTCCCATCATGTGCATTTGTTTATACTTTGTAAAGAAGACCCTAGTCCTTAATGGCCTTAGGGCCTTTTTTAGTAAAGGTGGGAAACTTGGTAAATACCATGCCGACTAGACGGATGGATGGAATGGAATGGAATGGATGGTGGACTCTAGTTTCCACACTTAGACTCCCAAGAGACGGATGGATATGGAGTCTACGTTAAAAATTCCTAATTTTGTTTACGTACGATAAATGTTATTTGCAAACTTTCGCTAGCTCTGCTTTTACAACAACCACGGGGTGAGTTGAGGTCATGACACCTTGTGTTCTTACCCCGTAAGCATACAAACAAGGTGACAATTACATCCACACCAAGTTTAATCCTAATTTCTATTCATGTTAAGTCTATATTACTTTGAACTATATTAATTCGAAAACTTTCGACCTAATAATAACAGTTACTATAGTTCTAGTATGAATGACTACGACATCATTTAAAATGCTGTTACGAGTATTTATAGGGGTATCAAACGTGATTACACGACAAGAATTTCGTAACTGCAAGTTAACTCGCATTACACACGTTCGTCATAAATTATTATTAGTGAGAACCTATTAATTAATTTCATTTTCTTTATGATACTGTCCGTTGGCTTAATGGTGTGAATTACGGTTAACTTATTTTTTCCCTTTTCTAACTTCTCATTCATAAATGAACGTCTACTGCCAGATGTAGCCCTTTTTCGAGTATTTCGTACCTTTAGGTACTGTGCTTCTCTTGTTTACTGACCTCCTAAAACACTTTTGCAAAAGTCAGTAATGTTTAGGGAGAGGTAAAACAAACTTTGACGTATTATGATTGTAGGTATTTTAATATTTGGTATTGATTGTTACTTATACATTGTCGACAACTAACATTAAGCTACGTAATCATAATTGTCTTTCCATTAATAAAACAAGTGGTTTTTAATAAAATAATTATTGCAGAATATTTTATTGCTGAATCCCGTATAATATCTAATCAATGAAACATAAAGCAATGTGTGTGTGTGTGTTTGAATCATTACAAAAGCCTTACGTAAACCTAAAATAATGACCAAATGTCGCAGTAGTTGGTATTAGCCACAAGACTGAGGTCGCGAGTTTGAACTCCGGATAACTCAACATTTGTATGCATGAGGGAGTTCTCGCTTATAATGGATTTATATGAATAATTTTAAAAATTGATAGTTTAAAGTTTTATTTCATAGTTAACTAGAACCATTTTCACATTTTCTAAACTAGATAAAGTTTCAATGTAAGCAAAAGCCGTTGTGTGGACGTGTGAGAAATATTAATGTTCCACGATCTCATAACACCATTTCCTAAAGCAATAATATTACAATATACCCATGCAATATAATACCTACTCGTATTATACAAGAAAATACAGAATAGGAATAAAATAGAAAATCGTTTACCATAAAGTTGTTAAGTAATACTGAACCCAAAATAAATATTTATCAATCAAATCACTACTTAGAACTCCTCGTGACGTATATCGATTTATTTGAACAGATGGGGGACAGCAGAGAAGCGTGGAATATTCCATGGTTGAGATGAGTGAGACTATTCCATGCTAGACAATAGAAACAGCGGAAACGAAATGTATATAAGTAACCAAGTCTAAAATAGACATAAAAAAAAATGAAGTCTCCTTGATAAAATTTTGATAGATCTTAAGAAAATTATTACACTTTTCTGTGATAATTTCCTGCCATTTCTACCTACTACCATATAAATTATAATAACTTGTATTAACAGCGTCTTCTTTCTCGTGAGTTGTTCCTACTTTTACTTTATTTATTATATACAGTTAAAATATTATAAATTAAGTTTCTTAATTCTATATCGTATCTTCCTATTAGTAAAAAAAATATATATAAACCAGGCCAGTAGTTTCAGAGATTTCTACAAATACATAAATTATCGAAATAAGCTTAATATTAATTTATAAAATTGTAGGTACTTATATGCAGATAAATTTTATGGTAAAACTAAATAAAAACTTAGCACCCAAAACCCACACCTATCAGATAGAAAAACGAAATAATAAAACCTTTTTCCACTTCCATCACGAAGAACATGAAAAAAAAACAAAAAACTATCCTTTTGCTATGAATACAATAAGGTTGTATTACAAAAAGAGCAGGTAAAACTCTCAGGTAAAATACTATTGTGTAGTCGCTTGAGCAACAGTCTCGAAGGATGATATAAATTTTATTATCAACGTTCAATGAAGCAAAACAATTTTACATAAAACTGTAAAAACTAGTTTTTAATTCAATGATACGAAAAAAGAAATAATTTTAAACTCATTACTGCTAAATAATTAAATTACTTAGTTACACTTTATTTAAAAAATAAAGTGTGTTACAGTTACGATCGTGGCATGCAGCTCAATGCTAATTATGAACGTTTATTAGTAGAAAGTGTTTTTTCCTGGCGCTATTGAATCCAAGAGAAAGCACTCACCGATTAACAAGTCGGCCATTACACCGTTAGTTAACAAGAATGTATATTTTATTTATTTACTAAACCACTATTTTCGCAATCCTTATTTAGTGATTTATATGTAAAACTTTCTATTTATTACTTAACTTTATTCAGATAAGTTCCCAAACTTTCTAAACTTACCAAATAACAATCAAAATCTTTCAACAGCTGTCGCTGACGGGAAGTCGTAATGTTGAATGCAGTTAACAGCCTCCACAAATCTATAATACAAAAAGTAGTCACAACTGTCGTCGATAACGTCACAGTACTGAATAGTTTCAAGTGTACAGAAGCACAGCTTGGACACAACTGAACGCTCACCCTCGCCTCTGAGGTATTTTAAACTTACGGTTGCCCCCCGGCCGAGTCATGAGCACCGAGGAGGATGCAGATATGGCGTCCAAGCGAGATGGGTATAAGGGCACGCACCGACCGCGTGCTCCACCAGACACTCACACACACATGCACAGATGGTTACGCATGCGTCGATGCTATTGATACGTCTCGAATACGTCGAGGTCGACGTCACTGTCCTCCTTTAGAGATCAAAGTATAATTGTGTCCGTTAATTGATGTTTGTAAAAGTCCCCGCGACACAGGGCATGATCCCTAGTGCGGGAGTTGTCTTTTTTAAAAAAAAAAAAAAAAAAAAAAAAAAAAGTACAACTGAGGGCGGGGATCTGATCCTGGCTAGAGTATAAACACAACATACTAGCCAAGACACCATCCTAGATCAAAAATCAGAAATATTTTAACAATTTTGTAAATGCATTTACGCAGCAACCAAAACTTTGATTTGAATTTAAATTCCATAAAAAGAAGCATTAATAAAACCATGCAAAGGTAGGTAAAGTAAAAAATAATAGCAAACAACTATTGATAGGGGTCAGAAACATCACATTGATCTGGTAAAATCTGGACTAACAAAATGTTTAATCGATGACCTGAATTAAAATTAAAGAGGTCGCAAAAACATTATCTTCACTTACCTACAATACTTTAAACAAGAGCAAATATTTCTTTAGGAACGTTTTATTGTATTATTAGTATAGATAACAAAGTTTAATCAAAGAAAGTTCCCCTCCTACGCATGTCACTGTGTTAGTCAGTGTTATATATCCGCAAAACAATTAAGTACCTAAATGGGTCAAACAGTAACATACACAGAAATAGGTACATTTTAGATACCACTAATCAAATCAGACTTGAACGATCTTCTCCAGGGATAAACCTTCTCCCTGTCGAAAACTTGGGTGAAAACAACATGCTACACATTTTTAGCAAAGAAGAAATGTTTTGTGTCAAGCATTTCTTCTTTGCTAACGATACTGGAGTGAGATGGAGTTGTGACCTGCATACTTAGTCCTATACCAGACGGACAAACGCTAATTATAACACAAAATAAAACAGTTAGGTACTAATAAGCTACTACATTTATTTAATTATCACTTAACGCAGAACACGTTATTTTAAAGTAAAACTTTCCAAATTCTTAATATCTTTGTGTATGCAAGAATTTGGCTTACATAAATATAAAATGCATGTTTTAAAATATACTCTCTTTTCTTTACCATTTTATGGTTAAAAATTAAACAGAATAAAAGCAGATCATTATCATGTTCTTGATCTGACCCCATTCAACATAATGTGATAAATAACCATAGCGGAAAAAACCTTATCTACAACATACAAATTCCTATAACACCCATGATCGATGTAAGTATAACTTTTGTAAATAAAAGCATAAAATTGAGATAAATAATATCGGGTTTCGCAGGTCTCGATTTTAAACTTCCTTTATATCCATATCAGGCAACATACATCCACAGATATGATAGACATAGACTCCTTCAAATATTTCCGTTCATCCTGCATTCATACAATTCGGGCCGTCTTAATCTTGATCAAGTCGTTAGCCAACTCTCTTTTACGATAAAGAATATTCTAGTACGATGTCGCCATTCCAGAACCTTCCTGCCCTAACGACTGTCCGTAAAATCACTCGGTAACCTGTAGAACAAGTTTTTCTTAATCACTGGAGTACACTTATTATATTAGAAGTTCTAAGGGTTAATAACGATGTATCTAAGGACTGCTATAAAAACACATCCACGAATTCGTAAGATTATAGATAAAAAAATGTAATAAGCTTTTAAACCTATCTGTGATTCAGTAAAACCAGTTTACACGGAAATATATTGATAGTACTGATAAGATAAAAATTAGTGTAGGTACCTATTTACTAAGCTTATGATTTAGAAGATTGTGATAACAAAACAAAATAAACAAAAGATAAAAACGTGCATCTCACTAACGAAAAATGAATGGACCATTGCAGAGACATGTGGCCTTCAGACTAACAAAAATCACGTTGACCACACGGTTTTGTTTCTTGTTTTGGAACAAATTTTGCTTCTTTACTAAAAATGTTAACTGCTATCTCAATCGAGTTTTACAAATCCTTTGGAATGAGATAGGGTGGATCACTACAACTATGTCTACTGGGAATCTATATTCTTAAACTATCACCACAATTACGAATGTTGGTCCTGTATGAATTCCAGCAAACATAATATAGTATGCGACATAATATGTCAAGAAACAATTATGTTTATGGTTTGCTAGTTATTGCTAAACATAAAACAACATACCACGCAGCATAATATTATTAGAATATGAAGCTTATCCGCCATTTTGTGTGCCGCAAGAGATTGCAGAATAAGTTAAATTTAGAATTTCTTATGTTGCACTGCTTGACATTCTTGCTACAACCAAATTCATTTTAAAACCAATATTGCCAGTGAGAGAATATTCGTCGAGAATTCGTTTGCGAAGATACGTCCATCGGAGGAACACTGAATTCTACACCCGAAAGTACACTTCCATTGCTGATCAGACAAATATTGAAGTATTATTGAATTAGTTGATTTCGAATTGGGAATTGTGAAATTACACTATTTACGTAAAAATTTAAAATTTTGGTCAAGAGGACACATCTTTCACTACCAACGTAAACGTTCTATCTAATTCTTTCTAAAATAACACAAAATTATTAGAGAACAATACTCGATACGTTCTAAATAAATACTGAAATAGTTATAGGACACGATGTCAAGAGACCTGCTTCCCCATGAATTCTGAGAAAGTGTGTCAGGAACAACCGAGTGATTGGATTGAGGAAGAAACGTTTGCGACCATGACAGTGTCTAAGTATTACGACCCAGAAGTAAATTTTAGGCTTCCTTACAAAGCATCACCGGTCAGGCGGGGTCATTGTCACTGTATTCGCATTTTTTCCTCCTATATGTAGATCCTAACAATAGTCAAATATAAAATTAGCTTTTATTAGAACTTCGAACTATTTCCCATTGAATAATAGGTATACTTATTCTACTTTTTCAGAAGACAAAATTTGGTCGAATAACCATTCTACAGCAGTAACGGGTCCTATCCTATCCTATCGTTCTAGTGCTGAACGACGCTTAACTTGCTAACACAACGTGGGTCAAATATGTTGATTCAGACTTTTGTGTTTCCTTCGTCGACTTTTACTACAACTAGGAAATAAGATGGTCAAATGGAGTTTGTCTTGTACGACGCGGAATCCTTACAACCATTTTCACGTTAAAGGACTAAGTACTCCCACTGATCGAGTATGCTTCTTCATCTTTATCTATACTTCTATACTATCTATACTTATATTATAAAGAGGTAAAGTTTGTGTGATTGTGTGTTTGTGACGTTGTACGGGGTAATCTCTGGATCTACTGAACCGATTTTCAAAATTCTTTCTGGATTGAATAGTCCATTTATTGGAGAGTGTCATAGGCTATATAGTATCACGCTATGACTAATAGGAGTGGAGCAGTAATGAAATAAGTTTAAAAACGGACGCGTTTTTTTCACCTTCCAACAAAGTGGGCACGGGTCATCTAGTCAGAAATATACAGAGAGTTAGGATCAAGGTTTGTTACATTTTATAGCCCAGAGTACATCGACATTTATACGAAAATATTCGGCCTCGATGATTCTCATGTTGAGATCTAAAATTAGATTTCCACAGCGGAAAAGGTACGTATACTAACGAAACGCGGCGCCTCATGCCGTACGGAAAATCAGAGAAACACGATTCGATTCAAACATAATATAGTAACAAAGAGACGAAATAAAGGGATATGCAATCTTCTTTCGATGTAACATAATTTGCCGTATAATTCGACTCCCCCACTAGTAATCAAGTGTGGTGACGGAGTAAGAATACAATGTGTAACCACCCCATCTCATCCCATGGGTGTCGTAAAAACCGACTAAAGGACTATCCGTGAATATTATCTTTACGTAATAAAAATATGGAAAACTTGAAATTAACCCAATAACAATGCGTTTGGCCAGCGTGGTACAAGTTGGCCAAGTATCCCTCTGTCATAGGAGGAGGTCCGTCCCTGCAGACGGACATTAATAGGCTGATATGATATGACTAGTGATCAAGCTTTTACTAACATAAAATTAACATCAGGGCTCAATGCAATCAGATGGATTTTTAAAATAATTTGCTGTCTAACGTGGGTATTGTATATTTATACCCAAACCTTATGCCACCAAGACAGTAAATATAATGTTAAATATACACCAGATAACAATGCTACTAATAGGTACTTATGCGCGTTTTTTACTTCACAACTTGATTCCGTTTCTATGGAATATTTAGTAGGTACACAATATCAATTTGAATAGCTTCATCGGCGACGCAAGGTCATCTTTGTACAGCGACACAGCAAGGCTACTATTAAAAATATGTACTTTCATGGAAGTATGAGCAAGGAAACTCTTCATTGGCTTCCTGACTTTCAATTCAGTACTTACTTGATTGTGCACCAATATCTATAATAATTCTCACAGAACGTCACCTAGTCTCAAACAGACAGACATCGCTTAAACATGCTTAATTATTGTTTTGTAAATACATACAAACTTATATGCAAACATTCATGTTCATATACAGGGTGTCCCAAAAACCGACGTTAATTCGAAACCGGGTGATAAGGCAAGTCATGCTGGTTATCAGTAAAATATTTTAAAAAATCTAAGTCGCATGGTTGTAAAGTTATAGGCATTTAAAAAAACGCAAAAATTCCCACTTTGTGACACTCTTTTCCCTCCTGTTGTCACAAATCTTAACTTTTTCCAACTTTTTTTTTTGCTGTGTTACCCTGAATAGTGCCTCTTTAAATTCTAATAAATAATTTAAAACCACCTGGTCTAGTTTTCTCATCAATAGGACTTATTTCTTAGAATAAAATTTATTATGAAAAAACTGTCCAGTTTGAATTGACTGTAGTGAAAAAAAAATGTACTACGCGAGTTTGGCAAGTTCCGCCAAAAGTTGGCGCATTTAGTAAGGATTTGAAAATTGTATCATACTTGGTAAATTGTTGCCGCTATCATGGACAAAAAAAATCTTTTTTGTAAAATTTAGGAGCCGATTCCAATGCTGAATAAGTTAAACTGCTAAGTAGTTGAACCGGAAAGAGTCATCATATCAAGTGAAAAGTAGTAGAAACAGTAGTATAAGTTAAAAGTGCCAAAAATACAGCCCATCGTATTTTAAAAACACATGAATTTCTCCCGTACCACGTTAGTACAGCGAGTACAATCGTTAGTATCCGGGGACTTCCAACATCGAGTAAATTATCCCGGACAATATTGAAGAGGTACTGAGATGACTCTTTTTTTTTTTTTTTAAGTTTTGGCCTGATGATTTAACATTAAAAAAGACAGCAACATGAACATGCATAATTTGCATGAATGTAATAAGTGTAACTCGTGGCTTTTTAAAATTGCGATAGGCTGTACTTTTTGGCACTTTCTACTACTTTTCACTTGATATGGTGACTCTTTCTGGCTCAACTACTTAGCAGTTTAATTTATTCAGCATTGGAATCGGCTCCTAATGGCTAACGCAGAGTAGGACGGCATGGCAAAGTATTTTAATTTTTACTAATGGAAATTCAACCGTACTGTTACAGAAATACGACATAAATTGCTATGCTTTAAAATGATGCCGCGGCATTGAAAGGGATTTTTCAATGCTGCGGCATTGAAAAATTGATATTACTCGTAGTATATCGGCCAATGCGTGCCTTGAGGCTTAATTTCATAGCAATGGTAGTACTGATTTATTATAGTGTTTTTATGAACTGTAGAGTTTTATACATGATGAACTACCTTACTAAAAAATACCTGTATTTAGGTAAGTTTTAGTTTACCTTATGCTTAACTTACCACTGGTTTGTTTATGGGTCTAAATTTGAACTTTCTCCATGTTAGTTAAATGTCCCTGCTACTTAGTACAGTCTGTAGTAGTCTTTAAAAAAATATTATAGCTACATCTGGCAGGAATAGCTTTAAGGCTATGTTGTGGGTATAATATTCGAAACCGTGTAAGATAATATACGTACAAACGACACTCAATTGTTTCTCGGAAGTCAATGTTTAACAAACAAGGTTCTGGTTTGAGACGTTCGTCATTTAATAATAAGCGCATACGTGTAAGTTTATATTGAATTTATTGGCAAATTTGTAATAAAACCCAAATGTTTTTGCGAGAATTCGGACATATGAGATGCGAGCAAAGAGTTCTGTGTCAGACTCTAACATATTTTGACAAAAAGACATAAACTATGTAGATACTTCAATCAATCAATTATCTAGCCTGTCGCAGTCCACTGCTGGACATGGGTCTCTCCCAACACGCGCCACAGAACACAGTCCTGCGCCTTCCGCATCTAGTCCGACCCAGGGACCTTTTTGAGGTAGGTAATTATTAGGTACTAATTGTTGCTGTACGCTTTAATCCTCCTAATAACTCCCGACATATCTTACAATAGTTCGAGCTGAATATTGCAAAGAAAAAATTCTAAAACTGGAGGTTAGGCTCTTGACGATTTCGTCCTAAAATATTAGATCAATGTAAAAGAAATTTTACCTATGAAGGAATAAGTACGATTTCACGACACCCATGAGGTCAGACGGGGTAGTGGCATCGCATAGCAAATTTTATTTCACACGAAAGAAATACTTATTACATATCAACACGACTTATATTCTGGTTGATGATACATGGCATCAATTAGTATCAACAATTTAATGTTGAATCATTTTCACGTACCTACCTACCTAATTCCCACGTATAATTAACTAAGACCAAATTAAATAAAACCATTGTTTTTATTTTAAGACATAGTTACTTACTTAGTACTAAACTTAAAGATAAATGTGAAGATGACTAGACTACAAACGAAAATATACTAGATCGTTTAGCTAAGCTACTTTATTTATTTTTTACAGAGCGAATAAACTTTGGTCCGTTCTTATACGACAAAGCAATATTTACTTAAAATTTAGTGGCTTGTTTCTAAAATTGCTTAACATAGTTATTAGGATTATGATATGAGTGGCTACTACCAGTAGATTTTAATCCCGTATCTTATGCTGAAATTACACAGGCAACAGCCCCTCCCGTCTAAACTATACCTACTTACAAACTAACTATATTTAAACACTGATTGGAGGTGCTGCCTGAAAAAAAAACAAAAATGTATACCTATGTCCTGAACATTTTACTGATATAAAATTAATAGACACAAAGAAAATCGGTTTTCAAGACGATCATTTGCGAATCGCTCAAATTACGTGAGTTTAGTGTTGTGTCCATGCAGCTGTTATGCCCGATTTACACATCGACAAGTACAGTAGCGAGTTAAGTAGTATTTTAAGATTAAGTTGATTTAAATAGATCTCCATCCTATTTTTTGGCAAGTTAAGTTGGCGAGACGCGAGAGAGGGGGCTACTTCGTACTTAACTCGCCAAAAAATAGGATGGAACTCTATTTAAATCAACTTAATCTTAAAATACTACTTAACTCGCTACTGTACTTGTCGATGTGTAAATCGGGCATTAGTACGAGTATGACGTGAAAAAAAAACATAGATAAAGACAAACTGCATAGCAAAAACAACAAGCAAAGATATAACACCCGTATCCCTATGAATAGATATTTATCTATTTATTATGGTTTCTAATTTAACTCTCTATAATCTGAATATACTTATATTTAATGTATATGTTATAGTCAAAACTCATAACCGGTCAAAACCACTTTTGACCGAAAAAATCAGTCAATAGTGGTTTTGACCGACGTGCTTAGTCAAAACCCTTATTGACTGTTTTTTGCAGTCAAAAGTGGTTTTGACCATCGATGTTAGTCAAAACTCATTGAAAATTGATCTTTAATACATATTAAGGTAAAAGTCCGAAACAGTTGGTTAGGTTAGGTTAGTATGGTGACCAAAGGACCCACGAGCCGAGCGAGCGAAGCGAGCGTGCCGCGGTAGCGGTCGGCGAGTGCTAGAAACATTTTTTTTAATGTAAAACTAGAATATAGTATTATTATATTCTAGCATCAATTCATTCACACATCAGATCAATTTTCAATGAGTTTTGACTAACATCGATGGTCAAAACCACTTTTGACTGCAAAAAACAGTCAATAAGGGTTTTGACTAAGCACGTCGGTCAAAACCACTATTGACTGTTTTATTCAGTTAAAAAGGGTTTTGACCGGCAATGAGTTTTGACTGTAACATATATAATTAACATAGCGCATGCATAAGATAATACTTTAGGTCACGTTTTTGCCAAAACACGTGTTTATAAGTATATAAGAGGAACCTCGAAGTCGAAAGTCCTACTTTAAAGACTACTTTTTAGGGTCGTACAGCACATATAACGTAACGTAAAGGGATCGGCACCGTATCAACTCGAGCCGTTCATTATTATTTGTACGAAACTCCTTACCGCAACGCACACTAATCGGAATCGTAAGGTAATCGGATTTTTGAATTTTGACACCGAGGTAAAAGGCGAGGCGGTGCCGATCCGTTTACGTTACGTTATATCATGTACTACGACCCTAATGCACAATTTTAGTCCTGTTTTCAAAGTCCCTGAGTTTTTTTTCTCTATAAATTGACTTTTACAACATCTGCAGTATCAGATAGAGTGGTGAAATTTTCTACTCTTGTTTCGGCACCCTTTTTAATTACTACTTTTATAAAGCAAAAGACAGACTATGGAACAGCGTCTTCTAAGAAAGACCGTTAACCGTTGGTTAACTCGGATGAAAATTTTAGTTGGAACGTCAATTTCCCAGTTTTACTTTGGTCAATACGAAAATAAGTTTTCAAACAAAACTTTGTAGTTCTAGTACTTAGTATTATCTCGATTAAAACACCTTATAAATTATTATTTTTATGGAAATATACTCTATAAGTAGGATATCTTCCTTTACCAGTGCCAGCACAAACTTAAGAAATTAAAGAATGAATTTAAATTTAAGAATCTTTCGATTAGAGATTCGATATTAGGATCCGCCGTAAGTCATGCTACTTACTTACATTAGCTGCGTAGTTTACTATATTATACACAAGAATCACTCGCCATAAGCGTGACTTTCCGTAGCTTAGACGAGTTGCGAGTGCGACAATTCAGTCTATTATCTTTTTTTCTGTTTTCCGTAAATAATACAATGGTACTTACAAAAGAAAATTGTTGTAAAATACTTATTAGTAATTTATCCTGATTTAGTCTAATAACAATAAATGACGAACAATCAACCCGAACAATCTTCTCTAATCATAATAATTGGATAAGTCAATTTACATTCAAGAATATCACAGCCACTGTATTTATACATCAGCAATGCTACCACACAGACAAGCCGTTGCCCTACCCTTGGTAGAAAATTGTTCCCTATCTATTGTAGCCTTCCAGTTCCATCTAAACTAAGTATTATTTTTCACTACTGCTTGTCTTAAATGTTAACTATTTTCAACTGAAAGGCGGCGTAGCGGCTTTTATTTCCGCAGAACAAAAAAACTTTAAGTAATAGTCGTGATCCTGGACAGCCTTCGTGTTTCTGTAATAGACTCGAGCAACGAATGGATTGAACCATTAGTGAGGGAGAGGCCTGATAAAAATATAACAATTCTAGTGTCATACTAAAGGAAGTTAGCCATTATATCTGTTATATAATAAATAAGTAAGTTAACAAACTCAAAATTCTATTAGACCCACGTTTCATTATCTTAAAGATACGTACCTACGGAGACGAATCTTATTATACTTTCAAGTTGATGCCCTAAAAATTTAACCAAATTGGTTTATAACTGATCTTTACCTAAAAAAAATAAATCAAAAACATAAAAGCATCTGCATTATAATCTAATGAGAATCAACGTTTTGGTGTAAATTTTTTATTAGAAAACTATTATTATCAGAGTGATTTGTATTTTAATTTCAAATAGAAATAAATTCAACACCTTCGAGATGATGATAAGTGTGATGTTATTGTCTTTTTGTATTACTCCGTCACCAACGCGAAATTAATAACAAAATTGTGAAATTATTACAGTAGCTAATTAATTACAAAAACAAACATAAATCCGTTAATTAATCTCTCGCACGTTTATACCTAATTATAGTAAGGCCGTCAAAATATAACCTTTCTATCATAAGGTGTAAGCATTAACTTGCATTTATTTACGTCAATGCTCCCTGATACTCACTTTAATTACATTAAACCAGTATTAATTGGTAAATACACGAGTTATCTGATAACTACTAATTATTTTAATAACTGGATTTATCTGGAACACGCGTGGATGACATTTGACATTATTTGCACGAATGAATTTCATGTTAATTAATGAAATGGCAAAAAATGAGTTCATATTTAACATAACGGAATATAGATAAGAATAGTTGTAACGATTAAAAAACTGTTTTGTTTTTGTTGTATTTTTTCACAGTCATCAGTGATCACGGTAAAATCTGTTGATGAAATACTGGTGACATAGCGAAAAGTTCTCAAATTTACAGGCACATTTGCAAAATTATTCTCTTCCCTCAGTTTAGACAACAAAACATTCAATATTTCTTAATAACGACACGGGAAAACTAGCGCATCGAACCTGGATCCAAATGCGAATAGAGTGCAGAGATAAAAATTACCAATTAGTAGTAAACGGAGGCTACATTCCTTCTTAGGTACTACCACTTTGATCTTCTTCTTCTTAACAGCCCATTAATGTCACACTGCAGGGACGGGCCTCCTCCCGTGACGGAGGGATACTTGGCCTACTAATACCACGCTGGCCAGACGGATTGCCAAGGGTGTAATTTCAAGTTTTCCTTCTTTTTATTTTCGTAAAGATAATATTCACGGATAGTCCCTTAGTCGGTTTTTACGTCACCCATGGGATGAGATGGGGTGGTGACATATTGTATTCTTACTCCGTCTCCACTTTGATGGTCTGGTTAAATGTTTTTACACATTAAGCACGGTTGAAAGTTCTGTTATCATCACGAGAAAGGGTTGCACATGTGCCGGACATACATTGTTGATATTCAACTTTGAACTTGAGAACCTCTAGTAGTATTTTATGATTACCTAAGTTTAAAAAGTGAGACACGTGCAGGAGTAGATATCTCAAAACTTATGTCTAGGGAAGGAAAGCAGTGGCCTGACTGTGCCCGGCATTGCTGAGGTATGGATATCATGAGCGCCGTCTGAATGAGAAGGGATTTAAGGGGAAATTAAGGGATCTGCGTTTCAACGACTCCTAGGCGTGCCTCAATGTTGTGCTCCATTATTAGGTTTTAATGGTTCTTAATAACATAAATTGTTATAAGTAACTAAATTGGCAATCTATTTAATGTAGGTAAACAAAACAATTGGCGTAGTTATCGTCAATTGGAACATTGAGCATTATTTGTCTGATTTTGTTGACTTCATTATATTCTTTGTCAAGATCTACGTCTAATAAAATGTATTTGTCTCAATATTGATCGGTACAAAGTCAATCTCAAATTTAGAGGACTTCTCATACATATTAACTACAACTCAACAAATATCGCGACGACCAAGCCGTCGCGATATTTGTTATGCATATTTAACTTGGTAGTAGTAACCCTCGTATTTAGTTGTTAGATTAAGGTCTTAGCTCATATAACGTAAAGTAAACGGAAACCTTTTTCTTTAGTTTCGTCAAAAAATCCGATTACGTTACGATTCCGATTAGTGTGCGTTGTAGTAAGGAGTTTCATACAATATAATACTGAACGGCTCGAGTTGATACGGTGCCGATCTGTTTACGTTACGTTATATGTGCTACGCCCCTTAGGTATCTAAGTGTTAAGAATAAAACTGGTATGATAGAAATAAAAACCAATACGGAAACCAGCGCAGGACCGTGTTCTGTGGCGCATGCTGGGAGAGACCTATGTGTAGTAGTGGACTGCGACAGGGTAGTTGATTAGTTGATGAAAAACATGATTGATTATTTATTGCATAGCTCGAAGGAGCTTTATTTCCAGAAATACATTGAGTGTAGGTAGGTATATATTTTTCTCGTGTCGCAACTTTTTTAATTTTCCAACCGAGGACAATAGCAGTTTGTTATAAGGCTTCAGACATTGAGTGCACAACTTGAGAAATTAAATTCTACAATGACGTCAGTCTGTTGTATCTAGAAAATGAAATACCTAGCTGGTTGGAAAGTAATCGAGGTCACGCGATAAAAATAGTTGTTATAAATAAACACTTTATTTTTATATTTTGGAATGTTAGTATACGAGTATAAACATAATGGAACACGCCTGAATTAGATAACCCAATTGTTTTCTTTAGGTTTCATCATCATATCAGCCAATCGACGTCTACAGCTGGACATAGGCCTCCTCCAAGTATTGCCACCTTGTGCGGTCCTGTGCCTTCCTCATCTATTAAGTAATAGTACTTAAGAGCTATCCTATACCTCAAGCATAATGCTTAGATATGAATGTGAAGAAATATGGTAGACATTATCTTAAAATAGGGACAGTATAGGTTAAGAAAAAACAGTTATAGTGTGGTAAAAACAAAGATATACCAACCTCCTTGATTAAATACTAGCAGAAGAATTAGGTACACGTACACATTATATTATTTACAGTAAATGGTGGGTACTATGCAATACTTATACCCATTACAATTGAATTTAGGGCGAAGACCGAGCAGAAAGGCGATGACAGGAAGATACAAATTTCAACTTATCTATACTTCTATACTAATATTATAAAGAGGTAAAGTTTGTAAAAACAATCACACACCCCCTACAAATATCACAAACACACAAGTGTTTGTGACGTTTGTAGGGGGTAATCTCTGGATCCATTGAACCGATTTTAAAAATTCTTTCTGTGTTGAATAGTCCATTTATCGGGGAGTGTCATAGGCTATATACCAAGTATCACGCTATGACTAATTGGAGTGGAGCAGTAATGAAATATGTTTAAAAAAGGGACGCGTTTTTTTCACCGTCCAACGAAGTGGGCAAGGGTCAGCTAGTCTTAGGTACAGAAAGGGCGCGGGGCGGTGTAGCTTGGCGCATAAGCTCCCACATATTTATTGTTTAATTGTGTAAATTCGGATTACAAAGAACTAAAAATGTGTCTAAAGTGTAATGTTAACTCTGTGTCACATGTGGAAACTGGAGTGCAGTGATAATTTGGTGTATTTCTCGTAATAAAATCTATTTCATTTGTCAACAAACAATAATAATAACGAACGTGCGGGTGGCGCGAACTCGGTGAGCGAGTCGCGCATCGCTCTCTTTCGCTCTTGGTTACAGTGAATCGTTCCATCCTTATCGCACAAGCTGCATAGCAACTGACGAGATTGAAATTATGATTTGTGATTATTACTGATTATTGCAATTGCGAAATTGTAAATAGTGACTTAATTACTTGCATTGCATGTAAGGCAGGATATCATTTATCTTGTTTAAATTTGAATGATAAACAACTAGGAAATACTTTTACCTGTGATTCTTGTTGTAACATAACGCAACGGGTGCGAGTAACGGATGATACTCCATTAAGAGCGAGGGGATCTTATGCTGTTAAGGACATGGAGGATTTCAATAAGAAAAAAAACATGTCATCTTCTTCAGGCAAAAGTACCGGAAGCATCGAGAGTATTACGGAATTGATTACAGAAGTGATTACAAACAAAATTAAAATGATGGAAACTACTCTTTTACAAGAAATTAAGATGAATGTTACTGCTTTGACATTAGAAAATACTAGATTGCAACAGGAATTAAATAAGTCTAATAAAAAAAGTTTTAGTCTACAGGAAGAAATAAATAATCTAAAATTGAAACTTGAAAGTCTTGAGAAAAACCAAAGCAAACAATCAGTCAGTAAGTTAGATACACAAACAGTAACAGCGTCGCCTACAACATCTAACACTTCCCTGGGCTTTAGTTCTAGTAACAAAGGCAAATCAAATCGTTCAGCGGCGGCGGCGCCGGCTGGGCCGACACCGGCAATAGTGGTCGCGCCGCCACAGCTTCCTCAGCCCACACAGCCGCCGCCACTGCTCCCTCAGCCCACACAGTCGCCGCCAGTGCTCTCTCAGCCCACACAGCTGCCGCAACCGAGTGTCAGTTACGCGACGGTGGCCAGGAACGTAGTGGACATACCCGAACGTACTCATAACACAGAGTGGACTGAAGTGAGAACTAATAAGAGGATTAACTTGCCGATAAAACGAGGTGGTAACACATCTACAGGATTACTCAAAGCAGTGGAACGTAAAAAGTATCTCCACGTCTGGAGGCTAGATAAAAGTACTTCTGAAGAGAGTTTAAAGGACTATATTAAAAACATATTAGAAAATGACTCTGATATCATAGTGAACAAAATAAAGACAAGAACAGAAAGGGATTATGCTTCTTTTAAAGTAGGAATAACAGAAAGTAATTACGAAAGACTGTGTAATCCGGAAGTGTGGCCACTAAATGTGGAATTTAGCGAGTGGATTTTTTTTCGCCGCTCAGACAAAACTACAGAGCATAAACAACAAAGTCAATAAAAGTTTGAACATTCTTTATCAAAATGTTAGAGGACTTAGGACTAAAACATCGAAGTTTTTAGCGCTTTTAGAATCATCGGGCTCGGATTTATTCGCCATCACGGAAACCGGCTGTAATGAGTCAATACAAAATGCGGAAATAACTCTCCCAGGTTACCCGATAATTCGTTGTGACCGGGCGGACGGACGAAAACACGGTGGCGTGCTTTTAGTGGCCACACCACGGTTCGAGTTGCGGCAAGTACCTATGCCAGACGGGATAGATATAAATAAACATAAATTTGAATTGATTTGTGTCACAGTTCATTCACGAAGTAGATTTTTATTTACTTGTTGTGTGGTGTATATTCCGCCACACACCGAAGAGAATGAGTATATGGTTATGTTTAGCTTGTTAGAAAAAATATGTATAAAATATAAAAGTAATGTTATAATATTAGGTGATTTTAACTTGTACTCGTGTAATATTAATGTTTGCAATTATTTTGAATATTTTATAGCTTTTAGTGAAGTCATCCAGTGTAATTTTGTAGGTAACTGTAATGATCGACAGTTAGACCTAGTGTTGAGCGGGCGCGCGGGAGTCATTGTGCGAGCAGGGGACGAGGGGTTGCGACCCGTGGACGAGTATCACCCGCCGCTTGACATATCCGTCGCCACTGCCGTATCTCATAATAGTAGTTATAGAAGTAATGACAATATTCATAAACATTTTTATAAGCAATGGAATTTTAACAAAACAAACTTTTTTCATATATATTTTTTATTAAGTATTATAGACTGGGGTGATATGTACACGATACAGGAGCCCACTTTAGTTTTAAATTATTTTTATAACAAAATTAGTGAAGTGATTAATAACTGTGTACCTATAAAGAAACAACAACGAAATAAGAGTAGGTATAACTACCCGGTATGGTATACGTCTGACCTTATTGCAAGTATTAAATTAAAATATAATCTTCACAAAAAATATAAAGCAAGTAAATGCCAGAGTGATTATGAAGCGTTTGCACTGTCCCGGGCAAGAGTTAAAGCTGACATCATAGAGGCTCACGATCGTTATCGAGACCGGGTTCAGGCTCACTTGGTAAGTGACCCCAAAGCTTTTTGGAATTATGTGAGATCAAAAAAAGGGAACTCAAATAAATTAAGACTGGCTAAAGACGGGGTAGAATTTTCAGGTCAGGAAACTGCTGATGAGTTTGCGCGATTTTTTTACTCAGTGTACAATACGGAATCAGCCGTATTAGATGTAGAGGCAGCGTGTAGTACAGCGTCACCGAGCGGCGCGTGGGTACACCTTGGCCACCTAGATGAGACAGCCGTGCTGCGCGCGCTCGCTCGTTTGCCGGCTAAGCGGTCGGTGGGACCTGATGGCATACCGCCCTTTATTCTAAGAGATTGTCGTATGGTGTTAGTTAAACCTTTACTAGGTATATCTATTCAATATTTGTTTATTAACGGAAACTTTTCCTGAAAGTTGGAAACTTACTCGCGTGGTACCAGTACCAAAAGGTCGCGGAGGAACGGAAGCCAGTGACTATAGACCGGTTGCAGTACTCTCGGCTCCCGCCAAGGTATTTGAATCGGCTATTCACAGTAGCTTACATAGTCAATTTAGCGCTTATCTGTCTAACGCTCAGCATGGTTTCCGTCCGGGACACAGTACCTCTGGAAATTTACTACATTTAATGTCAAATTTAGTACCAGCTGTAGATGCCGGTCTGCAAGTAGATGTCGCCTACTTAGACTTCAAAGCGTTTAAGTTAGCTAGTAAAGGGTGTACACCGCATACTCTTAGGTTCTTTGCCAGTTACTTACGAGAGAGGAGACAATATGTTGACTGTGGTGGATTTTGTTCGGAACCTTATTTCACGAGATCGGGAGTGAGTCAGGGCAGCAATTTAGGTCCCCTTCTTTTTATATTGATGATAGATGACTTACCAGAGATAGTTAAAGAGTCTACTTGCCTATTATTTGCAGATGATTTAAAGCTTTGCAGAGTGGTGAGAGATATCGCTGACCATAAAGTTCTTCAAAAGGACATAAACGAGGTAGTAAAGTGGAGTAATGAGAATAAACTTTATTTTAATATTTCCAAATGTTCAGTGATGTCTTTCACCCGAGTTCGTACTCCGTCACAATACCCGTATCAAATGGAAGGAGAAACTTTAAAGCGGGACGTTGAAGTTACAGATCTCGGCGTTTGCTTCACAATAGACCTCAATTTCAAAAAACATATAGTTACCATTTGCAACAAGGCTTATAGAAATTTAGGATTCGTCTTGCGACAAGCCAATGAATTTACAAATATGAACGCGTTGAGGGCCTTGTATGATTGTTTAGTTCGAAGTCACCTCGAGTACAATGCAGCCATATGGGCACCCAGTGAAGCCAAATATAAATTTATGGTAGAAAGACTTCAAAATAAATTTGTTAGGTTTCTTTATTTTAAAATGTATGGGGTATACCCGGGGTATCCGTTGTTATACCCAACACTATTTTTATTGGGTATGACGGGATATTACAAACTAGAAACTAGGCGAGAAGTGGCAGTGGTGACGTATTTGTTTAACGTATTACGCGGTTTAACACATAATCCGGATATACTGCTGGAAATCCGTTTTAGTGTACCGGATGAGTACAGGGGTCGACGACGGCGACCACCGCTGTTGGTGGTACCGTCCGCGAGTACCAATCTGCAGCAGCGAGCGCCGCTGACGCGCGCGTTGCGCACGCTCAACACTATCGCTGAACAGGTAGATTTGTTTGCATGCACACACAAAGAATTGGCACAAGCCGCGTATTGGGTGTGCAGCTCTAACATAAGTGAATAGTATTTTTAAGTTTATTTTTTTAATTATTTTATTTTACTCTGTGATGTTAGATTACATAAGAAATAATTTAATAAGTAGTCATAGATGTTTTGGATATTATTATGTTTATTAAGTGTAACTACTCTATCGCATTAGTTAGTCTGTAATGATAGTTGTAAGTTTGTTATTAAATAAATAAATAAATAAATAAGTATATGTAGGTAATTAAGAGATGGTAAGTTTAACGGAAAATAGGTACCTACTTTACTGGTACCAAAGCATTAAACTAGACCTGTAATGCTCTGTAAAATGGTATAGTAGGGTAGGTATGTATTAGTCATGGGCACGGTTTGAAGATATGATTTGTTATTGAAGAGTTTTTTTTTTTAGATTTCGCCCGCGGCTTCGCTCGCGTTAAATTTGGGGTAGCAAAAAGTAGCCTATGTTACTCTCCATCCTTTCAACTATTTCCACTTAAAAAATCACGTCAATTCGTCGCGCCGTAAAAGAAAGACAAACAGACAGACACACTTTCCCATTTATAATATTAGTATGGAGTACTTACCTAAGTGTATTTTTACCAAGCCGGGTCTTTTACACACATCGCACAGGACAATCCTTTTTCCTCGATACGGAGCAAATAGTTCTTATTATCACGACAGAACTTTGTGATAGATAGCTAAACTCGTAAAGTTTAAATTAGGTAAGTAATAGTTAGCTACATTAATTTAAATAATTACTAATTTATTCATTACCATCACGCAAAGCAGCATTGTATTTATTTTTTTGTTTACTTTGGTTCAGTGTGGTTAATTTAGTAATTTTCCAAGCCTTTACGCAACTTAATCTACAATGAATTATGATATTCTTTTGGTTACCTACTATACCTAAAAAAAAAGTATTTAATTAAGTATACATATCCGTTGTCTAGTACCCATAGTACAAGCTCTGCTTAGTTTGGGACTAGATGGCGTTGTGAAAGTGTTAGTGTGAAAGGAATACCTACTGGTAACGGACTAATCTTACATCATAGCGGTTACTTCCTTTCCTAAGACAACGTAGTGTTAAGAAGCATTTGACCAGATGGCAAACTGAATGCTTTTCATGGCTGTTTTTAACATGTAGAAATCCCGAACAGATTTCCCAACGAAGACTGTCAGTATTATAGACATGTAGGACTCGACCGAACTAATAAAATAAATATTCACGGACATCTCTACACAGCGCCATCTGTTCCCAAAGTAAGCTAGGCTTAACCTGCTTGTGTTATGGGTAACAGATCTACGGATATTAGTACTTATATACTTTTTTTTTGTAATATAAGTACATATAGGTACATAGAAACAAAATGCATTAGCAATCATGTTCATGCACAAAAATATTTGTATTGAGCGGGAATCGAACCCGAGACCTCGTAGCAATCATGTTAAATAACCTCTACGCCACAGAGGTGTCACAAGTCAGGGCTCCAGGTACCCAAGCCCTAGAACTTTCAGACAGACATTGATTGCCACTGCGATTCCTTCACGGGGTTAGGACGTTTAAGCCTGGCTTCTATCGGCATCGCATGTGAACACCCCACAATGTTTCTTTGATTATCATACCTACATTGCTTTCATTCCTGACAGGTTTTCCATCAGGCTGGGAAACCATATTGCATAGGCTAGATAGTCAGGTAAGATAGAGCTTCTCTTAAGCGCTGATTACACTAGACTACATGTAGTGCACTACATCTTGTAGGGCATTACATCTTGTAGGGCACTACATCTTGTAGGACACTAAATGTAGCCTTTCCATTTCCATGTAATTGTTTTAGTAGTCTAGTGTAATCGGCGCTTAAAACACTCGTTGACATGGCAAACTTTCCTAGATTTCGTTTTGGTTGCATGTGAACTTATCAAGTATTATCACACTTGATAAAAATGTAATATCTTTATTGCATATAATCTTTATCAATACAAGTACCATAACATTGCCTATGTCATCTATTTATAATTGCAACTTGAACTTTATTCATGATTGACAGTTGCGCGTGCCTTGCTATGTAAATTGTTATCACTAAATTGATATGCAATCTATTCAAACATAAGTAGATAAACTGTTTAGTATACACGCACTGAGCTTCAATTTTGTATTAAATTATTCCTTTTCAGTTAAGCGAAACCGGTTTCCAAGGCAACCTTTATTTAGGTAGGTAGGTAGGTACAGTACCCGGCCACATCGACCTGTGGAAAACAGAGTGGACAGAGATGATGCTCTACGAAGCCGAAATTGGCCGATTGTCTCTTTACAAAAGTCGATGTGTAATTTATACGGGGTACTGTACGTTTATTTTCCCTCGAGTTCTTTAATAGAACGTAGAAAAGAACATTTTTGTCGCATTTCATCAACAGCTTTTTTACAGACAACCATAGCGCTGATTTTAAGAAAGTAGTCTAATTTTCATCTCCTTTTCCCCCTAGACTGACACTGCAGGTACACACAATGTTGTACTATGCCCTAAGGATTAGGTAAGCATGAAACACATTTTTTGCAAAGATCTTTCTTAGACAATAAACTTACCTACCTATAGAAGAAGTCTATTGATACCTAGGTATATAAAAAAAGTCCCTTCATGGTCAACTGATCCCACAACAAACTGATCCCGCGAGCTCAGGGTACTGGGTTTGGGCTGAGAAGACCCTACTCAGCCCAAACCCAGTACCCTGAGTGGTTAATTTATTTTAGTAATAGGAATGTTTAGTTTAAGATTTAATTAATATAATATTTATACACTGTTGTATTAGGTTAAATATCCTGTAAGGACAGTGTATATTAAGATAAATAAATAAAACTTAGCCTGCGGAATGAGTAGACCCTTAACCATAGCAAGTGGTTAACTGAGTCCGCGGGTCCGGTTGATAGCTTAGTGGGCTGAGTAACACTCTAAAAAAATCGAATGGGGTCAACTGAGCCCGCGGGATCAGTTTGTTGTGCGATCATTTGACCATAAAGGGAAAGAAGTGATAGGTATTCACACGTTATTATTCTCTTTATTTACATTTTTCACATTTATTTACATTTTTAAATATAAATATAAAATTATAGACATTTAAAAATATAAAAAAAAGGTAGACCCACCAGCATCGGGTACAGGGACCAAGCTACTGGTGGTTAGGGCTCCAGAGATAGGAACCTCCTCACAATACGTGCCGTGTCAAGCAGTACTGCCTTCTGCATCAGACCTATGATCCAACTGTCAAGCGAGAGTCTCCTTAGATGTTGATAGAGACTCTTTGGAATAAGTCCATTCACCGAAAGTACTATCGGAACAATGATCGCCGAATCAACATTCCACATGTCGACAACCTCGTGAGCCAAGTCCAAATATTTCGTTTGTTTGTCTTTTTCTGCTTTAACAAGATTCTCGTCATGAGGAATGGTGATATCGATTATCATTGCACGGCGCTCTGACCGATCTATCACCACAATATCTGGCTTATTGGCAACAATAGTCCGATCAGGGATTATTATTATTATTATCCACGTTTAATACAATCCCGAAACCACAAACCTTAGGATACAGTATCCAGTCAAAACGTTGTAAAGTTACATAATCACTCACCAGAGTACAGAGAACAATGCAGTATGTTGTCAAAACTTGGAACGTTATACGTTATAACAAAAAGTCATAACTTTCGTAACCTAAATGTAAATAATAACAAATATAATTTTCTCGTGGTAACTAATTAAGAATACATAACACCATGTATTCTTATTCCGTTACCATGCGAAAATTATAATTTGTTACTCAATGATATTACAGTAGGTACTACCTACTCCATTATATCTTATTCTTATCTTTTACTCCTCCTTTTTGGGGACCCTCCAGGATGCACTTCGACCCCATCGGATCTTTTGTGCTGGTTCCCCGTTCACCACCCCACAGCTTCCTCAATCACCTTCGCGTATGAGATGAGTAATCCTAGCGGAGGCTTGTCCAAGTCACTAGGGGTAGGATATCCCACTCCTAGGAGCTTCATCCTTTGTCTGGTGAGGGCTTCGCAGTTATACATCAGATGTTCCACTGTTTCGTCTTTCTCCGATAATGCGATATTTATAGCAATAGTAAGCCAAGTTGCATTACTCTTGGAGTTCTGTATCGGAAGTGGAACATTAATGGGCTGGTGTAAAAAAAACAAAAAAATATGTGATAACATTTATTATACATACTTAGGGCCTGTTTCACCATCTCCAAGTAAAGTGTTAATTAGTTACTTGCAAATTAGCACTAATCAGCTAGTAAATGTTCCAAGTATCTTTGGCCAGTTTCACCAAGAAATACGAAGCCTCAAGTAGTTACCCGCTGACTAAGAGAATGACTTAATAAATCGTACATCACATTCGTTCAAAATTACGTCGAAAGTCACTTCGACTGTCAAAGTTGTTGTGGTTACGGTTAAAAATTGTTGTCTTTTGTGGTACCCTACTATCTGTGTAAAGTTGATTATAATACTATATATAATTCAGTGGCGAAGGGTGGATTTTTATAAAAGGGAAGCCGAAGATTCCGTGGACTTTTGTTCTACTTTATATTACTATTATTCTGTAGTTCATAGGTATTCGTGAGAAAATGTTTCGATTTTACCTAGTTGTCCCGAACTCATAAACTTAAAATACGAAAATGTTTCTCTGTTTGGAAGACTTTGATCAATTAGATTAATTGTTTATATTGCTATATCCTAAATGATTCTACATACCTACTTACTTACTTTTAGAATCTGAGAATACTGTCTGTAAGCCACTTACTTATACGTATCGAAATGAGATAATTGTATTAAAATGTTTCGTAAATCCACAGCGCCGGCGTTTCTTATATTTATAATTCAATTTCGAGAATGATGTTTTATCGCACATCACATAATAGGATAGTCAATATAATATAACACTATTAACCTGTCCCTTATAACAACAAACTATTAAATTTGCTGAAAACAATACAAACAAGTACTTACAAAAATATTCCATAGGATCCCAACGCACTACGACAAAAATAAAGTCAACCAATGCACAACACATAATACACAATCATAAATAATTAAACATACAAATTTTACTACTTTAAACAAGAAAGCGAATTTTATAACCTATTTGCAGAAAATAAATACAAATATCTGTTTTTTCTTCAAATGGTCCTATCGTTTACCGATGATTCTGCCAAAGTCAAGACGCAAGCCGTATAAAAATATAAAAACAAATAAATATAATTAAAAACTAAAAATTCAGAAGAAAGGCTGATTTCTATCAGATTTAAATAATTGATAAAAACAAAGGAATGTCAATGGCAAATTAAGTACTTAACGTGAAATGAAATGAAACTTCGTTACAATTGGTCGGTCCACTGGTTGCAATAGTGCTTTCTCGCTCTCGCAATGTTGTAGTTGTATCTTTTATCCTTGTCATAAGCCGATGGCCACCGGCTTATATGGTACCTTAGATCGACGAATACAAAGTGTCACGTGACCGTACGATTTCCGTACAGTCTGTTGTACTGGATTCCTAATTTCGCGACCGGCTTACTGCGCTCCGCGCATGCGCGCTTTAAGTACTCTCTGACTGAACCATAACAAGTTGTTAGTTGACAACCTTTAATTACAAGATGGCGTTATGAGTACGTAAATAATTATATTGAAAATTATTATTACTGTAATTATTATTGCGATTTACGTAAGAGAATACTTTTTTGTTTTATATTATTTTGTATTGAGTGGATGTTGCGTCATTGATTTATAATTGATTAATAGACAATGCTAAGCGGTTTTTGCAAAGGTAAGCCGGTAGGAATCGAGTTATATGGACACTTCGCCACTAATATATATTATATCATGGATAAAGTTAAAAGAGAAAGAAGTGTAAACTTTACCTTATGCGAAAGAGATATTTTGGTATCGCTCGTGGCAAAATACCAAGATATCTTGGAAAATAAGTGCAGCGATGCTACGACGTGGAAGAAAAAAGAAGATGCGTGGGAAAGAATAAAGGACGAATTTAATGCTAGATATGGAGGCACATTTAGGGCTACAAAGACCTTAAAAATTAAATATGAAGGTCTGAAACGCACGGTAAGAAAGAAGTCTGCAGCTATGCGCGCTGAAGTATATCGTACCGGTGGAGGTAAAAATACAGCAACTCCACTTGATAGCACAGAAGAACAAATCAAGTCAATGATATCTTTAAGTGTAGACGGCTTGGACAGCGTCCATGACTCTGATATGGTACAACCTTCGCAAGAAAGCAAAATTAAGCCAAGTAGACATTCTACCGACTCCACGGCTACATCTCGCCATTCGCCATTTGGAAGCATAGGTAACAATATTTCGAAAATAGTGACAGGATGCTAGCCCATCGCCTATTGATACGAATTTGCCTCATCCCTTTTACTCTTTAAGGAGACTTTTTCTCTTTGCTTGGAAAGATTATCAGCTGGAACATTCTATGTTTCTCTTTCGCTCCCAGCCCAGCATGGAAGTTCAAGTTTATGATTGTAGCAAATATTGGCTTTTGTCCACTAATCAACAATAATGGTTTTTTTTAGATGAGTATATTCCCACAATCAAGGAATTTATTGCAATGCCAATAGAAGGCACCAATGTGATTGTAGAAGAAGAATGTTCTCAAAACGGTAAGTTCTAAAATGCTTCCACTTAATTTTCAATGAGTTAAGACCAATCATTATATTGTGTTTATGTAAAACTATTACTATTATTATGTAAAAACATATTAACGGTGTATTTATTTTTTGTTTGCAGAACAAGTCGTAGTTCTTCCTGGAAATGAGTGTGAGCCATTGCCTAGTACCAGCTCTCAGTGTGAGCCGTTGTTCAATACCAATTCACACAAGACTGAGCAACTGAATTTTAATGAGTATGGTATGTTGTGATTTTATTTTTCATGTTACCTTGGCCGCTTCTTCTCTACTAGTTCTTAGGAAGCGGTGGTATATTTAAGTAAATTTTATTGTGTAAACTTAGGTTTAAGTAGTTAATATTCACGTCAATAAGTTATAACGGTGTTATACTATGTTGAATAAATAGTTTTTTTTTTTTAAATTTTATATTTAATATATTATATATTATATTTTTCAGATGAAACTTGGTGTAGGACACCCAGTGTCAAACATATTTTGACACCCATTACATCTACGAACAAAAAGTGGGATGTAACAAGTAGAAAAAATTTAAAATCTAGGAAGCATCCTGCACTCAGTAGTAAGATAAACTATTGCCATTAACATACAGTTTGAAATGTTATTTCTTGACAAAATTGCAGTAATTAATATTATTTTCAGCTTATGTTCCCAAAAAAGCTACATTTGATGATCTCACTCAAGCTAAATTGGAGCTTGTTCAGCTACAGAAAAACCTTATAGAAATGGAGATCAAAGAAAAACAAATTATTTGGGAATATGAAAAGGAGGAGCGTAGAAAGGAGTCTGAATTTAAGGTTCAGGAAAGAAAACTAAAATTAGAGATTTTAAAAAAACAATTAAAAGAATAGTTCCAATATGTATCGTTTTATTTATAATAAACATAAACTTACGCCTGTTTCCCAGAGGGGCCCATCGCCTAATTGTTAGGTATCGATTTTTATTTGCCGCATCTCTTATAATATATTATTATTTAATAATGGTAGAAAATATTCTTGTACCAATCTATTTCTGGCATTATTATTTATTTGGATCTGTGCTGGTATGTCTTCTTGACTTGGTATATCACTTGATAAATCAATATCTTCTCCAAAGTTTCTTTCATTTGATTCAATTGCAATATTGTGTAGTACAAAACAGGCAACAATAACAGCTTGTAAACGATCAAGTTTTAATGTAATCTGTCGCCTAAGGACTGGGAATCTGTTTTTGCACACTCCAAAACATCTCTCAACAGTATTTCTTGTACGGATATGTGACTCATTGTACAAATTTTCTTCTTGAGATGATGGGTTTAAAAATGGGGTCATAAGGTATGGTTTCAACTCATAACCACTGTCGCCAAGAAGCAAGCCAAACCAAACTGTCCACTTTCCAATCTCTGCTTCAGGAATGAATTATTAAAAATTGTTTGGTCATGAACAGATCCTGGCCATCTTGATACAATGTCCAAGCATTTTAATTTACTGTCACAGACAACTTGAACATTAATTGAAAAACTTGATTTTCTGTTTCTATAATTTTCAGCTACATTCCCTCCTGAAATGGGATATTAATGCTTTTAACATCAATGCAATACCATAATTATTGATAATCGTATAGGTAGGTACCATTAAACAATCAAGGACCTACCTGGTGATTTTATTGTAACATGAGTACAATCAAGGGCTCCTATTACTCTAGGAAATCTAGCAATCATATAAAATCCACTTTTTAATGCATTTAAATCCTCAGGAAACTTAATTATCTCTGGACGTAGCTGAGCAATTGCTGTTGTAACTTTTCTAATGATGCGACATGCTGTAGGTGGACTAACGCCACAAAAATCAGCTGCACTTCTTATGTAAGATCCAGTGGCAAGATATCTTAATGTTAATAATAGGCTTGTTTTTGTAGCAACTGCTTGATTTCTGAAATAAATAACGTAAGTATTTACCTCCTCAAATGTCTAAATAGTTACATATGTACTTAAACCTATACCTTTTAAATAGCCATTACCACTCACCTTTGGGTTTTATTCATAATTTTATGTTTTATAAGGTTATGCACTTGATTCACTGCATGTTTTGATAGCCGAAATCTAGCAAAGAAATCCGTTTCGTCTAGATCGATAAAATAATCAGCACGGAATTTAAATATACGACTTCTCGGGATCCGTAGCACTGATGAATGTTCTAATTCATCTAATTGGTGTTCAATCAAATAAAATAAATCCATTATTGTAATGAGGTAATTGCTTTAACAAATGCGACATACAACTGTGAATCACAGACTAGACAGAGATACATGACTACTAGCTAGTTACAGTAGTACGAATCCGTCAAGTAAAAGCGTTACTTGGCAGACAAAGCGCTGAGTAAGTTACTGGTCACTTTAATCAATGATTAGCGCTACTCAGACGTCGTGAAATGCGCACGTTGCGTTACTGGCCACTTAATTGATGATTAGCTTACTTGACACTTTACTTGGGGATGGTGAAACAGGCCCTAATAGATATACTTTTATGTGCAAAAGTATAAAATTCTTAATTTTATTTTAGGGTATCTTATACTATATTCTTTATACATTCAGTTTCATATAATCGCAACTGTAACCGTACGCTACCGCCTGGTCAGGCATTTTAAGTAGGTATTTTACCTTCAACATTATGAAGAAATCTACCCTGCACTGGTAAATTAAAGGGTTAGTTCCCTAGATCAGTGCAGTATGAAATTAAAGGTCTTTTAACCACTTAACTGTCCCATGAGTCATATATGAACATTTGCATTGTTTTACTATTGTGTCTTGTGGCGGGACAGTGAAATTGTTAATACATGCTAATAAAAAAGTATCTCTAAGACGTATTAGTAATTAACTTTAATATAAAGAACGTTTAAGCTATAGAACAGTTATCTATTAAGATAGATATGCACGCGAGTAAAGTCTGGTTTGTTTTAGTTTTAAATGCGGTTCTAAAGTTCCATGATAAGAGTATAAATATTGCTATTCCTGCATTAAGTTTCACGTGTGTGTATTATCATTATTATGCTTTCATACAATATTAGTATTTTAATACAGTGTGGCTATTATCGTTTAAAAGATGCTTTGCACTAATTCCGATTCGAATCCGATCCGGACCCGTGAAAATTTGTTCCGATGTAATTGTATAACAATTTCTATACCAGTTTAAATATTAGATCCAAATACCATCACCCGAATTTTCTCTCTCTCGGACTCGAGGCATGACTGTTATCTGTAAATGTCTCAAATGCCTTGGCCGCTAGACCACCCGAGCTCTTGATTTGACATCGAATTTTATCCATTCCTTTACTGCGATGTAATTTAATCATTCAATCTTAATTACATTTTACTAGACAGCCCCATCTCGTACGAAACTTGACGAGAATCTTTCGGATTATAGTTAGTTCTTTTACATGACTAGCCAAGGCCCATAGTTGCACCAGGACCTACATATCCCATATAAAAATATCCTGTAACATACTCAACGACTGCATTTGTGTATCATTACTCGCCGTCAAATCTACTGTAACATACTTAGCGGCTTGTAGTATCTAAGAACACGACGCGTGTTCCGGTGGTAACTTGTGACATACTTGTGTGAATAGAGACTTTATACAACGCCATCTAGGATGTTCTGTGGAAAACTCGGCCGGTATTATTCTGTCAAGTTTCATAGTTCCACCAGAACCTACATATCCCATATAAAAATATCCTGTAACATACTCAACTACTGCATCTGTGTATCACTACTCGCCGTCAAATCTACTGTAACATACTTAGCGGCTTGTAGTATCTTAGAACACGACGCGTGTTCCGGTGGTAACTTGTGACATACTTGTGTGAATAAAGACTTTATACAACGCCATCTAGGATGTTCTGTGGAAAACTCGGCCGGTATTATTCTGTCAAGTTTCATAGTTCCACCAGAACCTACATATCCCATATAAAAATATCCTGTAACATACTCAACTACTGCATCTGTGTATCACTACTCGCCGTCAAATCTACTGTAACATACTTAGCAGCTTGTAGTATCTTAGAACACGACGCGTGTTCCGGGGGTAACTTGTGACATACTTGTGTAAATAGTGTCTTGACGCAGTCGTCGATACTATACTCACTAGACAGCGCCATCTAGGATGTTATATAAAAAACTCTTGCGCTATTATTATGTCAAGTTTCGTAGTTCCACCAGGACCTACATATCCCATATAAAAATATCCTGTAACATACTCAACGACTGCATCTGCGCATCATTGCTCGCCGTCAAATCTACTGTAACATATTTAGCGGCTTGTAGTATCTTAGAACACGACGCGTGTTCCGGAGGTAACTTGTGACATACTTGTGTGAATAGAGACTTAATGCAGTCGTAGTGAAATACTAGAGGGTCCAGGATGTCAATCAGGTCTGCAGGTGTTAGGAGGCAGCATAGATGCGCGAGTGTCACGCAGAGCTGTAACAAAGAAATTGCGTGTTTGATTTAATTCGAAAAGAAGAAAGACAATGGAAAAAATACGAGGCGGGAATCGAACCCGCGTCTCTGGACTATACACGTCCAGCGCCATGACCACTTGGCCACTCGAGCATCCCTCTCGACTACCAAATTTAACCATTGCTTTATACGGCGCCGGTCCACAACTTAGAACTCAACTGTACAAAAATCTAGATCTAGAATCGGAAAAACTTATTCTTTTGCAAAAACTAAACTAGTAAATAAGGGTGGATTATAAGGCAGGTGCTCATTCTAGCAGTGTAATGATTAAAAGCTAAAACTAATAATTTAGAAACCAATTCCAAGAGGACGAACAAATCAAATTTCGATGCTAATTACTAAATTTAACTAAATAATTAACTAAAAAAAAAATAACTACTTACCTGTTCAATAAGATTATCCTTATGTTTATATTCATTATAATCGTCAACATTAGCAGCGTTATCCATTGCAGCTAAAACAGCGCTCCAAAGCGGTACATAGTTAGTTCCGTACTGACTACGTAGTGTTGGTGCACGAAGCGCTGTAACCGCTGTGATGCGGACTTTCAGATTCTTGCATTCTTTACTTAGGTTGCAGAAACTTGGGAATACTTGAGCCTGGTGGAATATGTTACTGTGTTAATCATATGTTACAAAGGACAAAATTCTTATATAAGGTATGCATTGAGAACTGTTAGGCATTATCGCAGCTTTATTTATCGATTCACAAATAATTGTTTAAAGCCTCTAATCCATCTCGTCAATACAAAAAAACGAATACTACCATTAAGTTTGTGTAACCTTATAGCAACTCGCCTATAGGGTATTGATCCTTACTAGATTAACTTTGTAAACAAACACCACATATTGCTATTTCACTAGTTTTTACATCTATCGCACACTTTGATATGAATGAAAATTTCTGGAAAGTAGCATTAAACGTTTATGCAATAGAAAACACGTAAATTACTTTGATTTAACCACTATCTCTCTCAAATTTTAAATAAATGAAATTTTTTCCAACGTCAAATTTCATAGATAAAAATTAATTTCACCATTTGACATTTGTAGATTCTAGAATTTGTCCCTGATTTCTATACATTTCTCAAAGGTCAACAATCTCAAGTCTTTAGTCTATGCTTTATACGGCGCCATAGTTGTTTACCTTTATAATCAAGTCGTAAAAAATCAACAGTATGGTTATTACAGTGTGTCAAATTACACTTTTTAAAAAAGTTCTGAAGATCGAAAAAAGTATTTTCTTTACTTCTGCCTTCAATGCCTTACTCTTGAATTTAATAGTAGTATTTTTAAACATACCTGCCAGCCGTTAAAACAAGTGAACAGCTGTTCATTCTTCATAGCGTTCCCCATAGCGTAGCAAGCGTTCCACCTAACCTTCATATTGTTCACTTTACACGCGCACTCCAAAAGCTTCATTATTGCAGATTCACATAAGGTCTTTAATTGCGTGTGCCTTGTTAAATTCTCCATTTTGATCAGCCGTAGGAGATTGCCGAGAGCTCTGGTTGCACTCATTTTAACCTGTATAATACACAACAATTAGTTTTAAAAAGTTTTTATCAAAAAATAAGAGAACGAGAAACGAATAGTCAGATGTTTTGAGGCAAACACAGAATTGAGAAAATTGAAATGGCATACAAACGGATTTAGACCCTCTTATGACCGAATACTCAAACGTCAAAGTTAAGCGGCGCTTAAACTAGAAATTCTCATACAAATGTCTAGTTTAAGCGCCGCTTACTTTAACAGACGTTTTGAGTATTCGGCCGTTACTTTTTTTAAGTGGGTTAAAAACCAGATGACCCCTTTAAGCTTATGTTTGAATTTTTTGAGATTTTTGACTTTGTACACTAGTAGTCGTTAATGGAAACGGTTAAAAATAACTATCAATATAGCCTCAAGGAAAGTAATTGGTCTAGAGTGTCGATGTTGATTTTGTCGGCTTTGTATCATGGTATTTTCCACTTCAGTGACGTAATTCAATAGACTATTTCGCCGTCCCCAACGAACACTATGGTAATAGCTATAACCATTTTTTTTTATTATTGCATATTCGCTATCCACAGACTGTATTACATTACTCAAATTTTTTTTAGGGCCCTGCCATAAATACTTTCTAAGATAATTAAAAAAGTAATTATCTTTAAGTTATTGTTCCAGGAACACTTAGTAGACAATTTGAAACGATTATTACCGCAAAAGCATATTACCAAATCTTTTGAATCAAAGTTGTAGAGTAAGCTACTATTACCATATTGCTCAAGGGAAAAATGACAACGCCATGGCCAGTAATCGCCAACAAAATATCGTTCGGATGAGAACTCGCATTCATATTTATCGCAATGTGTTATTGCTCTCTCTCACACCCTACGTGACAGACAGTTTTATTACATTACGATTGAAGGACGAAGCATTAGGCATGGTTCGTCCTTCGATCGTAATGTAGAAGAAAAGAAGCGTTAATAACAATAACAGGTAAAGAGGTAAATCAGAGTAGGTATATTTGTTTTTATTTTGTTGTTATTTTTGATTTTTAACTAAGTACCGGCACATACCAGACAGTTATTTACTGTTGTTATGGTTTCTACTCTGCTCAAGAAGTTAGTACAATGCAAAAGAGTATGATTAGTATACGTGTTTTAATTTTATATACTAATTATAACGTTTAAACTATGCTAGTACGCGTTTCATTATTATAAATATTATATAAAAGGGATATTAACGCGCATTTTATTTAACTTGACGTTTCGGCACAGGTTGCCCTGGCCGTGGTCGCAAGCTGACTGGTGATGCGATTAGATTATTATCATCTACCGTCGTATCTTGAGATGTTACTTTAATGGTTCTACACATAAAACTGACCGAATAGCTGTTCTGTACATTACCCGACCGTTCAAAAAAGGGAAGTTTTGTGTTTGAAATCACTGGATTCCACATTGCTGACAATTAGAAACCGTCATTCCGGTTAAAGCTCCTAGGGGACTTTTTGATTTCGATGGCCTCGCGCACAAGTCTTAAGTATAATAGTGGCAATCGGTGGAGATTACCCGAGGTTTATGAAATTCTATCTAGTGAATAGCGCCAGCGTTCACCAGGTGTTCGGCGATTGCTGACTTGTTGGTCTGTCGGTTCTTTGCTTCCGCTTTGTTTGCCCAATAATAGAGCTGCCACAGCTACAGTCAATCTTGTACAATCCAGGACATTGCAAAAGAAGGACATCCTTTACTGAACGTACTATACTATTAACCTTGGCCTCCGGGGTGAATATAGTGTTTATAGAGAAGTTTCTCAACATGGAGCCAATCTTATCTGTCACGCCTTTCAGAGACGTACGCAGGTCCTGTTCACTCCAGGATGTCTCTCCCTTTTCATTGGTCCCTTTACAATGGATGAATAATGGTAAATACGCAAGAATAATGATTCTGCTATGGTATAGCTCTCGCTATACTATATAGGTGTGCGCGGGTGGTGATAAGACGTTGCGTGTAAATACCTGTCCGTGTGTATAGGTTTACTGTAAACACTGTGTGATATGGACCCATATAGTTAGTCTTATGGCTAGTTTGACATCTAAGAAAAACAATGACATGTCCGCCTCCATTTCATACGTTAAAAGCATCTTTAAATGGAGAGTATTAAGATGTGCAATATATTGACCTACCTCCTGCTTGCTTCCTTTGCCTATGCTAAAGATGTCATCAACATAACGTTTTCAAAGCCTGATAGTTTTTGGGCCAAGGCTCAGGGCCTTCTCTGCGAAATGTTCCATCCAGAGATTAAGCAGTACCGGGGCTACTGAACTTCCCATTGCGACGTCATCAATCTAGAGGTAGTATTGACCTTGGAAAGGAAGTAGTTGCCATCCAAGCAGTGTTTTAGAAGATTAACATAGTTGTGGGGCATATCATTGTCACTTAGTTTGTCTCTAACTACCTCAACGCATTCTTTGATTGGAATATTGGCGAAAAGAGATTCTACATCAAAACTCACAACCAGTTCGTCAGGTTTCAATCGTAGATTCCTTGTTGACTAGACAAAGGGGCGCGAATCCTTCACAAAAGACGGTGTTTATCACAGGTGGCTGTAATACTAACGTAACGTACTTCGCAAGGTCGTAAGTAGAAGAAGAGATTTGACTTACGAAAGGCTGCAATGGTACGTTAGACTTATGTATTTTAGGTAGCCCATATAACTTAGGTGGCTACTGCGATTTTGGTTTATTTAATCGTTCGTACTCGTCTTCTGTGAAAAAGTCCATGATCTTGGATTAGTGAGCGTATTTTTCGTGGCACTCTGGCCGTGGGATTGTATGATACAAGTTTGTATACCTTATCATCACTTAGTAGTACCCCTATTTTACCGTAATAATCAGTTGTGTTCATCACTACGGTGGCGTTTCCCTCGGCCCTAAAATGTAAGCACTCAAATGACAGAATTTTCCCTGATCTAGATCTTGACGCTAAAAGCTAGAACGATCGCTAAAATACGCTTTGTTTTTTGTTGGGTGTTATCTACTTTGGAGTAGATAATACTGACAAATTATTGGTATAATAATAAATATGGTATAATAAGAATAAATATAATAATTATCCATTGTCTTCCTTTCATTCGCATTTTTTTTTGTATGTAATTAACGCTTACCTTCCTTAACGTCTGAAAAAGGATTATCGAAGAAGCGCGTTATATATCTTTACCGTAATTTTGAGCTCAGTTAAATCATCGAATAAAATTGATAAGACATTTTACGAATACAAAGTACATTTATATTTCCCTTCAACAATATCACAATGCACTATAACTATAGCAAGACCGTTTTGTGATTTCAGTCGAACACTATGGTAAAGTTAGTTTGCGTTAACATTCTCCTTTATATGAGTCGGTAATAGACATTTTCTTACTTTTCTTATAATAAATAAACATTTTTCATAATAAATAACTCATAATCGGATGCATAAAAAAAACACCTAATTTTTGGTACCAGAAAGTTTTTCTTAAGTTTATTAGTTTTTATGATATTTAGTTTTTATGCCCTCCTGTAAAATTGTCATTTTCCTATTACGGTTTTGTTCGTTGGGGACGGCGATTTCTTTAACACTTACTACTTTGTCGAATATCTTTCCATTGCACTCTGAGTTAACACCTAGTTCAGTCAAAATAATTTCATATCAGTCTTTAAAAATCACATCGACTATGGCATGTAGTAAGGGACTAAGGAAATACTAATACAACAGTTACTATAGCGAAACAGGATACAAGCCCCAAAATACGAAGCCAAGTCATACGGCCTCTGTGGCGAAGTGGTTATACAACACGACTGCTGCGCAGAGGTCTCTCTCGAGTTCGATTCCCGGTCAATGCAAATATTTGTGTGCATGAACATGATAATTTGCATTGGTCTGAGTGTTTCTATGTATAATATGTAGGTATTTACAAAAAAAAAGTATATACTACCCGTGCAGATAAAGAATGGGATTAGAAATGGCGGCTCCTATAGCCGATACCGTCAGCATACTACGTAAAAACGCAATAACGAATAACAATTTTAGAACAAAATTATTAAATTACTAGTAAATTATTATTTTTTGTCAGTCGAGTCACGAGTGTGAGTATAGACGCAGATAGCGTGCGACCGAGAAGTGAATGGATGTGTCGCCATTTCTAATCCTATTCTTTATCCGCACGGGTAGTAAGTATTATTAATGTCTGTTGTTCTGTAACGCATAACACAAGAAGTTAAGCCTAGCTTACTTTGGAAGCAGATGGCGCTGTGTAGAGATGTCCGTGAATATTTTTATTTTATTTATTTATCTAGCCGCCGCCGATGATCCTGTATGCCTAATTTTCGTCTATGGAGGAAACCGTCCTTGCAATACTACTTTATTCATGGGATGCTATAATCGTAGATTAAATGCCTCTAGGCTTTCTGCTAAAGTAAACACTTAATTTGGTCCTAGTATTATATGAGACTTACCCCCGGTTACTAAATGACTGATCAAGTAAAAATCAACTAAGTAATCAAGTGTCAAAACTGTCATTTTAGTTCCAGAAAATGATAGTTTTGATACTTGATTAGTTGATTTTACTTGATCAGTCATTCAGAAACCGGGGGTTAACATTTTACGGGCACGGAAAGTTTATAAAAATATAACAGTCATAACTACTTGTTTTCACTACGAGATAAATGAATCGTAAGTTTTATAATAATATAATATAAATTTCAAGATAAGTATTATTTCTCACACAATCAATTACATATAAACAAACGTATTAATTAGAAATCGTTTCACATTGAAAGCTTGACGTCCGTTGCAGATAAAACACGGAAAAAATTCCATTCACAAGATAATTAGATACATCTATACCTAAAATAATTTATCAATAAGTTGTTTGTTTGTTTGCTGATAAAGAATTTTAAATTTAGATCTACCTATACTGCCGTCAATAGCATAGTTACAGTAAGTCGGGTTTTTGTCAAAATTGAGTTAGGTATACAGCCGTGATCACGATAACGAGATCTACAACTGTATCTAACTCATTTATTTGTATCGTGTTTTGATCCAAAGTTAACAATTAGAAATTTGCAGTAAGTCGACCAATTTTTTTACATCACAAAGCATGATTACAGTCTGTACACTTACGGCAAAAGTTTCATTTAGATTCTCACTGCATAAGAGCAGTATGACATATATACTGCTAATATGTTTGGTCATTAACAGTTTAAAAATAGAATATAGGCCAATCATAAAAGCTTTAAGAAGATATACTGTTTTGATCTTAAGCAGCTTCCCAATATTTACTAAGTGTGTATCTAGTCTTACAAACAGTATGCAGCGATACTGCATGTATGCTTAGTAATTGATCCTTAGCGTTGGTTCCTTAATACTTACCACAAGGACAGTATGATACTATATTGATTTTATGTTAAGTAACGTAATCAAATCTAACGTAATGGTTACTTTTATTATACAGACAGTATGTAGCCATCCTGTGTTCATGTTTAGACAGCAGGATGTAGCGATAGCGGACAGGTGCACAAATCACGTGAACAGTAAATTAGCTATAATGTATTCATACTAAGCAGAACATATGTATAATATGATCTTACTACTAATTATAAGAAGTGTTTGTCTAGGTCTTGTATGTCTACATAGCTGCGATATTATACCACGTCATGAATATACTGCAGTAAAGTTGCTTTAATGTGAACGTAATATGTTATTGTAACTAAAAGTCGTACAATTTCTCTTTTATTACAAGCAGTAAAGAATAATAAATTATATAATAATCTGTTCCCCGAATACCTACATAATGTAATATTACATACCCTACTACGAGGGCGCGAGGAGGGCGCGGGGTTTTGAGAAAAAGGTGGTTAAAGTTTTGGATCGAAATTTTTACACAAATCTTTCGTTTGCAATCGGGTCACAATGGTCACAAACTTCAAATACAATTTGTGCTACATAATAATAATTATATGTAATAATTATGTTATACATCGCCAAAGTCTGTTTATACATAGCCAAAATTTGTAAGCCTTTCTGCTGTCTGTATAGACAGCAGAAAGGCTTACAAATTAGATAAGAAAAACTTAAAAGAACATAAATACACTTCTTATCAAAAAAATCGAAACAGTCTGCAAGTTTGTGTTTTGTATGGATAATGAGAAAAATGTGTATATTTAGGAATACGTGTTATATGTCATAATAGGTAATTTAATAAGGTTTTCAAATAATAATGTTAACGTTCTAAATTTAAATTTAATTTTCGTAGATTTCGTGTTTTGTTTAACAAGTCGTTTTTACACTGTACGTAGTTTGATGGAAATTGATAAAATTACGCAAGCGTTATTTAAGCGTTTATTTAATAACCCGTAACCCGCTTCCAGAGTTCCTCGCGCCTCTTATTAACGCATCCATGCGATGTTCACCCGCAAAAACCGCCAAGTGGTGGCATTGCTGAATTCTGGACTTAGTCAGCGTGTAACAGCTGAAAGATTGCATCTAGTGATCTGGCAGAAAACAGGTGATTTCTGACCGAAAAGATCGATTTATTGTTACAACTTTGTTACAAAATCTACGCATTAATGTCTTTCAACCGCAGCAGCAGCTTCATGATGAACCTATGGTAGCTATAAGTGACTCTATAATTAGAAAAAGGTTGAATGAACGTTAACTGTTACCATACAAGCCAGCAAATATGGAGAAATTATCTGCAGATCATCGAAAAGCGTGTCTTTACTTTTCACGCAATTACCTAAAATGGTCATACATCTAGTGGAACAAATTTCTCCTTTCTAATGAGTGTTAAATTATACTGTATGGTAAGGATGGAAGGACTAAGGTCTACAGAAGAGATGGATAATACTTTGCACCATGCTGGATTAAAAAAAAAGGTCATCCATGGTGGTGGTTCGTGGACTATTTGGGGAAAAATTAGCGGCAACGACAAAACAGAGTTTGTCTTTGTTTTTGGGTCACGTCTCCCCTTATTTAACAGTCATAGGGACATTGAACAGTGTCTTGAAGCTCATGTGATACCCTATGCACATTTTATTGACCGCGGTTTTACATTTACGCACAAGGATGCTAGGGCAAACACAGCGAGCGTCGTATGAGATTATGATACCGTAGTAGATATCTCTATTATTGATTGGCCAGCAAAAAGCCCGGACATGAATCCGATTTACCATCTATGCAATAAGTAAAAAAGACGAATTAGTGCAGTGATCATGTCTTAAAAACACTTAGCCAGCTGTAAAATATAATCCAAGAGGAATAGAACAGAACGCCACTATATTTTATGGTGACTCTCATCCGATCGATGAAGAACCGTACAGAAGCAGTAATGAGACCTTAGGGAGGGACATATGAGCCATTAAATAAACGCTTCCTAGCTTTTATTTCATGTATGTGCATAATTTTATCAATTTCCGTCAAACTACGTACAGGGTAAAAACGACTTGTTAAACAAAACACAAAATCTACGAAAATTAAATTTGAATTTAGAACGTTAACTTTATTATTTGAAAACCTCATTAAATTCCCTATTAAATGACATAACACGTATTCCTAAATATACACATTTTTCTCATAATTCATACAAAACACAAACTTGCAGACAGTTTCGATTTTTTTGATGAGAAGTATATAATGACACCGTTTAAGTGTGTGTAGATCTTCAAAAGGTGGTAATGCTACCTCGCATGGACAGCTACAAAGTAGCAATATTCTGTCCTCGAATTATTGCGTTACGTTATAAAACGTTTGCTCCTTTATGTAAATCTAATAAAGAAAATAATCCTTACGCTGTCTGATGGCATGAAGCGATTTCAGGCCGAAATGTTTATGACATTGTTTCAACATTCAGAGCTTTTTTTATACACCATCGGAATAAAAGTCACTTGGTGATTTGGCCAGATAATTGTTCGTCACAAAACAAGAACTAGAAACTCTTTTCGTTTGTCAATATTGTAAACAGTGATTTAAGCTCAAGTTTCAAGTTGTACTTGGAGAGTATAATATGCTACATTCTTTATTTTAAATACAATGTTAAAACCATTAACTAGTTGTTTTATTATCACTGTAACCTAATAATATAAAAATTTTGAATCATTATAAGTTTGTATGGTTACTTAGCTTAAATACAGTAAATGCTCACTTACTGTGTTTAAGCTAAGTAACCCTACAAACTAATAATGAGGCAAAGGTTTGTACTGTACTTATGCTAAGTGTTCCCTATCAAAGAGCCTTTAGGAAATACTTAGCATAACAACAATAATGTGTTTATTTTTTCTTACAATTACTCAGTTTTAGTTTTTTATTAAGTTATAGATAGGTGCTGAAGTCTTCTATCATTTAAGGTATCAACCATTGTGATCCGATTTCAAACAAAGGATTTATTTAAAAAATTCAACCCAAAACTTTAACCGCGTTTTTCTCAAAACTATATAAAGCGTACTTACTGCAACTATGCTATTGACGGCAGTATACGTAGAGAGTATACCTACATAGTTACTGTTATTCGAGACCGCATTACTTCGTTGCTAAGATATTCGTCGTGGCATGCATTCGTTGTTACGTGATTCGTTGTAGTAAACTTAAGGGGTCGTAAAATAGATAAGATAAGATAAAGAAGTTTATTTAAAAGAATACACATGTTACATTTTAAATAATCCCACCAAACTGCAGAGCGGTTTGTCGGCGGTATTAGTATTCGTTTAGTATTCGTTGTTTCACTTTTCGTTGTCACATATTATATCCATAGTTAAGCTTGGTTAGTGATTTGTTTTTGAGAGTATCTATAGAAAAATAAATAGACTAGGGCCGACAGTGCCTTATAGTTTTCCGGCTACCAAAAGACTTTAAATATAAGCGGAGCTGACCTGCCAATCTTCCCTAGTTGGAGATGCACCTAAAGAAGAAAGATGCAAGCAGGGCTCCCAATTAAAGAAAATGCTATAGCAGTCCTCTACCTTCGCAATGCCGGAAATATCATCTTCAAAATTAAGACGAAAGGGCCTGTACTAGAAATAGCGGAAAAACAACATCGCTATTTACTTTAAGATATAAAGAATACGACTAAGATTACCACAATTTAGTATAGACATACAAAAACATTTATATTATATATTAGGTAAACATGCCAGACCTATATAAACATTACACTGTCTACCACGCACAGAATGTATGATTAAGTCGTGATAGCTTGTGCAAATATTCGGGACAAAATCTTTGGTGATAATAAAAACTGTATGTGACGTAATTTATAAACGTGACTGAGTCGTATAGAGTTTGTTGTAAAGGTTCTGTATGTTTGTGCTTAGTGTTACTTAGTGTAGTGATTTTCGTTATAATAAGAAAAATATTGTACAGTAATTTAAGAAATACTATAATATATAAAAAGGATTATCCGTGTGGTGAGGAAGTTAAAATACAAAAAGTACTATCTAATCTCGTAAGTGACCTAAAAGCCAACAAATAGGTATAAATAAATAATCCTCACACATTCGCACAACGTCATCTAGTCCCAAACCAAGCGGAGCTTGTACTATGGGTACTAGACAACGGATAAACATACTTACTTAAATACATACAAATTATACATAGAAACATAATACAAATAATCATGTTCATGCACACAAAGAGTTGCATTGAGCGGGAATCGAACCCGAGACCTCTGCGTAGCAGTCAAGTTATATACCTACTACGCCACAGAGGTCGTCAAAACAAAGCTACGCCAATGTTGATGTCGCACACAACAAAGTAAAACTCGACACAAAATACTATACTCATTCCTTCCTTTGCTTAAATTAAAGACTTAGGTTTTATAAGTTAGTTACTATAGACCTCACTCTTTTCTTGACCAATTTTTAAAAATGTTTTACATTCATAGACCGGGTTCCAAGTTAAGTAAAATTGTTAAAAAACGGTCTATTACAGAATAAAAATTACAAGTAACCGAAATTGTGTGATTAAATTGACATTAATACACTATACGGATTTTTAAATTACAAAATAGTAATAATACTACAGTCGGATTTTTAAAATGATTATTAACTTAATCGTTTTTCCAATACCACTAAGGAACACTAAAATTAATGTATGTAAGTAATTAATACGTTACCTTATCATTATCGAGTACGCACTGCAGACTGACCTCCAGCAGACGTACTAAGAGGTCATCCTCTAATTCATCACTATTTGGCTCCTCCCTGTTACATTAAATATTAGATTTAAAAAAACATACTAATTTTTTTTAAGGTCGCGGGTTCGATTCCCAAGCCGAATTATTTGTGAGATCCACAAATTATTGTCCTGAGTCTGGATTCTTCGTGTATGTTTGTAAAAGAGTTGTCTATATAAGAGTTGTCTAGATAAAACAAAACTACTCCTGCATTTGTAATCGTGAGCCCTGAGTCGCTAAGAATTATACAGACAATATATGAACGGACACAAAATACATCCGGGTTCAAAACGAACTTGCGTTTTCAAACTGCCTCCTCGTCGCATACAACCTCTTTGCTTATGTACCAAATATAAAATAATGCAATATGAGATTTAATGGTTTCTTTAGGGTGTCCATGGCTATTATTCACGTAAAGAATTAAGACAATTTTTATCTGTAAATCCCTATTCCAATCTGTTTGGTCAGCGTAGTTTAAAAATAAGGAGGTCATGATTATCTCTACCACTGTAGAAGGCCATTTTAAATAATAATTCTGTAATGATGTCTACGATGTCGGCTACGCAAAGAACTAGGGTTTTAATTCCTGCTATCAGTTCGCAAGTATCTATAATACAAGCTTGCAAAAATTGGAACTAGATGGCGTTGTGTTAATGTGTGAGATGTCACCATAACAGCCCATTAATGTCCCATGGCAGGGACGGGCCTCCTCCCGTGACAGAGGGATACTTGGCCTACTAATACGGCCAGACGGATTGGTACAGGGATAAATTCAAGTTTTCCTGCTTTTTAATACGTAAAGATAATATTTACGGATAGTCCACTAGTCGGTTTTTACGACACCCATGGGGTGGTGAGATAATGTATAGGAACTTACTCCGTCGCCACACGGATAGAGTGAGGTGTATATTACATAAATAATACTAACATATTCAATACAAGTGCATCGCTAAGGTTGCCAAGCGCCCATGCCGCTTTAGTCCTTACTACCAGTGTTGGTTCTGCCAAAGCTCTCAGTATATTCTCTCCGCAGTCACTAACATAGCCTATATCCTAAAACGAAAAAAAATATTACTGTTTAATAAATAAATAATAGGTGCGAGGGTCACATATTGTTTGTAGTCTAAAGCAGAAAAAAGCAGTTGCCTTGCATAATACGAGTACCTTCACGTAGAGAGAATTATAAAGGTTTGGCGGATACCACCGTAATAGGGGATGACCGTAATAGTGTTGAGAGTATGTTATAGAAATACTTTATTGCCTTTTCTCAAGACTTTGTTAACAACATTTTACATTATTTATCCTATTTGCGAATTATGATTTTTTTTATATATCTTGTGTATGAGATGTCTATGGCCGGCGTAGGTTACTAACCATTAGGTGGAATACGGCTTGACCTCATTTCCAATATAAAAAAAATATGGTAAGCGCCAACTTAGTGAGCCGGCTTGAAGTTGTATCAAATGGCTGCGCAGGTGTCATTTTTGCAACTAAATGGCGAAGAGCGTGGTGTTTTCTTAGCTTCTGCGCATGTAACATGCGCGAACTTTTGTGATAGCTAACTTTAAGTCGGCCTACTTGATTGGCGCGAACAGTATATACATACGTCTCTCAGTGTCCTATACATGACAAGCATGGCAAGCGCTCGTACCGCGGCGGCTCGCACCATAGCTTCTTCATCACTACACGAACCTATCAGCAACGTGCAGCATAGTACTTGGAGGTGCCTCTGTTGGAAGAACATATATTAAATGTTTTTTAATAAAATCTTGTCGGAAAAAGTACATAACTTGACTCTTAAACAAAGCGCAGCATGAATGCCGATAGAGGCGACACTGTCGCAATGACGTTTATAGGTGTATAGCTTCGTGCTACAACGGCGGCTTTGGATCAAGTTCGATGAAGTCATTTACCCTTGTCAATGTACAGCGTCAGGTTTACAATAGACACGCTAACATCGATGAATAAAAACAGACCTACACGCGCTGCTCACATTGGTAGTAAGTATCGCCAGAGATACTGACTTATTATAATAGTCCCTTAATTCTATTTTGCGGCATAATCAAGTCTATGAAATCGTAACTACTCGTAATATTGAGTAGTTATGATTTCATAGATTGTACTATGACTTACCGGTAACTCCTTGAAGCTCCTCTCACCAATATTAGCAATACAATCACACACCATAGCTTTAGCAGGTGAATTCTCATGGCACTGCAGTACAGTTGACAAAGGGGTAAGTAATTTTTCCCACATGTATACGCAATGGGGTAATGGCGGTGATTGATCTATTTGTTCTGGAATAAAAATTTACGTATTTAGGTCATTGATTTACAAAAAACCAAAGATACACACTCCACTTCCCAAAAACGTCCGCAACAAATAGGCGCATTGTGCACTTTTTTTAAATTAGTATCGCGTTGTTCTACCGGCAAACGTCAATCATTAAATTTTATTGCTTTATGTGCATTACTTTTTAAATACAACTTTATGTCATTCATGTAAGATTGAAATTGAAAAAAAATATATGTTTACGATATTACTATACGTATTTATTGCGTATGTTTAATTTGGTGACACTTTCGGCTGTTAGTTTTGTTTGAAAATGTGCATCTTGGGTTTTTTATAAATCAATGATTTAGGTATATCGATTTTCACTTTTCAAAATTAGTATTCCATTCATCCATCCATATCAACCTATGGACGTCCACTGCTGGACATAGGCCTCCTCCAAAAGTTTCCACTCGGCAAATTAGTATTTAAAATTAGTATTAAATATACACTGGGCGGCAATGAAAACGGGTCGCTTATATAAACCTTAATAACTTCCAAAATATTGGAGCTAGGTTTATGAAATAAACACTAAAATAAAGATTATTTAACAGTCCTTATATGGAAGTGATAAAAATTACAGATTGTTAAGTGCATTTTGGACAAAAGTAAGTTAAATAAAAATTGTCACTTTCATTAGATGTCGAAAACAGGTAAAAGGTATCAAAAATGCAATTTTCACTCATTTAATACGCTGTTTTATTATCAGAAGCTGTTAATACAGCTGTCATCTGGTTTTGGATGCTTTCCATTTGGTTTTAAATTGAATTCTGAGGAAAATACACCCATTTCTCTATCACTGCTTCTTTGAGTTCACAAAGGGTGATAAGAGGTAAATTTTGACATCCTACTCATCGATCTAATACGTCCCAAGCATGCCGGATCGCTTTCAAGTCTGGGTTGCGTCCTGGCTACTTTATACGTGTGATAGCGACATCTTTACGGAACTTTAACACTATTAAATCTGTATAAAGACGAGCGTTGAGTTCCATAAAGGTGACTATTTCGCCGATGTTTACCAAAAATGAGCTATCATACTTATTAATGATTTCATTGAAGTACCTCTCTGCAGTTAAAGTACCATTTTATATCACTACTAGCTCGGTGCGGCTTTCAGAAGAAATTCAAGCCCACACGTGTACAGTGCCTCCGGCATAAGGTACCTACTTTCTCTTCAATGTTAGCTTGGTTATACAGGTTTCCTGTACTTTTCCAGAATCTTAGCCTTCCATCGTGCTTGTATAACGTAAACCTCGACTCATCGGAAGCATTTTCTTTAACTAATCAGTCATGATCCTATTCACGAGTTTTTTTATTATTACTCTATCTGGAATTTTGATGTTGTCTTTCAAGTTTACGAATATTTTCAGGTCTAGGACTGTAATTTTGCTTCATCTAGACACTGCCTCACTATAAAAGGGCTTGGATTGCTTTCTCGAGCACGTAGCAAGTTATTTTTTGACTTAACAGCCGTTTGAAATCGATTTCTCAACATTCTCGACACCATGTAACGATCCTCTTGTGCTTTTGTGCACGCTGTTGGTTCTGATCTTGGTCTGCGCGCATTGGATAGAGTGTCTTCTAATGGCTGGAGTACTTTTCGAACGATTGAGAGCTATAAACTAACAGTTTTTGCTGTATAACGATGACTAGGTCATATTTCTAGCATTTCTGGAATTCTTGTAGACTCTTCAGGGGTTAGAGGCATGTTTTTATGCTAATTTGATCAGAATATCGAATTTCTATATACAAAATGCGTCTTTTTCATGATACACCATAAAAAATAGTAAAAAAATGATTTCGAAACTGTTGTTAAAATTTAAAAATTGTGTCTTTATTTTTAATTTATGGATTTAATACAATAATCAAAAATAACTTGAAAGATTTTACTTGCGGCATTATTTGTGATTAAATTATCTATCATTTAGTCTTTATTTCATAAAGCTAGCTCCAATATTTTGGAAGTTATTAAGGTTTTTGTAAGCGACCCGTTTTCATTGCCGCCCAGTGTATTTAAATGTCGATAATACAAAAACATTTAAGTGAATGAATAATGAAATATTTCATGTAACAAAAACGTTTAACAATTGTAATACATCCATAAAAATAAACGCACATACCTGTAATTTGTGCGCACACAATAAAAATAACGTATGTCCTATACTTTTAAGCTTAGAAGTTATTTTAAACCTTACGACATGTAGTCCTTCAATCGTAATGTAAAAAAGCATTTGGCCAAACCAGCAAATTGATGATAAATATAATAATATAAATATAAATATTCCTCACACATTCACACAACACCATCTAGTCCCAAACTAAGCAGAGCCTGTACTATGGGTACTAGGCAACGGATAAACATACTTAAATACTTTTTTTTTGTAAAAACATACAATTATCCATAGAAAACACCCAGACCAATGCAAACAATCGTGTTCATGCTCACATTGCATTGAGCGGGAATCGAACCCGAGACCTCTGCGGAGCAATCATGTTATATAACCACTACGCCATAGAGGTCGTCAATGATGCGGGAGTGAAATCATTTCAAGAATTTTATTCATTGCCTTTACTCCATGCACGCATTCATAATAATATATACGTGTTTTATACACAAATTAAAAATAAAATACATACCCAACTTCTGAACACCATCACCAATAATGCTGACGACCCTAGCAGACTGTAACACGACATCCTGGTGTTCATGTTGCAGTATTTCACTTAGAACATCGCTGACCAACATGAGGTGAGGGTGTAGCAAATCTTGTAGGTGATGGAACGCGACCGCGGAGAGCACTTGAAGAGATTCTAGTATTACTGGGATGGCTGATTGTTGGCAATGCTGAAAAATTGTGCGTTTGTTTATACGTATTTGTTTTTGTGTACAGTACACGGCGACTAACTTGGCCATACTGAAGTTAGCACCAGACAAAGGATGAAGCTACTAGAAGTGGAATATCCTACCCCTACCCCTAGCGACTTCAACAAGCTGCCGCTAGGCTTACTCATGTCCTTCGCGAAGGTGATTGAGGAAGCTTTGGGGTGGTGAACGGGGCACCAGCACAAAAGATCCGATGGGGTCGAAGTGCATCCTGTAGGGTCCCCGAAAAGGAGGAGTAGAAGATAAGAAGAGAAGTTAGCTATCAAATAAGAAATCACATGATAAGGGTAAGATTTAAAATCCTTAATCCGTCACCATGGTATAAAAATCTAAATAAAAATTGATGAATAATAATACACACATTATATTTATACTTACTAATATATCATTCCCTCTAAAAATCCATCCCATATTCTTAAAACAGATATCCAAAATCCAACTTTTGAAATAATTACTAACAATTACTTCATTGTCTACTGCACTCTCTACTTTATCTATGGCAGAGAACATATTTTCATCATCAGAATAACCCTCTTCGAAATCATCGCATTCCTCGGCATCCAATATGGCGGCTTTAGGAGTAGAAATGGATGTATTGAATGTATTTTTGGATGTAGGTGCGTCTTTTTCTATAGCTTTTACTACTTCCTGGACTTTTGGGTCGATAGAGATAACACATCCAATTGTTATTAATGCACCTACTTGCAGTGTTACATCTGTAAAAAAGCGATATTTTAAAACACTCTCCTGTGTACTGGGGATGTCCCCGTGTCCAGGATACTTTTAAATAAAGAACATCTAAGGTCAAGCCAATTATTTGGGACTCATAATAGAGATATAATTATTGTTCGCGCGGAATTTGAAACCACAACATCGGGCACGGCAGCCGATTATACGAATGCTTTGCATTTTTAGTAATATTTCATTTTATAATAATTGTCCTGTGTTGGAGTCGAACTCGCCAACTTTCAGCGAGGATGACAGATAATGACGGTAATTATTATTAAATACCTTAACGTAAAAAAATCGTAAATACTTAATAGCGTGGCGAAAATAATGGCGACTAGTGAGGTAAATATTTTAAAAAATAAAAGAAAGAAAAAGGGATAAAGTAAACAGAAAAGAAATATTTTTAAAACTACCCACCTCTATGCACCAAAAACTTTCTGGTTCCCATAACGAGGTCAGTAATAAGTCCTTCCTTCATCTTATGGTAAGGCGTTGCTTGTACAAGGGCGGCACAACATTTCAACGCTACTATTATGACAGTGTGACTTCGCTCGTTTTCCAAAACACTGTGCAGTACTTTATGCATACATGTGATAACATATCCGAGAGATTCGGAGAACGGAATGAATGATGTACTTTCTTTTTTGCTGTAAAAAAAAATATTATTAACTTCATCTTTACAAAGAAATCTTTGCAGAAGGGATTTTGGCCATATTATATCTTTACAAACATCAATTTAATGGCCACAAGGAATATCGTTTCGCGGATCGTACAAAAAATTATTAGTATCCCTCCGTCATGGGAGGAGGCCCGTACCTGCAGTGGGACATTAATGGGCTGTTATGATGATGACCGGTATGGCTTGGTATAAGGTTTTCTACTGGGACAAATTTTGCTTCTCTTTTATATGAACGGATTTTGCCACAGCAATGTGATTATAGAAGCTGGTGCGAAAGCGCAAACACAGTTCAGAAATGAATGTGGTAATTAAAAAATAACTCCACACTCTGCCTATCTAATGCTTGTCCACACTTCATTTGATGGACACTAAGAAAACACGTGTCTAGGAAGGTCATTCCAGCAATGGTGATTAAATAGGTCTTTTACCATGTCTCTTGAAGATACTTTGTAAATTTATCTTTAAACACTTTTACTATACTATGTAAAGTAAAAAAAATAAAGAAATCTCACCTTGTTTCAGCTTGAGATAAATACATCCTTGATCCAGACAAAAGCGCCAATATGACACTAAGTACACTGGCGCGACTACTAGCAATAGGATCTGTTACGGCACTATATGCCAGTGTTTTCTTGGCAGATTCACCTCCAGACCAGTTATTAGCATCAGGGGAGTCGGGTAATAACGCCCACCAATAACCAAATATATCTTTTTTCTCCTTAACCTGTAATTATTATGCTATGTAAGTAGTTGCCTTGTATAATTTAAATTCAGTCAAAAATGTTGTTGCAGATAAACAAAATGTAATGTTTTCGTGGCCTAAAGTTCAAAGGTTGACGTAAGTTAGTTAGTTAAGTTGACGACCTCGGTGGTGCGACGGTAGCACAAGCGGCTGCCATGCACGAGGTTGTGGGTTCGATCCCCACGCAGGACAATAATTTGTGAGATCCACAAATTATTGTCCTGAGTCTGGGTGTTCTTTGTACAGTGGGCGACCGAAAACCTCCGCCAGTTTTCTTTTTCATTCGTTTGTGAAGCCTAAAACTCTTAGTACCTTTTGAAACTAAAGCATTGTATAGACAAAACACATAAAATTATACTTACACAGTATGATAATAAGTGTTAAATTCATTTTCACCTTTGGCCTACGTCTAGTTATATGTCAAAATCAAACCTTTTTAATGAACTATTTAGTCTGTTTTGTTCTATTTTTTAATAATGGCTGCTAAGTTAATCGATAATTTTGCCAACAGGCCTGTTTAGTCATTACAAACTTTTAATTTGTTGTGTTATCCTCTGTTTCATTGTCAATGTCTACTACTGTTTGTTTATTACTTTTTAAATAATAATTTATTATACCTATAGCCACAGAATATAAAACTTGAATATTAAATAAGTAATATTAAATAATAATAAATATTATTTCCGATTCACGAGCATTCACGCAGGATTAATTATGTAGCCTAGGTAACCGATATTGTATTGTCATCACTACTAGTGACAGCCGACCATTGACTGCAATATTATGTCATATTTATCGGTAAAGCAGAGTATCGCTCATACTGCACAAGCACACGAAAATAGGCCTTAAGGTGGCGGACCTTTAAATACCATGACTGTACATGTCCGTTAATTGATGTTTGTAAAAAGACCCCGCGACACAGATTCATGATCCCTAGTAGGGGAGTGGTCTTTTTAAAAAAAAAAAAGGGTTTTAAGGTAATTGGCTAAAATGAACAAAAACTATTAACATTCTTACTAACCTTAATTAAAACTAAAAGAAGATTTGACGCACTCTGCCTCACTCTGGATCTCAAAGCAATTAGTTTAACTTCTCTACTGTTCTCAACATCTGACATATCAGAGTCACTTGTAAGTGCCCAGTAGTTCTTTGATCTCAATGGCTCCAAAAAGTTCTTACTGGCCGGCTTATATGCGAGGTTATTTTCAAAATTATCTACATCCTTCATTAAACTTCGATCGGATACTGGGATCTCCTTTTTTAGGCTCTCAATTGCATTGTTTCTTTGTTTTCTTATTTTTTGTTTCTGTAATATTAAAACACACGTAATATTATTATGAGCCATGAATGAGGTTACAACATAAGAATAAGATATTTTCCAAACTCATCATGTGTATATCGTAAAAAACCGCTTTTTTTTTGGGAAACCATAACGAAATCAGAAATAAATAATAAAATCGCTCAAATAGATTATCACACATAAATTAGGTTAAATTATTCATTAATCATTTAAAATACCATAAATAAAAGCCATACCTTGCCTCCTTTAGCCAAGGGATTTTTAACAGCTGAAGCCATAGCTACGGTCTGCTGTGCAGGCATTATTTTCTCAGGCTGATTTGCTTGTGTGACTAGCCCATAAATGACAAAGTAACGAGATATTCCCATTAGTTCTGGCAATGGTGGGAGCAAGTTCAGATCATTAAAATACAGCTGTGATAGCACTCTTAGTGCTGAAATTACAACCTGAAATAAGAGATTAGAGTTTAATATTAATGGATTAATAACAGCGCTGTGGTGGCAAACTAAAAAGAAGTCTTTACTTAGTCTCATCTCGAAGATATTATAATATAAGTTTACTACTATTAAATAAATATTGCGACTTTATAAGAGAATATTTGAAAAACCAGCACAAAATAGTAGCATAAATATACCTTTCTTGTAAATTAAGAGGCACAGAAGGTAGTAAAATTACCAGCATGTGAATTCACAATCCTTAAAATCGTTAAAAATTCGGTTAAGTTACTCTAGTTGTCAAATTGTCACACAATAGGTAAGACATTTAAGGAAGATTTTAAGGTACGAGAATTGTCATGATGGCTAAACTTGAGTCACAGCGATCAAGTGCAACAAAGAGATTCTCATTTTATACACTCTTGATGTTTAAGCTTTCTAAATCACAGAGTCTATTTGCACCTAATAAGAACCAGTGAGAAGCTTTTTGTCTAGCAAGTGACTTGTTTGACACATAATAAAATAGAGTGTACTAACTGTATGCTTACAGTACAGAGAGTGAGACATATGAATGATACCTATCTATTAGTTTTATTACTTTTAATTTACTATTGATATATTTTACTATCCAGTTGCTATATTATATTTAGTTAATTATATAATTCTGTGTACTATTTTGGAAGCTATTTCTTAAGTAATTTAATCTATATGTAATAATGGATAATGTAATTAGTCTCTATCCATTTTAATTTAATTAAAATAAAAAAAATAATTGATTAATCAGGTTACCTAGATAATTATAAGATTTTCTGTTACTTACCTTACAATATAAAAACTCATCACTGGTTTTAGAGTATTTTTTCATTAAAAACTTGACTACCATTTGTGAGATATTTTCTTTCATTTCAAGAGTGACATTGGTTTCTGTTTTAGCTTCATCTGCAGCCGCTAACAAACATATAATGCACTTCAATGCTATTAAATGTACTTGGATATTATTCTGAGTATTGAAAGACTGTCTGTCTGTGTCTATAAGGTTTATCAATATTCCTTGTGTGCCTATTAGGTCTTCAGTAAACTGAAAAATTTAATAAGTCTTATTTGAGCTTCAGAACAGAGCTGTCTAATAAAGAAGTAACAATAACTAGGCTTATGTTCTTTCTATAGGTCACACCACTGTAAGTCATCACCACTGCACCAGGAATATAGTAATAGATATTAAAGAGACTTCTTTTAAATGGTAAGTATTTCTTGCAAACAGCTAGCATGTTGTCTGCATGCCAAGTCTCTGCAGTGATAAATTTGATTAAGGTTACTATTACAGTCAGAATAACAAAAATGTTTCAACATCATTAGCGATCAAAGACTTTATTAAACATCAAATAACTTTTAGTTGTGTAGTTGCTGGTTTTAATATTTAAAAAAAACTCTGACCAGAGAGATATCCTTAAGTACCTGGGGGTACGAGTGAAGGGTATATTTTTGTGATATACTGTACTTTTCATCCTTTATCATGCACTTTAGATCTAGCACCTAGTAAATATTTTAATCATTTACAAACCTTATAAGTTATTAAGGGGTTAGCCTGTATTATACATTGCATACTATGTAGAATATCAGGTAATATAATCTCTGAGCACTTCTTCAAACATTCCACGTGCCATTTTATTACTTTCCATAGATAATCAATTCCAAATTGTAAATTTTGTTTTGTTATCAAACTATTTATTAAATGCGATGCCTTAGCAGCTAAAAACTCGTCTGACGGTTTGATATTTAAGCACAGAGCAGTCATCAGTGTTGCAGCATCCTTTAATAAGAAAATACTTTAATAATTTATTCATGTTTATATAAATTTATATGACTTACTGACCTAACCTAAACTTACATTTTTTCGAACAAATAATTCCAGTTTGTAAGGTTTTGCATTCAATTCATCTATTAGACTATTTACTTTATCTTTACTATATTCTTTTAGATACAAAAGATTGCAAATTTCACCACTTAAAACGGAAAAAGTCCGGGACTGATTGTTATGCATCTTGTTTAGGATAAACTCGCATATATTTATTGTAAAAATATGTAACATATTCTCATTATTAAAATCTCAAGCATTTTTGGGTTACGGTATAATAAATCACTGCACACATTTCATAAAAACTTATTATATAAAAGCAGCTGGTTGCCCTTTTCTGTTTTGATTTTGTCGCGAGACATTAATGCAGGGGGAGTCAACTCTGTTCTACACAATGTTTCTATTAGGGCTGTTAGTCACGACAGAGAGAAAAGATGAAATAGAAAATGTTATGTCATTTCCTAGCAACCACCTAATACTTGTTTATTATGGAGCTGTCAACAGTCAACACTACAAGAAAAGAAACCGTTTATTTTGTAAATTCCTAAATATCTTGTAAATAAATAAAAAATCTCGATAAATAACAAGTTTATCCTGAATTAAAAACGTTGCACGAGCATCCTATTCCTTAGTTGAAGTGTTTTTGTGAAATTGCATCCTATTCCTTAGTTGAAGTGTTTTTGTGAAATTGAACGTTATTGACTCCAGTTCTGAGAAAGTGACTCCTATAGGGTTTTTGTTATGTTACAATGAGTTTCAATGTAGAGAAGAATGTTTCAATAAAGAATGTGAATATTTTTTATTATGAATATTATTTACATAAATAAATTGTAAAAGAAATGAAGTTTTTTATTATCAAATCCAACTCTAAATACAGTCATCCTAATTTAAACCTTCAACAAAATAAACAAATAGATATATTATATAACGCCCTAATAATGTAGGGCGTAATATAATATATCTCTTTGTTTTTATTAAATAAAAAAAATAATACAATTTCCCGCGCTGCTGATTTTAACCGCAGTTTTGGCTCCCGATAGATGGCGCCGCACGCTTAGGAAAAGTTTCCTCACGAATTTTATATGAAGTTGACATTCTTCTCCTTTGAGTATATTGTTCTGTGCATTAATGACTATTTTGACAGCTGACATCAGATACAACATGAAGATTGACAGTTTACGGAGTCAGTACTTCTAGGTAGTTGAAAATAAACACATATTTTTCATTATATTTTATTACTTGTATATCTGAGTCTTATAGATTTGTAGTAGTACATGCATACTTATTAAATCTTCTGAACTTAGACGTAAAAGATAATCAAGCTAACCTAGACCTATTTATACCTCAGAGTTAAATAAAAAAAAAAGTACTTACCTAAATAATAAAATGTAGTAAAATAACAAAAGTAGTTACCAAATTCCATGCGGCTCGGCCAGCCTGAAAAACAATGCTAGAGGTATACAAGAATTAGGTACCTGTTTAGAATAGAGGATGGCTATCATCAGCTTATAAACGTCCCCCACTGTCGTCCTGCCTTTGTTCCGTACTCTCCACCAGGTTCGATAAAGTCAAATGCCAAGTTTAATAAAATAAATATGAGCGATGACTTAGGCTACCTACGTAAGATATAAACCAATTTAGTTGTGTTAATGCTTTACAATGCACTGTAATACACATACATATTATACCTACAAAAGTCTAAAATGGGCTAACGCGCGATAACACCGAGCCACAGAGTACATTGTAAATCACCGAGCTTTAATTAAATCGGAAAAGAAGAAAATTATTAAATAAACACTACGACCATTCGACCAATCTGAATAATCTAAATAGTAGGTAACTTTAAGAATGTGTTTGTTATTTTATTTTTCATCTTAGAGGACGACAAACGCAATAAGCAAATCCACCAAATTGCTGTATTTCGGGGAAACTAAACACTTGAATTCAGTTTTTTCTTAGTTCATAACCGTCTGGTCTGCTATGTCATTTGCACCTAATTGGAAAAATATATACAGAAAAAGGTTCTAAATAGATTTTACTAGAATGCTGTAATTAAATTAAAACTAAATAAAATCACTCATAATTTTTATTAACATCCTTAGATAACCAGGTTTTTTACTATGTAGGGGACAATGCTATGCTTTGTATCCAACGTAGTTAGATTGAAATCAAGTGTCCAAGAGACTTCGTCTATAAAAAAAGCCTTTTTTTACAACATAACCTGAATCAGATAACTGCCACCAATTACATAAATTACATTCAAAATTATCAGTTGGACAACAAGATTTAGAAAAGAATTTAAATAAAAATAATATAAATAAATAAGTAGGTATGTAATAAAACAATGATATTATGTATATTAAAAATAGGTAGATTATGTAATGTCATGCTTTCAAATCAACGAAAAAAAATGCTCTAATATTGTATTGTAATGTGATTCGAAATAAATAATAATTAATTGTGATATGGATTCCTTGTGATTAATTAACCTTGGAGTCATGATTAATGCAGTGTTTAAGCATACGATGTCACTTTAATAGCATTTCTCTATGTTCTAAGTTGTTTTGCTCTACGTTTTGACCAACACGATCGCTGGCCAAATAGAGACAAAAGGTTTCAATTGACTTCCTTTTGGATCTATAAGACGCTCATGGTTATAACATATCTACCAGTTTTTAACATAACATCATTGTAATAAAATAACTTAAAAATTAATCAACATATATAACATTCCGGTCATAATAAAAGTATAAAAAAATTAGGGATTATGAGGGAACAAGGGTCTCGAAACTGTAAGTTGGACCTTTCCAAGAACCTCCAGATAGTCTTTTTGCTTGGTTGGTATCAGCTGTTTTTATATCTGTTGAGAAAATAAAAAAAAAACAATGTAAGTATTAACTATATATTCGACGACCTCTATGGCGTAGTCGTTATATTACATGGCAGCTAAGCAGAGGTCTCGGGTTCGATTCCCGCTTAATGCAAATCTTTGTGTGCATGAACATGATTGTTTGCATTGGTCTGTGTGTGTTTCTATGTATAATATATATGTATTTACAAAAAAAAAACAGTATTTATATCCGTATTCTGTTACCGATAACACAAGCAAGTTAAGCCCTAGCTCAGAGATATTTTTTCTATTTATCATAAGAATTACTTTTTTAAGTGCTTATAGGTTTGTCTGATAATTTAACATTTCTCCCATCAGTAGACTGTACTGCAGATATGCCTCTCCTGTAAGGTTGGTATATTTTCATTTTGCCACCCATACACGCGATCATGTCGATGCCAAGGAGATTAAATTATTTAATGTTGCATTAAGTACTTTTTCCTTTTTAAGGGTAATATTGCTTTTTTTTCGAAGTCAGTTTGAACTGAACCCACTACACTACATTAAAATATATCTATTTAAAATTAATTTCAGCCACACATTATCAACCTACCAACAGGGTTTTCTTCAGGAAACACTTGATATTTTTTATTTTTTTCTATGTATTCCGCCACCGACATCACAGGCCGTTTCTTTGAGTACTCCACGGCACCAATAGATATAATATCTTGTTTCTCTAGTCTATTTAGAATGCCAACATAATCATAAGAAATTTTTCGAGTAATATGATTTTCTTCAATGACTTGAACTCTTGAACCAAAGTGATGGCGAGGCGAGGTCGACATTTTTTTAGAACACTCAAACGATGATTGTGGTTTTAATGATCGCGTCAACAATACTATGTGATCCTCTGATTTAGTTCCGCTGTGGAGGAAATAAAAACAATCGAGTTAGGTATGATTACATAACTTTACTTACAGATTTTAGGTGTGTTCAGCTCAAATCATTTAGGCACTTGTGAAGTAGTAAGTACCTAGTACCTAGCCTTGCGTGAAGTTTAATTCAAGAGACTGGCTTTTAATAGGTCATCTTATTAGAGGATATAAAAAGGACTGGCATTTGAATAAAGGGTTCCGATCTACTCGGAATCGTGACGTAGGATGTTAAGAGAATGATCAGATTTACTTACGGATCTTTTAAAGTTGGTGCAGAAACATTAGTAGTAACCTCGTCGTATAGACGAAGAAGCACAGATTTTCTTTCTCCTTTGAAATTATCTTCGGAAGAATCATCGGAACGATTGTCATCGACTGTTGCTCTCCTACAATTACAATTATATCTTTTTAATTCACTAGGGTGGGGAGACCCTTCCACCGTGGACCGACAACCAGTACTCTAAGAGAGAGGCACGTACATGCCTTATGAAAAACTAGCTGACCCGTGCCCACTTCGTTGGGTGGCGAAATAAACGCGTCCGTTTTTTAAACATATTTCATTTCTGCTCCACTCCTATTAGTCTATCGTGATACTATATACTCTATGACACTCCCCGATAAATAGACTATTCAACACAGAAAGAATTTTTAAAATCGGTTCATTAGATCCAGAGATTAACCCCTACAGCGTCACGAACTCACAAAAAAACAAACTTTACCTCTTTATAATACTACTATAGAAGTATAGATTTATAAACTAGCTGTAAGCTGTAACCCGACTTCGTTTTTTGTTCTGACACTTTTATAAAAGTCCCCGCGAAGGAGTCATTACGTAAGCAGTCAATGCTGAATTCAACAGTCAACCAGTCATCCTGACGTTCATCATAATACCATTGTTTTTTTAAATAAATACCAGATCTTTTGTGTCTTATGTTTACAATAATTACCTGTCGTCGTCATCGTAATCATCGTCATCATAATCATCAGGATCGATGGATACGTTATATCCTGTAGGGCGCCTCATTATCTTTACTTTTTGTGGTTTAATTGGCTCGACGAATGATATTAATTTGTTTCTGAAATATTAATACTTTAATTAGTATTTGAATGCTTTCCCTGTCTTATGTACCTACCATATGACACATACACAATGTTTTATTATCTAATAACAATTGTAAATAAACGTTGAAAATTAGGTATTATTATTCCCCCCCTTCAATTTTTGTTTTAAGCTTGACAGCAGCTTTACTCTGTCGGTTGTCGAAGTAAAATGTTGACATTCCCAAACGCATCAATAGTTGAGCTATTTAGAGTAGGGATAGTCTGCCGGTATGTACCTATTATTAAAAAAACATTTACTTACTTATTGTTACAAAAATATTCTCTATCTGCACATCTATAAAAAAAAAAAACATATAGTTAAAAAAAAAATTTAAAAAAAAAAAAAAATATTTCATATTTTCTTGTCTTCTTCTTCAGTTACAACATCTTACCATGCTCGATGGGTCTTGACTTACTGCAAGAGATCTCAGTAACATGTAATTAAAAATGATCACTTAAGGTAGCATACCTACATGCTTCGCAAAGTAGGAAGGGTAGGCAGCGCTTTGGCTGTGGTTTGAGGTTAGTGACGTGCTTGAGCGGTGAGTAGGAGATACTTTACTTACCATCCAATTACAAATATTGTACGAACAGTATGACGTAAAGTACCTATTTATAATTACTATCGTGTAGCCAACCTGATACAGATATTTGAGAAAGCCATGGATCCATATGTCCCTGTCGTGGTTTAACGACTTCCATGAATTGCTTTTTATACCGCCTCCTAAGCTTGTTTAAGCTCAGACACCATTACAACACTTTTTATTTTTAAGACGGGTGAACCATCGAGCGCGCTGATGGTTACAAAATAAACTACGTCTCCACTTTTCCCCAATAGACAGCCTGGCTTGGCTTCAAAAGAGAGTTTTAGTACACATAGTATTGGACCAGACTGTGCGATTTCCTCAGAGAATGGCTTGCGTTAACAGAAATCATATGCATGTGGGATAAAGTAAAGTCGGTAGAATTTTAATCTTGTTTGGATTAGTAAAACTTTGAAAAAGGAAACGGATAAGTATATTTACCGAAGTATTCTAAGCTGATCATCGCTGAGCAAGTTTCTGGAAAAATAAATGTTTAGGTGAATTGATATTATTTGTAATAAGTACGAACTAAAACAAAACACAATGTATAAATTATTTACGTACAATCTTGAAAAGCAGCCTAATTTAATAACGGTTTATGTTATTCTGATGTTTAAGCTATATTACTGTAAAGTTTCATCAAAATCCGTTCTGTAGTTTTTGCGTGAAAGAGAAACAAACACCCATCCATCCATCCGTAGATCCATCCTCACAAACTTTCGCATTTATAATATTAATAGGATTAGTACGATGGGATAACAGATGTATTTTACACAAATTACTTATCCTGTGAGCAAAAAATATGCATTTTGAAATAATAAATAGAATTATAAAGACAATTATCTATGAATAGAAACGTCGTACAATCGTAGAACCTACAAACCGTCCTTTTATGTAGGTATGTACCTATGTGTAATACTTACCTTGATGACAAATTAGCCGGGTCTCGAACAACTTCATACTTCTGAGTTAGATGAGCAATTTTTCTGATAATGGGCCCTCCAAAACTGACATTATCCGCATTTTCTCTGAGAGTGACAATAGCCAGGTGTTGTTAAAAATGCCTACTTAGTGCTAGCACTAAGTAGGCATTTTTTCAAACACCATATACTTATACTAGCAGAATTTTACACAAGGATTGATAATTCATAAATTTCTCAAATTTTATGGCCAAAGAAATTCAGTGTATTAAGTCGACAATGTGCGTTCTATCGACATACAATGGAAACATTTTATGCAACTCGCAATTCGCTTTGGATGCCATAACTATTCTTACTGTTATACAATGTTGTGATCTATTTTTTTTTTTCATTTATACCGCAAATTATGAAGCTACTAAAATAGGTATCATCAATATTTCATTTGCTAAAGCTCTGTCTCTGCTAGAGAACAACTTTTGATCAACGCCATGCCCTCAAAATTTGTCCATTGCCTTACACATAATATTAGCAACTATAATCCCTACTTTAAAAATAAAATTGTCAGTTATTATCTTACGTCCTCCTAAGATCGGTTAAAAAGATACTTACTCGATATATTTCTTTATTTCATCCTCTTCGTCAGTATCATAAAATGTGTCTGTTAAAAAATAGTCACATATTATAGCATCAGCATCATGGAAAATAGGTATTATGTGGTTTGTAAATGAGCAACTCTAAGCAGTAGTGTCATAGTGTCTTAATATATTATAAACGGACACAAAGAACGTCCAGAGACAAGTCAATAAATTGTGGATCACACAAAAAAATATCTGGCGCGGGATTCGAAGTGGCAGTTTCCCTATAGATATCGCATTGTCATCTTTTTTTTTATGTAATGGGAGGCAAACGAGCCTGCAGGTCACTTGATGGTAAGTGATCACCGCCGCCCATGGACACTCGCAACGCTAGAGGAATCACAGATGCGTTGCCGACCTTTAAAAACGGAGTACGCTCGTTTCTTGAAGCTCACCAAGAAGTAACGTTACGGAAATATCGCCGCAGCAAGCTTGTTCCACAAAACAGTTGTTCGCGGTAGGAAGTTTCGCGAAAATCTGAGTCTAAAAGCCACACCATTTCTCTATATCTATCTCGCTTACACGTACGGTCTTTTATTCTTATGTAATATCTTCTATCTCTTTTGAATACTCAGATAATAACGTATTTTCTATAGAGATTGATACTTTACCAGAGATATCATCATCCGCTGGGTATTCACGGAATACTTCGCAAATATTTTGGATATCCATAGAGCTCCTTTGTGGAAAATTTTTGCACGTTGCTGCTTCTGGTTTGGTTTCTATGTCTACTTCGTGACAGTAATTACCAATTAAAACTCTATGGACAATTATAGAAAAGATTATTACTTCCAATAATAATGTCTCTCACACATTCCTATTACAGACTAAACCACTCTACAGACACATACTTTCCTTTTTTTAATAATACATTCCATACCTACCTATAAGATATTAATCATAAAACACAGTCATACTTTATTATGGTTTCGTGGTGGAAATATTTGGAGGAGCTCTATTTCCAGAAGCTATGGAACTTAGGAGAAAACATGCTATTATTATACCAAATCATCAGTTTCATCACAAAGTTTACCACGATAAAAAAATGTATGAAAGGCTGGTCGCGCTCGCCTTACGCGGATGGCAGTCGTGCAAACACAATCACGTCAGCAGCTGCGCCAAACGGCATCCATGTTATTTAAAAACCGTTACTGGTCAGCAAGAACTAAGGCCAAGTTTTAAAACATTATGGATGTGGACCGCTACTACAAACTACAATACGCAAACTGAATACAATACAAACTTTTTCAAATCGTATGTAGAGTCAATTTCGCCAGGATAAAGAACATCCGTCAGTGGAATGTAAAATAGTCTTTTAGGTTTTATGACTATAGACGAAGATTTTTTAGATTTCTTGTATAGGGATGCTTCATATCCAAACTCGTAGTGTTCCCCTTCATAGTAGTCCAGATCGGTTGAATTAGTTTCGACGGGGCTTCCATCATCCTTTTTATGTAAAAATCTGAAAAATAGATCCTATAGTAGGTACAGACCAATTATTAACTTAAAGTATAAATTCTATTCTCTAATGTACACTCCCTGTGGTGACGGAGTAAAAATACAGTGTGTCACCACCCCATCTCATCACATGGGTGTCTTAAAAACCGACTAAGGCTATCCGTGAATATTATCTTTACGTAATAAAAAGAGGGAAAACTTGAAATTAAACCCTATACCAATCCGTTTGGCCAGCGTGGTATTAGTAGGCAAAGTATCCCTCCGTCACTGGAGGAGGCCCGTCCCTGCAGTGGGACATGAATGGGCTGTAATGAATGAAAAAAGTAATTATATGTGCTATTGTGCCTCCTAAAAAAAGGCAAATTTCTAACGCGGTTTTCTTAAACAAGACAAAGGTCTCTGGGTGGTACCTTGGTACTGGATGCAGAACCGTGTGACGCGGATTGGAAGAGGTCATTACGTTTTCTACTTAGTTACGTATCGTATGAGAGAGATATAGGTAGAGTACGCGCTAACGAACTCAGCCGGTTTGAAGTTGTTGCAAATGGCTGCGCAAATAATATCAGTTATGAAAGTAAACGACGTCATCAGGAGCGGATGTATTCTTTATGCCTGTACATGACGACCTCTGTAGCGTAGTGATTATATAACATGACTGCTACGCAGAGGTGTCGGGTTCGATTCCCGCTCAATGCAAGTACCTATTTGTGAGCTTGATCATGATTATTTGCATTGATCTAGGTGTTTATAAGTAATCTGTATGAATTTACAATAAAAAAGTATTTAAGTATGTTTATCCGTTGCCTAGTACCTACCCATAGTACAAGCTTTGCTTAGTTTAGGACTACATGGCGTTGTGAGGAATTTTTATTTTTATCAGTTATGAAACTAAACGACGTCCTCGGGAGCAGGTGTATTCTTTATACAGGCGTATATGCGCAAACTTCTCAGACAGCTAACTTCAACCCGTTCAACTTAGTTGACGCGTACTGTATACCTATAGTGTCGTAACTCATTAAATAAATGGCCAGTTATTAATATGGTTTTTTTTATCTTTTTTTATCAGTTACCTTTGCGTTTCATGGATACTTTGGGCTTCCGGATCTGCTTCTTCTAAAAGTCGGTACTTTTCATCAATTGCTCTAAATACTGCCTCTAGTAATTCCTAAAATGATAGTTAATATTGTAATAACATTTTTTAAAACTTTAATTTACTAAGCTCATGGTTAATTGCTACACAATGCATAATCTTTGTGTGCATGAACATTAATGTACTACCCGGTCACATTATCTCGAGACCTGGGTGTCGATGGAGTCACGTCGCGTCGGACGAATCACTGATGCGCCCGTGGCGAGCGCGGGCGTTGAAAGGAGAACGGGACGCAAATTCGCCTTCCAGCGAGGTCTCTAGAAAAGTGACCGTGTGGTAAGTGTTGATATTGTTATGTACCTGCACTTATTCGGTACATATATGTAAAATTATTTTTTCATATAAAACAATAAAAAAACTTACTTCCAATAAAATAGGAATAAATTCTAACAGATCTTCAATGTGACCTTGTATGTATTCATTTGTATTCTTATTGATTTGCATCCATTTGCAATCCATGTTCAGAACTCCAGCTCTATAAATCCTTACGTCAACAGTCGGAGATTCGTACCAAGTTGGTACTTGCTCTATTCGACGAAGACAATCTTCGCCCTCGATTAGTTGTCCAAACGCAACGTATTTGAATTTCATCCAAGGCATAGGTTGTAGTAGAACAAAGCTTTGTGTAGAACAATCAACGTGTCTGAAATTGTTGAAATGGCGTGTGAAAGCTGATGTGGGAATATAAATTCATTACTCTTTCTTTTTAGGAACCCTATACCAATCCGTCTGGCCAGCGTGGTTTTAGAAGGCCAAGTATCCCTCCGTCACGGGAGGAGGCCCGTTCCTGCAGTAGGACATTAATGGGCTGTTATGATGATGACTCTTTCTTTTCGCACGTTTGTCGTAAAAGTCGACTAAGGAAAATAATACAAACAATAGTCTTTTATAAAAAAATGAAACTTGAAACAAAGCCTGCATAAATTTGCTTGGCTAGTGTGGTATGAGATGTCCTTCTGAACAACTCAGCACTGCTGTGGGCCTTCAATGCTCAGATAATGATAGACAAGATAAATAAGAAGAAAATGAAGAAATTAGTAAGATAGCTGTCAACGTAAGACTTGGATGTAACTCGACTACACAGGTGTAGCTACATAAAATAAGAAAGCATTGGGGAGAATTCCTCTTAACTTTTCAATGGAGGTGATTCTATAGGTCATTAGAAAACTGTTACTATCTAAAGAGTTATTTAAACATAGGTGGCATATTATTTACCTTCCAAAATTAGCCATACAAAGCACCCCGCGTCTGTCATGTGGAACAATAAAGTTTTCGCAGTCAAGTGTATCATCCTCTTTTAACCCATATCCTCCACATTGTATCCAACTATCTTTGACGATACGATGTATAGGTGCTCCTGTGTAACCTCCTTTTTTAGCTTGGCATAATCTCAGAAAGTTTTGGCAAGTACGAGGAACTATATCGGTAAATAGCTAAAACACATGGTTAGTATTTTGATCTAGTTAGTATTTAAAAAGGACAATATTTTTTCTGTTAAAAAGAGTTAACTAAAATCTACTTATTGTATGCTACAAAATTCTTCACGGTGCAAGTCATGCCGGACACGGTCCTCTAGAAACCTGTATACCCAGGTGTCTTCGCTGGTCTAAAACAACATTTGCAGGCTAAAAAGGACGTAGGTATATTTAAAACTTTTATGCTTTCTTCTTAATCTTCGGGCTATCTTCTCATAAAGGGCGCGTCCCGCGAACACCCATTGTAGTTTTAAGATGACGACGTGTCAAAGGAATTATGGCCCTGCCCCAAAGCTATCGTAGTCTGCATAGTTGAACTACTAGCACCTACTCTATAATTTGGTGTACCGAGCATTCTTCTTTTCAGCTTTTCGGGTTCAGGTATGATACTTCTAGCGGTACCAGAAATTCCGTTTCCTCTACAGTATTCTTTACTAATCTAAAATAATGAGATCATCTCGTATTCAAATTAGCTACAGATTTGGAAAGTTAATTCTTACCATGAATATTAGAGTTCCTATGTGTTCACCAGCAATATCAACATGAAAATAAACACAAGGTCTCTGAAACAATATAGAATGATAAGTAGGTACCTACCTGTTTTTTTTTAAATCCTATCACTGTCAGACCAAAAATCCTATTATTTTCAGACCAAAGTAAGCCATGGATTATGTGTGCAGTTACTAAGCCAAGGTTTCAGGGTTTCGTTCTTATAAAGAGTGCGTTAGAAATAAGAAAAAAATATTTACGGGTATACTAATAACAATCTAGTGACATTGGGTCACCTATAAGTATTATTTATATAATCTACTATAAAAAAATTAGGCGGGTTTTCCTTCCTGACGCTATAACTCCAGAACGCACAAACCGATTTCTACGATTTTGCATTCGTTGGAAAGGTCTTGGGCTCCGTGAGGTTTATAGCAAAGAAAATTTAGAAAAAAATTTAACAGAAAAGCGGGAAAATAATGCCCGTGCGAAGCCGGGACGGACCGCTAGTTAGGTACTTATAGATATTACATAAAGACTTTCCGATCTGTTCCATTAACCACGTAGTCTGTACGTTTGAGCGCCCACCGCTTTTTTACGTGGTTGGCTTATCAGAAAACCTAACCGCAAGCGATTATAAGTACCTACATTAAACTAGAAACGTTTAGTATGTTTGCGCGGTTAAAAAACTAGGGCTACCACGATTCAACCATTTATCGTAAATAGGTAAATAGCTCATCGTAGTCCACTGCCTACTCTAAATCGTAGTCCACAGCTGGACAAAGGCCTCTCCCAACACGTGCCACAGAACCAGTCTTGCGCTTTCCGCAGCCATCTATCATACCATGAATCATATGGTGCCCGTTTCGATAGCTCGGCCACGGCACGCAAACAGAAAAAAAACTAGTCAGGAATTTTGTCGAAAACTAATGGTACATACTAAAAAGTCGAAGTAGAAATAAAGAAGTTATAGGGGTCTAAACGTGGCCGCGCGAACGAAACGCGAAGGATTGCGCGGCCACAGAGATCTCAGCAACTACTTGAGCTAGAGATCTAATTCTTTTGGTAAATTAATGGCTGAATTTGTCAACAATTGTCGAAAAAAGAATTGCAAGCGCTAGATCAATACCTTACTAGATATTCACCTCTGAAGTCATGACGCGAGGTATCTTTGCTGAAACGCAAATAATGGTTCTACGACTACAATACTTATAATACTTACACCAGAAGCTTTAACATAGCTATAGAACTGTTGAACACACTCAATGTCATAATCAGGAGTCAAATGGTAAATATATTTCTGTTCTACCAAATCTTTTAGCTCTTCTATGCCTCCGAGTAGTTTGTCGTCTAACAATACAGCCAATTCCGATTGTAAGCAATGTACCACTTGGCCGTATAGGCATTTCAAATCTCTAAATACGTCACCCCATTGAACAGTTGTTACACCTAAAACATGTACTGATTTGTTATGTTTACTTTTTCGCGAAACTACGTCTAAAGTCCTTACATCAAAAAATATTATACGAGTTCGTCGTCATACTAGACTTTGACGATAGAATCACGATTGTAGCATAAGTGAACAAAGGGAACACCCTGAGCTTCTTTTTAATAAAGAAACGCAAGACTATCTCTTCTCTTGTGGATGCTTTTAATGAAAAGTAAGTAAAGCAGGGTCAGGTGCATATATTACTTTAGTCTATGGTCAGGTCCACTCGTAAAGAAAAGCTCTTTATGTAAGTACCCTATACAGGTTCTTCAACTATTAATTATGTTGATCCATCATACGAAAGCAAAACATTCACCGCGGAATATTAACCTTCCCGTATTGTTTTTTCTGCAAAGCCTGTGCGTTTTACGTTCCTTCTCCCACTCTGTTATGTACTCCATTTCGGTAGATATTATTAGTCGACTGCTTGAAATGTAAACTATTTTATGCTAATCCTACTAATATTATAAATGCGAATGTTTGTGAAGATGGATGGATGTTTGTTACTCTTTCACGCAAAAACTACTAAATGAATTATGATGAAATTTGGAATATAGGTAGTTTAGGATGTAGAATAACATTTAAGCTACCTAAACAACGCGGGTGAAGCCGCGGGCATGAGCTAGTATCTATAATAAAAACTTACCTCTTATTATGGGGGGTTTAAATATTTTCTTTCTATATTTATGCAATCCTTTAACCAAATGATTGCAGTAAATAAATTCTTCAGTGACTCTGTTGCCGATTACAGTAAGCTGTATGCGTTCTTTCAATGCATCATCTTCTTTTTTCTGAGGGTACTTAGGATTATTCGTAGAGTTATGTGCATGTGTATAGTTTCCACGATTTTTATCATCGATTCTTCTTTGCCATGGATGTACTGAAGGCGGTTTTTCTTTTAATGGTGGAGGAGGATTAAAAAAAGGTAACTTTGAATAAACTGGTGCATCCATTGAAATATTTTACAAAGATTATTAAAAAATAATATTTTTATTAAATTTGTTTGACATTGCGTCAGACTGACATTTAGCGTAGGGTTTGTTTTTTTTTTAAATGTAACGATACTTTGTAAGATTGACCTATTCAGTGACATTGGTTATAATACCTCGTTCGTTATAATATTTATAATAAATGACATTTAAAACTTCTAAAATACCGTTTATTTATTCACGAAGAAGTCTACCACTTCTTGATCCCAAATTCCCGAAAAAAAATCCTCATCATAGCGTATTTTCAAAACTAAAATATTAAGTAAATGTTGGTTTCTCGTTTAGAGAGAGACACACTCCACTCATACAGCTGTAAATTAGGAACGGATTTTTTGTGACCGTAAGCATTCCAGTTAAAATAGAGTGTAAGTTGCTTGGGTGTGACTGACCAAAACAAAAGAGGGCAGCGGTGATAGCGTTCGCATATTAAATATATTATGTATATTAAAATAAAACAATAACTTTAAATAAAAAATTTAATAACACTGAAATAGCACATATAATTTTCCCATCACAAATTTTAATACTACCTATTAGGTACACCATAGATCATCACATTATGAAAATCAGTACACTTTTACATATATATATCTTCTATATTATGTAATTTACATTTGAAAAATTCACACTTGTAAAAATCCTAGATTGCTCGCCGCGAGCAAAACTGTCATGTCCTATTACACCAATGACACTAAGAATCGATTACACATAATCGATTACACTGGTCCACGAATAACCACTCTAATAACACACTTTTTCTTAATGTCCATGTCCATGTCCAAACGTAAGTCCTTGGTCAGGGGGATTGCTCGGCCGTGGTTCGTTATTAGCATTGCCTCCCTCTCCCCTACTACTGTCACTGTTGTTTGTTCCATTACGATTATTTTCTAGTTGCTGTTGCCACATATTTGAATATATACCGCCTTGTGAGAGTAGAGTTTCGTGACTGCGAATTATAAAAATTGTTATTTAAAATCGAGTCGAATTAAATTCATATTGTGAAAAAAAATTATGACAACCATGGTATAATTTTCTAAGCTTCGCAAGTCTAAGAAGGAGCTAGCTCATCATCCGTTACATAAGCATAGCTTTTTAGGCCCATGACATCTTAGAGATAAAAAAGAGGTAGTGTTTGCTCCTTTTTATCACAAAGATGTATCTTTGTAATAAAGGCTGATAAATGTCTTTTTATCAATCACAACCACAACCCAGATAAAGTGTAGGAATCAAAGAAGATTTGTAAGGGTCTTTAGACCGTTCAGTAGTTCCTGGGTAGCAAGGAACTACTACTAACTATAAAAACGTGCAACAATAGTCGTGATTTTATGTACATATATTTAGTGAATGAATGTATTACTTACTTTCCCCTCTCAACAATTTCACCTTCCTTCAACACGAGAATTTCGTCTGCGTGTATTATCGTAGATAATCTATGTGCTATTATTATTGTTGTTCTGTTCGCACATACACGTGCTAAGGCCGCCTGGAAAGAAAAGTAGACAAAAATGTTAATGTTAACTAAATATAAAGTATCATAATCTATGTTTGTCGGCATTAGTGTCAGCCTGTATCATCCCACTACTGGGCAAACGCCTTTTTTTATGTAGTAGGAGGTAAACGAGCCAGCAGGTCACCTGATGATAAGTGATCACCGCCGCCCATGAACACCCGCAACACCAGAGGAATCACAGATGCGTTGCTGACCTTCAAAAAGGGAGTACGCTCGTTTCTTGAAGCTCCCAAGTCGTAAAGCCTCTTATTACTATTTTTATAGTGCTACTTATAACAGTTTTAATAAAACAAAATTCAAATTACCTGTATATTTCTCTCAGTATTAGTGTCGAGTGCAGACGTAGCTTCGTCTAAGAGTACTATCGCGGGATCTTTGAGTATAGTTCGTGCGATAGCTATCCTCTGCTTCTCACCACCACTTAGACGTAAACCTCTCTCACCGACCTAGAAAATAAACAGTAAGTATTTGCAAATATATTTATTTGTGGTAAGTGAGGGAATAGAAGAAAAGAAGGCGAACTTATTGAAAATCAATGAGTAAATTAAAGTGCTTTTCACGGTAAGGTGAAGACTATACATATTGTATGTAAACAGGTTACACTGGCTGTATTACAACAAGCATGTCGCGTTTATTTCCCGTTTACATAAAATATTAATATCATACAACGTGATAATATAAAAGTGATGAATGTAAAATGAATAAAATGCTGTCTTTGTCTAAAGAATACAATAAAAAAAAAAAAAACCTGAGTGTCGTATGCATCGGGGAAGGTTAGTATTCTATCATGTATGTCTGCATTCTTCGCGGCTGATATAACGTCTACTGAAGGCGCATCTAATCTGCCGTATTGTATGTTGTACCTGGAACAAATGAGTCAGTTTTCTTATAGTTTAATTTAAGAATATATTTCTACTATGCGTTTCAAATAGGAAGGGACGTGTCAATGACCGACAAAAATTGATTAAAAAGTACAGACGCCTTACGAATTTCTTTGAATGACGCCACAATATGGCGCAAGCTCATGCACATTCTAATTTGAAACGAATAGTGCCTTATTTTATCCTATAAATGTCGTAAAAGACGTCTGAAGCAAGATATTAACTCTATGAAAACAAATGAAAGAAAACTTGACCATAAACCCTAAAAATATATACGTGAGGTTAGCTTGGTACTAGGATAAGTTTTTCTCTCCAAAGGGTAAGGCGGTTTCGAATAATATTACATATAACTAAGTGTCCAAATAGACAAACTCTGTGGCGCAGTCGCGTCGCTATATTACATGAATGCTACGCAGAGGTCTCGGGTTCGATTCCTGCGAAAAACATGTTTATTACTGGTTACGAAAGTGGATCAAAGATCTTAACCATTTGTTTTAAAAAGCAGTCCCAAATCACAATAACCAATACATCTAATACAAGTCGCACCTATCATTGTACATACCTGACAGTATTATTGAACAGCACAGTGTCCTGTGGCACAACACCTATGGTGGCTCTCAGTGAAGCTTGAGTAACAGTGCGTACGTCCTGTCCGTCAACTAGCACAGCACCTTCGTTCACGTCGTAGAAACGGAATAATAGACGCACTATTGTTGATTTGCCTGCACCACTTGGACCAACCTGGAATTACGGTTTAATCACATAAGTCATAAAAAGTCTGCAGGGACCAGTCTCCTGCAACAGGGGAGAAAACTTGACCTCCTAATACGATGCTGGCTAGACGGGTTCATGATTTCTTTCTTCAGTAGTGATAGTATAAATTTGAAATTGTTTTGTTTTGACAAAGTCAGAATACCACTTATTTTAGATTGTAGGTAAAAACAAAAACCTATATCTAGTCTAGTCTAAATGATCAAGATCCCTCTGCCTCCACCCCCCAGAAGTCACAAAGTTGATTTCAATCAATCAATCAACTAGCCTATTGCAGTCCACTGCTGGTCCATAGGCCTCTCCCAATATACGCCACAGAACTCGGTCCTGCGCCTTCCGCATCCAGTCCGACCCAGAGACCTTTATGAGGTCGTCGATTAAGATGATTAAGTTGATTTACTACAATGTAATTGTATTGTACTATACTTTGTAATTATTATACAATAAAAAGCCTAATCAATTTATAGTAACTATTACAAATCATCAATGAATAATTTACAATAAAAGCTTAATTAATTAACGACAGATAAATTAAATGAGTTGTATATTGTTTAGGTATTAACCTTGTAATTAATTTGCATAACGATACGCGTTGTATAAATAAACGGTCAGTATATTACGTACAGGTGCGATAACGTTATTGAATTGACAAATAAACAACAAATGAACTTGTAAGGTTCCTTTCCTTTGCTTTACATAATAGAACATTGAAAAAATATTTAAAGTTTAATAAGTAATCACGGCGATTTCTATGAAGATATAAAACTGCCATCCAGGCTCAGGATAATCATTTGTGGGTTGCTTAAATGTTAAATTCTTCGCTTAAATTTATACTATAAGTAATAATATTATATTTATTCATACTACTTAATATGCAATGTCTATGTTTAAGTAAGTAGGTTTGAACCACCATTCTCGTAAATTTTGTACTAAACTCGAAATCTATTTATTAGTTATTATATCAATGTAATAACGCAAAAACCATGTAAATATTTATAACACTTTTTTCCGCATACCGGAAGATACAGTGTGGGCAGACCTCTCACAAAGTAGACCAAAGTCATTTGAAGGATGCCTACGTCCAGCAGTGGACGACTTATGCTGGAATGATGAAAATTAATTTAATTGATACGTTAAGAAAACACTTACCAAAGCCACAGTACTTCCAGGAGGTACTTTAAAGCTGATATTGTTTAATACGAGTCGTTCTGGTCCATAACCGAATGAAACATGTTTGAACTCTACAGCCGCTCGCCTTACTAACAGATCTGGGGCGCCTATAGCATCACGGACATCGGAATCCACACGGAGCAAGTCAAACATATTCTCCATGTCCACAAAGTTCTTTTGTATTGCCCTGTAATTAAATATTAAGAAAAATTAATATAATAGGAGAAGAATAAATGTAATAGGATGATTTTTTAATAATGGAAACTTTCATAATAAGCCTGACATTGAGAGTATCCAGGAGTATCTAGACTTAAGGATTTAGGTAATGATCGTACTACTAATAATTGTCTTGCTTGGTTTTCCATCACATAAATCTGTGTACAGAAAGTATAGGGTGGTGACATACGCAACAAAAATGTATTTTAATTAATTTTTTCCAATCCTAATGGTGGTATCTTTTTAAACATGCCAATTAAAATAGCGTATGTCCTATCTATACAGGGTGTCCCTAAAACCGACGCCGAACCTACAGGTTGGCGTCGGGTTTTGGGACATCCCTGTATATACAGACACATGTTCAACAGTTGACTGCTCATGCCTGAGAGAGAGACATAAAGAAATAATTCATTCACATGAATATTTCTCTAAGGTACTTTAATAGAAAGCATGTATCAATGTGCTGTTTCTAGTTTGGTGATAACACATTGCAAGGCGATATAAACCTCCGTGTGGTGACGGAGTAAGAATACAATATGTCACCACCCCATCTCATCCCATGGGTGTCGTAAAAACCGACTAAGGGACTATCCGTGAATATTATCTTTACGAAATAAACAGAAAGAAAACTTGAAATAAACCCTATACCAATCCGTCTGGCCAGCGTGGTATTGGTAGGCCGAGTATCCCTCTGTCCCAGGAGGAGGCCCGTCTCTGCAGTGGGACATTAATGGGCTGTTATGATGATAAACCTAATTAGCCAACAAAAGAAATAGTTCCCTCAATCAGTTGTTTGATACCCAGATAATTGTCAGATACCAACTTTACTTAAGTCTAGACAATTACCTAACAAAAGCAAACGAAGAAAGATATAAACGGCATAGAAAGAACATAGCTTAATTATTATAGATATCGGGACAATGACCTTTTATTTCCCTCGTCGTGTGCTACACAATACGTCACTTGATAGTGTTATCTACATTAAAAATAACTCACGTAATTTTTATCTAAAGGACAGTACTGTTTATCTAATACAATCAATTAAATTGTTGATTAAGGGTCGTAGCACATATAACGTAACGTAAACGGATCGGCACTGTATCAACTCGAGTCGTTTTGATATTATGCTAACATTTTGGTTGAGCGCCCACCGGCTCTACCACAGACCGCGAAAAGAAATCTGTGTCGTCTGATACCAACTACTTTGTTCACCCGAAAAAAGTTAAGTATGCTAATAATTATATTATCAAATGACGAGTAAGTAAAAATTGGGCATAATTTAGTAATGTGTAAAAGGAAACAATTCGTCCGTGACCTGTATTTTTGACCATTGATCATTCTAATCAATAGTATAATCACGTATAAACATAAATAGAATTTAACGTCATAGAATTCATTGTTCTCACTTCTCATAATATAAATAAAATATTTTTTTTTCTTTCAATAAAAAACATAACAATAATTTACAAATAAATTTAAGTAAAACTATTATTTTTATTGGGTAATTAAAATATTTTTTTACGACATTTTTTTTTTACATACATGACGTCGACGACTAATTTTTTATTTTAATAATACTGTTCTTTCGATATTTATCAAAAGCGGTACGCAATGTATTATTAAATAACTCACGTATTTTTTATCTAAAGAATAGTAGAGTTTATAAAATACTATCAATATAATTGTAGATAAATATACTCTTATTACTAGGCCAAATAATACGAATTTAATGCAAACGCACAGTCGCGTCAAGGGCACCGTGTCACAGTATCTCAAACGCGTAAGTCACGTACACATGCACGCACAATTAATGAAAAAGTAATCAATACAGAACATATATTTTTTTAGAACGAAACCTAACTTTTATTATTACCCGTACTATTGTTTAGATAAATTCAAAGATATTTAAAAAAAAAATCAAATTACTATTGTGGTTTATGTCCTGAGTCTCGGAAACTTTTACAAACATCATTTTAGAAATAAACACATCTATCCCCACAGGGCCAGGATAATCATTTGTGAAAAGCACAAACAATAGCCCAATACCCAACCACGTGCACAGTAGCCACATACCGCTTGTACTTAAACAATAATCATAGAAAAACATATACATACCTATAATAAGTACCGAACCAATTCAATGGTACATACAACTGTACAATATACGAGGCAAACAGTACGTAGTCACCGACAGTCAACTGACTCGTATTCACCACCATTGACACACACAGTAGAGATCCAGCCAACAGCCCTGTTAATAACCAAATAACATTTTTTAAGATTATATGTTCAACTTTCTTTGCATGGTGACAGAGTTATACATTCTGGTAAAATCTCTGGTCCCTATCGCACCATACAAAGTTAACATAACAAAAAGTAAGTTGGTAAAATACGTTTGTCATAAAAGGCAACTAAGAATCGCAAATAGAAACTCTGTACAAACTAGTCAAACGCTATATAAAGGCCGATTCACACACACCAGTGAAGTCACAGTTCCGACACAGTACCGGCTCAGTGCCAAATATTCTTTCATACAGTTTCTTTGAGCGCACCCCCACTTGTCAGTGTTAGTGACGACACAGTGCTCTCAGTGTCAGTGCCGGCGAAGACGGTTTTTGTACTGATACTGAACTGATCAAACACGGAACGGAACAGTGACTTCATTGATGTGTGTGAATCGGTTTTTAGTAGGCCCAGTTTACCTCCATCTCTAAAGCAAGCCTGTCAACGAAGTGACATCTTTGTTGTACTTATAGAAACAATATTGGGCTACTTAATGAACACATCAGTCTCAAATTTTCCTTCTTTGCTAGTTATACTGACTGTAAAGTGTGGGAGTCCATAGATGACAAATTATGACAATTTTACTTTGTAACGTTCAATAGTAATACATAATTCAATATTAACTTGGTTTAATTATAAGGTACAATTTGATATCTGATAGTACGCTTTAAGACATATTTTTTGTTTATTTGTATATATATTTTTTTATTTATATGTAATGTAATTAACAAATGAAACTTGTCTACTTCGATACCTATTACAAATTAACTACAGTACCTACTTTAAAAATACAACATTACCTACGCAAAGCCTATGTGATAGTTCTACAAACGTATTTACTTACAGAACTGAAGCACAATTCTGATATATTGTAAGATAATAATTATAATTTGTATATGAATTTTCATTTCTTTTAATTTCGCCAACAATCTTTTTTCCGCTGTAAATTATTTTCTGTAAGTTACGAAATAATTATAGCTAATATATTAAATAATATGAAACTTACCGCTACATATGACGACGTTTTGTAAAGTATTCAGCATATTTAGAGTTATTAACGATTTGAATTCCTCTTTCTGAAAAAGATTAAGTTTTACAAAAACTACTTTCTACTTAGAAATTTAATCTTTTTGTTATTTTTAAGATGTTGTGACTCAATAACATCGGAAAATCAAAAACTAAAATTCTAACAACAGAATTTCTAAATAAGGGTCACAGGTGGTATCCCTGTGGAACTCCAGTTAAAAGCTCATAAAATCGAATAGAAGCTTTGGTATAGTAAGCTCACAGATATTAAATTACGTAAATACTTAGTTAATTTTGTATCCTGTAAAAATTCTAATTTTAATTAATGATTTTAAATGATTTTTAAACATTTTAAGAGTGTTTATAGGTTTACTAGCGCAGGTAACTGAAAAAAATCATAATTCGAAACTTTGTTATCAATATTTGACATTATTTATCATATTTGCGAATAATAATAAATAAATAAATAATTCAAAATCTGGAAAAATTACGAGCACTCAGAAATCTCATTCGCATTACGAATTCCTAAAGTTGATTTTACTTAGAGAATTAAAAGATTTTTCAGAATCGTAGAACGGATAAATTAATTTCTGAATTCATTTAAACAAATAACGATGTGGTCAAAATTCCCATTAACATTTACTGCAAATATATTATACATTAAATTCAAACTCTATTTACACATGCATAAAGTATAATTTTATTTACCTGATATTTAACAATAGCATCCCTATAAGATAACACTTCGTATGACTCAGCGCCATAATACTTTACTGTTTCGTAGTTCAACAATGAATCAACGGATCGTGCTTTCTGCTCGTTGTCTGCTAAGTTCATTCGTCGCTGGAATTTTGTACGCCATTCCGTAACTACTATGGTTGCAACTAAAAACAATAATTTATTGTTAAATAGGAGGTAGTTTCAACAATAAGTTTTACAATATTTATTTGTATCTATTGATACGAGAACTTCCTTATGTGCATACTTGATTATATCCGCATGTCTCTATGTTACTTAGGTCACGCTAGTGACTTTGCAACACGCTATAAACGGATATCAGTCCGGAGATGGTTCTTAGCCAAGTCCAAAACCAAAAGTGAAATGCTGTAAGCCGAAAGTGTTATTCGTTCAAAAATCAATTAAATGAATGTTTTGTCCCGATAGTGTAAGCTCAATACAGGCATTTACATACATGCGTCCAAAGATTCGAAATCCTAAACATTTCATCGACTATAATCATTACTTCACAGAGATAGTTTTTTCCCTAACCACGAAAAGGGAGAGACATTAAGTATTTTTAGTCCTTCACCATTATAGTAAAAATCTCTATCACAATTAATTAATTATAATACTTACTTATATAAAGCAGCATAGTAGCGAAGACAATCAATCCAAACCACACATTGAACTGAGCCACAAAGTATATAACAGCGACAATAATATCAACTATAGTAGGTGTTATAGAAAACAGTAGGTAAGAAAGTAGATTGTCTATCGAGTCTGTACCACGATCCATTACTCGTAATACTTCACCAGTTTTACGTGATAAGTGCCAACGTAATGGTAAACTGTGTAGATGTTTGAATAGTTCTAGCTAAAACAAAGATAATACTGAGAATAAACATTAAAATTACTAACATTAAGGTTATAAACAGCGAAGAAATTGTATGTGTTTTAAATCCATAGTAAATATATAAAAAAAAGACAATTAATAATTCCTTTTTCTCTGGGTAAGCCTTCCAAACTCATTAAAAGTAAAACCCTATATTAGTTTTACTACGAATTCATGGTGGATAGTCTCACTGACCATCAAAGTGAGAAGTATACCTAATTTAATATAGCTGAGATGACCGATTAAGAATACGGTGTACTATAATCTTACTTTATCCCGAGTATGACGTCAAACGATGGTGGAAAGCAAGGAAAACTCAACACCATGTGTAGTGTAATGAATTTTCCTTCATACAGGAAATAGGAGTGCCCTTACACCCGATCATTCATAATCTGCCATGATCAATATGACATACAGTACCCGGCCCTAAATATTACACATCGACTTTTGTAAAGAGACCATCGGCCATTTTCGGCTTCGTAGAGCATCATCTCTGTCGCACGAAATACAAACAATCAGGTATGGAGTTGCGACTGGCATGCGTACCCTTAAAACAAATTATGATTTAATAGTGTGCGACAGACATGAAGCTCTACGAAGCAAGGTCGATGGGTAATATAAACGGCCGGGTACTGTACTAATGACGTCAAAACTACATTAAAAAGTATTTAACAGCACTCTCATACCTGTAACTCCCTAGTAGTGTATTGTTGTACTTTAATCCATAGAAACGAGCGTAGATTGTTGATAAAGCCCATCCCTCCTGTACCACCTCCTTGTAGGAACTTGAACAACACGTAGATAACCACCAGTTCCCATTGAAAATATAACGGCGGGATTGATATACTGTCAACTGTAAAATAATGTTATACTAAGTATCATATTTTCTTTGCTACAGTCGGTCGTTACAGTAGAACGCTTGTAAGCATAACAATCCATAACTTTGTATTAAAAAAGAATATAAAATAATTGTCGAACTAAGTACCAGTCCGAGGAAACCACGGATTAACTAGGTTATAGTAACTTCGGTGCGGTACCCAAATAAATGGAGGCCCATTAGTAGTGTTTCATCTGAGCATCTTTCTGCTTTGGACAGCACGTAAAAAGTCAAAGTTTGTTTATGGGCCTAAGGGGAACTTCAACAAGAAGAAGCCACCGTTGGGTCTGTATGAACTAAAACACATTTAGGTTTTTGCCGTCACGTAAATATATATACGAATATTACGTTTTATGAATCGACGATTGTTTTACGATAATATAACATTGAATTAAAATATCAAAAGGCTAATCAAATTTAGTAAAAAAACAGTGTAATCATTAATGATAATGATTCAAATAATGAAAACATAATTTTCGTATTATCTATGATGACGTGATGGGTCACAATAACTGTTATAAATTACGGGTAAATTTCAGATATCAAATACTGATTGATAACGTGTAACATGGATTTTAAATTGTTAAACGAGGTTTGGTAACGTGCTCAATAAAATAGCAAGGATACGCATTTCTTCCTATATGCTGGATACACTTTATAAGGAATATTGTCGTTGGAACTTTTACTTCCATACTGCCGAATATAACAATGAAATAGCCCATAACAATAGCTACACAACAATCATAGTCATTCATCGTGATTGTCTACAACTAATAACTAGACGACCTGTATGCGTACCCGTAGATTATAATAAACCTTAATGATAATAAATTTCGTACATAATAATAGAACTTACCAATTTTTTTACTATAAATAGGCACGAACAGATTCACTGCTCTTCCAGCAACCAGTAAAATTATACAAATGACCACATATATCTGAAGACACACACTCTTTTTTGGCCAAAGGAATGGAAGCAATGTTCGTAGTTTGGAGAATACATTTCTGAATGTTGATCGATTTTCATCCTGTACAAAATTACAAGTTTTATTTAATGAAATTACAGAAAATAATTGGCAAACATATAGTACATTAATATCGGAAAAGTTCACAGGCAAAGATTGTATTCTTATATGAGATGAATACCAAATAAGTATAGGATGTAATTACTGATTGACGTGTTTTCTAATAAGCTACTAATATGTATATTGCTTAGGTTCTAGATTGTTTTCGGCCATAATCATGCTTTCAGTTTAAAAATAAAGTAGAATTTTAATCAAACCATAATCACCCGCGGCTCTACTAAATTCTCAAATTTAAGTAAAATGGGAATGACAAACATAACATATAGTTAAAAAATAAATAAATAAATATTGTTTCTCACTATCGGGACTTCGTTATATGTTTTCAGTACGTGCATGTCGGTTCTTTGCAAAAGTAAACAGTCTGAAACGAAAGATTTCAGTCAATATTATTTACGACAAATGAACCTGAAATAATTAATGACTATATTGTCGTAAGAAAAAACTGTTCATATATTTATTTATTTCATTTTCAACTAACTTTTCAGACTGTTTACTTGTACTCACCAAAATCAAAGTAATAATATTCTTTTAATATACATGCCGTTTATAATTTAATACTAAATCAATATAATCACTGTAAAACAACCTTTTTGTCTTGTTTAAATGTATTTTTTTCCTGCGCACTAATTAAATGATTTTGATAAGGACATGACATCTTAACCTAATATTATAAAATTTACAACTGATCCGTAGAGTGGATTAATGTAACGTTGACAGGAGATCGTTGACATTGTAAGCAAAATAAAAAAAAATTATATATGAAATAGGTTGCATGCTATTGTCAGATAACCTTGCTGAAAAACTTACTTTTGAGTATCATTCTTCGATAATGAAAGCCGTAAAGTGCGGATTTGTTTACGAAATTATTATAAGTAATTTAAATTATAGTAATAATTCAGACACTAAGTTGTAAGATCTCGTGCGAACAGACATAAAAGAACATAACACCATATTCGTGATATATTTACGTTATGTATCATGTTTTTGGTAATATGATAAAAACATTTTAAACAACGAACTTTTGAGACGATTTCTTTCTTAGCTGGGCTAGAAAGATGTTTTATTTTTTCAATCAATAGAATAATGTCAACTACGAAACGCTAATTTGTTTTCCGAATAATTAATTTTACAGAAGAAAAATATGCAACAACTTCATTCTTTAAAGTAAATAATTACTCTAAAAAACATTAAATTGCTTACCCTCGGAGGAATATTTCTTCGTGTCTCCTCATCACCGTCTAAATATTGAAACTGGTGCATAATGCCGGGCGCTTTCATGCCGAGCACGAACATAATCATGCAAGATACGTAACGTCCTACGAACAACGCCATCTCCAGACGATCTTGGAGACTAGGTACAAAACAAAACGTAATAGGGTAAATAAAAAAATAAACCAATTATGCATTTATTTGAATTGGATGGATCAGGTAGCTAATAAGTTTTTTATATTATAGCAAGCGAACGTTCGCTTTTGCCATATTTTGGTTTACTGATCCGTAAGGTTTCCATTAGTCAGTATTTACTACCCGTATGATGAGGTAGGGCGGTGAGACCAGTCACCACACAGAGAATAATATGCTGTAAAACTTCTTCCATGTATAAGTCGCCAGTGCCGATTTCTATAGATAATTGGTCTCAAATATTTAAGGCCCAATTGCCCGTGAGCAATTTTAATCTCAGTCTTAGCACTTTGTAATTCTACTTAGATAAAATAGCGGCATGTCCTTATCATTTTCCTGAGTTGATCAAAGTAGGTATGTATTTTAACTATATAAAAAAGTTATATTATATGTACTTACTCTTTCAAATGCCACCACCATCCTTCTTTATTAAGGTTAAGGAATGAAAGATTTTCCGAGACAAATATCATTGCCCAGAATACAAGGAGTACGAAGCCATGACCTCTTGGAGGTACAGACGGCAGTAGAAACCTTCTTTCCAGAACTGCTAAATATGCCGACAGAGGAAATACCACTAAAGTCATTGTTAACGCTACTATCTGAAACAAATAAACAAACAATAAAGTAGGTACTCGCTAAATAACTTGGTCGACCTGAAGTTGCTACAAATGGCTAAGGAGATGTCAGTTTTCGAACTAACGCCCTTACTCATAAACGCCTCTTAAATTTTTATCAATTGATTAGTTTAAATTCTTACGGTTTTGTTTGGTATAAGGTTGGTTCTCCAAATAAAAATCTCGCTAAACAGTAATTATACTTAAGAGGTGTCTACGAGTAAGGGGATATATGGCGGTGTGGGAAGGGGGTGTTTCATTTGTTCCTGTCATGCACGAACTCCTCTGACAGCTAACTTCAGCCTGGCTGGGTTAGTTGGCGCGTACTGCACATATCATAACAATATAAATATACAAATATCTTATATTAATATGTCTTCGCAACAGGGTATGATCGGAAACACGGATGTAGTCGTTTTTGATTATTTTACAGTTACCAAAATGAAACAATTCGAAAAAAAAAATAACGCATCTTCACATTTTTGACTCATCATACTTCAAAAACTAGTGAATATGTAAATAAAACGTTAAAACAAGGTTGTTTTGTTTAAATCGGTCATAATTATTATTGAAGACCTTGAACCAAATAAAAAAATATTTTTATTTACATACAATAGTTTTCCGGAGATTTCAGACATAATCTCATGTACTATCTATAGGTATATTTAGTTATGGACAATCGCATTGTTCCACTTCGCGCGTCTCATTCGGGTATAACTATCGCAGTGAGAATTTCACATTGGACAGATAATGAAGGTATTCGATGGACGAGGGAAGCACACGTTCGTACGCGTTGGAAACATTTTAATGAGACTTCATCATAATCATCATAACAGCCCATTCATGTCCCACTGCAGGGACGGGCCTCCTTCCGTAACGGAGGGTTACTTAGCCTACTAATACCACGCTGGCCAGACGGATTGGTATAGGGTTTAATTTCAAGTTTCCTTCTTTTTATTTCGTATAGTTAATATTCACCGATAGTCCCTTAGTCGGTTTTTACGACACCCATGGGATAAGATGGGATGGTGACATATTGTATTCTTACTCCGTCACCACACGGATTTTAATAAGACTTATGTAGAGGTTTTTTGGCTAGCTTTTTGATGTTCTTCACAACGTTCTTCTTAAAATTATATTTAATGGGATAATACTTAATGCAAGTTTATATGGATAAAGAAAAATCTAATATACTTACCATATATCCATAAATAGCGCCTCCTTTAAACACTAAAGCCTGTAACAGGAATCTTATCACAGCTAATACAGGTACGAATAACGTAAAGAATAATTGTACGGCAAATAGCCGCGATGATCTTACGTCAACCACTTCTGTAGCGTACCTGGAACAAGAAAATAGTTTAACTATTTAACTTCTTCTCCTTCTCTACTAGCGCTGTGGAGGCGGTGGTAAAGTTTTCTTGCTTTTGAAATGTATTTAAACTTAGAATATGTTGTATAAATGACGTCAAAAAATATATGTATAACGAAAGTTGTATTAATTTTGAATAAAGTGCTTTTGAGTTTCGAGTTTGAGTTTTTATTTATCACTAACGTCTCTCTGTTTTTGATTCGTGACTAACTGAGCCCTCTGCTTCCATTGTGAGGTGAGTAACGAATTTTTTTCTCAATCCTATGCCTTTGAATATTTTCGGCCATGCTTAAGTTATAGGTGCAAGACTGAAATTTGTCGCTTTCAGTTCGCTAAAGGTTCTTAGCTAAGTCCGACACCGTAATTGGCGTTAAAGAATGAAAGTGGACGTTTTTGGTTCAAAAATCAATTACAATGTCTCACACAACTGTAATAAAATTACAAAACAATTTTTACTAACCTTGGATTATGACGAAACTGAAACACTAATAAAACCAAAACCCTCATAACACACGCACACACACACACACTGATACAGATACATACATACATACATACACCACACACACACATACATACACCACACACACACATACATACACCACACACACACACACACACACACACACACACAAACACGCACACATATACACACACACATACATACACACACGCACACACACAAAATAAACTTCACTCAGACATGTTACACGTCTAGTTTCTCTCAGTAATAGCCACATATAAACGGACGAATGGATGACTCCTGTAACACAGGAATTTCCTAGCATAGGAGTCATTATTCACACATAATGTAAAAAATGTATCACAAACTATTGTAATGTAACAATACTGTATACTTTTTCTTTCTCTGAAATAAAGAACTTTATTAACTTTATTATTATAAAGAACAATGAAATTCGTTCCTAGTTATTGTTTTTATCTATGTAACACAAATCATACAATCATGGAATTTGTTTTAATAAATAAGAATGAAGCGTTGTATTAAAGGAATATATTATAGACTCTTGCTTTGTACCCAAAGACATTAACTGCCATGTAACACACATAAACTATGACAGTCTTAATTGATAAGCAACAATAGATTTTCTATTGTGTCTGGTTAATGGCGTTGCATGTGTTAATAAAATTTTTGTAGTCGAAAATTTTCGAGAACATATTATTTACCTACAACTAGCTGACCCGTGCCCATTTCGTTGGGTGGCGAAAAAAACGTTCTTAAGCGTCCCTTTTTTAAATCTATTTCATTACTGCTCCACTCCTAAGTATACGTCATAGCGTGATATTATATAGCCTATGACACTCCCCGATAAATGGACTATTCATAACAGAATTTTTTTTAAAAATCGGTTCATTAGATCCAGAGATTACCCCCTACAACGTCACAAACCCACAAACTTTACTTTAAATATTAGTATAGATTTATAAGTCTTTTTCCTACGCATGATTATCGCCTAAGTCTGAATGCTATTGTATTCATCTAGGTATTTCATGCATGTAAAAATCTCTAGGAAAACAAATACATTGGAGGCAATGGGATAAGTTACGAGAAATGGATTATGTTTTAACAACAACATTGCAGTATAAAACGTAAGATAAAATACTGGAAAAAGTCATTAAGTAGGTATAACTTACGCTTTTTTATCGCTCCGCGTTGGAAATTGTGTTCTATTTCTAACGCCAAGGAACATAAGATTGCATTTATTTGTTCTATTTCGACGCATTTTTAACACGCGTTAAAAAAGCGCTCGTGCGATGGGGCCTTATTCTACCGAAAATGTCCTTAGGTTTGTACCTAAGCACATTTTCGGTTCGGGTTAATTGTTTAAATATTGGTTTCAAGAACGATCTTTACAAATCTAGGTAAAATTTTATCAGGGCTAATATTAACCTGCATAAACTATGGGGAAAAGTCATCACAGACATATCGCGTTGATGCCCCTTTTGAGTATTATGTTTCTAAACATGCAACTAGACTATTAAATATGACCATAAAGCATACTAAGTGGTCAATTTTAAGTACAAATTATACTTTATATCCGAATTCTGGTTTATCGTGGACTTTCGCAATATTTGCTCGCGTTCTATAAGTTAGTTGTAGTAAAATCAAGACGGACAGTGCGGACAAACCATAAAAGCACGTACCCTGCTAATTATACATACCACAATATTTTTGGAAAGCAATTTATTGAAAAGGTAAATTAACAAATGCCTTCTAAACCGTGCGCAATTTATCTTTCATTTTACCTATTAAGACAAGTAAAACGATTATTCGATAATATAAAATTTGTTATAATATCATTTTGAGGTGCAGCGCCGACGTCAAAGAAGGTATCCATGACACACTTAAAAGCATGTAAAGTTATTTGCGTATAGCTTATACCTTATAACGGCAAAGGGTCTTCGCAAAACAAAATTTATTTATGATGTTTTACATATTACTCCTAATTTTTTTAATGTTCCTTATATTTAATTTGGAAAAATTGGACAAATGGAAAATTTATTAGATAAGGTGCCGAGCGACAAGCAATACATGCCGCCTTTATTTAGAACGAAGTTTTTAAAATTAGTATGTATATCGCGACAGTGGTCAGCTTTTTTGACGGCAACCAGGGCTACTAGTTGATTACTGTGCTATCTCAGGTTCACTTTAGCTAAGCAGTCCTCTAAAAATCTCGTATGGCCCAGGAGTTAAAGGCGCCTAGGAGTTTACTCATAGAAAGGTTGGATCAGTTCGAACCCTGACTCGAGCTTCGAATTTTTTTTCATTGTTTTTCGATTTATTTTGATAATTTACACCAAATCTGAACTTTATTAGTAATTTATTTGAAATTAGTCAATAAATAATTACTGTATAATTTAATAGGTAATCACAGACTAGACCTGTACTAAAGTTCTGCCAACCCCTAGTAGGAAAAAGGTGTTAGTTTGTGTATTTATGTACATGATCTGTACTTTGACTAATGAAATACAAGGCAGTACCAGTCAGTACTAGGGACCAAAAAGTTAAGTCATGTGCAGTTCTCAATGACTCAAAGAGTTTGGTTCACATAAAACCTTATAAGAACTAAGCTGTATTAAAAACTCTTTTATAGTTTATTCCACACTAATAATTGAGTTTATCCTTCATCTAATACCCAATACCACAAGTCCTGCTTTGTTGAGGACTAGAACATTGGTAAATCAGTCTTTATTTCACTATCAACTGTTGTGTAAACTGACAAATTATTATGACTGGCCTTTTTGTTTATACATACTAACAAACCTTTCAGGGAGTAATGACCAAGGTGCTAAAATGACCGTAGTGCTTAAAAGACCAAAGTGCTAAAATGACCAATATCATAATGACCAATTGTACAATCGTCCATGATACCAAAGTGCTAAAATGACCGTAGTGCTTAAAAGACCAAACTGCTAAAATGACCATAGCGCTAAAATGTAATAATATTTAAAAAAAATTGTTTAATTCAGGCCATATAATATTTTTAAGCAATTATTACAGTAGTTAGCAGATGATAATTGAAACAATGATTACTTATAAATTATTTGGGTTGAAATAATTGCCTGATAGATGAATGTCATAGTGTTTATGATAACTGATAAGGAATAAACATACTTTACACACATCAAGCAACACAGCTAAGTATATACTTTCATCACATGTAATAAGATTCATTTTTGTATGCAAATATATAGTTTGATGACTTGCTGTGTATAATGAATAAAACTAAGTAACTATAAATATATTGTTTACATAAATTTTTTGAAGTATAGTTTCTAGACTTGGTTGTTTCTCAAGCCTTGTGCTTCATGATGGTTATCTATAATATCTCTATGTACCATAAATATAACCCCCTATGATACCCTACAGATTTTATGAAAAATCTAGCATTAGGATTTAGTCACAAATTACATATAGGCTTAAGACTATCATTTAAAGATTAGACATCATTTTCTGCTCTCTAAAATTTATGTTTTGTGGTAATAAACAGATTTTCATTTCATTTCAAGATTGTACATCACTGCTACATAAGCAACATACCTATCAAGCTGAATACATAACACTTGATTATAATTTACTACACTTATCATATAAGTCAACATACCTTTTATACATTACAATTTGTATCACACCAAATATTAATAGAAATCCACCAATGAAAACACCCGACACCGTCTCCATATAACATTGGGAGATCCCATGGTCCACCCATATTTCACCAAGGGTCACATTAGGAGGACAATACTCCATCATTGTGCTGTAATGAAACAAACATTATTATAACACAACAGTAATTAAAATGCAACTTATGCAATCATCATTTTAACAGTATAAGGATGCTTAAAGGAGGAAGTACATAATAATCAATTATAAATTTTAGTTGTAGAAAACTAACTAAATTTAATTAATTTATCAAATTTAATCTAATATGCATGTTATTTACCTAACTATATATATGAAAGGTTTTCTTCCATATAAGGCCTTAAATATCATTAGAATTCTTAAGCGATTATAGTCCAACAAAAGAAAAACATTACTTACACTATTGGATACAGCGACGCAATTTGTATTGAAATTTTACCAAAAACACGCTGCCGGTTAGCTCATGCTCATAATTCGTTATCAAAATGCCCTATTCATAATTTCGTACACTTTGATATTTTTATTGTCATTTGTTTGACAGCTGACACATGACATTTTCACCCCATAGACAAATAATCCACAAAGTTAAAGTTTGTCTCACACAAAAGGAATGGCTACTTAGGCGAAGTGCGGCTAATGTTTATTAATTTTCGCTAATAAATCGTAAAAATAAGTAACTGAGTAAATTATTTAAAATTGTCTATTAGAAACAAAACCCACAATGCCCTTAAAATCTGAGCTGTAATCTGATTAATTTTAATAAATATCGGAATTATATTCTGTCCATTCGTTTATTTTCTTTTTGACACATTGAGAAATTTCGAAATTAGTGACGACCTCACACGATTTCGATTCGGTTTGCAATAATTATCGATTTTATTAAAGAATAACTTTAAATCGATTTACACATACATCTTTAGCACAAATATTAATTTAAATTATACAATGCAAAAAATAAATAATAAACATAACGCAACTAACAAGCGTAAATCTTCTTTCTTATTTGTTGTCTTTTTATTTCATCGTATCATACATAATGAAACTTATCGTGACACATTCGCGGGTTATAGCTAGTCTAAAAATCATATTTCATTTTATAAACATATTATGAAGAGTTCAAGTTTATTCATATCATTTATTTCTATCGATTATTTATAATATGTTTCATAATTGTGTTAATCGTTATGAGTGTCCATCACTAAGTAACCATGGTAACCGAAAAAAACATGAGTCCGTCAATGAAATACAAAATTATCTGTTTGAAAAATAAGCGGAAGTATTACGAAACTTCATAGGCGCGAGCTGTCAAAAAGAAAATAAACGAATGGACAGAGTCTCTGGTATTCTAATATAGGTTTATACAGTCTCAGGTATTCTAATATAGGTTTATATAAATTGTATCAAACATAACATAAAAACTTATGAACGATTTGTAAATAATCAATCTCATCAATTAATTTATAAGACTTATAATATTTTTTAGATAGTATTTAAAGACACAGAGTTATCCAACTATCGTAGGAAAGTGCTGAGAATCGACTTCCAGTCGTAGTCGCCTTGTTAGGTCTTCAGGCAGCGCTATGCGATGCGACCATTTAGGAATCAATGTTTTTAAAACTTAACTTTTTAAACTACTCCTGAGTCCTGAATATTATCATTCCCAAATTGTCGTCCTTTCCGCCGCTCAAGTGACTTAATAATAATAATTAAAGATTAACCCCCTTACTCATAAACGCCTCTTAAATTTTAGTCAATTGATTAATTAGCATAGACTCTTACATTGTTTGGTATAAGGTTGGTTTTCGTAATAAAAATCTCGCTAAACAGTGATTAAATTTTAGAGACTTTTATGAGTAAGGGGGAAACAAAACAAAAAAAAAGGAAAACACGCCCTCTTTTCTCTATTTCTTTTACTGGTTTCAGAACGTGTGCTTGTAATTGTGTGCTTTTTTCTATAGTATGGAGTATCATTTTGCATTGGTGTGTTTCGTGTATGCATTAGTGTGTTTACTTTTACAGGGAGTTTGTGTATGTGTTCGTTGACTTCTTCTATGAATGTGTGTAAAACTGAGTGACGGTGGGTGACGGGTGTTGGTACTAGTGGTACTACTACCAGTATTTAGTGTGTCTATGGGTGTTGGATTAGATTACGTTTTAGCGATTCCACTGTTCATTTTAAGTTGTACAGCTTCTTCTAATGTTAGTATTTCATAAAGAACAAGAATAATATTTCTTTACAAAGATAATACTCAATTAAATACGTGATCCTATGTTCATCAAAAATTATTCAGTGAATGTGAATGATCAGCATGTGTCACCATTCATCAACAAATTCTGTGAATCGGTGAACAGTCGCGATGTGAGGAAAGTTATGACTATCAGCTGAAAAACAACTTGGTTTATTTAGTGTTTGTGTTGCGAACCAGTGTTATTTATTATTTGTCTGGTGAAGGTGATAAATTCAGACTCAAAATGGCGGACCTCGAGGCTGTACTGGCGGACGTCAGCTACTTGATGGCTATGGAGAAGTCGAAATGCACTCCAGCAGCTCGAGCTAGTAAAAAGATTGTTCTCCCTGACCCGAGGTAATTTTCCAAGTGTCCGTTTGGTTAAACTCCTTATCGACTGTTTACACGAATATGAAAGCTATGAGAACTTGTTTACAAAATTGATTTAGCGAATATTTAGTTCGAATGTGTTTTAAAATTATTATAGAAAATTAATAAATATTAATATAATCTCCTAATAAATCTTGCAACGATATAATTTAAAGTACTTTATGAAAGTATTTTTAGATAAAGTAAACATTAGTAAATACACAGATTCTTGGGTAGGCAGTAGCACCTCATCCTTTAGTTACACCTATTTAAATAATTGAAGGGTTGTATCACAAAAGGAGTGATTGCACTAATAGTAACTAGTAAAAAAATGAAAATAATGAAGTATTTAATGTTTGGTGAAGCCTCATATAAGGTCATGAATTGTTTATATTATCAGGTATAATAAATAAAATAAATATTTACAATTCAGTAAAAGAATATAAAGACTTCATATTTGGTATGAGTCATGATTATCAGTAATTTATCCCTCTATAGGGTACTGACCTCTATTGTATACTGAAGATCTAATACTTTGTGTGCATTGGTCATGATAGTCAATATAAAAATAATAATCTTACATAAATATGTATTTCACACCAAAGGACTAACTTCCACCACTTTTTAAAGGTGTAGCATTCATTTTATGTTTGGTTTAATTCTTTAAAAAGTTGATGTATTGGAACCAGAGACATTACAACAATACATTCTGTGTTTATTATCAATTATTTAATTATATTCTGTACCTTTACATATATTATCTTATTAGATGATATTTTATGGCACACACAAAAAAGTGTCAATATTATATGTAATAAATTATTATAAAACATACATCTTAACTCTGAATTATTAAACATTTAGGGTATGCTATATTCATATGTTCAGTAATTATTGGTTTAATGAGTATTTTCTAATAACATATTTTCATGAAACAGATGTGATATAAAATATTTAAGAACAAGTAGGTCAATGACTTGTCTGTATTTATTACTGTCAGGGAAATTAATCTTAAATATCACATGTAAATAAATAAATTCTTTGCTTATACAATCTAATGATGTGAAAAAAAATGATTTTCTTTTTTGTGGGTTTTCATGAAATTGATTTTTAAATCTATAGTATAAAAGTACATATGGTTGGCATTGGCACTACTTAAAATATCTACTAAAAGTATACTTATAAAAGTAGTGTTGTGTCAGATTTATACATAAAAAACCTAATATTTTAATTAAAATAGTAACCATAATTTTAAATGTTTTTATTAATTTTAATAATTTTATATTTATAAATAAATATAAAAATATTGTGAGCAATTTAAATTAAGTGATATAATAATAAAAACAATAATTCTTCACAAACTTTTACTCAGAAAGCAATGAAAGTTATGTTAGAATTTCAAAACAATCAATCAACTAGCCTATTGCAGTCCACCATTAGAATTTATCATAGCCAAAATAAGGAGGTCCACAGGAGAACTAAAAGTGATCTACATTAAATTTTGGATTGTTTATGGACATTAAATAGGATTATAGTTAAAGCTTTAAATAATTTTATAACTGGACAATTGAAATATAATAGTTTCTGCAGAAATCACAAAATTGAATTATGCATTCTAGATTTACACTTCTTGGTTGGTGTTTCCTAGAAATAAATAAATAAGTAATTTTGAGATAAAGTTTGATCAACATTACAGTAATTTTAATTGTTATGAATTCTTGAGTACTATAAAATGACAAAGTTTACTGAAAGATTTTGTTATTGCGATTCATCAAGTTTTGAATCAAGGATTTTAACATACAACTGTCATAAAGTATGTCAAAGTTCTGGAGAATCATTTTTGGATCACAGTTAAGTTGTAACAACACTTTATAATGTTTATAGTCTTTTTTTAAAACCCTATTATAAAATGGAAAATGCTCTGCTTGTCTGTTAATTACAGATTAAAATCTGTTGACTAGCACATTCAACACCATTAAGTAATAAAAAGAGCATAAAGAAAGAATGATTAAGCAAATCATTCTATTAATATAGGTATTAATACTAAAACCAAAACTAAAGATTCTTCTGGGCAGACACCGCCATATGATTGAGCAAAAAATCTCCTAAATGGTTTGCATTAACAGTTTGCGTTCAAGGATTAGCTAGAGTATACATATTGTCAGACTGATGGTGATGAAATGAATTTATTGCTTTCCTTGCTGTATCTTATTTGCTCTTTCCTTGATATTTCATGGTTTGATACAATCATATTATTGTGAACTATAGGTATTTATATTTTTTATATTCACACTCTCAAGAACTTTTGAAGGGGACAATTTATTGTGTACTATGAAGTAGTAATTGTTCAGCAATAGATGTATAGGTATCTCATAGCCACACTTGGCTATGGCAATTTCTACCTTCACCATGTACCTATGTTTTGTCTGACTTCTAACTCTCTTCAAAGATGTACAAAATCTTAAAGATGTCCTAAGGGAAATTGTAGCTTCAATAACAATAAAATCTAAGCATCCAAGCAAAATTCTTTTAACTTTAAGATATCAATCTTAAAATTATTACTGGATTGTGTACCTATATAAATAAGTATATCTGTCTGTCGTATAAGTAATAGTATAAGTCCCCTGCATTGGCTAGAGTAAAACACATGGGTACTTTTACACAAGGTGTGCAAACCCTCATTTTTAATTAGGCAAATTTTGTGGAGAAAATAAAAAGGCTTTATTTCCCTTCGGTCTCTTAGGTTCACCCTATTTAAGTATCTAATCTAGGTGACCCTTATGGTTACCCAGCTTTTCATGCCTGGAGAGGCATTTCTCATTCATGGTAGAATGAATGAAATTAAAGACTTAAGACTATTTCTTTTGCAAGAGGTATTCTAAAGTATGAGAACCTTGAGAGTAACTTCTATAGGCTTCTAATGCAGTAAGTCTTAGCTGCTTGAATAAAAATGGTAATAGAAAAAGGAAAATTTTGCGATGAATATATATTCCTTTTTCACAGAACAGTGCGAAGCTGCATTCGCCTCGTATTATGTGTACATTGTGTGAGGAGTGTCCACATATTAATAAAATACGTATAAAACAAATAATTTCAGACATTAGTGTATTTCACTTTCTTCAGGTTTAAAGTCTTGCAAGTCCAGGTTCTAGAAATATTATTATGTATCTTTTATAAACGGTAAATAAAACCCCACTATATTTACGATAAGGTAAAAATGTAGGCACTTTTCCACTATACGTAACGTAAGGATTAGGTCCATCCTCACTAAACGGCCCGCATCGGCCAGTATCGAAACGAATTTTACAATCTTTAACCCAGATACTCCTACCAGGTGTTATAACACCGATTAAATGACTTTAACAATACCATCAAATAAAATATACAAAAAGCGAATAGTGATCAGCATTTCTCATTATATCTTATTTAGTGCATGTGCATAGTTATTTACGTGCTGAAACAATTGTTATATGAATTAAATTTTATGGATTTTTGCTCAACTAAAAAAAGATTTGTGGATTTTTTTCAAAATCACAATTAAAAGCTACTTTCTCTGTAATTATTGTATAGCAACCTAATAATATCGTCCTGATTATGCAAACTAATGACTGTTAGCTATAAAATGGGAAATTTAGTTATATTGTATTTAAATTTGTTTATTTTTTATAAATAAAATTCTCAGAGGTGTTATAACACCTAGTAGGAGAATATACGTCTATATCGCTTTACTACAAAATGATAGGTCACTGCCAAAAAAATCATTATGTTTACACGAAATATGAGAGAAATTAGAAAAAAATAATAATGAAACACATTTTCCACGAAGTATAGTCATTTTCGGGTTCTAGGTGGTCAATTTAGGGTTAAAGCTGAAGTACATTACGAAGAAACTACTTCTGACTACTATGAATATAACGTCTTAAATCCAGTGTCTTATATAACTAAGAAAAGGCGTACAGAATCTCAGTCCCTCCTCAAAAATTCTACTGTACTTCATTCAGCTCCTGTAGTCTTTCTTTCAACAAGTGGTACTGCCTTTGCAGCGAGAATATCAAAGAAACAGAATTATCCAAATTCTTACCCAGAATGGCAAATTTTGAGGGTCCGAATAAACTACAGCCACCAACATAATATTATTCTGATGCCATGTTTGGTGATGATGTCGTTGATATGCTGTTTCTGTTGGTATCTCGTTTGTACATTTAGTATACAAACTTATACACTTGCCAAAAGAGAAGTAGAATATTGTCACAACCAATGCATTGAAATGATTCCTGGCTATCTTTTTGTTTAGTGGATGTGGTCCATCGAAGAGGTATGTACTGGGAAAGTTATCAGATACTACTTTTGCACATATAAGTAACACTCTTTCACGAGATCGATTACGTAATGTTACATTTTCACCGCTGTGATAATACACCAAGTGGTGACAAGTAATGGCTAATTTGTGAAAGTAAAACCTTATTTTGGTGTATTGAACAAAAATTTATTACCTATGGCTTTTATAGAATTATTGTATCAATGAAGTAGTAGTGTCTTATTATGGGAGCCATTGTTACACGCAATTTATACAACCTATTGCCCTAACTTGTTAAATTTGCAAACACAAATCTATTTTATGTAAAAAATGTTAGGTTTATTTTCACCCAAAGAGGTGCTTCATAACTAAATTAACGTAAAATATGAACTACTTATATTCTACCCATAGTATAAAACAGTATAAAAGTCTAACAAAGATTAAAAAATATATAAACTGTATAATTTTGTCCAAAATATTTCCCATAGTTTCCTACTAGCAATAGTAGCCCATTCTCCTACCAGGTGTTATAACACCGATCATTTTCCAGCTTTCCCAGAAGGAAAGGATTTTTTTTTGTATTTTTCCTGAAAAGTTAGTGACACTAATACCAACATATCAAAAAATTACAAAGATCTGAGTCCCTAAATAGTTTCAGGAGTATCTGGGTTAAACCAAATTAAATTTTGTATACAGTGTTTAAAGTTTATATTACCAAGTCAAGGGTAAATACAGCCGGTGACATGCGGCATGGGGGATGGACCTTTATACTTCTTTATGATCACACAAACGATATCGTCGGCTGAGACAATTCGCATTGTCTGTTACATCTAGGTATCTCTGGTTAGTGGGTAGGTACATAAATTAGGTAAACTTGCTATAAACATAGAATAAAAGAACATGCGTTACGATATTTCAAGTCCCCATGATCTTTCATAGGATAACTAGATTGTTCAGTCGTAAAATGGACGATAATCTGTAATTACGTTATAGATAAATGAGAGCTGCATTAGTCTACTTTTCCATTGAAACTGAGGGTGGTACTGAGCGGAGTAACAATTATCATTATTACATTATCCAATGGACGTCTACTGGTAAACATAGCCTATGTTCATCCTCCAAATATCTCCACCTTGGTCCTGTGCCTGCCTCATCCATCGTTGTCCCGCTGTCGTAACTAGGTCGTCGTTCTACCATGTAAGGGGAGACCCCACAAGCAACAAAAAAAAATAACATTTAAGATTAAAGCTTTAAAATATTATTTACAATGCTATTGGTTATTATTTCTCCGTTTATTGTTCAGCAGCCTCGCTCAGGTCCAATAGACAGGAAGCCTTAGGATTGCATACAGCCTCGAGATAGGGATTACGCACCTTTCTCGGCATCAATGGAAAGGCAGTTAAGTTACTTTCGTGCTTAGCAGCAAATCTTGCAGATAGATCAATATGTAATTTAGAAGTCGTCAGCTTTAATATCAAAATACGATACTGCGGTGTTTTCCCTTTACATGTTACTTAGTAAGTGTATCTTCTGAGGAATTCAATAACTAAAACATTTTTGTGTTTTTTTTGCTACTCAAAAACTCCTTTAAATTTAGTATTCAATTGTATTAAATTAATTAGAAAATAGATAAATTAGAATTACTTACGTTAATTGTTGAAGATGAGGAATATTAAAATGATTTTGAGAAACAATTTATTTCCAAGATTTTTAGTCAAATTTAGTATTAAATTGTGGTAGGCATTTATAGTTATATGGAAAATAATAGGTTAATCATTACCATTCCATAAATAATCTATAACAGGAAAGGCCTGGCCTTATCGATATAAGGCAAAGGATTTACTGTTAATACGCTGGAGTGGCAAATTGTTTAAGCAATTGTTTCTAGTCTCAAAAAAGGAAAATTCTTTGTGGTGATTGTGCTGGGTAAATTTTCGTCTATCGACTTCTAATGCAACTCCACGTCGAGTAAGCACCATTAAAATTTAATAGAAATCAATATCTTATTAGGAATCTATTAAGACACGTATTTAGATTAGTAATGATTAACTTAGTAAAATAATAAATATTCACTGACATCTCTACACAGCGCCATCTTTTCCCAAAGTAAGCTAGGCTTAAACTGCTTGTGTTATGGGTAACAGAACAACGGATATTAGTACTTATATTCTTTTTTTTGTAAATACATAAGTATATTTTATACATAGAAACACTCAGACCAATGCAAATAATCATGTTACACACAAATATTAGCATTGAGCAGGAATAGAACCCGAGACCTCTGCGTAGCAGTCATGTTATACATAATAACCACTACGCCACAGAGGTCGTCAAGTAAAGGATTACTAGAAGTAAAGGATTTTCACAATACTTTGAAAAGCCGAAGAATGAGGTCATTACGATCCTACGGAGGGGTCATCTTCAGTGCCGGAAGGAAACTTGACCTATTCCTAACAATACAATTTATTTTATTTCAATGTGCTATCTATATTATTTAAGTTTCTGGATGCATTCTTATTATGATATTAATAACAAGATAAGTTCTTCTTAAAAACCCGTTATTCTTCAGACTTTGCTATTGCGTAGACTTTCAGCGTTCATTTTACAAAATAGATTCAAAAAATAAGTTGCATCAAGAAATATGGCCTGAATACTTAGGGATGTTTGCCCATATTCTTTAGTTTGCGGTTACATCACAGACTAGAGATCGTAAAAAGTCAAAGCCACGGTTATAATAAAAAAATCTTGTTTGCCTTCGCAAGGGTAAACAAAACGATAAACTAACATTTTATTTAAGTCAGGACTCATTAAATTTGTATTATTAATATAATATATTTGTATTTTATATTATTATTGATTATACTGGGAAGAAGTTAGTTTCTAACAATTGCGTCTAACATGGTTCTTAATTAAAGGGTAATCAGCGATCCTTATGATCAATTAATGGAATGTGGTTTAGCGAAGCTATGCTAGCTGTTATAAAACTACTGTACTGCGACCCTGGAGTTAGACCCTGGCTTTGTGACACAAAGGTATTTCCTTGTGATGTGCTGATATTGATAATGGAGTCAGCATGTTTATCAGTTTTCTATAATCTTATTTTTTCGGAGTCAAAATATTAGTCGTCACCCTAATGTTGCCCCACAGGGGTTTCAATAACAGTCTAAGCGAAAGTTTGCTGTAGACGAAATTTAATATTTGCTGTAAAAATTAAGCTAAGTAAATTAATTTAAATATTTATTTAGATTCAATTCGCTATTTGGGGCTAACGCTTTGCGGAGTGGCGAGATTTCGAGGTCCTAGGATTTTTTATTATGTATGTATACAACACACCAAAAATACTGTACCAAACCGGATGAAATGCCCGATTTCAACCCAGAAATTAATTGACAGTGTCACCATACGTGTGCGCTATCTAATTCCTATTAATATTTCACCATAGATTATTATTTCATTAAAATATATTATCGAATTGAAACTATTCATGAAAAAAGTTATATTGTTACTATTTTTTATGTTATTGCTATTGCTTGATTAAGGTATTCCTACAATCATTTTGATAAACAGATTCATATTTATAGTACATACTGTGTTTTGCGTGATATGTAACGGGGAATTACAAATATTGAAAGCTGGAAAAAATATATCAAGACTAAGATTATTTTTCTATTGGTGTACAGTAATTACAAATGACTGTTATAAATGGGAAGGGAACCTATAGTCAACAACCACGTACTCACAATATCACCAATTATTGTAATTCCTATGCAGTAAATGGCGAGTTTTCTACTCTGAGCAGGTTCTGAGAATCAGTGTTAAGAACGTTATAGAAGAAAAACCTAATATAATTCCACACTCAGTGTTGAGAATATTCTGATAACCCAATGGTATTTTCTATCCACTCACGACATGCCAGCAAACCAATAAGGCAGCGTAATAGTTTTAATAATATAATTCTTGTTTGTTATCCTGGATTCTTGCTTGTTACAATAACAAATTCTTGTTTGTTTCAGTGTTCGGAGTGTAATGCACAAATATATGGAAAAGAAGAATGAAGTAAACTTCGACAAAATATTCAATCAAGTCTTAGGTGAGTAGTTTGCTTTTCGAAATTCAAAAATACTGAAAACTACGTCATTTATTTCAATTGTAAGGAAGTCGTGCGTCGCCTACATTAAAACTTTATTGTGGAATGAAAATTACTTTCCGGGACTTTAAAAATGTTCGATGACGAAAGAGATATAAAATGGTCTGAAGTATCCACAATAAAATTGCTATTATCTGGCTAAAATAACACGTAGTTTGTTAGATATACGATCGCATGGGGTTAATGACGTTTTGATCAGCTGTTTCCGTTACGTACGAAGCTCATTAATCGGGTAATTACAACACGATATCTTGGATACTATTCAGATTAATTTATTGTCTGGTTCATGCTTTGGATGTTTCTTGTTTGTTACGACTTTTTCCGAATTTATGATGTCAACATTGATTTTATTGTCTATCTATCAAATTGAATTACTAGGTACATTAAAAGAGTTAAATCGACTCCTAGTATGTTCTGTCTTTAGTGAATCTATCTTATCCACTCCAACATAATCAACACAGTTTTTACCTACTCGTTTTTACCATCACTGCGTGCATTACCTACTTGGTTATTTTTGTATGAAATGGTGGCACCGAATAAGGTCAAAAACCTTCTATAACATCAACTGATAATCATTAGTAAGATGGCATTTAATTAGAAAATATTAATAATCAATTAATCAACTAGCATACCTCAGTCAACTGTTGGATATAGGCCTTTACCTACACGCGCCACAAAACACGGTCCCGCGTCCTTCCATCTTTCCTAAATATTAAGCCTTGCAAAAATTCTTATGACCAACCATCTAACAAAGAAAAAGTTTGCTATCCGATAGATAAATCTGACCATCTTATCATACCAAAGGTATTCTACATGAATAGCTTAAAATAAGAAACTATTCTCAAAGTGGCACACGACTACGTGAGGTTTGGTAGCAAAGGTTGTCGTTGACGTAAGTGTCAATCAGTAGGTCAATCTACTGCATCTGTCTAGAGCTGGGCGCTGGAGAGCACTTCAATATCGAAGATTTCTCGAGAGAAATCTCGTTTGATTATGGCACTAGCAACCGAATTTTTTTGAAATTCTACTTGTGTGGCAGTTAGTCCGTACTCGGATTTAGAATTACATGTTTCATTTTGTTTATGCTTTCCTTACATCTCCTTAATCCATCCGGAACACAATGTTGCAATCCAACATTTTGAGAATCTAACATTTTGAGAATTCAACATTATGGGTTCAACAATATGAGAGTTCAACATTATGTTCCGGTCCTCAATGTCTACAAATAGCCATAGTCTAGTCCAAAGACTTAATAATACATAATTTTTACCTCTAGTATTGCAGTCCGCAGCCATATTAGATCTACAACGTAAAAGGGAGTTTACTTGACTTCACCCGTTGTCATAGATATAATTACCAAGGGTAAATTATAGATAACTTATGTTAGGTATTACCGCTAAACATGTAAAATCCCATTATGCTATTTACCTCCTGGACAACATGTGCCCTTTACCTACAATTACATGTTATAGGATATAACAAAAACGGTAAATAGTTTAGCATGCACATAAGTGAAATGGACTTCATAATTAAAGTAATTAATATAGTTTACTGCCACTTAATCCATATTACGCCCGTGGTAAGGTCAGACTAATACGTCATTTAAATTATGTAAATATTTTAGCGTTGACTAGCGCGTACGCAATTAATATGACACTGTCGGAACTAATGTACACACATCAAAAAAGTCTAAGCAACATGCATGATATTACAAATTTACCATTTATATTAATTGATTTCTAAGTATTTACTCACTCAAAGTGTATATACCGTATTCATCCTTACTTGATTTATTTAGTAAACAAACACCACATATTGCAAATTCACTAGTTTTTACATCAATCGCACACTTTGATATGGATGAAAATTTCTGGAAAGTAGCATTAAACGTTTATGCAATAGAAAACACGTAAATCACTTTGATTTATCCACTATCTTTCGTAAATTTTAAATAAATGTATTTTTTTCCAACATAAAATTTCACAGATAAAATTATTTTTACGATTTGACATTTGTAGATTATAGAATTTTGTCCTTGATTCCTATACATTTTTCAAAGATTAAAGACTAAAGTCTTTAGTCTGTGGTTGACACGACGCTATATATGTTTACGTTTTAGAGCAAGTCTGTTTAAATAGACAGTAGGTAAGTAAACTTTTTTGTTATTGATGACATACTGGCTGGTTGTAAAAAAAAAATTTCGATAATGTTTTGTTTTTTTTCATAAAATTCAAATGACTGCGAATTTGTTTGAATTTGAGTGCATGTTAATTGCTACGTTTTAGTCTTGATTTTATAATTTTACCAACCATTTAAATACAGTTGGCGACAAAATTGAATTGTTAGATATTCTTTACGTCATGGAGCGACGTCATTTGACGGCAGATGAAATGCAAAGAGCTGTAGGGATGTTGCAAGCGGGAAGTAATCAATCTCAGGTATCTCGACATTTTGGTATTCATAGAAGTGTTATTTGTCGTTTTTGGCAGCGCTACAATAATACAGGGGAACCCGCTGAACAGCATCCAGGCCGTAAAAGGAGTACAACCACTCGGCAAGACCGGTACATACAACTGACTGCAAGACGCCAGCCGATGTTAACCGCTCGAGAGATAAGTTTGAGGCTACAAAATTCAAGTGGTGTTGATGTAAGTCCCCAAACTGTGCGAAATCGACTGCATGAGTACGGCCTACGAGCTCGACGCCCTATCAGGTGCCCACCGATACGTCACGGGAATCGCGCTCGTCGAAATGAATGGTGTAGAGAACGCATAACATGGACCCAGGAACAATGGGATAAAATTATGTTTTCCGATGAGTCGCGATTCGGGTTTAGGCCTGATACAAGAAGGGTGCGAGTGTACCGTCGACCCGGAAATACTGAAAGACTCAGGTGCGTTCAGGAAGTTCATCCATACAGCGGCTCAACAGTTATGGTATGGGCGGGTATTATGAAGAACAGGCGAACTGAGCTCGTTTTTGTAAATGGAAACATGAACGCTGAAAATTACGTTGAGGATATTCTCAGACCTTATGTCCATCCATTTGCACAAACCTTTGGCTCCGATTTTACGTTAATGCATGACAATGCGCGTTCACATACAGCTCGGCGAACCAGTGAATACTTGGCAACGGAGAACATCCAGGTATTGCCCTGGCCTGCACAATCGCCAGACCTCAACCCCATCGAGCACGCATGGGACATGCTCCATAGACGTGTTTTGAAGGACTTGGACGGAGTGACAACAACCCAACAGCTGAAGGATTTGCTACAATTCCATTGGGAGCGAATACCGCAAGATGACATAAACAGTCTCATTAATTCAATGAATAATCGTTGCCGACAAGTTCTGAATAGCAGAGGAGGCCATACTTTGTATTAAATTGTCCTATTCTTTCACAATAAATTCATTTTCTTAAGAAATTTCAATTTGTAAAAAAAAAGTTTAGTTTCTTATGTACCTGTATATTCTAATATTGTTAATTTCTGTTATTAAAAGAACTTATAAAGAAAACAGCTGTTATTTTTACATCATAGAACCCTAAAAATATTATTTTAAAAATAAAATACAACGTTATAATTAAAATAAATGGTAAAATAAATTAATATAAATGGTAAATTTGTAATATCATGCATGTTGCTTAGACTTTTTTGATGTGTGTAGTTTATTGTTTTATTAAACAAACTAGTTGGACTTTCAACTTCGCGTGGTTAAAAGTAAAACATAATGATAAATTGACCGCAGGAAGTAATACAAGATGTTCCTTCTAAATATTAGTTTCCATCTTAACAAGGTTTTAACATAATCTTAATTTATGAGAGTGATTATTTTTACTATTCAATACCTTCGTGCCTACAGCTTAATATTAATGGGCCATTTTTTTTAACAGCATTTATTTATCCTATTTATTTGTCACTCCAAGTATAGTGAAAAACATGTATAAACAATATGTAAACCAAAGACATTATATAGGTATTTAAAGGAAGAACGAATTCAAAACCACACTTTCTAAATCGAGCTTGTCCCTTGCAAATTATTACAGCAGCAACAAGGAAATTGCTTTATAAGCAAGTTAAAATAACCTCACCAAAGGTAGGTCAGCTAAAGGTACACACTACATCTTGCAATTTTCGTATACGTGACTCAACTTCTTTATCGGCTCGACTGCCTCGAACACCAGTACGCAGTAAAATGCTATTTATAGATATTTACTTCTAATTTGATTTGGCTCGGAATAGATTGGTTCAACATACTATTAATTACAACATCAGTCTAGTAACGTTCCACTGCATTACACGCCCCTACTGTGATTATCGGAATTTGACTTAGTAAATTACATTTTCCACACTTGTTTTTAGTATGTTTTTGTTGGAAGTTTGTGTTGGCAGTAAGTGTACTGCGCGGCTTAGACTTTTCTCTGGCGATTGTTGGTTGTTCTTATGAATGAATAGGTATATTAAATACTACGAAGTGACAGGTTGCCTAAGTGATGTTGCTTATCGATCAATCATCAGCACTGCTGTTAAATCAGCAATCTACCAGTGAATTTCTCATCAAAATCAGTTTCGGAGTTTGCCCCGAAACTAACTAACTAGTATAGCTGTCAAACATTATCAATGTATCTATTACATATTGCAAATAGTATAATACCGTGGTTTTAATGTTGCATACAGACACATCAATATAATTCATAATTGATACGTATAGATTACCCCAACACAAACGCGGTTTCTGTTGTTAAACAGACATTATCATCCGACCACTTATCGCTGCCACCCACTCTGTTTAAACGACATGACTCGTCCATGGATATGTTTGCAGTATTGCTGTAATTTTTATGTATGACATGTACACAATTTACTGTTAACTGGTTATAGTTGTGTGTACTGAGTTCATTGGTGAGTTCCGTTTTTTCGGGGGCGTCAATGAAAGCCGCCCTCGTAGGTCAAATTGTGATTTATAGTCGCGATGTCGACTAGATCATTGACGGAATTAATGTTATGAGTATGATGCCCCGTGTTAGCTTCTTGTTCGTTGACTTTATTTAGTAATATTGCAGAAATTGTATTAAAAAATAAATTTGTCTATGACTAGAATCAACATTTTGGAAAATAGGTCACTCTCGCTGTATAAAATGGTGAGTGACATTCCCGATGCTAAAAATCTTAGTCTTTGTGCTGTTTGTGTGACTTTGTCATTTTTTTAAATATTTTTACCTGGAAACACGTGAGACACGCCCTTTTCGGGTGCGATTCTGTAGATGCAGGTCCCGGAGCGCATTAATTTCATGATTGAACTTACCATCCGGTCAAAAAATGCTATTATATATATATTCAACGACTAAATAAATAGACTTTTAACATAATTATGTTAAAAGTCTATTTATTTAGTCGTTGAATGACTACGCATAATATATACCAAACAACATCATTGTAGTAACATCAAATCATAAAATCTTGTAATAAAATTGTATGTTTAACTCCTGCACTAATACTACTAATTCCACTTCCTCAAAAATAAAAAGAGCAGCTTATAGGCAGCAGCGCCAGCGTTATAAGCTCTTGTTTCGTTTATATTACGAGCAGTAGTAAAATCGGAAATACCGTTGTGCCACTTTACAAACCACAACGTTCGACTTGCATCCTTTCTTTCCAATTAAATTGTAAGGCAATTTGCTCTGACAATATCTTAAGTCTCCTAGGACCTCACATGAAGTGAGCCTTTAAAAATTCTATTACGTTCTTTTATACGTACACTCATAGTACAAATTGCTATAATTTTAATGATGAACTTGGTACTCGGTCGAGAGAGCTATATTGCAGCGAGACTCTCGGGAACAAGTTGCAAACACAATTTACGGTGACCCCACTTCCACTTGCAGTAAATAACTTTATCGAATGCCCGACAGTGGCTGGACTGGACATTGTGTTTTGTTGAAGCCATGAAAGAGATAAATAAAGTTGGAAGGATTATGTAGGCGTGGCACGTTTGATGCAATTACCGTAAAAGCACCCCTGTTCAGGTGATTACTGTCGCTTGTATTCATATAAAGAATGCATTCAAGGAATCAGGTACTTACCAAGAGTATTGGTATATTAGCTAATTAGGAGCGGTCCAGGTAAATCTTTTGGATAAAAGTTCCTAATTTATTAGCATATTGATAAAATTAAAACGAATAATTATGGGTTCTGTAAGACAAAATAACAAGGAAATATTTATTGCAAAAACGTTAGGTACTATACAGCTGGCTAAAAAACATTTCCATTCTAGGTTCATTTCACTGCTTCATGTCGTACATATACTTTCTAGCTTTTATTTTCCGCGTTCCAGATGCAAGATACCCTGTTAATATTATTACGTTTCATTAGTGCGCTCCCTGGAGCTATTTTAATTTAATAATAATTTGCTGCCATAATAAAAATATTTTAGATCGTTTCCGTAGTCGGTCACGAAAATCACTTTACACCTTAGACGTAAATAACTTTATATTTAATTCATCTGTCTTTTTTGTCACGTGAATTGGTCACTGTGCTGTCCATTGACGTGTACACTAAATAAATCGCTCGTGATTTAAGAATTAGTTTAAGGTTGATAATTAATACAAAAATTGTTATTGCGTAATGTTTGAGAAAACATTTAATCGCTCATATTTTAAATTTTCTGAATCAAATCAACTTTAAACAGCTTAAGTATTAATATATTTAAAGCATATTTAGCCTGTTCACAACGTTGAATAATATTGGTATAACCCGGAAGAGTTCGCTGCTGTACAAAGACTTCATTGATAAACCGTCGCAGCGAAAGCTCCTTAGTGAAATTTGCCAAAACAAGCTCGCTTGGCTCATACCAAATATGATTTTAACAGTTTATTGGTATGGATATTTTTCTCGATACTTTTATGAGCAGAATATTCTCTGTCGAGGCGACTTTGACATTCCACTGCTGGTTTAATTACGTCAGACAGCTTGTGAAGAATTACGTATCAAGGTTTGCTTCTCTCGCAGATATAATTTATGCATAGTTGTACTTTTCTAACACCATTTTACACACCTTTTTTAAAACAGATAATGTCTAGAAATTACTATTTTTTTTGAAAATATGCTTTTAATTAAAATCTCTACCTATATTCAGTTTTTCCATAAGATTAAGTAGTAGTACTTACATGAATTTATTAACGTCCAATTATTAAATTAAAAGTTTGTAAATTATAAACAACTAACAAAATCAAACAAAAAAGCTAATAAGAAGATTTTGGATTATAATATTTCGAAAACTAAGTAACTAATTTTCCTGTTGTTGCTGATTCTTTCTAAGAGAATACGGAAGTGGAAAGTTGTACCTGCCACCTATTGTATTTGTCGCTTTACCGCTACGTAGTAATTCTTTGAGGGCACGGATGTCAAATCGTGCCGTAGTTCCTGAGATATAAACTTTAAGTAGTTTTTAATCACGGGGTCCCAGCTAGATAATTTTCAACTTGTTTCCACTTACACCTCAGTCTAAGTTTACTATCAGTACATAATTTCAAAATTCTGAGTAGAAAATCCAAGTAGTAATTTTGTAGACGCGCATCGTTGTTCCAAAGTACTTGGAAAATGGGAGAAAAATGTAATCGTGCCACTTACTAACTATGTGCATCTTAATAAATAAAATACTGAAATGGTTCTCTAACTCTCTGTTAGAGACATAATGCTATAGGCCGACCGTTTATCTCAGTCCCCGCCTGCGGTATGAAAGGGACGAGGGAGCGGGGTAGCGGTGTCCGTTATGGTAGCGTACACAAGAGCTTTATCGAGTTGTTTACTATGCCAATAAAATAAGTTTTTACAATAAAAAAAAACCGACTTCAAAGACAAAAATTGCACTAAAAAGTCAAAAATAATTAGTTGTATTTTGGTTTTACAACATTAAATCAGACATTCTTTTTACTTAATTATAATCTAAAGAATAGGTTCTTTTAATTATTGTAAAAAGTATTGTTAAGGATATTTATTGAAGAGTCTACAAATATATTTATTTGAAGATTCTTTAAAATATAATCAAATTATTACAAATAATGTAATATTATTGTTATTTTTGGAGTAATGTGATAGCCACGATAGTTATATTCTATATTTTATTCCTGACTATAAATTTAAAGAAATATGATGTCGTGTTATACACTGACTAAAGACTAAGATGAGAAATAAGTACTACGAATCAAAGACAATTACTTAAAATTCTCATGCGAAAATGAAACGGCCATGTTTGTTTTAAATAAAATATTTATCAAATTAAAAACTATTTAAAGTGATCAGAATGTGTTAGACAAAACTCTATTGCCTTTTCTAACGACTTTGTAGACAACATTTTGCATTATTGATCCTATTCACGAATTACGATTTTTTTCAATTGACGGTGCTGGTTAGCCCCATAAACGCCCATAAGTTATGGAAAGCTTTAATCAGTTACTAAATAGGTATATTAAAACGTTTGAACGTGACACAGGTATTTTAAAATATATTTATTTAAATATGATAAAAATAGTTATTTAATATTTGTTTAATTTTTAAACCAATCCATAAACAATCAACAACTTTATGTCGAACCCCGGACTCATAAACGCAACTTAAATTTTAGTCAATTGATTTGCTTAAATTTTTACGGTTTTGTTTGGCTTAAGGTTGGTTTTGCTAACAAAAAACTCGCTAAACAGTGATTAAATTTTAGAGATTTTTATAAGTAAGGGGGTGAATATCGAAGTTATATAATAATATAATCTGTAATTCATGGCCGCCATTCCATTAGCTTATGTATTATCGTATTTCGTTGGCTGACACCGACTCCAAAAATAACAATAATATTACATAATTTGTAATAATTTGATTATTTTTTAAAGAATCTACAAATATTTTGAATAAGAATGTTTTGAAAAAAATAACATTTCATTTAGTTACTTAAATAAGTTTTTGTTTAATTTGTGTAGTTTTAAGATATTATATTGCTATAATTTGCATATCCGATGTGGATAGACTGTTGAGAATAATGTATTCATACACTAACACCTGATATACACAGTTTTGCAATAAATCTTTGTCTTTAATAAATATATTTGTTATTATACGAATGGCTGATTTAAACTATAAATATAATTATAACTAAAGTCTTAGAAAATATTTACAAATAATAACAATTGCACAATCATTAATTATATATATTAAATCACAGTATAATCACATTACAATAATCACAGTTTACATTAAAACAGGTATGATTTAAACATATTAATTTGTAAGAATCAATCTTAGAAAATATTTACAGATAATAAGAACAATAATAAGAGCTTTTTTATTTTTACACGCTACCATAACGGACACTTAGTCAGTATGTCAGTATGACACTAGTGCAGTATGCTAGTCCGTCTTCTATACAATTTACAAATGTCAAAGATGGTGGCGTCATCTTGGCTCTAAAACTAGTACTTTCTTAGAAAAAATTATGCAATCTAAATTATTACACAATTTAAAGCCTGACCAGAAAAATAAAACAACCTCTTCAGGTATTTCGATTGCTTTAGGGTATAATTTTAATTTTTCCTTCTTTTTATTTCATAAAAATAAGCTAGCTAAAAAGTAGAGGTGTGTTGTGATGTAATGTAGTTCGGGTCACAGTATCTGAGATGGCGCCGTTTTGGCAAAAAATCAAGAGATAGCTCTCTCCTTTGTCCTCGCCCCCCGCGCACCTCTATTACCGCAGGCGGGGTCTGAGTTAAACGGTCGGCCTATAGTAGTGATTCATTTCCTCGCTTTGATGTTTCCATTTGGTAATGATAATCATATCATAGTTTTACAAAGGTTGTTGATCACTTACTTAGTACCATGTTATTTCTGACACAATATCCCGAGAGGTTTCCGTTCATCTGCTACGAGCTGTTACTCGATATTGATTGATTAAACCGCTCCAATCTTGCTCTGTCTAAATTGTTTCTTGCAATCTTGCATTTGAGAGTTACGTATTAAAAAATTGTACTAGGTATATTTACGTGTTCCTTAACTTTTACTGAAACTGTTATTTCATATCTAATTTCTTCAAAATAATTATTTACAAAATACATTGTAAAATATAATAACAAGAGAAGGAAAGTGTAAACATACCTTGTAGCTGTCTGGGTATCGTGCTACTAATTTCCCAAAGGTAGGCAAATTTTTTTCATCACAGGGAAATGTAGTGTACATGGAGTGTTATGTGGTGTTGGACATATTAAGGCTGTATAAATTAATGACGTATTTATACTAAAGTACTACGCACTTTATATGCAACTGTATTTAATTAGTGTATCTATTCCTGCTAAAACGCAAATATGATCAAGCGATAAGGCTAATGCAGTGAACCTTAAAAATGTTATCACAATTCAATAGAAACAGCTTGATCGCAATGTTAGTGAAACTATACGTTTTCATGACAGCCCATTAATGTCCCACTGCAGGAATGGGCCTCCTCCCGGGACGGTTAGATACTTGACCTACTAATACCACGCTGGCCAGATGGATTGGTATAGGGTTTAATTTCAAGTTTTCCTTCTTTTTATTTCGTAAAGATAAAATTAGTCGGTTTTTACGACACCCATGGGATGAGATGGGGTGGTGACATATTGTATTCTTACTCCGTCACCACACGGAGAATGTAATATACTTGATGAAAATTAGAAGAGCTGGAGATAAGAGTCGTCGTAACGTAAATTAATTGTCGCGACGCAATAGAAAGGATACTTATAGTGACATAAGTATCCCTCTTATAACATCTCTAGAGAAATGGATAAACGCTGAAATATTAACTTATAGGATTACATAAAATCTTCGTTCCTCTGCTGTGGACATTTCCTATACTTTTCCAGGAAAGGACCATGTTCTGTGGTGCGTTTGGAAGCTAGTTAGTTAGGTAGTAAATTGATTGATTGAATACTTTTCAAGCGTTCTTGAGGTGTTCAGTTGTGCTTAGTTGTTTTTAAGTTAATATCAAAACATACTAAAACTTTCAATATCAAACAGTTTTGAGCTAAACTCGTAAATGTATAGTTTTGAAAATTATAAAACTTCCTCCCCGGTATACGCTTCTACTGACTTAATTTCGTTGTCTTACACTTTTATTATTTTAGCTAAACTTCGGAACGTAGCACTTTTATTTTCTTCCGTTGCCGTGCGATTGGCAATTTATGGCAAAGTTGAAATAGATAGTACACAAATATTGATACATTAGCTTAGGTATTATATATATGTTACAGTCAAAACTCATTGCCGGTCAAAACCCTTTTTAACTGCATAAAACAGTCAATAGTGGTTTTGACCGACGTGCTTAGTCAAAACCCTTATTGACTGTGACACTCGCCGGCCGCTACCGCGGCACGCTCGCTTCGCTCGCTCGGCTCGTGCGTCCTTTGGTCACCATACTAACCTAACCTAACCAACTGTTTCGGACTTTTACCTTAATATGTATTAAAGATCAATTTTCAATGAGTTTTGACTAACATCGATGGTCAAAACCACTTTTGACTGCAAAAAACAGTCAATAAGGGTTTTGACTAAGCACGTCGGTCAAAACCACTATTGACTGATTTTTTCTGACTGATGTTATAGTCAAAACTCATAACCGGTCAAAACCACTTTTGACCGGTTATGAGTTTTGACTATAACATATATATCAGCTTATAGCTTGGATTAACATTAGATCACACAACTTTTAAGAAACAGTTTTGTGACGAATACGAATTGGTTTAGGAAAATAATGATTTATTGACAGTATATTTTGCTTGTAGTATAGTTATATTTTTGATATTTAGTTAAAATCGTCTTTATTTATTAGTCTGTCAACTTTGTTGTAACAATATTTTAATAGAGAATAATATTTTGTATTGAAGATTTGCTGTGTCCTGAGATTTATCTTAACTGCTCCCTGTATTTCAATGCACTAAAATATAAATTTTAAACAATCTTGTATATTTAAGCCTCTTTTTTATATATGGTGGTGTTTTTGGTAATTTTCTAAAATTGCCACCGTAGCAATTTTAGGAAATTATGACCTAATTTAACAGAGTACAAAGTCTCGTTATAAAAGATGATCTGCAATATTATCCATAACCACTATAAATCAGGACTCAGAAAACAATATTGATTTTATTAGGTTTTATTAACATTACGTCTTTTGATTGTCTAATCTGATACGAATATACATTTTTATAAATATTCTTTAAATTAGTTATAAATGTTCATTAATTATTATCAATTACTACTAGGATATGAAATAGTTGATATCTCGACGCCTAACGGCGCTTGTACACGGTAAGAAAAATCGCCGGGCCTACGCAAGAATTCGTGTCGTTTCTAAGCACGACCTGTGTACACAGCGTCGGCGATGCATAAGAAAATTTTCTTGTCTGCGCAAGACAAGACACGGCGAACGTTATTGCGGAGGGGCGGGGAGCGGTGTAGTAGGGTATCATACTTGTTTGCTTTCTAGTTAACATTTTTACTAAAGGACATTCACACTGATTATCACACTTGTTATTACTTGCGCGCCCTACGCCCGTCTGACGACTGTACGAAAAAAATCCTGGCGTGTACACGTTCCGAATTGTCTTGTCTGCGGAAGACAAGAAAAGTTTTCGTGTACGAAAAAGACAAAATTCTTGACGTCTACACGAAGATTTTTCTTGTCTGGCGTAGACACGGCAAATTTTCTTAGCGTGTACAAGCGCCGTAATACTCAAATGCCGTTATGCACAGTATTAAGTTGATACGCAAAATATTTTTCTCGATCTCGAAAACACTACACGACTTCTAAACGAATCGTTTAACATATTTTTTTAACAAATAAACGGAAAAATGTATGCTTGTATTCATATGTTTACATATTTCAACGTTATTTTCTTGTTTCAGGTTATTTATTATTTAAGGAATTTTGTGAACAGACGTCAGAGGAACCTGTGCCACAATTAAAATTTTACGAAGAGGTAAATTATAAGTCGTTAAAACATGTTACCATTGCTTGTTGTACACAATTTAATTTACAGAGTTTGTATTAAAACTTTTTTTTTTGTAACAGATTAAATTATACGAAAAACAAGAATGCGTGGAAGAGAGACGGCGGATCGCAAGGGATATATATGACAATTTTATTATGAAAGAACTACTAGCACATTCACATGTAAGTAAATAGATTATAATAAGGAAGATTAATTAGAATTACTATGTATTGTAATTTGTAACTAATTCTTTAATCAATACGCCTAGTATTAGAATTAAAAGTTTCTTAACAGAAAATTGTTAAAAAATAGATAGGAAAACAGATTTTTATATTTTGCGAAAACTAGATTACTATTATAACGACTCTAATTGTCCGTGATGTGACGGATTAGGTACACAAAATGTCACTATTCTTCAATTTGTAAGCAACCTAAAAGCCAGCTATGATTGCAAGCAGAGAACAGCTTAGAACAAATCGTATACCAATCCCCTTGTTAGTAGACAGAAAATGCCTCCGTCACTGCATGAGACCGTTACGACTTGGGAAGCTTCAAGAAACGAGCGTACTCCCTTTTTAAAGGTCGGCAACTCATCTGTGATTCCTCTGGTGATGTGGGGTGTCCATGGGCGGCGATGGTCATTTACCATCAGGTGCTAGCTAATTTCATAAAAAAAGAGACTTATCTCAGCTAGGGCTGATTAAAAATACTCACTTGGATTACGCAGTACAACTTCGATATTAACCGAATGTTTAAGTCTTATCAACATAATACGCATTATTCAACATCCGACATTAATCGCTAACTACGCAACTTGATGATTATTTTCTTATACATTTTATACTAAATTGTGCAAAATACTTGCCAATGTATAAGTATCTAGTACTTATACATTGGCAAGTATTTTATGTTTGTTCTATACGATCTGATTGCCTGGACTGTTTTAATTCTTGGGATTATCTACGTATTAGGAGTTTGTAACTAGGCTTTACATAACAATTCGTCAAAACCAATGAGTAAATTCAGATGTGAAACTGTACTGTGTGTGTTTGTGAGGTTCTTATTTCTAACTGCTATATAAACGAAATTGATTTAAATCATCTATTCACATAATTTAACATAATTCAATATTAAGATCACATTACAAAAGTAAGGTAGTGCTGCATTATTCATCATCAAAATATGTTTTTAAATTTTATATTATTATTGTTTTGAAATACATTCGTACTGTATACGGAAAGGAAAACAACTGACGCGTCAGGGAATAATCCATATGTCTTAAAAGTTTTTTTTTTTATAATAATTAAACATGCTGTAGTAACTAAATAAATTATATATTACCTATCATTATTACATAGAGAGATAAACGTGATACACGCCATCTGCATGTTTTCTCAGTGACAGTTTTGTCCTATTTAGGGCTTGTAGAAATGTATTATTGAACATATCCGTCTTCTGTTTATTTTTTATAGAAAATGATAAACCGGCTAATTATCAGCGTTTAGTAAACTAGAGGCACCTCTTTTTTGCCAAAAAATGTGTTTAAGCCAAGGATCAAAGTATAGCTCAAAATTATTATCTTCCTGAAACAAAGTACCGAATGTACTTCGTGACCTATTAAGTAAACCGGTCGAATGTAGCCGTGAGGATAATACAACGCCAATAGCCCTCTTATCCGGCCTTTCAGAATTTCACTCATCCAACGTTTACCAATTTAATTACATTGAACATTAAAATCAATACATTGTTCAAGACAATGAAATGCACAACTTTATGTAACCTACATCGATTTTATCTCTACCTGCTCTACATCAAGCCTTTAGTTCTCTTTGAGTTGAAAACATATTATTTCAATTATGTAAAAGCTTTAAATGTAATGAAATGTGTGACTACAAAGTGATACTATCTACATGGGCCTAACACCGATGCGCGAGTGGTTTCGCTTTTCAAATAGTTTGTTATCTAACATCGTTATGTTCGCAACTTCTATTTACTTGACGGCCAACAACTCTTGTTATTGGGCCTTGTTGCCAAAAGTAGCATATGGACCCGATGTTTGCCGTGAATGATACTTTCAACGTTTTGTTCCGAAAGTTTTGTATGTAATTTAAAAATTGAATGTTGTAGTCATGTACGTTTCTGCGAGTACTGTTTTCGGGATTATCAATGATAATATTATAGGTTTTAGTTTATAAATAGAATAAAAAATGGTTGGTTAAATTTCATGCTTAAAGCATTAGGCTTTCGCGTTAGTAACACGTTGGTATCTCTTATGCTTCGAAAGGTACGTACTTAAATCATTTCTAAGAATCAATTCGTGTACCACTGCAGAAACAATGAAGGGAGACATGGTATACATTAGTATACTTTGTCTCCCTCGATTGTTTGTCGGCGTGGTATTAACAACACCACCTATTCCAGTACAAAAATCTATGGTTGACTTGTAGATAAGCTTTTCCCTAGTAAGACATTTTCGAGCTTAGAAATATAGTCATGTATCTAGTAAGGAAACAGCAAAAGAGATCGGAAGCGTTATATCCGACTGAAACGACTGCTGTTTATATAATGAAGCTCGTTAGTAGTGTTGGCTTGCTGCCCACTAACGTACACTTGGATCTTTGATAACAATATATTATTGTTAATGTTAAATAACGACAATTACTGCAAATTATATCTTGTTTTTATACGTCTGATGTCAATTGTTTGACATTATGATTCATCCATCATGCTCGACTTATGCCAGAAGCGCAATTCTCTTTATTCGAATTGTTGTATTAATCTCGGGCAATTTTACCCTAAAGTCAAGTCATTGGTTAGAGCGGCAAGGTGACAACTGAGTGAAGTTGTTTTCTGACTACTGAGCTGTAATCTCGGTTTCCATCGGACTCAATATAGCCAAACTGTCGTGTCTTTATAAAAGAACAAAAATGTGAAGTTTATGAATAAGTATCAGAATAACAGACCTTGTACCTTTCAGTGGTACCTTGGACTCATATCATAATTTGTCCTCTATACCCCAATTCTTTCACTTATATATTATAATGTTTTTGTTGTGACGCAGCAGAGAAGTTCCAAAGTATTCCTTTTATGTGTGGTGTATCTTTATGTCGTTACGATGCCATAGTATTATCTCTTATAAGGCGCTGCGCAAACGTAGATAGATAATTTAGATATAAGTTAGTTACTTAACCGTTTTATACAGCCAAATGAGAATAGCGCTTTCCTTACGCCTGGGACACTGCATGAGTACGCGTAGCAGTACCTAATCTGGGGAGATCAATGCTCCTTACCTTCTAATCCTGGTTGTCTTATTGCCTGGAGGCTTTTAAAAATTATCAAAGCGTTTTTCTAGAACATGGGTTTAAGTTGATAGCTAAAAGTAATACTAAGTAATAGCAATATTAAGCTTTACCCACAAGGAGAGACCTACTTGCCATATGAAAATCACTAGAGCCGAGCTGCACAGAATGCCTCTACAGGAATCTACTTGATCCAATCTAATCAATAACGGTTGCTGCCGTGGCTTTAGCGAACTGGTACAGTCGCTGGTTGCCTTTTACAAGTACACTTCCGGACAATGTTGTGATATAGAGTATGTCTTCAATTGATTAATTTAGTGTCTAACAGAAACGTTTTTTTCTTTAATTTTCGTTAAAACATCTGTCTGGCCAACATGATTCTACCAAATTACGTTCCGTGAATACAGGAGACTCGTCCATACAACGGGATATTAAATAGTAGAGACTGGGCTAAATATGGTACAAATTAAAATAAAATAGTGTAGATACGTATGTACGAAGCCTTAAGTTTCCTAGATGCATTGTGTCATAATCGCAAACTAATAAAGTAACATCTTACGTAAAACTTGATCTATAAAGATCTCCTTTGAATGTGTTGTCCTTCCGGAAACTTTTATATGGCTGTATTTTTATCTTCTTTGCTGTCAATCTTGATAAAGCCAATTTGTTCGTATTTATATCGCGGATAGTATCTTCCTGCTTGTTTATTTTATGTCAATATACGTATAAAACGTTATTTTGATTGTTTCATAATACCATGAAATACGTAAGGGTAAGAAATTCTTTCTCAGGTATGTTTGTACTGAACTGTGAAATATATAAATTAATAAAGTCTTTACTAATAAAAATTATTGTACAATAGACCAAACAATGAATACTAGAAAAAAAAGGAACTTAAACCAATCTAAAGTTTTATTAGCAAATATTGTAGTCGTCGCGTTTTATGACGGATAAATACATTTTAGCTTTCTGGGACCAGTAGACACAATAGTAAAACCATGGTTAAAAAAAAGTTCCTAAGCTTTTTAAAGTCACTAGCACATTGTTTTACCTAGGTTTAGCCGTGCCGAGTTGGCAACTATAACATAATCTATAACTTTTTTGAGGAATTGAGTGTACAGCTCATAATTTTGTCCTTCTTTCACAATATCATACTTAATATCAGCACTGCATTGGTCTCATCCAGTGATGGAGGCAAACCTGGCCTAGTAATACTGAGTTCAGTATTCACCGTCTGACCAGTTGGTCAGACGGTGTTTAATTAAGTTAGTTAGTACTTTTCGTTTTAAGGCTTATTTTATAGGATGAAGGATTAGTGACACTGTATTCTTATTCAATCACCACACGGACAACATTATTTAACATTTAATACAATTTGTTCAACAACTTTGTATTTTTACAGGATTATTCTAAAGAGTGCGTAGCGCATGTACAAAAATATTTAATGAAGCATGAAGTGCCACCAAATCTATTTGAGGTAAATTATTTTAGAACATATTATATGAAAGAATCTTTTCATACATCAAGGATCAATTATTTACTAACTGTATGTTTATTTTAGCCATACATTGAGGAAATCTTCCAACATCTAAGAGGAGAGCCTTTTAAAAATTTCTTAGAAAGGTAATGATAAAATATGTTTATTCAATATTATGTTTGTACTTTTTAAATCTGACTCCAAATAGCACTTGACCTATTATTTAAAAATGTTAATTGTTGACTACAAGCGTAGTGGTTATCTGCTTGTCCTGAAGTTTCGGTTTCGATCTCTGCATAAGTCGAAACATTTGTATACAGGAACATAACTAAAATTTTGTCTCCTTGATAGTACAAGATATGTGTAGTACGGGACTGGATAGCGTTATTTGTGTAAAGAATATGATTTTTTTTTTAGTAGAGTTCATATGTTCTCGTAAATTGGTGTAAACTGGATGTATCTATATGTCGCAGGGAAATGAGGAAACCAGGGATTTCACGAAATCACTAGGGATATCACGAAATCCCGGTAAATGTCGAAATGCCTTGCACTTCGGCGGCCGCTACCGCGGCACGCTCGCTTCGCTCGCTCGCCTCGTGCATTATGGTCACAGTTCTAACCTAACCTAACCCACAGACGATAGAATTTTTGTGTTTTTTAACCTACAAACAAAAATATGAGCATTTCTTTTCTAGTACAAATAGGATTTCGTCATATCCCTAGGGATTTCGTGAAATCCCTGATTTCCTCATTTCCCTGCGACATATACATATCATAATAATGTTTGGCAAATAGCATAAAAAATAATATATAAAGATTATTTGGAGTCAGTGAAAATACCAATCAAGTTAACAAATTATAACCTAATCATCGTTGTTTCAGTGATAAATATACAAGATTTTGTCAATGGAAGAATTTAGAATTAAACATACAACTCACAATGAACGACTTCAGCGTACATCGTATCATTGGACGAGGCGGCTTTGGTGAGGTAAGGAATAGTAGTTCGATTGACTTGTTACTTTAATCTGATACGTCTGCTTATTGTCGTGATACTAGATGGTGATACTGATAAAAATTATGTAGGATGCAAGAAGCTTACTGTCTACTTGGCAAATAGTAAATAGTTATGTTAATGTTAGTGTTGTTGTGTGTGTTTAGGGTTTCCAATAAAAAAAATGTCTGAGTCAATATAAATATGTATCTTTCGTTCTTCTCATTTAAATTTCACACGGTTGTAAAAGAGGCTCTGGAAAGAAACCGGAGGAGACAATTCATCCGCTTCAAATACAACCCTGATGCTGACCACGGTTCTCAGACTTCAGAGATCAACTTTAAAGAGAGAGAGCATGATCTTCCATCTTAAAAAAAAAAGAAATTGCTTATGTTTCTCGAACATTTATTACAACAATTTCCTTACCGTTATCATACGAACTTGTAAGCAGTTCCTATATTGTTTCAAACATTCGGCGAAAAGCTGCTAATTATAAATTTATGCTAAAAACAGCATCTCTTTAACACTCCCGAGTTCGCTGTTTACACGTTGTCGGTATTATTTTACTTTGCCTTTGTAAACTCTGGTGAATACAGATCAGTATCGTTGAAACTCTATTCAGCGTTTTGTTCTGTTATTCCGTTACATATTTCTATAAATGAAATGTGGAGCGTTTCCTACACTCTTTTTGTGTGTTATAGATTGTGTACTATGTAAACATTTATCATTTTTAAAATAAACATTAGAGATTGGTTGGTTTTATAGATGTATGCGTGCTGTTAAATTACGTTGGCGTAGGCCAATGTAGAAAAGATTGGTATGAACATTAATGTACTGTGTCAGTCATTGGGCATTTACTTTGGCTATGTATATCTTATACCTGAAGACTCCCTATGCCTAAGGTTATTTGGTTAGAATCCTATGCAGTCCTGTCCTGACCCAGAATTTAGTGTTAATATTTTTTTGTAAAAATCTAGACCTCAATTAAAAGTAAATTATATTTAATTCTCAATTTGCCACGACAAATAGTCTATGTGAAAATTGTCTCTTCTAATATTTCAATACATTCTTACTTAAATGTAACAAACATGAACCTTAAACAATCCCCCTTGATTAAAACCTTTTAGACTATAAAATATATATCGCCGTAAAAAATTGGTAACATCGCTTTAGATAAAAACCTTATTTAAAACATAATATTATATACAGGTGTACGGTTGTCGGAAAGCGGATACTGGCAAGATGTACGCGATGAAGTGCCTCGACAAGAAACGTATAAAAATGAAGCAAGGGGAGACGCTAGCACTGAACGAGAGGATTATGCTCTCGCTTGTCAGTACCGGGGTGAGTGCTTTATTACATTTGTATATTTGTTTATGACTTTGTCGCCCTTTTCACAAAGTTTATTGCGATGTTTTGTATTATATGACGTGACTATCTTACATGCTTGACGTTGTATTGTAATAATGTTATGTGTGTATCCTTACCTAAACAGATTAAATATCTCGTAGATGGATTCTGCGACTTGGCTTCGACCCTATAAATACGACATTCAAAATATGGGTCTTAAATAGACACAGATGTGAAAAATATGAATGATTTGTGTTGTATTTAGCATTTATACCGTTTACGTGGGCAATACGATTAATTGTGCTATTCACTAGGCATTGTCATTAATTTAATGAATAACATAATACCATAAAACCATTTTCGTTACAATAATAGTTTTTTTTAAATATTGCTACACAGTAGAAAAACGATACGAACGACTTGCACGAAATAACCAGCATTCAAGAAAAATAAAACAACCTTCGAATAGAATCTAAGCAGTTTGAAATACAAAGAGAAACCGTGAATAAAGTAGTGCATTTTAGTTTGTTTATTTTTTAAACTTGGCCACCACCGCACTATGTCCTTACACTAAGAAGCTCTCTTGAAACTACATTTTGTGTTAATACTTTTCAAGGAAAATTCAACTTTATAGTCATTTAAATAAGTACGTGAATTTGAAAACTTAGCTTTTCTATAAACGTTCGAAGTGACGTAGCTTAGTTACGCCATGTTAAAATAGCTCTTTTAAAGCATATTTTAACGTAAAATAGCAAACTAAGTATTGGAATATTTTTAAGGCATTCGGGCGTGTCATAAGAAAAATAGAGCTCTTCCTGGAAGACCGCGGAGTCTCGGCTTTTACTTTTTGCATAAAAAAAAATCTCTCATCCATAGAGCGGTCAGGCGCTTCCCATTCTTGGACTCTATTGGATGGTTAACATAAGGCACCATAGAGTCATTCTGGTAAGCCAATGTAAAAAAAAATGTATTTAATGAACACAAAGAACTTCTAAGTCATGACAAAGACGGTGGACTGAGAGGTTCAGCAGAACACGTCAGAAACTTATGGATGACTCACTCATCCATGAGTTTATGACGTGTGACACAGGACCGTTTAAGGCTCTGTGTCCAACAGTCAACGTCTGTTGGTTAATATGATGAGATTGATACCTAAATAATTATCCTACGTGCTTATTCACGGAAGCTACTTATCTTGATCACTACAATATTTAGGCCGTCAAATCCTAGTCTATCAGATTATAATGTTTTTAGAAAGATTACTAGTATTAACTGTACAATGTAATCTAATATAAGTACTTTATTTATCTCGGAATAGTTATATAATTGATAAAATGATTGCTTATAAACCTAAACATTTTTATAACCTGTCTTAGAGCTCTTGCCCCAGTACCGAAAGCAATTATGGGTACTTTACCTTGTGTCATATAATTATAGAAAATACATACGTGTTTATGTATGTATGGCATTAGTTTTCATGCCTCGTTCTCGTGGGGTTAGGCAGAGACTACAGGCCCGCTTTGTCTTACGATTCTAACAATCTGGATTGCGACATATACATTCATACATTTTTCCATAAATCTCTCTACGAAACCAAAAACTTGATATAAATACTTAACAACTACAAACCTATCTGAATAGGTTCAGTGTGGCATTACTAGGCCAAGTATCTTACCGTTAATGGTGGAGATCAGTATCTGCTGTGGGACATCAAAGAGTTATTTCAACACACTATTCATCATCATCATCATCATAACAGCCCATTAATGTCCCACTGGAGGGACGAGACTCCTCCCGTGACGGAGGTATACTTGGCCTACTAATACCACGCTGGCCAGACGGATTGGTATAGGGTTTTATTTCAAGTTTTCCTTCTTTCTATGTAAAGGTAATATTCACAGATAGCCCCTTAGTCGGTTTCTACGACACCCATGGGGTGAGATGGGGTAGTGACATAAATTGCATAACACACTATTAGATCATGACTATTATATAAATGGAAAGGGTATATAACGGTATATCTTGAGTTTGTTTCGCCGCTTCTTCTCTTTTAGCGCTTTGGAAACGGTGGTAATGTTTATAAACTTAGGTTACGTTGTATTAGATGTCGTCAAGAAGATACAAAAAAATTGTACTATTTTGAATAAAGATATTTGAGTTTGAGATATTAAAAGACTGAAACGAATCATCAATATAACTGGTATGCGTCCTTTAATTTTGCTGCTTGACGAAATAATAGATATCTTGTTAAACTTACGCCCACGCCTACGAACATGTTACATACTTCCGCATATTGCGAACCCTAAACAAAAAAATCTAATCCTTGTACTGATTTTAATTAATTTTGTGAGGATCGCGCATCGGTTGGATAATTCGGAAAAATGCTTAATATTGCCCTTTTCAATGCTGAAGTATAAAATCGGGAATTGTTTCCTTATCAACCCTTAAACGTGGCTGGTTGGACCTCATTCATTGACGTAATTTGGTTTGTGCCAAGAAGAGTAAAAGTCTTAACAGTAGTCTGTGTGTCTGTCAATAATATAGTAAAAAAACCACTACTGAACAAGGGTACCAAGCCCTGTGTATCGGGGACTTAGGTAAATACTTAATTCCTCTTGATTCCTGCCTTACTGATGAAGGCATGTCCCTTCAGTAGGACATTGAACGGTAGATAAGAAGTATAATAAATTGTTGAAAACTAATATCCTAATCATTCGGTTGCTATGTCGATTACTCTCAATATGTAACGTAGTATATTTTCTTGATATCGCCGACACGAGTATGGACATGACTTCATGTCTAACTAATCCCGGTCAATGCTCTTCTATAAGGAATAGATTCAAGCGTTTGAATGATTCACATTTTTTGCTATTGATCTTTCTGTCGTCGGTATTATGTCTGGGGTTGCTAACACTCGCGAAAAGTAGTATGTAAAATGTTAAAAATTAATATATAAGGGGTTTTGAAAAGTAGCAAATATATTAATATTATTTCTATTAACTAAGGTATTTCATCAGATTGGTGAGAGACTTACAAATTTTAGAATACGGGGTATCACTACCACAACTCATTTTAATGGTAGGTATACTAAAAGCCGACTCATCTCTACGAAAAATTATACCAATCTTGACTTAAACAAATATCTTCTTTTTATACAAATCTTTTCTCTTCCTGACTCATGACGGTCGATTTCAATGGAAATACGTTCTGTTTACGTCTTATCCGGGGCTAGCCAAGAAGGTTATTCCGATGTTTCAAATCGGTCTACCGAGGGAGGTTTCAGGAATGCGATGGCATCATCCGATACCCCTCTAACATTGCCGTAACATTTTCCAGATTTGACAGTTAAATTTTTAATTCTCATATCTTTTTTTGACTCTTTTGGTAACCACTTTGATCAACGTCTCACTTAAATAAATGTGAGGGTAATGTTATATTGTTATAATGGTTAGTTTATTATCACACCACGATGTTATTTTCACAAATAAGTATCGTACAGATATTTCGTCATTGCCTGTTATGTTATTTAGATAGATTAATGGCGTCATAAATAGTTGATCTACATGTTGATTTATTATTGGATTTATGTTATTAATATCCGTAACTATTTCTTAATATCGTAGACGTCAGTTTATTGATATTAAAATATAGTATAATGTAAACATGTTGAACAGTTTGCATATCAACCCATTGATGTAACACTAGGGGTATAACATACCAGCTGTGGTAACACAAGAAAATATTGCTGGATGTCCACGCGCCACCCGCGGTTAGAGGTAGGTGGTTCGAATTCCACACGTGACAATTCGGTATGTAAAGATTTTTTTTTTGGTATTTTATTTATATTTTTATTTTAAAGGTTTATTAATTATAAACAACTAATTTGAGTAATTTTGCTTTCCTACTTATAGTTTATTTGTAGTAAACAGCCAAAGTAAGCAATTCGACCGCATGTATGACGTCATAGATGCGGTCGAATTGCTTACTTTGGCTGTTTACTGCAGATGGGCTATAGGTGGGAGGGCAAAAATGCTCAAATTAGTTGTTTTAGTTATTGAGCAATGAAAGCAGAAACAAACTTCTGTTTAGCCGGGCGACATAATGTCATTTAGACGACAAATGAAAAACAAAGTAATTTATGTAATAATTGTAAAAATAAACACAATCTTGCGTTTTTTTTGCTCCAAATTATGATTTTATTACTTATCGATCTAAAATCTCTAAATGGTTTTGGATTCGACATAGGTTAACTTTTACTTTACATACCGAATTGTTTAAGAGGATCTACCAGTGATTTTCCGTACCTTGAAATTGATCTTTATTAAAGTTTTTTTAAGTCTCCTCGGTACGGGGAAAAATCTAGGAATTTGTTTGGAAGTCGTTTTTTTATATATAAATTATAATGACATGCTAATCATTATTACCTATATTGATAAAATTTTCTGTTTTATTACTATACTATAACCTAATCGGTATTAGGTAAGCCAACAATAAGGAAGATTAGTATTAATGTCACAAGCTAAATATTATATCAAAATGTACTTAGTTTAGTTATTGGTAATTTACTAAGATAATGTTATGTACACTTCTCATCAAAAAAATCGAAACAGTCTGAAGTTTGTGTTTTGTAAGGATTATCTGAAAAATTTGTATATTTAGGTATATGTGTTATATGTCATTTAATAGGGAATTTAATGAGGTTTTCAAATAATAATGTTATTGTTCTAAATTCAAATTAAATTTTCGTAGATTTCGTATTTTGTTTAACAAGTCGTATTTGCCCTGTACGTAGTTTGACGGAAATTGATAAAATTAGGCACATAAATGAAAAAAAAAAGCTAGAAAACGTTTATTTAATAACACGTGTCGCCCACCCAGAGTTTTTTGTTCCTCTTATTACTGCGTCCATGCGATGTTCACCTGCAAAAACCGCCAAGTGGCGGCATTGCTGAATACTGGACTTAGTCAGCATGTTACGGCTGAAATATTGCATCTAAGCCTGTCGTCTTTTCATAGAATATGCAAATGCTATCAAGAGACTAGTTTGTTCACGCGCCGTTAGAGATCTGGCAGAAAACAAGTCATTTCTGACCGAGTAGATCGATTTATAGTAACACTTTTCTTACAAAATCTACGCTTTAATGTCTTTCAACCGCAGCAACAGCTTCATGATGAACCTATGGTGGCTGTAAGTGTCTCTACAATTAGAAGAAGGTTGAAGTAACGTCGACTAGTACTGTAAAAGCCAGCAAATAGGGAGAAATCAACTGCAGATCATCGAAAAGTGCGTCTTAACTTTTCACGTAATTACCTAAATTGGTCATACTATTCTATTCTATTGGAACAAGTCCGTCCTTTCTGATGAGTGCAAAATTTTATTGTATGGTAACGATGTAAGGAATAAGGTCTACAGAAGTCATGGAGAACGCTTTGCACCATGCAGGATTAAAAGAAAAGGCCATCCACGGTGGCGATTTATGGACTGTTTAAGGAGAAATTACTGGCAACGACAAGACAGAGTTTGTCTTTGTGTTTGGGTCACGTCTGCCCTTTCTTAACAGTCATAGGTACATCGAACAGTATTTTGAACCTCGTGTGATGCCCTATGCACATTTATTTGACCACAGTTTGACATTTATGTACGAGGATGCTAGGGCAAACATCGCGAGCGTCGTAAGAGATTATGTTACTGAAGTTGATATCTCTATTATTGATTGTCCAGCACGAAGCCCGGACATGAATCCGATTAAACATCTATGGGATGAATAGAAAAGACGAATTAGTGTAAGAGATCGTGCCTCAAAAACACTTAGCCAGCTTTAAAATGCAATCCAAGAGGAATGGAATAGAGCACCACTCATTTTGATCGTGACTCTCATCCGATCGATGAAAAACCGTACAGAAGCAGTGATGAGAGATCGGAGATGGTATCCGAGTTATTAAATAAACTTTGCCTAGCTTTTTGTTTATTTACGTGCGTAAATTTATCAATTTCCGTCAAACTACGTACAGGGTAAAAACGACTTGTTAAACAAAATACGAAATCTATGAAAATTTAATTTGAATTTAGAACATTAACATCATTATTTAAAAACCTCATTAAACTCCCTATTTAATGACATATAACACATATACCTAAATATACAAAATTTTCAGATAATCCTTACAAAACACAAACTTCAGACTGTTTCGATTTTTTTGATGACAAGTGTATTTCGATCTGTAGATAACTTATGTTGTTTGTAAGACAATAAAAACGAGCTAAATGTGTAAATTGAGATGTTCGGCGACTCCTACAAGGGCCTACCATGAACATACGTGATTGGTGGATTCGGGTTCGTCATCAAAATTGCGATGAAAGGAATACAGTGAAAGTATATGAGTAAGTAGAGTCTGTCTACTAAGTGTTAGGGCCAGATTCAGAGACCGCACTTTGACTTTACTTTAGCAAAGTCTAGTTATTATCTCTGAATTTGAACAACATTAAAGTAATCTTTTCGCATGAAAAGTTTACTTAGTAATAAATAATGAAAGTAAACTTTTTCATGCGAAAAATTACTTTAATGTTGTTCAAATTCAGAGATAATAACTAGACTTTGCTAAAGTAAAGACAAAGTGCGGTCTCTGAATCTGGCCCTTAGACTTTTACGGCAACTACGAAACAAGCCTACCTACTAGGGCATGAATATCGGAATCTCGGAATCTCGTAATATCGGAATCTCGGAACGCAAAGTCCGATATTACAATTCCGATACTGGGTGATCGAATATCGGAATCTCGGAACTCGAATATTTTTCTATATTTTGAGTTTTAAATTATACATATATCGATCCTTGTGTATCGCCGAGCGAAACAGTAGGTACCGTATTAATGTTGCCCGCTCGCTATGCATGTGCTACAAGAACAATAATATTATTACCTGTTTCGCTCACTCTTTACCTACTCTAATAATATGTGATATTATTGTAAGGTTGTTAATACGCCTCAAATATAAACAAAACGATACTAGCAGTCTCAACTTCACAGTAAGAAAGACTGAAGCACCGATAGCTTTTGTGTCTTCAGATGAAGATGATGAATCACTAGCTAGTCTAGCTACAACGAGTGAGCTGACCCTGCACCAAGAATTTGAGAAGGAAATAGAAAAGTGCAAAGAAAAAAAGAAGGCAGTGCTTCCGTCCGACGAATTTGATCTATTGGGATTTGTAATAACTGAAAAGGCAACATACGTTAATAGAGGTGAAAGATGAGTTTATTTGTCACAGACATACACTTATCTCACATAAATTTTGCCCACCAATGTTGAAACTTGAAAGTGAGCATGATTTTTCGTCGGGCGGTTATTTATCTGACAAAATGTTTGACGCTTTGTTGTTTTTGAGAACATATTAGCAAGAAAAACGAGATTTTAAAATAAATATAAACCTATGAATATAGCGAACCTTTATTTCAGTTGATTGTAATTTAAACTACCAAACTTAGAATCAACATGACTTCTTAAAGTTTTGTTGATTCCGAGTTCGTTAGTTTTATATTAGTAATGAGTATAGATAAAAATAAGACAAAAATATTTCCAATAATTATTGTTGTTGGCATATTATATAATTAAATAAAAATTAAGGTACTTTACTGTGCTCTCGTGCGCAGTATCTTTGAATCCGCATCAGTGGTATGGAACCCGCTTTATGACATTTATAACAAGCGCATTGAATCCGTACAGAAAAAGTTCCTAAGATATTTACAGTATAGGTGTAGGTGCATCGATCATGGGTATGAGAAGCAAGATGTAAGAGGTATCATTTTATGCCCCTACAGAATAGACGTACAATATCTGATGTTGTAACAGTTGTAAAAATTGTCAATGGTGAATTGTGAATGGTAAAAACTGCCAGTTAGGCGCAATCAACCCTTAGTACTACCCTCAGCCAACACTAATTTTAGACAAAACTCATTTCTCATTCGTGCGAGTAGTTCCGTTAACAGCATTGCCAAAAGGCATAGCGAATTTGAGATATTTAGGTCTAAGCCAACAGTGGTAAAGAAATTATTTACTACAGATTATTTTGGTCCCAATCCCAGAGAAGCAACAAATTAAATTTACAATTTATTTTGAACTATTTTTTATCGGGTCATGCTACGGTCTTGCAATGGTTTTATGTTTAGTTTATATTTGCGAATACCTGTTAATAGCTGTGTATAAGTATATTTATGTATTAACCGATTGTAAATTATGCTGTTAGTGTTCCGAAAAAAATAAAATAAATAAAATATTATATAAGTATATAGATAAGTTTAATAACTAATAAGATATTAGATTAAAGAATAGGATATTATAAATTACTTTTTGTTCCTAATTGTTGATTTAATTTCAGATTTGAGTCTCTGAGTCAGATAGTTTAATTAGCAAAAAGTACAGAAAAATAATGAGAAATATCTGATTTAGTAAATACTGTGGGTAAAACTTAAATACGAGTATAAAACAAGCAATCCAAATTAAATAATATGATTTATAAATATTTTTTATTTCATTAAATCTAACCTCACACCGAATTTGTGACATTTTGAACAAAAAGTGCAATTTCTAAAAAAAATACGAAATTCCGATATTAATATCGGAATTCCGATATTGAGATCTAATATCGGAAGTTAGTATCGGAATTGAAAACCTTCCGATATTGCATGCCCGAACACACAAATACCTCGTACTAACTCAGTAGCATTCGCGACCATATCATAGTAAGTTTATAACATAATAGTTAAAAAACCCCTTACAAGAATTATTCATAACAAGAGTTAAATTTCCCTACATAATTAACCACAAGACTTCTATAAGTAGCGTATAAGAACGGTCGCAACCATTGTGCGAGAAAGTTGTCCTAGACTGTCACGATAAAAAACATTCTCCTTAGAAATGCAACAAACAACAAATGAGGTTGTATATGCTCGTAGTTAAACATAGTATAACACCTATATCTGTCTACAACAGAATACTCTGTGAGAAAAACTACACAGAATCTTTTGACAAGAAAGTTATATAAAACTGAATGTGAATTTGTTTTCACGAGAGCTTCTATGTAAGAACGCAGACGATTTCTTACAATTTCCTAGCCCGTTTGTAGAGTACAGTAGATTGAACACTCAATGTTTTTACTTTGATTTTGTTTACCATGAGACGACGCTGGTTTTCGTCGACGATTATTTGATGTATAAAATGGAACAAAGTAAAACTCGAATGGTAGAGCCATGCTTTTACAAACACGAATTGCAGAGTTCAACCTGGTTTCCTTCTTTTTCGGAAGAGACCTCATTTTTTTAATAACACCAAATGATGTCATTATTATTTTATAGTTAACTAAGAAGGATGGCCGCAAACGGTTGAATAATGCGGACGGTGTAACGAATTCCTTACTTAGTGAGGCCTATGTTCAGCCGTGGACCGCTCATGGCTAAGATAATTAACTATTTACACTTTTCTGTAACGAATGAAGTTTATCATAGTGAGATCACGCTCTTTAATATGTGTTCTATGCCATGAGGGACGTGCGCAAGTTTCTCGTCATATTATTTAACAGCCAAAGGTATGTTAAGCAAATATAATGGTGGTGTTCCTTGTGGTGACGAAGGATATACATATGTCGCTATTTTCTCTCATCCACATCGGTAGTAAAAGTCGACTAAGGCAGAACATAATGTAGCTTCCAGAATATGCTTAACAACAAAAAATACTTACGTAAAGTAAAAATAATTGTAAAACTAGAGACAATCGTAATCATTAGATACTTGTTAGCTATTTGAAATAGTAGCAGATGTTTCCGATTTATTGAGATAAACAAGACGCTCGGTTTCACCTGTTTTAAGTATTTTTAAACGTATACTGTTGATGGCATCATCATCGTTTTGTTTTCTTGTTACTAACTTTATTCATTTAACTATTATGTAATATTACAAAAAAGATTTTTTGGAAGTGATAGGTACTTACGATATTTTAGTAAATGTATAGTGATCTCATCTAAATAGACACCTACTCATTGTCTTACTGCGCTGATGGGTTTCCTTCAATTAGGTTTAGATGGAAACTAGACCCTAATAATACTTCGCTAGCCAAATGGATTGGCTTAGGTTTTTATGACAAGTTTTCCTTCTATTGTAGTACTGCATGTCAATTCTCGTTCTTTAAAATCGTTAAAAATTCAGTTAAGTTAACTTTTAGTTGTCAAATTGTCACACAATAGGTAGGACAATTTGACAACTAAAGTTAACCGAATATTTAACGATTTTAAGGAACGAGAATTGACATGCATTTTAAAATTCTCATTACACAGTAGGTTACATCAAACTAAACTAAATATATCATATATCTACGTAGAACATTTTTGTTTATCTGAAACCTTTCAGTGACGGACGTTGGCTCTAATCCTGACATGCAGGCGTGTTCTAGTTCCTACAAATTGGCCTAGCGATTAACATTCACGGTCTTCCGTTTTCCTATAAATCCAGATTACTAGAAGCGACTGCATTGCTGACTACTTTCCAGAGTAACCCCCAAACACTTACGTAGATCGTGGTTAATTTATTGAGTTGAGTACGTTCAAAATTCTTTATTATCAGATAGGTATAGTAAACCGGTAACTAGTTTCTCATATTGTTAGATAATATTGTTTATTGGTAAGTACTACTTATCTTATTCCTTCGTTCTATCTGGTATGTTATTCTGTTTTGTACAAACCATAGTACAAGACAACATGTGTACAAGCTCTGCTTAGGTTGGGATTAGATGGCGTCGTGTGAATGTGTGAGGGAATATAATATTATATTCGTTAGTGTTATTCAATTACTCATATAAATAGTTAACATTAATAACGAGTCAAGCAACTGTATAATAGTTTGTTATGCAAATTATGTTAATTTAACTTTACTAACACAGAATATTATTATAAACATGACATACAGTTTTATTGTGTAATACGTAGGTAATATTTTTTCAAGTAAACGTTGGTCATTCTAGAGGTATGCTTAGGTCGTCATGGATTTGGAATGTTTATAATATATTCATGCAATGACGACAAGGCTTTAAAGTTTAAAGAACTTTTGTTAACTGCCATAGATACGTTATAAAGACATTACATAAAAACAAACATCCCATAAGTTTACATTTTTTTTCATATCGATAGTAAAGAACAATGCTCAAAAATGTATGGACACCGTCCCCACTTTGTAGCACTTTAAGATATATGTTAATCGAAAGGTATTAGTCATCTCTCTATTTTATTGTATGACAGCAAAGCTCAAATGTGTATCCGAAAAAAGTTATATCGCTTTAAAGAAACCGAAATCAGTCACAATAATTATGTTGCTGTTTATTGTACTTTTTCGAAATTATAGCCATTAAAATACATAAATAACAGTGTAGAATATAAGAGAAAAATATAAAAGATTATTTATTTATTTATTATTACGCGCCGTATATGCCCAATGACCCGATTTTTTCTTTTTTTGTGGGCACGAGTAAGTAGTTTGTCTCTTGGGACATTTACTACTTTACACTGGGTGTGGGGTGGATGGCCCTCAACCTAAGACATTTAAGTGTCATGCCTCAGGGGCACCCCCTGTGGGGCACGAACCTCGGCCTGGACCGTCACTAACAGGATGTGCGGAAGGCACGCTCTCTAGGAGCGAATGCGGCGCGTATTCCTGCCTTGGCGGCGACGGAACCGCGGACGTGTTGTTGTGGCTTCGCGAGCCGTATGAGCTCTACGTTAAGCGATCGCGATCCTATCACCCGGCTCTTTGAGAGCATGTGTAGGTCTGAAATTGTCTAAATGCCTTCCAATACCAAAGTACCACACGATACTGACGACATGCGCGCAGGCACCAACTGTTCTCATAGCAGTTAGGCATGAACAATATATGCCTGAATGGCGTTTATATCCTGTGCGTTATTTAAAACCAAATACCTGTAATAGGTCGCATTTGACCTATGTTTGGATAAAATTCGACCCCTCAAAAGAGTGCAATCTGCCGTGTTTATACCGTATTGGTTCATAATTGGGCTTGGAGTTGCACCAACTTCTATGTTGCAGACGCCGCCACGTAAATGTTCGCTAACATAGGAAGCTGCTATTTTTAAGTGTGATATGTCCCCAAACTAAACAAAATAGTATCCTCGTTTGACAATTCAGGGAACGGTATATTTATGGACTCATCAGTTAATGTTCTGAACGTATCCCGCTGCCTGTAACGTAGTTACCCAAGTCATTGTTGATGTGAATTCTGCGATAAATTCGTTCAACGAAATCTGTGGTATAGACAATGTCATGAAAAAGCTCCCTGGATGTATTGAGAAGCGCACCAGCAATTTGGTAGTCTGTGATAAGGAAGTGTTAATACACTTCCTCATCTCTTCATTCAATAATTTGAATACTACATTCCTGAACATTTTAAAATCACGTTTAAATCTCCCGTTTATGGCCTCAATGACCCAACGGACAAATTGTTGCTAGGTGGGATTTATTTGGTTCTTCATTCGTGAATCTGCGTCCAACGCCCTCAGCGAGTGGTTCTAGAAATTGAGAATAACAGTCAACCCCGAAAAGAGCCAAGCGTTGAATTTTCACAAGAAAAGGAGCCTCTCGGCAAAGACACCAAAAGTCAAGAAGTTCGGCTTCCCGATCCCTTGGGCGAGGGAAGCCAAAAACCTTGGAGTTATACTCGACGATAAAATCTCACTCCGTCCCCCTAAACATGGTTCGCAAGCGGGGCTCGTTTGTGATGGGACAGCTGCACTTACTCCTTCCAAGTTAGGATACATGAGACTTGTATTAGGCCAATCATGACGTACGCGTGCGTAGTTTTTGCACACCTTAGGCCACATAGCAGGATCCATAAGTTACAAACAATTCAGAAAAGGTTCATGCGCCAAGCGACGGGAGCACCGCGGTTCACGCGTAACGAGGATCTACACATCGACTTCGAGTTGCCGACCATCCAGCAACACATGAAACTCTGTTCCCGTGGTCCCGTCGCTACTTTGAAATGGCTGCCACTCACCCCAACCAACTAGTGGTTGAGGCATCCGGGTACATCCCCTCTAGAATATCCAAAATTAGAAGACCTAGACATGCTCTCGAAGAGCCAGGTGATAGGATCGCGATCGCTCAACGTAGAGCTTATACGGCTCGCGAAGCCACAACAACACGTCCGCGGTTCCGTCCTCGCCGCCAAGGCAGGAATACGCGCCGCGTTCGCTCCTAGGGAGCATGCCTTCCGCTCATCCTGTTAGTCGGTGACGGTCCAGGCCGAGGTTCGTGCCCCACAGGGGGTGCCCCTGAGGCATGACACTTAAATGTCTTAGGTTGAGGGCCATCCACCCCACACCCAGCGTAAAGTAGTAAATGTCCCAAGAGACAAACTACTTACTCGTGCCCACAAAAAAGAAAAAACCGGGTCATTGGGCATATACGGCGCGTAATAATAAATAAATAAATAATCTTTTAAATTTTTCTTATATTCTACACTGTTATTTATGTATTTTATTGGCTATAATTTCGAAAAAGTACAATAAACAGCAACATAATTGTGACTGATTTCGGTTTCTTTAAGGCGATATAACTTTTTTCGGATACACATTTGAGATTTGCTGTCATACAATAAAATGATCAAAATAATAAGGCCTTTCAATTAACATAGGTTTGAAAGTGCTACAAGCTGGGGACGTTTTGAGCATTGTTCTTTAATTACGGGTCGTTTACTGTCCGACTATTGTGTAGTGATGGACATTTAATGCGATTTATCAGCGACATTGTTCCACATAGTATTTACAATGACTGCGAAAATACTTTACCAATTTGACATTACTTTGTTCGTAAACATTTTAGGTCCAAAATGACTAGGTTACATAACAATTCTCAATCTATTTGCTTGCATTCAACTTTTCACTTAGGTATAGGCTTGCAAAACCCAATACGTGCAATCACGTACATCATAAAATTAACTTGTACAAGGATTACCTAAACCAGGTACACCTTAATGCTTTGAAATAAGACATATTTTTCAACGGAAAACTTAATCCTTTTTGTCGCCCTGCGTACCTATCAGACACAGCCTCGTGTTTTCCTACTTTGTATCAACGCTGTAAATGACTTTTTCCGACTAGATACTCGTAAAACAGACAAGCTACGTCCGTAATAAATATATATTAAGTGTGGAGTCTATATGAACGTTTCGCTTTCTCCCAAGAACGATTTCGAACGTCTCGAATAAAACTAGTTAAGAATGGAGTGGAGACTCGTATTACATTTTTACTGAACAAAATTTATTATGTGTATGTCGCCCGTAAGTATTTGTTAGTTTAACTTTATCAGTTAATTCACAAGACTATGATATGATAGCTCGTCATCGTAATCGTTTTTTAAATAATGCACTTTGATAATAATGTGATTGCAGATTGCAATTTGATTGATATTTTTTGATTTATCTTACTTTTTAATACTTACAGCTACATATTTGAAAGTTTTATATGCAAGTTCAATATTATGATAGTTCGTTTGAATCCCACACTAGACTATAATTCGATCTGTAAATTAATGGTCGGACTCTAGCTGTGCTTTGTGCCAGTTAATTGATCGTAATGTCCAACCGAGTATGAATTAATCCTAGTTAGAGTGAGCTCTTTTAAACAATGAAAAGACTAATAGCTATTGCTGATATTTACATTTGCTTTTGTATTTTTCCTACTAACGGAACATGAATTAAGGAAGAAAGTAGGAATCGAATCGAAGTCGAAATAAGCATAAGATCACAGAACAGTGCCGCTACAATCAGTAACTACAGCGCAAATCCGCGAAAAACTGTCATTGCACTCAATAAAAAGTTAACAATATTTATGGCCAGACTTTTACCACCTAATAAAAATTAAATAAAACTTTATTATAGTGTCATATTTATATCTGATTGCTTTTATCGAATGCTGCTTTGATTTGGTGCAATGGAGGTGTGATATACCTACGTTTGTATGTGATATGGTATCGGGGACATAAACGATACCCAGCCAATTGGACTGAAACGAATTGGATCGCCCTCAATTTGTCCTAGTACAATTCGCTTCCACTGCATTTTGTTTCACTGTTTCAACACAACTGTTATAGTATTTTCAGTTTATGTTCTGATACTATATTTATGGAAGTTTATATGTACTTTCATCTCGTGTTGGAACTAAATGTAAACAGTTTAGGATTATTTATAGGTCATGCTTCATAATGTGAACTTTCAATCAAATCTGTATTTAATATTATATAGATTGTTGAGGTTGAATGCGCTAATCCCAGGAACTACCGATGCTTAATTGAATTGTCCACTTTTAGAGGGAAGTTAGGCTACATAAAATGTCGCTACGGCCTATGGGAGCATAGCATTATTGAATTAAGTATGTTACAAAACACGAAGGCAGGTACAGCGTCTATAAAGCTGAAGAATTTGTTTTGGGCATAATCCATTTATCGAGGCTATAAGTTACGCAAATGGATATTTATTACTAGCTGACCTACGCAATTAGGATGCTATTAAGCCAATCCGCTATCTAGTATGCTACATAATTGGATAATAGCAACATGCGTTAGTCAAATTTTTATCTGAACGTAGTCGTGGGCAATGTATGCGATTTGGAGGGATACTAGCAATTGCATCAAAAGCTTAAAAATATGCTTTTTTAAATAACAAATTAATATGCATCAATTTCATTTGTAGAAGTTTGGAAGTTAATATTAATATAAACGTGTACGTACGTACAAACGTTTTATAATCACGCTTACCACATGAAGTTGCGTAAAAAAATTTTACCACCATAAACTCTTTTGTTTATGTTTTGTCGCACTCCCAGTTGAATAGAGCATAGTTATATAATGTAATGTTTGTGTAACACAAACAATACTGTGAGTACCTGTAACATATTATGTACAATTTTATTCTTCGTGACCTAAAAGGCTTCGGCTTCCCCCAAAGTTTAACAAGGCCGCCGTTGGTTTCCGAAGCAAAGTTTATATAAAACGAGAAACTGTCAGTCGTTCTGTTACAACATTTATATGTAGTCAACTTTCGACATGAATTTTCTTTTACTCTGACCTTGTTTTTAAACTTTATGCTACACGATAATAAAACGTTTTTATTTTATGTTTACGAGTAAGCAAACTTGGTTTTATAGGTGTCCAATGTGAATGATAAATTTTACACATGTTCAATCATATATGCCCAGGTCGAACATGGATTTCCGTTTACTCATAAATGTATTAAAATCGACATTCCTTTTTCCTCTTACTGAAAAAATTGTTAAGTTCATTGATGTGGGAAATCTATAAGTAGGTAATATAATACTTAAGTGAACAATTCAAACGAAATAATTAGACAAGTTACAAAGGATTGTTTACGATGGATATAATAATGATTTATATATTTATTTATTATGCATTCACAACATGTTCCGCGGAGCCAATGAATGTTCCCGATTGGAATGGCGGCGTTCACGTGGAAAAGGCGGTACGCCGTGAAGGCTTTCTCATCCGTTCACTCAGATGTAATTATTGAAATTTGAACAGGCCTTTATTCCTTAATATTTTTCCTAGCCTAGGATATATTCTTTGACATTTTTTGGGTAAATATATGAATAGTTTTCATAAAGTAGGCAGTTTATCATGAAAGTTTGTCTGGTTAGTCGGTATGTAAGGACGGTCGGCGCCACTCTGTCTGCAAATAGTAGTGATGGAAGATCGGTTATCTCTACTCTGTTATAATTGTATCGTTTGTAACTTACCGACCTAACCTCTTTACTATTATCTCTTTATCTTCATCTCCTGGAAATGGACCAGGGAAAGTTAAATTTATGTTGGTACAGTTCCAAAAATCTGTATGTTTTTGAAATGATTATTTGGCGATTTATATCATGTAACAAGTAATAAAACTTCAATCATCAGATTATTTTATATGTAACTTGTTTTCTTAACTCAACATACTTGCAAAAGATGCTATAAAACATGTTAAGTACCTACTCGTATATGTTAAAAACAGATTACATGAACATACGAACGTTCTTCAAATCATCTGTCCATTCTGTGTCCTTATCATCGCTTCAAATAACTACGGTTTTCATTAATGGTTCCAGATCTTTTAGTCGTAACTCCAAAGAATATGTACTTTTAAAATCGAACGTGTCTTCAAAGAATAGGTATGTCCTCTAATAATATGCAAATATCGTATATTTGTTCATCTAATGCAGGGTGATCTTTTTCTTTATCACTAAATCACAGTTATCTACCGAATCATGACAGGCGTCTTCAAGTAAAATAGAAAATTGTCGGAGTCACATTATATTATACGATAATAGTCTAGTAAACTTAACCGCGTCATCAACAATCTACTCGCTACACTACACCGCAAGTAGGTACGTTTCTTCATTTTGTTAAAATCCTTATAACACACCTACCTATATAAATAAATTCAATCATGGCTACCTTAATCATACCTGCATTTGAAAGCGGCGAATCCGAACCAACTTGCATTTAATCAATACTGAACTCTGATGTAACGAAATACGTACAAAAATTGCAAAACAAAAACACGAAGCTGTATGCAAAAGTTGAATATTACCATGGTCGCACTCGAGTATTGAGGTTTATTACTTTTAATGCTATTTTACATTCCGTATTCGTATTGCTCAAGTTATATTTGTCACCCTAGCCCTCATTCGATTTGCCAATTTCCTATTCGAGTTCACGTCTCCCGGTTGGTAAATATAAAAATAAACGTGATGAAGTGACTTGTAAGATTGTTTTTGAGCTTGTCAGGATAAAAAAATATTATACTAAGTGTTTTACATAAAGAGAGATAAGGAGGCACAGGACAAAGAAAAGTGTGGACGTTTAAAGGACGTGAATGTCCAGCAGAATTATGAATATTCAATTTATTGTTTGTTTTTAATTTTTGTAAACCACGAAAGTTAGTTTTAGTTTCGTTATCCCGAAACGTACTTAAGACTCAAATTGAATAATAAATATTAGCTTTTTGTTTACATTACAGCCACCTTAATGAAGCCTTTCTGTAAACCAAAAATAAGTTGATACCATTACAAATTAATTGCAATGTAGAGCCGGCCAACTTCAGTCATGAACTTGGCCTGTTACTAACCACTAATCATGAAAATAGTTTAATGGTTTACTTTTAATGTTACATGTAGGAATTACAATACAATTACTCAAGTAAATTATAATCGGGCTCCCTATTTAAGAACTCTTAACAAAGTAACATTATATCAATAAAACGTGTGACAAGCTATGGGTATAAATTAGTTAAAATTTTCCTCCTACGTAATTGAATCTCACCGTCACAGCGCATATTATGACTCCGCGTTCCATATATTCAGACGCTAAATGATTTCCTAGGTCGTACGCTGCATGGACTAGGCGTAAAATATTATTACGTGAATAGCAATGCGCCAAAATAATTTATTGAGTGGGCGTTATGAAGTTCTACTCATGCAGTATGACTTTTTAATTTTTGTTTTTTGATTGTGATCTTAATTAACAAACTTAAATTATAGGATCCTGGCATCGCCATCAATGAAATGTGGATGGCACAATCTTTAGAAATCTTTCATCCCATTAATTAATAAAGATCATGTTCCTTGCTAATTAAAATCATGGTGCACCAACGGCAACGTGCCTATTTCAAACGCGTTCGCGAATGACAACAACACAGAAATCTATTCTATAATATTCAAATAATCTTGACTACCTATATAAAACAATCTATACATAGCGATTACTACAGCTTACCTATTTTATATATCACGATTAATATCCTTATATATTTTTAATTGCAGGTGGATTGTCCATTCATCGTGTGCATGACCTACGCATTCCACACGCCGGACAAGCTATGCTTCATATTAGACTTGATGAACGGAGGAGATTTACACTACCATCTATCACAGCATGGTGTTTTCAATGAGGCTGAGATGAAATTTTATGCTGCTGAAGTTATTTTAGGTAAGGAGGATGAACTTTATATTTTTAATTCTTTAACATCATATTATGTATATCAGGACTAAATGTTTTGTTATATTGTACTAAGGCAAAATGTATGGTAAGTAAAGTATTTTATGTCAGGCAATACTGGGCGATAAAGATTTTTTTTATTTTATTTTATGTGGGATGCTTACAGCTATAATACAAATAGTAAGGGTTAGTAGTTACTTATGACAATAATAAGCATCCACATATAATGGACTAGCTGTAAAACGCGACTTTGTCCGCGATTAAATTTGAATAAAAAATAAAAAAAACTTGTATAATTCATACATAGTTTATTCATCATCATCATATCAACCAATCGACGTCAACTGCTGTACATATGCCTTCTCCAAGTATTGTCACCTTGTGCGGTCCTGTGCCTCCCTCATCCATCGGCTTCCAGCCGTCCACACCAGCGCTTTTCGGTACGCGGTCGCCATTCCAGAATCTTTCTGCCCAAACAGCTGTCGGTTCTCCGCGCTATGTGCCCTGCTTGTCGCTACTTTAACCGGTTATGTCGGTTACTTTGGTTCTCTTGCGAATCTCCTCAATTTTGATTCGATCACGCAGGGAAACTCCCAACATAGCTCTCTCCAATGCCCTTGAATGACCATGAGCCTTCTGAGTAGGCCCATAGGTCAGGCTACAACATAGCTCTCTCCATTGCCCTCTGGAGTGACCATGAGCCTTCTGAGTAGGTGCATAGGTCAGGCTACAACATAGGTCTCTCCATTGCCCTCTGAGTGACCATGAGCCTTCTGAGTAGGCCCTTAGGCCCCCTACATTTGAAATTTTTTTTTGTCATAGCTTGATGTTATATAGCCTATAGCCTGTCTCGATCAATGGTCTATCCAAAACTGGAAACTAAATTCAATTCGAAGAAGTAGTTCCTGAGATTAGCGCGTTCAAACAAACAAACAAACTCTTCAGCTTTATATAATATAATAGTATAGATTACTCAGGGTACTAAGAATAGTAGATAACATGATAAACCCATGACGCGTATGAGGGATTTCCTATTTTGGCGTACACTCTTAGATCAACGAATAATGCTTACCACGCAATAATGATGACGTACAATGGTTTTAGTTGATTAACAGGTTTCTATTATAGATTGATGGACTCTTGCAAATTTGAGACTTAAAACAAAGACGAGACAGGTCATTTATGCAGGACTACAAACTATAAGTATTAGCCCTCTTAATTGTTACGAATACATTTTCGGTCCTACTTATAAACGCCTTTTTAATTTTAGTTAATTGATTAGTTTAAATTCAAACGATTTTACTTTTAAAAATCTAGCTAAATTGTTATTAAATTTAAGAGGCTTTTATGAGTAAGACCGTTTCTGTATTAAGTGCATGATTCTGTTTCTCTAAAAGGCAGGGGATGATCATACACTTACATGCCAAGTAACTAAACAAAATGGACAAATCTACGTATTAATTCCTTGTCTATTCCACATTTCATAGATGGATGTCCACTCAGTGGTATTTCATCTGACCGTGCTTCGGAGGGGACATAAAACTCCGGTCCCAGTTGACGTTGTAGGGACACAGTCGTTATGTCACGTAAAAGACCTTTTTATACGGTTCCGTAGAAAAAAAAAGGTGAACTACTACCTAAATATTTTTTTCGTGAACGAAGTCGCGGGCAACAGCTAGTATCTTATATGATCTTTCCTGTTCCATTAACAAGTATTGACCGACAAGATGCACATCGGCATGAGAACAATTGAATTTAATTGCTAGTAATATAACTCGCAGATAGTCACGTTCATCTAGCCGTTCTTTAGATGTAAAATGCGAGTCCAACATTCATTGGAGGAAATATGCATTTTTTACGTTTTTCTTTATTTCTGGTAACTTTTTTGTACGGTTGTTAGTGGACTATTTTTTTCTTTCTTCCCTAGGAATAGAGATTTTCTACTCTGTGGCCGTGTTTTTAAATAGTTTTCTAAACAGTTTGCTTCAGTAAAAAAGTATCTCAATTATTTAAATTATACTCTAGTAATTCTCACCGTTTTGCGCCTTTATCGGTGAGAGAGGATCAATGTTACTAACAGTTACCAGTAGTTGGTAAACCGTACTTCCTAAAAAAATATACTATAATAATACTTAAAATAATAAGGACACTATTAGTATTATAATTGTATGAATTCAAAGTTAAATAATTGTATTAAACAAATAATTTTTAATTTTAATACTTATATAATTAAAAATCCATTAAGTCAGAAAAGTATTACAAAATACAATATCTTTTCATGTTTGCACTTAAGTTTTATAAACCAGTAAGTAAGTACACGTGGAATCTAAATAATGTTTAGGGGGAACTGTTTCCAGTTTAACCTTAAAATGTCGGAAACGCTCATTTAGTGAGTGACGTTAAATGACATTTGTTAAGATTGTAAACAGAAACCGCATTGTTGTTAGGGAAAATCTATGTATTCATTTATTTTTGGGTAATATCTCGCTGAACACACAAATATATTGTGACGTCATTTACTGTATATGAAATTATGTGTATATGAAAATATAAGTCAATGGAGAATTAATATTCTATTCAGTTCTTTGTCAGCGATACTTCATCCTTTTTTCTTAATTTTAAGACTAAAGTGCCAACGGGTACAGAGATAAAGAAAAGGTGTGCACTTAAAATAAATGATACCCCTTGTGAAAAACATAACTTGATTAAAAATTATTAAAAATCATCATCATCATATCAGGCAATAGATGTCTACTGCTAAACATAGGCCTTCTCCGAAAATAAGGTAAAAATAAGGTCAAATAATAAAGGAAATATTATTTTAACTGATAATAAAATCCTTTATCAGTTTGTTGTTAATTAAATCTAGCCTAAATCTATACCTAATGACAGGTCAGTAGACAGCTGATAAAAGGAATAATGTGTTGTTTTTATTTTTATCTAATTTTTATCTAGACGCATTTATAGCTTACAAGGTCATACAACAATGATGATAGATATTAGGGCTTTGTTAGAACTAAATTATATTTGACTGCAATGCTAGTAACGAAAGTAAATGAGAACTTCCAGGAAGTACCGACGTTACATGCTTTTCTGTCTACGTCAACTGATTTTAGACTAGGCCCGGCTCCATATAAAGCAATGGTTAAATTTGGTATTCGAGACGGGTACTCGGGTGGTATAGTGGTCATTGCGCTGGCCGCGTATAGTCCAGAGACGCGGGTTCTTGTCCCGTCGAGTGTAAATTGTTTCCATTGTCTTTCCTCTTTTCGTATTTTTCTAGTTATACCTAAGCTTTATAGGTAAAAAATTATATGTGATTTTAGACTTCCAATATAATTTTTAAATGACTTCATTTGTGCTTAACAATTAAGTAATTGTAATTCTTTTAACCTAAATAGTCAATTAAGGAAATAGGTTTACTAAAAATCCATTTTAACTGGTTCCAGTATAATGGTTAGGTTATTTTTATCAAAACCTAACCATTTTATGTAAAGGTTTAATACGGTTGATCTTCTACTGCAGTGCACAGATCTAACTATCAAAGACCTGGCAATCTTGGCTTACAAACACCACCTATATCTTTTATTTAACATTTAGGATACGTGTATTCCTAGTCTGTCGGTACTATAATAAATTTTGCACTACATATTTATTATTATTATTATTATCAGCCTGTACTGTCCCACTGCAGGGCAAAGGCCTCCCCTTCAGACTTCCACTTCTCCCGATCCGTGGCTTCCGTATTACATATTTACTAAAATTTTATTTTCTTTTACAGGTTTGGAACACATGCACAAACGTCACATAGTGTACAGAGATCTGAAGCCGGCGAACATACTCCTAGATGAACACGGACACGTTAGAATATCAGATCTGGGATTAGCTTGTGACTTCTCCAAAAAGAAACCACATGCCAGCGTGTAAGTAAAGCTTTATATTATGTTAATACTGACCCCTACATTCATACGATTGTTGGACAAAAGTCTCATCTTATAAGAAACGGAAATTGGTTGTATAATGTATTATTACCATTGATTATAATATTACATACTAAGACAACACAGACAGAAACTACGGAACGCCATGCACTACGATGCGATCCTTACAAACCTGTTTTGCTCTATCTTTATTCATACATATATGTATTCTAATTAAATATAGTACCTACTATAGTTGCTTTGATCGTATGGCAACCGACAACAGTGGTTTAGCCTTTCAGGCCATCCGTCCAAACGACTACTGCCCCTACGACTGTAACCGTGAACAATGCTAGACTCCTTTTCCTTCTACCTAGGCATAAGATTGACTGTTTCTAAATTCGATCCTTGATCGTACCCAAGCCCAAAACTTTCATCAAGATCACCATCAGTCAACTGGCCAGCTGTACATAGACTACGTCCCAATACCTCCACTTAATAATTAAATCAACAATTAAATACCAAAAATGTAAACACAAAAAGCAAGTACTTAATGCCTTACAAAAAAAAACACAATCAAGTAAGAATTTCAAAACAATGAATAAAACAACATCGATAAAACAATTGAGGATAATAAATATATAAGAATACATTAACACGAGTAAAGTATTGGCTAGTATTGAATAGTTTACGTATGTATTGATTGACGTAAGGGAATGACAATTGTTTTAATTGTTTGTTACGTAATCGTTTGATAATTTGTTCGTGAGTACGGTTGTAGTAGGAATGTTAACATTTTATTGAATACGGTATTAATCGTGGTATTTATATTTGTATATTTTAGTTTCCGTTTTTACTGTGTTGATTAGAACCCAGGTTCTTCGCTGTAATACTTTAGTAAACGAATTTGTTAAATAAATATCATTACTAGTAATTTGACAAGTATATCTCTGAACTACCCCGGGGCTCAGGTGATTATATGCGTACTAGTAAAGAATTAGTATCAGTAAATATAATAGGTCAGCCACACTTCTAGTATCGTGCACATTATAAGCTAAATCCTATAAGCTTGCTATAATTGTAAGAGAAGGAAACTCGAAATCATGACTAAACCTGCCTATTCAACATCTCTTTACCAGACAAAGTTCCCTCTCTCCGTAGTATTCTGCGTATGAAGCGATGAGCGTAAGGTCTGACTTTAAAGAACGTTTTATATCATTATACAAAATATATTTAACGTTCTTTAGAGTTTAAATTGAGCTAATATATCTTTTTTTTCTTTAGCATTCTCTCTTATTATGACTCATCTCTAGCACATATTTAATCATAATTTATACATTTTTCAGCGGTACTCACGGTTACATGGCCCCCGAAGTTCTATCAAAAGGCACCGGCTACGATTCGTCAGCGGATTGGTTCAGTTTTGGCTGCATGCTGTACAAGCTTCTCAAGGGACACTCGCCGTTCCGCCAACACAAGACGAAAGATAAACACGAGATCGACAGGATGACGCTTACTATGGTAATTTTTATTATTTTATATTTACGACTGTTTACCTATCAACATCTCTTTTAGAATGCCTTCAATCTAACATTATATAATATGTATAGTATCAATTAAATCTTAAATGATTGCCTCGGTAGCAAAGCTGTCATGTTTGGTCCACAAATTATTATAAAAATAATAATAAGTTATAAGTCTAAGCACACGGTTTAATAACGAAACGCTATGAAAAAACCTATCTGTATAATGCAAGACTACTTACAAACAATGCTAATATTTCTTCAAACACTGCACTAAATAAAAATTTCGGTGTATATGGTATGATCAGAAAATATGGGGAAGGCGAAGGGGGTTTTTAGTTTCTTATTCCTTATTAGGCTTTGTATTAAATTTACAGGTTGAAACTATATCAGTTTAGGTAAAAACTCTTTCCCTGGAACGTGTATGATAAAAACATCGTGTCTATTGCCGGAACAGGCAACTTGTTCAGTCTGTTGTGTTATGATATATACTGTAACTGTTTTTTCCCCAAATAAACTAAACTAGCATAGAGCTAAATCAGAATTTATCTCGCTAAAACTATATGTAATCTTCCTTCCCCCATTATATTGTATGTATTGAATTTTTATGTTAAAAGCAAAAGATGGAATTTCACGTCTGCAATAGAATTACGATATATTTCAGAATGTCGAGCTGCCGGAGTCGTTCAGCCCTAGCTTAAAGAGTTTACTCGAAGGATTACTGCAGAGGGATATTAACAAGCGGCTCGGATGCAAAGGACGGGGGTAAGTGCTCTTTGTAGTAATTTATACTTTATGTACACTCAGAGAAATTAATTGTTTAGCAGTTTGCATAATTTTGAAATCGGTCAGGTTATCATCTTATTTCTATTTTGAGGTATAATATCTTTCAAATTCGTTATGATTATTTCGGTAGGCATATAATACGACTAAATTACGTAGGTAGACAACCTGCTAAACAATTAATTTCCCTGACCGTACAGTTAAAGGTAAAGCCTGTCATTGTCTTCTTCTCTATCTCTTTTGATTTCAATTCTCTTGACGTCCACTCTGCTGCAAAACAACTTATCGTATAGTTAGAGTAAAAAAAAAGCATAGTATACGTTATGCTTTTTTCTAAATTATAAATTTGAAACAATTCCAATATTTTGTTTTTTTGTCTTTTTTTTTTGTTCAATTTTTTTGTTCCCGTAAACCAAATATCCTAGCTTTTGCATCTTCCGTTCAAAGCTGTTAGATACACTTCGTTCGAGCAGATAAGTCAAGATTTTCAGTAATTAGAGAACTGTTAATGAGAGAGAGATTAACCATGTAGGCGTATCACCACCATATCTCTTCGCCAGGGACTTGTAAAAAACTAAGCAACCACTTCGTAAAACTTAGTAGCTCTTATGTAGCAATTAAGAAAAGCAATTAAGCGAGCCTGGCCAAGCTATTAGCTAAATTTCCCTCTAATTCTAAAAGGCTCTAATTGAAAAAGGCATATCTTACAGTAGGACCTACATAGCTACAGTACGAAGAGAAAACTAATAGTTCATTCTTATTACATTCCAGTGCTGACGAAGTAAAGGAGCATGTGTTCTTCGCCGGTATTGATTGGCAACAAGTGTATCACCAGAAATACACGCCGCCGTTGATCCCGCCCCGTGGTGAAGTTAATGCGGCCGACGCGTTTGATATCGGCAGCTTTGATGAAGAGGATACTAAAGGAATTAAGGTATTTATCATTATTATTATTAACTACTTTAACCCTTTCACAGGGCCGCCAGCAGACACAATAGTAAAACAATGCACGTGTACCACATATGGTACACTGCACTGGGAACGTGTTAATTCATCATCATATCAGCCAATTGACGTCTACTGGACATAGGCCTCCTCCAAATAATGCCACTAATTTAATAAATTATTTTTAATTTGCTAAGCTCTTAATGTTATAAAAAATAATTGCAATATTATATTTTGGGTATTTTTTCTGTATTGGTCTGGATGGTTGTACGATAAAGTAGCCTGAGATCGCAGCAGAAAGCAATGGGGAAGACGTTTGCCTAGCCGTGGGACAGTTACATAAAATAGAAATATTAGTCTTTTAATATAATTATATTTTTTTTATCTATCAGCTGTCAAACGCTACTTTTCCATGATAAGTACTACATAAAGAATACTTTTTGGCTTAGATTCTCCTATGATATGAGCAAACACCCAATTCTTCAGCTTTATTGTATCACAAACTGTACTTGTAATCAAATGAAATACGAATACAGCTTGAGTACATATGTATGTAAAAAGACACTGATTTATGACAATAAAATTAATAATTGTGCCAAAACAATCCTGCAGAACGTAGTAGTATGACGCCCCCCAGCTAGGTGGACCGACGACCTCATAAAGGTCTCTGGGTCGGATTGGATGCGGAAGGCGCAGGACCAAGTTCTGTGGCGCTTGTTAGGAGAGGCCTTTGTCCAACAGTGGACTGCAATAGGCTAGTTGATTGATTATATTGAATCCTGCAGAATATTAACATATTCCTTTTATTTAATTTCCAGTTGACGGAATCAGATCAAATGCAATACAAAGACTTCCCACTCGTTATATCGGAGCGTTGGCAGAGCGAGGTGGCGGAGACTGTGTTCGAGACTATTAACCAGGAGGCCGATAAGATGGAACAGAAGAAGAAGGCCAAACAGAAACAGAAGTTTGATGCTGATGAAAAAGGTATACCTCTCCTTCTAATTTTCATAACAGCCCATTAATGTCCCACTGCAGGGACGGGCCTCCCGTGACGGAGGGATACTTGGCCTACTCCACGCTGGCCAGACAGATTACTGTAGGGTTTAATTTCAAGATTTCCTTCTTTTTATTTCGTAAAGATAATGTTCACGGATAGTCCCTTAGTCGGTATTTACGACAGCCGTGGGATGAGATAGGGTGGTGACATATTATATTCTTACTCCGACACCACACGGAGGAGGTTCTAATTCTGATATCGTGTAATTGATAAATTGTTTCGTACTATCTTATACCGAGGTATAGGTACAAAAATAGTTATCACATAATCTTTAATAGTTAAATCTTTTTGCCTGGAATTAATTTACGACAACTACAAGAGCGGCAAGGCAAGACTTATGCAAGGTGTCTTCGCTCACCTTATGAGAATTTTTCTAACCCTTCTCTTTCGGCTTTTTTTTTCCTTGTTGCCTTTCTAATTAATGAATTACGATGGTCACTTGCCAGGAAAATTAACAAAATGCAAATATTTTTGATCTCCCCTATTAGTCAATTTCGTACAGAACAGAATTAGTAAGGTTGTTCCGTTAATATCGTTAACTTTATTAATAAATATTAGCTATTTAGCTATATAATCCCGGTCCCGAAACAATATGACACGTGCATTATATCAAATCAGTATAACTGATATTATTTTTTATTTATTTACAGAATCGGACTGTATACTCCATGGATACATCAAAAAGCTTGGAGGTCCATTCGCCAGTGCGTGGCAGACTCGCTACGCAAAATTGTATCCAAATCGACTTGAATTACACTTGGAGAACAGCGCCAAACCAGAAATGATACTACTCGACACTGTGGAAGAGGTGTCTTCAGATCTCGTGTCTATAAAGGGCGAACAGTGCATCGTGCTCAGAACTAGAAATGATACTAAGATCGTACTTACTAATACTGTAAGTAGTATATTTTTTTAATGTAAGCCCACCGACCCGACCCCGACGTGAGACGATTTTCCAATTGGCCATTGGGACCATGGCCCGATGGCAGATGTTCGACAGGCTTGAATTTGATATCATTTATCACAATTTTTATTTTTACCATTTTAATCAGCTCTCGCAGAGTCAATGGCCTCGATAAACTAAACATATCTAATTTAGTACAGATACACATTGAAAAACAAACTTATTCAAAGTTGAGTCGTAGTTGTATTTAGTAAGCGAGTCACTCATGTTGAAGATTTCATAGTTATGTTCATTATAGTGAACAAAACACCATAGCCAGATAATTAGAGATAGAGTATTGTTAAAGTTTTCACATGTGTTTTCGTAGTTTTGTTCTTGGTAAAATAGTGACCGTTTGTATGTTTTTAGGACGAAATCGGGTTGAAGGAGTGGGCGCTGTCCCTGCGGTCCGCGCACAAGTGCTCGGCCGAGCTGCTGGCGTCCATGGCGCGCAAGGCGGGCAAGATCTACGGCACGGACGGCAGCAAGGAGTCCGCGCCCGCGCCCAACGGCACGCAGGGCAACTAGCACGAGCTGTCCGCGCCGCAGCGAGGCGCGAAGATGTTCCGCCGCTCCAAGAGCGCCGCGCAACTTATCAAGTGAGTGACCCGAGAACTGTAAAGCGCTCGACGCTGGACGCTGGACGATCACGTGTATACATATACATAATACTATATCGCGTTTACCTCCGCTCGTTCTCGAACGTGGATAATACTAACTTTTGTAATCGTTTGCACCGATTGAATTTTGTAATTATCGACGTAACGTTCTGGATGTTGTATTTAACTCTGTGGTAGGTATTGTAAAAATTTAATAACTTATAATTCGAGTAGATAAGCATAGCGACTACTATATGTGTTTGTGCGATAGATCGATTATAAATATTATATAAAATTAAAATAATAACGTAACGAGTAAAACGGTCGAGTTGGTTAAATAATAAAAATTAGAGAAAATCTTGACAATTTTAATGCAATTAAATTGTTCGTTGTGCGTATAATTATAGAAGCTTCAAATTAATCGATTTATATCGTAATTAGATATTCTAGCACTTTGGTTACGACTCTGATTATTGCACGAAATTGGAAATGTTTTACGACCTGCGTTTGTTTTGTAACCTGTTGCTCTCTCACGCAACGTTAAAGATAAGTTACTGTTTATAGTTCCTTTTTATGTAATGTTATAATGGAACAATCATGATTATTTTGTAATGTAACGGTACTTAATATAACAATTAACTTGTATGTTATGTCCCGAACCAACTGTTAGTTAAGTTTCAACATTATTTATATGAATAAATACAAAATGTAAGTAGATCTAATAAAAATCTCTTTTCATATAATATTTAGAGGCAATACTTTTCTAACAACATTTAGGTGTGATTAATAACAATAGTTGTAAAGGCAATATTTAGAGAAAGTAAAAAATTAAAAGCATGTTCAATGTAAAAAATAATTTATGTGGCAATTATTTGACTTAGTATTTATTCCATAGATGATTTCTTATGGCCTGGCCACAATGACATTTGTATGTTGTGTATGTTATATAATAATTGTATAGCAATGCAAATTTTAGTTATAAATATTGTTTTTTTAAGTCTGATGCAGATTTAGTTATATTATAACCTTTGTGGTTTTACGTAATGTTGCCATGGTTTTTTTATATAAGTTTTATTATGTATATCTTTATTATTATATTCCATTATTTATGTTTAAGTTTATCGAGGACATTGAAACTGTAAGAGCTGAGCAATACTTAAAAATGGTGATCAGGGTGAGATAATAATATTGTATATAAATTATTGCTGAATGTTATAAAAGCTGGTCTATAAATTGGTGAGCATACAAGCCTCGTTTGAGTTAAATGAATACTATGTTTAGTGATTTGTTTGGCAATAATGTTAATTGTACTTTATCTTCATTGCCTTTTGGCGTATATTCGCATGGAAAAAGTATGTCGACCATCTTCTGATGAGTGTTAAACTTACGTTATTAACAAACGTCTTTTAAAAGTAAAGCGGCGCTTAAACTAGACATTTGTATAAGAATTTCTAGTTTATGCGCCGCTTTACTTTTAACAGACGTTTGAGTATTCGGCAGTTAGAAGCAAATTTCTTAATTCAACTGGTTTTACTTCTTCTCTTTACAGTGCCATACATATCAAAGTATTTACTGAAATTGCCATACAAATTTAACATACAGCTGACTAGGTAAACAGTCAAAAATATTTTTAAAGTTCAAATATCTGTTTTTGTAAGTGTTTTTTTTTTAAAATGAATTGCTACAACACAGTTTATTGTAACATATCAGTATATAATATATCAGTACTGGTTTGTCTTCTAGTATTTTTAGCATTGCTTTGCTCCTTTTTTAATCAATGTTTACTTAGGAACGCCTTCATAGGGCCACTTGGCTACTTATTATTAATGTAAATTATGTTCAAATAAATTGTTTTATTATATAGATTGTTATTATGCTAGTCAAATAAATAAAATGATTGATTTTTAAATAAAAACTAAGTATATGTATAATGTAATAGCTGTTATAGCTAAAACAGTATTATAGGTTAGTTGTTTTCTTTATAAAAAAAAATCTTTCTAATGTGATATGTTTACATAGAAATATTAGATAAAATATTTGACAGTAGATGTTTTCCTCGAAATAATTTTCCTCATATACACGAATATTTAACGCTTAGTTGATAATTTTTTCTTAATAAAAATAATTCATGCTGTAAAAGATAAAAAAACGTAGAGATGATTACGACGTAATTATTTGTTTATTAAATGTAGTTAAATAGTTAGCACTTTGTAAAGCCCCATTTGCATTTTACATAGAATTTGAAAGCCAAAATATTCGGAGGTGATCAACATTCCGGTATGCCAAATTAGATTATAATGTCATGCATTTAATGTTTTTTTTCGCACAATATTGATCAAAGGAAAATCATTTTTTATTATAGTTTTATAGTAATGTTGATAGGCGCCGGCTATGTCTGCATCAGACTAACTGTTACATACCTTTGTTAGATAATATTTTTATTGTGAACCTACATTATGTGTAGTAAATTGTTTATTTAATCATTTTGTTGTTTTTTTTCTTCGCTGCTTGGTTTACCCGAGGGATATGGTAAAGTCCATTTCACGAAAGAAGTCCCACGGCAATTTGTGGAACTAAATTTTACAGCACGGCCATGTTATCGATTATCGATGTTATCAAGGGTGTTAGTTGTTGCAAACGATGCCAAAAACTGTAAAAAGTGCTGGTCGAGAAATGCTATCAAAGGTAGAGGAATTCTGTGAAGCGGAGCACAAGAATCAGAGTCTTTTAATACCATGAAACAATGTTTGCTAGAGAGTTGCGCACTTTTTAGGGTTGCTATACGAAGAATTTTTGAATTTTTGATGGGAATTTATTGAGTTTTTAATGGGAAAATATTTTTAAAGTTATTAATACGTGTTAATATTTTATTAAACTTAAATAATATAAGAATAGTATCATTGCACAAGATATAAAATATATAAAAAAAATAAAATTATAATGCTAATTTATATATAATATTGGTAGGTTAGGTGATTTTTCAAATAATAACTTTTTGGTGTAACCTACCTTTATTTTAAATAATTTGACCCGAATGGTAAGGGTATGAAACAAACATTCTTCATTAATAAACATTCCTAATTCACCCATTGCCAGTCCAAAATTATGTTTATTCAACTCGAGACCTCTACATGGTAGTCAAACACACTAGCCATTAAGCCATGGAGGTCGCCATAACTGCTTACCTAAAATTAGTACATTTTTTTCATGAGTAAAGAACTCTTATTTCGTATTTAAATAGTTGGGAAGATTTTTTATAAGATTGGCAACATTGTTTCTCGCGAATACAGCGCCGCACCAAAAGGACTTCTTTCGTGAAATGATCTCTAAAGAGTTTTTATTAATTGTTGTAGACGACTTTAAAGTCTATAGACTATGAAGGGTTGCAGTTTGATCTATTTATGGTGAGAATGTAGGTCTGTAGGTATAACTGCTGCCAGAGCGCTCGTATATGCGGTTGCGGGTTAGAATCCCTAGCAAGATATCAATGCAATCCACAATTACATTATTAAATTCATTTTACATTTTATTTCTAAGCACCAGACCTCTGGTCCAAATAAATCATCTACTACATCAATAGCACTATCGATAGTGTCAACACAGTATCTATAATACGATTGACAGTATACTATCGATAGTTTTGCTATTTTGACTTTCAATACTATCGATAGTATTGCCGACTGATAATACTATTGTCACTTTTCTAGCTATCGATACCATCGCTAGTCACACTATTGGAAATTATTGATAGACTATCAATCAATCGGCGACACTCAGAGATCTGGTGTCGACTGCCTCAGTAAGACGACAAATAAATGTTATTGCCATTGGATGCCAATATTAGGCTACTTTTGAAGTCTTTATTTTTGTAAAACTTAAATTCAGAAATAGAATGACTACCTGATAGGGACACAGAAGGCTAACTCGACCACACCACACTGGGGTAGTACTAAAAATACTCATAAACACGCTGAACTATGACATCAAGATAAGGTGGCCTCTTGATTAATTAAATTGAATCTATAGGAAGAGTAAGTAAAATAAACTGGAAGAATGAATTAGATTTTTGAAACATTTACAAAGCTAAACGAAATTTCAAGCGATAAAATGCTTTTTAATAACATCCTTCTATAAGAAACGAGCCACGAGCCTTTCTATCCACTCTCTACATAAAGTTCAATATGATCCTGAAAAATACTGTAGATCTATGGCATTGTCAACACATGAAATAATTAAAATCTGTCAACATAATCAAACAAACATTTCAAAGTAATGGCGCACTTAAAACAAAATATCAAATAAAACATGTAATAATTACTGCAAAAATATGAAATATATTTTACATAAAAAACAAGCGGAGATACAAAATTTTCTTATGAAAAATAATGCCCTTAGATGTTACATTAAATGATGTGGTGTATTATGCATCACTTATACTCTGTATCTTTTTAGGAAGTATTTATAAAAGTATCAAAGATTTGGAGACTAAAAAGACTTATGGCGCTGGACTTGGAATACTCATTACGTATATAATATGTGGATATCATATATATCATTCTTTACTTATTGTTTGGGGAAATTTAATTATAATCAGATGTTGTGATAAAAAGTAAGATGAATATTCTTTTTGTTTGATACGAGTGGTTTGTATTTCTCGAAACTGCATTTATGGCAAAGCGGTTGTGTATGTGTTAATGTTAGTTTTATGTCTGTGATATTTCAGCGACACAATCGCGCAAAAAAGACTCTCATATTGATTTTCTGATGACTAAACCCCGAATAACGTTACCACGAAAACATGCAATCACGAATTTTCATTCTGGCACTCGCCGTGTGCTGAAGCAGCTCGCTAGCTTCGCTCGCTCAGCTCGTGCGTCGCATTGTCATCGTTCTAACCTAACCTAATCTTTCGACAATGTAAAAACGATGTCAACATGAAAATTCATGATTGCATGTTTTCGTGGTAACTTTATTTTAGGTTCAGTAATTCGGAAATCAGTAATTCACCCCGCAAAAAAACCCTTGAGCGCTGTACCTCGAGCGGGAGTTGTCTATAAAAAGGTGTCGTTGGTTTGCTAGGATTCGATTCCCACTAAAAGAAAATCTCCTTGGTATATAAAAAAAGACAATGTTGTCAATGTGCTGAGTGTGATTTCTATGTAAATATTATTATTTTACTTATTAAAAACAACCTCACGTGGTTTAGCGATGACATGTAAGGTTGCGCGCTAGACTGGTAGATAAGGAAGTGACAGAAACGCGCACGTTGAAGGTGGCCTCTGTCCAGCTGGACGTCTTTTGACTGACAAGATGATGATACACGCAGTCTAAGCCGTTGGAAAAAACGTTGACTAAGTACTACTGGTAAAAAATGCCTTTGGCATTAAGCCCGCCTTGGTGCATGTACATAAAGTTTTAAATAAATAAAATACTAATTCAATACTAAACTTGCAGGTATATCCACCAGCTTAGCCTTGCCTACACTTGGAGTTACCTCTCCTATTCATTTTACACATACCATGAAAAGTTTATAGAAGTACCTTACGCACTTTGGTTGAATCAAATGATTGCACTTAGAGTAGTAGGTTTGGCTTTCGAAATTCATATGACTAAAAGGCGAAATGAATTAGGATCTCCCGAAGATATAACTTTACAGAGGGATGTATGTCCATTGGAATTGCCTGCTCAAGATATAATCGCTTATTCTTATCATTTTATTGGATTACATCGAGGTAGGTAGTTACATTATCCATAGGTAGAACCTGATGGAAAGGGGGAATTTAGGCCAGGAATGAGCTTATTATACACACTATAAGCATGTCATGTTACCGATTTTAATTAGGTACGTCAACATTAAAAAAAACCATTTAAAAATGGTAACAACCCATTAATGTCCCACGGCAGGGACGGGGCTCCTCCCGTGACTGAGGGATACTTGGCCTACTAATGCCACGCTGGTCAGACGGATTGGTATAGGGTTTTATTTCAAGTTTTCCTTCTTTTTATTTCGTAAAGATAGGTAATGATCACGGATAGTCCCTTATTCGATTTTTACGACGCCCCAATGTGATGAAATGGGGTGGTGACATATTGTATTAATTCTTACTCCTTCACTACATGGAGAACTTATACTAGATACCTAGTTAATATAATTTCTTGATCAACAGGTCCATATTACAGATGGAAAATGTATCAAGATTATTTCACAGTGCCGTTCGGTATGCTTGGCGACTGCAGAGTTATAACAGAACAGAAATTGAAACATATGATCGTTTGCCTCACCATGTACTTAATTTTACGTTCACATTTCCCTTATAAGGTTAGTTCCCATAGTATAAGAACAAATCATGTCAGTATATTGACAAGTTAACATTTTAAACTGGTAGAATAGTGGCACTACATGGGCCAATGCAGAATAATAATGGGCGGGAAACAGCTTTCTCCAGAGACGTAGGAAAACTTGGCTTTCTCCAGTGAGTCTACATCGGGTCATCTCCTGTAATAGCGGAAACTAGTGATGTTACCCCTCGTAACCCCGGTAAATTTTATTAATTTTTTTAATGTTTGGGAATCTTACAGCTACAGTATAATGAACTAAATCATGTATAATTACATGCCAATTGAAAGCTTCCACAAATGAATATTATAGGAAAAAGAAGAAAAGAGAAGGTGCATTTATATTCCTCCTCCATCGTAGCCATCCAATAATATACCTAATTTCAATTGTTTTCTGAGTCTAATTTTACTTTTGATTCCGGTGATTTGTTCTTTATAAACTTACAGATGTACGACAGCCAAAAATTCTACACAGATTACAATTCAGAACTAAGGTTTTTGTATAACGTACCTCTTCTACTAATGCATTATCTTAAAATGCAAATTAGTATGCTGTTGAGTACAGCTATTTGTACTGAATGTGGATTTGGTGTATACCCAGCGTCTTGTATGGCTGTACCTGCTTTTGGACCAACAGCTAAACCGAGCTTACTAAAACTAGCGTAAGTATTATTAGGTAGTTCATTTATAATTATCGTATCAAGGTTAGGTTTGGGGGCTGATAGTTTTATGACAAGAACCGGGACCGACTTCTTCCGTACAGTCCCAACCATGGAAACGCTGTAATGATATACCATTTACCGGTCACTTATCTGTAGAATAATATATAGTGAGATGCTTAACCTAGGATATTAGGAACCTAGTATAGGTTAAGTTAGATTGATGTTGCTAGATTTAAACTTGTAGCCATGCTAAAGAACGATTTTAAAATGTTACAGAACAGATTCCACAGACGTGGCAATGGAACAAGAGTACAATTTTAGTATGCTTAAAAACTTTGAGAACCAAAAGTTATTGTACGGACCGAAGTTGAGTGATACGTTGCGAGGTTGGAATTTATCAGTTCGCTATTGGTTTTGGGCGTACCCATATAATAATTTGATTAAATCAACCAAAGAAATAAAGTGAGTTGAATATACTTAGATTAATAGTTTCATGTAGAGTCGCTGGCGCTGCGAATCTAAATAACGTAAGTAACTTCGTCACTGCGTCGACACGCTTGTTTTGTTTGTAAAATGGAGAGTTACGTCAATGTTTCGATTAACATTCGATTTGTTAACGATCTTACGGGTGTTATAAGGTTACGAAAGGAATACTAAAAGATAACTCTAATTATAAGTATACAGCTTAAAGTCATAAATTGCTGTTGCTGCTTGTCGATCGGAGACATTCCCGTCTGAATCGAGCATTCGACTTTTGTGCTTTGTTAATCGAAAATATCCAATGTTCATCTGAAGTTATTCATCTATTGGTCAATAATTTCCAGCTTGAAGTAAACTTTTGAATCACACCTGTTTATCAGCATTTTATGTGCCTAAATATCAAATAATATAAACATTAACCAAATCTAATTTTAATTGACAGAAGTGCATGTACGTTTCTCGTATGGTCTATTTGGAGAGGGCCATCAGTACAACAATTTATTCTCTCCTCTACAATCTGGGTACATATACATCTTGAAGATGAATACATTGAAGTGTATGAAAAGTATTGTTCGGTTAGTTGATCTCCGTTTTACATTACCTACTTAATAAGTACAGTAATCGCCAACTTACTCGCCGGCTTGAAGTTGTTGCAGTTGGGTGCCAGATGTCAGTTTGGTAGCTAACTTCAGGCCGACTGCGTCTTACTCAGGTCTCAGTTTTATTTATATGGGTATTTACCTACTATGTATGTACAATAAAATATTTATTATATTCTTCCGTTGTATTTTGCCATGATACAAGCTCTACATAGCATGGGACTAGATGGAGTGGTGAATGCGTTAGGAATTTTCACTTTTGTAGTTGACTGTACATTCGGGCTAAAAACAATTAGTTTTGGATATTATAAACTATTTTTAATACTTTTGTTTCAGGTAATAATGCCTTGGACCATCGGCTTCTCAATGATTCGCCTATTTTGTCTATTATATTTAGTCCCTTGTCTCGTTATCGAAAATGTTAATGTACTGTTCAAGTACTACCACTCTATCTATTGGGTATACCATATTATTTTGATAATTTTAATTGGTTTTGTCGCCGGTATATACACGTATACTCACAAAATTCACAACTCGAGAACTAACTCCGCCGTCGTATAAATGTTTATTTTTAATTTGTTTGCTATTTATATAAAAGTTAAAATATTATTTACGGTAGAGTGAGATATTACATTCAGTACTTAATTGATAATTAATACATTATTATTATTTATTAATTACTTACCCTAAAAACACTGTTTTAAAGTAAATGGATGAATGTTAGAAAAGTTTACGAAACGTTTGCTTCCGAAACTACGATAAATGGTGTTTTAACATAATTTATTAGATTCAGACTAACTTACTAAATAGATACCTTGGTTAAACTGGACACTGTAATAGAAAAAAAATACTTACTTAAATACCATATACCTATTCTGTACGTAATGTAATGTAAAATGTACCTACATTTGGTAACTGATGCTTATAATAATGTAATAACCTCCTTAACTGTTTACCTAAAAATAAAGACTAGATTAAAAATAAACTTGAGTTTTTTTTATATTGGTACCTATTTATGCCTTCAAGTTAAAGTCAGATATAAATGCACTCTATCGGGAAAACACACCAATTATAAGAAAAGTACGTAGGTACAGCAACTATCAAATAAATGTCAGATATATTTGCACGACGTCAGATATTTATGATTTTGTTTTGTAGCCACAATTATTTGTTGCCAATAAGTTCTGGAGTGGAGACCACAATTACTAAACAATCATAAGCGTTGGATACGCAGAACAAAACCGTTTGTTAACCTTTCATTCAACATTTACATACCTATAGCGGGAATAAAATCCGATACTTCAGGTATTATTTAGATAGGAAAATAAAATAAGACAATAACATAATCAATAACATTTATTTATAATAATATATTTCTTTCACTACATTATACCACTGATCTCATTAAAAAGCCTATAATAATATTGCGTGATACAATATTTAACACTTAAAACTAAATAATATTAAATTAAAAACAAAATAACTGACAACACTAGTAGCTAGTGCTGATCACAGATATGTTTTTTTATAAACACCATTAACACACCAATTTAGGCGCCAAAAATATTTATTTTCAGGTTATTCATTGCTTTAAAATGTTTACTTTAAATTATTTTTTATGTAGTTCCTTTAAAAAATATTAATAAGAGCCTAAAAAATAACTAATTGTTTCTGTAACATATTTCACTAATGACACGAAAACAATTATTAATATCAGTTTATTAATTTTAAAGGTTAAAGTAATTGAACTTTGTTGCTTTCAATTACGTAGATAATTAACCTTAAATAATTATAATTCTTCATTGGTTGCAATGCAATGATGTGGTCACCAAGTCACCATTTACGGTGACTCTACTAAAAGATTATCTGGCAGAATTTTATTATCAGAATCATTGTAATGGATTAATTTCGTTTAAATAATGTTTTGAAAAGTGAACGAGTATCTTTATGCAGTTTCTTAAAACGTTAACAACGTGAAACTGTAAGTTACAAATAGGTGCCTAAATTGAAACATGCAATGGCGTTTTTACAACAATTTATTTTTTATGGAAGACTTTTAATGTTGTATTAAAGACTAATTAATCATAATATCATATTAAGCCTAAATGGAATGAAAATGAGTATGAATATTGGTAATGTTAAACAACACTGTACCCTTCCAAAGCAAAATAAAATATGATAATTTATAATAATATTTTGTATTAAAATATTATGAAAAAAATTAGAATAGCTCGTAATGATGGTAGGTGTACGATTATTTTTATAAATATTGCCGTAAAGCGTAGATACAATTTTGGTTGACTTAAATTTTTTTGTTTGCACAATGTATCAAGAACGTTTGAATAGCACTATATTTAGGGAATACTCATTTTATACGGTTCAGTATAAGAGCCGTGTTCCTATTTACAATCACAATTAGCTATCCCTATGGGCTATACCTACTTTAAGTTCTGTTAGTATATTTCAATAATATCTAGACGTTAATTTTTATTGTCTTTTGTCAGATTAATGAGTAGTATTATATTTGTTCTTTAAAAATGAGAAAAAAATATTACCCCTGTCATAAAATTAGGACAATTTGTAAAATTATGGATCAACAGACACATTGTTATCCCATTAATTAGTAGATTAAAATACAAAAAGCAATGAAATTATAATAAATATCTTAATCAAACTACATTATTGTTCGACTTTACTATTCTATAAATATCCCTGCAGTGGGGACTGGCAGGACGTTACACAAAAACAAGCCTGAATAGCATTTTTTTAAGCAAGGCATGATATATGGGTTTATATGATAATACATTACATCACAAGACATGACAGAGGCTAATATCACAAAACAGTCAGGTAAAGAAATCAACATCATGTATGTGGCTATTATATTATTCTCCGTGTGGTGACGGAGTAAGAATACAGTGTGTCACCACCCCATCTCATCCCATGGGTGTCGTAAAACCCGACTAAGAGACTATCCTCGAATATGTATTATCTTTACGAAATAAAAACTTGAAATTAAACCCTATACCACTCCGTCTGGCCAGCGTGGTATTATTAGTAGGCCAAGTATCCGTCAGTCACGGGATGAGGCCCGTCTCTACAGTGGGACATTAATAGGCTGTTATGATGATTTATGCACAAGTATTTGCCTTGCACCGGGATCAAAACATCGACCTCTGAAGTGCCTATGTACGAGTGGCTAGAATATACTATGTAGATAGATTTCTGACCCTTCTCTGTTTTACGGTAAAACATAATTTGCTATCACATAAAACATAATTTGCATACCTACGAGATTAAGAAAATGCATGTACATAAATTCGTCATTAAGTTTAACAACTTTCGGCTAATACGGGACATTGGTCATTCAGGTACATTAGTAATTATCTATATTATGTGTAAACAAGTTATTTGTTTATTTCATTTGATTCAGATTTACTGTCTTATAAATAAGCTACTTTGGTATTCTTAATTTTAAGTTACTATGCCAAGGAAAAGGACACGTTATTGTCATTATTTACTTACTACAATATGACTATATCGAACCTGCATCGATTTAGGAGGCAATACGATTACTTTACAAGATCATAATGGCCGGCTTGAAGTTAGCTTTTTTATATAATGTTTCTATATTTTTCTCTGCATTAAGGCTGGCAGATGCCATAAGGTATTAAATTCAACTTTGTTCTAATAAATATTACCCTCTTAAAAAAACATTCGCCACATTGTTGATACTAAGCATATACGCCAATACACATACTTATAAATAATTATAATCGTTATAGATAATATAATATTATAGTTTGGTAGCTTTTATGCTAATAGTGGGGTCTTCAATGGCAGCTTTATTTTGCACAAGTCTCAATTCTATAAGTCGACAAGGTATTTTCCCTGTTGGATGTTTAGCTGTAACAGTAAAATAGTATGTTGCAGTGTCATAAGTATAAATCGTGCAATGTAATGATGTAAAAACAGTCACAAGAAATTACCCGGAACGATAAGACCGTCAATTATATTGCCACTATATGGGTTATTGTTATTCATGTATTTCAAGGAGTGTACAATACTTAAATAACGAAAAGATCGGAAATATTATCTATCTCGAAAGAAATATAGTTAAACACAAAACCGTGTTGGTAAGAATATTAAACTCGGATATCTAGGCTTGTTCTCTATTTTGTCTCATAATTTTTTTATCCATAATCTAAGGTGTCATAACATTTTGTGTCCGAATAGTAGCTAGCCCTAAATTCATGTCTTATAATATCACTTGTCCGAAAACCTAAATCCCTAAACATAACATGACCTAACTTTTTTTGCTATAACCATCACAATCTATAATATTTAAAAAACATAAATACTATATTCTAGTTTTACATAGAAAAAATGTTTCTGGCACTCGCCGGCCGCTGCCGCGACTTTTGCCCTAATATTTTATTTTAGGACATGTGACTTTATAGCAAGAAAAAATAGGATAATAATATGTAATAATTATAGTACCCCATTTTATGACACACAAGTATTATAGGTAAAGACGATTAGGTAATATACGATTTCGTATACGCGAACATTATGGAAAGTGATGATTATAGTAAACTTGTTTGGGGTTATGATTTTCGGACGATCGATATTCGGAGAAGAAAGGGACTACTATCTAGGCTAGGTCTAGGCGCGCCTCTCTTAAGGCAGAGGCTCGACATATTTCTTGTGGACGCGCCCATAAGTACCTACACAGATTATTTGAAAAGAAGAAAGACAATGGAAAAGATTATTTACAATCAAAAAATATTCTATAAATAAAAAAACTCACCTCTAGCTTTTTGGTATGTGTCTTTGACAATAAGCTGTAGTGTGGCTATTGTCTTTTCCAATGTCAATTTAATATCATTTTTAGTTTTGTACGACCACGCTAAGAAGAGAGCCGCGAATAGGTCACCTGTACCAGTGTATGTTGCGTCCACTTTAGGTATTTCTATTTTATAACAAGAACCTAAAAACAAAAAAAATTAAAAATAATTAAATTGCACCTCATCTAGATGATTTCGAGCTTCGTCAAAAAAGGGCTTGGATAGTGGTTGGGTTGAAAATCTCGTTTTATTTGACGATACAAAAATGGTCCTATGTCGGTTTCATGCAAATTGACATTTTAATTGTCTTTTTAACAGTTGGTTGTGGTATATCAGTAGCGAAAAGAGACATCGCCTGCTTGAATACCTACCTATTCACTGCATTTATTGGTCGTAACTTAAATATTGCCAAAAAAAACCGTCCTCAATATTGTTGTCTCTACTACTCAAAATCAAAAATAATAGTACCGGAGATAAGCGTTCAATAAACTAATCAAACTTTAAAAGACAGCTTGAGGCGGAGTAGCAAAGAGTCAGCTTGAGACCACGGCAAATACAACGTGTGGCGAAACGTCAAGCAAAATAAAGGTAAATAGCATGCCGCATTAATTTCCATTTACACCTAAGCAAATTCGTCAGTTCTATACTAAATATTACTCACCTTCACTACTGGCCATCGCAACCATATTATCAGCATCTCCCAATTCCGTACTCGACAAAACAACAGTTTTGACACCCTTGTCATGCAATACTTGTATAGCCTTCAGTGCATCTTTGATATTCTTCACAGATTGTCCAGTTAGTAGTTCAACTTCAAATTGATTAGGAGTTATGATATCTGCTAGAGGTACTACTATGTCTCGGTATACCGGCATCGTGTCTTCTGGGACGTACATTTTACCATTGTCACCCATTACTGGATCGCATACTGTAATGGAAAAGTATAAGATATAGTCTCAACATAACATGGCTGTGGTAGGCTAATTGATTGATTGATAAACTCAACATATCTGTCCGTAAATGCTGCTTAAAACATTTGCAGGCACGTTACTAAAAGTTTCAGTAATTTCGAGGTACAGTGCGTTTCAAATATTTAAGTGAATGGTGTTTTATGTTAGTATTCCTTCCTTGTAAACTATATTAGGACAGAATCTCCCTTATTCAGTGTTAAGGACAGCAGCGACAATTGGGAACATAGTAACACATGAGAAAACACGGTAACATTCTTACTACATCATCACGCGACTTAGACATGGAACTACTTAGTCCAAAAGCTATCAAAAAAAATGTTAGGCAAAACGCGATTTGGACTCATTGCGTCTTAGTTACACAGAGAACAAAGGAAAAAAAAACCATGTAGCGATCTAAAGTCAAGATCAAGCCTATTTACGCAGTACAAAATAGGTATTAAACTTTTTTATACTGCATAGTGCTCCTCAGACATGAATTTCGCGATTATTTAATTAAAACAAAGAAGTAATATTCTGAAATCAAGATCGCGTCTATTTACTTATTACAATGAAGTAATGTTTGAAAATCAAGGTCGGTGCGTTGTCTTAATTTATTCAGTAGGTAAATAAGTATGAAACATAAAACATTTTAACGGGGTGATAACATTGATAAGAATGACTTGTACTATTTATGTGTTTTTATCTGTTAGTGACAAATATTAGATCAAAACTTTATTTATATATTTATCTTATTATCAAAGACTTAATTGTAACCGTTGTTCTTTTATATCTTGTTGTTATTGAGATATACGAGATACTGTTGGTGCAAAGGAAGTTGGGTAATGATATATACTTAGGTACTTGCAATGTTTTCCATGAAAGAAGCGTCTGTTTGACAGCTTTCTAGGAGCGTGAATGGACATTTGCTGCTAGCTATGACGACTAATGAATTAGAAGGAACCTTGACTGTGGCAGATACTTTAGCTTAGAGACTAAAGGAGCGATCCTTACGGCTCTTTATTGACAACTTCCACTGTCATTCATGTCTCTTCCTTTACCTAGAAAATTTTTGCAGGATAGATCCTTCAAAAAATGTTTAATTAATAATTTAGCGTTTTGTTAATCGAGAAGACTTTCCAGAAGGTTCGCCTCCGAAAGTCTAGAAGTCGTTTATAAATGGATTTAGATGGGATACCTGTCGCGATCGCAACCATTTACAAATGCATACCTAAAAGAAACTGGTAAATTGATAAAATATATCGAATATCGGTGTCATAATTGCACAGACCAAACTTCTAAACCTAGGTTTAAAATTATTTCTCAAGTCTCTCCGTGTGGTGACGGAGTAAGAATACAATATGTTACCACCCCATCTCATCCAACGGGTGTCGTAAAAACCGATTATGGGACTATCCGTGAATATTATCTTTACGAAATAAAAAAAGGATACTTGAAATTAAACCCTATACCAATCGGTCTGGCCAGCATGGTGTTAGCAGGCCAAGTATCCCTCCGTCCCGGGAGGAGGCTCATCCCTGCAGTAGGACATTACTAGGCTGTTATGATTTCTCAAGTCTAAGGGTGCACTAAGAAAGGCTTCTTGTTAATTTACTTCTTATCCACAATTTTTAAGGTATCTTATAATTATTTATGGTTTTAATTAAAGACTCAAAACTTCGAAAGGTTTTCGAAATTATGCGGTGTAACAAGTGTACAAAGATCAATTTAGACACACGTGAAGCTACAAATAAGTAATAGGTAGGTCTTGAAAGTCCTCTCTTTAGGGGTTTCCCACGGTGCTTATAATGCTTCATTCATTTATCATGTTAACGAACAGCAGTTTCCCAGAATTAGCCTTACACTGTTTAACTTACTGTATATCACGTACATACTTTATACCCACCATACATGATAGGTATCTATAGTTAATAGTATTATACACATACATATATATATACTACTATTAGTAGATATACACACATCAAAAAAGTCTAAGCAACATGCATGATATTACAAATTTACCATTTATATTAATTTATTTTACCATTTATTTTAATTATAACGTTGTATTTTATTTTTAAAATAATATTTTTAGGGTTCTATGATGTAAAAATAACAGCTGTTTTCTTTATAAGTTCTTTTAATAACAGAAATTAACAATATTAGAATATACAGGTACATAAGAAACTAAACTTTTTTTTTACAAATTGAAATTTCTTAAGAAAATGAATTTATTGTGAAAGAATAGGACAATTTAATACAAAGTATGGCCTCCTCTGCTATTCAGAACTTGTCGGCAACGATTATTCATTGAATTAATGAGACTGTTTATGTCATCTTGCGGTATTCGCTCCCAATGGAATTGTAGCAAATCCTTCAGCTGTTGGGTTGTTGTCACTCCGTCCAAGTCCTTCAAAACACGTCTCTGGAGCATGTCCCATGCGTGCTCGATGGGGTTGAGGTCTGGCGATTGTGCAGGCCAGGGCAATACCTGGATGTTCTCCGTTGCCAAGTATTCACTGGTTCGCCGAGCTGTATGTGAACGCGCATTGTCATGCATTAACGTAAAATCGGAGCCAAAGGTTTGTGCAAATGGATGGACATAAGGTCTGAGAATATCCTCAACGTAATTTTCAGCGTTCATGTTTCCATTTACAAAAACGAGCTCAGTTCGCCTGTTCTTCATAATACCCGCCCATACCATAACTGTTGAGCCGCTGTATGGATGAACTTCCTGAACGCACCTGAGTCTTTCAGTATTTCCGGGTCGACGGTACACTCGCACCCTTCTTGTATCAGGCCTAAACCCGAATCGCGACTCATCGGAAAACATAATTTTATCCCATTGTTCCTGGGTCCATGTTATGCGTTCTCTACACCATTCATTTCGACGAGCGCGATTCCCGTGACGTATCGGTGGGCACCTGATAGGGCGTCGAGCTCGTAGGCCGTACTCATGCAGTCGATTTCGCACAGTTTGGGGACTTACATCAACACCACTTGAATTTTGTAGCCTCAAACTTATCTCTCGAGCGGTTAACATCGGCTGGCGTCTTGCAGTCAGTTGTATGTACCGGTCTTGCCGAGTGGTTGTACTCCTTTTACGGCCTGGATGCTGTTCAGCGGGTTCCCCTGTATTATTGTAGCGCTGCCAAAGACGACAAATAACACTTCTATGAATACCAAAATGTCGAGATACCTGAGATTGATTACTTCCCGCTTGCAACATCCCTACAGCTCTTTGCATTTCATCTGCCGTCAAATGACGTCGCTCCATGACGTAAAGAATATCTAACAATTCAATTTTGTCGCCAACTGTATTTAAATGGTTGGTAAAATTATAAAATCAAGACTAAAACGTAGCAATTAACATGCACTCAAATTCAAACAAATTCGCAGTCATTTGAATTTTATGAAAAAAAACAAAACATAACCGAAATTTTTTTTTTACAACCAGCCAGTATGTCATCAATAACAAAAAAGTTTACTTACCTATACACTTTGAGTGAGTAAATACTTAGAAATTAATTAATATAAATGGTAAATTTGTAATATCATGCATGTTGCTTAGACTTTTTTGATGTGTGTATAATAAGCCGTGTGGTGACGGGGTAAGAATACAATATTTCACTACCCCATCTCATCCCAAGGGTGTTTGAAACCAACTTGAAATTAAACCCTATACCAATCCGTCTGCCCAGCGTGGTATTATTAGTAGGTCAAGTATCCCTCCGTCACGGGAGGAGGCCCGTCTCTACAGTGGGACATTAATGGGCTGTTATGACGATATAAACTTTTAAGGGTAGGTATGTTAATGGAGAAACTGGTACCGATTATTACTACTTAGGAATGTAATTAAGTACTTACTGAAGTTTTCTAGTTATTTTTAATTACTTAGTAACATTATGTACATTTACGTTTAGTAATTACGCTCACAGTTCAAGCACAAAACAGCTAATTAAACAACCTTTATTTTCGTATTAAATTGGCCTTGGATACAAATAATGTTTCGTTGTAAAGATAAGTAGGTACCTTGTTGCACACAACAGTACCTGTCATGTACCTAAGGAAATATTATAAATATCCCTATAACATGAATTGTTTATTTTGCTAGGAATCTTCAATTTTCCTCTTTCCTTAACAGGAATAACTACTCGCTTAATGAATGTGGACGAGGCCGAATCTGTTTGCCAGGATCGTGACAAGTGGCGTTCTGTCGTCTCTGCCTACCCCGGCCGGGATAAGGCGTGAGTTTATGTATGTATGTATGTATGAATAACTACAAGAGGTAGGTACTTATAAATAAACTACTTCAGCCCGATTTCCACATCGACAAGTACAGTAGCGAGTTAAGTAGTAAGTTGCTGATTAAGTTGATTTGAATAGATCTCCATGCTATTTTTTGGCGAGTTAAGTACGAAGTAGCCCCCTCTCTCGCGTCTCGCCAACTTAATTAAGGCAAACTTCGCCTACTAATACTCCGTCCTTGGCCAGACCGATCGGTTTTACAGACAGTACTTTATGTCAAGTTTGCTTCTTTCCTAGACTAGAGTTAATATTTTCAAACTTTCGATACTACCGAAAGGTAGTAGCCCCAAAAACTTCAAAATCTTATTCAATCTCCATGCGCAACGCTGCTTTTCCTCATCCGATCACAAAAGTTTGTAGGTGTTTTAGAAGTTCAAAAAGTATACACTTACCATAGACAAGATTAGGATTCCTTTGCCTCAACTTTTTGATGATCTCAGCAATTTTTTTCAAAGATTCCGGGGACCTTGAGTAACCAGTCAAGAAATGCGTATAATAGTCAACTTCATTCAATGCTAGGCCTTCTATTAGTTGATCCAAGTCTTTATTTTCCAGAACATTTCCTTTAATATGTTTATACGCAGTATGTGTTGAGAACTGTACCGTGTTTATAAAGTCGACTTCAAAGCCTAGAACCTAGAACAAAAGTCGTGTTTTGATTATTATTATTTGATTCTCACACAAGTCAAACATATCGTGTCTGTTCCTTTTAGTAATACAACAGTTTGGGTTTGAGTTGGTTGCCGATCTTTACGCGGACACTCCAAATGCCATTGAAGTGGCCGCTCACTATTCAAAAAATGTTTGAGGTCTCGACCATTGACACGAGAGAAGAAGAAGTAATACAACACGGGTAGAAGTCATTATTGAGCCTGATGGTAAGAAAGCGTGATTACAGTCTAGAAATCATGGCGTGGGATGGATGGTAGTCCGCGTTCATATGATGTTGGCGGTCGGTAACGACGGTAACACGTATACATACGCTAGGCAGTCGGCAAACCATTCAAGATCTTTTCGCTTGAGTGTCTGGTGATCGCTACCCAGGCGGCCCTTAATTCACCTACCTACAAGCTCAAAAAATTAAATCTACACCTCACATCTTACGACCTCCACCGGTATGGAAGGGGAGGGTAAAGTTTATTTAAAATCCATCAATACAAGGCCAAAAATTATTTTTGCACATTAGTGTGAGTTGTAAGAAATATGAGTTATTGTCCAAAGTGAAAAGACATCTATCTGGTGGGAGGAAAATTCATTTTACAAACAACAAATCAACACATACTATGGAAATTTCTAAATTTTATAAGGTAACTATTCTAAGCTTAGAGAGGATAGCATGTTTATTTTTTTAGGTGTTTCTGTTTTAGTCGGGTACATTGAGGTATTTTAATGTTGGGTGTTTTAATTTTAGGTAAGTATTTAGATGTGCTCCCGTTTTAGTTGAAAGGAAACACCAAGTCACTTGTTTCTTTATATTTTAAAGCCAGCTTTGAACTGAAGATATAATATTGTATGATACTATGTTAATTCTGATGGTCATGATGATCTGCCAATCGGATTGTTGCTCAGCACTTTTGAAGATAAATAAGAGTACACGAGTAAGAGTACACTCTTACTCGCCTATAAAATAGTACTAAACTGATATATAAAAAAGCAATTCACAGTTATTGTAAAGAAAAACAAATGAAAATTAATAAGTAACATCAGAAGGAGGTGATGGGTCTTATTAAAAAAGTACCATCAATCAATCAACTAGCCTATTGCAGTCCCCTGCAGGACATAGGCCTCTCCCAACAACAAAAAAAAGTACCATAAACAAATAAAATATCAGGGATGTTCGATCCGGACACTTTGTATCGATACTCTGGATCGCAATGGATCGATAAACACTGTATCGATCCCAATATCGATCCAATAGATTTGATGCGATTTTTTGGATCGATCCAGTATCGTATCAAGTATTTAAAAAATAAATAAAAACATGTTCTTTTTACCCTAGTTTATTTAAGAAGAAAAATAATGGTTTAGATAGGCCAATCTTTATCAGAAAGTTTATGTACCATACTTTGTAGCAAAAGAACGTGGTCAGTATTCATGTTACGAATAAATATTATGGTATAAGTTTATGTTTATTTAGAATTCATCTGATTTTGCGATCCGATCCGATCCTCATCTTACTTGTATCGATCCACTAACGGATCGAAAGCCATTGTATCGATACAAAAATCGGTTGGATCGTATTGCTTTGTATCGATCCACACAAGTATCGGATCGGATCTAACATCCCTTTAAAATATTCATTTTTGTTTTGTTAGGGAGAATGGTAACTATTAGTCTGCTGTGTTTACATTATCTTATAAACCTATAGCATAGTTATAATATTTAATAAGAATTAAAGAATCAGTTAGTCAATTCAGTATGAAATAAATAAAACTAAAGAAACTCAAATATATAAAACACAGTAACGAACTTAACAAAATTTACTTTTAAATTAAATTGTCATTACTTTATCTGTTGTTAAGACTTTATGCAAATAAACTAATGTATTAAATAATTAGTATGATAATATTACAATCATGTGATGTAATGTTTACAAGGTCTAAAATCTTTTCATTCAATTGGGAATCATTTAAGAACAATTATTACTAAGTATCTATATCAAGGTCTTTTCAAATGATAAGCTTTGAACAGTGTCACTTATCATTTGACAGAAAAAAAGTTTAATTTTAATTGCAACTGAATTAACTTTTTAGAAAAATGTGCATAAAACACTAACCTGTAGAGGAAACACAGCACTTTTATTACCAACGTAGCCGTGAACTACATGGCTTTGAATGGATAAAACTCGAGGAGTATCATCAGACGACATAATTAATAATTTAATAAATATTAACTGTATTCAAAAACACTTGTAAATGGCTTGCTACAATTGTTTAATAGTCTTAGACGAGAAGTCTTTGTTCACAGTTGTAACACAACAATTCACTGAACACGACTGAGGAATAATATAGTTTGCAAGACCTTTATTAGAAAATATTAAATCATACTTTGATAACGTTGATGAACGATAACTACTATCAGTACTATGACAGTGACAACAAAACTTCATTTGATTAATGACATTATTGACAATGCAAGAATTTTTTTTTTGTGGCAAGTTAAAGCAATACCGACAATTCTGCCAAAGACTAACTGCCAGATTCAGAGACCGCACTTTGACTTTACTTTAGCAAAGTCTAGTTATTATCTCTGAATTTGAACAACATTAAAGTAATTTTTCGCATGAAAAAGTTTACTTTCATTATTTATTACTACAAAGTAAACTTCGAAACTTCTGAAACGTATACCGTATTCATTCTTACTTGATTTATTTAGTAAACAAACACCACATATTGCAAATTCACTAGTTTTTACATCAATCACACACTTTGATATGGATGAAAATTTCTGGAAAGTAGCAATAAACGTTTATGCAATAGATAACACGTAAATCACTTTGGTTTATCCACTATCTTTCTTAAATTTTAAATAAATATAATTTTTTCCAACGAAAAATTTCACAGATAAAATCAATTTTATCATTTGACATTTGTAGATTATAGAATTTTGTCCTTGATTTCTATACATTTCTCATTCTCAAAGATTAAAGACTAAAGTCTGTAGTCTGTGGTTGACACGACGCCATATATGTTTACGTTTTAAAGCAAGTCCGTTTAAATAGACTATAATAATATAATTATTGCTCTCACTAATATGCCGCAAACAAACATCCGTATGTTAAGAAATTGGAAATTAGCTTACATTCATTGATTCACCTTCATATTATTTTTTATTGATGTTGATTGATATTACATCAAGAATTCAAGAGCTGGCTTAGCTAGAGTTGGCCCTGAAAGGGGCCTTTGGTGATGGGTTTGGGTTTGAGTTGGTTGTCGAACCGTTGTGTTGGCAAGATTGGTCAGCCTAGGCACTGCGTTATCGTGTCTAGCTTCACTAGGAGGCTCCTTCCATGGGCCACTCACTATTTAAAAACTGTTTGAGTTCACGACCATTGACACGAGAGAAGATTGACACGTACCACAACTACACTACAACGACGCCATATGGTCGGGCGTATATTTTGTATTGAAAATCAATATTACACTTAACGCGTACCACATTTTGCCGTTGTTATCGACCACCTGTATAATACAGCCACATCGCGACGGCAACGCACGCCACCACCGGCGGCGGCACCGTGGCCACATCATGACGTCATCAACAGCTCGCGCTTAGCTGGCGCCTGCGCACCCCCAACAACAGCACATCACACCGACAGCGACAACGCAACCACATCGACATTTTGTCGGTACCACAACGCAATTGCAAAAAGCCGCTGCGACACTATTCACACGTAGAATAGTGTCGCAGCGGCTTTTTATCTTATGGTGTGGTTGTGGTACGTCTGAATTGACCCATACTACAGGCTGAAAACAAGATTCCGCATGAAATAAAAGCATACTTACGTAAAGCCATCGTTTGATTCATAATTTACAATTTAAAAGAAATGGTTAAGTGCGAGTAGGACTTGCCTAATAAAACATTTCGTAGCATTACGACATAATATTAAAAAAACTGCTAATTAGATCTCAGGTTCAATTTTCCGTGGAAGTTTCCATGATGCTGTACATTGGTTTAATAAAAAAGTTCCCGTTCTACGTATGGGGAACCCCAAAAATGTATTGTTTTTTTTTCTATTTTTATACACTTCTTTTAAACAAGTCTCATCAATTTAGTTCACCAGCATCTACTGAGACAACTTAAGTACTTAATTGTTTTGTGGTAGCCTGGCTTTTTGGAAAAGTGGGCTTTAGTTGGTTTATCTTCAGGATTTCAACAAACGAAACCTTCTAAGTCAACAAAGAGTGGGATGAGGCCTTGTGGAAGGCTTCCCACAATAAACAGAAAACAAGGAGTTAAGACACTATATTACTATAATGCCTATACCATTTGATTTAAATGAGCAAGGGTCAATAGGGTGGAAGAAGCTTTATATGGAGAGGTGGATAGTTACTGACTTTTGTACCAAAAATCTATTTCCAGAAATAGCGTCTGTTGTTAAGTCATAGTTCTTAGTCACTACTTACAACACAGTGTGATAGGGTTGTGAGATTTTGAATTCTTAGTCCATCACAAGTCACAACACAGCATTTAATCATTACTTGTAGTGTAAGTGTAAATTTATTTATGACCCTACTTAATAATTTGTTTTTTTTATTGGGACTGTAATTAAAGAAAAGTGAAAACTTTTAGCTTATCAATATTATTATTAATTTAAAGTATTTTAAGTAACATGATAATAAATTTAAAGGAAAATAATATTTAAACATTAAACATATATATTAAGATTAAATGAAAATATTTTTAGGGGTTACTACTAGTGCTACTATTGCTGGTTGGTAATTCTTGTGTTGTTTGATAAGCCCTTTCCAAGGTGTCCGTGACAATTTTCATGTCATTCTCAATACTTCGTGCCCAGTTTTCAACGTCTCCTATCTCTTTTAGTGCACTACTGAAATTTTCAACTAATGCAAGCCACTGTTGTGTTTGTTTGGCAAAGTTTATTGCACCTTGATGTAAGAGTTTAGCTTCAGCATCTAGTTTCTTTTGGTTTAGATAAGCTTGTGCCACTCTGCAATAAAAAGTACAATTTTAAAAATCAATAAGTGTACAAGAGGTAATGGGAAAACACATCACACAATGGTCCGATAAACTTATAAAGGTAGCCAGTATTTAATGAATGAGCTTATTTAATTTTACATCTTAAGAACTTTGTTCAAAATTAGAAATGATGAAAGTTACAAGATGTATTATTAAAAACGAAACAGTTTGTGTTTGTTATTCATTACATAATTTTAGTGAGCATATAGCTTTGATTAATATGTTAATACAATTCTTAAAGTACTAACCCTACATTGAGGTGGTCAACCAGGGCTTGAGTAAGGTCGTTAGCTGCAGCAATACATTCTTTACGTGTTTGTTCTAAAAACAAATAACGAATTTTAGTTATGTTATTATACTATTAGTATTACTGTTTTGTTAAAATTTAAGACCTAAGAAAAATTAATACAATATTTACCTTGTACAACTCTTTTAGCTGCTTGTTTTGCTTGGTGTTCCTTTACTAATGATGATAACATAATGTTTGGTAGAGGATACTGTAGTTTAGTTATTTTTTGGGATGCCTATCATCACTGATTTAGCTGAAAATTGATTTTTATTGTGATATCTTGTTTCTATGGAAAGTTTCGCGTAAAATTATCAAATGTTCACTTCGTGGACAAACAATAATATGTAGAACTGACAATGACATTACAGTGATAAAATTTATTTTGACATATTTGACGTTATACTTCAATTATTAAGGCTCCATCAGTACATCGACAATTCTGCCAACTTTAAGGTTATAAATTAACCCCCTTACTTATAAACGCCTCTTAAATTTTAGTCAATTGATTAATTAGCATAGACTCTTAAATTGATTAGCAAAAGGTTGGTTTTCGTAATAAAAATCTCGCTAAACAGTGATTGAATGTAAGAGGCGTTTATGAGTAAGGGGGTAAGTAGTTAATTACACTCTGTCTATAAAGTCCTGACAATAAATGAGGCCGCCACTGTGCTACACGTAGCAACCCTATTTAAACTGACAAAATAGTTTTCATACTAGTAATTTATTGAAATAAAATACGTAATTTTAAAACACATTATATTTAATACTCAAGTAAGAAATTCACATAAGCCATAATAAGATAATTCATTTCATTGGTGAAACCATGAGTGATTAAGATTTTTAATAATTGTTATAACATGACCTTTATAAAAGTAGTGTAAGCCGTTTAAACATTTTAGATGACGATGTTTTATTTGTGTTGCCTGCGTTTAGTAAGATATTTGAAAAACTAATTCTTAATCAATTAATTAGTCACTTTAATAAGAATGTTTTGCTTCACGATAGACAATTTGGATTTACACGTGGTCGTTCAACTACCGATGCCGGAGTTAATTTAGTAGAACACATATTTGAGGCTTGGGAGGAGTCACAGGATGCTTTTGGCGTTTTTTGCGATTTATCCAAAGCATTTGATTGTGTCGATCACGAGACTTTACTAAGGAAATTAGGTCACTATGGTGTTAGAGATTCTGCTTTAGGTATAATGAAATCATATTTAAGCGATAGAGTACAAAAAGTAGATGTAAATGGTAAGCGTTCGCCCGGATCAGTTGTTAAAATGGGGGTACCACAAGGCTCAATACTAGGACCATTTCTATTTCTTATATATATAAACGATTTGCCAAATTTAGTTAAAAAGAACCCCGAGATAATTTTGTTTGCCGATGATACATCCTTTATTTTTAAAATTAATAGACGACAACCTGCGGTAGACTACATAAATAATTCTCTTTTGGAAATAGTATATTGGTTCAGTTCAAATAATTTGTCTCTAAATAAAACAAAGACAAAATGCATAAAATTTACCATGCCAAACGTTCTTGATATAAAACCAATAGTTAAAATCAATGATGAGGAACTGGAAATAATTAACACTACAGTATTCCTAGGCATTACTTTAGACAATAAATTACAATGGGGCCCCCATATTGAAAAATTGTCAGGTAGGCTTTCTTCAGCAGCATACGCAGTAAAAAAAATACGTCAGTTAACAGATATAGACACAGCTAGGCTAGTTTATTTTAGTTATTTTCATAGCATAATGTCGTATGGTATTCTGTTGTGGGGTAGTGCGGCTGATATTAACACAATATTTGTTTTGCAAAAAAGAGCGATACGTTGTATATATAATATGGGCCCAAGAGAGTCTCTTAGAGCTAAATTTAAAATAATTAAGATTATGACTGTGCATTGCCAGTATATATTTGATAATTTAATGTACGTACACAAAAATATTAACAAATATAAAAAAATGAGTGATATACATAATGTTAACACTAGAAATAAAAGTAAACTTACTCCACACTAGGCTTCATAAAATAAGTAATTCTTTCGCTGGTAATGGTATTCGTTTTTATAATAAGCTCCCTAGGAAAGTTAAAGAATTTTCACTTAATAAATTTAAATCTTTTATTAAACATAAGTTAATATCGAAATCATATTATAGTGTAAAGGATTACTTAAACGATAAAAATGCTTGGATCTGAATTGTCCTGTTTACTAAATAAAATAATATTTGTGAAGTGATCACCAAAAGAGCGATAGGAACCCAGCAGAGTTTCTTGTGGGTGTCTTCTCTGACATGGTCGTGTTCCGAACCCTCAGTAAACTTAGCCGTTAAGTTAGACGAGCATATTATGTGATCACTATAAAACGACCTTCACACGCGGTATTTTTATATCTTACGTGAATAAACTAATTTTTCTTTCTTTCTTTCTTATTATGCACTATAGTCAAGCCATTTTAAATTTTGACAGTTGTTTTGAGCCCTAAAAAGAAACATAATTCAGTATAAGAAATTTTATATAAGCCTTAACGTAATTTTTGACTTTTGCAAAACAATTGTGTTCTAATTTTAGTGCTGATGCTATATGGCCGCTGGTACATGTATCCAAAACCAAAAAACCAATCTTAAAAAACAAAACTATAAATAATAATCGATTATCGATTCATCGCTTGTTATCTAAATCGATAAATCTCCTAATCGATTTCATACACCAACCATAAACTACATGGGTCAAAATTCACCTATTAGAATGGTTTAGGTATTAGAATAAATGAACGGATTGAATCAGAGTAATAAAAACGCATGTATACAGTTAACAAGGAGATTTATTCATCGCTTTCATCATAGGATTTTTAAAATATTCGATGTTGAGATAACTTTCGTTGCCACCTTCATATTCATCACTAAAGCTTTCTTTGCTGCTGCTATTATCGTCAGTATTTGCCCACAGGTGACGTCCTCTCTTGTAGTATTCTGATTCGAGCTTCTCGACGCGATGGCAACAGTTTTTCCAAGTTTCAGCTGTGATGCTGCTGAGTTTTTAGAGATTGCCAACATTTTGTGACCTGCGGGAACATTAATAGTTACATGTTAGTGATAATTTTATAAAATATTCTGTTATTTTATATATCAATTAAATCTATACTAATCATAACAGCCCATTAATGTCCCACTGCAGGGACGGGCCTCCTCCCGTGACGGAGGGATACTTGGCCTACTAATACCACGCTGGCCAGACGTATTAGTATAGGGTTTTATTTCAAGTTTTCCTTCTTTTTATGTCATAAAGATAACATATCACGGATAGTCCCTTAGTCGGTTTTTACGACACCCATGGGATGAGATGGGGTGGTGACATATTGTATTCTTACTCCGTCACTACACGGAAACTACTGATTTACTAACTATACTAATATTATTATTAAAAGAGATTTGATTATTGGTTTATTTGGAGGGGCGTATAGGAGGTAAAGAGGAGTAGAAAGGGAAAATAGGCTAGAAACTATTATTTTAACTATTGTATACAGTTAATAATAAGAAAAATTACTATACAAAAGAATATTATGCTTATACAGGTTACCTTGTATGAAGAGTGATAAATAATGTCTTTCCTTAGTTCTTCAGGCAAATCTCGATTTTTATATTACTAGGGCATTTCTTGTAGGTAAAGCCTATTGCATTTAAAATTTTGCGTAGAACTTCAAGACTACAATTAAAATCCATCTCAGTTCTAGCTATCACCTGCAGCTGTTATCTGAGGGTTGGAGCCTGGAATTTAACAAAAGTTATGTTGATTGAACATTTGATTATACTTAAAATAAATTTAGGCATAGGTACCTAGACACAAAATACACTGCAGTGACGACACCAGTTTTGTTAGCATTCCCTCACTCTCTGAATTTCTTATCTCTCATTTCTCTGATGTTCCAAGGAACCTCAACGTGGTTCACATTAACGCTCAAAGTATCCCGGCTCATTTTCCTGACTTACTGGCATCTTTTGACTGTACAAATCTTCACGCTATCCTTGTCTCAGAGTCCTGGTTAAAACCGTGTCTTTCCTCTAACTCTTATCTCTTGCCTGGCTTTCAACTAATTAGGAATGATCGAACTGTTGGTAGGGGAGGAGGAGTCGCCATCTATCTCCGTTCACATATACCTTTTACTATTGTTAGTTCTTCACCGCAACCCCCTCCACAAAATGCAGGTGAACACCTATTTATAGAAATAACTCTGCAGCATTCCAAAGTTTTATTAGGTGTTTACTATAATCCTTCATTAAAAATTGATTTCTTCTCTTCTTTCGAAGTAACTTTAGAAAACTTACTTCCCTTGTACAGTCATAGTATAGTCATGGGTGACTTTAACACTTGCTTACTTAAAAATAATTCACGTTCCTCTTCCCTCCGATCTGTCCTAGCTTCCAATAACCTGTCAATACTTCCTCTTAATGCCACCCACAACCTTCCTAACTGTACGCCTTCCTTACTCGATCTAATTTTAGTTTCCTCGTCTCAACATGTCTCCAAGCATGGACAATGCTCCGCTGATTCTTTTTCACATCATGATCTTCTATTCTTATCTTATAAAATTCGCTGTCCTAAACCTAAACCTAAGATCATACTTCAGCGCAATTTTCGTAGTATTAACCTTGAGAGCCTTCGAGTAGATGCGCTTAACATTGATTGGAGTACTGTAATTGTTGCCACTTGCGTTAATGATAAAGTAGAAGTATTTACGGATAAGTTAAAGCGTCTTTATGATGTACATGCTCCTATGAAACCAATTAAAATTAGACATCTCCCCTCGCCATGGCTTACTGACGAAATCAAGGGAATAATGGCGAAGAAAGCTGCGGCTCAATCCAGGTACAAACATCGACCGAACACTATTAATTGGCAGAAATTCGTCGAAATAAGAAATCACTGCAACAAGATGTGTAGGAACGCTCAACGCCGACATATCCATAATTATGTTCAAAACGAAGATCCAGCTAAAGTCTGGAAATTCTTAAAGTCACTAGGAATTGGTAAAACTCAACAAAATTGTCTCCCTAACGATATTAACCTTAACTCTTTAAATAATCACTTCTCAACATCGTCGTCCAATTTTGATAGGACAAAAAAATCTATTACTTTACATTCTCTTTCATCTTTACCATTGCCTGACTATTCTCCCCTTGTCTTTTGTCAATTTTCTGCTTGTGATGTTAAGAAGAGTGTATTGACCATAACTTCCAATGCAGTTGGTAGTGATGGTATAAGTCGCAAAATGATCGTACCAATTATTGACGAGATTGCACCGATAATTTGCCATATCTTAAATTTCTCCATAGCCAGTGGCGTTTTCCCAACTTCTTGGAAAGCAGCCCAAATAATTCCTTTACCCAAAATCAGTAAACCTTCATCTTTTTCTGACTTCCGTCCTATTTCTATTCTCCCTTTTCTTTCTAAAGTCTTTGAACGCTTAGTGTACTACCAACTTAAAACTTTCCTTTCTGATGCTAACATTCTTAACCCTTTACAATCAGGTTTCCGACCTGGTCACAGTACTACTACAGCGTTAGTGCATATCACTGATGATATTAGATTAGGCATGGAAGAGGGTAAAGTTACAGTTTTGGCTCTCTTAGACTTCAGCAACGCATTCAACACTGTTGATTTTGAAGTCTTGCTTGGTTTATTACACTCTCTTAACATATCTCCAAGAGCGATTGACTGGTTTCGTAGTTACCTGTTCGGTCGTCAGCAGCAAATTTGCGTAGATCAGCTACGTTCCTCTTGGTGTAACACATCTGCTGGCGTCCCACAGGGCGGCGTTTTGTCTCCATTACTCTTCGCAGTTTTTATTAACTCTATCACGAATAAATTACTTTCTTCCTACCATCTTTACGCAGATGATTTACAAATCTATACGCAAGCTCCTGCATTAAACCTATCAGATGCCATAAACAGGATAAATCAAGATTTTATAAATATTTGTGACTGGAGTAAATCATTTGGACTAAGAGTTAACCCGTCCAAAACGCAACTAATTGTAATAGGCAGCTCAAAAATGATATCGCGAATTAAATGGGACCAACTTCCAAGTATTCACTGTGATGGAGAGATAGTTCCATTCTCTGAAAAAGTTAAAAACTTAGGCATTTATATAGATCAAACTTTATCTTGGGTTCCTCAGTTGCAGGAGGTCAGCCGCAAAATTTTTGCTTCACTAGGTTCGTTGAGAAGGCTGTGAAACTTTTTGCCAACTACTACGAAAATTGCACTGGCTCAGTCTCGTCTACTTCCCATCCTTGACTATGCTGATGCCAGCTACCTCGATCTTACTGAAGACCAACTTAACAAACTTGAGAGACTCCAAAATATTTGCATCAGGTTCATATTTGGACTTCGTAAATATGACCATATATCGGAATTTCGTCAAAAACTCAAGTGGCTTCCCATTCGTCTTCGCCGGGATACTCATATTCTATCTCTACTCTATAATATTCTTTTTAATCCTAACACTCCTCCTTACCTCAAAGACTGTTTCGAATTTCTTCACAACACACATTCGAGGGCCCTGCGGTCATCAGAGAATCTAAAGCTAAAAATGCCTACACACACTACACGATTTGTCGATAAATCTTTTTCGGTGCAAGCTGTACGGCTCTGGAACAATTTGCCTGAAACGATAAGACGATCTAAAACACAGCAGACCTTCAAAAACCGTGTAAAGGAGCATTTTCTCACGCTTATAGCCAATTCTTTACAAAATTGAACACTTATTCTATTTCATTTTATAGTATCTGTCTTGCTATATGTTTATGTATCATTTTGTATTTGTTAAATGCGTCACTTAACCGTATCTTATTTTATTTTTCTATATATTTTTTTTTTATATTTTATTTCCTTTTCAGTATAAGTAAGTATCAATGTTACTATTTTTATCACCTTTTCATTATAATTTTATTTTCCGTTCCTACTAGTATAAGAATTATAATTAATATAATTACACTATTCAGTACACCACACAACATAAAAATTATATTACACATTCTCCATCCAAAGGTTGTCTGGAAGAAATCACTTCAAGTGATAAGACCGCCATTTGTGTCACCTAGTCTTTAAGATAATTTATGTACTTACCTACTGTATTTTATTTTTGGTGTACAATAAAGTAATTAAAAAAAAAAAAAAAAAAAAAAAAAAAAATACACGCAAAAAATTGGATGGAAAGAATAACTGCAATACCTAACTAAAATGTATTCAGTGTTAAATATTAACCAACAAGATATCATTTAACATGGAATTACTAAGAACTAAATAATAAAATATTGCAATTAATTATTTATTGTCGACAGACCAGTTGATGCGAAAGTGACATCCTTATTTTAGTTATCAACCGTAATGTAGACAAAGCAATTAATTAATTCAACTTCAAAATTGGGATACATCTTGACTGAATTATCCTAATGCAACTGATAATGTATCAACAGAAAAGGTCGTACTACAATATTTCTTACTTTCAATGACAATCTTACCTAAAAATATGCTATGTACGCAATGCCTGTTTTTGGTCTCTAAATCTCAAATGGAGTGAATTTATTACTTGAGACAGATTACAAAACACAGTGACACGATTACATACCCATCAAAGTTGCAGTTCGCCCATAAACATCAGCCAAATCACATATAATTTGAACAGCTTCGTGCTCCGACAAACATCACATTATAACCTTAAAAATCACTTCCCGCGTGCCACTTTGATTTGCTTTACTCATTGTTTATGTTGTTCTTCGTAAGTCAGTATTAGTTTATTGTAGATTAATAACATAATAAAAATCCCAAAATGAAAATCGTTCCGCAACTTCTACTCGATGACAGCAGCTCATGTACAAGTCTATTTTGAATTTCAGTGTTGCCAGACACATGAACAATTTAGTTCCTCAAACTTTAATTTCTTGACTTTATAGATAACCTATACAAGTGAGACTATAGAAAAGTTCTATAAATTATAAGTATGTCTATTTTGGGGATAGAATAAGATTAGTTATGACCGTGCTTAAACTATGCACCTCAAAGCAATGTCCTGGACTAAATCGTAATGATGGCAGTGCTCTTTTAAGATATTTATATTTTACTGTTATATAATATCGTGAATTGTTATACGGAACGTCAAGCCCGAACGGGTTTGGGTGTGTTCGTTATTGGATTGGCAACACTTGTCATAGACGTCAGTCGGTGTCAACTGTCAAAGCGGTTTTGTCAGTAAGTAAGCAGTATTGGCAGCACTTGATAACGAGACACCGAGCCGTGCGGTCGTGATGTCATCCGAGTACCGACTTCACCACGTTCCAATGTAATCCGTGTAGATCCGAGCTAGGATAGCTTATTTCCAAGTTAATAATTATGAGACTACCATAGTAAAATGTGTAGAGTGCAAACCAAGTTTTATTTCGAATGTAGTAAAAGTGTTCAGTGTAGTAAAAGTGTTACTTCGAGTTGACCGACCTATCGTAGAACATGCCACCATAAGCTAACGTCGACATCAGAATTGGGATGAACGCCAGCCAGCCCACAGCTAGCGTAGTAAACGAGCTTCCTGGTATTCTGTACCGATCCGGTGAGTTTGTTTCATATTATGAGTTTTTGAGCAGAGTGCTCTCTGTTGAAGGATATTGCTGATAATTTGAGCAGAAAAGGTTTAGTGTTGCTGGTATAGAGCAATCTCAATATTTTATAGTGTAAAGTTATTTTGGCGGGATAGGATGTGGGCGATGTGGGCCTATGATAATGATTTAATGATTCTAGTTTTAATTTTGTCTACAAGTAAAAACGACGATGAACTTGTAACAAGTATTGGTTAAATATCATCATTCTGTGAATAGTACCGTGATACGCTGTTTTAACTCTTAATCTATTACGTTTAATTTCGAACGTTGATACGCATTCGTTTAATTTTTGATGATCGAATATGACACGTTGCAGTAAAATTAGAATAAGATGTGATAAGGATTTAATCACGGCTTTGTACTATTAATCTGTTTACACATCGTGTGAAAGTTACTTTTAATTAATGTGGAACCAGTTATTTGTTATTCAACGGTACTATGAAAATTTGTGATTTTAATTTTCTATTTAAGAATAATAAAAAAAACACAACGTTTAGATACTGGCAGAATCGTCGTCTATGACCATGGTAGTGAAAAAAATTATTACGGGTATAAATTATCGCGAGATTGAAATACCTAGGTTTTCACGATGTACCTACAATTTCATAGTTAAATTATAATTAATTTAACTTACAGTGTTTAATTATAATTAATTTAATGTACAGTGTCTTTGTTAATTGTGAGGAGTAATAATAATTATTTTTGCGATTAAGTAATAAGTGTCTTCGGCCCAGTGACAAAATGATTATTGTGAATATGATCAGTGTCAGGGTACGTGGAAGTTGCTTTTGGGATTGGTGCAACGTTCTTATTTTGGTAAGAATAAACGATTTCTATTGGTGATATTAACATTCATTGATGTAAAATAGTATTGTGTTACTTTGATATCTTATCCTGACTATTCCTGATTGAAACAAAACAAATACGATGTTCTACGATATTCGAATATGATGTTTTAAAAATGGAACATGATAGTTTGTAATATTCAAATTAGATGTTTTAAAAAATCGAATAAGTTAAACGCAGCTTAACCTTACCTTATTACCGATCCATTCCATTAACATGCAATTTTTACGTTACTGTTACGGTTTATACTAGAGACATTTGGCAAAATAGGTACACACATTTGTTCATTGACTATCGCAAATACTTACGTCAAAGTACGTAGCATCACGGGAAAGAGATGAAATCCTACAGTTTCTGTGACGATAGTGAACTCGCCGTTCGTGGGGTATATTTGAAATCCTATGAACAAATTTCAATTTAATCTATTTATTACACACATTAACAAACTTATCTTATGAAAAATACATCTCGGGTCGATCTTCAGTAACTTCTAATTCTAAGTTTTTGTTGTTTTTTAAACATTCTTAATAGGGTAAAGGCTCCAGTGAATGAACACTTAAGCAATTTACAAACTTCAAAAAATAAAAACATATGTTTTTCCTTATGCATAGGTCCTCAGAGCTAGTTTTTAGTTTAGAAGATTTATTCAAAAATATTTTTCAGGCTCGTTTTACCTTTTAGGATACACAGTTTGTAAGATATTTAGCAATATATAGAAGAATACCCCAAAACCCCAGTAAATGAACGCAAATTTCCAGTAAATGAACACAAAAAAACCCAGTAAATGAACACGATTTGGTTTTTATTAATTATGCTATAAAACAGTAATTATTGCAGAAAACAAAATAAAAAAATCTACCTATTGTTCAAAATTATTAACTTTAGCATAGGTAGAAAGAAAGAAAAACAAGATACATGGGCAAGAGCAGAAAAAAAACTATTTAATATTATTAACCTAAAGAATGGCAAAGCCTCAAATTAAACACCTTGGCCCTGCTGCGGTCTCATGGCTGTTGTGCCAATTTAACGTCTACCTGGAATCCGCTTCAGTTCCCCGTCTCTGGAGAAAATCCAAGGTCATAGCCATCCTCAAGCCGGGGAAACCAGCTGACAATCCTAGAAACTTTCTGCCCATAAGTCTTCTGTGCTGACCCGGCTCACAAAGGTTATAGACCCGAATGGGATCAGGTCTCAGAGCATTTAGGTTTCAGGCCGGTGAAATCGTGCTGCAACCAGACACTCAAACTTACGCAGCACTTTGAAGATGGTTTTGAGATGGTAAGAGTAACCAGTTCTGTATTCGTGGATCTATCGGCGGCCTATGACACAGTGAGCCTCAGGCAACTGTTATGGAAAGTGGAAACCATAACCCTTGACCATAAATTCGTCGCAATACTTCGAGAGCTCCTCCACAATGGCCGCTTTCCGGTCCTCCTTCTCTCAGACCAAAGTCGCTGGAGATCACAGAAGAATGCCCAACCACAAGGTAGCGTTCTGGCTCCCCTTCTTTTTACCATTTACTGCTTCTTCCGCTTCCTATACGCTGACTATCTCGCGCTAACTTCCCAAGCAACAAACTTCATCGAAGTTGAGTCCAATCTCACCGCAGCTCTTAACAATCTGAGCCGTAACTATGAGGCAAACTCGTTTAAGCCTAATCCTTTTAAGACTGAATTCTGTTCCTTCCACCTTTGGAACAAGGAAACGGGCCGTAAGCTAAATATCAAATGGCAAGGTATCCTGATAGCTCATAATTATTCCCTTAAATATCTCGGAATCCTCCTAGACAGGTCACTGTCATCCAAAAACACTGTCAGAATGTTAAACAGAAGGTGCATTCTCGCAACAACTCGTAGCAACGGCTCATTTCCAGAAAATGGGGAACCTCGCCCCCGGTAATGCGGACTTGCTTTCTCGGCTGGAGAAAACGCGTGCGCAGTCTGAAACCGATCAGCTTATGGTAGGTTAGTGGATACAGTTTTGAACGAAAACTGCCGGATTATTATAGGTTGCCTTAAACCTATACCGGTCAGACTGCTGTACCCACTAGCTGCATCGCCCCCCTGTCCGTAGGGATGTGGCGGCCTCCCTTGAAAGGAGCAAAATTGATGACGATCATCGGCACCCAATGCACGGCTATGTTCCAGTGCAGCAAAGGCTGCGTAGCCAAAAGATCTTCATAAAGTACGTCTACCTTTTAAGTACCGACCCAGCACACAGGAGGGGCAACTTTTCGCGCGAAAATAGTGTCACTACCAGAACCATTTGTGTCACTCTCTGTGAGGCTTTCGCCCGGACATGAGTTACCATGGGCTACCTGGAAGTCCCTAAAAACATTGCGATCCCAGTTAGGACGAAGCAAGGAAAACATGATCCGGTGGGGCCTTACAAATATTGGCGGACTGAGTTGCCTGTGCGGTGTTCCCCAAACTATGGCCCACCTCTCATCATGTCCTGGATGCCCTAACAACTGCACTCATGAAGAGCTTAAAGATTTGAAGGATTTTCAAGTACAATTTAGTTTCAAAAATATAATGTTCATTTACTGGTTAATAACCAGCAAACAGTAAACACCAACAAATGAATTTAATCTTTACCATTTTAAATATAAGACTCATTTTCGAGTGTTATGGTTATGTCTTCTTACTTAAAACTAGAAAATGAACACAATAAAAATTGTTGGTTCATTTACTAGATTTTAAAAACCAATAAATGAACACCCCTGTCCCAATACTGGCTAAAAGATCAGAAATCGATTTATGAAATGACTTGGAAAATGTGAACTTAACTAAGCATTAAAATAAAATACATTTTTTTACGAAAATGTAAAATCGTCAATACCCAATGAATGAACGGCCGTTCATTAATTGGGTTTTACAAGATTTTGAGTTCCAATGCTGGGACACTTAATATTATGCTGTACCGGAATAATAATATATACATGTTTAAATTGATTTAAAATGCATTATTTAGCTATTCTATTATATTTATAAACAAATATCTCGACGAAAATACCGCAGGTTTGGTTATAATATCACATCATAAACGGTTCGTAATACCTGAGACGTAAATTCCGGCTCGAACATATTCCCAGTGTCACGTTGCCTACCGCTTTAGACGCTCGCCGTTTTGAAATGAACAGTGATTTTAGAAATCAATGTTGCTAATAATATTAGGAATATCGTTACTATTACTAAAAAAAATACTATATTTGGTAGAAATGCCTTAATTTCTTATTTTTTGTAAAAAACTGCGTTTTGTTCATTCACTGGGGGGTGTTCATTCACTGGAGCCATTACCCTATACGAGTACGATGATATAAATGTTAAGTGTGCGCTAAAGCGCAGGTAATTCATTGCTTATAGAATGAGAATCAGACATTTAAAATAATTAAATACTTTTTTGGAAGAGGCCAGTGGACGTCGATTGGCTGATGATGATGATTTATTACTTTTTTGATATAAATTAAAAAACAGATAGCTACTTGTTCAGGTGAATGTCAATAAAACCTTTCTTAACTCACTTTTCTCGGATAATAATATGTTAGCTATAAAAATATTTGGGGTAAAATGCAGTTACAATGTGGCATAAAAAAACTTAACAGATCTTCCTTTAACCTATACCTACTCCTTTCAAGTGTTATGGAAAGAAGCAATAGTTACTGTTGTGCAAATTCATGAAGTAGGTAACTAAATTCGAATTAATTGTTGTTTCATACTAATTAAATTATTTACATTTTAAGCGTATTTAGATTTTAATTATAGATAAGTGTTTTACCCTCAAAACTGTTTTAAATGGTACGGGATTCAGAAACGTTTTCATAAAAGTTTATGCACAAACTTTATTATTGCACTTAGCAGATTGGTAGAAAAATGTAGCAGCTACCTACTTAATTCAAGACTTTTCAAATCCGTAATCCATTGAGTTTACAAAAATAAGAACATAACCGGTAGGTATTAGTAGAGGTTTTATTTATTTTGTAACTTGTGATTTAAGAGTAGGTAACTCGCCCATATCACATTGTTTACGTGCTCCACAAATTAATTTCATAATTTTGATTTTTCATAATATACCTATTTAGTTTTCAATACAGAAGCTCGACGAGTATAGAAACAAATTGCACAATAAGTTACACAGTCTTAACAGTAAAGAGCTCAGAAATTAAAGATTGCTTTAAACTTTACAAATTTAATTTAATTTTCCGCAGTTTTTCGTACCTAGGCAATAATGAGGTTAATTTATAATTTACAACTGTCGTTGCTGGACGCTAGGTACGTTGTGAGCACATGATTGCATTGCATTAATTATACCTTGCTAATGGAAGAGGCCAATATTGATTTTCGCTTATCGCTTACGACGGCGCCAGCTGCGAACCATTGGAAAAAGATTTCAAGCTTGTTTCATTTTACTCATTTATGTCTAGTGTTGGGGTGTACGCTGATTTCGATTAATATCGATGTATTGTACTGATCTTTTTACCGATATTGCAGAAGAACCTTTCATGCCTTAGGTATATTGGAAAATTATGGTTTCATAATAAGTAAGTTTTGCATTTTCCAATGGGGTCAGCGAGAACGGCAAGAAAGGGACGGAAAACGAAGTAGGTATTGAGTAGTAATAAGGCAAAAAGGGGCTAAAAGATTTGAATGTCTGGTCAATTAAAATTGTTTTATTTATTTGGCATGGGTTCCAACGAGCATAATGAATAAATTATGATCTTCGCAACCTACGGCACCGGACGCCTCACAGTTGACTTTCCAGTCTTGGGGATGAAGAATGCGATACCAAGGGAACTTGAATCAATGAATAATAAATAATATGTAACTTGTTGAGGAAGGGAGTAATTTTACCCTTATGCTACTAAAGGAAATACTACAAACTAAAGGAATATCGATAGAAAGTAGCTTTACGATGATAAAGCTACTTTGTGTATTATGCATAATGTATGTGATGTTGATGTGTGGTGGTGGCGACGGGTTAAAAGCATGTATTTCTGCCATATCGAACTACCTTGATAGTATTTTTAAATATTTTCATTCCGTTAAACCTAATAAAGCCTTTTATGATACCTAAGTCCAATGAAAATGAAACTAAAATTAAATATATAATTACTAATTAATTATTACTTAAATTAGGTACAATATCAACCTATCACTTATCTATACGATATGTACTTAATTGTTAAATAATTGAAATACTCGTATTATTTTATTAACATTGATTTGTGAAAAATAATCAAAGGCAATTATAATTAAATGTTATTTATTATTATTATAACATAAATGCATTTAAAACATAATTTCCAAAATATTACAGTTTTATTTCTAATTTAAACAGTCTTTGTTAAAAGTAAACAAGAGGCCTAAATATAAATTATGCTTGTTTTCTGCCGTCAGTGTGGCAGACCGCACCGTATTTCTCTTTCAGTTTGTCTGTGAACTCTGGGTCGTCCCATCCCCAGAGTTGATGTGTACCGTCCCCTGTGCGGTGTGCACGCTGCTTTATTATTTCTGGTGATACGTATTTTAAGTCGTAGGCTTGTCCAATCTGTGAAATTTAATAGATAGCTGTGAATTTTGGCCCTCAAGCATTTATAAAAATATAATTTTCAAACAATTTATTGATAAAATTACGGTGCCAAAGATATACCGATAATGTTTACGTAATTTAGAAAAGGGTAGCAATAAAACGAGTGACTGTAAATTACAATTTTAAGTGTGAAAATTAATTAATTTGGCTTATATAATTACTAAGTGAGCGACTGACTGTAAGTGATGAGAAATCAACAGAACAGTATCTTACAAACATTAATTTGAGTTACTTAAAATACAAAATGAGCAGCTTCATAATATTTGAGCGACTTAATATTTGTTTAAGTGTCAACGTTACGTCCTGCATTTTTTTCAATATTTGGCAAATGTATTTTTTAAATTGAGCGGCATTTTTTATCTTAAATGAAATGTTACGAATACGAAAACGGCGAGTGCAAGAAACATTTTTTTTATGTAAAACTAGAATGTAGTAGGTATTACTATATTCTAGCACTCGCCGACCGCTGCCGCGGCACGCTCGCTTCGCTCGCTCGGCTCGTGCGTCCTTTGGTCACTACTAACCTAACCTAACCAACTGTTACTGACTTTTGCCTTAATATTGTATTTTTGTCATATATAATGGCTAGTTAATGTGATTAATTCTGCGACATTTATCACTTTAGCTAAATTGAGTAGTAGTAGCCCTTATACATAATGGCTAGTTATTATGTACAATATTCATTAATTTGGCTGTAACATTTGTTATTATTTAACTATTTTAATATAGAAGTTGCCCTCTCTGTATTTCCAGTCGCTCACTAAGTAATATAGTCGCTCGGATAAAATTTTTATATATGAAATGGATTAATCACAATCCACTTTTTGTAAGCTCGTTCTGGATTTTATTATTAATCAATATTCGTCGTTAGTTTTGTTATTTTTTTGCTTACTCAAATTCATACCGCTCAAGTTATTAATACAGTATGTCATCATCAGTCGCAAAGCTTTTTTTTAATCGCTCGTTTTAATATTTCCCTTTAGAAAATAGTCTAACTTCAAGCCCTGTGTCGCGGGGACATTTACCTACAGAGATGAAAATATCTTTTTGGGATTCGAATACGTGACCTTGCGCACGTTAACCATAAATACGACCGCTTTGCAACCAGTGTAGGAATAAAATTTAAATCCTATAACGAACAAACAAAGTAAATTAATAGAATTACCTTTGCCATAGCTTCAATGAAAACAATTGTAGGTGTCAACATGTTGTAAAGAGGAAGCTCAGTTGCTCTATAATCCCAAGGGAAAGTGTGATGGTAGTTATGGAAACCTTCTACGCAGACCATCCATACTCCGATGTTCTCACGAGGATTTAATGACCTGTAGAAAAATAAAACTTATAGACGACTGTGTATAACGCATTGGGTTAAAGTAGGTAAAACCGATATTGGGGGATAGTTTTTAGAGCAAATGTTACTGTAAACATTTAGTTTATTGTAACGAGTTTGTAATTGAGATTGGCGCGTACTGTTGAACCCATCAAAACATATCAATTAAGCACATATTACTTTTGTATACCTACGTCGCTGGGACTTTACAAATGGACACAAAGACCGTACAAAGAATTTGTACTGCATGGGATTTGAGCCCGCGACCTCATGAACGGCAGCCGCATATACTCGTAAGTACGACCACTTTACTATACAGGCAGTTTAGTTATCCTGAGATACAATTTCCCTGAATGAAATAATTTCACTGAGTTTATCATACTAATGGCTAAGTAGGTATTAAATTATTTAGAGCAGCGATATGTAGATACATAACTGTATGTATTTTCATATTGTATTCATGTTAATCGGATTACATCTAATAACAATGTAATCAATTAGCAGTATAGCTGTTTGATTATTCATGACCAATTAATATCAATAAGCAATTTAAAGTGTAGATTGTCACAGAGATTTGATTACATGGTAGCTATGTTTCATAGTCGTGATCCTTTTGCCACTTTCGTAATATAAGAAGGGATACTAGACTAAAACGTCTCCGTGCGGTGACGGAGTAAGAATACAATATGTCACCACCCAATCTCATCCCATGGGTGTCGTAAAAACCGACTAAGGGAATAGGTATTCGTGAATATTATCTTTACGGAATAAAAAGAAGGAAAACTTGAAATTAAACCCTGTACCAATCCGTCTGGCCAGCGTGGTATCAGTAGGCCAAGTAACCCTCCGTCACGGGAGGAGGCCCGTCCCTGCTGTGGGACATCAATGGGCTGTTATGATGACTAGACTCATTTTTATTTCGTTTACATTCACAGCAGTTTAAAATGACCTAATTGTTTTAAAATATTAACTTACTTGTCATAAGGTCTGTAGCCGAATGTATGTGCGAAGCTATTTACACTCCATACCACGTTGATACCACACGTATACCTCAATATAGTCGGTATGAAGAACGCACTGGTCCAAGTTTCACCCCAGAAGTAAACCGGGATCACAGTGGGTAAAACGAAACATAGTATAGGCATTATTTTCATGTAGTGTCTGTAGAAAAAAGTTATTTAATTAGTATAGAGAATATAATAGAATATCATTTATTGTATAAAATGTGGTGTACAAAGGTGGTATAATAAATTTTAATGGTGCAGGACATATTTTAACATAATGATGGCAATCAATTTATTTTCTTCTTTCTTTTAAATATAGTTAAGATAACATATATTTATAAATTACATATTTTATTATTACATGGCAATATTATTAAATTATTAGTTTTTTTGGTCTAAGCGTCCCTTTAAAAGAGAACCCTTGTTGTTGTATGTACTATGTTCTAGTTCTCCTAGTGTAAATGTTCTAGGACCCCTTTTTTATCCCGTAGAAATTTAGAACTGATTTCACGACACTGAGGGCTGGTATTGTCATGAAGATATCGGACTCGAACCGACAAAAACCACCTGTCATATACCGGAGACTCCAGATTAGTTTTACGAAGAAGAACAAGTGTTTTTGTTACCCTAGATTCCTTCTACGGTCAGTGCTCGTATATTTTTTTTTTCATATCGTGCATTTGAAGTAATTGGGGCCTACTCTATATTCTCTAAAAATAACGAAATAATTGAAGTTTTGTAGTTTAATAATCAAAGTATATTACCATTTGATTATAACAATACAGTTGTTTAATTGAAAAACTAAAACACCATATTATATTACACTTTTATAAATTGTATTTTTATACTTTTGCGCAGGCTTGAGAGTATTGGAATTCGGGGAAAACCGCTGGAAATTTTCACAGACTATTTGGAAAATCGCAAACAGCGAGTGAAAATTGGTAGTCACAGCTGAGTTTTGGTGTGCCTCAAGGAAGCGTATTGGGTCCCACTTTGTTTCTCTTGTATATTAACAGCCTATGCAATATGAAATTAGAAAATGGTCACCTTTTTTCATACGCGGATGACACTGCTGTTTTATTTACGGGAGACAGTTGGGATGATGTACGCAGTAAAGCAGAAAAAGGTCTCGCTAAAATAGCTTCATGGCTAAAAGAAAACCTCCTGTCGCTAAACTGTGCTAAATCCAACTTTATTTGCTTTACTTTATACAACAATACCCAACCTGACAAAAACTTTAAAATTAAAATTCATACATGTGGTGACACTTCGAACCTCGGCTGTTCCTGTGATCAAATTGATAAAGTGTGTAAAACTAAATACTTAGGTGTCATGATTGATCAGCGACTATCATGGCATGCACATTTAGAACTAGTTATGGCTAGAACTAGAAAACTTATATGGTTATTTAAAAACTTAAGACATATAACTGATAAAATCCTAATAAACCAGATTTATGTATCACTTGTACAATCTATAATAACTTATAACATAACGGTCTGGGGCGGTGCCACAAAAACTAAGTTTCTAGAATTAGAGAGAGCACAGAGGGCCATACTCAAGGTTATGCACTTCAAACCATACAGGTTTCCCACTGAAGAATTATACTCCATGTGTGATTTATTAACTATCAGGAAACTATTTATTCTACATGTTATTAATTACTAAACAGCATCAATCCCTGCCTTACGATCCTACAATTTCTCAGAGCACTAGAAGAAAAGTTAATGTGGCCCCTGTAGTATATGTTAGGACGAGCTTTGCAAAACGTCAATATAATACTCTTAGTGCAAACCTATACAATATCATTAATAAGGAATTAAACATACACTCCAAAACTTTATATTACTGCAAAAAACAGGTTGCAACTTGGCTTAGTTCAAAAACATATGAAGACATAGAATCGATTAGACAAAAAATTACATAAAATTTAAGTATTAATAATAAACACACCCACACACACTCACCCTCGCACTCACACAAACATACACATACACACACACACACACACACACAAACACAGAATTTCATAAATGTCTGCCTTAGATCTAAAACAACACTAGCTAGGAAGAGCAGTGACTCCTAACACAGGCAATTATTTTACCTAACTGGAGTCACCAAAACCGGCATTGTAACCTAGATGTAAGTTAATGTAAAATAAAGATTTTTGTATTTTGTATTACATTGAGTATAAAATTCTTTTTGTTACAATTCTCTCTACCGCCATTTTATCAACACGTACTAAATTGTCTGCAAGGGCTTAAAAAGACAACAAAGTTTTTGTAAACAAAATCATTAACCGTAGGTACAAACAGTTGGCAAACAGAAACAAGTTTAAATTTATGTGGCTTCAACTTTATTTCGTACTTCATTATGTTACCAGCCTAACATCTATTATAATGAGGAGCTACAAAATGAAAATGCTATCTTTAAACAAAAATTGTACAGAAAAAAATATATTATTTCACATTTCGCAACCTATGTAGCGTTGAGGTCTTGAGGTTGTATTCCGTAACTGCTACACAAAGATTTCGGGTTAGACTCCCGCTCAATGAAAATTATTGTGTGCATGATCATGATTGCATTCGTCTTGGTGATTTCTGAGCATCACATTATGTATGCATTTTCAAAAACATGTATCTACGTATGTTTTTCAGTCTAGTAACCGTAGTACAAGTTCTGGTTAGTTCAAGATGGCGTTTTGTGAATGTGTAAGGAATATAATTATGTGTGAGGAGTATAATAGAATTTTCCTATTAAAGAAATAAACAAGATTATACTTCTCTCTATCGTTTTAAAGTCTCTAGTGATGAGCTGTAATTAGTTTTACTAGCCATGCGTTAGCCAGACGGTAAGAATTACAAAAATATATTATTCCCGCTTGAATGGAGTTTAACCACTTCGCTACAAAGGTCCTCAATTATTACCATTGTATTACAATTAGTAAGACTTTCGATCCAGAACGCAGTGGTTTTCATTAATTAATAAATGAAATATTTTAAACGAAAGATAAAATGAGTAACTGTATAGTCACGATTCATTCGATAAAATAATTTTGGTCGTCCTTTTAAATAAATCTTTTATTGCAAAATGTAGCAATAAAGTAAAGAAAATAATATACGTTTTCATTCAGTTATTATGGTAGAGTAAATCAGAATTAAAATAGTTCGGGTTAAAGAGCTTTTTAAGGACAGAATTAATTGTACGCTAACAGAGTTATTGCACTCTTTTGTCAGTAGTATACCTACCTACCGTTTGGAAAAGTTACGAGTTTCTTTATTCGTTTAACATGACATAATGTTAATTTAACCTAACGTACCGACTCGTAGTCACACCAAGCTTGTCACACCAGTGTGACAAACAGTAATCTTTTTCTTGTTAGTCACACTACTGATTTTTCAACATCATGTATAACATAATTGCTAGTGCAGGCCTACATAGTAAAATCGTTTGCCGACTATTAATAAGTATAAGTTACTACAAACTCATCTATAAAACTGACTGGTTGGAAATATATTGATATAAAATATGTGATTTGGTGCTCCCACTTTTATGTACTACCTACAGGTACTTTTTCATAGTTTTAGATATTTAAAATGTAGGTATATTGATTCCTTAGTATAATCCTTAGTTTTTATGGTTGTATATGGTAAACAATGGTTGCTGCACCTTATTGAAGTTACAATGTTATTAAATTATATAGTCTACAAATATCAGGTAGTTACACCGCTTCTTTTTTACTAGCGCCTTGGAATCGGTGGGAAAGCTTGATAAACTTTGAATATGTAAACATAGATAAAATAGTAGAATAAATAAAACTGAATAAAGGAGAATTTTCAACGAGAACTAAGCTCAATTCCGGAAACAGTGTTTAAAAATGTTTTGTTTAGTTTATTCTTTGGTGTAGGTAAGTTTGTCGTTTCTAGAAAAGCAAAACGTTTTGTGTATTATTGGTCTTTTTCTGGCACTTTATGAACACAGTAGTACCTACATACTTTGATGATTTCAATATAACAAACTTAGTACTGTAACTTGGACATCACTAGTTTAGAAATAAATACATTAAATGGTGTGTCAACATCAGTAGTGTGACTAACAAGAAAAAGATAACTGTTTGTCACACTGGTGTGACAAGCTTGGTGTGACTACGAGTCGGTAAGGAGTTTTATTTGTCATCGACTCCAAAAAGAGGCGAAACTTATCAATTTGTTTCTATTTTAAATATATTTTTTTCCCTTCGCATCTCAGTCAATAAAAAAACTATATATTTTAAGATTGGTATGTTTGAATACTTTGTAATTGGCTCAGTAATTTGGTTTATGTACTATCTCGAAAGCATCAGTCAAGGTTGAATGAAAGACTTAGGCATTAAGTCGCCTTTATACGCCTTTTGTGTAACTAGTGCAGTGTTTGTGAAAACTATGGAATTCAAAATCGTATTTAGCTAAATCACGAACTAAATTAAAAACAAAACAAAGCTACTTACTTCTTCTGCCACATAACAACAGGATCAGCGTATAAGTCAGTGAGATCAATTCGTTTGCCACCTTCAATGACTTCTGGACTCTTCTTGCAGCACAGCCAGCCCATGTGAGAGAAGAACAGGCCACGTTCAGCGTTGTGGGGGTCCGCATCCGTGTCCGCGTATTTGTGGTGAGTGCGGTGGTCACGGGCCCATTCGAAGATGCAATCCTGGATTCAAGAAAAAACTTAATTATCCTATGTTTAGACAATTTCTGAGTGGTTTCCATATTATTTGTGTTCCTCTCTCTTACATCACTTTCCTGGACCGTTTACAAGATCAACTTGACACAGACAGACAAGTAGATTTGAGTACTTAGTAGATTGGTTTTATTTTTCTTCTCTAATTTACATTGGACAATACAACGCGGTTTTTTCTGTGCTGTGGCGTTTGTCTGTGTCGATCTATAATTTTAATTGTAGCTTCAATTTTAAGTAAACGACGATTTCAAACAATTTGTAATAAATTTTATGAAATTTGATCGTAAGATATAAAGCGCGAAACGTACTCAACGATGATTTATAAAAGTGTTTATCTAATTTTAATATGTAGTATAATAAGAAACGACATACAATTTCTAACCATGACTAGCTTGAATACTACTTCTTCTTTATCCTCAATATTGCCTAAAATGTTGCAGTGGGTTTGATTTCCAACTTTTTAAGCAACACTTATTGCAGTTTTAAAAATCATTCTCCATTCGTTTAGACAGTTTGTAATATAAAACACCAAGACCAATGTGAACATTCAAGTTCATGAGCCCAAGGCATTGATTGAGCGGAAATAAACCCAAAACCTCTGCTTAACATCCATGAAATAAACCACTACGGAACATTAGGTAAGTACCTACTCTTAGAATTTAAATGATGTTTTCGCCAAACCAAAGCCAAAACAAAAGTTTCGCTAATTACCAATCTACGAAGTATAAAGTTAATGCTTAATACGAGTTTTATAAACATTTATAACCATGAAGGTTTAAATAAAGTTTAATGAAACACCAAGTAGGATGTATTTGAACACATTGTGATGAAAATAATGTCGAAAGTTTTTGTGAAACGTGAAAATAAACTTTACCAAAGTTACGAATATAATTTTGGTATTGGGTAAAAAGGTTATTCTATTTTATATTCTTTTTTTAAAAAGACTGTTCTCGCACTGAGGATCAATCCTAGGGTCGGTGACTTTGAAATGACGACCTCTGTGGCGCAGTCGGTATATTACACGGCTGCTACGCAGATGTCTCGTGTTCGATTCCCGCTCAATGCAAATATTTGTGTGCATGAACATGACTGTTTGCATTGGTCTGAGTGTTTTCTATGTATAATATGTATGTATTTACAAAAAAAGTATTTATGTAGATATGTATATCCGTTGTCTAGTACCCATAGTACAAGCTCTGCTTAGTTTGGGACTAGATGGCGTTGTGTGAAAAGGTGAAGAATATGTTGTGAGGAATATACTTTTACAGTCATGAAATTAACAAAGGCCAGACTCAAGACAAGAATTTGTGGATCACTCAAATAATTATCCTGCGTGCTCACGTGACCTCTTTGGTACCAAGGCGGTTCATTTTAGCAATTAAATTATTCTTTATTTTGTTATTTACCTGGAAACCCATAGTTTGCCAAAGCATTAATACAACTCGGAGTGGAGTGCGGGCCTTAAAGCATCTGTGTGTCCATAGTCGGTGAGATCCTGCTCCTATACCAATAGCGCACATGAGATGGACGGCGAATGCTGAAAATAATAAATGTGTTAGATTGGTGCCCGGAATTACGCAGTCGGCGTCGCAGCAGGCCACGTAAAAGGTGATGAGATATATAACCCGATCACAATATTATCTCGAGACCTCGCGTCGATGACGTCACGTGTCGCGTCGGACGTACCGTACTGATGCGCCCGTGGCGAGCGCGGGGGTTAAAAGGAGAACGGGACGCGAGGTTCGCATTCCAGCGAGGTCTCTAGATAATGTGACTGTGTTATAGGTATGCTTTAATTGGTCATGGACTGAGAGTTGTGGAAGTCAGGCGGGGTTTTGCCCAGCTGTGAAATGATGCAGTCTAACTGTTTTTAACAGTAAAGGTGTTATTAATTCAGTTATTTTTTTTTCATGTTTATTCGCGAGGCTATATAGTCTATGGTTTATTAAGTTTATTTTGAGTTTTTCGTCGTTGACCAAATATATTTCTTTTCCCAATAATTTCCAACGCAGGGACGGGCTTCCTCCAGTGATGTAAGAAACTTATTTATACCATACAAGCCAGACGCATTGGTATAGGGTTCAACATCAAGCTTTTCTATTTTAATTTAAAATTTATCTAAGTCAGCGCTTACGACACCCACGGAATAGGGGTGGTGACACCGTGTTTTATAATCGCTACGTCATTACACGGAAAAGATTACCAGACCAGACCACCAGATTAAATATCTCTTATAGGGCCTTTACGTCTTGGCTTCGGCCCGATGTATGCGATCCAAAGAACTGGGTCTCCAATAGACCCAAGTATTGTGAAAAAGAGAAACATAGTAATAATACTTACCAAATACATTCGTCTGCCATTTAGCCGAAGTGAAGACTAGATACAATCCATACAATGAACCTATATGCAAATATAAGAACCAGAAAATGTTAAACCAAACATATTCGTGCTTCCTAGGACTTGCGTGCTTTAATACAGATACATCTTTAGCTAAACCGAGATCATCGGTTTGTGTATCTGACTCGAAGAGTACTCCACTTGGAGTCGGGTCCACTTGAGGTGGCATAATCTGGAAGAAGAGTAATTAATTTATATGGGTTTTAAACAAGGTTTTATTACATTTTTGCATCTTTTTATAACGTGTGGAAATTGCGAATTGAATTTATGATACTGAGGGTTGTTTGTCATGTGCACGTAGTATTTGAACCGACTAAAAACAAACAGTGTTCGTTCTAATTGTCATGAATCGCAGTGGACGGACCGAAAGAGAAAAACTTACGCGGTGTCCTACGTGGGCGACGAATGCGACGCTACACATAGGACAGAAGGGTACGCGCCGTTGATTCGATCACGTACGTCGCGTTCGACGCGTCGCGTTTGTCGCCCACGTAGGACACCGCGTTAGGCTAGTAAAACCTTAATAGTTAACCTTAATAGTTAACCTATTAAGGTTTTACTAGGCTAACGCGGTGTCCTACGTCCTATTTTCAATCACGATTTCCTATTTTAGATACAATGCCGACATTAAATTTATCCGCTTAGCAATTTTCAATTAGAAGACATAATATAGTTTGCAGACCCATCACGTAGGTATATAATAAAATCTTTACATTACAATTTCAATATGAATAATATTCAGTACAATTAATTAGACTTGTTACAAGTACCACATGCATTTTATTGCACTCGTCTACAAGTTTTGATTAAAATTGCTAACGAGAATTCTACCACAGACCACTATCTAATATCTTATTAAACCTGCATACATAGTTCAAAATTCATACTGAAAATACGTTTGAACGTACAAGAATAGTGGGAGGAAAATTAATTTATTTTTCCTTAGAAAATAATTTTCTCAGCTTATTTATTTTTGTACACTGAAAAATGATTATGTAACGAAGGAAAAATGGACAAAGGGTTACTTAACTCAAAAATAAGTTTTCTTCTGGCTAACCTTTGAGTAAAAGAGATAAAGTTTGCGCGGAATAGTTATTAAGTGTACATTAATAAAAAAGTTTGGAATAAAATAGAGACAATAAAAAAGGGGGAAAAATTAAAAATATTTAACATAATACGTTTATAATATCGCAATATTGTGACCAATGTGGCAATACTACAGGACATAATGAAAAATCGCCATTTTAAAATGGTTTCTACTGGAGGATGAAAGCTTACAATCTATTGCAATGCAAATCGAAACTATCATTCGACACTTTACATTTAAGGTTAAAACGATTTTTTTATCTATTCATATCGACTACACTTTAGAATCGAAATAAACATATATAAATAAACTCTATCATTACCTACCTTTTTGTTAATTAAACCAATAAAACTTATTTATACGTCTCTTCAAAGTCCGGTTTAAACACTAACTGAACGATCGTCTTCCGGAATAGTAGATTATATAGGGTAGTATTAAATATATTTTAAAATTCTAATTTATACTTCTAAAGCAAATAAACCAGGGCAATGTACGGACATTTCCTAATAAAGTGCATTGTATTATTTACATGTATTAACATTTTAGTTAATATATTTTAATTTATTTGTTAATTATTCAAATAAATTCTGAGGGATCGCTAACATTAGTTATTTGGTCAGTCACTTTATAAATGTAACGGTTACTGACTGACTACTTCATGTGGTTTAGTTAGAATACTTACATAGACACAATGATAATATTTTTAAGCTTTAATAATAAAGCACACTTTAAAGCAGTTAGTAAGAAAGAACCTTGTACATATTAATTGAATTAATTGCTCCAAGTTTTCATGTTCGTTCACACAAAGATTTGCTTTGATCGGGTATAGCACCCAAGACCTTTGCGTAGCAACCATGGACGGCCACTACGCTACACAGGTCGTCAAAATCATTCATCACTAACCCTATTTGATTTTTATAATTAACATTAAAAACAAAATAAATTGTTACTGATTCACCATTCATTGAATCCAAAATGACTAAACAATCATTCGGCATGTAGAATTGTTATAAGTACATACATAACTAAAAGAATAAAAAACGAAAATATATTTTTAAATTCAACGCTATAACTCTTACCAAACATTTAAAAACCCTGTCCAATAAACGCAAGCATTTCGGGACATTTCACATAACGAAAAAATATGTATAACATATTTAATAATATTTTCAGAATGGCAACATTTAGTATACGTATATAAAGTAGGTCGGTATTTCCTCGGGTCTTATTGCTTTGCTGACATCGACGTCGGAATCCATCCCCGCGGGTTATTTCCGTTGGTCGTGTCGTCCGACCATAGACTACAACCAAAGATACGTTCACTCGAAGCCGGAACTCTTTTGTTCTCTTTTTGTGAATTCCTATGAGTGGTCAGTAAGTTTTTTGATAGAACACGTTTTATTTTGATGTTTAAACGTATTTTATATTTACTTGGTAGATTTATCTAATCTGATCTAATGGAAAGTAGTAAGACAGTATTTAAATGAAGGAAGAAGATGGTAGAGATGAAATAGCTTCCATCATCTTTGATGCGATAAAATTGCCATGCCATACTTTGTTAGAAAATATTTACTAGCTGTTTTAAACGCCTAGCTTTTTTCATTGTATCCTAGATTGATTAAATACTTTTGTAAAATTTACAAATTATTATTATACATAGAAAATACCCAGACTAAAGGCAAGTACAATACATAACCTGATAAAGAGCTTTCACAGCGGCTTCATTAGTAAGATGTTTAGTGGTTTTATAAGCGGCTATACATCTTAAGTACCTTTGAATACGACCATACTGTACAACTAGCTCTACAATGGAATTATACAAGACCAAAATTACATAATAATATTTAATTTAATGAAGATATTATACTATATGACGATATGGCTGCGAAAAGTGTTACTTGTGAGATGACGTCCGCTAGGAAAGTATGGAAGTAGAAGACATGCTGCGCCGACCCCAAATAAAATTGGGATAAGGGCAGGGGAATGATGAATGAAGCTAATAAACTATACGTAGAAAACTAAATATAATATAGAACTAATTGAGTTCTTATTCTATACACATTTACAAAAAAGATAACTTCGCACTAGGTAACGAGTAAAACAAGTAAAACAATAATAATTATAATTTGTGAATCATACGAATATTTATCTAGTAGTGGTTATTTAACATGACTGCTACGCAGATGTCTCGAGTTCGATTCCCGTTCAATGCAAATCTTTGTGGGCATGAAAATGACTGCATTACATTTACAAAAAAATAATTAAGTATGTTTATCCGTTGTCTAGTGTAGATGGCGTTGTGTGAAAGTGTAAGGAATATTTTAAATATATCTTGCGTGAATCCACCACGACATCGTGCACTGTAGGTCCAAAGGTGCAAAGTAGTAGTTGAATATTAACCTTTTACCCGTATGTATAGATCCACCAATCAGGTTGCAGAGGTTTTGATCTATAGTGCGTGAAAAAAAGGATTGTCCATCAATACCCTTTCTGTATTAAACGTGTGACGCGAACATTAGAGATTATGTTCAGTTCAAACATTTAAGCCTTTCGATATATATTTTTTAACAATAAAGCTTAGACTTCAAAAATAGGAGGATTTGATTGTAAGTTTTTAAAATGTTTGTTTGAATTCAACCATTTAAAAACCAATTTAAAAGATAAAATAGCAATATATGAAAACATAAATAGGAATACATCCAAACTGTTACAGCCACTCTAATTTTGGATTCGGTTTTTCATTATATAAATCGTATAAATAGAAAAAAAATACAACCGAATTGAGAACCTCCTCCTATTTTTGAAGTCTGTTAACTACTAGACAAATTAATGTAATTCATGTTCATGTAGACAAGATTTTCATTCAACAAAACATCGAAAACTTGAACCCGGCGTTGTAGACCTCCACACCACAGCGGTTGTCTCTGAAAGCAGATAATGTATTAAAATGTTTGAAGCTGGGAATGAAGGCAATCATCTAAATAACAGAAGATAGCGGAAATATTGGTTTGCGTACTCATCCGCGTTTCCAGTAAACACATCTGTCTGGGAATAGATGGCGAATCTTTCCGGAGAATTGGGGCGTAAAGCAGAGATTTTATTTTGGCATACCAATGTTAAGAGAAGGCTTTTTTCCACTTCAACGGTAACGCCTGACGATTATCACATATGCCAATGACGTGATTTGCCAATATTCGTGGTAAGAGATAAAAAATTCATCAGTTTGCGGTTTTTTGTACATGATATACTGATTTGCTGATGGATTAACTACGATTTATGCCATCTGGTTCATCAAAAATGCTATATATACTATATTTAGTACGTCATTTAGTAAGAAAGAAAGCAGAAGAAAACAGCTAACAAAAGCGTTACTGTTTATCCAATATCGTAATTGGAAAATTACAAATAAGACAACGTCACTAACTCTAAATCTGTTTTGATTTTCGGGGACTAGACAAACACAGTATGCAGTTTTTGTATTTGTTGAATTTTAAGTAATTGCATTGTCATTCTTCATTGTACAAAAGATAGGCAAGTCTATATTAGCATATTACTCAACTAGCACAAGCTTGTGACACATACAAAGAAACAATCTTGTATGCAAAACAGAGTTAATGTCTACTATTGTCTACCCTGCCCACACAGTCGTTACTATCTTTAAAAGCACTAAAAGAAAATTACAAAATGCTCTATTTTTAGCTGAAGTAATATCGCACTTATACTACAAGGTTGTACATACATAAACTCATACCTTTTTCCTATGAGGGCTAGGCAGAGACCATTAAACCCCTAGATTTTTACAAACTGCCTCGGTGGCGCGGTGGTCGCGGTAAGCGGCTGACGTGCACGAGGTCGCTGGTTCGATTTCCACACAAGACAGTTCTTTGTGTGATAAAAAAAAATAGTGTGCTGAGTCTGGAAGTTCTTTGTTTTTAAAAGTCCCTGCGACACAGGGCTTGACAACGAAAAAAAAAATGAAATAAAACTAGTACTCCGCAAACTACGTTTCGTCATGTAGGACCTTTAGCGTGGAGTGTACAAGCCAGTAATGAGAAATAAATAAATTTTAAATACAGAACACCACTCGAGTTGAAGTGACTGTTCGGAAAATGCTTCGAACGTAATTTTTGCTGGAATTGCTACCACCCGATTACCGGTATTGTGGTTTAAATGGGCATCGATCTTGAAAAACGATTCGGTTATGCGGTCCCTGAATTGAAATCCACTGTATTCTGTCATTGAACGTGAAATTTTGATTGAATTTTACCAGTCTAGTTAGATATCTATGTTGGGATGCGAACACGATACCGCAAAACTGACAATGGACAATCCAAAATTAAGCATTTCCTGAAAATAGTTTTGTTCGCATATTATTGCAATTAATACTTGGCCTTGCTTGATAGGTCGCAACAACTTTGATTTTTTCTCTTTTAATAGCATACAAGGCATTTAAACTTGTTCTTGCAATGTAACGAAGTGTTATTCAAAGAAGTTCTGTTTAATTTAGAACTTAGAGTAGATGGCGTTAATGTATTGGAGATGTCTTGCTTTTCAATCACCTTTTGTAAAATATAAACGGATCCATTGTCTATCAAAAATCGAACATACCACTATAATGACCGTTGTCACTGTTATTCTCAAAATCAAGTTTTCCTCTAACTTTTGCCTTCTTTGTTATTTCCTAAACATTGTAAATTAAATCGTCAAAGTAGATTGCAGCATCACAACGGTCTAAATCTAAATTAAATGACGTCTCGAATATTCATTGTGCTCGTTGTGTAAGCTGAGCTCCATTACCTATTGCCGATAACAAAGGCACACCACGGAATCAATTTAGAGCACAAGAGAGTTTGAGGTCGGACGGGTATTGCGCATAGTTCACTAACTAACTATCAAACCTTCTTTTGAAATCACCTGATGAAAGAACATTGATTAATTTCTGTAGTGAATTGTGTGGATTGAATTCATTATATTAGTTATATGATTATGTGTCTTGTATGTCGTATTGGATTGTGTGTGTGTTGAAGATGTTTAGGAAGTGTTGTAAGGATTTGTATGTTGTGATAATATCTGAAGATAGCGGTGTTTTTCAGGTCGGTCTTAAGATGCAGAGGTAAGTAAAACTTAGTTTTTAAAGAACATCTAGACTTAGGGTAATCTTTTTTGGATTGCACAAAGACGATTGTGCATGTGCATGCCAGCCACATACCGCGACCGCTTAATCATGGAGACGTGTACTTCATCCTAGTCATGCCATGCCATGCAGATTGATGCAGTTCAGTTAGTCTATTCTTGTTTCAGACAGATAGTTACATAAAATTTATTAGCTTCATTAAGAAACATTTTTATAAATGTAAGCGTTATTTAAATGTAATTTATTCTGTTATATTTGTAAGAATATAATGGAACGTGCCTCAACACTGTAAAGCGGGGATCAACACCCTTTCAAAACATTTCAAATAGATTTGAGAATAACTCTACGACGCCCATTGTTACACAAAAATGTACCGAGTATTTGTCGACTAGGTGCGACTTAGGTGCGTCGATTACATAGATATGAGGCCTAATTACTTGAGGCTCACTGGCAGTTTGCAATTACAGGTAGGGTGATGCTACCAATTATCAGCACTTTAAGAGTTAGTCCTACTTTAACATCGTTTATCACAGTGATGATAATGATAACAACTATAACAATATGCTTTCTTGGTTCATTATTTAATAAATAATTGATTTTTGTTATAAAAAATAGTTATTATTCATACACATTTTATTTAGATGAGTCTGACTAAATAATGACCCTGGCGCCAATTATTGGCACCATCATCGCCAATTATTGGCATTGACTGAGCCAATTATCAGCACCTTAAAATTAGACATAAAATTAGGTAGATAAATGAAATAATCCAATGTTTATAGTAAAATCTCTTTTACTTATACCTAGCCTAACAACCGAAGTTTCAGAAAAATAAATACATAAATATAAAAAATTCCAAAAAATAATAGACATTCTTTTGATCATAATATCAACACTATGAAAATAACTAGCAATGTTAGTTTCAGCACCATGCCAGGATATGAAATCCGAAATCATAGAGTACTTATTCCAAGAATATTGAATTCTAGGCATAAAATAATCACGCTTTACAATAAAATATATGGATTAACAATTTTACATACCACTTTGTCATGTACCAGTACCAGTGCCGATAATTAGCAATTCGCAAAAAAATTTAACCCAGATGTCAGCACCTCATTTATGAACATAAAATCAAGATAACGTTTATTTCCATTGTCAGATAAGCCTTATAAAACATTTTATACATGAATAAAACCTAAAGGTTCAGTAAAAAATATCTAAAAGATCTAAAATAAAGTAAAATAAAAAAACCTGAACTTACCTACGATCATAAAAAACTGTCAAAACAAAGTAATGTGAAGGACATGTTCCCGCGTTTTTAAAAATATCGCTTTTTTTTTCAAAAAGTGTCGTGTTTGGATCAGTTTATAATTCCAAAAGGATCTTATTTTAATGTTTGTTAAATGGTAGCCGAAATTAATTAATAGAAAGCTTATAATTTGAGTTTTAGTTGGGGGTGCTGATAATCTGGTGCAGTGCCAACATTAGGACGCGTGCCCCTATGTATTACTATGATAAAGCTTGTTAAGCAATGTCAGCGAGGTCATTCCATAGATAATTTTGCTTAGTGGTATTGCATCTTTGCGTCTCCGTGGGTTAGAAGGAATTACCTTATACTGGGACACTGGGATATGATGATGATCTTCTTCTTCTATATCATTTGATTATCATCATATCATCATCATCATCATATCCCAGTGTCCCAGTATAAGGTTAGGGCTTCTAGTAACGGAGGGAAAACATTTTTATAATAGTACCTACCTACGCTGAGCCGACGGACCAGCATCCATAGCCTTTTTAAGTTTTTAGACAATCTGTGGGATAATGATTCTAGTCCGGCCATGTGTATGTATGTAATAATTATAGATGGCGATGTGCGAGAAACATTATTACATTCATCTTCAAATATTGTGAAATATATAGTAAAATAGAATATGTTTTTAAAGTACTTTTGTGTAGGTGTACAATACTTAATACCTATACACCTACACAAAATATTTAAATTCGTGACAAAGGGTCGGGATACATTAATACTATCTATGTATTTGCATATTGAATTTTACCTACGTCAAATACAAAGGTGTATGTTTGATTATATACAGTTTTATTTGTTGTTGACATTCGAAATAGTTATACTTATAATGATTTTGCTTTTAATAAAAATTAAGTCTTGTTAATGTCCAGCAAGTCTACATTTCAATTTCACTCACTCATTTAATATTTCTCAGTTTTGCTAACATTATAGTCAGACAGACTAAAAGTAGTGTTGCAAATAGTCGTTATTATACGACTATTAAAAAAAAAAGTATACCATAAAATAATAAATAAAATAAAAAATAAAAATGTTTATTTTCGGATAACTACGCAATCCATAATTTGTTAGTAAACTTACATCTAATTTTATTAGTACTTAAACTTACTCTATTAGTGACAAATTTATATTTATTAAATTGCCAACAAGCTGACAATTTCCGCTTTCGGCTATTTCCCTCAGAACACTGTTATCGCTCCCCCGTATTCGGCGCAACAACGAACCTGCTTTCTTGCGTAAAAGGGCACCAAAACTATCCACGCCTGCATGTGCAAACATGGCTGAGGCGCTACAAAAACGTGGCAACTTTAACAGTGCTCTGAAGGCATTGTTGTATTGGACCCGCAGGGCGCTAATCGATTTTTTCGTATAGTCTGCCCACAGACTACTCGAGTACAAGGACGTGCAGAATGCTTTAAATAGTATAGAAGCATAGTATAGAAGTAAAAAAAATATACTTTTATTCAAATGGTCTTACTACTTACTTCAGACTGTTGTAAAGTTTAGTAAAATAGAATAAAATTGCCATATATAACTGTTATTATTATGATGAATAATAAATGATTAAAACGACATTTTGTGGTAATCAAAGGGAGAGGCCTTTTCCTAGCGATGGGATGATAAAGGGTGAAACTAACTAAGTAACTAGAATTTTGCTTGAGTTAGGTCAGCCAGTGCTAGCTTAAAATCGCAGTTCCGACCATTCTTCAAAGCAGAGAGATTTCATAAAGAGGCAATAAAAAGAAATTTAGCTGGTTTTCAGCTGGCAGCCCTCTTCAATACTATATTGCATTCTCCGAGTTATATATGGAAGAACACATGCATTATTTTGCATAATTTATTTAAATTATTACTTAGTAAAATATATTCATCTGTAAATGATAACATTTTAAGCAAAACGATGGAGATAAATGAGTGAAAGCTGATTGCGGGTCCGTGGGCAAGCGATTTAGTTACAAAAGCCTTTTTAAATCCCCCTAGTGGCGTCCCTCTCTAATCCGAGACCCGGACCACCCACTGAAGGATACCGTAGATTGCTCTCCTCTAACTTTTTGAAAACAAATTTACATATTTTCTTGAACATTTTGATTGATCGTGTTAACGCGCCACACCTATAAGTAGGAACAAATAATATTAAAATGGTTTTTGGGTATACTTTACATGCGGTGTTCGCCTTTAAGTAGTTTTACACTTGCAATGTTAAACGTAGCTAATTAAGGAAGAAATGTTTTAGTGTAAATAGCTGTTGGTAAAACTAATAATAAATAAGTAAATACTTATAATGTATTTCTTGCTTGACAGCAAGATAATTATTTTTGATCTATAGATGTCTAGATGCCCTTGAATTTAGTAAAGAGAATTAAAAGCTGTCTTAGAGGTGGAAAATTCCCATCAAACTCTTTATCAACACGGGTAGTCTGCTAAGTATCAGCATGCCAAATAACACTTCTTATATTCCTTCTCTCTCCTACTTTTTGCTGTGCCTGACAGGGTCTACAATTGATACTGATATGTACTTACTTACACCTAAAAGAAACATTGTGGAATGCAATATATAATTGAGTATTTAGTATATGGAAGAAATCCGTCCCTTCAGAAGGAAATAAACTACACACAAACACCTACGAAGATACTATTCGAAAAATATGCATTTTAAAACCCAACTTCATTTCACATACACACGTTGACACAAAACTAAATAGGTAACCATAGCTATTACGTCACCCGCTCCCGACACTACTGTCCCGGATTTTGCGCTTTCATCCTATACAATATAGAAATAGAGGCAATCCATCCCGAAATTACATCTTGACTGGCCCTCAGGGATTAAAAGCCTTCGTGTAGAACCCCGAGAAATTGAAAAAAAAAACGGCTAAGCTCTCTCTCTTCAAGAAAAATTGATTTCTATTTCTACCGTAATCTCCCATTTGTAGTTTGGTGGAGGAAATTGTTGAATTGTGTAAAGTTAAGCTTGTTAACTTGATAACGATTTAGAAGGTTATTTTAATTTCTTATCGGCTTATAAGAAAATGTATTTATTACGATTCTTGCAGATTTTTTTTACCCTTTTAGTTATTAATACTTTTTTCGGATGGTTATATTGTTTGTATTGGCTCGCTAGAAAAATATCGAATATTGATTACAGGAAATTAATATATTTTACTGTGTGGTGACGGAGTAAGAATACAATATGTCACCACACCATCTCATCCCGTGCATGGGTGTCGTAGGAACCGACTAAGGAACTATCCGTGAATATTATCTTTACGAAATAAAAAGAAGGAAAACTTGAAATTAAACCCTATACCAATCCGTCTGGCCAGCGTTAGTAGCCCAAGTATTCTTCCGTCACGGGAGGAGGCCTGTCCCTGCAGTGGGACATTAATTGGCTGTTATGATACTATATTTTATTCTTTGCCTCGTTGGATAATACAAATGCTTGTTGCGCTCGCTATCTTCCATGGGATTCTAAACCGCGACCCCGATCGCTTTGCCATCATGGCAAGCGATTTCTATAGATTTGATTAACACCTACGACTTATACGTTTAAACCACATCCTTTAGACATTTGAATTCGCTTTATTCTTCAGTTTTACTAACTATGATGCTGTGTATTTGAGAACGATAAGAGCTTAACAATGTTTGTATTCTCACTTTAGGCAATTTCGTTAATTTTAATGTATAAGTATTATATTTTATCTATACTCTCTTCATGTTTCAAGACGCCATTTGCACGTTTTCAAATTGTTTACTGTAATAATACATTTTCATTAAGTATTTTGTAGCCCTTTTATAATAAATAATAATAGGTACTTTATTGTTATGAGATACTCTTTTATCTAGAGATTCTTATTAAAGTACCATTTTTGTTAAGAGGTTTTAGAAGTTTAGAGTGAAAAAGCATTTAGCCAGACTGCTTTAATATAGTTGTTTCTTCTGTATAATATGCATGAAAAAAATTATAAATTCATTGTTTAGTAACTATAGTACAACTTCAGCTTAGTTTAAGACTAGTTGGCATTATGTGAATGTATGAGGAATTTCCTCCGTGTGGTGACGGAGTAAGAATACAATATGTCACCACCCCATCTCATCCCATGGGTATAGTAAAAACCGACTAAGGAACTATCCGTGAATGTTATCTTTAACGAAATTAAAAGACGGAAAACTTGAAAGTTAACCCTATACCAGTCCGTCTGACCAGCGTGGTATTAGCAGGCCAAGTATCCCTCAAATATAAAATAAAATAAGAAGGACAGGAGAATATTTTTAATTTTGTTAACGTTAATATTTTAACATGTTGGTTATTTTAGAACTCAGGCATATTTTTATCAATTAAAATTGTAGTTTTAGTAGGCTACGTTTCATAAAGTCACAGTAGGTGGCTCATCCTTAAAGAGGGACATTGAAAAGCTGCCACAGAACCGTCTTAAAAGTCGTTTATCAAATTTCCTTGAAATAACACTCATTTTCGAATAAAACTCTTTACCTTAATGGGTGCAAATACGTAATCGTCCAATACAATAGTCTCAAATAGATAAATATTTAAATGCCTTCACTTTATGAACAGTGAACGAGCGTAGCCAGAGAGAGCTTAATCGTTAAAACCTCCTTGTATATATAGAAAATCCTTAAAGGATTATGCATGTTACGTGAGTAAAAAAAGTAAAATTTTTGTCCACATTAATATGAGAAAAATAAAGCGAACCACAAACTCCAATTACAGAGTTTTAGAAATGTATTTACCGTTGAAGATTTCGCATTTCGGCACGTTTTTGTTTTGGGGGAAATGTACGAAGCCCCAAGCTGTATAACGTAAAGGAGAAAAATTAAATTAGCTTGGTGAACGAGGGTTATATCAGCCATGTTCACAATAGGGGAATATATTCGCAATATTTCTTTTAGTTACAGATATGTACGGGGGTGGGTATTTCTTTTGAAAATTGCCAATTTTCTTTCATTTATCAGGGGGACGGATAATTTAATTTTTGAATTAGTAATAAAGATAATACTATTAGGGAATGATAACCAAACATTTTTGATTTGTTAAAGACTTTTTAGGATTGCTTTTTTTTGGTTTTAATTTAGTGTATTGTTTAAGCAGGAATAGTATATATTATACAGTTACAGATGTTTTATTAATTCTCCTCTGCCGGTTTCATTCAATGTCGTTACGTTTTCGTTTTCATTCTTTTAGGGACAGTGCCTTCTTAGCCGCATTTCAATATACCATGTAGTGATGGGGTTGACTACTGTATCATTAGTCCGTCACTAATCATATACATACACATAATACAAACACCAGATCATGTTTTTTTTTTCGATGCTTTTTATAAACTAGAATAAGTGTAAACAATTGTTGATAAGCCAATTAAAAAAATAAAATAAAATAAAATCAGTACGTAGTATTCGTTGTGTGTATTATGGACCAAAATTACCTACAATGTGGTACCTCCGATTTCATAATTCTACTAAGGCACGCGCTTTTATCCGATAGATTTTTAAAGGTATTACTTAGTCAGAAAGCTTTCTAGCAGTATTTTCCCATTTTTGTTACATTAAAAACAATGTTGTTTATAATTAGCCATCATCATAACAGCCCATTAATGTCCCACTGCAGGGACTGGCCCATGACGGAGGGATAACTGGCCTACTAATACCACGCTGGCCAGACGAATATAATATAATTAGCCAGTTTTACATAGAATTCGAATATAAACGACTTGACTAAACCACTTCAAATATCACCTGATAGAGAGGCCAGGCAAATAAACAGCCTTACAATTTTCTCTCCGTCATAGATCATAATAGACTTATAAGCAACGATGCACACGAAGGACAAAACGACCGCTATGCATAAAATAAGGGGTGATGGTCGGAAATGCGTACATCTGTTCTGTTTGATTTACTGCGTGTAACCGGTTGCTGTGGTTTTGCAGTTGAAGAAATGTTTAGTTATGATATTTTAGCGTTGCATGATTTACCGTTGAATATTGCATGAAAATGTTTGGAGGAGGCCTATGTCCAGCAGTCGACGTCCATAGGCTGATATGAATAAATTAATATTCTTCATACTCCTCACACATTCACACAACGCCACCTAGTCCCAAACTAAGTAGAGCTTGTACTATGGATACTAGACAACGAATAAACATACTAAAATACTTTTTTTTGTAAATACATACATATTATACATAGAAAACACCCAGACCAATGCAAACAATCATGTTCATGCACACAAAGATTTGCATAGAGCGGGAATCGAACCCGAGACCTCTGCGTAGCAGTCATGTTACTAATGGATGAGTGAGGCTCAGCATAGAGAAAACAGGATACGTTGAAGGAGTACAGTGAACGTTCATTGGCTCATATGATAATAAAAAAAAATACAATCGGCTTGAGAACCTCCTCCTTTTTTTGAAGTCGGTTAAAAATGGCCTCGATGGATTGGCTGCAGTGCTATATACGGTTGCTGATCACGAGATTATGGCTTCTAATGCCGCGCAGGATATTTTTTTGTGTAATTTAACTTCCTGAGGTCCTTTTGTTATTAAATCATATTTATATCTATGGTAATTAATAAATAATAAAACAAACGAGGTGAGCTAAATAACACCGTATAAAAAGGCTTTTAACCTACTTATATATTATATTCACAAGGCTACAGCTTATTTTCGATAAGTGTCCTATTAGAAAAACATGAGTACATGTCCTCTTATCAAAAGCTGCCATATTGATATTAAGCAGATAACATCGGAAGGTTATTATGATATTACCTTTAGAAGCGGAAAATCAATAAAAAATAGGGAAAATTACAACTAAGGAAACGGAGCATGCAGTTGTTTTTTTTTTAATTAAGATAATAGAAACGGGGGGACAGTTTGCAATCTATTAACACCTCACCAGAGACCTACCTGCACTAATGTTTGAGAAAAACTTTGTTTATATCATGCTAGCCAAAGAGATTGATTGGGATTTTTTTATTTACCTAAAACCCCTTTACACGACGAAACCTTATCCTACTAATATCATAAACGGGAAAGTTTGTGAGGATGGATGGATGTTTGCTACTCTTTCACGCAAAAACTACTGAATGGATTTTGATGAAATTTTAAATATAGGTAGCTTAGGGTGTAGAATTTTATAATAAGGTTTGCTTGAATGATCGCCTTCCACCTAAAACCCAGGAAAACGCATTTTAGGTGTATCAAGTTTCCTTCTTTTACTTTTATAGGGTATCTACTTAATATTATAAATTGCAACAGCATGTATGTCATCACCAGTCTAAAAAACATTTTATAAAGTAACAAAAAGGTTTAATCCTCTCTAAAATGACTTCTTGATAAATAAGTGAAGTTAGTTTAAAAGCTAACCCTTGTTTCAATGTTTTGTATGTTCTGCGGGAGAAACTTTCAAAGTAAATAACATCTGTAGGAAGAGACTAACATGTTTTGTTACGTAAGAATTCGACTAACTTATTTAAACTACTTATTTTATTGTTTAAAAAGTATAAGTAAATAAATATTTATCAAATAATTATTTTTTTATAATAATTATAAATTTTATTGGACATTAAACAACCGATTAGAAAAATAAAATGTTTTCCAGTTTTACGGGTTGTATGTTGTCGAATCGCTAAAAGCGATAACTTGCAGACTGTCATTTTTTTATATTATGTCCTGTCATTATGTCCTGTGTAATATTATAATAGAACTTACCTCACACATTCACAGAACGAGATTTAGTTTCACACAAAGCAGTACCCACTGCACTCGTTGCAATGCTGTCATAAAGAATGCTCGTAAGGAACGAGCATTCTTTATGTTAAAATTTCTAAAAAAATGGTTAAAAATGCGTTTAAGTTGTCATACAATAGGTAAGACAATTTGACAACTAAAGTTAACTTAATCGAATTTTTAACGATTTTAAGGAACGAGAATTGACATGCAGGTTATAGCTTGTGGTTACAATACGCTATAGGAGTTGTCATTTGGGATAGTAATTAGCTAGGATAATAATTATTGCTATACGCGTTGTATAGCCTATACAAAAAATAAACCGAATGTTTACAAAAGATAAAACAAACATAATTTATTATAAAACACACCGGTAGTGTGATAAGCAAAGTACTAGGATCACATAAGTCGGAAGGAGAGCTCATTCAGATCGTATCGTAGTACATACGAGGGGGGCTGATTTATGTTACTTCTAATGATCACTGCTCACAATTGATGACCAATTGTCCACTGATGAACCCCAGAATGTTTCAAACAAGTCAAGAAATTCTGGGGTAACAAACATAAAAGAGTAAGTTATTTGAATTAAAAACCTTTATTTCAACTTACAAAACACACTTGAATTACACCACGCAGCCTATATATTATTGGTCTGTCTTTGCAGTAGGACCTATAATAGCTGCTATAATGAATATTGCTTGAAGAGTTGTATAGCCTACACGAAAAACATACAGTATGCTTACTAAAGTAAACACACACAAACAATTTATTTTAAAACACACCGGCAGTATGATACGGTAGCAAAGTACTAGGATCGCATAAGTCGGAAGGAGAGCTCATTGAGATCGTATCGTAGTACGAGGGGGACTGATTTATGTTACTTCTAATGATCACTGCTCACGATTGATGACCAATTGTCCACTGATGAGCAAAATGTAACGTGATTTGAAAATGGCTTAGTCATCAAGTTGTATTGCAAGGGAATGGTAATGTTTTAGCTGTCCCAGCGATTTCTGTATACTTATTAGGGATAGTAATTGGTGTACTGTGTAAGGGATTTCGGGGGAATAGTTTTTGTTTACTTTTTTTCTCTTGGTTTTACCTGTAGACTGTAGTATTTGAAATAGCATAATGAAAACTAGTTATATTTTTACACATATCGTGTTTTTTTTAGTTGCTTAAAATGAGCATATGTCATTTCTCAAGTTTTAGAATATCTCAATGTCTACTTTATGTCAGATGTCGTAAATAGCCGAAACGATCCAGCGCGATCCGATCGCGCGCGTGCCTCGCGATCCAAACTGCTCGTCGATCGATCGCGGATCGCGGGATCGCCGATCCAAGATGGATCGTTTGGTGTGGATTTGGCTATTAAGCATGTTAACTGATGACATTTTCCTTTAAAAAAAACTCCCTCTGCTTGAGGGATTATTACATTAAGCCCTGTGTCGTGGAGACTTTTACAGAAATGAAATTAATAAACACAGTGCACTTTGCACACGTTAAATATTTTAAAAGTCATTATTGGATCACATAAATAATTGTCTTGCAAGGATGGGAACCCGTAAAGTAAATTCTGTACCACTAACAAAATTCCTCAACAGACAAACTCAGCAAAGTTAATATAAACTACTACCGCTAAATAACCGTGGCTCCGGTATTAACTCCATAAATCACGTTCCGAAGCAAATTGTTATCGAATGAGACAGGACGGCCACTGGGCTCAGCACTGACTGACGGGTACACCCTAAACGCCTTAACACCACAATTTCAACCCCTACCCTTCACAAAATTTCACCCCCTACCTCTTAACTATACAATAATGTTTTAAAATATGATTTACAATAATTTTTGTAAAAGGAAATATTCAAAGATAATTCGAAAAGAATTATTGAATCAATTTACTTTGTACCATTATCTGATTAGCTAGCAAACTTTTCCATTGGGAAATCGAAATTGATATAAATGGTATGAATTATAAGGAAACTCCGAATGTTATTAAATTCTTTGGTTTCTTACTTTTAAAGAAAGGAATCTTTTTTTCATAACCCGCCGGGTTCTTCGATGGATTAAACTCATTTTCGAGACAATTACAAAATGGTCTTATGCTTTTATAAGATCTGTTTGATACTGTGTTTTTAGTTCGTTATAACAAAGAATAATGTATGTATATAATGAATTATGTAAATTATTGCGTTTTAATTGTATTAAAGTGGTAGGTAAGAGGTTCACCAAGTAGTAAGTGGTAAACGTTCACACCAATTTTAATGTCTCATAGTTCTGTAATTTCACTAACCTCTACTTCAAAATACAACAAAGCAATTACCGTAATGGATATTGTAAATTCTAAAATAGTATTATTTTCTGTATAATTGACTTGGAAGCGATTAAATTGTCGACGAGTATATTTTTCGTCCATTACTGGCGCGCATTCCGTCGTGTCAGTGGGTAATTTGCGGGGCCGTTCAGAGGTCGCCGATAAATCTTCATTAGGTTATTCGCGGATAACATTCATGTTTATCTTGTAAAACTTTTGAACGCACTCTTTGATCGCAATATCACTTTGTTTGCAATTATGATGATTGGTCAGAACAGGTATGACGTAATAAAACTAAACCACAGATTTTTTTTTTTCGTAAATAAGTAGAACAATTTGTGATCATTTCCATTGCTCGCTGTCACGGGATCGTTTGCAAATGTGCGTTTAACACACAAATACATCTAGGCTCAGGTCTTGTATGGATCGCATTTTATTCTTTAACGTAGTATTAAAAATTTGACAAAAAGTTAAAGTGAAATATTTAAAAAAACGAGTACTTACAGTTGGAATTGATGACTTTCGATGCGCTCAAAGTCAGTTGCAACACCGATTCATAAACGATAACGTTAGTTAAGCAAGGCTGTCATCGACGTGTCGCTAAACCACACCAAAAGCATTATTATGCGCTGTTTAAACAACTCTTAATACCAGATTAGCGACTTACCAAACAATAAAGAACCACTAGTCGCTTTACGATTACGTCTCCATTAAGAAACATGGCCAAAAAAGGTAAAGTAATTACAAGATGTAAAACAAGATACTTTGTGTACATTAATTGAGCCAGACACTATGTAGGCGTACCACCTACAGTCATTAAGTATCTTACAGGTTAATTTATAAACTAGAAATACTATTCTTTATTATTTTTTTCTATTCCCGCTAGACAGATTAAGTCTCTTAGGGATTACTAGAAAATTTATTTTTGGGTCTCTCGTTCTTTTATTTAAAATATTATGTTTTAGGTGCTAGACTATTAGTAGATTTTTTTCTATTTATAATCTCTCCTATTCTTAAATATAATTTGTTCATCGTACTTAATAATAATTCTCTTTTTATAACCGTCACACAGTGTTGGGGTATTTAATGTAGGTATTTACGCTATTTTGCACATATAAAATATGACATCCATGATGACTGAGATAAGAAACATTAAATAAAACAGAACTAAATTGAGAATCTCTTGTTGGAGAAGGTTACAAATAAATTACTGTATAAGGGATCCAGACACTACTTTAATCCATACTATATAAGTAATAAGTATTATAAATGGGAAAGTGTGTCTTTCTGTTTGTCTTTCTTTCACGGCAAAACTTTTTTTGATTTTGAACTTAAGTGATTTTTTAAGTGGAAATAGTTGAAGGGATGAATAGTAACATATTTTTTAAGTAACATGGGCTACTTTTTGCTACCCCGAATTTAACACGAGCGAAGCGCGGGAAAAAGCTAGTCAACAATAATTTGTAGAACACATAGACCATCCAGGTTTACGACAATCTTTTATTCCAGAAATGCTTATCCTGCCATTCAAAACCACGTTCTCATGCCCCGCTACCGCATAAACTTTAGAACAATAGGTTATTTTTGAACACAACACATGTAAATTTATACTGAGTCAGCACTCGTTCCTGATGTAGTACACCGCTGTGGCAGACCGATAGGATATTGGGACTTACATTCACAGTGCAGATTAACAAATATTGGCTCGCTGCATTTATAGTAAAAACTCCGGAAAATTCGGCTACCTGCCGCACTGCCTGGTACAGGAAATGAAACACACGTTCTCGGTTCTACACTTTAATCAGCTGACTATGTTGTGCAAAGTATTATGAAGTTACTCAATGTGTGCAGAAGTCTAGAAACAATCTTTTAGATGTAATAACAGCCCATTAATGTCCCACTGCAAGGACGGGCCTCCTCCCGTGACGGAGGGACACCAGGCCCACTAATACCACACTGGCCAGACGGATTAGTATAAGGTTTAATTTCAAGTTTTCTTTCTTTTTACTTCGTAAAGATAATATTTACGGTTAGTCCCTTAGTCGGTTTTTACGACACCCATAGGATGAGATAGGGTGGTGACTAGTGATGTACGCTATCGAATAATAATAATAATCATATCTGCCAACAAACTTCAATTGCGGACACAGACTTCCTTTAAATATTTTTACAGTAACTGAGTTTTAAATTATCGATTTTTTACTTTTAAATGCTACACAGAATATTACTGAATATGGTTGATGGCTGAATATTTGTAAAACCTGACCTCGTTCTCAAGAAAAATATTTGCTAATCTATAATCATAAATAACTTTGGAGTATTAGTCATGCGCCGTAATAAATGTCTATTTTTGAGAGATGACCTTTAAACATGCAATATTTTTCTCGCTACGGTCGCTTTTTGGTTATTATGAAATTTGAATACAAAATTATTCATCCACGAATATATAGATATCTATTTAGTGTAGGTATCTAGTAGAATAGATTTTTGAAATAATGTTGTCTAAAGGTAAACTAAAATCAAAAATAATTGGTCATGTTTAAAAAGGAGGCAAAACCTTTAGTTGTGTAACAGCCTTTGTTGAAAGCAGGAGGCTTTATATTGAGCTGTAAAAAGAAAATTTCAATTCAATTCTCTTAACCATCCAAACAACTCTTTATTTAACACACAACCCAAAAATTGTCCTAACAAAACCAGACTCTTAACTTTCTAACTTCATCATCATAACAGCCCATCAATGTCCCACTGCAGGGCTCCAATGCCTCCTCCCGTGACGGAGGGATACTTAGTCTGCTAATACCACGCTCGCCAGACGGATTGGTATAGAGTTTAATTTCAAGTTTTCCTTCTTTTCATTTCGTAAAGATAATATTCACGGATAGTTCCTTAGTCGGTTTCTACGACACCCATGGGATGATGGGTGGTGACATATTGCATTCGTACTCCGTTACCACACGGAGAACTTTCTAATTTAGGAGATTATATATCCTTCATCACTGCAAGAAAAAGCTAAATCTAATTACATTATATATATAAAAAGTTGATTTAAACAGCGCATCCGTGAACTCAGTCTACATGAAGTCTGTCTAATCGTGAGGGGAACTCATTAAAATGTGTCACATGGATGAAGATTCACGGAGATAGTCAAAGGCAAAGCACACAGGTAAAAGATATTCAAATTAGAACATACACGGGTTATAATGTTTGAAGCCAACGTTTACATAGGTATAAAATATTTTTTAACTGAGTGCTAAAAGTAAAGATTTACCCATCTTATGCCCGATTTACACATCGACAAGTACAGTAGCGAGTTAAGTAGTAAGTTGTTGATTATGTTGATTTAAATAGATCTCCATCCTATTTTTTGGCGAGTTAAGTTGGCGAGACGCGAGAGAGGGGGCTACTTCGTACTTAACTCGCCAAAAAAATAGGATGGAGATCTATTTAAATCAACTTAATCTTAAAATACTACTTAACTCGCTACTGTACTTGTCGATGTGTAAATCGGGCATTAGGTCGGTTGTTTTTTTGTAAACTTTAATACCTCAGAACTCGATCATTTTTGAGAAAAGATCTCTAGTTCGATTCTCTCTCGGTTAATGCTTCTGTGATTTGAAATTGAATGTTTGCAATACCGTGGGTGGTTTTTCTGAATAATATGTAAGTATTTTGTATGTTTATCCGTTATTTAATACTTTTATGCTTTGTCTAGTTAGGGACTAGATGGCGTTGCTTCAATGTGTGAGGAATGACCTAGACATTCCTATAAATTCATCAAAAATTCATAAAATATCTCCAAAAGTCCTAAATTATATGCAACTTTACGAAAACTTAATGTCGATAAGGCAAGGCAAATATTATCATTAATGAGTTGTATTTTAATGTGAGTATATAGCGCGTGACAACGGTTGATACAGTGTGACGCGGCCGGGGACCGGGGACGGTATCACGCGATCACTAGCGTATTTCTGTTAATAGTCCCCCGATGTTACAAATCTAAGATGGCGGAAGTTATAAGCGATTCGTGCCAGTGATGACTTTGATTTAGATTTATAAGAAAGATTAAAAAAAACATATTATTATGTGTTGAAGAATACTTATATGATGTCATTTACTCATCTCATCCAACTAACTGGGTTATGTGACTGCCGTGGTCAAAGTCACGGATTGCAATCCCACGAGTTAATTTTTCGTGTCACAGTATTTATTACTAAACTCTTTCGAGACGGTTTGCTTGCCCTGTTTTTATGATTGTTTGTAGGTGTAATAATAATATATCTCACACATTCACACAACGCCATAAAGTCCCAAACAACAAAAAAGGTGGGTATCTTTAAATTAAAGAAACAAATTGGTCGTATGCTTTTTACTACTAAATTAATGCTGTAATAAAAAAATAAAAGTACTTTTAAGCGAAAACAGATTTCCATAAAAATAAATAACTTTATAACAGTAGTAAAAAGTTTTTATCTTATACCACACACCATTAACAGAGGGTCAGTGTAACAGCGGGGGGTGCGATGACAACCCCAAATAGAAAGGGCTCTCAGAGAGAAAACTTTCCCGTCCCTTCCTTTATATGAGCTTCATAGAATTCCGCTTAGCTGCTCTCCGACACCATACACAATACATCGCTTTTTCTCTCATTCGCCTTTATTCTATACATTTACTTTGCTTAGTACGACGCGACTGCTATATTTTTTTTTTGTTTTAGTAATTAATTTTATTCGAAATTTAAATTTTATGCTTGTTCTAGAATAGGAAAGTTTAATTTGAAAAAGTTTGTTTTTTATTGCCTCGACGAGGTTGAGCATCTGAGTGCATAATTTTAAAATATTTATTTGTTGTCTCAGCACTTAGTTTTATTGACCAAAATTACAGTTTCTTTATATTTTGTATTTGATTTTCTCATTGTCATGGGAAGGAGAAAACACAGGTGCTCAATATTTGTCCCTATGGTCCTCATTCAATAGCTCAAAATAAATGAATAAAAGGAAAACAAATATACTTAATTCCTTTTAATATCTGTAATACTACAAAGATACTTATGTCTATAATAATAATAGGTACCGGTATCTTATTCCGTTCAAATACTAGTATGTAGATATTCTATCACATTAGTTTTTGTTTCCACTGCACGTTGTTCTAAGCAGTGATGAATGTACCATTCGTCGTGCAGTTCGCGGCAGTCAGTGTGGGCGGCGAGCGGCGAGGGACGCGGGGGTAATGACGTCACGCGCGCCTGCGCAATAAGGAGCTCCTTGAAATACAGAGTAGGGGAGTAACAGAGGTTTTGGGTTTGAGTAGGTGTGAATGATTTAGAAATTGTTATTGAATCTAGTTTTGTTTTTTGTATTAGTGATAAATGTGTTTTGTTTTACTTGTACATTTTTAGAAATATGATTAATGATGAAATAAATTAAATACTCGTAAACCGTTTGTTTTGCATGTAAAACATTTGTGAAGTTGTAATTAGACTAGTCATTATTTGAAAAAATCATAAATTTTAAAATTAAATGTTTGTATGTGGTGTCCACCTAGAAAAACAAAATGTTACCATCTCATTTTGAGCCCAACCTTTCTAATAAAATAATCGGAGCAACCACTAAAATCGTAACCTTAACAAAAGAAAACCTTGACACATAAAAGGAAACTGTGTAGTTTTCACTAACAAATTTTCTTATAACGGAGTGTAAATTATAGAATAGAGTATAATTAAAATGAATTCACTTACTCTTTGTTAAAATTAATACATTTTACTTAGATTCTAAAAAGAATTTACTTATTTTATGCACATACATTTTAACATTTATTGATTGAATTACAAATAGCTAATAAGCCAACGTTTCTGAATATTTATTAACAAATCTCATTTGTAACTGCTGATTTAAAATCACGTGTTTATAAAATACTATACCTGCCGTCTGCAACCTGACTGCACGTCAAACTACAAGTCGCTGTCCCAAACTACTCTGTGTTTGACAATCCGTGGCCGCGTCAGAGCAAGCGAGCCAGTCGAGACGCTCGCGTGCGCTGCTACGACGTCTGCTACGTTGTGCGTAGCCGTAGCACTTCGACTATTGCAGACCGCTACGAAATTATTCAAAGTGAATGTGAAGACATTGAATAACACGGAATTATCATGTGCGTGGACTAGTGGTGTGCTACGACTTTATGTTGAATAACAAGTGTTAAATAGTGTCATCGAATTATAAGGTGGGTGAATATTGAATAACAAGATATGAATAGCATTGAGAGCTCGGATGCGAGTTTTGTTCTAATGTCAAGGACACGGTTATTGATCAAGTAGCAGATGTAAAGATTGTAAACTTTAGATTGTTTACTTTAATTAACTGTGTGGAAAAGAAAATTTTGTATTGTTAGTTTTTCGCTAAAGTTAAGTTGTAAGAAAACTCCAACTCTTTGCTTAAAAGTATTGAGCGATTGTTTCTTTGTTTCTAAAGCATATAATTATAGTAAATAGTCGTTATTGTAAAGAAATCAATAGCTTAAAGCTGTCCTAATACTTTCATTCGTAAAATTAAATAAATGATAAATGTTCTATATTGTGTGAATGGCCAAAAAATAATATTATCATAACTTTTTATCATTTTAAATGTGCCGTAATAGACGCGAGTTATATAATATAAAGACTAAGGGAGTTATATTTCCTAGAATAACATTATGTTCGATAAAGCCTGTGGAAAAATGGTAATAATGGTGTATGGTAATTCTTCAGTGGAACCATTGCAAAGACGAACATCCTATAGACTCGTCTGCTAAAGCGAATTGAAATGGGAACCAGCTATAACTAAGGTTGGCATCAAAAGAGCAGAAATGTAGGGGGAAATCCTTTCTACGATTCATTAATTTTGCTTTAAGGCTCTTAAGGGGAACCTTGGAAGAGCAAAGGGAGAGGTAATTTCGGATGTGGTTTTTTAGTTCCAGGGAGTCTTTATACACAAAGATGGTCACCGTGATGGTTTTAGGTGGCATATAGATGTCCGATATAATCAATTTGTGTTAGCTTTATGAAATAAAATGGAAAGTACTCTTTCAGTTATGAAAAGATACCTGAATATACGAGTATTATATGCTATATAGGCCCTGGCCTACTGCATATTATAATAATACAGAGAGCGTACAGAAAAATAACACTATATTGAGTTTGAATTAGTCCTTATGTTAACAGAGTAACAATACATAGTGTCACCCTTCTGTCTCATCCAATAGGTATCTAAAAAACTTCTTTGAAACAGTGTAAAAACAAAGGAAGGATACATTCACATAAACTTATAAAACAATCAATTTGGTGAGCAGTTGGAGACCTGTCCTTTCAGTAGGACAATAACAGCTAAAGTTATCAGACCTGGAGAGACGGCCATTCTCGCGGGACAAAGGCCTACTTGACCATCTTATACCAGACTTGCCAGACTTTTGGATATATCAAATTGACCTATTTTTTTAGGGCAAAACTATCACCGAAGTTTACATTAGTAAGCTTAGCTTTTTAGTACATCCATCGTATCCCGCCTATCCGTACTTGGATATAAATCATCATAACAGCCCACTAATGTCCCACTGCAGGGACGGGCCTCCTCCCATAACGGAGTGATACTTGGCCTACTAATACCACGCTGGCCAAACGGATTGGTAAAGGGTCTGATTTCAAGTTTTCCTTCTTTTTATTACGTAAAGATAATGACACACCGTATTCTTACTCCGTTACCACACGGATATAAATACTTTCATAATATTACCTTTTCTTGTCCCGCTAGTAAAGACCATAGAAAAACAAGGTATTTTATTGGATCATGTATGATACATGCGACAGGTATAGAGTTAATGCATGCATTTCCCTTACAACATTAAAGAAAACGGTACTTCCAGGGGACTATAAGACCCTTCTTTTCAATAGGGACTATAACAGATAACGATTATTCACCAAGCATCACGTTCACAAAACATTTATCATTCTCAACTTATTTCCTCGTTCTTTTGTGTTGCGAGATATTTGTTTGTACTGTCAAGTGTAATACACTGGAGACGGTTTCTAAATGTCGTTACAAGTAATACGTAAAGGGTTTGCGCCTTGAGGCGTGGAATTATTTGTAATGTTGCCTTATTTATAATTTAATCATTAAATGTCCCAATGCTGGGGATGGGCCTTCTCTTGTTACATATGGATTGGTACTGGGTTTGTTTTTTCTTCTCTAGTAGTTTACATTAAGTGCAGTAGGTAATCCCCTTAGTCAGTTGAAACGTCTTCTATAGAAAGTAGGCAGCTTATTTTCAGGATTCGTCACCACACTGGAAACTGTTTCTAAACGTCGTTAGGGTGATGCCTTGAGGCGTAGAATTATTTATAACTAACTTTTGCCCGCGGCTTCGCTCGCCTTAAATTTAGGGCTAGCAAAAGTAGCCTATGTTACTCTCCATCCCTTCTACTATCTCCACTTAATAAATAACGTCAATTCGTCGCTCCGTTTTGCCGTGAATGATATACAAACAGACAGACACACTTTCCCATTTATAATATTAGTATAGATGTTGTAACGAGACTTATATTTACATTAGTTAAAGACGTTCCACTGCAGGGCATGTGCCTCTTTCTGTCATGGGAGAATATGGCTTACTGTACTACGACGCTAAATGCTTTGGTTTCGAGCTAGTTTATTACAAGTAGTTTTTCTCGTAGTCGAGTTTTATGATGTAAAGAAATTGTTATATTTTGTATGTTCACTTCGTCAACAACATCACGCACACAGCGCTCATTCGCTATTTCAAAATAATCAGAGCATGTTCTATGGGTACTAGACAACGAATGAGCATACCTATACCTGATTTATAATGCAAACATTTATGCATACAAATATTTGTATTAAACAGGAATCAAACCTCGGAACTCTTCGTAGCAGACACTTACTCTACCTACTACGCCACGTAAAGCATCTAAAAATATAATAACATAAGTACCTTGTTAAGTAGAATCCACTTAATTACTTTGATTCTATCTCAGCTTAGCTGTACAGGCGTATTGTATAAAATTCATGAAGCGAAACCTCGGATAAAAGGTAAAACATGACTTTTCCATTGAGAAAAGGGAAATGAGAAAGGATTTCTAAACATATTTTTACTTATATTTCTTTTACAGCAAATGCTTTCTCTATTTTGTGTAATGAATGTTGTTATATCTATACTAATATTATAAAGAGGTAAAGTTTGTGTGTTTGTGACGTTGTAGGGGATAATCTCTGGATCTAATGAACCGATTTTAAAAATTCTTTCTGTGTTGAATAGTCCATTTATTGGGGAGTGTCATAGGCTATATAGTATCACACTATGACTAATAGGAGTCGAGCAGTAATGAAATATGTTTAAAAAATAAACGCATTTTTTTGCCGCCCAACGAAGTGGGAACGGGTCAGCTAGTGATCTAATAAAATACCTCGTTTTCCTATGTTCTATACTAGCGGGACAAAAAAAAAATATTATCTGTGTCAAATAGTCTATTTATTGGAGAGTGACATAGGTTATATAGTATCCCGCTGTGACTAATAGGAGTCGAACAGTAATTAAATATGTTTAAAAAACGGACCCGTATTTTTCGCCGCCAAACGAAAAAGCGTAAGCGTAGCGTAAGCTAGTAATGTACAAATATGGACGAGTAATCATCGTAATATCCTGTTAATGGTTATGACGGAGTGAGAAGATATCACCATGTATTATGCCACCTAACCAGCAAAACTCGTAGTAGTTTGTGTTAGATGTCAGTTTTCCTATCCATCACTGAAACTGGTCTTTATGCTAATACGTTTAAGAACTATGAGGTTATAAGCTAAACGATTTTATAGTTAAAATTTAAACTTATTCCTGAGCGTTAATACTGGTTATATCATTAACCTCTTTTCCTTTACATGGATTATTGCACAGATACACAGAAATCCCATATTTTATTTTAAGAGATACCAAATTACTTAACGAATTTTAATTCAATTTCTACGGGACCAATTTGAAAGCTCTATTTATGAATAGATTTTCAACAATATATTTTAACAAAGCATACAAACTTTAAAACTTTTGTGTTTCATTCAAGTGTGTGTTTAACCTAGTCGAAACGTTGAGTGCCTGAAAGGTAAATTATTAAATATTTACCATAACCATAGTTATCGTGTTAATACCCGTGTATCTTATAATAATAAAGCATATAAACACGACAGATTATTATAATTTACAAAATACACTTCAACACTGTATCCAGTTACATTACCAAACATAATTACACTACATGCATTGTGATTATGACAGATGTTATGTAATAATCACAATGCATGTAGGTGCTAAGCTGTTATGTAGAGTAGTGTGGTGAATACAAGTCGTTACCCTGAGTGCACGGTACGTTCTCGTCTAGTGCATCGCCTTACTGGCCCCGAGAGAAACATACATTGTCTAATTCGAATGCAACAGGCGAAAATTTCTTTTTAAACATGGAATATGCTGTTGAAGATGGTGTTTTGTTTTTTTTACTGTACAATGAGCATGACATCTTTCTGCTGTTATGGGAAATACGATTGAAACTTTACATAAGTAAACAAAGCAATATGAATGTGGCGACTCTAATCCCGCTATGTGTGTGGTTGCTAGGATGATTAATTCATCATAACAGCCCATTAATGACTCAATGCAGGGACGGGCATCCTCCCGTGACGGAGGGATACTTGGCCTTCTAATACCACACTGGTCAGACGGATTGGTGTAGGGTTTAATTTTAGGTTTTCCTTCTTTTTATTTCGTAAAGATAATATTCACGGGTAGTCCCTTAGTCGGTTTTTACGACACCCATGGTATGAGGTGGGGTGGTGAAACTAAAACATAATACTTTTTGGGCTTGTGGTGGTTGTTTCTCGGGATGTGACTGGAAATCAAATTCTGTCAAATCCCTGTTTGTGAAAATTTTGCTATATAAGATTAGATCAACACTTTGCATTCTAACTTAGGCAACATTCCTTTACAAATAGATTTTACCTTAAAGACTTTATAGTTTACTTTTACAAAAGCCTTAGAAAGCAATTTACAATTATTACAACGGTAAATATTCCATATAGTTCATAAATATATCTTTAAATCAGCTTTTTATGTAAGAATAGCCCAAAAAGGGTAACTCGTAAGTTATCCTTTACTTTATAAGGCTTGTTCTGTGGCAAATGGCCGAGTTATGATGACCAATGCCATTTTAATGTTATCCCTTGGAGTTTTTCCCCTTCATAAATCTGTAGTCAGTAACCCAAACTTAATGACCATACGATACCCACACGAAATGAAATACGTATAATTGTAAGTAGACTTTTAGACAATTATTACCTTTCTCGAATTTATCTTCCTCTATTAGAGGCTCGGTTCTTTGCCATGCATTGGGCCTAAATAAAGGTGCAGTGGCCCTTTAAGAGATATGTAATCTGGTAAGGGTTAATACACAAGGCAGTTACCATCTCTAAAGGATATATATTTTTAAATTCCCCTTTTAATAATTAAGTCGCAGACAGATTGATATGAATTAAAAAAAAAGACAAGTGAAGAAAAATTGGGATATGGATCCTTGTAGTGGGACATTTATAGGCTAAACAGATACAGGGCTACTGACATTATATTATACCCCATTACCAAGACCACTATAAAATGAAACGACATTTAGTCCAGTCAACGAATGACTCAAAGGGGGGGTATAGAGTGCGTGAGCGGGAACCTAAGTGATTTCTACAGAAACTTATTCAGGATACTTAGAGAGATAACATACTAAAAGTCCCCACCTCTAGGAGGTGAGGCGGAGGGGAGAAGGAGGGTCAAAGGTCACAAATTTGCGTTTTTTGCGTTTATCTCTGAAACTACGAGAGCTATCGAAAAATGGTTCAGATAAAGTTTGTAGATCGTAAAATTGTCTACAAAAAATATCTTAACACTTTTCTCCTAAAAAGCATCGCTTTCGAGATATCGTGGCTTTAGAGGACAGAAAAGTCGTATTTTCGACTATATGCACACACTAGCTTTTTCCCGCGATTTCGCTCGCGTTTATAAATATTATGAAAAATAAGGCTTATTTCAATATACAGTAGCATAAATGCATGCTACTGTATATTCATCTCAGCCTAATCGGTTTGAAATTGACAAAGTTACATACAAACTTCCATCCCCTATCTTATCCCTTTAGGGGTAGAATTTATCAAAATCCTTTCTTAGCGGATGCCTACGTTATATTATCTACCTGCATGCCAAAATGCAGCCAGATCTGTCCAGTGGTTTGGGCTGTGCGTTGATAGATAACCAAGCATGCATATGCTACTATATATTGAAAGCCTTATTTTTCATAATATTTATAAACGCGAGCGAAATCTCGGGAAAAAGCTAGTGTGTGCATATAGTCGAAAATATGACTTTCCTGCGCTCTAAAGTCACGATATCTCGAAAGCGATGCTTTTTAGGAGAAAAGTGTTGAGATATTTTTTGTAGACAATTTTACGATCTACAAACTTTGTCTGAACCATTTTTCGATAGCTCTCGTAGTTTCAGAGATATACGCAAAAGACGCAAAATTGAGACCTTTGACGCTCCCTCCCCCCCCCGCCTCACCTCCTAGAGGTGGGGACTTTTAGTATGATATCTCTTTAAGTACCCTGAATAAGTTTCTGTAGAAATCACTTAGGTTCCCGCTCACGCACTCTATAACTACTTTATTGATTGGACTAATTGTTCTACGAGACTTTAAATTCTACATTTTTTATCTACAATTTTTAATTTAAAACATTAAGCTTACTTCACACAAAAAATGTAATGAACTAATTCAAAAAGGTAATTATTATACCTATTACACAGCTTCTTAATAACTTTGTTATTGTGTGTTCAAAATGTAATGGCGTCAAAGAAGAAATTCCATTAAGCAAAGAATGAGGTCGGTCGTAAAAACGTTGATGGCTGTAGTAAATGCTAAGATTTGGGTCTGATCGATATTACTGAAACTGCAGGAAATAATATTGAATAAGCCGTTTAGTGTGCTGTTACCATTTAATATGGTATTAGTCGAGTTTGTCAGCGCGAATAGAGTTTAATGGTTTTATTAAGTTGTCAAAATTTGAGTTTGAATACAGAATTTATTGCTGTTCTATTTACAATTTTATTATTTTTTTAACTGTACTAAAAGAAAAGGCGGTTGTGAATTTGGTTACATTTTTAACAAAATATGTTTATAGCTATAGAACTTTTTCCAAAAATTTCTTGATCTTTATCTCATGTTTTCGTTTTTGTATTTTCGTAGACATAATATCAAAAATTTTTCTCTTGGTATTTGATACTATGAATTATTTTACCCTAACAAAAAATAAATGTATATAATATTTATATAACTAGCGACCTGCGTCGGCTTCGCGCTACTACAGAATGTCCTTAAACAACGTTTAAATACAGCTTCATTAGACGATTACATTAGAAATCTCTAAATTGATATAGGTTTCTCTACTATATTATTCATGTGTTATACATATCAACCTTCCTCTTGAACAACTCTATCTATTAAAAAAGACCGCATCAAAATCCGTTGCGTAGTTTTAAAGATTTAAGCATACAAAGGGACATAGGGACAAAGAAAGCGACTTTATTTTATACTATGTATAGATATAAGTACTATAAGTTTTTACATTAATACTACAAATACAGTAAATAGTTCAAGGTTCTAAAGTTAAGTATGTATGTATAAGGGTAAATTCGTGTTTCCCAAATCGATCAATTAAAGTAAAGGCAAAGGTTTTCGATGTTTATTCCTTAGGGATTCTAACGTGTTTGTAACAAGTTTGTTACTAAACATATATATAACCTCTTTTAAAGTTATGTAACTGATGGCTCTATTGACATCTACAAAGAAGTACCAACACAATACATTTTAATATTTTGGTGAGGTTGGTAACTTTGACTTATTGTTCTTTTATCAAGTAAAGTGTCAGTTCTTCAGGTAAATTCAGATGTGCAATATCCTTTTCAACTTTCTACGTCCCATCTATGACTTTTGAATTGGGAATCAGGATATCTCTCGCTAAGGACAGTGTAGGACACAATTAGGAACTATTTGTTTTAAGGGTTTGATAAGATATGACAATAGTAAGCCATGAAAAGACGTTACATTAATGAATTGAAAATAAGAAAACTACACAAAAGTTAACTGACCGTAGTTGTTTTATAATACGACTGCTACGCAGAGGTCTCGGGTTCGATTCCCGCTTAATGCAAATATTTGTGTGCATGAACATGATTTGTGTGCATGAGCATTGGTCTGAGTGTTTCTATGTATAATAATGTATGTATTTACAAAAAAAAAGTATATCAGTACTAATATCCGTTATAACCCATAACACAAGCAGGATAAGGCCGCGTTTCCACTGACGCGGAGCGGGGCGGAGAGGAGCGGAGAAGAGCGGTGAAAAGGGGTCAGTGTTTCCACTGACGCGGAGCGGGGCGGAGAGGAGCGGAGAAAAGGAGTTTTGTGTTTCTGAAGCGGTGCGGAGTGGGTTGGAAAGGAGCGGGGCGGATAGTGCATACTTTTGGAATAGTGCATTTTTGCACTCAGTTACAGTCAATCTCTCAGAAAGACCGTACGTCATGTTGTCGTTGAAAAAAGCAATAATTTTATATCTTTCTCTACTTGAAGACAAAGATAACGAATCAGATGAAGTAAAATTAACTGTTGCGACTTTTTTGGATTCGAAGAGAAAACATAGATTCTGGATTCGACAACATATAAAGTACCATTCTATGCATGGAGAATTTTCAACATATTTTCAGACCTGTGATGATGAAATGTTCGAAACTTCATATACCCTATATGAAGTTTCGAACATTTCAAGAAAACTTTTCTATGAATAACATTGTCATCCATTCATTCTTCTCATCCATTTTGATACGTATGCACAGAATGACGTAACAACGATGACTGAAGCATTGCGCGCGAGTCACGCGGCGCGGCGGCCGTCGTATGCAGCCCCCCTCCCTCCCTCATCCCGCTTTGCTCTTCGGCTCGTCTACATAATCCTCGCTGTCCTCCGCACCGCACCGCCCCGCTATCCTCCGCTCTGTATCTCAATACTCGTTCTGCTCCGCACTGTATTGCCTCGCTGTATATTTTATATGAATATCCGCTCAACTCTGCTCCACTCCGCTCGTGCTGTTTCCATTGAAGCGGAGCAGAGATTTCGAGCATGGTGATTGGTCAATTGGTGCACCGCTAAGCTCCTCTCCGCCTAACTCCGCGTCAGTGGAAACGCGGCCTAAGCCTAGCTTATATTTATTTATATTTATAACTCTTCTAGTTTGATAAGCAGTAACAAACATTTAATAAATTGATCTGTTATACACTTCTCATCAAAAAAATCGAAACAGTTGCAAGTTTGTGTTTTGTAAGGATTATCTGAAAAATGTGTATATTTAGGAATATGTGTTATATATCATTTAATAGGGAATTTAATGAGGTTTTCAAATAATGATGTTAATGTTCTAAATTCAAATTAAATTTTCATAGATTTCGTATTTTGTTTAACAAGTCGTTTTTACCCTGTACGTAGTTTGACGGAAATTGATAAAATTACGCACGTAAATAAACAAAAAGCTAGGAAAAGTTTATTTAATAACTCGGGTACCATTCCCGACCTTTCATTACTGTTTCTGCACGGTTTTTCATCGATCGGATGAGAGTCATGATCAAAAATAGTGGCGCTCCATTGGATAATCTTGGATTGCACTCTAAAGCTGGCTAAGTGTTTTTGAGGCACGATCTTTTACACAAATTCGTCTTTTTTATTCATCCCATAGATGTTTAATCGGATTCATGTCCGGGCTTCTTGCTGGCCAATCAATAATTAGAGATATCGACTTCAGTAACATAATCTCTTACGACGCTCGCGGTGTTTGCCCTAGCATCCTCGTACATAAATGTCAAACCGGGGTCAAATAAATGTGCATAGGGCATCACAAGAGGTTCAAGATACTGTTCAATGTACCTATGACTGTTAAAAAAGGGCAGACGGGATCCAAACACAAAGACAAACTCTGTCTTGTCGTTGCCACTAATTTCTTCTCAAACAGTCCATGAACCGCCACCATGAATGGCCTTTTTTTTTAATCCTGCATGGTGCAAAGCGTTCTCCATCACTTCTGTAGACCTTAGTCCTTCCATCGTTATCATACAATACAATTTTGCACTCATCAGAAAGGAGGAACTTGTCCCACTAGATGTATGACCAATTTAGGTAATTACGTAAAAAGTTAAGGCGCGCTTTTCGATGATCTGCAGGTAATTCCTCCTTATTTGCTGGCTTGTACGGTACAAGTCCACGTTTCTTCAACCTTTTTCTAATTGTAGAGTCACTTACAGCCACCTTACGTTCATCATGAAGCTGCTGCTGCGGTTGAAAGACATTAAGGAATAGACTTTGTAAGAAAGGTGTTACTATAAATCGATCTACTCGGTCAGAAGTTACCTGTTTTCTGCCAGATCTCTAACGGCGCGTGAATAAACCAGTCTCTTAATAGCGTTTTCAGATTCTATGAAAAGACGAGACGCTAAGATGCAATCTTTCAGCCGTAATAACCTAACTAAGTCCAGAATTCAGCAATGCCACCACTTTGCGGTTTTTGCGGGTAAACATCGCATGGACGCAGTAATAAGGGGAGCAAGGAGCTCTGAGTGTGCGACACGGGTTATTAAATAAACGTTTTCTAGCTTTTTTTTTCATTTACGTGCTTAATTTTATCATTTTCCGTCAAACTACGTACAGGGCAAATACGACTTGTTAAACAAAATACGAAATCTATGAAAATTTAATTTGAATTTAGAACATTAACATCATTATTTGAAAACCTCATTAAATTCCCTATTAAATGATATATAACACATATTCCTAAATATACACATTTTTCAGATAATCCTTACAAAACACAAACTTGCAACTGTTTCGATTTTTTTGATGAGAAGTGTAGTTATTGCATCGTAAATATACCTATTAAACCATTCCTTATCATTAAAGAGATAAAACGTGGAGACGCCATTTGCTTGCCCTATCACACTCAAGTAGCGTTTGTTTATCGAGAACTCCTTTAATATGGGTTGTTATAAAGATAAATAGGCATTTAGGGTGAATAGTTTCTTACTGTTATAGTGAAAATTAAATTAAACTGTTGATAATTAAAATAAATGTGTGTAGGTTTGTTATATGTGTTTAAAGTGCACGAAGTCCGAGGTTTGATCCCATACAGGATTAGTAAATTACGAACCATCATAACAGGCAATTAATGTCCCACTGAAGGGACGGGTCTCCTTCCGTGACGGAGGGATACTTGGCCTACTAATACCACGCTGGTCAAACGGATTGGTATAGGGTTTAATTTCAAGTTTTCTTTCTTTTTATTTCGTACAGATAACATTCACGGATAGTCCCTTAGTCGGTTTTTACGACAATGGGATGAGATGGGGTGGTGACATATTGTGTGCTTACTCCGTCACCACAACGATTTTATTTAATTACGAACCACTGTTTTCTATTTACTTTTCTTTACTGCTCGTCTTCTTGAATATCACCGGAGTAAAAAAAAATATCCTTATGAACTGTAGGCATATTCAAATTCAAAGTCTTTTAAAAATAAAAGTGGTGACTCAGGAAAAATACATGGTAATGCCAACCCATTTCAACCCATGGATATCGTAAAAATCGACGACGGCATATCATAGGAATTATCCTTTGACGACCTCTATGGCATAGTGGTTATATAACATGGCTGATACGCAGAGGTCTCGGGTTCGATTCCCGCAAATCTTTGTGTGCATGAACATGATTGTTTGCATTGGTCTGGGTGTTTTCTATGTATAATATGTATGTATTTACAAAAAAAAAGTATTTAAGTATGTTTATCCGTTGTCTAATATCCATAGAACAAGCTCTGCTTAGTTTGGAACTAGATGACGTTGTGTGAATGTGTGAGGAATATTTATACCTATTTATTTATTTATCCTAATTGACATAAAATCCTATACCAATCCGTCAACATATAATTAGTTACTAGCATAGAAATCCAAATTTTCCTAGGTAGCCAGAAGAAGCCGGTCCTTGCAGGAGAACAATGAACTATTGTGATAAACAAATGCAATTTTGTTCCACAGATAGACACACAACACTAGTAGGCATTCCTTTTATATTTTCAATACGCAATCCTATTACCAAAAAAGGCGAGCAATATTTCATTAATCAATCTGTGTCATGCAACATTTTACTCAACGCTTAATAGAATTAAAGTTTAAATTTCCGTTGACATGACATGGCATAAGTTGAAATGTGAGGACAAATAATGCATTACCATAGGTTATATGCGGTACGGGCAGATAGGGTGCGTCTACACAGGGTGACATTCGGCAAATAGAGGGTTATTCCGCCACGGTATTAGCCTTTGTGCACATGGCAGGCTCCCCATACCGTGCTTTATAGGATCAAAGTTTCGGTATATTTCATTGAACTGGAGTACCGTGTACCAATACACAATCGATGAAGCATGTTTAATAATATCTATGTAATGTTTTGAAATTGATTTTAACATTACTACGCAAATTTTTATGCGTTTTATTAATGTTTAAACTACGAGTATGTATTATTTATTTCTCTTAAGATTAAGTAGAATAATCGCTTATTATTTGGATGCTATTACATTTTTCTTATCCGTTGAAGTTTATTACGTACACCTGCGTTCACACTTTTCTTTGCTACTACAGCAACGCTAAATGGTTATTGGTGATAGGAAAAACGATTAACACGATGACAGGTATCAGTACACAGGGACAGTACCCTTAGTTCGAATTTGTTTAAGTATTCGAAAGGAGTTTAAGAAAGCTTCCAATCAAATAAACTTAATTGAAAATGGCATATAATGTGAATTATTGTATAGATTTTCATTGTTCAACAGCACCTACCTACTACAAACTCTTTATATTTAACTTATCAGAAATCGTCTTATAGTATACAAACTTTACATAAGCAGTTTCCAAATCAAACGGCACTTTACTTACAAACTCAAGGGAGAAGATTTAGAGCACCGAAGGGATTTAGAATGTGTCTTTGAAAATTGATGATATGGAACGTTATGATCTTCACAAAGCGTTTTATACTATATAGGTATTATAACTTTGTATAGAAAGAAGAGTTTTTGGTAGTTTATTATTCTTATTGAGGTTTATAACGGATTGTTTTTAGTAACATAAAGAAAAATTCTAAGTACTCGTTTTATATAAGCATGTACGAGTACATAGCTAAAAATAAACTACTACTGCTACTTATAAAATTAACCGCTCTTTTTCTCCGATTACAAAACAGAAAAACATATCAATAACTTGGTTGTTATTTTAGTACTTGTTACCTAATGTAATTAGTAAATTATGACATTCGTATTAATTTTTTGATGAACCTAGTAGACGTTTATAAAACTCAATAAAAATAATACTTAGTTGATATTATTTTAATTTAATTGTACTTAATATTAATTTTAATAATTTATTAACCAAAAAGTCAGTTGGTCCTACCAACTCGGTCGGTATGTACCAAAAACATTTAAATATGAAATTGAAATTCTATTAAACATTTTGTTGGCAAGCGAAGCACAATTCGGAAATCCGGATATAGTACACCCGTATCGTAAATATAGAAGATATTCGTATTCAGTTTCAAAATACACTACACTACACTTTCCTACAAAATATTACACAATATAAATATGATTAAGTCATTGAATGTTAGGTTGTGTCCGTAACGTGGTTAGGGTGAATAAATTTAGAAAGATATTAAAATGATTGACTATGTCACACTACCTATTCATGTAGTGGTGGTACAATATGAATCAAAGTGTGGGGTCTTGTAAAACTTTCTGGAAATAGATGGTAGGAACGGGTGGCCTAGCGGTTAAGGGAAGCCCAGGAGACCCAGGTCCAAATCCTGTCTCGATGTCATCATCATCATAACAGCCCATTTATGTCCCATAGCAGGGACGGGCCTCCTACCGCGACGGAGAGATACTTGGCGTACTAATACTACGCTGCCCAGACGGATTGTTGTAGGGTTTAATTTCAAGTTTTCCTTCTTTTTATTTCGTAAAGATAATATTCACGGATAGCCCCTCAGTCGGTTTTTACGACAACCATGGGATGAGATGGGGTGGTGACATATTGAATTCTTACTCCGTCACCACACGGAGATTTTAGCAATGTGATTTATTAACATAGCAATAAACACAGAAATCTAAATAAAAGGAGAAATGGTATGACGGGGTTTTCTTGTCAAAGCAATATGATTAGAACGATTATATAGCTAAAAATGGCTGTCACCTAGGTTTAGCTGTGTTTTGACAACGACCGGGATAACATATAAAATGCCGAGTTGTTCAGTGGTTGCCTGTAAAAATAAGAGCAATAAAAAAAACTTTATTAATAATGGAATCACTTACCATATCTTAGTACATGTATTTTATTGTATTTACCTCTAAAATCATGAAAAAATAATTTTCGATGTCCTCACTATGTTATTTTCATATTTTGATAATTAAGTACTATAATATTTTTGTAACATATACATTGCTTCTCTAATGTTGTGTAAACTAGTCATTCAATGAATATATGAAGCAATGAACTATTCGCTCAACGATATTACGTATGACAAGTGGTTGCTAACCGTGATCGCTCTAACAACCAAACGATAGTGACGACCCGTTCATGACTACGACTATCTATCTTTTTCGATAAAAAGTCGTGTATTGAAGGAATTTTAAATTGTAAAAGTTTTATTAAGTTATATGAAAAAAATATTTTTTTTAAATGTTAAATTATGTAATTTCAATATAAGTATTACAATGTTGAAATAATATCCTAAATCAAAGGTGGCGTAAGTACTCTAGAACATAAAGGTTTAAAATGATCATTAGAGTGGTTTTAAAAGTTTTTTTAAAAGCTCATACATTTATTAGCACACACAGCTTTTCGTCAAAAGTCGTGGTTTAAAGTCGGCTAGGCTTTACCGACTGTGGCTAAATTATCGCTAGCTCTCCCTCACAGGTGCGTTAATTTTGTATGACAACAGTCAAAATGTTACAAACTGCTGCGACAATAAGGACGCAAAAGAAGTATGACGCTTGAGTTCCTTCAACCTGCGATATTACGACATCAGTTCACGGATTAATTTGTTTCACGACATGTACGATCTTATACACACTGTCGTGAATATTATTTTACAAAAGTATTGTACAATTATATATTATTACATTATACATATTTATATAAAAGTAATTATTATTTATATTTATAAGTAAGTATTTATTTTTTAATTAAATAAGTGTAAGTCTTGTCTATCGATATATTTTATTAATCATCTATCGATAAGGTCAACGCCTAGCATAAATGTAATTTTTTTACATGTAGTAGTTTTAAATTGTAGTAGTTCTTCTATCTAAATTTATTTTAGTTTGTTTTATTTGTTTAAATATAGTAGCGCTGATTGGTTCGCTGTGACACCGTGTAAGGGAGATATTTCAAGGAGAAACGAGACAGAGTAATTGCGTTCATTGATAATCTAGATGTAACTGAGAACAGTACTCTATTCGTATATTCTATTGCTGTGTGTGTTAAAAAAACTGGCGACATTAGGTTTCCATACAAAATGACAATCAGGGCACATCTCCTTTGTTCAGATATCTGTGGCAATAAACATAAGCTTTAGGTATAAGTAGGTTATTTATTTATGTTATTCAGGAAAAAATATTTAAATGTAGAATAATGTGTAGGTATACGACCTGCTTTCTAAATTAAACAAATCTGCACTTCTAGATCACATTATCCAATGGTTTAAAAGTAAACCCTGCGAATGACGTTAAAAAGTTCCATTTTCAAAAATGTTCCATCTTTAATTCCGTATCAAAGAGAACAAAGAAAACGGAAGTAAAACAACCATCTGTCGTGAAGGGCGAGATCAATAGAATTTTATAAAACACTTCAATACCTTTCAATTGGGAAATTGATTGGATTGTAGATAAAATTGTTCTTCTTTTTATAAAAAAAAGGCAGCTCTTCTCTTCGACCAGCCTTTATAGCTTTTAACAAGCTGGCTGCAACAACCATACCATTAACTGATTGACAAAATACCTGTTGTGACCTGCAAATGATTAAACAATTAATTAGTTGATTGACTAAATACCTGTTGTGACGTGCAAAGAATATAAAATATTACAGAAATTTTTCACTACGTGGATATCGCATAATTAGGGAGATTAATTAAAGCATATCTTTTTTGCAATGATGAATGCCAAATGAAATTCAAACTTTTTTAACTTATGCCGATGTCCATAACTCTGCCAAAGTTAAAGCTTCAAAGAGGTTTTTTAAAACAAAAGCAACAACCGTTACTGTTTTTATTGTATCAGTTTTGAGGTGGTGTTTAATTATTTTATTTGATTACTTTTACAAATATCTGTGAAACCTACCTATTACAAATAAAAAATATTATTAAGTAATTTAATTATAAATCACTTAAACTGACGTAAGATTGATTGAAGAACAGCCTCTCAGATATAAACTTAATTAAAGTAAATCGTTGTTTTGTTAAAATTATTTATTACCGAACTCATCAAAAAGGCATCAAGGAATTCAAATGAAGACTTTTGTTTAGCGAAACGAAAACAAAGATAAATAAAATTATGATTATTCAATTGTAACTCTTAAATGTTGCTTCTATTAAAATAAAAGCCTATATATTCCTTTGTTATTTTGAAGCAGAGTAAGAGTTGACAGGGGCTTGTTTTGTATGAAACCTATTGTTACTTCCAGCATTTTTGACATGGACAAATTCAAATGTTCACAAAGCATCGTCCTTTTCAATTAAATAATAATCCTCCATTATTTGGACACAAACGAGGTGGAGTACTTCGGTTTGTTAGCATAACAGGTACAATCAATATTTCCGGACACTCGAGGGGAAGGGAAACAGAATGTTGTTTAGGAGCGCCACGGACTTCTTGTGCGGCTTTAACTTGTGGGTCTTACGTTAATAAACATAAATGAGTTTTTGTTACCATAATGTTTGTACCTATATAATAATATAAGCTTTGTGTGATGAATTAGTTTCATCTTGTTAACAAGTAAATTAAATTAATTTATTGTAGTTTGATGGAAAAGTAACTAATTTATATTATTAATTCATTACATAATCAACTTATCCAAAGACGACCGCTGCTGGGCACAGACAAATTTTAAATTATTGTATTAATTTTTGTTTAATTATCTCCAAGATTAAGCAAATATTTGTACAATTTTTGAACCAAGTTACCCAAAATATATCTTAGCTTACCTCTTACAAGGAATCATGTAGAGTACGTAATCCCAAGCAGTACAAGCTTTACATTGCTGTATCAGTCAGTTTGAGTAAGCACATGAATTTGTAACTCGCAAAGCAATGTACTTCATTTCTATACTTTCGAACGCGATTCCCAATATACAGTCGACAGGTTAACAAACTTAATTGTGCTAAATGGGAATTCGGCTTCCAATATCGATAAGCAAATTACTTCACAACGACAACTCAACGACCTGTTGATATAGTTAAGAGGGTTCTCAATCAATATAAAGATAATATTACTATCTATCTTAACATACTTTTAACTTCCCAATGCTGGGATGAGTCTCCTACATAAAGGGAGGAAAAGTGGGCCTTCTATTTCTAAGAAGCTCATTGGCAGGGTTTACTAGCTTTTCTTATTTTTTTTTTAAAGAGTTTTTATATAAGTATATTCTTTAATCGGTTTTATGACACACACGAGACGATAAAAGGATTATGTAATGAAATGTAGTGTACCTTAGATCATGTAAGCATAATATCCGTAACACATTCACGCAACGTCATTTAGTCCCAAACTCAGCAAAGATTGTACTATGGGTACTATACTAATTTTGTAAATACAACATAAAAAAACCCAAACAAAGATGTTCAAACACAAAAATATTTCCACTAATCGGGAGTCGAACCCGAGACCACAGCTTATCATGAACTGCAAGGACCAGAGCCCATAGGTCGTTAAACAGCGTAGTCTTTTGAAATTGCTAACTTCATAGGTCCGTTTATGGTAATCCGTCAGAGTAGGCTCATATTAAAGGGTCTCGGGAAAAAAAATAAGCTTATGTATGTACTCCATTGTGGGGTTTTTATAGCTCATAGGGACCGGGGTAGACCGGGGTAACGTTTACTTATCGACGTGGAAAAGGTTCTATAGTACATTACGTCGCGTTTCGCGTTTCAACGTTGAAAGGCGTACGCAGACCGGGACGGCATGGCAAGGTATTTTAATTTTTACTAATGGAAATTCAACCGTACTGTAATAAATACGACATAAATTGCTATGCTTTAAAATGATGCCGTGGCATTGAAAGGGATTTTATCGCACGGCATTTTTCATTTTAAAGCATAGCAATTTATGTCGTATTTCTGTAATAGTACGGTTGAATTTCCATTAGTAAAAATTAAAATCCCTTGCCATGCCGTCCCGGTCTGCATAGGCCTGAAGGGAGAACCTTTTATTTGTACGTAAAACGTTGTATAGGAGTCACTGCATTTGCATTGTGTGTTCTGTTTGAACAATTTTTTTAGGCTGTGGCAAAATGTGGTTTGTAATAGGTATGAATACTTACTTACTGACGACCTCTGTTGCGTAGAAGTTAGAGTTTATGGCTGCTACTCAGAGGTCGCGGCTTTAATTCTAGTTTACACTAAGGGCCAGATTCAGAGACCGCACTTTGACTTTACTTTAGCAAAGTCTAGTTATTATCTCTGAATTTGAAAAACATTATTGTAATCTTTTCGCATTAAAAGTTTACTTTGGGAAGATTACTTTAAAAGAAAGTAAAGTCACGACTCTGAATCTGGGCCTTATATCTCAAATTCAGAGAAAATAACTAGACTTTGCTAAAGTAAAGTCAAAGTGCGGTCTCTGAATCTGGCCCTTAGGATAACACTTTCACTGGTGATTTGAGACTCAGGTAACCTGACGGTTAATTTTCAAGAATGATAGTTTACTTTTAATATTTTTAATTATGGTTTTAACATAGAGAGATTACTTAAGAAGGCTCATTCTGTCAAAACCAACTCAGCTGTCGGCGAAGCCTAAAACATTGTTGTTTCACCAAACGTCGCGTGAGAAAGAGAACAACTCATAGAAAAGCAGTAAGAAACATGCACACGCACACGCGCTCGATTGTATTTATTACAAATCAAAATGTCGTTCAAAATATAAATATTGTTCTTCTTGATTGTTAGGGTTGAAACTAATACTAGCTGTAGGTAGTTACTCAAAAAGTAATAAATCAGGAGTAAATAAAGATAACTAAAATGGGTTTTAAAAAAATATTTTATTGTAAGTTTTGTTGCGGAAGACACACCAAGCGAGACATCAATTTATCTTGTAAGTGGTGTAGGTATGACACCGTAAAACATTATTATTTTTTTTTTTTTTAAGTTAAACCGTTTATTCTTGAGGCAGTTTTTTAGACCGTGCATCGTTAATAGGGGTTCCATACAGTACACAATAATATCTTACTTCACATACAGTACATGAAGTTAATTTTAGCTGGATTTAAAAAAAAAGAAGAAAAATCATATAATTTTCTAATTAAAAAACCGACTTCAACAGGAGTCGGTTAAAAACCATGCTGATTACAATTTCTAAGATTAGTATTAAATAAATTTCTGCAGTTGTCTTCATCATAAGATCATGTTTGTGTAAAGTTTTCATTAATACGAATAAAATAAGCCCAAACACTAGGTAGCTGCTATATACCGTTGAAAAGTTTCCTCGACCCTCAGTCGTCTTCATCATCAGATCATGTTTGTGTAAAGTTGTGTAAAGTTTTCATTAATACGAATAAAATAAGCCCAAACACTAGGTAGCTGCTATATACCGTTGAAAAGTTTCTTCGACCCTCAGTCGTCTTCATCATCAGATCATGTTTGTGTAAAGTTGTGTAAAGTTTTCATCAATACAATTAAAATAAGCCCAAACACAAGGTAGCTGCTATATGCCGTTGAGGTGTTCCCTCGACTCTCGGTGGTCTCCAGGATCTAACCAGTTCTAACTCTTGATTATTTTTATTAAAAATAAATAATAATCATAAAATCTGGAAATGATAGTTGACAAGAAATGATACTTGATCAGTCATTCAGATACCGGGGCGGGGGTGAGTCACGTAAATATTTAAAAAAAAATACAAAATGAATTACAAAAAAAAATACAGTTTGTGCAATGTGACAGCCTTAGCTATGCTCTATTGACTATTGTAATAATAGGTGAATTTTGACAGTTGATTTTAGTCAAGAATGTCACTGATGTAGGTATTTTATTTAACTGGTTATGCATCTGATAATAATTGGATCTCTTTGATAAAAGAAATTACGAAACTTCTTACTGGCAAGCGATACGTAATTGTCATAAATGACATAAATTAAAGTTTATTGAAGTTTAAAAAAAAAAATTCGGTAACATTCGACGACGGTCGGCTCGCTGTCGTACCTCCCCTCCGCCGACCCGAGGGGTGCAGAAAGTGGAGGCGAGATGCAAGATGTCGATGGCGGAAACGAGCACGGTAAAATTTCCTAAAATGGTTTTGGGAAAAAGGTAATTGCGTACAAACTTTAGAATGTATCTAGTCAATATAAAATTATTTGAATTTTCGAATAAATAATCTATTCCTAGTCCCAAAATATATTTACCTTTATAAACGTTTAATCCTATTTTATTACGCTAAAATTGTCATAAAATGTGCATAGAATTATGAACTTTGAAGCCTCATAACTTGTAAATGAATATTTTTTTTACTGTTTTATTAATCAATAAGACTAGATAATAACGAGACAAAACGATATCATCTATAGTTTTGAGTATTTATTATCTAATCAAGGAGGAATTAACTTTCTTTGTTTGTATGGAATTGCGATTGAATTGTTTCCCCTTAAGATGTTGTCTCAATGAGCGCCATCTAGCGAACCTCTATCTATAACATGTAGGTTTGTATTTATAAGAAAGGATATAAGTATAATTATTTGTTGTCTAGTACTTACAGTACAAGCTCAATTTATTTTGTGACTAGATGGCGTTGTGTGAATGTGTGAAGTATTATTGTTAATGTGTATTTCGTCACAAAAATGTGTACTCGTGTTTACATACATACCAGTCAAAGAGAGTAATGAAATGTTTATAAAAGTAACAATGAAAATTGTAGCGCTTTGCCTGAAATAATTGTTTATTTTTGTATTTACAAAGGCTACCGCTTTGTAGCGTATTTAGTTTGGTATAACTGAATTTTAAATGGGTAAGTACTTTTGTTTGAACTTTATTTTTTATTATGATAAGTTTCATTTATCGTCATAACAGCCCATTAATGTTCCACTGCAGGGACGGACCTCCTCCCGGGCGGAGGGATACTTGGCCTACTAATACCACGCTGGCCAAACGGATTGGTATAGGGTTTAATTTCAAGTTTTACTTCTTTTTATTACGTAAAGATAATATTCACAGATAGTCCCTTAGTCGGTTTTAACGACACCCATGGGATTATATGGGGTGGTGATACACTGTATTCTTACTTCGTCACCACACGGAGAAGTTCATTTATAGTAATCAATAATTATAGTCAGGAGTCTCTTCCTGCGCCCATGAGCATAAGGCAGTTTATGTAGGTACTTATGTATGTTTTATTGATATAACTATGTAATATTTTGCCAGTATACTTAAGGCCTAGGTGTATATGCTTAAGATAATAGGATGTCAGAGCTGAATTAGCTAGGATTAAAATGTGGCTTTGTAAGTTAGTGGAAATTTATTGACAACAAATTTTTAAGAGACGATGTAGTGTTGCCCCACTCAAACTATAAGTTTTGTTGTAACATTATGATTACAAAATGATTCCTTAATTATTATACATACCTTTCGGTTTTTACACTGTGTACTTTGGTTTAATTCAAATATTTATTGAAACGCTATAAATTATAAATCATAAATATACCGAAACTAAAAAACAAAACATTTTAATATCTTAAAATAATTTTTAAAAAGTTTTCTCTTAACGAGGCGTAATTTAATATAAGCACGTTAAAATTTTACCAGCACAGGATTATGATTTACGAGGGGATTTTTAAAAACACGGCGCCCCTTTTTAATAAGGATTACAATTATTGGAGACAGCAAAAGTTTTGCTATACATTTTAATAAATAATGCTGTTAATTAAATACCTACATCTAGAAACAGCACGATTTGTACGCAACGCCACCTAGTCTCAAACTAAGGTAGTTTGGGCGGTTTATACTTTGGGTAAAAAACCACTGATAAAAAAACTTACTTAAGTTTTTTGTTTAACTCCTAGACCAATGAACGCATTAATGTTTATGTACACAAAGTTTGCATTAAGCGGGAATCGAATTTGAGACCACTGCGTAGCAGCCATGAACAAAACAACCTCAACACTACAAATATACTCAAACATAAGACCATTATTAAATTCAAAGAGGCTTAGAAATCAATAGTCTAATTAAGGTGCTTAAAAGCATATTATAATTATAGCAACAACGATCACTTGTCCTATTTAAAGGGGATTTATACAAAATACTCAATAGCGTGAAATACAAACGCTTAATTAAGCGGATAATTTGTACGAAATGTTATCTTTGAAACAAATAACTCTCTGCTTATAATCTCGGATGTCTTGTAATTAATGGCGTGTAAAGGTTTTAGATTAATTTGTTTGATTTGTTTAAAAATGTTTACCTACTTATGATTTGCTAATTAATAAACTTATACTGAAACCAGAGTGATGTTATCACAGAAGTATAAAGTTCTGATATCTATGGTTGTTACCAAATGTTCGATCTATAAAGTATTGTGCTGAGTTTAGATGTTCTTTGTGTCCGATAAATAAATAAATATAAATATTTCTTACACATTCACACAACGTCATCTAGTCCCAAACTAAGCAAAGCTTGTACTAGATAGGGTAGGTACTAGACAATGGATATACATACATAAATACTTTTTTTTGTAAATACATTCATATTGTACCTACATAGAAAACACCCAGACTAATGCAAAAAATCATGTTCATTCACACAAAGATTTGCATTGAGCGGGAATCAAACCCGAGACCTCTGTGTAGCAGTCATGTAGTATATCCATATCCACTACGCCACCGAGGTCGTCAAATCAGTCAGTACCTTAGAAAAGCATAATGTTCGACCATTTCCGAACTAATATTCTTTTAAACTGAAAAAAATTTTTTTCAAATTCGTCAAGAATGTCTTTTGAGAATACAAACATTAAAGAAAAATGCAACCGAATTAAAACTATCTGTCCTACATTTTAAACGACTTTTTGGAGTCAGTAGAAAAAATAGGACAGAAGGTGGATGAGGAAAAAGAAAACAAAGTATCTTATAAATGCGAAGCTAAGATAAAGTAAGTAACGACATACATCCATTTAAAAAGGACTTTGCTTAATGTATTTACATTGTCTGTCGTACTATTTAGTTTTTGGTTATATTAGCTTTTTGTTTGTTGGCAATACTGTAAGAATTAAGCAATTGAATTTGTTACTTGGTTGTTTTTTCTTTATTTATCCATACAATTAACACAAAGATTTAATTAGCAATTGTATTAAACAAGAATTAAATTAAAAGTCTTTGTGTCTGTTTAATGCTTCATAACAGCTCATTAATGTCCCACTGCAGGGACGAACCTCCTCCCGGGACGGAGGGATACTTGGCTTACTAATACCACGCTGGCCAGACGGATTAGTATAGGGTTTCATTTCAAGTTTTCCTTTTTATTTCGTAAAGATAATATTCACGGATAGTCCCTAAGTCGGTTTCTACGACACCCATGGGATGAGATGGGGTGGTGACAGATTGAATTCTTACTTCGTCACCACACGGAGAATTTATTTGGATGAATAGACAATATTCAAAATATGTTTGTAAGAGTTCCTCCGATACAGAGCATGACCGCAATGATGGAATGATGATGATGGTGATGGTGTTTTTAATAGTCGTGGTTAATTGACAATTTTCTTTGATAAGAATCATATCACTTTGGCAATAGAGATCTTTAGCTCCAGACCGGCCTCCCCTCAAACGGCATTGCATCCATAGATTGAATCAGAAAAGAAGGACGTAGTTATTTCTAAAAACAAACATTTGTAGATCCGTGAACTAGTACTGGCACAAAATAAGTTATAAGTAACGAATAAAAAGACAATTTCCTTTGTCTACAACTCACAAACATTTAATTTTGAAAGTACCTAAGAATCAGTGTTATTTGTATGGCCAATAAAACCTTAAACCTCCTTTTTATTTATTGGGTCAACTCTGAATAACGTTACTGTGCACGTAACTACTATATACAAAGGTAAATACATTCTTAATATGTATGGTTTGTAAACATACTGTATATGTGTAAACCTTCGTCAATCAAGAACACGTACGTAGAGTGTGAGGGTATTCATCTTTTAGTAAAGCTTCTTACCTTTGAGATGATGGATGATAGGTCAATTTTATTCACTGGTGTAAATATGGTGAATTTTGTTTTTATTTCTAGTTTGTCGTTCCAACTAAAAGTTGAAGAAAGAGGCCTGTTCCGTTGTTTTCAATTTATTAATTTTTTATGATTATATCGATTAATAAAATAGTATTAATATATTTAGGGTATGATTTATTAAGCTCAAAATTTGTTTTGATTCGTCCAAAGCGATTTTTTACACCTATTTTAACTATAATAATACGTTTTTGTTTCAGGTAATCTTCGAAACGGATAGATCTAATTTAATGGGAGTTTTTACTGGTATATTACTGATTTATTGGTGTGACGTTAAAGTGGCTTGAGTGTTCAGATAAAAAGTAGTGAAAAGTATTACTTGATAACTACACTAAAAAAAATTACTAAAAAAAATTTTGTTTATATGAACCGGTAGAAGGAAAACCGTGCAAAGTCCTAGCATTACTTATAAAAACTACTATCTTAAACAAAAACGAATTATCCTCTATAAACTGCTAAAAAAGGTTTATCTCTCAAGTACTCGATCAAAGGCAACATATTCGCTGCCCGGGTAAACCTAACCCTGAATAATTCACCAACGTTCCGCATGTTACGTCACTCTACGTTTTGCATTGCACAGGCATGTGACGTGATGAATCTCCTATACTTATCTAGCTCTGCATACTGTGCACGATTGTAAATGTATGCCTAAATATAGTGGGCTCGTTTAGATGTAAATTGTGCACTGGTTCACCTGAAAATAAGGTCATAGTTAATCTTCCTGTACCCGCGCATTGGTCTGTGGGACCGACTACATACATTTATGATTGGTGCGGGTATAGGAAGGTTAACAAAAAGAAAATTTGATAAAGTCCTTAGTGACATATAATTTACAATTGCTTCCACAAAACGACACAAAAGTGCAGACATAACAATATGTATTTGAGAAACGAATTAATCTTTACTTACAAACTGCCATAAAAAGCTTATCATTCAAGTACTCGATCAAAGGCAACATATTCGCTGCCCGGGTAAACCTAACCCTGAATAATTCACCAACGTTCCGCATGTTACGTCACTCTACGTTTTGCATTGCACAGGCATGTGACGTGATGAATCTCCTATACTTATCTAGCTCTGCAAACTGTGCCCGATTGTAAATGTATGCCTAAATATAGTGGGCTCGTTTATATGTAAATTGTGCTCTGGTTCATTAAATCTTTAAGTGTCTGGGAAAGGGCTTCGTTTTTCTGATAGTGAGTTGTTAATGGAAAGATTTTTCTTTGGGAGTAATAGGTGTTTGTTAAATGTGTAAAATATTACATTAAATGTTCACGGACATCTCTACACAGCGCCATCTGTTCCCAAAGTAAGCTAGGCTTAACCTGCTTGTGTTATAGGTAACAGAACAACGGATATTAGTACTTATATACTTTTTTTTGCAAATACATACATATTATACATAGAAAAACACAGACTAATGCAACTAATCATGTTCATGCACACAAATATTTGCATTGAGCAGGAATCGAACCCGAGACCTCTGCGTCATGTTATATAACCACTACGCCACAGAGGTCGCTACATTAGATACATTAAAAAAAACGGAACCACTATTTAAATTTGAATCGAAAACCACAACGTTGCTTGGTACCATTTATAACTCGCAATTTTCATACAGTAGGTAATAAGTAGGAACAGACTTTTGTTTTTCAACTTTCACGTAAGGAGAAAAATAGTATTCACCATATTTACACCAGTTAACAAAATTGACCTATCATCCATCATCTCAAAGGTAAGAAGCTTTACTAAAAGATGAATACCCTCACACTCTACGTACGTGTTCTTGATTGACGAAGGTTTACACATATACAGTATGTTTACAAACCATACATATTAAGAATGTATTTACCTTTGTTTATAGTAGTTACGTGCACAGTAATGCTATTCAGAGATTGACCTAATAAATAAAAGGAGGTTTAAGGTTTTATTGGCCATACAAATAACACTGATTCTTAGGTTCATTCAAAATTAAATGTTTGTGAGTTGTAGACAAAGGAAATTGTCTTTTTATTCCTTACTTGTAGATTGTTAGTAACTACTTGTAATAATTTAGTATCGCTGCTACAAGTAATTAATTGATTTGGGAAATAAGTATGACCTTAAATAAATATAATTAATAAAATAGTTCTTTATTTCCTTCCACAAATGTAACTCAGGTCTAATCTTAGATAAGTTTACAGGTTGAACATACATTGTGGAGGACTGGTGCCTGTTATAGGTTGTACTAACCTGTGCTACAGGTCACCTTCATTTGTGATTTAATCTTTGCTAAAGTAAGGCGCTCTGTCTGTTCAGATCAGGATGGCTATGTGCTTAAAATGTTTCTAATTTTAGTAAAAGGAAAGTATTTTCAAAGATAACTGTCATTTAACTTCGACATAGGCCTCTTTCAAATATTGGACGACCTCTGTCGCGGAGTCGGTATATTATATGGCTGCTACGCAGAGGTCTCGGGCTCGATTCCCGCTCAACGCGAATCTTTGTGTGCATGTATTTACAAAAAAAAGTATTTAAGTATGTTTATCCGTTGTCTAGTACCCATAGTACAAGCTTTGCTTAGTTTAGGACTAGGTGGCGATGTGTGAATGTGTGAGGATTATTTATTTATTATTTATTTATTTCCACTTTACGCTCTGCTGTGCTTCCCTTACCCAGCTAAACTAAACCATGACTAATCGTATCTACCTACTGCAGTATTTTTCCATCGACAAGTTGTCGTTTGATTCATTAACAGGTGTTACATCCAACATACGGTCGAAGGAGCGTTAACTGAACCGACCAGATAACACTGATTTAACGCTCCGTGCGTTCCTCTTTGATTAATTTAGGTATCTGATTGGAAGGTATCAGTTTGTTTCTACGGTAACATACTCAAAACGATATAAAAGATTAGAATTAAGCTTTTAGTTTAAGGAAGTCTATAAATTACTTAATAATACAGAAGAAGAATACAGAATTACAATTAAGAATACAGAAGAATTAAGATTCTTTATCTCTTTTTGAAGTCGGTTAAAACATTATGGCAACAAAATTATGCTACGCCATGAAGGGTGACTAAAAATAAGCAAATATTGAGGACGCCATTATTATTATTATAAAAGACTCGTTTAAAAGTGACTACATGTCAACTGGTACAAAAATTATTGGCAAATAGGTCTGAAGTGAAGATAACTTTTTAATATCGTATAGAATTATGTGTAAATATTACAAACTCTTTTATCTATTTTTAAATAGCGGTCACGGAAAACACCGAGTTGGCACGTCCCTTACGGGGTAGACTTCAATATGATAAAGTTCATAGAAGAGAAAGGGACAAAATCGACTGCTTCAGCATGAACATCTGTTGGCGGATATTTATATTATTATGTATATGTACATCCGTGTGGTGACGGAGTAAGAAGATCACCCATCTCATTACATGGGTGTCGTAAAAACCAAGGGACTATCCGTGAATTTTATCTTTACGAAATAAAACGAAGGAAAACTTGAAATGAAACCCTATGCCAATCCGTCTGGCCAGCGTGGTATTAGTAGGCCAAGTATCCCTTCGTCACGGGAGGAGGCCCGTCCTTGCAGTGGGACATTAATGGGGTGTTATGATGATGATGATATGTTCAAGTGCTGATAAGTGTACAACTAAGTGGTGTCTATATTTACGTAAAGAAAACGTTATAATCTTATAACCTACTGTTTCTACTTTCACCACAAACCGCAAGTTTACACACTCGCTTAAGGCGCTTTATACAAGACTTTTTACGCTCACAATTTAGCTTGGTTATATCCTGTTAATCAAGGAATGAAAAGAGAACATTGTGTTAACACCTCCCACGCTACTAAGTCAGAGGAAATAGGTCAAACTTTGTTGTATGTATGTGTATAAGTATGTGTGTAGGATCAAACAAGTGTTGTATGTACTTGCGTATGTTTTATGTAATCTTTTTATAAAACGGTCGTGTTACGTTGAAGATATTTTTGTAAGAATGTGCTTGTTTGTTGGGTTATGTAGGTCTTCCTTAGTCTATGTTGGATAGGATTGAGAGAGTTACGTAATATAAGGTAAAAGCTCCTATTACGGCGGTAGTCAAAATCGCGTCCTATTACGGAGGTATTTCTATTTTCGTGTTTTATTCTGGTTTTATTCAGTTTACGTACAACAAAACGAAAACAGTTTATTCTACATCTATTACTTCATGATTTACCTGACGTTTGCAAGTAAAGAACATAGATAACTAATCAAAATCAATCAATCTGTGTAACGGCATCGACGTGAAAGGGATTTCCATACATACGCTGAACAACAAAATTAGGTACACTGATATTTAGAAACTAAGTTTTTCGTATTAATACGCCGTTTAAGATGGTTTATTTCTTATTCATAGCATTTTCTTACTATTATACTCACTATTTCAATAGCTTGTTTTATATTTGTAACTCGTTTTATATCCAATAAATAAGAAATAAAATAGCGCCGTAATACGACACGATTTTTTTAGATTCGTCTTAATACGGTGGTATAACTCCGTAATAGAAAAAATACTGGGCATGTTTAATTGCTTGTAACTTGCAATTTATTTACTTATTGAACTTGTTTCAAGGTTTTTTGAAATAATTATTAATCTCATAAACTAAAAACCATATTCTGCGGTATGTATTTGTAGTTAGAAATCGAATTAAATACGAAAATTGTTGAGTACAAAATGTGGATTTCTTAGAAAGGGTAAAAATAGGAAGGTGTATTTTAACTTATCATAAATCATTTATTTTGTATAACTGTTTTCTACTGTTTACACATATGAGCCAAAAAACTGTTATAGTTTCATTAAACATTTACATTGTTCCATTTATCGAAGTTTTGATAGGTCCGAATTAGGATTATTATAAACAGGTGTAGTTTTCCTAATTGCGGTGGTAATTATTTCCAAGTAAGTCTGTGTTAGGATCTATGATTTCTTAATACGGCCCTATTCATAGAACATAAAATTACAAGTTTTAGGGTACCGTGATTATTGATTCTAAGAATAGAATTGTTATGTGATACGTAAGTTTTTTTGGTTTGGATAAAACCAAAAGCGATAAAAACTTTTAAATATACATATTCTTTTTATGTAAAGTTATGCAATCTATGTAATTTTATATTTCTGTTATTCTTTTACTAAGCATGAAAAGAAAAGTTAACCTTATTTTAATAACACAAAACTCTTTTTAGAACGTGTATTTCTATCTATACTTATTACTTATATATAATATTATAAAGAGGTAAAGTTTGTGACGTTGTAGGAGGTAATCTCTGGATCTAATAAACCGATTTTAAAAATTATTTCTGTGTTGAATAGTACATTTATCGGGAAGTGTCATAGGCTATATAGGATCACGCTATGACTAATAGGAGAGGAGCAATAATGAATCATGTTTAAAAAAGTGACGCGTTATTTTCAACGCCTAACGAAGTAGGCACGGGTCAGCTAGTAATATTATAAAGAGGTGAAGTTTGTGTTTGTGTGTTTAGTTGTTTGTGACGCTGTAGGGGGTAATCTCGGGATCTACTAAACCGATTTTTAAAATTATTTCTGTGTTGAATAGTACATTTATCGGGGAGTGCCATAGGCTATATAGTATCACGCTATGACTAATAGGAGAGGATTAGTAATAAAACATGTTAAAAAAGTGACGCGCTATTTTCGCCGCCTAACGAAGTGGGCACGGGTCAGCTAGTAAAAAATAATTTCATTAAAAACGATACAAATAAATGGTCAATGAATAACAAAGATACAATTACTGTTTAAATTATTTGTACGGAACTTCAATGAATATAATTTCTGACCCTCCGTATTAGGAATTGTCTACCGCAGTAATAGGCTTTGACGAAAAAAATACCTCCGAATTAGGGAAAATCGACCAGACTATTTAAATCTTTTTTTAAAAATAACTAATATCATTTAAAGAAACCAACTCTACGGTAATACAAAATATAAATTCCACTTCTGACGATGACATTTTTTTGCACAGTTAAAAATATTTACAAATCCTTATTTTTGTTTCTTACTTTGAAATGTTGCGAAATACCTCCGTAATAGGGGCTTTTACCTTACGTATGACGTGAACTTTGTAGCATATTTATTTATAATTATAAAATGATTGTTACTTACAATGTTGAAATGGTACCTATTGAATTTAATTGTAAACAAATAACTAAATTAATATTAAAATGGATTTCAAATTAAAATATAAATATTTGAAAAGTAAAATTTACACACTAGGGAACCTTACCATGTGGATGCATATTGTGATCGACATCCGAAACTAAAACAAGATAGAGAACAAAAAGAAAATAATTATTTTAAATATAAATAGTTATTTCCTTGTTAAACTTTCTCCTAAAAAAAAACAAAACATAACCAATAATGAAAAATGTCTGGACCATAGTGGTTGACTGCTAAAACAAAGGTCTTATAATTTGCATTCGACAGATTGCTTTCACAAGTTCAAAATAGTATTCAAAAACTTTTCTTATTAACAAACTCGGTCTACAAAACTTATCCTATGCACAAATATAATTATAAGACTGACCCCACATTAGGCGCAGGCGTCCCTCGAGCGTCGACGCGGCGCTTACGCGACGTAGACGCAGCGCTCACGCGGCGTTCTCGTCACGTTCTTACCCCTTTGATCGCTATCCACGCTGCCTGTTTTTGTTTTAGTCAGTCGTACCATGGCTTCTAAAATTACTTGACTGAAGGGGGTTAAGCGCTACGTGATATTCGCTTACATGCGATTCCAAAACTGGTCGAACGCTGCGTAGACGATGCGTCAACGCGGCGTGAACGTTGCTCATACGCCCAAGGAACGCCGATGCCAATACATACAAAACATCTTACAATCACAAAACCCCTCGTAATAAAAACAATGATTTCTATAAAACAGTTTTATTGTACCACGCTTAAAAAAACACGTACACAATAGGAGCGTATGTACGTCAATATGCATCCCCACAATAGGGTGGCCTTCGGAGATAAAACAATTTGAGTCACGTGATTTCGAAGTGCTCTCTAACCCGGGATATTCTAGAATAGTCCGGAATATTCTGGAATATTCCATACAAGTGTGGTCTCCACGCAATCACGGTTGATTGTAGCCTTCAACCTGTGTATCTGACAGCGCATTACTTTGTGTTCATGTTGATTTTACTGTATACTAGTCAAAACATTATTAGTGTGTGTTAGACTCACAAGCCACAGTTCAGACATATTCGCCGCATGCTAAATAACAACGGAGAGATGCATCAAAGGAAAATGTAATTATTTCTCATTTGATTTGGCTTGTGAGCTGTCGCTGACGTTACGCTGTGAATCACAGCCTGTGATAGAGTTTTGTTTGTCAGAAGTTGAGTAAAGGATGAGGTTGGTTTAATATATTTAAAACTATAATATTTCATTAGATAACATTTTGATTTGAGCTATTCAAAACTTTATTTCTTGAAAATTAACAAATTAAAATTTACATCATCTCAGAACGTGTCACGAGCCTTAGATAATAGAAATAACGGTCCCTAATAAAACTAAAGTGACTAGTAAAGTGTAATACTACTAATAAAGCCGACATGTTCCGAGTTTTTCTTCTTTAAATGTTATGTTACTAAACTTCTCTTAGTCGCCTAATACGATAACTAAAGGCTCTTTCAATTTAGCCGCTTCGTGCCGTACGGCTGCCGTGCGTTTTCGGTGCGTTTTTCGAACGACAAAAGCAACGTTCGTTTGTTATCATACAAACATTTCCGTACGTCTGCCGTACGGCAGTATTTATAGTGGCGGGCGGCAGGCGTACGGCAATATTTGTATGAAAACAAACATTGCTTTTGCTGTTCGAAAAACGCACGGCAGCCGTACGGCACGAAGCAAAAGCTAAATTAAAAGAGCCCAAAGGGACACTTTGTAAAGTAGTCCTAGTTCTTATAAATAATATTATTTGTATTAAGCAGTGAGACAATTTATAATATTACAAACATTTTTTTAATAAAAAATCTTGCAAAATGTTCATATGCAAAGTAATGTAGGAAAAATAAATATTTTAAAACAATCATCTCGGCCCGCAAGACAACGTTGCAAATAGAACTAAAGGGTGGCTTTTCGAGTGCAGAGTAATATTGTATAGTGTTGGGGGTGTAGGGAGGGGTCGCCAATCGATACGCACCCCTGTACTGTGCGGCCTAATGCACCCCTAACATGTCAGTACACAGCTCGCAAGTAACTCAATGGCATGGAAACCGTGGTCTACAGACACGTTTAAATTCTAATTCTATTTTTCTATCATTCTGAATTTGAAATATTCTATTTCTGAATTTGAATAGTCTGTGTTGTTTTGTTTTTTATTTAAGTCCTGCACAACACAAATACTTGTCTTTGGCGAGCCTTTATATTGTGGGACAATCTTCTGTTTTCTTCTATCTATGACATGTAGTTAAGAGTAAGTATTTGTGTACTTAAGAAGCATTTGGACCGATCTTGAAATATATTCCATAATCACTTATAAATACATCTTTTTCGCTGTACATACAATCAGCATTTTTGATATTTTTTTTGCGCTAAATAACTTTTTTTTTACTTTAAGTTTTCAAATAAAAATTTTCCATTTAAAAGTGCTTTCTAAAGCTTTGCATTTAAAATAAGGCACTATTGCATTTGATATGTCCTCGCTTGGTAGCGTCACAGGCGACTTCCAAAATGATTTATATTTTATAAAGCGTTCGCGTAACATTTCTAACGGATTCAAACGGCTTTGCTTTGGTAAAATATTTACTAATATCACTCAGTTTTGAAATTGCTGTATCGAGAATTCTTTTGATATTTATTATGATAGTTCTTTTACATTAAATCGCAAAATAGGCAATATATAAATAAATGTATTGTATTAACTATTTTGTTGTGAAATATTGACATAATATTATCTGAAGCTTGGATTTATTTTGTTGTTATATACGTTAATATGGATGTATGTAAAAGTTCCCGCGCCACAAGGCTCAATCTTAATCTCTATCGGGAGTTGTCTCTTATAAGAAAAAAAATATTTTTTTAGAGCAGGAACAGGGAGCAAGCGCACTTTCAACGAGCCCACGTTGTTTTGAAGTCGGTGAAAAATAAATATTGAACTCAATAGACAATGGACACATTGTAATAGGAGGTTAACAAATGTAGGGGATACCCATTGATTTACAAAAAACCAAAGATACACACTCCACTTCCCAAAACCGTCCGCAACAAATAGGCGCATTGTGCACTTTTTTTAAATGAGTATCGCGTTGTTCTACCGGCAAACGTCTATCATTAAATTTTATTGCTTTATGTGCATTACTTTTTAAATACAACTTTATGTCATGCGTGTAAGATTGAATTTGAAAAAAAAATATGTTGACGATATTACTATACGTATTTATTGCGTATGTTTAATTTGGTGACACTTTTGGCTGTTAGTTTTGTTTGAAAATGTGCATCTTGGGTTTTTTATAAATCAATGGGGATACCACATTATTTGATACATTTCTCTTTGTCCATTCAATGTAGTTTCAGCTAGTTTACCAAACTAATTATAAAAAAAAATAAACCGGTCAAGTGCGAGTCTGACTCGCGCACCGAGGGTTCCGTACAAACCTATTTATTTTCCCGCCAAATTGTGATAACGTCAGGATTTAGCTGTTTAAATACTATTTTTCCCGCCAAAACTCAATGACGGCACGACCCAGCTGTCAAAAAATATTTTCCCTCCAAAATACTATGACGTCACAAATTATGTGACGTCACGATTCATCTGTCAAAAATTCAATGATGTCACGACTTAGCTGTCAAAATATATTTTCCCGCCAAAATTCTGTGACGTCACGACTCATCTGTCAAAAATTCTATGACGTCACGCCTATCTGTCAAAATTGACAGCTGTCAAAAGTGACAACTGTCAAAGTGACAGAGGTCTCAAAAAATTTCCCGCCAAAATAATATGACGTCACAAATCATCTGTCAAAAATTCTGTGACGTCACGACTCATCTGTCAAAAAATCAATGACGTCACGACTTAGCTGTCAAAAAATATTTCCCGCCAAAATTCTGTGACGTCACGACTCATCTGTCAAAATTCTATGACGTCACGGGTCACGTGACCAAAATTCTATGACGTCACAGGTCACGTGACTCAGCTTTCCCGCCAAAATTCTATGAAATCAAAATATAATATAGCCGACTTAATCTATACGATGTATGGCTATTTTTAAATAAATGAGATTTAAAAAGAAATATAATATGACTGAAGTAAAAATTTAAGGTTTTCGGAATTTTTCCATTACATGTACAACAAGACTTTGCTTCATGCCAAATTTCAAGTTTGTAGGTAGACTGGAAGTACCCTGTAGGATTTTGCCTTTACCCCTCTAAATTTTCGACAAAAACGGCAATATATCTTGATTGCGTTGGATTTACGGCACTAAGAGGCAACAAGCCTTAGTATTTGGTGAAAATTTCAGCTTAATACCTCCACGCGTTCCTGAGATAAATGGTCTTGACAGACAGACGGACGGACGGATAGACGGACGGACGGACAACTAAGTGATCCTATAAGGGTTCCGTTTTTTCAAAACTGGTACGGAACCCTAATTAAGTATTAGTGGTCGTGGTCGGTCCTTTTTTTATCTTTTTTACAACCTCATCATCGCCCGAGTGCCGTCAATCCTGCATCCTAAATCGAACACACGAAAGTTGAGGTGTATAAAATTTGAAGACTGCCTTGCTTGACCTCTTTTATTGTCAATCATTAATAGTAGTTACAACTATTTGTGAGGGCCTTGAATATTATTTAAAATATGCATTATAGTGAGTTGTGTTCTTAAAGAAATAAATCACTAGACGTTCTCATTCCAAAACGTATCCTTTTTTCAATTTTACCTTCCTTGATCCCAGACGGGTGTAGGTTCCCGATAGATGAAAGCATTTACCGACTAAACCCATGCCATGGCGAGAAACGAAGCATGACTCGAGTCGACCCGACAGGTGCTGGTCCGCTCAAGCGGGCCCCGATAGCGATTGAACAAACCATGCTCTTTCTAATTTGAATCCTATTACAAAGGAATAGAGTACAATCGATTTGTGTAGGTTTATAAGCGTTAGTTGTGTGTATAGTAATATTTTCATGTTATTTCTTTACGCACTGCGATGTCAATAAATGAGAAATTCCCCATGAACGAGCTACATTGTTATGCAATAAAGTTGTTATTAAACATTCTTTCATTTTCATTTTGCAGTTTTGATATTATGCTTTTTATTGAAAAATAGTTAGAGAACATAAATAATCAGAATCTTATGTTTCGGTTCTTGGTTTTCATTTCTTTCTGTTTTAAGAGGATCCAAAATGATATAAAATGTTTTATTTGTTTGTAAAAGTTACTCTCGAATTTGACTTACAGTAAGTAGTTCAGTACGTTTTTTCGTAGGTTTCTACG